>CM066996.1:27478115-29878115 GCA_033977485.1 Hydrangea macrophylla | reverse complement strand
TTCCCTATGGGTCCAAAAAGGAAATTTAAAATTTTCCCTATTTTTGGCTACTTCGGGGCGTGACATAGTCCAACCATTGGTCCAACCAATGACAGTCATAATAGTTCACTATCGACTCTTCATCTTGATTCGTACATCGTTAATTCGTTGATCATCATTAGTATAGCGTCACTCTCATTCAAAATATGTCGTGTTCATCATTCTCGTTCAAAAGTACATTCAGTTCATTAATCTCATTTAAACTATAATCTGTTCATTCTCTTTGTGTAAATCATATTGTGCGACCCATCACTCTCAAATCATCCTTCACTTGAACACATTGTGCTTATCACTATGCTCTCAATCTGACACGATTCCATCAGACACGACACTCGCATTTTATAAGCCCCCTAGATTGAGGCGAATCTCTCGTTGGAAGCCCTATAGATTGAGGCAAACATTTCGTTGAAAGCCCTCTAGATTGAGGCAAGTCTCTCATTGAGAGCCCCCTAGATTGAAGCAAATCTCTCCGTCCTAGATTGGGCACCTAGCTGAATTGTCCTAGATTGGACACCTCTTACGGGAGTCTTTGGTTCTCGATGGAATAACCCCGGGTTTTGAAGGAATTATCATTCACAAGTTGAGTAACTCTGGATTATTCCATCGATAAGTAGTATAAGGCATGAAATGCATCTATGTCGATCATCTCAATATGGTTTCCCCATCCAGGACTTCTGCATCCGTTGCTTGATATCTTGAACTTCCATATCTATCATTCAGGGCTTCCACGTCTAGGCTTCCATGCCCATCACTAGGGTTTCTACGTCCGTTAATTATCTTGGGGCTTCCATGTCCATCATTAGGGCTTCCACGTCCATTTATTATCTCGGGGCTTCTATGTCCATCATCAGGGCTTCCACATCTGTCAATTATTTCAGGGCTTCCATGTCCATCATTAGGGCTTCCATGTCCATCAATTATCTCAGGGCTTCCACGTATGGGCTTCTATATCCATCATTAGGGCTTCCATACCCGTCAATTATCTCAGGGCTTCCGTGTCCATCGCTCAAAATCTTGGGCTTCCATATCCATCATTAGGGCTTCTATGTCCGAGCTTCCATATCTATTAATGGGGCTTCTGTGTCCATCGCTTAAAATCTTGGGCTTCTATGTCTGTCATTCAGGGCTTCCATGTTCGTCGCTTGATATCTTGGGCTTCCATATCCATCGTTTAGGGTTTCCACCTCCGTCGATCATCTTGGGCTTCCATGCCCATCATTAGGGCTTCCACATTTGAGCTTCCATGTCCATTAATAGGGCGTCCACATCCATCGTTCAAAATCTTGGGCTTCCATGTCTGTCGTTCAGGGCTTCTACATCCGTCGCTTGATATCTTGGGCTTCCATGTCAGTCATTCAGGGCTTCCATGTTCGTCGCTTGATATATTGGACTTCCAAGTCCATCGTTTAGGGTTTCCACCTCTGTCGATCATCTTGGGCTTCCATATCCATCACTAGGGCTTCCACGTCCGAGCTTCCATGTCCATTAATAGGGCATCCACATCCATCATTCAAAATCTTGGGCTTACATGTCTGTCGTTCAGGGCTTCTACGTCCGTCGCTTGATATCTTGGGCTTCCAGGTCTAGGGCTTCCACGTCTGTCATTCAGCTCGGGGCCTCTATATCCCTCATCTTAGGGCTTCTATGTCCATTGCTTGAAATATCAGGCTTCTATGTCCATCAATAGGGCTTCTATGTCCGAGTACAGATGCTCGTAAAGCACGCTTCCCGAAATGCAAGAAGTTCGCTGACACGTGAAAAATCTTGTGCGCTCTTGTGCAACACCCAAGTGTAGGTGGACGTGCAAGTAGTAACTGGTAAGACCAGGTCGATCCCACAGGGAAGGATAGAAATCAACTGACTTAGATTAGACTCTAAAAGAAAAGAAAATTCAATATTTAAAGAGAAGTGTAGAACACAAAGTTCTACAATTAACAACTACTAACTTAAAAGCAACTAAATTAAATAAACTAATGATTAACTATTTAACTAAACAAGATTTAAAAATGGTTTTTCTTACTAAAAGAAAGTGTTGGGATCACGCGAATCCACCATGACTCAACCATCTACCATGCAAATGCAATTAAACTCAACGAAGGGCAACTTCTACAGTATCCCGTACTTCTCTAAGGATATAGAATCAATAGTCCTTTCATGACCGGGACTATATCATCACAATTAAGTTTGAAATACAAAAAGGTGGTTTAATTCAATAGTTAAGACTCTCACCTCCAATGGTATTAGCATTGAGGGTGGTTTGCAAAATATATTGAAAGAAAATGCCTTAAGACTTAACGTTTAAAGACTGTTTCGACAAACTGAGCATATGGGGACAGTTTGATAACGAATCAGTAAAGCAGAAAGTCTTGGAATACTGTATTAGATGTCCTCAAGAATCAGAGATCTCGATCGATCGACGTGCTTTCGATCGATCGAAACTCTTCATCTCTCGATCGATCGAACAATGTTCGATCGCTCGACTATGTCTCTGGTCCGATCGATCGAACTACATTCGATCGATCGAACACAGGAATAAAAATAGTGCATGGCAGAGGTCTGAAATCACGGTTTCATCGCGATTTCCCAACCCCGGACTACTCAGACATGATCTGGGAAGTCTCAGATTTATTTTTAACGTGAACAGTCATTAAGGTAACGTTTGGTTTTGAGATTTTCATTAAAACGATGAAAACTTGAAATTATAATCTATATAGCATAAACAAACAGTAAGATTAAACACTAACTACCATTAACTAAGTGCAATATGTAAGTAAAATAATAACTACTTAACCTGGAATGAAGAACTTGTATTAAACCACGAGAAAAGTCCAACTAGTAATGTCAAAACTTGGTTAATAACCTACAAAACAAGAACAACCTCTCCTCTCTCTATGAAATCTGATAAAAACAAGTTGGGCGTCGTTCTGGACGTAGACAAAACAACTATATATAGCCTAAACCTAATGCTAGGGTTTAAAACCCGGTTCTGCTGCATGTGCGAATAACCTGATAAAAGGCATCTTCGATCGATCGAACAACTCTCGATCGATTGAACTTCCAGAAACGTCGATCGATCGATACATCGATCGCTCGAAACCTTCTCGATCGCTCGAACCCTCTATTTCAGCTTTGAGTTGTCTCCATCAGGGCCAAGCACTTCCTTTTATCAACATTCTTCAATCTTATATACAGCAGCAGTAATCTGCACAAATAATCACTAAAACAATACAACTTATCATAGTTTAATCAATTTGTGCAAAAACTGATATTGTAATTCAAACTGCAGATAAACAGGGGAATTGTAGACTTTTCTAGTGTATTTTTTTTTCTTTTAGCGCGGTTATATTCTACAAATACACCCGCTTGTCACAACCCCCAACTAGCGAGAGCAATAAAGCGAAAATAAAAACAAGCTTACTACTACTATAACGACTAAAATGACTAAAATAAAACTAATGCAAACTAATCTAATTTAGAAAGAGACACTACCTAACTCACTTTCGCAGGAATCGCGGTTGCATTTAGCAATTGCAACAAGCCGTTAAACCCCTAGGTTCCCCTAGTGGACGAGTGTTGTCTCGTGAGGGTTTGCAGTGAATTTACCCACAAAATTCTAGATTTTAAGCTCAAAAAGATCTAGAAAAACTTATAAACATTCTTGCCCATTCGACTATCAATTTAGCTCCACATAACATATCAACCTCATACAAACCATGAATAAATCCACATGTTCCTCATGTGACCAAGACAACTATACATATGCATTACATTCATGTATCCGTGTGTGTGTGAAGTCAACAGCTATGCATCCAACTTAGTTTAGAGTTGTTTAGACTATCATACCCTTGGAATTTGTAGTTTCAACTCAATTCTCACATGGGGTTACACTCCAAAATGAACATCTCACAGAAACTGGTTTAGTAATGATCGCTCAGGGTGCGAAACTTTAATAAGAATGATGTTCTGGCTACTCGTGTTTCACACCGAACTCAATAAAGGACGAACATTTAGAATAATATAGTCTCATGAAAGGAATACTACTTACTAGAGGAGCGAAATACCGTGGATACTCAAAGTACACGTTCATGTTCAAACCAAGTTGTTAAAAATCATTAAGACTTTGACTTTTGGCTTTTATTCAGTGGAGTGAAGACAAGAGAGGCGAGAATTGTACATCCTTAGCTTGTGACAGTGACTAGTTTATTTCTTCTTTGTTCCAACCATTCTCTATTCTCATATACTTTTATGTTTTTACTCCTTCTTCCTTCTTCTTCTTTTTTTTTTTTTTTTTTTTTTTAACATCTCCTTGCAAAAAATCTTTTTATAACATCCTTCCCACACTACTCCCTTCTTGTCACATACTTTAATAATTTCGATCACATTAAATGTGCAATTGAGTTTATAGAGGTTAAAGTATCAGACGAAGGGTTTTGGACTTTCTTATTGGCAATATTTAATCGGTATGGGGTTAAGAGATTCTTGGATGTTGATACAGGTATATGAAAAAGGTAAGGAATGAATAACGATGGCTTAAATCATTTTTCTTAACTTCTCAGTTTTAGCACTTCAGTGTTCAATGAGTTTTAATTGGTAAATCCTGAACGTTCTCCACTAATAAACAGTCTAAATGAAGAATTTTTGAGACTATTCAACGAATTTCAAGAATATTCAAGAAAAATAATTCGAATATCTGTGACAATTCCCTCAGAATTGAAGATTGGGTTCAAAAACTTACTAAGGGTCATTAGTCTCCACTATTTTATTCCTTAAAGCATAACAGTCATATCAACTCTTATTTAAGTTTTCAGCATAGCTATTAACGCGTGCAAATGGGTGTTGGATACTAGAATGGTCAACATATGCATTTGTCTTAGTGACACTAGAAAAACGTGTGAATGTAATTCATAAAAGGATAAGATTAACATGAATGTATCATCGCTTGATAGCGGTTAAGTAAGAGAGAATATTTAAAAGTATTCCACTGATAAAGTTCATAATAACATGATCGGTCAATGTGCAATAAAGTAAATCAGATTGCTAATAACGTAAACGTGCTCAGGTGATAATCTATTTACATCCCACCCCCAACTGAAAATCGCGATGACCTCAGAAGTTGATTTTCAACAATAAATAAATAGATATCACCTACTAAAGCAATGCAATGACTGCAAGCTTAACAATCTGTAAAGACATCTACAATCTCCAAGCAACCAAGATCAAATGAAAGATATACAATGGTACAATAAGCGTATGATCTATAAATGAAAACAAAACAATCACTGTAAAAGTAAGTAATGGAAATGACATGGCAGTGATAATAAAGGTCTTACAATCTCAAAAACATCCAACAGTCGAAACATAACCACCGACAGTCCCACATAATCCAAAAACCAACATGTACATAATGAGAGCAGAGAGATAGAAAAATAGAAAGAAAATACATCAAAACTCTCAAAACACTCGCACAGTCACGACCTACGCATCCTCCGCAACATCTGATAATATCTCGATCGGCGCATCGGAAGCAGCCGCAACTCCACCCGCAGCAACAGTACTAGCCGTCGCCGGGTCACTCTCAGTGATGACTGGAGGTGGTGGAAGTGGGGGCTCCGCAGAAGGTGGTGTCGCCGAGGACGATGGTGGAACAGGATCAGTATGTGGTGGTAGGGTCTCAGAAGTGGATGGATCAGCCGTAGGATGTGCAGTAGGGGGAGTAGTGGTAGGTGGGTTAGTGGTAACCGGTGCGGTAGCAGGAGTGGCGTGAGGTGGAGGTGTATGTAAGGACTGATCAACCCCCAGCTGAATCAAGATAGCCTCAAGTAATGTCGTCATGTGGGCCACCCGGCCCTCGAGTCTGATCCGAGCCTCCCTCTCCTCCAATAATAGCTCATGAATCGTCGAGAGAGGCACGGATGACGAAGACTCTCCCTGGGCCTGAGTTTGAGCCTGAGATCGCTGTCTCAGCTCAAACTCTGCAACCTCCACTAGAGGATCATCTTCATCGTTAGAATTGAGCTCCTCGGCCTCTGTCGGCGTCCCTGAAGCTGCACCCTCTGTATCGGTGCCATCGACTCTCCTCCTCTTCCCTCCAACTTTCGCTTTTCCCTTGCCCTTTCTTTTCCTCCTCTGAGCATCTGAACGGCGAGAAGCTGTCTCGCCAAATCGACTACGAGCCTGAGAAGTCGCATCATCAGGTAAGGGAAGGAGGCCAGCCTGCTCGATCACCCTGTGAATGGCCCAAGCACCTTTCAGGTGCTTCTTGGCAGCAATGTAGCGAGTGGGGTGCCTCATAAAGTCAATATATAGGCGAGGCAAACAGACTGGTAACCCCGTCCCTATGGCAAATAAAACATGAGCATACCAAGCAGCAATCTTCTCCCGGTAGGAGGTCACCAACAGGCAGTTGCTCAAAGCAAGGTGGAGCATGTGATAATTATCTGCCAAATAAACATCAGCAATAAGGGCCGTACCATCCCAGCTCGGTAAAGCACCCCCGGTAAGCTCTCGGATAACAGCAGTGGGTGAGAGCACTGGCGTGCCAGCACGGTGCGGGCATACACAATCAGGCACCTCCGGGACCCCTAGAGCAGCTGAGACGGTAGCCGGACTGAACACAATCTCCCGGCCGCGGAAGAATGATCGCAGTGTGAATGCGGCATCGGGATCTCTAATCATCGTCACGCAAGCCGCGCGAATCCACGAGAGATTCACTCTCTTCGCCTGAGAGAGCAAATCGTACCAGTGTGGCATAGCCCGGAGGCGGGCGAGATACCAGGGAGTAGCGAGCCATGCCGTCTCAAGTGGTCGCTCTATCATGACCATCCTGGACTGGAAGTAGCGTGTGAACCACTGGCGGTCGGGGGTATGCTGGAAGCCATGGTGCGGGACCGGGTCAGGAATGGCAAGGTCAAAAGGCTTCTCCCTGTGATACCCTGTAACAGGGTTCATTGTGAACACCCTGAAATGGAAAAGAAAAGAAACGAACAATTAAAAACAGGAATTAAAAAGAAAATAGAAAACTGCTACTGCCATAGTTCGAGCGATCGAACTTTTATCGATCGATCGAACACCACAAATCATCGATCGCTCGAACACTCTCGATCGATCGAACAACGCGATTTGTCGATCGCTCGAATGTTCTCGATCGATCGAGCACAGAGATGCGGCAGCAACAAGAAGACGAACGGAAAAATACAACAAAATAAAGAAAACAAAATCAAGACTACAAGAGAATGGTCAAACGACCAATGGAGGGGCACCCCTATTATGATTCGAACGAAAATGGAAAGAGGGGGAGCTCGTGGCCTTACCTCGGGAGATATGTACAGAGGGGGTGAGGGTGATGAAGAGGATGATGCAGGGAGGAAGGGGTGGGACCCGAAGCCTTCAAAAATGGGACCCGAAGCTCGAGAATTGCCCAAACCCGCTGTCGTCGATCGCTCGAGAGAGTGAGGAAGATGAAGAGACTGATGAAGTGTACGCTGGAAGCCTCATTTAAATACAACTCTCGATCGATCGAGATGTGTTCGAGCGATCGAACATTCGATCGATTGAGATATTTCAAGCGCTCGAGAAAGTGATACGTTCGATCGATTGAGAACTTTCGATCGATCGAACCTAGATTTTTCAAAACTTCACAGAATTTGGACACAATGTACCCCCAACTCGCCAACATTATTCTAGACATATAGTAGAATGATAAAACAGTGCGGTACAGGACATGTAAGCCAAAAACTCATCCTCATATTAGAAAATTGCAATTTATATAGAAATAAACTTTATAATAGCATCCATATTGCAACATTATTACCCCTAATGGTGTTTAAGACCTTATTTCACTAAAGAAAACGAAAATAAAACTAGAACTGAAAATATTGTAGTCTAGGATTACACTTCAATTTCTAAAATACTAATGAAAAGACAAAGCACAATTGAAGTGGGACACTAATCATCTAACAAGAAGATTCCTTCTTCCACCATTACTTCATTCCCCGCTAAATCTTCGCATAAAGAGTCCAAACAGGATGATTCCCTTTCCCAGAACAGTCGGAAAGCAGCCAGGATATCATCGAGCAAGTCCGGCGTCTCTAAAGAATTGAAAGCCCATGCAAGAGGTGATCCGGATGGAGACAATGATAAGGGAGTGTAATTGCGCAACGGACTGTCCTGTCGCGGCGGAGTGTGTGGGGGCCTTATGTAGGGCCCAAAACCATGAACCAGTTGATGTGGAAGGAATACCGGAATACCATTGAGAAACATAGTGACAATCCTGGACAAAAGACAACAAACCGATATTAAAATAACAGAACACAAGAAACACGGATTAACACGAAAAGAAAAACAATGAACAGAAACAAAATACAAAGACATGTGACTAAGTTCCAACCTCACTATTGGCATAGATTCCCAAAATGCACTAGCTGGTAAGGGGCATTGGAGCCTGAATAGCAGAAAGCTCAGGTGCACATAGCGGTATGGGACCAACTCGGGAACAAGGAAGTCATCCACGAAAATAAAGACGACATTGTGGCGGTCTGGGACGACATCCTGGAGGTCATGATCTTCCCATGGCTCCCACATATCATCATTTTCCCATTGTGCCATGAGTGCATCATCCACCATTCTCCCCATGTACAGGTCTTCTTCCTCATCCACATCATCGTCATCCTGAAATCCCATATTTTCATATGGATTGATGTCAAAGAGGACCGGTGGGTATAGAATGTACCCTTGAGCAGCATCAATAAGAGAATGAGCTTCAGGGTCTTGATGAAGCAAGGGGCAGGGTATGAGTTCACCCTCAGTCCAGGCGCCACAACGACATTCTGAATCAGCCCATGAACCGATAGAATGAACATCATCACCTCGCATCTATGCACCTGCAACAGAGTGGTTTAAGGTATAATGGATTAGAACTAGATCACAAACACAAAAGAACGAACAAAGACTTAAAAACAAAATAGAGAAACTAAAATGCAGGGAAAGAAAAGAAATACAACAATTGGAACTCCACTTCGGATTTTTAAGTGGGAGAATAGTTGGGCTCATCCAGCTGGATGTGCTCAACTTCAGTTTGGAAGTTCTCCAAGAACGGTTTCAATCTTTGGCCATTGACCTTGAAACAATCATCGTTCTTTGGATTGACGAGCTCAACCGCCCCGTGTGGAAAAATAGTTTTTACAATGAACGGGCCTGTCCAACGGGAACGGAGCTTTCCTGGGAAAAGGTGGAGGCGAGAGTCATACAGCAAAACTTTCTGCCCCGGCTCAAATGATTTACGAAAGATCGTACGATCGTGGCGAGCCTTCAACCTTTCCTTATGCAACTTTGCAGAGTCATACGCATCTCGTTGTATTTTCTCTAGCTCTGCAAGTTGGAGCTTGCGTAATTGACCTCCCTCTTGGATATCAAAGTTCAATGAGCGTGTTGCCCAGTAAGCTTTATGTTCAATTTCAACAGGAAGGTGGCAAGCTTTCCCGTAAACCAATCGCTCGAAACCTTCTCGATCGCTCGAACCCTCTATTTCAGCTTTGAGTTGTCTCCATCAGGGCCAAGCACTTCCTTTTATCAACATTCTTCAATCTTATATACAGCAGCAGTAATCTGCACAAATAATCACTAAAACAATACCGCTTATCATAGTTTAATCAATTTGTGCAAAAACTGATATTATAATTCAAACTGCAGATAAACAGGAGAATTGTAGACTTTTCTAGTGTATTTTTTTCTCTTTTAGCGCGGTTATATTCTACAAATACACCCGCTTGTCATTCGCCCTGAGACCCAGGGCCTTAAGAACCTTGACACCCTTGTCTAAGTTAACCACCGTATTAGAGTCAAAACATTAGCATGACACAAACGCACTTAGAGTGGTACACCCACAGCACTAGCTCATGCTTGGATCATCAGCACCATAAAAAGCACGCATAAAGCCCATTGAGAGTGGCAAATACATAGAACACGTGCATTAGGACCACAAGCACTTTAGAACACAACCTCAGGCATGACACGTATTTAAACTTCATTTTAGCTCATCATAACATAGCATCATCCCCGCATAGCATCCGCCTGTTTGTTGTGCATTTGCATGTACAATTTATTTCTTTGTGCCCCGAACTATGTCCTGGTCTGATTCCTCCGGGATACGTAGGCAGCTCACAAAGAGCATAACTAGCACCGACCTCAGCATCATGTTTTTCATCATTGCATCTTTGTAATGCTTTTTGTCCTAAATATATAGCCTCCAAAAAGACCTATCTCTTCAAAGCTTTGGCACTCGCTTGTGACATGCGTTGCCTTGCAAGTTCATGCCAAAGAGGGACAAACTATAGACACCCCATTTTGTCGGCTATCAAATTTAGGAGACCTACAGCTTGGTGGTTCATGATGATCGAAAAAGACTCAAAAAGGACTCTTGGAAGTTATTTCTATCTCCAAAAATGCTCAGAAAGTGGTACAAATGACCAAAATGCCCCTGAAAGCCCAAACACTCCCAAATTTGGACCAAAAGTTCTGAAAGCATGCTACGTCATAAGAAAAGTAATAAAATGAGTTTTAAAGCTATATCGGTGTAGACACCCCGATTTTGACCAAACATCAAATTAAGGGGATTACAACCTCTAAGATCCGATGATGACAAGCATCCGACTAATCTAGGACTTCCAAAGATGATTCAAACTCTTCCGAAAGCTCTTGTAATTCAAAAACAAAAAGGAAAAAGAAAGAAAAGGAAAGACAGAGGAAAATGGTGCACAGTGACCTCTACGGCAGTCACGAGCTGCCGTATGGCAGTCCATGGAATGCCATGCAGTATTCTGTGAGTGCCGTTAATTTCGGAAAATGCTGCGAAAAATGAAAATTTTGGAATAGGACGGCAGTCCGTAAAACTCCTCCAGCATTCATTGAGTGTCGTTCCGGCATTCAGTAAATGTCGCTCCTGCAGACACTGAGTGCCGCGACGGCACTCACTGAATGCCGCTTTGTTGTAACAGCCAGCTGTAAAATAGCACACTTTGTACCTTCAAGAAAGGACATCCGGGGTTAGGGTTTTGCCCCTAAAATGGCTGGAATACCCCTCCAAAATCTGCCTATATAAGGAAGGTGTATATCCTACTACAAATATACTTGGAATATTAGAATGTTAGGATCCCAATATTGATTCTTCTTCCAAAGTTTTCTAAATTGAGAAAGAGTAGTAGAGCTAGAAGAAGAGTTTGATCATCACTTGGAAGACCTTGAAGAAACCAAGAAGTTGAGGATACTTAGAAGTAAAACTCTAAACTAATTAGTTTATTTAGTAGTTCAATCACAATATTTAGATACTTAGGATCTTTACACATTTTCAAAACCTCTCTTCCCACCTCATTTCATCACACACCACATATATTGTGATTGAACTTTCTTTTCATTAGTTTGGATCAAAGTAAGTTTAATGTTTGAAGCTTAAAATAAATCTTGAAATAGAACCTTGGTCCTTTTCTTTGTTTGTGTTTGTTTAGATTCATAAGACTTTCAAATTTCAATGTCTTACTTGAATCTTAGCATTCAAAACCCAATATTCTCATGAACTTATGATTTATGAGAGGATTGAGGTTGATTTTAGTATATGGAGTCAATGAGTCCAAACGTCATCTATAAGTTTGAGCTCATTACTTTGAGATTTTAGGAAGTCTCTTATACTTCGTGGAAATCCACAAGTTCAAGTGTCATTAGTCTCCAATCACCATCAAATGGTAGGAGAAGTAGTTTAGATTAAGTCCCTCTCTATGGCTTAGGCTCATCCTTTTCTTAGGTTTTGTGGAGTTCTTCATACTTCATTAAAATCTACATGTGTGTATGTCTTTAGTCTCCAATGACCATCAAATGGTAGGAGCAATGATATGAATCCAAGCTTTTGTCTATAAATTGAGTTCATTGTCTTGGGGTTTTGAGGAGTTCTTCATACTTCATTAAAACCTACAAGTGTAAGATGACCTTAGTCTCCAATGACCATCAAATGTTAGGAGAAGTGGTTTGAATCAAAACTTATCTGTATGGTTTAGGTTCATTGGCTTGAGATTTTATGAAATTTATTCATACTTCAATAAAATCCACAAGCATCAAAGTCTTTAGTCTTCAATGACCATCAAATGGTATAAGAAATGGTTTGGTTTAAGCCCAACTCATTGGTTTAACAGTTAGGGTTAACAAATAAAAGTTGAACTTGACAAATGAAAACAGTGGGTTCACAAACTGTTTTTGATCAAGGATTTTTAATTAAATAATGGACTGTTGGAATCGAATGAAATAAACTAGAGAGTGTTCATAACACAAAGGTCTACCACTGTAATTTTTGTTTTAGTAGGATCTCATGGATATCATGGTTTGATCATAGATTTTGTGAAGCAACAATAATCTGTCCAGAATTTCAGAACAGCAAACCCATTTCAAAATTAATGGATCAGAACCTTAACAAAGTTTTCTTGACTTAAAATAATTTTTTCTATGTGGTTTAATGTGTTAGGAAGACACCCTAAAAAGATCAAAGTGTTTCTGATTTTTTACTATTTTTAGGAAATCAAACAAAATCTCTAGACAGAGAGTTGTAAGTTTCTGAGTGACGTCTAGTTTTTTCCCATTTCCCAGAGATCTAACCTTTCTTGAAACTTTGATTTTCTTTTTGGGTTAGAAACTAGACTCACAGAGGCATCTTGTATCCAAAATTCATTGACATCAAACCATGGGAAGTATGCTTTTCTGTTTTTTTTAGGGTCGGGTCTGCTCTCTGGAATTTCTAGAATTCTGTGATAGTTTCAATCAACTTTGTGAATAATGGTTTCAATGATCTTTTCTTAACCGAAGGCTTTGCGTAGTAGCTTCTATACAACCTTTCAAGTCTTAGGAAATCAATTCTTGATTAGGGTTATATACTAGGAAATCTTGTATGCCCGGAAGATTATTTGAGATGATGACGATACTTACTTGATGAAAGACATGTAAACTCTTAATCACTTTTGAGCAATTCCTCTTCATATCCTATGACATTTGGGGAACATGTTGAATCTTGATTATAAGATTACATCTCTTGTATCATGTTTAGCTAAGCATCATTGACCTTGTATGTATCCGAATTCATGAAAAGTACGGTGATAATCCGATCATGTGATACTTCTATCCAAAGAATTTTGAATCCATCTTTTAAAAGAAAACAGATTTTTGCCATCTTTATTCCAAAGTTTTCAAATCACTCTTTCAAAAATCTTTGAAGTTCACTTTTTTTAAAAAAAATTCCAAGTCAACCCTTGTTGAGGCATATTTTCACATTCTTATCTTCGAAGGAAGAACCCAAAAGTTTTGGGTGTTTGTTTTTGAAAAGTTTCACCAACTAAAGAAATGTTTTTCAAAAGAGTTTCAAAGTAAAAATTCAATCCAATCGTCTTTATTTAAGAATGTTTTATATCCTCGTTTTTTAAATAAAAGATTCAAAATCCTTGAGAATTATTTTTGAAATGTTTTTCAAATGAATTTCGAAAATTTTTTGAATACCCAAACCTCTGGAGAGGTAGTGAGGATCACAAGGAGAGGTGAAATTGGCGTACTTGACATGAATAAGGATGTTATGTGCTTATGTGCTTATGTGCTAGGATTAGAATTTTTCTTTTCTTTGGCATTTTAGATTAGGCACACACACACACATGCATTGCATCCGTGTGATATATGAACCATTCATTTTCAAAATTTTTAAAGAGGAAAAGTAATAATGAGAAATAAAGTTCTTTCGAGAAAAACCAAATAAAATCTTTTTAAAATGTGATTGTAGGGAAAAAAAATAGCATCTGATTCGGGCATTGTCTGGCTTAGGGGTTCCCACAACAAGATTGATAAGAAGAGAAAGGGAAAGGGAAATTGAAATGGCAGACGAAAGAGGTACTGGAAAAGTGGCAGAATTGAGAACACTGGTAGAACAACAAGCTGAACAGATGAGGAGACAGGCTGAGAATATGACTCGCATGATGAATATAATAGAAGCAATAACCCCCCACCACCAGTTATAAATCCACCGCACAACGATCCACCTCCTCTTAGAGAAGATGGTTGGTTTGAAGATCCGGAGATGCCGAGGTTAGAAAGAGAAAGGGCAGAGAGAGAGAGAAGAATGAGAAAGACAGATTAATGGTTGAGAAAGTGGAGACTGAGAAAGTGGAAAAGCTGGAGAGGGTAGTACGTAAAGCCCATGGGGTTGATACTTATTTGCTGGAACTAGAAGGTTTATATGATGGGGTTTGTGAGGTACTACCTGCCAGTTTCAAGATGCTCGTGTTCGACAAGTTTGATGGCACGGGCAACCCCCGTAGTCATATTTGGATGTGTATAGGGGCTTTTCAACTGAGTGGCTTAAGTACAACCATGATGGCAGTCTTGTTTTAGCAAACGTTAACCGGAGCCGCACTATCACGGTACCTCACACTTGAGCCGACCAAGACCCGAATCTGGGAGGAGGGGGTCAAGTCATTTATAACCCAGTACGAGTATAACCAAGATTTGGATGTCACAGTCAAGGACTTGGAAACTACCAAGTAAGGAAACAAAGAGTCATTTGCCGAGTACTTGAGCAGATGGAGGGAGAAAAAAGCAAAGATGGTACAGAGACCGTCAGAAAAGGATCAAATCCGAATGTTGATGAAGAATCTCCAACCCGTGTATCAGGAAAAGATGAGGTTTCAGTCAATCAACACTTTTGCTGAGGTGTTCGATGTGGGGACAAGGATTGAAGATGCAATTCAAGAAGGGACCATCAAGAAAGAAGAACAACCAAACCGATATAGGAGGCCAAACTATGGATCAGGCGGGGGACATTCGGGGGTTCACTCTGGTCCCATCGATGTCAACGCGCTTAGTGAGCCGGAGAGAAAATTTGATATCACAAGAAACTATCCAAGTGGAGGAGGAGATAAGCCACCGAGAAAATACTCAGATTTGGGGGTATCACTGTCAACCGCCCTCGATAGGTTGGTAGCAAAAGGGCATCTCTGCCTTTTAGAACCTCGGCCCTTGCCTAACCCCCTTCCTCTAGGCTTTCGAGAAGACCTCTATTGCAAGTTTCATCAGCAAAAGGGTTATGTTACAGATCGGCGCTCAAGATTAAGGCATGAAATTCATGACCTCATTGATAACAAAGTAATATCGGAACCGCCTGTCAAAGCCCCAAACGTTACTAAGAATCCCCTACCAAATCATCGTGTTGTCCCACCGCCATAGGGTCTCTATTTTGTGGGTATAGAAGAAGAGACATTTGATCCATCCAAGCTAATCACAAGAGTCGGGGAACCGAGGAAGTTTTATCAATTGTCAAAAGATTTGGGAATCTGTACACTTGGGGATCAGCCGGGGATATGGAAAGAGGAAACGACCAGACAGTCAGATTGGTGGGTTCATGAGAGCAATGGTCAAGACTTGGGTCAAGTAGAGGACGACCTGTGCTATGAGAGGGACAAAGAGGCAGAAATTAAAAGAGAAAGCCCAAAAGCCGCTTCAGAAATTGACAACCTATGGGCAAGAGAAGAAGTCAATCACCTCACTCGATCCGGCAGGCATTTCAAGCTGCATGAACTAGAAGAGGATCACCCAGGAAGAGAGTTGGAGAAAGGGAAGGGAAAGATGAACGAGGAAGAGGAAGAGTATAGGGTCCTAAAGCAAATAAAGAAGACGCAAGCCAACATCACCATTTGGGGGTTGCTGATCGCCTCCAAAAAACACAGGCAGGCGGTTCTGGATGCACTGAACCAGTCCGATGTTTCCATCGATATAGCACCGGAAGACCTTATAGGAATGATCGGTAGGATTCCAACCCTGGTCATTACTTTCTCCTCCGATGACCTACTTCCAAGAGGGCCCATTCACAACAAACCACTCTATGTCACTGTGGAATGCTTGGGTAACACTGTACCCGCTTGTCTCATTGACAACGGGTCCACACTGAATGTATGTCCATTCCGAATAGCCAAAAGAATGGGTCTCGACGAGTCAACTTTCATACTGTCCGAACAAAAGGTGAGAGCATACGAGAACACTTAGAGAACTGTCATGGGTATAATCCTCCTCTATCTCGCTGTCGAGCTCTTGGAGAAGGAAGCTGAATTTCAGGTCATTGACATCCCCGCTTCTTTTAACCTACTGCTAGGAAGGCCATGGTTAGATAGCCTGGGCACCATACCATCTACCATCCGTCAGAAAGTCAAATGTGTTTGGAAAAGCAGGGTTTGTGATATCCTTGGGGACAGCTAGGACCGTCCGTCAGAAGCTTCGTCAAGCACACCAATTTTGGAAGTACAGCTGCAAGAAAAAGAGACAAGTCTGGGGGGATTTGAGTTCATTAACATGCTAGAAGAAGCAAAACTAAGAGAGTTCTTACCACTCTATTTTGACCAATATGCGAGTCCGCTGGTTGTCGGAATCATGAAGAAGATGGGTTTCTTCCCAGGGATGGGATTAGGCAAGAATCATCAAGGTCTACCGGAGTTTTCGAAGATCCCTACTCAGACTCACACTCACACTCACACTCAAGGTCTGGGTTATCAGCCGTCAAAGAAGGAGCAGAAGGAAAAGAAGAAAGCAGCAGATGCACCGATGGTCCCTTACCTGAAAACGCTCAACGGGTATTTCATAAAGGAAGGAGAAGATTTCCCCTTCTGTGGTTTCCCAGAACCATGGACAGATCGGAAGGATAAATGTGTAAAGCCAGGGTTTGAGATCTTTTTCTCCCACGAGTTCTCCGAGTATGAGGACCCGTTTTTGCAAATGCCTGAAAAGTCTACTACTGTCAAAGATTGGATCGGCACACTGGATGGCCCAGTTATGCAGAACTTGTTGGATGAAGGAAATGAGAAGGTAGAAGACAAAGGCCCAGGAGGGATTGTGAAAACTGAGTTTGGGGAAGGACATGCTAAAGATGTGATGGGTGAAGAGCAGGGAAAAGAAGATGAAGCTGACATGGAGGAAGAAAAAGGGGTAGAAGACGAAGGAAGGGGTGAAAAGGGAAAGCTGTCGGACTGCGACACCATCGAGCTCAAGCGAGGAATCACCAAGGAATGGGTCTTTGAGTCTAGTGACAAGTACCCCCCTCCCCGGAGTCTGTATTGGCCCAAATGAGGCGTCTTACTATTTCCATGTCTATTGTAATTGCTCCAAACAAGATCAATGAAAACATGACCGATTCTGCCTACTCGAATGCGCTTGATAAATGTGATAAATGTGATGAATACGATGAATGTGAAATACCTGATGCATTGTAAAAATTAATTAAAAAGGAAAATGAATCTGCATGTAAAATCATAGAGGATACTCTAATAATTAATCTGGGTAATGAAGAAAATCCCCAAAATGTTTTTATTGGCTCTATACTCAGCAACGGAGAAAGCAAAGAACTAATCAAACTATTAAATGAATTCAAAGATGTTTTTGCATGGTCTTATAGCGATATGCCAGGTGTTGATCCAAAAATAGTCCAACACCACATCCCCTTCTTTCCCAATTCAAAGCTAATAAAACAAAATTTGAGGCGAATGAGGCCAGAATGGGCACTTAAAGTGAAGGAGGAAGTTGAAAAGCAGTTTAAGGCTGGATTCTTGATGGTCACGGAGTATCCCGAATGGATCGCCAATATTGTGCCTGTCCTGAAGCAGGACGGACGTGTTAGGGTATGTGTCGACTTTCGAGATTTAAACAAAGCCAGCCCTAAGGATGATTTCCCCTTACCACATATCGATGTGTTGGTTGATAATACTACGGGGCACGAGCTTCTGTCTTTCATGGATGGATTCTCGGGTTATAATCAGATCCTCATGGCACCAGAGGATAGAGAGAAAACTACCTTCATAACACCCTGGGGGACCTACTGTGATAGGGTAATGCCATTCGGTCTTAAGAATGCAGGGGCGACTTATCAGAGGGCTGCCACCACCTTGCTACATGACATGATCCACAAGGAAGTAGAGGTGTACGTGGATGATATGATCGTGAAGCCTAAGGAGAGAAGAGGACACCTAGGGGCGTTGAGGAAGTTCTTTAAGAGATTGAGGGAGTTCAAGATGAGGCTAAACCCACAGAAGTGCACTTTCGGGGTTACCACCAGGAAGTTGTTAGGATTCCTCATCACTCAAAGGGGGATAGAGGTAGATCCGACCAAAATAAAAGCCATCATCGAAATGAACCCGCCAAAAAATGAGAAGGAGTTGAGGGGATTCTTAGGTAGGATACAGTTCATCAGCCATTTCATTTCCCAACTTACCCTAACCTGCAACCCACTGTTCAAATTGCTTAGGAAAGGGAGAAGTTTGAATGGGATGCCCGATGTCAACAAGCCTTCGATAAAATCAAAACCTATCTCCAAAACCCACTTGTCCTATCACCACCCACACCCGGGAGGCCTTTGTTACTTTACCTTTCCGTATCCGAGGATTCGATGGGGTGTATGTTAGCCTATGAGGGAGAAGAGGGGCACGCGGAGAGAGCCATCTACTATCTGACCAAGAGAATGACCGGATACGAGTTGAAGTATTCACCCCTGTAGAAGGCCTGTTGGGCCTTGGTCTAGTATACCCGTCGCCTTCGTCACTATATGTTAGCCTTCCCTGTAACCCTGATATCCCGAATGGACCCACTAAAATACCTCTTTGAAAAACCCACTTTGACCAGTAGAATTTCCTGGTAGACCATGATGCTAGCCGAATTCGATATCAAATACGTCACTGCCAAGTCTGTAAAAGGAAGGGCCGTCGCTGAGTTTTTAGCTGATCTCGCCATAGAGTCCGAGGATAAGGGAGAATTTAAGTTTCTAGATGAGGGAGTAATGGAGGTAAAAGAGGACTTGTGGAAAATGTACTTTGATGGAGCAGCTAACCAATTAGGCTATGGGGTTGGAATCATTCTCATAGCACCCGATGGGACCCCTACCCCATTAGTTGTAAAACTCAAGTATGACTCGACCAATAACACCGCAGAGTACGAAGCATGTATAGTGGGGATGGAAGCAGCCTTAGCCCTTAAAAGTTGGAAAGATCGATGTGTTTGGAGATTCCAACCTGATCATATCCCAGGTGCGAGGTGATTGGAGGGTGAAGCATGAGAAGTTGAGACCGTACCATGACTACCTAGAAAGCCTAAAAGCACAATTTGAAAAGATTTCCTTTTATTACCTTCCCCGGGAAGAGAACCAACTAGCAGATTCCTTAGCGACCCTAGCCTTAATGATCCAAATCCCCTTGAGAGCTACCATGATCCCGCTATCCATCGAAGTGAGAAACCAACCGTCTTTTGAAATGGTCGCAGCTATAGAAGAAGAGAGCGAGTTACCTTGGTATGAAGATGTCTGGAACTTCATTAAGAAAGGTGAATACCCCGAAAGAGCCTCGGAGAAAAACAAGAAAGCAATTCGAAGGTTTTCCGCCCAATTTGTAATTTATGCAGATAAGCTATGGAAAAAATCCTACACTGAGTATAATCTGGAGTGTCTGTATGGGAGAGAAGCTAAGAGAATAATGGAGGAAATGCACGAAGGAGTGTGTGGACCCCACATGAACGGGCACATGCTAGCAAAGAAAATCATCTAACAAGGGTACTACTGGACGACTTTGCACAAAGACAGCTGTGATAATGTCAGAAGGTGCCATAAATGTCAAATCCATGCAAATCTAATGCACACCCCGCCGTCGTAACTATATAGTATGACCACACCCTGGCCATTTTCTGTGTGGGAAATCGATATCATTGGTGAGATAGTCCCAAAAGCCTCCAATGGGCACTGATACATAATCATGGCAATTGATTGTTTTACCAAATGGGTAGAGGCAGCCTCGTATGCGACTTTGAAAGCCAAAGATGTGGTGAGTTTCATCAAGAAGAACATAATCTACAGATATGGAGTCCCGAATGAGTTCATCTCTGACCATGGTAGTCATTTCCAAGGAGAGGTCATCCCGCTCTTGGAAAAGTATAAGATCACTCGCCATCAGTCGTCTCTATATAGGCCACAAACGAAAGGAGCAGTGGAAGCTGCGAATAAGAATGTCAAGGCGATCTTGGGAAAAATGACAGATACGTATAAGGATTGGCATGAGAAGTTGTCGTTTGAACTGTGGGGGTACTGGACCTCCATAAGGACTTCTACTAGAGCCACGCCGTATTCGTTGGTTTACGGGATGGAGGCGGTTCTTCAAATTGAGGTGGAGATACCCTCTCTCAGGGTCTTGGCTGAATGCGAAGTAACCGAATTAGATTGGATGAGGGGAAGGTTTGAAGAACTGATGTTGCTTGATGAGAAGAGGTAGGCTTCCATAAACCATACTCATGGATATCAGAAGAAGATAGCTCGTGCTTTCAACAAAAGGGTTCGCCCAAGAAAGCTTGCTGAGGGTGACCTGGTCCTTAAAGAACTGAAAGTGCCTGTTTATGACCCCAGAGGAAAATTCAAACCCAACTGGGTCGACCTATACATTATTAAGACTCTCCTTTCCGGAGGAGTGGCCTAGCTCATGGACCTAGACGAGGTTGAATTTAAGCAACCAATTAACCTCGATCGCATCAAGAAATATTTTGCTTGAAACCTTTCCTTTCAAAACCTCCAGAGTTGATGAACTACGCTTGACCTGATTCCCGCTAGGGTATACGTAGGCAACCTACTCGGTTCGGTCATTAATAATTGCCCAATTGGCACTTTCCTTTGTAGCCTTGAACCAAACTACTGCGGACCTAATACCCATTTGGGGATAAGTAGGCGGGCTGTTGATCAGCCTTCGGTCTATGAAAACTCGAAAATCTCTATGCCAAACTAGGGGCAAACTTGCGTTTGACCGAAATCACATCAGAGCCTCATAACCAGGGGCAAACTTCGTTTGTTAGCCGAAGAACCCAGATATTACCTAAAACCCATTTTTGGATCGCTTGGCTGTCAAAATGATTACTATAAAGAAACAAATGATGATCCATGGTATAGAGTGATTAAGATTCCAAAAGCAATTTTCAAAGCAGCAGTGATAAAAGCTGAGAAAAAGCATTAAAAAGGAAATCTTCATAACTTAAAGACGAATTAGAAGATTAAACACTTTGATTGAACATGTTAGGACATACTCCTAAGATAAGATAACATTCTTCGAAAGAAAGATAAAATCACACCTCAAAAAGCGCAATAAAAGTAGGCAGAGTCTGTTAGAATTTTTTAAAATAGCAAGCTTTTCCCTGTTTCTGTCAGTTTTACTTCATTATGTATATATCCATCAGGCCTATCTTGTAACCAAGGCCTGAAGCTCCGAAAGATACTCAGTAGTAGGCACAGTCAAGTAAGAGTCCGCGGCCATGGAGCAGCCATCCTGCTATGCCAAGCCTCAATGAAAGCCTTCACAATGGAAGGACGCAAAGTGGACCCCCTAGTGAAATCAGCAGTAATGGCCTCGGTAGTATCCTGTAAAAGCCCAAACTGGCGGACCACCCGATCGGGTATGTAGAAGGTGGTAGCACGCAAGCCCGGCAACCAGATGCCAGGCCACCCAGGGAACCGTACCGCGACAGAGCAATGAACCCATTGCGGACAGATCCAACAGATATCGTCAGAAGAGAGACCTCAAAGCCAGTTGAGCCAGGTATCAATAGCATGGAATAAATGGCGAATCTCCATACGATCATAGGGAAGTGATCCGCGCAGATGTGAAGGGTGGATGAAAAGATCCAAGCACTCCATAAGCCAAATCTGCAAAATAAAAGTCGCACCGGCGGATAGCAAGGCCCCGGTAGCACGGGCATGGTACAGTCCCATCAAAGTCTCACCGAGAACCAGCATGACAGCACTCTTCATTTCCCTCAAACCACAGGCAATGGGTATAAGAATGTCGGAAGATGACTTGAAGAGGAAATAAGAAAGCAAAGCAATCGATAAAGTGCTACGCCGTATAACCTGATATCCGCTGTCGTAAGGATCCCCGATGAGAGCATAGACCGAAGAGAGGCGCTCAAAATTGACCTGTCTGTCATGAATAAAGGAGCCCGCAGCACTGTGGGATATATGGAGAAGAGCTGCCAAATCCTGAACATACCCAGCTTGCACCAGAGGAACAGTCAGATCCGCAGAAGGATCAGTATGAAGAATAGCGCTGAACTCTTCAAACAAAGGACAAATCTCTTGACGACCGAAACAGAAGACATGGAGTGAGGGATCCCAACACTGAGCAGTGGCTCGAAGCAAGCTTTCGTTTAGAATCATCTGTCGGAAGGAGAAGAGGTCATTTAGCCTGAAACACTCGAAGTTGAGCTTGTCAATACCGGAGAGGGTATCCATTCATGGGAAAAGAATTTGGGAGCTGATGGGGGCCTTTTGAAAAGGAAGTGAGAGCAAGTATAGAATGTTTTACGAAGTTGTAGAGAATGAAGGCTTTAAATAAAAGTGGATCTGCCCAGAACACAGGGCGGTACTCAATAAAGTGGAACGGCACTCGAGAAAGTGCCACGCGGCAGTCCGTGAATGCCGGTGCGGCAGTTGTTGACTGCCATTGCAGCATTCGCTGAGCACCGCAGAGGCCTAATCTAGTGCCGCTTGGAGTTTCATTTTGGCCAGAACCTGTTTGTAACCATTTTAGCCCACCTGCAAACAGAAAACTGAATATAAGCAATAAAGCGTGTGCATCATGCAGCACGTGCAACAAGACCAAGCTATGATCACATTCATTCATTCACTCATTCATTCATATAAGGAAATAATAAAAGCAATAACATTCGCAGAAGTCATAAAAAGTGATGATAAAAAGGATCAAACCATGGTCGCAAGCAATAAAAGAAAAAGAAAAAGAAAAAAAGCAGTAAATAATTAAATGCAAGACCAAGCTATGATCGCGATCATGTAATGAAATGCAAGGAATAAAGATGTGCAGATGCCTATCCTACCGGCAATCCCAGAGCAAATCATCAAAATAAAGAGTATGTGTATAGTCATCCAAGTATGTGGTCTCTCCAAAAACACTTAAAAGTGAGAAAATATAAAAAAAAAAAAAAAAAAATATGTGTGGTCAACCCCGGCCCCAGCCTCGAGTCTGACGGGTCACACGTCTGAGGGGCTCCTCCTCTGACTCTGTCCCACTCCCGCCACCTCGACCTCTGTCTCTGCCTCCACTTCTGCCCCCGCCGCTACCTCCGCCTCGTCCCGCACCTCCAGGGGCACTGCTACCTCTAGGGGCATCGCTGAGGGGAATGTCGAACTGCTGAAGCCGCTGCTGAAGCTACCCCACCTGCTGGGATAAGACTCTGATCTCCTCCATCTGAGAGAAGAGAGGATGAATCTAGAAAATGTTGAAAGAACAAATAAGATACTGAGAATAAAAGAATAAGAGATTATACCAAGGCCCTCAGCTGAGCCGTGGCAGTCGCCCGATATCCCTCAGCTTAAAACCAAGAAACGAGAATAAAGATTAGTAAAATGAGAAATAATCAAAGTCAAAGTGAAAGGCGAGAATAAGTTTCTTACCATCCACTCTCGCCCGAGGACCCACTGCCGCACACTGTGGGCATACGTCAATCCCTCCTCCGCATAAACACGGGGGATGACATCGTAATGGAGAGGAACGGTAGGGGCACCCTGAGAGAATCGGGGAATCGTCGTCGAGAACTACTCGCCGAACGAGACAGTCAACATGGTCTAATCCCACTCGGGTAAGGCGGGAGGATGAGCAGCAGCAGGGAGATTTAGAAAAGATAAAATGGCTACAAATAAAAGAATAAAACGTTAATAAAGAATGAAAGAGAACTCATGAAAGATTGAAGGAATCATTTACTCACCCGAGTCACTTCCATCAAAGGGAAGTTTGGCATCAGCTTAGCAGCACGGAAGGCTGCATAACCATCAGGGGGCTCTGTGAAGTCGTGTATGCCCAAGCCTACAAGAGCAGCCGTAAGCGCGCTACCCTGAAGCATGTCTGTGGCTCTCATAGAATCCAGAGAAGGATGCGGCACGAAGTATCTGGGAGCTGCCAGGGACTGTCTAGTCACCCTCTCCCTCAAGTACCACGCCCAGGTCTTTGGCCCATCGAGTAGCAATCTCGTCAGGTCATAACCACCCGATACCCATTTCAGCCCCTGGGGCATGATGAGGGCGTCAGCATCGCGTGTCTCAGGGGACATCATGCGAAGATACTCATGGGACCAAATCTATAATAAAAAGAGAAAGAGAAGGCTTGAGTCTCACAGTTTATATAATTTCTGAGAGTATGATAAACAATGAAATTTAAAAGAGAGAGAAAGAAGATGTACCTCCCACGACCTCCAAAACCACCCCGTAGAAGTCGGCCGATCCCGGGAAATCTCTCCTATATGCTTGTACAGGATGGATAATCCTACACCAGCCCAGTCGTACTCATGTATCCCGTCCAGTAGAGAGCACCCCAGCATGTACATAAGAAAACCTTGGGCAATCTGCTCGTCAGTGTAGCCCGACTGACCCCTGAACGTGTCCATGAACCACTTGGCTGTAACCAAGGGCTCCTCTGGGACCACTCCTAGCAGCGGCTTGACCTGGTCCCACTCCGACACCGCGTCGAGGTAGCAAAGGCGCTCCCCTCCGAAGGAGATCCCCATAATCATCAAGAAATCAAACGGGGTCATAGTCATCTCCCCGAAGTCAAAGTAGAACATACTGGTAGTGTCCCACCAACGTTCTGCTAGGGCGTGTATCTATCAAAGATCGTTCGAGCTCTTCGTCAAGAGCTTGACAAAATCTTCAAAGCCGGCAGCAATAATGAGACCCTTCACCGTCTAGTTCAACTCCCCGTACCACTCGAAACCATGAGCGAATCTACTATGCCTTTTCAGCACGTCGAGCTGGAGCTACAAAAGTTAGAAAATTCAATATCAGCAAATGGAATAAAATGGAAGGAATGGAGCAAAGAAAAATGAAAAAAAAAATAAAAGTATGAATAAAGGATAAGAGTAGTTGAAATAATCCTAATATGGCATTCGTATTTCTGAAAAAGTTTTCACACTCGTAAGGTTTAAAAAAAGGGGAGTACAAGGGAATCAATAAAAAGCAATTGAAGCAGTCAGGAAAATCCTTTCTTTCTGAAACTTGGTTTATACTCATGGAAGGATGAGCAAATTTTGTTTCGTTAACATGCATCGCACTCATGCAGATAAAAGAAGAAATAAAGGAATAAAACGAAAGTAAATGAATAAAAGGAGGACGATTGCAGCATTGGAAGAACTAGTGAGCATAAAAATTGCGCTTGTGAGAGGATGTGCAAATTTGTGATCGACATGCATTACATTTATAAGTTCTCTTCAGAAAATTGAATGAGGCAAATAAACGAGGGCCTAAGCATGAGAATAGACATGATAGTCACGTTACTCAGAAAGCATGGGAAGTTTTGTCATGCATCACATTCATATGAAGTAATGCAATGTCAACACATTTATGAGGTTTGTAAGGGGATAACTGGAAAGGGAAAGAATTAGTGGAAGCATGTATACCTGTCGCTAAAATACTCGTACGGACAAATGCTTGTCCGGATCCCGGAGCAGGAAAGAAGGATCAGAATGGGGAGTGGCCGTGTACTTGGCCTTCTTTTTGCTCCTCAAGCTGCAAACCATAATCTGATAAAAAGAGAAAGAATGGAACGTCGATTCTTTTGAAAAAAATTGAGAAAACAACTGAAATAGAGAAAATAATGAAGCTTGGATCAAAGGGGACTTACCAATAGATCCCTTGGATCAATGTGAGGAAAAGAGAGAAAATCTCCAGAGAGGATCCGAGAGTGAGAGAGTTGAGGAGTGAATGAGAAATGAGATGAAACTCTCGGTATAAACGTTTCTGCCGCTTAAAACGGCACTCGGGGAACCGTGCGCGGCAGTCTCTGAACTGTCGTGCGGCACTCGCTGGATGCCGTTTTGGCAGTCACGGACTGCCACATTTTGGCGCGTGTGCCGTAAGTAAGGCGGTTCAGGGAGCCTTTGTTTTCCCCCCAAATTTCAAAATAAACCCCAAAATTTGATTTCAAACCCCAGATTTTGCCCACTTTTGGCACTTTCAGCCCCAAATAATATTCTTCATGATGTTTTGACCCCTGATTCTGAAATTTGAAGTGGATTTGGGTCTGATTGGCCCCTGATTTTGAAAAATGAATTAAATTTGAGCAGTTTGACTCAAAGTTTTGAAAATAAAATTTAATTTGAATTGAATTTGAGTCCGATTGACTCTGAGTTTTGAAAAAAAATTTGAATTTGAGTCCGATTGTCTGCAGGTCCTGAAAAAAATTAAAATTGAGTCTGACTGACTCCAGGTTCTTGAAAATAAAATTGATTCGGGTCTAATTGACCACTAATTTTGAAATTTGAAAGGATTTAGGTCTGTTTGACCTCAAAAGGTATTGATTTTGAGTCTGATTGACTCCAGATCTTGGAAAAACATATCCGATGGGACCGAAGGGTTGCGGATTGTTTAGAGAAAACATATCCGACGGGGCGAAGGGCTGCGGATTGTTCAGAGAAAACATATCTGACGGGGCCGAAGGGCTGTGGATTGTTCAAAGAAAACATATTCGACGGGGCCGAAGGGCTGCGGATTGTTCAGACCGAACTCACATCGACACCGGGGTATAAGGCGCGAAGCGCATCTCAGTCGATCGGATGGTTCTTGGAAGACACCGGGGCCTAAATTGCAAAACGCCGCCCATTCATTTGCATTCGTCCTTTTGCCGAGACAGCCAAGTATCTTGAAGAAGAATCAATCTATGGATTATAGAAACTTTGCATTCTAAAGAATAACTTGTCTTTAAGTTTAAGTAAACGCGAGCATTAAGTAAGGCATGGATTGTATCAAGAAACGTCAGGATAGGATGGTTTCGAATTGCATCATTCATAGAGCATGAAATTGCATTGACAACCATCATTGTGTGAGCATGTGCATTACGACAGGATAGGTGTATTCATTCATATGATTACTTGTGCTTGTGTGTGTGTTTTTCCCTTGCCTGAACTACGCCTTGGTCTGATTCCTGATGGGATACGTAGGCAGCTCACCATCGAGCACGACCAACATAGACCGTTTGTGTAGCCGTTTTTGCAACGCATTTATTTTTACCTAAATTCGATGTTTTGGTCAAAGGCTTGTCTTCACACAGTCTTCGACATTCACTTATGACACGCGTTTCTCCACAAGCTCTGTCGAAGAGGGGCAAACTGTAGACACCCCGATTTTGACCAAACCTCGAATTAAGGGGAGTACAACCTCTAAGATCTGATGATGACAAGCATCCGACTAATCTAAGACTTCTAAAGATGATTCAAACTCTCTCGAAAGCTCTTGTAATTTAAAAACAAAAAGGAAAAAGAAAGAAAAGGAAAGACAGAGGAAAACGGCGCACAGTGACCTCTGTGGCAGTCATGGGCTGCTGTACAGCAGTCCATGGAGTGCCGTGCGGTATTCTGTGAGTGCCGTTAATTTTAGAAAATGCATTGAAAAATGAAATTTTTGAAACAGGACGGTAGTCCGTAAAACTCCTCCGGCATTCATTGAGTGTCGTTCCGGCATTCAGTAAATGCCGCTCCGGCAGACACGTACTGAGTGCCGTGACAGCACTCACTGAATGCCGCGACGGCACTCACTGAATGCCGCTTTTTTGTAACAGCCAGCTATAAAATAGCACACTTTGTACCTTCAAGAAGGACATTCGGGGTTAGGGTTTTGCCCCTGAAATGGTTGGAATACCCCTCCAAACTCTGCCTATATAAGGAAGGTGTATATCCTACTGCAAATATACTTGGAATATTAGAATGTTAGGATCCCAATATTGATTCTTCTTCCAAAATTTTCTAAATTGAGAAAGAGTAGTAGAGCTAGAAGAAGAGTTTGATCATCACTTGGAAGGCCTTGAAGAAACCAAGAAGTTGAGGATACTTAGAGGAAAAAGTCTAAACTAATTGGTTGATTTAGTAGTTCAATCTCAATATTTAGATACTTAGGATCTTTTACACATTTTCAAAACCTCTCTTCCCACCTCATTTCATCACACACCACATATATTGTGATTGAACTTTCTTTTCAGCAGTTTGGATCAAAGTAAGTTTAATGTTTGAAGCTTAAAATAAATCTTGAAATAGAACCTTGGTCCTTTTCTTTGTTTGTGTTTGTTTAGATTCATGAGACTTTCAATGTCTTACTTGAATTTTAGAATTCAAAACCCAATATTCTCATGAACTTATGATTTATGAGAGGATTGAGGTTGATTTTAGTATATGGAGTCAGTGAGTCCAAACTTCATCTATAAGTTTGAGCTCATTACTTTGAGATTTTATGAAGTCTCTTATACTTCATGGAATCCACAAGTTCAAGTGTCATTAGTCTCCAATGACCATTAAATGGTAGGAGAAGTAGTTTAGCTTAAGTCCTTCTCTATGGCTTAGGCTCATCCATTTCTTAGGTTTTGTGGAGTTCTTCATACTTCATTAAAATCTACATATATGTATGTCTTTAGTCTCCAATGACCATCAAATGGTAGGAGCAATGATATGAATCCAAGCTTTTGTCTATAAGCTTGAGTTCATTGTCTTGGGGTTTTGAGGAGTTCTTCATACTTCATTAAAACCTACAAGTTTAAGATGTCCTTAGTCTCCAATGACCATCAAATGGTAGGAGAAGTGGTTTGAATCTAAACTTATCTCTATGGTTTAGGTTCATTGGCTTGAGATTTTATAAAGTTTATTCATACTTCAATAAAATCCACAAGCATCAAAGTCTTTAGTCTTCAATGACCATCAAATGGTAGAAGAAATGGTTTGGTTTAAGCCCAACTCATTGGTTTAATAGTTGGGGTTAACAAATAAAAGTTGAACTTGACAAATGAAAACAGTGGGTTCACAAACTATTTTTGATCAAAGATTTTAATTAAATAATGGACCATTGGAATCGAATGAAACCAACTGGAGAGTGTTCATAACACAAAGGTCTACCACTGCAATTTTTGTTTTAGTAGGATCTCATGGATATCATGGTTTGATCATAGATTTTGTGAAGCAACAATAATCTGTCCAAAATTTTAGAACAGCAAACCCATTTCAAAATTAATGGATCAGAACCTTAACAAAGTTTCCTTGACTTCAAATAATTTTTTCTATGAGATTTAATGTGTTAGGAAGATACCCTAAAAAGATCAAAGTGTTTCTGATTTTTTTACTATTTTTAGAAAATCAAACAAAATCTATTGACAGAGAGTTGTAAGTTTCTGAGTGACGTCTAGTTTTTGCCCATTTCCCAGAGATCTAACCGTTGAAACTTTGATTTTATTTTTGGGTTAGAAACTATACTCATAGAGGCATATTGTATCCAAAATTCATTGACATCAAACCATGGGAAGTATGCTTTTTTGTTTTTTTTTTTTGAGGGTCGGGTCTGCTCTTTGGAATTTCCAGAATTCTGTGATAGTTTCAATCAACTTTGTGAATAATGGTTCAAATGATCTTTTCTTAACCTAAGGCATATACCATACTCTAATAAAGATTACCTAAGCTTAAACCCATAGGTTAAATGATCCAAATCAATGAATAGTTTATAGCTTTATTTCATTCATACTCATGTGTTCATGTGCATTCATCCATGTAGATTGATATTTGTAAATAGAATTTATCTTGTGTTAAGATTTGCTACCTAGGAAGTTCAAATGATATGTTTTGTTTAAAATGTGGGACTAACCTTTTGTTTTGTAGCACTTTCGAGGTACATTCCCTCAACCCTTTCTCTAGTTTGTTTATTTATCGTTTTAATTGATTTTTTGACTCCATGCGCGACACCTTTGACTAGGATTTGCCTTATGTGTTTACATATGATTAGAGACCCTTTTTACTAAGTTCTTGCTTATTTGCATGCATTGCATGTTTAATATTCGCGGGCGGATCCCGGGTAAGTTCTTTAGTTCCCTATTTTGCATATCATTTTGCTTGCTACTTGATTAAGTGGTTTTGAATGCAATTTTACCATTAGCAATCTTACACCCTTTTGGACATGCTTTTGTGATGTATATTTATACATATGTATTAGTTGAGGACACATTTAGATTAATAATTTGATTAAAAGGATGTTGAGTAGAGGCCTATCGCTAGATAGGATGAGAAGGGGTGTTTTAGTCCGATGGCTCCTTCCCTTCTCATTCCATAATCCCCGGACCTAGTTAATCTCTGGTTTCTAAAAGATCGGTTTGCTTTTAAATGATTTCTTAATTTTTCCTTTTAAAAATTAAGTGGCAACTCGTTTTGTTTTTGAATTTGAATTTGGAAAAGATTTTAAATAGAAAAGCTGTGGGTAAGAAAAAAATTGCGATATCCACAATCGGATGAAATAGTCAGCTCCTAGAGACCCCCGAAAGTCCCAGAAAGTTCCCGTTGACCGTTTGACCAAGGTTGACTAGCATTTGACCAAAATCATTCGAATTCTCCCAAAAGTTCTGAGATAGCCCTAGATCATGTGAAAAGTACTAAAATGAGTTTTGAAAGAAAATCGGACGAAAACGTCAGCTCTTGGGAGCTCCTAGAGGTTCCCAAAACTTCCTAGAGGTCCCCGATTTGACCTAAAGTTGACTTGGAGATCGGAGCACTGTATCATTTTTTAAACATTTTTCATGGATACTAGAGATCGATAGCTTTCAAATGGTATATCACACATAGTTTCTGGATTTAAAATGGATTTATTACGAATTTTTGAAGGTAAAAAAGGTGATCAAATCGGTTTTTTCGCGAATATTGTAAAACTTTTCAAAGTGACCTATCTCTAAACTTTTTTATGTAAAGTGAACTCCATTACCTTTCCATTGGTATATCACAAGCTCAATTTGGAGTTCGTACGCATTTTCTGTGAATTTCGGATGAAATAGGGCCTTTTCACGAATATCAAAACCTCTAGGGGCCTAAACAGAATAATCTGGGCGTCTGAGGAGCAGTGTCACTATGGTACTGGTCCACTTCCACCGCGGCATAGGCCCAGTGCCACCATGGCACTCTCCCCTAGAGCATTCCAATTTTGTAAATTAATTTGGGGGTCCAAATTGAATAATTAAAAGCCAAAACGACGTAGTTTCTTGTTCATAGATGTTTGGGGCCAATGGGAGCACTTTTTAAATCCCAAAATCACCCCAAATTGGCCTATATAAACCCACCTTTGCCCTTCATTTTGGGGGGACCAAGTGCAAAGCCTAAGAAATTTGTTGAGAGAAAGAGAGATAGAGATAGAGTTAGAAGTGAGAAAGGGAGCTTTAGCTACTATTTTGCAATAGAAAGTGAGTTCTAAACTCAAGTTCTTTCATTACTTGTAATACCTTGCATTTTCATTGTACTTATATACTCCTTTTTATATAAATAAGATTCAGTATACCTATATTTACCTTTCCTGTAATTTTTCTTTCGATCGATCGAATGTCTTTCAAGAGGTCAAACTTTTGTTTTTTCAATCGATCGAAACCTTTTCGAGTGATCGAAACACTGCCGACCTGAATCCATACGTGGACTCACTTTTAATCGATTGAACCCCCTTCGATCTATCGAACTTGACTGAACTTGAACGCCAAGTTTATTTCCACTGCTCTCATTTACTCACCTCCCCTATATCTATGTATCACACATACACTCATTTGGGTTGCTGAGTTTTAGAGAGAGAGATATATATAGTTTATATATACACACTCATATATATACACACATACCCGATTATACATATATATATACACAACCAAACACACACACCCTCACACTCTCTGAACTAGAAGAAGAAGAGAGCAGACAGAGAGGAGAGGAAGAGACTGAAAGAGAAGGAGAAAGAGAAAGAGAAGAGGAAAGAGAGACCACCGAGGACTCCCAGCCACCCTACACATCACCGGCGTCGCTAAACTTAACGGTGAGTGCCTATACTCACTTAATAGCGTAGATACGTATTTATATATATGTTTCGGTAGGAAAGAACGGACCCCGAACATATAAGGGAGGTCTAGTTCAGTTTGAGAAGAAAACCAACTTTCAATCGTTCGAACTGATTTTGAGCGATTGAACACAGACCGATCTCAATCGATCGAACTTCAATTTTCTCAATCGATCGAACTAGACTTCGATTGATCGAACCTTAATTTCCTTAATCGATTGAAATGATTTCAATTGATCAAACATATCAGAATGTTAAATGTTGGGTTGTTTATATCCGATGTACTGTCAAGCTGTATATTATCATGCGATGATTGGTAGAAGCGGTATTGGAATAATGTACACGTTGAATAATGGGCTTAATGCATTGAACAGTGGAACCAATTGTATAAATGATGACATAATATTATTAAGCAAATTGAGAAGCTGACATGCATCATAGTAGGTCTATCGACCATAAGGGTCGATACTATTTATGATTGGTGCGTGAGAAATGTGATCACGAAGATCGTACAATGTGGGTTGAGGTATGCTTATATTGCCTTAGTCCATGGGAGAGACTAAGGGATATATTAGTAGGTATTGCCTTAGTCCATGGGAGAGACTAAGGGATATATTAGTAGGTATTGACTTAGTCCATGAGAGAGACTAAGGAATATATTGGTGGTACATTGCCTTAGTCTATGAGCGAGACTAAGGGATACATTTTATGGAAACAGATGTGGTATATGGGCGACCTATATTGCCTTGGTCCACGAGAGAGGCTAAGGGATATACGGTTGGCATCGCCTTGGTCCATGGGAGAGACTAAGGGATATACGGTTGGCATCACCTTGGTCCACGAGAGAGACTAAGGGATATACGATTGGCATTGCCTTCGTCCACGAGGGAGACTAAGGGATATACGGTTGTCATCGCCAGTTGGGAATATGCCCTCAAACCAGTTAGTTGGACAATAGAATATCATAATGTATTTATGTATGTTAGTTCATAAGATGAATATTAGACTGAAATCCTTAGACATCATGTGATTCATTTATGTATGTGAGTACACATGTGAGATATGAATCACAAATCCTTGTTTCAAATAAGTCACAGTAGATGATAAGTCTGGATAACTTATCAGGTATACACTGTAGCATGATTAACGTCTACAGGGTAGAATGATGAATCTCATTCATAAGAGTCTTTGACTCTTGGTTAATATGCTAGTGCACGTGGTACAATAATGGACCAGAGTTAAACCTATTGACACCTAAACACTGTCACCGTCGATAGGAACTCAAACTTGTATAGGAATACATGTCCTTAATCTGAGATAATTGCGGACACAAGTTGTATGCTTTGGTTATTTTGATTTACCAATCAGTGAGGTCTTACAAGATCAACACCTGGGTATCTTGAGTAATCAGGTTTACAACGTTGGGAACATATATTGTCAAGATGGAATTCTAGCCTCTTCTATAAAATGAAGAGTAAGTATTCCCTTGAGAATGACACTAGGAGTGATTACCGAGAGCTGGCCAACCTTGTCCACAAACTGTTTGTTGACATGTTTGGTAATACAAGCGTAGTGAATGATACTCGGGGAGTATAAGATGTATCTATCTATTGTGTCAACAGTTTTATAAAACATACATCCCGATGATAAATACGAATGCTGTCTGGTAGAGGGACATCAATATTATATTATACAAGTCTAGTAATCACTTATGTATGTGTGATTTTGTTCTTATGCTAGAGTACAATTATCATTTAATAGTGGTATAAATGATAATTGATTAACTATTGATTCCTTAGTTAAAGAGTACTGACTAGATGGAATAGTAATTAATCGAAGCCAGTAATTAAGAACCTAGGGGTCCCACTCTTAGCTCATAAGATGTTTGGATGTGAAGCAACATTGCAATGGAAGATTTGGGATAAAGTTGGAACCAATCGATTGGTGTTCAGATCCAATCGATTGGTGCAGCAATCGATTACATCACTTGCAATCGATTGGATAAGTAATCGATTTCCCCTAAGGAAATCGATTGGTAAGGCAATCGATTATCACTTTTGGCAATCGATTGTCACTTAGGTCGGTTCAAAAGTTTATAAATACAAAAACTGCGGGCAGAACAAGAGACACATGTCTTTTATTGTCCCAGACGTTTTAGCATTAGTTGTAGACTTCCCAAACCCTTCCTAAACTTCCCTAGTTTGTTCTAGAAGGGTTTCCACCAAACGCTAGCATCCAAGCACATCCAAGAGTCATAGGAGTGAAGATCTTTAGCACTGAAAGATCAAGAACACATTAGAAGCGAAGATCATTAGTGTCGAACAATGCTCACAAAAAGTACATCGGACTGCTCAATACTTATCACAACCTGACGAATATTGGACACGATGAACCTAACGTCGAGATGCAACTGCTGTTAAAATTTGAGGTCAATCGAAGATCGTTTAGTCCCTCTGCTGATCACATCTTTGTCGGAACAAAGTGATCGGGATGGATTCGTCACAACCATCATTGAAGAGTTCTCAAAACGATTCCACAAATCGCAAAGGTATATCTATATCTATATCTTTGTATGTATATTGATTGCAAGTAATACAAACTAGAAGTAGATCTAGTTGTGCTAGATTAAATTTTAATCTGTACTCGTATTTTGCTGCGCATTGAGATCCAATTTTTCCTTCAATTGGTATCAGAGCCATCTCGTTGATACTACTTTCGATCGGATTATGAAGTATGATGAACTAGGATTAATCAAAGTTAATTCCTTTTTAGAAAAGGATTCTTTGATTGTTAAGATCATCTAGTTTTGATCTTATTTTAATCTAATTAGTTTATAACTAATTAGATTAATTAGAAAACGTTTTGGTGCATTTAAAATACATAATCTAGTATTTTTCACGATCTGATCTGGAAAAAGACTCTCTGGTATAGTCCAATCGATTGGTTCTGTTTCCAATCGATTGGTTCTGTTTCCAATCGATTGCCTCTTTTTGGCAATCGATTGGTGTGTATTGGAAAGTGGCAATCGATTGGTTTTGCCCGCAATCGATTGACTTTAGTAAGCAATCGATTGGCTTTACCAACAATCGATTGCCTTTGGGCAAAATGTGTATTTTAGTTTTAAAATTGTTTTAAAATTTAGTATCAGTATATTAAGTATTCTGAAATATTTGTAAATTAAATTATTTTGAAAACTATGTTTTGAAATATTTTATTTTAAATATTTTGGATGTTTAGGTTTTAGAAAATCTAATCTTGTACACCAATGGAGTTTTCTAAGGAATCCTAGATATTGTTGGACAATATGTTTTGTTTTATCATGGAAAGCCATACATAAATTTAATTTGTGTATGCTTGAAACTTTATAATTCTGAAGTTTACATATTTGTGATTGTCGCGTGTTTTATTTTAAGAATATTTAATGCGTGGATGTGTTTGTTGTGCATATTGCATGTATGTCAACTAATCTCTTAAGCAGGTAGCCTACTCTCTCATGGCAAGTTAAATTTTATTTAAATTAGTTTAAATTTATTTAATTTGGATTGTGGCATTGTAAAGGGCATTGCAGTTTCAGTCCTATGCAAAGGAGAACTATAATGGTTTCCCTAACCATTTTTGTAATTTGCTTTTCCTAGATCCTTTTGTAAACCTTTTCGGAGGTATAGGATTATTGTAAATTAGATTAATTGGAGGAGCCACAAGATGGAGCCATGAAGATGGAGCCATGAAGCTTGGAACCATTAAGATGAAGCCTTAAAGCTTGAAGCCAAAGGATGGACGATGGCGATAGTGCCATGAGAGAGATGGGCTTGTTTTATTCATGCTTGACTATTTGTTTAATTTTTTGCGAATAATTGCTTGTGCATGTCTATATATATGTTGCTTGTGAATGCATGGGCAAAAACCATTAGTTTAGTCAAAATTAGTTTTATTTAATTAATATATGCATGGCTAAAAAAAAGTGATTTTGACACATTAATAAATATTAGATATTTATGGGCAATGAATAAATAATGGTTTTAATATTTCAAAATTAAAAATTCCTATTAGTTCATTGTAAGTATAAGAGATACTCCATATCACTCATTTATGGGTGATCATTCCATACGGAGGGTATTTCTTATTGATTACTAGATATAAACTTCTTATAAAAATCTAGTGGGAGAGGGATTTATTTTTATAACTCCCACGATATTCTATAAACGGTTCATTGTAAAGTGGATAGTATATTCTGTGTCACCCAGCATGGGTGATCATTCCATACGGAAGATAGACTGTTCATTTGTTACTAGATATGAACTTCCTTTCGATAGAATCAATGAGACATGTTAGAGGGTGACCACTACACTGAGGCACTACTTGAGGCGGTTGTCATTGGATTCCAGTTAATGGTGAACACTAGCTAAGCCATGGGTAAGGGATTCCACACGGAGCATTATCCAGAATTTAGAGACCAAAAGTTCAGGAGTTATGAGTTGTTTTGTAAGAGTTACACAACATTCATGATGGGTTTCCCAATCAGGCTATAAGGTTATGATCACCACACGGAGACTTAATTTCATAGGCTTGACATCTTGAAGACAATTAATGAGTTGGTTAAGGGAATTCCAATGTATCATATAAATTGTCATATTCATGATTTCTATACTCTAATTCTATTGTATTATTTGTATTTCAGATTCATTATGTCTAGCCCACTTGCTATAACCATGATCCAGAATAAGCTGATTGGAAATAACTACGTTAAATGAAAACTAGAACTGGATGAGGATGAATTATTAATTGTTAGTGGATGTAAATACGTTCTTACCATTCCCCGGCCACCTATTCAAAGCCATGACACCCCAACAGATCTTGTGGATCAAAGTTGATAAAAGTTGATGATATGGCTCGCTCTAGCATCTTAGACTCTTTGTCTGATGTGTTGAAGCAGCAACATCAACCTTTTCGCACTGCTCGTGCTATAATATTGAACCTCGAGGAGATGTTTGAGGAACTGAGCCGAACTGTAAGGCTTAGCGCCTTGGAGTTACTCATGGACACCAGAATGTTGGAAGGAACTTCAATAAGAGAGCATGTTTTTAAAATGGTTACTTATTTCAAAGTACTAGAAGTTCTGGGTTCCGACATTGATGGTGAGACTCAAGTTGACATAATCTTGCATTCGTTGCCTTCATCATTCGCTCAATTTAAAAGGTGTTAGCCTTGACTTTATTTAAGGCATTATTTTTGTTTTGTTTTGATGATGACAAATCCTGTGATAATTGCATACTTTCATTGGTTCTTATTTTAATCAATTATCATGTCATTTTCGGTATGCTAATCTCTTGATTCATGTACTTAAATGTTCTAACTTTGTTTAAGATCGTGAGATAGCATATGGTGAAGCCCAATAGTGATGGAGCTTAATAAGGATCAAGCTTGAAGACTTGAAGATTTTTCATCCTTTGTTGAAGACTAGGATTTACGTGTAAGTATTTTGATCAATCACTCATAGGGGCTCAAGTAACTTTAATTGGACTTTAGGTTCCTTTCTCTCACACTGTAAAATACTTTCAAGGACCTAAACATACTTAGACCACTCAATTAAATTCATTTCACAAAGTTTTCCAAGTGGCTAAGTCAAAAGAAAGTACCTTTGCGCAGATAGGTCAACTTTAAGTGCAAACCTGATCCAATTGGTAAGGAATTAGATCTTGTGTTTTATATGTTTGTAAAGCTATTTCAATCTAGTTTCCGAATCTTCAAACGGATCGCGAATTCGAGTTTTGTAGAGGGAGCTATGGCCGTTTTAGTAAAGAGGTGTCAGTCTGCGAAAAACTGCTTAAAACCAGTCGACTGATTTATTTCATGTCCAGTCGACTGGATTGTAAAATCAGTCGACTGGCTGAACTTTTTAGTCGACTGGACAGCACTGAAAATGCCTCTTCACTACTATAAACTTCCCAGTCGACTGAACCTTCGATCCAGTCGACTGGACTGCGCTGAATACACATAACGGCTAGTTTTAAACTCTCCAAAAATTGTATTTACACCCCCTAACCACTTCCAACGGCTATAATCTTTCTTGGCCTATAAATACATGTTTTCCCACACCATTTGATGTTGATCAATCAATTAGAAAACATCTATTTAAATCACACAACTTGTTGATTTCTAATCATTCATATTTGAGCCCTAGTTGTGTGAGTTTATCAATTTGCTCTAGTTCTTAATTTGTATTTCTTTGAGAGTAAATTGTAGTGAGCTTTTATTTATATCATCTACACAACAAGGAGTTATTGTGTGAGCTTTAAATTGTATTATCCACTCTAGAGAGAGAGAGCTCAATTTGTACCCAAATTATTTGTAAAGAGTGAGGGTTAGTAACCCTTGATTGCAAAGAAGAGGTTTTCTTCTTTGGGAGAGATTGAAGGCTCTTGTAACGGTTTATTCTACACCCGTGAAGTAGATCGGATTAAAGGAATCCTCAAGAGGTGTTCTTGAGGGGTGGACGTAGGTCGCGGGGTGCGATTGTCGAACCACTTGAAAAATTGGTTTGCAAATATCTCTTCCCTTATCTCTTCATATTATCTCTTGTGATTGTGTTTTTAATTTGCTATCAAGTTTTAAAAAGGTTAATTTTCGCTAAAACCTTATTCACCCCCCCTCTAAGGTTTCCACATTTGGGCCAACAATTTGTATCAGAGGTTCGGCTCTTCTATTTTCAAAGGTTTTGAAAATTTTGAGTTAAGATCCATGGAAACTACATATTTTGAAAAAGGTTATTGCATTAACACTCCTTCATCGTTGAGTGATCATAAGTATGATCATTGGAAAAGGTGTAGACACCCCATTTTGTCGGCTATCAGATTTAAGAGACCCATAGCTTGGTGATTCACAATGATCGAAAAAGACTCAAAAGGACTCTTGGAAGTCAGCTCTATCTCTCAGAATGCTCAGAATGACCAAAATGTCCTTGAAAGCCCAGAAGCTCCCAGATTTGGACCAAAAGTTCTGGAAACGTGCTACGTCGTAAGAAAAGTGATAAAATGAGTTTTTAAGAAAAATTGAATGAAATCGTCAGCTCCCAGAGACCCCCGGAAGTCCCGGAAGTTCTCGGAAAGTCCCTGTTGACCGGTTTGACCAAGGTTTGACCAGGTTCGACCAAAGTTCGACCAGGTTTGACCAAGTTTGACCAAAATCGTTCGAATTCACCTGAATCATTCTAAATTATGAGAAAAGTATTAAAACAAGTTCCGAAAGAAAATCGAGTGAAAACATCAGCTCCCGGGAACTCCCGGAGGTTTCAAGAACCTCCCGGGAATCCCAAGTTTGACCAGTTTGACCAGAATTTGACTTTGGAACCGGGGTGCCAAAAAAATTTTCAAATATTTTTCATGGATACTAGAGGTCAATAGCTTTCCAACGGTATATCGCACATAATTTTTGGATTTAAAACGAATCTATTATGAATTTCCAAAAGCGGAAAAGGCGATCAAATCAGCTTTTATCGTGAATACCGCAAAACTTTTCAAAGTGACCTGTCTCCGAACTATTTTTTATGTAAAGTAGACTCCATTACCTTTCCAACGGTATATCACAACCTCAATTTGGAGTCCGTATGCATTTTTTGTGAATTTCGGACAAAATAGGGCCTTATCGCGAATACCGGAACTTTATGGGGCCTAAATAGCATTATCTGGACGAAGAGAGGAGCAGTGCCGCCGCGGCACTGGCCCACTGCCGCCGCAGCACTAGCCCAGTGCCGCCGCGGCACTCTCCTCCACAGTGTATTTTTGTAATTAGTTTTGTGGTCCCATTTTGATTAATTAAAAGTCAAAACGACGTAGTTTTATGATTTCAGATGTTTGGAGCCAATGGGAACACTTTCTAAATCCCAAAACCACCCCAAGTTGGCCTATATAAACACCCCATTACTCTTCATTTTGGGGGAGTCAAATGTGAGTTTTGAAAAAGTTTGGGAGAGAAAGTTGTAGAGATAAGGTTAGAATAGAGAGAAAGAAGTTTCCTTCTTTGATTTTCCAAAACAAAAGTGAGTTCTAAACTTTGTTTTTACTTCATTACTCCCATTTACTTCAACATTCAATACTCCCAACCACCATTTTAGTGAGCATTTAAGAGAGTGGAAGCTTCTTCCATGTCTAGTGTCATTACATATGAGTGAAACACCAATCTACAAGTCTCATGCTTCATGAATATCATCTATTGATCATCATCTACTTGCTTATTTATTTATTGTTCATCTCTTCTTATCTCATTTCTTTTTGGTTTTCTTTATTTACTTACTAGTTCATCACCATCTAAGTGATGACATGAAGTTTGGGGTGAGTGAATCCTTATGGATAGTAGCTCTTGACCTCAAAAACATGTTTGATAGATGATGATCATAACCTCAATACTTCCAAGGTATTCTTGGAATGTATTGAAGTTATGTCCAAAATAAAAATGAATCTCTCCAACAATCTTGGAAGTTCTTAATGATGAGTTTGATGTTGGTATTCTAAGTGGCTATAATCCTTATTGAGTATTGAAAATATGCTTTCAAAACATCTATTTCAAAACCCCTCTCAATCCCTCTCATTTGGTTTCAAGATACAAAACCTTGATTTCTCCAAAATCTTCAAATAATGAGTCAAAACAGTGAGTGAGCTGAGTTCAAAGATTTCTCTAGGACTCAATACTCAAGATATGGATGCAAGACCACTTGGAAAGTCTTCCTAACTCATTGGAGAACACCCATGATTTTTGGTTTGACTTTGAAGTACTTGGAAATGATCCATTTGGACCTAAACATTCCTTCCAAACATTCTGTCTTTTCTGACACAGCAGCTAGGTCCACTTCCAACTTCTTTTCCGGAAAACCTTTCCCCAAAGGGTGGTCCTAACCTATTTTTCCCTTACACTTCAATGTCTTAGGGAACTTTCTGTATAAATGGGCATCTAGATCATTAGTTTTCATTTTTTAAGATTTTTCAACATTTCAGTCGACGGTACGGACTCTGTTTCTGAGTGACCTTCATTGTTTATATGATTTCTCTCAATCTGTGATAGCTATTCAAGATTGGCTTTTTGGGTTGTGTTCTAGACACAATAAGGAACATCTCCATAAAAAATCATGCATTGAAAACATTCCTAACCCCTCTTTTCAAATTCCAAAAGATCATGCTACTGTTCTGTCCACAATTCACAGCAAGCACATTTCAACTTTCATTCTTTGATTTGATGCCCATATGCATTCCAAATTAGTTCATATCTTAGGAAGTAGTTCATACTACATTTGTACATATCCCATGATTATTTCATTCATTCATTCATACACATTTTAGACTTCTAAGTCATTCTAGAAATCCATGTACACAAAACACACTACAACCTTTGCACATTTTAGATACATACATTGCATTCATGCAAGATTTGGGTTTTTGTAACTCTTAATCTAAGAAGATTATAAGGAATGATCATGATCATACGTTCATGCTTCCCCCGATCTAATCTTCCTTTCTCATCCGTCCCGGGGATTGAGAGATCTTCATTTCTCAAAGATTAACATGCATCATATTAGCTTGCTAAGCATATTTTGATTTCTTTGTTTATTTATTTCAAGAACAATTCATGTTCCCCCTTTTAGATTAGGAAGCCTTGATTATTTGATATATAATTAGGCGATTTTTCCTAGGTTTATTCGTATGATCTTTCAATTTACATTGTGTGATATTCGGCTTAGATCTTATGAATGATATCTTATCTTTTGATCTTCCAATTTCAAGATTCTTATGTAATGTAATATACTATCATAGTATTAATTGCCGAACCATACATAGTATAAGATGATTATTTGGATGCTAATTGAGGCCCGTCAAAAGACGGGGCGAGTTGAGGGTGTTTTAGTCGCGTCAAAGGCTCCTTCCTCTCTCGTACCAAAACCCCGAACCAAGTTCTTTGGTTATGAAGGGCCGGTGCCCTTATCCGCTTGGGTGAGTCAAAATTAGGTTTCTTGGTTCCTTAAAGACCAAGTGGCGACTCTGTATCTGTTTTCAACGGACCATTTTCTTCCTTTGAATCGAAATCAAACAAGTTTTCAAACCCGACAAAAGCGGTGGAATCCCGGTGTCCACAATCTGGCGACTCTGCTGGGAATTTTTATTTTAAAATAAAATAATACAGAGATTTGACTCATAAGAAGCATCCTTAAAATCATCTTTTTACTGTGTTTGGTTCACCGCATTGCACTCTTGCATTTCCCCCCTCCGACTGTGTCTGAAACGCGGCGCTGACATTGTTCAGGTCTTGCTGTGCCAAGGCACAAGTCACCGTTGATACTGTACCTTCCAAGGTATATCAAAAAGAGTAAAACCTCCGTACTGTCTCTCTGACGGTATATTGGAACTCTCGTCAACGGACCCTCTTTGACTAAACCCGGCCTTTGCATATAGATTCATGTAGAACCTTTCATAGGACTGTTTATTTATCTTTTCAGATAGGACAATATGATAAAACTGTTGTATGCCCTGAGGGGATTACCTGTGCGATGTAGATGCTTATGTGGCATAGAATAGAACCTCCTTTTTATGATCCCCAAGGCAATCGCTCACATGTGATCACATTGAGTTGACCTGCCTAAGCACCATGACAAGGATGTCTGCTCCATGCTCACGAAGATATACACCGCAAACCTTGTTTGTCGGTCCTGAGACATAGGAGTATGAGAACCTGCTAGAAAGTACGATCAATTTAACCGTACTTACCAGTTTCTCCCAGAAACTCTGTCCAGATATCCCAGATATGACCGTACTTACCAGTTTCTCCCAGAAACTCTGTCCAGATATCCCAGATATGACCGTACTTACCAGTTTCTCCCAAAAACTATGTCCAGATATCCCAGATATGACCGTACTTACCAGTTTCTCCCAGAAACTCTGTCCAGATATCCCAGATATGACTGTACTTACCAGTTTCTCCCAGAAACGCTGTCCAGATATCCCAGATATGACCGTACTTACCAGTTTCTCCCAAAAACTCTGTCCAGATATCCCAGATATGACCGTACTTACCAGTTTTTCCCAGAAACGCTGTCCAGATATCCCAGATATGACCGTACTTACCAGTTTCTCTGTCCAGATATCAACAAAGAATGCCCAATCCTCCTCAGAAGCCTCCATAAACCCTGGAAATCCCTGTTATCCCTTGGTGATCGTACTGAAAAGTAAGGTTGGCACACTCTATATGAATAGGACCTTATTTGCTTAACTGCTATCTGTTAAAAATAGGGGCATCATATAAATTAGGGCATACATCCGCCTGCTTGTCCCACATGCATGCACCATCTATCTGCACGCGCTGTCTCGAGTCAGTCCACATCACTGTCTTTGTCTGTCTAAAGTCATCACTGTCAGGATCTGATACACCCCCTTTCTCTCAAAATCTGTCAGGTCAGTATAGATTCCCAAGGTCAGCAGCCGGAATCCTCGTCGTGGGCCAGGAATTCAGACAATCGTTTGGTCAGAATCAGCCCGACAGCCTACTTCAGCATGAATAGAGAAGAATTGGAAAACAAGGTTACTGAGTTGGGAGCAACCATAAGCAAACAGTCCGACAGCCTAGCCCAAGTCCTGAAGTTCATGGAAGAACTAAAGCAGCAGCAGCCGCAACCTCCGCCCGGGTTCCCACCACCAGGGTTTGAACCTCCTCTACATGGGAATAATGGGGAGGAAGACTGGTTTCAAGGGGTCCCACCGCTTGCGTACGAGAAGAAGCTCCAAGAGAAAATGGATAAGGTTGACAAGCTAGAGAGCGTACTGAGGAAAAGCAAGGGGGTCGATGATTACATGCTAGACCTAGAAGGCCTTTTTGAGCCTGTCAAGTTGAAACTGCCGGAGAACTTCAAAATGCCTGCCATCGACCATTTTGACGGAACTAGGAACCCAAAAAGTCATGTGAAGCTGTGTATGAGTATCTTCCAGTCCATGGGTTGTACCCACGAGCACATTGTGATGCTATTCCCACAAACTCTGGCAAAATCTGCACTATCATGGTTCCTAACCTTGGAAGCCTCCAAAACCCGGGCCTGGGAGGATATCGTTCGAGTTTTTGTCGATCATTACTCCTACAACCAGGAGCTGGATGTCACTATCAGGGATTTAGAAACCACCCGGCAGAACAACAATGAATCCTTCGTTGCGTTTCTGAGTAGATGGAGGAACAAGGTAGCCCAAATGACCCACCGGCCGGTTGAGAAGGAACAGGTAAGGATGCTCATCCGGAATCTGCAGCCACTTTATCATGAGAAATTATTCTACCAGTCCATCTCCACCTTTGAGGAATTGTTTGAAGTTGGAACCCGAATTGAAGATGCAATTAGAGAAGGAAAGATCAAAAAGGAAGAGCCTCCAAGCCAGTCCAGAAGGCCCAACTACTCCCGGAATCCCCCAGATGTCAATGCCCTTAGCAGCCAACCCATGGCATACCCTCCTAGGCCCTACCAACCCTCCAACCAGGCGAATTCCTCCAATCGCCCTTTCCAGAAAAAGCCCCCTCGCAACTTTGCCAAGTTAGAAATCTCTCTCTCCTCAGCCCTAGACGGCCTCCTCAAAAAGGGCCATCTCTAACTACTCCAGCCTCGAAATTCCCCACCCCCGCCTAACTGCGATATGTCCAAGCGATGTACTTACCACCAAGCCCCTAGCCATAACACTGATGATTGCATGCGCCTCCGCCATGATATTCAAGACCTCATTGACCAGAATATCATCGAGCCGCCCCCGAAGCAGCCCTATATCACCCAAAATCCTCTACCTAACCACCAAAATATTAGCCTCATCGATTCCAACCCTATATCCCTCAACCCTGCCGCCTATATCACCCCCCTAGGACAACCCTTACCCCTCATTGACATCTCGGACTCTGTGGGAATTCATCTGATCGAAGAGGAGAATGACGAGTGGCAGCAACAGCTAGACGATGAGCAAGACTTGTTCTTTCTGGAAGAGCATGACCTAGGGGTGGTAGACCTCAAATGGTATGATCCCAACAAAGAAAGTGATGCTTCTATCTGGGACGAGCCTGAGAAACCATTTGTGGGAACGGATTGTGATTGGTTCAAAAAGGATGGGACTGTAGAGGGACCTACTCCTGCCGAGATTGATCATCTGACCAGGTCAGGCCGCCATTATCAGCCTCCACAGCCCGCCGTCGATTCAACCGGGAAAGGTCCAGTCAAGGACAAAGGGAAGGGTAAGATGGACGAGATCATCGAAGAAGATAATGATTTGATAAAGCAGCTAAAGAAAACCCAGGCACATCTCTCAATGTGGGATATCATGGTGACATCCTACAAGCATAGGCAAGCCTTGTTGAATGCCTTGGCTGGGATTGAAGTTCCTATCGACGCCGCACCGGAGGAGATGGTGGCTTTCCTGGGCACGCTTGCCCCCGACCTGATCATTACATTTTCTGATGAGGACCTGCCACCAGAAGGGTCCGCACATAACAAAGCATTGTACATCACTGTCGGATGTAAGGGGCAGCAGGTACCGTTTTGTCTGGTCGATACAGGCTCTGCCTTAAATGTTTGTGCTCTAAGGACTGCCACCGCCTTGGGGGTCAATATCCTTGACATCACGCCATCTGTGCAATCCGTGAGGGCCTATGATAACACCAGGAGAAATGTGATGGGGACTGTCTCTCTACAAATCCGGGTAGGATCTTTGGTAAGCACTGAGATTTTTCAAGTCATGGACATACCTGCCTCGTTCAACTTGCTGATTGGGAGGCCCTGGCTGCATGCCAACAAAGCCGTATCATCCACTGTGCATCAAATGATCAAGTATATTCATGAGAAAGAGGTAAAAATCATCCTCGGTAATAGTTGGGGTAATGAAGCTTTCCCAAATTACGCTCCCATTTTTTAAGTCCAAATACCTGAGCTAGAAGAAGGAGAAATCGGGGGATTCTTTATGGAAGAAGTCCACATGATCAATGACGAAGACAGGTTCCCCGAGATCCACTCCGCAGTTGTCAGCATTGTCCGTAAAATAAACTATTTTCCCGGAATGGGATTGGGCCGACGCTAGCAAGGGATTCGTGAGTTCCCTCATATCAAAGGGCAACAAGGAACTTTCGGGTTGGGGTATAAGCCCACCGAAGAAGATGTCGAGCTACAGAGGCCATGGAAGAAAAGGGTAAGGGGTCTCCCGCCATACCGCAAGACTTTGAATGGACAATTCATCAAAGAAGGAGATGATTTCCCCTACTTCGGGTTCCCCGAACCCTGGATCCATCCAACCACTAGGAAAAGGCACCCCGGGCTTGAAATCTTCGCTGACTGCGAAAGGCCCCCATAACAAGATCCATTCTATCCCGAAGAAATTGAGAAAACCCCGGAGGAGGACTGGTTGAAATACCTGGACACTGAAGCCATCGAGAAGATATGGGAGGAATCCGCTGGGAAGAAGGAAGAAAAGAGGGCCAAGAGCCAAGATGATCAGATCAAGCCAACTGAGGAGGGTCTGAGCAACCAGGCTGTAGAGTCATCTGTCCGTGTCTCCCCATCCCCTGTTCCCCCAGAGTCTGTACTACCAATTATCGAGTCTGTACCAGAGTCGGCTGCTGTAAGCCCACCACTGTCCAATGTAGTCACTTCACCTGTCATGAATGAAATGAAAGACGATTCTGCTTACTCCTCTGTGTCTAACACTTGTGAATGCACAGATCCCTCTGAGGATCTCTCAATTGAATTTAAGCAACTAATTGAAAAACAACCTACTTATGAAATAATTGAAGATACTTTATCAGTTAACCTAGGTGAAACAGATAATCCACAAATTATGCAAATTGGCTCAACTCTTAACGAAGAAGAAAAAGAAAAATTAACTCTCTTGCTAAAAGAATTCAAAGATGTTTTTGCTTGGTCTTACGAAGACATGCCTGGGGTCGATCCCGACATTGTCCAACATCATACTCCCCTCCTCCCCAATTCTAAACCTGTCAAGCAAAAACTGAGGCGCATGAGGCCGGAATGGGCACTCAAGTTTAAAGAAGAAGTAGAGAAGCAGTTCAAAGCAGGGTTCATCATTGTCACTGAATACCCAGAATGGGTTGCCAATATCGTACCAGTCCCGAAGAAGGATGGAAAAGTTCGTGTGTGCGTCGACTTCCGCGATCTAAACAAGGCCAGTCCCAAGGATGACTTCCCGCTTCCCCACATTGATGTCTTGGTAGATAACACTGCAGGACATGAGCTACTATCGTTCATGGATGGTTTCTCAGGGTATAATCAGATTCTGATGGCGCTAGAAGATCGGGAAAAGAAGACATTCACCACCCCTTGGGGAACCTACTGTTATAGAGTAATGCCTTTCGGACTCAAGAATGCGGGGGCGACTTACCAAAGAGCTGCCACCACTCTGCTGCATGATATGATTCACAAGGAGGTAGAAGTGTATGTAGATGACATGATCGTGAAGTCCAAGGACAGAGAAGGACACCTGGTAGCACTGGAAAAGTTTTTCGAAAGGTTGCACAAATACAAGATGAGGTTGAATCCAAAGAAATGCACTTTCGGTGTGACTTCTGGTAAACTCCTGGGTTTTCTCATCACACAAAGGGGGATAGAGGTGGATCCCTCCAAGATCAAGGCAATCCTAGAAATGACACCACCACGGAATGAAAAAGACGTAAGGGGGTTCCTCGGAAGAATCCAATTCATCAGCCGTTTCATTTCCAAGCTCACAACCACGTGCGATCCTCTGTTCCGATTGTTGAGAAAAGGGGAGAAGTTCCAATGGGACGACCAATGCCAAGCCGCTTTTGACAAAATAAAAGCCTACCTTCAGAAACCGCCTGTCCTCTCACCACCCATTCCTCATAAGCCCTTATTTCTTTACCTATCCGTCTCCGAAAATGCCATGGATTGCATGCTGGCCCAAGAAGGAGAAGAAAGCCACTCCGAAAAAGCAATATATTACCTCAGCAAGAGGATGACTGGGTATGAGCTCAACTACTCAACCCTCGAAAAAACATGTTGGGCCTTGGTTTGGTGCACTCGCCGACTAAGGCACTACATGCTAGCCTTTTCGGTTGTGCTCATATCCCGCATGGATCCTCTAAAATACCTCCTCGAAAAACCTGCCCTGACCGGTCGCATATCCCGTTGGTTACTTCTACTATCCGAATTCGATATCAAGTATGTTACAAGCAAGTCAGTAAAAGGGAGAACCGTAGCTGAGCATCTCGCAGAGCATACCGTTGACTCTGAAGAAAACGGGGACTTTCCATTTCCTGACGAAAACATCATGGAAATCAAGGAAGAACAGTGGAAGTTGTACTTTAATGGAGCAGCCAACATGAAGGGATACGGAGTAGGAATGATTCTCGTATCACCAAGCGGGGATCATACTCCATTGGCAGTCAAGCTCAATTATAACTCCACCAACAACACCGCTGAATACGAAGCATGCATTCTAGGAATGGAAGCAGCCATAGAATTGAAAATTCAAAAGTTGGACGTCTTCGGGGATTCAAACCTCATTATATCACAAGCTAGAGGAGAATGGAGAGTAAAACAAGAAAGCTTAAAGCCCTACCATGATCATCTCGACAAACTCAAGAGGCAGTTCAAGAATGTCACGTTCCTTTACTTGCCTAGGGAAGAGAACCAGCTAGCAGATTCATTGGCTACCTTAGCCTCCATGATCAAAATTCCTGTGGGAGTCAAGATGATGCCCTTGGTAATAGGGCAAAGGAACGAGCCTTCATTCAACATGATCGCCGCAATCGAGAAAGAAGAGAATGAAACACCGTGGCATCAGGATGTCTGGAATTTCATAGAAAATGGGACATACCCCCAAGAATCTACCGAGAAAGACAGAAGGGCCATTCGAAGATTCGCAGCGCAATTCATCATTTGCGGTGGAAAACTGTTGAAGAAAGGATACAACGGTCACAACCTGACTTGCTTGTTCGAAAAGAGCTCCAAAAGAATGATGGAAGAAATACACGAGGGGGTATGCGGCCCACACATGAACGGTCACATGCTGGCCAAAAAGATTATAAGACAAGGGTACTACTGGACAACTCTAGAGAAAGATTGTTGCGAATACGTAAGAAGGTGTCACAAGTGCCAGATCCATGCAAACATGATAAATGTACCACCATCCCTTCTATATAGCATGACCTCACCCTGGCCATTCTCCACCTGGGGAATCGATATTATCGGGGAAATCATTCTAAAAGCCTCGAATGGAAATCGGTACACTTTGGTGGCCATCGACTACTTCACAAAATGGGTAAAAGCTGCATCTTACACCAAGTTGGGAGCCAAGGAAGTGGCCAAATTCATCAAGAGAAACCTCATCTGCCGTTATGGAGTTCCCCATGATATTATTTCAGACAACGAAAGTCATTTCAAGGCAGAAGTTAGGGATCTGTTCGAGGAATACAAAATCACTTATCACAAATCATCACCGTATAGGCCGCAAACTAATGGGGCGGTCGAAGCTGCAAACAAGAATGTCAAGGCCATACTGCAGAAATCAGCTGACACCTATAAGGACTGGTATGAAAAGCTGCCATTCGCACTTTGGGGATACAGAACATCGATAAGGACGTCCACAGGAGCAACGCCTTACTCACTAGTGTATGGAATGGAAGCGGTATTTCCAGTCGAGATGGAACTACCGTCCCTGCGCGTGATGACGGAATGTGAAATTTCGGAGTCAGATTGGTTGAAGGAAAGATACGAAGAGTTGGCTCTCATAGATGAAAAATGCCTAGCGGCAGTCGACCACGTCCGAATCTATCAAAAAAGAATAGCCCGTGCTTTCAACAAAAGGGTTCGTCCGAGGAAGATTGTCAAGGGTGACCTTGTCCTTAAGGAATTGCGAGCTCCGATCTTCGATCCTCGAGGGAAGTTTAAACCTAAATGGGTAGGCCCTTACATCGTCAAAACTATACTTTCCGGAGGAGCAACTTACCTCATGGACCTCGATGGTGTCGAATTCAAAGAACCAATCAACATGGATCGCCTCAAAAAGTATTATGCTTGACCATTCCCTAACCATTTCTTTCAAGCCTTGCCTTGAACTACGCTTGACCTGATTCCCACTCGGGAATACGTAGGCAACCACATCGGTTCGGTCACCTCATAAAAATAACCATTCTCCTTCAAAGCCTTGCCTTGAACTACGCTTGACCTGATTCCCACTCGTGGATACGTAGGCAACCACATCGGTTCGGTCACCTCATAAAAATAACCATTCTCCTTCAAAGCCTTGCCTTGAACTACGCTTGACCTGATTCCCACTCGGGGATACGTAGGCAACCACATCGGTTCGGTCACCTCACAAAAATAACCATTCTCCTTCAAAGCCTTGGCCCGAACTACGTTGGACCTTATCCCCGCTCGGGGGTACGTAGGCAGACTTTTGAAAAAAAAAAAAAAAGGGGATGGCTTGCTAGGTTGAAAATCCGGAAGGACGCCTAGGCAAAAATTAGAGCTAAATCCAAGGTGAGCAATAACAAAAGAGAGAAAATAGCTCGCTAGGTCACCTCCTTGGTGCCTAGGCAAAATTATGAGCATGTGAGAAAATAAAGTTGCGGTCCTTACCATAACCCATAAATCACCCTCCACACTAGGGGCAAACTTCGGCCACTCACCTCGTTTGCCTGAACCTCTTTTAAACTAGGGGCAAACGTCGATCATCTACCTCGTTTGCCTCACAACCATACATATCCCAAACAAGGGGCAAACTTCGGCCACCCGCCTCGTTTGCCTCTAATCACCCTAGCATGCCCAAGCGAGTACCAAAAGCAACAACTAAATTGAAATCTCGGTTACAAAATGTTTTTCAGAAAGCTAAAGTACATAAAATGAGATTCCCAAAGTAACCAAGGTTCACCGATAAACAAACTTTGAATATCACATAAGTAGGAATAATCAAAGAAATAAAAGTCTTTCAAAAAGCAATCACACTGTTCAAAGACACTTGGAAGAATGAGCAGAATCAGTCAGGTCTAGTTTTATCTTAGTGTCTTCAAAGGTCTTTAGAAGTAGGCCTTTACTCGGTCAGTCCAACCATCAATAAAAGCAGCAATAGTGGTAGCCCTGATCCTGGAAGCAAAGATCCTCTCAGTAAAACCCCGGGGAACCTCCTGAACCTGTCCATACTGTCTAGCCAGACGGCGAGGATGATAGAAAGAAGTCTCTCGCAGACCCATCAACCACACTCTCTGGTGACCCCTAAGGCTCGTGGCGACAACATAAAGGCCCCAACGCCTCACAACCCAGCAAATGTCAGCCTCGGATAAGGCACCCATCATACCCACCCAATCGGCAAAAGTATAGTGAGAGTAAAGCACGGCTCGACGAAAGTAAACCGGTGGTATGTAGCCCGTCCACAGCTGAAGGCGCTCGTATAGCCAAGCCTGTAACACCAAAGGCGCCCCAGAAAGAAGAGGAGTCCCTTGATTGAGGGCCTTATCCAAGCCATTCAAGGTCTCAGCTAAAACCATAGCCATGGGATTCTTACCTGCCTTCAGTCCGAGACATACATGCACTAAGTCGCTAGAAGTACTCGAGAACAAGAAGTGCGAAGTCATGCACAGAATCAGAGCAGCCCCACGAGTAGCATCATGTACGCTGGGATTCCCAGGACTGGCGTACCGGGCAATAATAGAAGCAATATTGAGGACTTCACCTTGAATCAGCCGGTGGGAAATAGTGATGGAACAATTCAGATATTCAGCCAAGCCTCGTGTAGGTCTGAGGGTATCGGCAAAAGGGAGAATCAAGTCGGAGTCAGAATCAAAGCCAAGAATAGCGCAGAACTCCTCAAACATTGGGCATATCTCCAGGACATTGAAGTTGAAGACATGGTTCACCGGGTCCCAGTGACCAATGGCAGCACGCAAGAACTCAGTATTCAAGGTCATCTGGCAAAGAGAGAACAGCTCGGTCAAGCCGTAGCTAAAGAGGTTGATCCGCTCCACGCCATCCGTAATGTTCAGCCACGCTGTGAGTCGAGTGGGATCATACAAAGCCATATTTTCAGTCGCGGCTCTAGCAAAATTCGAAATTTCGGCAGCACCTCCCCGTTTCACGGACTATCCCACTTGCAAGGCAAAAACACTAGCCATCACAAAACTGCCCATCGCGGTAACATCTAATAATCACAGTGCACATGTATCATCACATGACTACCAAACTAAAACAAGCACACAACTGTGCCTCCAAACTGGAAGATATCCGGCCTAGGAGGCAAAACATCATAATACTGTGTCAAAGGTTACAAACTGTTCCCACACACTGTCCTACACTGTCCAAATATCACCAGTACAACCCAATCGAAAACATAAAAAGAAAAATAATAAACGCCCGCTCAGGAGGCCTCAGTCTTCCTCTTCTTCGTCCTCTGTCAGACCGCCTGGAGTGTATGTCGGCGACGGCCTCCTCCTACCGCCTCTGCATCTTGGACCAGTTCTCGATGAGCCAGCCCCGCCTCTACGGTACTGCACACACAAATAAAATGAAGGCAATCAGTAAGGGAACAACAAAAAAATACAAAAATAAAGTCGAGTCAGAGGCTTACCAGGGACGCCATCTGATTGGCAGCAAATTGCCGCATACCATCCATCTGTCAAGGGTAAAATCTAGGATTAGAACCTCATAACCTTAAGAAAGTGCAAAATTAGAGACATACCCGATGGTCTCGTGTGAGGACCAAAGACCGTAAGCTAGCTGCCAGGGCGTGACCCTCCTCAGCGTAACTCCAAGGAACATTGAGGACGCCCGCTGGCTGAGTAGGATACCCGCACGTGACTCGTGGCACCTCCATCACTTGGGGAGTGCCATCAGTACCTAGAACATTGACGGTCCAATCCCAAGGAGGGATAGGGTCGGGAGCCTGAAGAGCCTGTCTCCTGTACATCTCACGAAGCTGTAGGCACAAAACAAGTTAGGAAAAGATGAGTCAAAAACATAAACAACTAATAAAATAAAAAAGGGAACTCACCTCCAGGAGTGGGAAGTTAGGCATCAAGAAGCGGCCGCGGTAAGCCTCATAGCCGGTCTCAGAGAGAAAATGATCCCAAACATCGGTACCGGCTAAGGCCGCTTGCAAAGCATCACCAGAGAGGTCACTAGCATCCATCATAGGGGGATTATGAGGAACGCGATACTTGGAACCACCAACCACCTGCCGAGACACTCGCTCACCAAGGAACCACTGCCTGCACTTGGTACTCTCCATCAGAAGACGGCAAGAGGTAAGAGATTTGACCGCTTGTATCTCCTCTAGGGTGGCGTATGCGACACCCTCCCAAGGCGTCCAATCAATACTAGAAGCTGTCAGCTCAGTTAAGAAGTTTTTGAGCAAAATAATCCGGTGGGCCCCACTCTTCACCCCAACAACGTCCCTCCGCCATCTCAAGCCTCGTGGGAACAGAGGCACAGGAGCCATACCATCCTCATCTTCGCCTGATTCGTCCGCAGGGGAGGGAACCAACATCTTCAGGTATTCAAAGCTCCAAAGCTGCACCGACAAAATGGAGAAAATAAAAAAAATACAGAAATCAAAAAGCCAAAAAATGAAAGAAAATGCAATGCATACCTCCCAAGCTCGCCAAAATCCCCCAGTCGATTTAACATCACCCCGAGAGACCTCGCCCATGTGCTTGTAAAGATGGGCCAGGGCGGCACCGCCCCAGTTGTGAGGGGATCTCATCAATGGTCGCCAAGCAAGAAAGGAGCCTCAAGCTCACCCGGTCATTCCGCGTCGCAAAGATCGAGCAACCAAGGACGTACAGAAGATACACTCTCAAGAGCTGGGAATTGTTCAGATTATGATTCCCTCTGCCATAGGCCCGGTAAAGCCAGCTGCAAGGAAACCAGTGCCTCTCCAGGTTAGGGGGAACAGCCCCAATCAGCATCTCTATAGCCTCCGGGTCGATCTCATAAAAGTAGTCCAGAACCAGGCGCTTCCCGCCAACCCTCAAGCCAGTAATCATGGAGAAGTTGAAGGGCGTCATGGTCATCTCACCGAACGGCAGGTGGAAAGTATTGGTGGTGTCCCACCACCTCTCAGCCAGAGCATAGAAATGAGCCAAATCGTTGCTGCTTTTTGAAACCAAACGGACAAAGCCTCCGAACCCGGCATCGTCTACCATCCTCTTGACGATGGGCGAGAGTTGAGTATACCATAAGAAAGCGTGGGCGAGGCTACCATGGCCCTTCAATGACACTTTCGGCACCTGCACGCAACAAAAACAACAAAAAATACACAAAATCACTATTCACGATCCGAGAGCCAAATCAACATTTGAGCTCAAACCGGACTTCTAACGATCTCTAGGTGCACACTACGGCTCACAAAACTAGCACAATACATGAAAGTGGTCCTAAAATGTTGAAAGTTTCACGTACCAAGCTCGCTAGAGCCGCGGCCGAAAGATGGTGTTGGGGGTCCCGTAAAATCAAGTCCGGGGTTTGCATCTCGGCCTTCATCCGTCCCTTAGCCTTCTTAGACGGTCTCCTTGAGCTCGAAGCCATGGATCTACAAGAAAAATGGAAGTCACAGTTAAACTTTCTTCTTGAAAATTTGGGCTAACCAAAACACTAATCAAAAATCCAACTACGGGGAAAGATTACTCACCTGAGCGCGCACAAGCTGCGTTTTGATGAATTTTGGCTCCAAAAACACCCCAAAATGGCCAAGAATAAGCTTGAAAAGCTCAAAAACCCAAAATATACAAAGGTGAGGTCCGGCCACCCAGTGCCGCCGCGGCACTGCTCCCCGCGGGCCCTGCTTCGCTCTGTTTCACCCCGTTTTGGCCCGTTTTGGCCTTTTTCAGCCCATTTCTGGCCCCGATCAGCCCCGGTGGCCCATTCTAGTCGAGATTTATGAGGTTTTACCCCAAGCAGGCTAAAAGTTGTCGGGACTACCCCCAGCAAATAGAATCTGGAAAAAAAATCGGCTCCCGAAGTCCCGAATCGGCTGTTTCAGGACAACCGTCGCGAATTTCGATCAAACATGAGAATTCTGATAACGAATCCTGGATTTTAACTGATGCATCGAAGAAGGAAGAAAAGAGATTCCCCGAGAACCCTGCATTATCCCCCGAGGACAAGAGCAGAAAGATACCAGCTCCCAGAGGCCCTAACCGGCTCTTTTGGATTGAGTATTACGAGATTTGATCAACCGTGAGAGATTCAGAGATGGATCCTGGTTCCCGATCAAGAAAAGAGATTCTCCGAGAACACCTGCATCATCCTGTGGATATCGCAGGTTTCTTTGTTTTTACCCACAGCTAACATTTTTTAAATTTCAAAGAGTCGCCACTTAATTTTTAAAAGGAAAATTAAGAAACCATTTAAAAGCAAACTGATCTTTTGCGAAACCAAAGATAAACTGGGTCCGGGGATTATGGAATGAAAGGGGAAGGAGCCCGGCGGACCAAAACACCCCCTTTCATCCTATCTCACGATAGGCCTCTACTCAACATCCTTTTTAATCAAGTTATTAATCTAAGCATGCCCTCAATTAATACATATATAGGTATACATAACACAAGCATGTTGAAAATGGTGTAAAATTGCTAACGGTAAAATATCATTAATAAGTCACATAATTCAACTAGCAAACAACATGATATGCAATAGAGAACTAGAAAACATACCCAGGATCCGGCCGCGAATATTAAACGTGCAATGCATGCAAGAATAGAAATCCTAAGAAAAGATCTCTACCACATATATACACATAAGGCAAAACCTAGTCCAAGGTGTCGCACATGGAGTTGAAAATCAATTAAAATCAATGAAGTAAATTGAACTAGAGAAGAGATGAGAAATTGTACCTCAAAGCGCTACAAAACAAAGATTAGTCCACATGCTTCACATAATAATATGATATCAAAAATCAATCCCAATTCTCTAGCTTAGATCTATTAAGCATGAAATCCAACTTTATTCAATAGCTAGTTCTAATCATAAGCATTGATGTACATGAATGAATGAATGTGAACAAGGATAAAACATGGATTTATTCACTAATTTGGATCATTTAGCCTCTGGATTTAAGCTAAATTATCATTATTCAAAACATGATTTGGGTCCCAAGACATTAGGGAACCATTTGAGTCGAAATAAATAAGATTAGACAAAAACAGTAGCAGTTTTTTGTGATTTCCAGAGAGCAGACCAGACATTCAAAAATAGGAATAAAATACTTCAACGGTTGGATCTTAATGATTTTTGGATATGTTATGCCTCTGTGAGTCTAGTTTCTAACCCAAAAAGAAAATCAAGGTTTCAACGGTTAGATCTCCGGGAATACAGAATATACTAGACCTCACTCAGGATTTTACAACTCTCTGTCCAGAGATCTTGTATGATTTTTTAAAAATAGCAAAAAATCTGAATTGCTTCAATCTTTTTAGGGAACCTTCCTAACACATTAAGGTTCTTAGAAAAAATTATTAAAGGTCATGAAAACTTGGTTAGGGTTCTGATCTATCAATTTTAAAACCGGTTTTCTGTTCTGAAATTTTGGACAGAGAATTGCTTATTTGGAAATCATAAGCCCAAACCATCCTAAGTATGGAATCTTATCAAAACAACAATCAAAGTGGTACTCATATGAGTTATGAACATCCTCCAATTGGTCTCATCCCATTCCAATGGACCATGATTTTATGAAAAATCTTCGATCACAGAGTGTTTAAGGATTCACTGCACCAATATTGAATTAATGTTCATATCTTAAAACCAACTTGATTCATGATCCTACAAAGGACTAGAACCAAGCATGGTTGTGATTATTGGGACAAATTAATGACATAGAAAGATGTTCATAGATTTAACCTTGATGGATTCTTATCATAGATCTCATAGTTGGAGATCTATCAAGAAAATCCTAAGGTCTTAGTTATTTTAAATATCGACTATGAAAATCTACATCCAATTCTTCTCTCAAATATATGATCATGGAAGAACATAGAGTCAATTTATTCCCCTCTCAAGTTAATGGTCCTTGGAGAATATAGATTTAATTCTCCTCCCAAATTAATGGTCCTTGGAGAATATAGATTTATTTCTATATGAACCTCTATGGAATATAGAATGAATTCCATAAGATTCTTAATGAGGAGGTTCAAGTCATGGGTTAAGACTTGAATCTCACCAATTATGTGTAGATATAACCATGATCAACTTTAAACTCCATATAAATCATAAGATCATAGGGAATTAGAGGATCAAACTCAAAGAAATCTAATGAGATATTGAAGATCTCATAGATTTCTTGAGAAGGAGATAAACAAAATAAAAGAAGTCAAAATATTATTTGAAAATTTCAAGTTAAAACTCTTTTATTCATAAATCCAAAGCTCTATTTTGGATCCAAATTAATGAAATATTATGATATTCAATCACAAATTCTAAGTGGTGTGTGATGAAATGGGGTAAGAAGAGAGGTTTTGAAAATGTGTAAAGGACCTAGATCTAAGAATTTGTGATTGAATTATTATTATTATTATTATATATATATATATAGATTTGAAGGCTTTACCTCTAGATCTTCTCAAAACTTGTAGAGATGTTGAATTCCTCAAGCTTTTCCTCTTCTTCTTCCTCAAGCTTCAAGCTCCTTCAATGGTGATTTGATGGTTGGGTAAAGATTTGGTGGGGTTTTGGGTATGAGATTGGTAGAGCTTCTCTCTCTATATCTTTTCTCTCTAAAGCTCTCCCAATATTTCTCTATATATTTCAAGTGTCTCTCTCTCCACACCCTAAAAATGAGAGAAAATGGGTATTTTATAGACTTTCATTATCTTAGGGGCTAAGATAAGGGTAGATAGGTCAATTTAGGGTGGGTTAGGAATATTCTATGGCATCTCTAACTCTCCATGGCATTTCTATGTAATTCCAAGAAATTTGAAAGGCATTTAAGTTGGCTAGAATAAAGGAACATTCTAGAGCATCTTCAAAGCACATGGGTGATTAGTGCCCAACAAAGGACTTTTTGGGTATTTACTTTGGATTGGGAATATGCCAAGGAATCTCTAACTCTCCAAATCACATGGGATACTTTCTTTTAATATTTTCCTTTTCTTATATATACATATATATATATAATATGTATGTATAGACACATTTTTTTATTTTAAATCTAAATTAATCATATGAACCACCAAATAGTATATTTTTCTTTTTTTCTTTTTGAATCTAAAAATATGAGAAACAATGTTATTTTTAGAAAATATCATTATTATTATTACTATTATTTAATCTATTCCATTTTTTAGAAAGTAACCCATGATCCAGTGAGCTCAAGACAGATGGCTAGTTATTGGCCAAATCTAGGGGTATTAGGAGCACGATTTGGGAACTTGAAGCTTTTCAGAAGTCGAAGCGATGAACTTGAAGAAAATCGTCGGGACATTATTCATCATTGATTTCTAGAGGTAAATCCCCCTAAATTTAATAGTTCAGTCAAAATTGGGGTGTCTACAGTTTGCCCCTCTTCGACAGAGCTTGTGAAGCAACGCGTATCACAAGTGAATGTCGAAGCCTGTGTGAAGACAAGCCTTTGACCGGGCTATTGAACTTAGGTAAAAATAAAATGCGTTGCAAAAACATTCGCGGAGACAGTCGGTGCTGGTCGTGCTCAATGGTGAGCTACCTACGTATCCTTGGAGGAATCAGACCAGGACGTAGTTCGGGTAAGGGATCAAACACAAACGCAGGTAGTCACACAGATGAATGCACCTATCCTACCGTGATGCACGTGCTCAAGCAAATTTATGCTCTATGCTCTTAGGTTCAAATGACTTAGGACAATGCTACTCCTTATAGTAGCAAAATGTACCTTTTGTCTTGAAATCCTTCTATGCTGATGATGTCCTATCCTGAGAAAGTTGTGACTATCATTTTTTTATGTGAATAAGGATCGGCTAAGATGCGCTTTGCGTCTTATACTCCGGTACCGAGTCAGGTAGTAAAAATACTGAGATGCGCTTTGCGTCTTATACTCCGGTGTCTTAAGGATCATCTGATTGGCTGAGATGCGCTTTGCGTCTTAGACTCCGGTGCCGAATCAGGAAATGTGCTAAAAGACTGAGATGCGCTTTGCGTCTTATACTCCGGTGTCTTTAGGATCATCTGATCGACTAAGATGCGCTTTGCATCTTAGACTCTGATGCCGAATCAGGAAATGTTTTGAAAGACTGAGATGCACTTTGCGTCTTATACTCCGGTGTCTTTTGAGAATCATCTGATTGGCTGAGATGCGCTTTGCGTCTTAGACTCCGGTGCCGAATCAGGAAATGTGTTGAAAGACTGAGATGCGCTTTGCGTCTTATACTCCGGTGTCTTGAGGATATGAGATGTTTTTGCAAAAAAGTCAGAATCGCTCCAGATTCGATGACCCCAAATAGCAGAAAAGTCAGAATCGCTCGAGATTCAATGACCCCAAAATAGCAGAAAAGTCAGAATCGCTCGAGATTCAATGACCCCAAAATAGCAGAAAAGTCAGAATCGCTCCAGATTCAATGACCCCAAAATAGTAGAAAAGTCAGAATCGCTCCAGATTCAATGACCCCAAATAGCAGAAAAGTCAGAATCGCTCCAGATTCAATGACCCCAAAATAGCAGAAAAGTCAGAATCGCTCCAGATTCAATGACCCCAAAATAGCAGAAAAGTCAGAATCGCTCCAGATTCAATGACCCCGAAATAGCAGAAAAGTCAGAATCGCTCCAGATTCAATGACCCCGAAATAGCAGAAAAGTCAGAATCGCTCCAGATTCAATGACCCCAAAATAGCAGAAAAGTCAGAATCGCTCCAGATTCAATGACCCCAAAATAGTAGAAAAGTCATAATCGCTCCAGATTCAATGACCCCAAATTCGCTCGGTATTGTGAGGGTAAGTTTTTATTTTTCTTTTCCTTTTCAGAACAGTCACGCGGACTTAAACAATTCATTTTCTATCGGGAGTCGCGCGAACTCGAAAATTCATTTCTACTTTTCAAATATTGGGAGTCGCGCGGACTCGAAAATTCATTTCTACTTTTCAAATATTGGGAGTCGCGCGGACTCGAAAATTCATTTCTACTTTTCAAATATTGGGAGTCACGTGGACTCGAAAATTCATTTCTACTTTTCAAAGATCAAAAATTCATTTTCTAAAAATTCATTTTATTTTTCGAAGACCTAGAGTCGCGCAGACTCGACAACTTGTTTTCAGCATTTCTAAATTTGGTCTTATCCCTTCCCTTTTTGTTTTGATCCGTAACCCCAGGCTGCAGTAGATGACTTATGCCAAGATCGAAGATTTGATCGGTGACTTCAATGGCTGCGATAGACGACTTATGCCAAGACCGGGAGTCGCGCGGATTCGAAATTCTCTTTTTTTTTTTCTTTTTTTTTTTTTTTTTTACAGAGATTGGGAATCGCACTACTTAAAGAATTCACATTTCCCAAACACGGAGTCACGCGGACTTATGAGCTCAAAGGAGCCAAATAAGGCTCAAGTACTTGATGATGATGATGATGATGATGACATTGATGATGATGCTGATGATTTGTACTAGGAGCCTTGACATCGAAATGAGCTCATTTGGATGAGATTGTCACGAGTATGGATTTGCCACGGAAGTGGGCGTATGAGGTGTGTTTGCCACGAAGTGGGCTTATGTGAATGAACTTGCCATGAGCGTTGGCTTGGCTAAAAAAGTGCCACCAGGGTGGGCTTATGATGGTGGTCACCAAAAAGTGGGCTTTTGATGAGAGGGTGCCATATGAATGGGCTTATGATGGGGTTGCCACGAAAGTGGGCTTATGATGGTGGGTGCCATATGAATGGGCTTTCAAAGATAATTGCCACGAAAGTGGGCTTTGTAGAAAATGATTTCCTGCATCTGCGGACCCTTGGATTTTTTTTTTTTTTTTTTTATTATTATTTTTTTTTTAAGAGGGAAGCCACCTATGCCCCTAGCCTTGGACCCTTCATATTTCCACTTGAGCACTGTGTTGTGATAGTGTTTAAGACTCCTGCATGTATTGCCCTTGGGATGCTCATGGAGACCTTTCAAATCTTTATTCATTATCTTAAACCCACACATTTGAGACCATTATTGACTCATCAAAGGAGGACAAACTTGACAAAACATTCACACAAGACGACTGACTCAAACTCTGTATTATTGTGAATCAATGTGCTTTCCTCGTGAATAATGTATCATCCCACCTTTCATTTATTCATTATCTTATAATGGAAGTACTTCACCGACAAATCTAAACTTTGAAGATTCTCCCTTTTTGGGTTTGCTAATTCTTTGCCTATCCAGAGTGTGCTTCAAATTAGTGCTTTAGCTTAGAGAATAAAAGACATTCTATTTCAATCCATTCAAAATAAACCTGACTACTTGAGAATTTGTCTCTGACATAGAAGGGTTTTGGCAAACGAAGTTTGCCCCTAGTTTGAATAGGACTTGGAGGCATTGCTCTTGGGATTAAATGTGGTATTCAGCAAACGAAGTTTGCCCCTGGTTTGGCGATATATATGTGGTTTTAGGCAAACTTACGCAAGTTTGCCCCTAGTCTTAAAAGATCATAACCATATGCGCAAAGGATTCAACTTATCCCCGAATAGGAATCAGGTCCAAGGTAATATGGCCAAGGCCTGAAAGGGCACACCATATTATGACGATGGTGGTGACCGAACCAGATAGGTTGCCTACGTATCCCCGAGTGGGAATCAGGTCGAGCGTAGTTCAAGTACTCTGGAGGTCTTGAAAGAATTAGGCTTCAAGAATTGGTGGGCTTTTCGAGCCATGTTGCCATTTTAGGTCTAGGGAGTGCATGTCACTTGTGGTAGCCCTTGTGTAGCATGATGAGCTACTTTTTCCTTTATTCTCAGTTCTCTTTTCTTTTCTTCCTTTTTTTTTTATTTGACGGTTGATTCTTTAACCTTTTCACTAGCCAGTTAATCTTTACAACTCTCATCATGTTTTATTCATACTCTATCATATTCACAAAGTAATATCAGCCCTTCAAATCTTTATTCGTTTTTCTCAAAGATATCCATGCATTGTTTTAGGCTCACTTAGCGTTTGAGCTTGAAGCTGATAAGTCTCTCTTTTCATTTCCAATTTCTTTTCTTTGTTTAGAACAACACAATGCCTTGAGATAGTTCATGTGCCAATGATCTACTTTGAAGTGCTCAAGAATTCTCAATCTTATCTATTCTCTGCATTTTCTTTTCTCTTTCCCCCCCTTTTTTTCTCTACCTTACTATCTCTTATTCTCTCCATGATTTTGACTGGCCAGGATTAGGATTTTGAAATCAACACGCATCTTATTTTTTTGCTCTAACTTTTGCCTAGGGGCCCTTCCGGGTTTTCATCCTAGCGAGCTCTTCTTTTTTTTTTTTTTTTTTTTTTTTTTTTTGTGCTCTAACTTTTTCCTAGGCGCCCTTCCGGGTTTTCATCCTAGCGAGCTCTTTTTTCTTTTTCTTCTTTTTTTGGAATAAGAAGTTCATTTAAAATATCTGGCTACCATCAAGGACCAAGTTATGGCTTTGGATTGTGGGCTCATCTTTTTGGCTTGGTATTTGAGAAAAGGGGATGGCGAGCATGCTTTAAGTTCTAAGTTCATCTTTTTAAGATTGAGCAAGAGCATCTTTAAATTCTTAAAGTAAAGCTAATCAATTCTCTACTCCTCTTTGGATTTGGCACAGAATTTGCTTGATCGCTTGGGATCCTTTTCAATGCAAAGATTTATTAACAAAGTATTTTCCATGATCGTTTGAAAAAGTGACTTTTTTTTTTTTTGACTTAATGATCCATACATTCACGACTTAGCACACTGAATCAAGAAAAATGAGATTTTATTCAACTAGTAGGGAAAGAGGATTACATCACTCGACTCGATAAACTCGACAAAGACTTGCAAACAAACTTGATAATAGACTGACCAGAAGACTCGACTGGACTTGACATTTGACTCCAACTTAACATAACTCGACTACAGACTGGACTCGACTTGGTCTCAACTGGAGTGTCACAGACGATTTTCAAATTATTGGGTCCCCAGGAGCATCCACATTTGCTTTAGTAGCAGTAATTCAAAACACTATCACCTTACTAGCAACATATGTGCATAAACAACTCTCTTCCTATTATCTGTTCCTTCCTGACTAATCTCGTGTTTGAATCTCTGTACCAAACAGTGCTTGACTCGGGTGCTATTTCGCTTACAACAACACTTATCTTTAATCAACTTTGACTGATTTTCTCAAGAGAATCTTATACTTCTATTGATTTTTATTAAATTTTTATGCCAAGTGAAATGCTCATGAATGATTCATATGTCACACGGATGCAATGCATGTGTGTGTGTGCCTACTCTATATGCCAAAGAAACGAAAAATCTAATCCTAACACATAAACACATAAGCACATAAAATCCTCATTCATGTCAAATGCGCCAATTTCACCTCTCATTGTGATCCTCACTAGCCCTTCAAAGGTCGGGTATATAAAAAAAAATATTTGAAATTCATTTAATAAATATTTCTTTAAATGATGAGATCTTTCAAAAACAAGAGGATCTGAAAATATTTCTCAATAAAGGTGATTGGATTGAAATTTTGCTCTGAAATTCATTTGAAGAGCATTTCTTCCAAAAACAATTCCCAAAAGTTTTTGATTTTTTTTTTTAGAAGAAAATACACTCTAACAAAGATTAGTTTGGAGCTTTAATCAAAAGTGAACTCCAAAGATTTTTTATTTTTTATTTTTATTTTATTTTTATTTTTTTTGGAAAGAGCGATTGAAAACTTTGGAATAAAGATTACAAAAATCCATTAGCTTTCAAAGATGGATTTAAAATTCTTTGGGTAGAAGGATCACATGATCGGATTGTCACCGTACTTTTCATGAATTTGGATGCATACAAGCTCAATGATGCTTAGCTAACATGATATAAGAAGTATAATCTTATAATCAAGGTTCGGCATGTTCTCCAAATGTCGTGGAACATGAGGAGAAATTGCTAAAAGGTGATTACAAGATTATACATCTTTCATCAAGCAAGTATCGTCATCATCTCAAGTAATCCCTTCCGGGCATACAAAACTTCCTAGCAAATAACCTTAATCAAGAATTTGATTTCCTAGATTGAAAAGTTCTATGGAAACTATTATGCAAAGGCCGGGTTTTGGTCAAATAAGGGACCCTTGACACACACCCGATAGGATGCTTCATATACCAAAACATGGTACGAGATCAAGGGTGATCACACGGCCCCATGATGACTTGACCGACCGGGTTACCCCGAGCCTCCAAGGTCATAGTTCCGTGCAATCGACTAGCTGGACATGCAAGTGTAATGCAACGGGCACACAAAAATTAATTAATTCGATTAAAAAGGATGCTTTCAAGTCTAATCCTCGAGTGAACCCAAAATCGAAAATCCTGGTCTGCGAAACCAGAGATTCTGGGTTCGATCCCCAGCAGAGTCGCCAGATTGTGGATATCGCAGGTTTCTTTCTTTTTACCCACAGCTAACATTTTGTAAATTTCAAAGAGTCGCCACTTAATTTTTAAAAGGAAAATTAAGAAACCATTTAAAAGCAAACTGATCTTTTGCGAAACCAAAGATAAACTGGGTCCGGGGATTATGTAATGAAAGGGGAAGGAGCCCGGTGGACTAAAACACCCCCTTTCATCCTATCTCACGATAGGCCTCTACTCAACATCCTTTTTAATCAAGTTATTAATCTAAGCATGCCCTCAATTAATACATATATAGGTATACATAACACAAGCATGTTGAAAATGGTGTAAAATTGCTAACGGTAAAATATCATTCATAAGTCACATAATTCAACTAGCAAACAACATGATATGCAATAGAGAACTAGAAAACATACCCGGGAACCGGCCGCGAATATTAAACGTGCAATGCATGTAAGAATAGAAATCCTAAGAAAAGATCTCTACCACATATATACACATAAGGCAAAACCTAGTCCAAGGTGTCGCACATGGAGTTAAAAATCAATTAAAATCAATGAAGTAAATTGAACTAGAGAAGAGATGAGAAATTGTACCTCAAAGCGCTACAAAACAAAGATTAGTCCACATGCTTCACATAATAATATGATATCAAAAATCAATCCCAATTCTCTAGCTTAGATCTATTAAGCATGAATCCAACTTTATTCAATAGCTAGTTCTAATCATAAGCATTGATGTACATGAATGAATGAATGTGAACAAGGATAAAACATGGATTTATTCACTAATTTGGATCACTTAGCCTCTGGATTTAAGCTAAATTATCATTATTCAAAACATGATTTGGGTCCCAAGACATTAGGGAACCATTTGAGTTGAAATAAATAAGATTAGACAAAAACAGTAGCAGTTTTTTGTGATTTCCAGAGAGCAGACCAGACATTCAAAAATAGGAATAAAATACTTCCAACGGTTGGATCTTAATGATTTTTGGATATGTTATGCCTCTGTGAGTCTAGTTTCTAACCCAAAATGAAAATCAAGGTTTCAACGGTTAGATCTCCGGGAATACGGAATATACTAGACCTCACTCAGGATTTTACAACTCTCTGTGCAGAGATCTTGTATGATTTTTTAAAAATAGCAAACAAATCTGAATTGCTTTAATCTTTTTAGGGAACCTTCCTAACACATTAAGGTTCTTAGAAAAAATTATTAAAGGTCATGAAAACTTGGTTAGGGTTCTGATCTATCAATTTTAAAACCGGTTTGCTGTTCTGAAATTTTGGACAGAGAATTGCTTATTTGGAAATCATAAGCCCAAACCATCCTAAGTATGGAATCTTATCAAAACAACAATCAAAGTGGTACTCATATGAGTTATGAACATCCTCCAATTGGTCTCATCCCATTCCAATGGACCATGATTTTATGAAAAATCTTCGATCACAGAGGGTTTAAGGATTCACTGCACCAATATTGAATTAATGTTCATATCTTAAAACCAACTTGATTCATGATCCTACAAAGGACTAGAACCAAGCATGGTTGTGATTATTGGGACAAATTAATGACATAGGAAGATGTTCATAGATTTAACCTTGATGGATTCTTATCATAGATCTCATAGTTGGAGATCTATCAAGAAAATCCTAAGGTCTTACTTATTTTAAATATAGACTATGAAAATCTACATCCAATTCTTCTCTCAAATATATGATCATGGAAGAATATAGAGTCAATTTATTCCCCTCTCAAGTTAATGGTCCTTGGAGAATATAGATTTAATTATCCTCCCAAATTAATGGTCCTTGGAGAATATAGATTTATTTCTATATGAACCTCTATGGAATATAGAATGAATTCCATAAGATTCTTAATGAGGAGGTTCAAGTCATGGGTTAAGACTTGAATCTCACCAATTATGTGTAGATATAACCATGATCAACTTTGAACTCCATATAAATCATAAGATCATAGGGAATTAGAGTATCAAACTCAAAGAAATCTAATGAGATATTGAAGATCTCATAGATTTCTTGAGAAGGAGATAAACAAAATAAAAGAAGTCAAAATATTATTTGAAAATTTCAAGTTAAAATTCTTTTATTCATAAATCCAAAGCTCTATTTTGGATCCAAATTAATGAAATATTATGATATTCAATCACAAATTCTAATTGGTGTGTGATGAAATGGGGTAAGAAGAGAGGTTTTGAAAATGTGTAAAGGACCTATATCTAAGAATTTGTGATTGAATTATTATTATTATTATTATATATATATATATAGATTTGAAGGCTTTACCTCTAGATCTTCTCAAAACTTGTAGAGATGTTGAATTCCTCAAGCTTTTCCTCTTCTTCTTCCTCAAGCTTCAAGCTCCTTCAATGGTGATTTGATGGTTGGGTAAAGATTTGGTGGGGTTTTGGGTATGAGATTGGTAGAGCTTCTCTCTCTATATCTTTTCTCTCTAAAGCTCTCCCAATATTTCTCTATATATTTCAAGTGTCTCTCTCTCCACACCCTAAAAATGAGAGAAGATGGGTATTTTATAGACTTTCATTATCTTAGGGGCTAAGATAAGGGTAGATAGGTCAATTTAGGGTGGGTTAGGAATATTCTATGGCATCTCTAACTCTCCATGGCATTTCTATGTAATTCCAAGAAATTTGAAAGGCATTTAAGTTGGCTAGAATAAAGGAACATTCTAGAGCATCTTCAAAGCACATGGGTGATTAGTGCCCAACAAAGGACTTTTTGGGTATTTACTTTGGATTGGGAATATGCCAAGGAATCTCTAACTCTCCAAATCACATGGGATACTTTCTTTTAATATTTTCCTTTTCTTATATATACATATATATATAATATATGTATGTATAGACACATTTTTTTATTTTAAATCTAAATTAATCATATGAACCACCAAATAGTATATTTTTCTTTTTTTATTTTTGAATCTAAAAATATGAGAGACAATGTTATTTTTAGAAAATATCATTATTATTATTACTATTATTTAAACTATTCCATTTTTTAGAGAGTAACCCATGATCCAGTGAGCTCAAGACAGATGGCTAGTGATTGGCCAAATCTAGGTGTATTAGGAGCACGATTTGGGAACTTGAAGCTTTTCAGAAGTCGAAGCGATGAACTTGAAGAAAATCGTCGGGACATTATTCATCATTGATTTCTAGAGGTAAATCCCCCTAAATTTAATAGTTCGGTCAAAATTGGGGTGTCTACACATCCCCCGAGGACAAAAGTAGAAAGATACCAACTCCCGAAGGCCCTAACCGGCCCTCTTGGATTGAGCATCGAAAGATTTGATCAATCGTGAGAGATTCAGAGATGGATCCTGGTTCTAAGTCAAGGATTGAAGAGAGATTCTCAGAGAGTCCCCTACCATCCCCAGCAGAAGATAATAGAAGTCCGGACCGATTCTCCGGCTTGTCATCATAAGGATCAGCCAACGATTGAAAACATCACCCGCAGTCAGATCACCCCGATTCCCAGGGCAAGCACTATCTATTCACAATTCAAGGATCTATGTCCACTGATCATCATGAGCTTTCTCACCTGTCAATCATTATGAGTTTCCTCACTTATCGTGAGCTCCTTCACTCCGGTTATCTCACCTGTCAATTATCGTGAGCTACCCCACTTATTATGAGCCTCCTCACCTTGATTATTATAAATCTATTGGGTATTATGAACTCCTTCACCTATGGGTTATCCTTAGTTGTCATCCTCAAGGACCCCACATTCGATTACACTCGCTCGCAAAGCGCACTTCCCAAATTCCAGAAGTTTGCCCCTAGACCCAGAGTCTTATAAACCTTGATGTCTTTATCCGAGTCATCCACCACATCACAGTCGCAAACACTAGCACAACACCAGCCCACTCGGAGTGGCACACCCCACAACACCTGCTCATACTAGGATCAGAGCACTAGGCATGATAGGACTCATGTACACAATTATATCACGTTCATGCATTTCATATCACTCTTTTAGCATATCATTCGCCTGATTGTTATGTATGTGCATGTGTGATTGTGCCCTGAACTACGTCCTGGTCTGATTCCACTTGGGATACGAAGAGCACGACCAGCACTGACCTCAACATCCTTTTTTCATTGTATCTTTTGCAACATTTTTATCCTAAATCTATAGCCTCCAAAAGACCTGTCTCTTCAAGGCTTTGGTACTCGCTTGCGACATGCGTTGCCTCGCAAGTTCATACCAAAGAGGGGAAAACTGTAGACACCCCATTTTGTCGGCTATCAGATTTAAGAGACCCATAGCTTGGTGGTTCACAATGATCGAAAAAGACTCAAAAGGACTCTTGGAAGTCAGCTCTATCTCTCAGAATGCTCAGAATGACCAAAATGTCCTTGAAAGCCCAGAAGCTCCCAGATTTGGACCAAAAGTTTTGGAAACGTGCTACGTCGTAAGAAAAGTGATAAAATGAGTTTTTAATAAAAATTGAATGAAATCGTCAGCTCCTAGAGACCCCCGGAAAGTCCCTATTGATCGGTTTGACCAAGGTTTGACCAGATTCGACCAAAGTTTGACCAGGTTTGACCAAGTTTGACCAAAATTGTTCGAATTCACCAGAATCATTCTAAATCATGAGAAAAGTATTAAAACAAGTTCCGAAAGAAAATTGAGTGAAAACATCAACTCCCGGGAACTCCCGGAGGTTTCCAAAACCTCCCGGGAATCCCAAGTTTGACCAGTTTGACCAGAATTTGACTTTGGAACTGGGGTGCTGAAACAATTTTAAAATATTTTTCATGGATACTAGATGTCAATAGCTTTCCAATGGTATATCGTACATAATTTCTGGATTTAAAACGAATCTATTATGAATTTCCAAAAGCGGAAAAGGCGATCAAATTAGCTTTTATCGCGAATACCGCAAAACTTTTCAAAGTGACCTATCTCCAAACTATTTGTTATGTAAAGTAGACTCCATTACCTTTCCAACGGTATATCACAACCTCAATTTGGAGTCCGTATGCATTTTCTGTGAATTTCGGACGAAATAGGGCCTTTTCACGAATACCGGAACTTCAGGGGGCCTAAATAGCATTATCTGGACGAAGGGAGGAGCAGTGCCGCCGCGGCACTGGCCCACTGCTGCCGCAGCACTAGCCCAGTGCCGCCGCGGCACTCTCCTCCAGAACAGTGTATTTTTGTAATTAGTTTTGTGGTCCCATTTTGATTAATTAAAAGCCAAAACGACGTAGTTTTATGATTTCAGATGTTTGGAGCCAATGGGAACACTTTCTAAATCCCAAAACCACCCCAAGTTGGCCTATATAAACACCCCATTACTCTTCATTTTGGGGGATTCAAATGTGAGTTTTGAAAAAGTTTGGGAGAGAAAGTTGTAGAGATAAGGTTAGAATAGAGAGAAAGAAGTTTCCTTCTTTGATTTTCCAAAATAAAAGTGAGTTCTAAACTTTGTTTTTACTTCATTACTCCCATTTACTTCAACATTCAATACTCCCAACCACCATCTTAGTGAGCATTTAAGAGAGTGAAAGCTTCTTCCATGTCTAGTGTCATTACATATGAGTGAAACACCAATCTACAAGTCTAATGCTTCATGAATATCATCTATTGATCATCATCTACTTGCTTATTTATTTATTGTTCATCTCTTCTTATCTCATTTCTTTTTGGTTTTCTTTATTTACTTACTAGTTCATCACCATCTAAGTGATGACATGAAGTTTGGGGTGAGTGAATCCTTATGGATAGTAGCTCTTGAACTCAAAAACATGTTTGATAGATGATGATCATAACCTCAATACTTCCAAGGTATTCTTGGAATGTATTGAAGTTATGTCCAAAATAAAAATGAATCTCTCCAACAATCTTGGAAGTTCTTAATGATGAGTTTGATGTTGGTATTCTAAGTGGCTATAATCCTTATTGAGTATTGAAAATATGCTTTCAAAATATCTATTTCAAAACCCCTCTCAATCCCTCTCATTTGGTTTCAAGATACAAAACCTTGATTTCTCCAAAATCTTCAAATAATGAGTCAAAACAGTGAGTGAGCTGAGTTCAAAGATTTCTCTAGGACTCAATACTCAAGATATGGATGCAAGACCACTTGCAAAGTCTTCCTAACTCATTGGAGAACACCCATGATTTTTGGTTTGACTTGGAAGTTCTTGGAAATGGTCCATTTGGATCTAAACATTCCTTCCAAACATTCTGTCTTTTCTGTCACAGCAGCTAGGTCCACTTCCAACTTCTTTTCCCGAAAACTTTTCCAAAAAGGGTGGTCCTAACTTATTTTTCCCTTAAACTTCAATGTCTTAGGGAACCTTTTTTATAAATGGGCATCTAGATCATTAGTTTTCATTTTCTAAGATTTTTCAACATTTCAGTCGACGGTACGGACTCTGTTTCTGAGTGACCTTCATTGTTTATATGATTTCTCTCAATCTGTGATAGCTATTCAAGATTGGCTTTTTGGGTTGTGTTCTAGACACAATAAGGAACATCTCCATAAAATATCATGCATTGAAAACATTCCTAACCCCTCTTTTCAAATTCCAAAATATCATGCTACTGTTCTGTCCACTATTCACAGCAAGCACATTTCAACTTTCATTCTTTGATTTGATGCTCATATGCATTCCAAATTAGTTCATATCTTAGGAAGTAGTTCATACTACATTTGTACATATCCCATGATTATTTCATTCATTCATTCATACACATTTTAGACTTCTAAGTCATTCTAGAAATCCATGTACACAAAACACACTACAACCTTTGCACATTTTAGATACATACATTGCATTCATGCAAGATTTGGGTTTTTGTAACTCTTAATCTAAGAAGATTATAAGGAATGATCATGATCATACGTTCATGCTTCCCCCGATCTAATCTTCCTTTCTCATCCGTCCCGGGGATTGTGAGATCTTCATTTCTCAAAGATTAACATGCATCATATTAGCTTACTAAGCATATTTTGATTTCTTTGTTTATTTATTTCAAGAACAATTCATGTCCCCCCTTTTAGATTAGGAAGCCTTGATTATTTGATATATGATTAGGCAATTTTTCCTAGGTTTATTCGTGTGATCTTTCAATTTACATTGTGTGATATTCGGCTTAGATCTTATAAATGATATCTTATCTTTTGATCTTCCAATTTCAAGATTCTTATGTAATGTAATATACTATCATAGTATTAATTGCCGAACCATACATAGTATAAGATGATTATTTGGATGCTAATTGAGGCCCGTCGAAAGACGGGGCGAGTTAAGGGTGTTTTAGTCGCGACAAAGGCTCCTTCCTCTCTCGTTCCAAAACCCCGAACCAAGTTCTTTGGTTATGAAGGGCCGGTGCCCTTATCCGCTTGGGTGAGTCAAAATTAGGTTTCTTGGTTCCTTAAAGACTAAGTGGCGACTCTGTATCTGTTTTCAACGGACCATTTTCTTCCTTTGATTCGAAATCAAATAAGTTTTCAAACCCGACAAAAGCGGTGGAATCCCGGTGTCCACAAAAGGAGAATAGAAATTTATTTTCTTTCACTTGACTACAATCTTTGGAGTATTATCAAAAATGGTTTTTCTCCTAAACCAAAGATTGAATGGAATGAAAGTGATCAAAATAACTTTTTATTGAATTTTAGAGCCATGAAAATTCTATATGATGCTTTAGATAATACCACATATAATAGAATTCGTTCATGCTCTAATGCTAATAAAATTTGGTTATGTTTAGAAAATATTCATAATGCTACTAACCAAATCCTTGAGTTGCAAATAGGAGTTGATGATGTTGTAGGAAATGTTGAAAACCTAACCCATCAACAAGAAGTGCAAAAGAGGATTTTGTACAAGAGAAAGAAGAAAGTTATATATGCCTATTTGCCAATGAAAAAGAAGAGGAGAATGAGAAAATGACAAAAGGGGGCACTTGGAGCGATTCGGATAATGATGCTTCTGAGGACGAGTCAAGCGACCAAGAAGCCGCCCATGAAAATAAGGTAAAAGAGGTAAACTCCAACTCATCCGCTAATTATGATGAACTTCAATGTGCATTTGAGGAGTTACATGAGGAGTTGGAGAATATGGGATCTAAATATATAACTCTGAAAAAGAATTTTTCCAAACTTTCAAATGAGTTAAATATTTTGAAATCCCAAAATGAATCTTTAAAGATTGAAAATGAAAAACATATATTAAGAGCACAATCTTCTAATGAGATTGAAAAAGAAAATTTGGAATTGAAAAGGCAATTGGATGATTTAAAAATCTCAAAATGAAATTTTGAGAAAGGAAAAGCTTGTTTTAACCAATCAACCTTCAAGTGAGTTTATTGAAAAAGAAAAGGTTGAGTTGAGTAAGGAGGTAGAAGATTTGACAAAAACTTTGGCAAAATTCACACAAGGTGAACAAAATTTGAATATGCTTTTGGGAAAGCAAAAATGTGTGTTTGACAAAGCCGATTTGGGATTTAATCCCACATACAAGGAAAAGAAGTAAAAAAACTTCTTCGTAAAATCTACATCCTCTACTTCAAATTCTCAAAATGCTCACAAGAATTTCTTTGTCAAGGCATCAATCTCAAATGAGACCCTTCCCTATGTAACTTGACATTATTGCATGAAAAAAGGGCATGTTAATTACAAATGTTCATTTCAAAAGAAAATTAACATGGTTTGGGTTGTGAAGGGATCCTTTCCTACTTCCTCGGCAAATGTTGCATCCAAGAGGTGCTTGGACAATGGTTAAATCTTTTACCTTAAGCCTAGTAGGAGTAGGTTAGATTAACTTATTTCGATATTTCTCTTGATTTTGATAGCATGCTAATTCATCACATTATCTTGTTTTGATGTTCATAGCTATTTCATCCTCCTAAGGAGATAATGCATAATGTTGATCCTATAATTGGTATTTATTCGTATATGCATATGTTGAGGCGGAACATATTACTATGTTCAGGATTTGTTTACTTGAGTTTTCCTTGGTATCATATGGTTGCATATCTTGAGGGGGAACTTTTAGTTCCAACCCCCAATCTTTTTGTTGTTGTCAAAAAGGGGAAAAATAATATAGAGATGTCCATTATACTAGAGATTCTTAAAAATGCTAAAAGAGAATTCATTCTTGGACTCATACTTTGGAAATCTTGTTACTTTGAATAATAACATGAAAATGACACCTATTGTGCCTTAAATTTCTATATCTATATTGCATGTTTTGACATCATCAAAAAGGGGGAAATTGTTAGCCTTGACTTAATTTAAGGCATTATTTTTGTTTTGTTTTGATGATGACAAATCCTGTGATATTTGCATACTTTCATTGGTTCTGTTTTTAATCAATTATCATGTCATTTTTGGTATGCTAATCTCTTGATTTATGTACTTAAATGTTCTAACTTTGTTTAAGATCGTGAGATAGCATATGGTGAAGCCCAATAGTGATGGAGCTCAATAAGGATCAAGCTTGAAGACTTGAAGATTTTTCATCCTTTGTTGAAGACTAGGATTTACGTGTAAGCATTTTGATTAATCACTCATAGGGGCTCAAGTAACTTTAATTGGACTTTAGGTTCCTTTTTCTCACACTTTAAAATACTTTCAAGGACCTAAACATACTTAGACCACTCAATTAAATTCATTTCACAAAGTCTTTCAAGTGGCTAAGTCAAAAGAAAGTACCTTTGCGCAGATAGGTCAACTTTAAATGCAAACCTGATCCAATTGATAAGGAATTAGATCTTGAGTTTTATATGGTTGGAAAGGTATTTTAATATAGTTTCCGAATCTTCAAATGGATCGCGAATACTAGTTTTGTAGAGGGAGTTATGGCCGTTTTAGTAAAGAGGTGTCAGTCTGCGAAAAACTGCTTAAAACCAGTTGACTGATTTATTTCATGTCCAGTCGACTGGATTGTAAAATCAGTCGATTGGCTGAACTTTTCAGTCGAATGGACAGCACTGAAAATGCCTCTTCACTGCTATAAACTTCCCAGTCGACTGAACCTACGATCCAGTTGACTAGACTGCGCTAAATACACATAACGGCTAGTTTTTAAACTCTCCAAAAATTGTTTTTACACCCCCCTAACCACTTCCAACAGCTATAATCTTTCTTGGCCTATAAATTCATGTTTTCCCACACCATTTATGTTGATCAATCAATTGGAAAACATCTATTTAAATCACACAACTTGTTGATTTCTAATCATTCATATTTGAGCCCTAGTTGTGTGAGTTTATCAATTTGCTCTAGTTCTTAATTTGTATTTCTTTGAGAGTAAATTGTAGTGAGCTTTTATCTGTATCATCTACTCAACAAGGAGTTATTGTGTGAGTTTTAAATTATATTATCCACTCTAGAGAGAGAGCTCAATTTGTACCCAAATTATTTGTAAAGAGTGAGGGTTAGTAACCCTTGCTTGCAAAGAAGAGGTTTTCTTCTTTGGGAGAGATTGAAGGCTCTTGTAACGGTTTGGTCTACACCCGTGAAGTAGATCGGATTAAAGGAATCCTCAAGAGGTGTTCTTGAGGGGTGGACATAGGCCGCGGGGTGCGATTGCCGAACCACTTGAAAAGTTGGTTTGCAAGTATCTCTTCCCTTATCTCTTCATATTATCTCTTGTGATTGTGTTTTAATTTGCTATCAAGTTTTAAAAAGCTTAATTTCCGCTAAAGCCTTATTCACCCCCCTCACCCCCCCTCTAAGGTTTCCACATTTGGGCCAACAAAAGGGTTTTTAAAATGAGTAAAAATGTTTTTTCAACAAGTGAATTGATGAACTCTCTTGAGGTAACGAAGGATATAGTCAAAGAGGAGTCGAATGTTCAGAACGTTGGAATGGCTTCATCTTCTGGAACTAAGCATAATGGCACAAGTTTAGAGGAGAAGAAGTAAGGCTCAAGGATAGGTGAGCCTAACCCAACTATTGGGAAGAAGGCAAGACTTAGAAAGGGAAAGGCTGGTGCTGTGCCAAAAAAAAAAAGTATTTCCATTATGGTGTGAGAAGACATTGGAAAAGGAACTGTGTGGAATACTTGACTGCCAAAAAGCAAGGTATGATTCTATCACTAGTTTTTAAAGTAAGTTGAAAAACTGATACTTCAACTACTTGGGGCACTGATTCTAAATTTTCTGATTATATCTATAATTGTTGCAGGGGATTGGAAAATAAGAATGTGCATTGATTAGAAGATCTTGATTGCTTTTGGGATCTGATGCAAGAATTGCTATTAGATTAGTAGTTTTATACTGTAATAAAACTTTGGAGTTATTAGATGGATTTTAGTTTTGAATTAATGAATAATATTTATTCTTTTGATTTTGGTACTGAAATTGTTGATTAAATGAAAGTGTTCTTTTAATGTGATCTAATAACTTGTCAAGCAAGTATCTCACCTATTTACTCTTGTTTCTCATATATTATCTAATGTAGTATTTAAATAACTCATGGGTATTTTACCACCTAAAAGATAGAACCTTCAACTAATTCTATAAACCTTTGGTTTTAGAGGCTAGATCATATTAATCTAAATAGGATAAATAGGGAATAAAGGATTGGATCCTAAACTCTTTTAGTTGCTAAGACCACTACCTATTTGTCAATCCTATTTAGAGGGTAATGTGATCAAGTGACTTTTCTTTTGAAATGTCACACCACCGAAGGCTTAATAGAATTAGGGCATACTCACGTATGCGAGCCAATAAACATTAGAGTTACAAAGTAGTTTTTGGCTACTCTAGTATCTGTCTAATGCATTTATTGTCCATATAAGATAAGAATGAGATTCTTTCTCGTCATTTGCACCTAGTGCGCCTCCACGGGATGGTGTAGTAGATGGAAGGAACTATTGTCTTTTAGATATAACTGGGTCATGGGATGAGTTATTTAGAGATATTACTGTTCCTTGAATTTTCTCGATGGAACCACAATATTTCTAGAGAAAACAAAAGTTGGTTGGGAACCAAGTTTTGCAAAGGAAAGATAATATTAAGGAGTAAAGTTATTTATATCTCAAAGCGATCTATAAATCATCTAGACTAAAAAATTTACTACCTCCTCATCCGTTCCCGCACCGGTACCTCATTGTAGTGGGAGGATTCTCAGCATTGCTGAAATTCTCTTATGCATTGAAGTTTTGTAAAGAGGAAGCTCCGGTATGTGATTTGCCTAAGTCTACGAACTTAAGCAATCATCCAGAGATAAGGACATCTGTTTTGGCATGTTGGTCAAAATACTTTAGATTCGTCTAAAAGTATGGATGTAGCTTAAGTGGATGAAGGAATCCTTGCGCAAAGGAAGTGTGGTGGTGATTGTGGTTCCTTAAATTTATGACATCTTTATCATTGAGAAATGTTAAAGGAGCGTCATCAATAGTTAAGGTAAAGTTTTACAGTATACTTGATATTTGTGATCTCGGTGAGGCGAGCTATAATCTTTGGATTATGCTCATTCAAGATCGGAAAGTTAAGATAATAAGATTATCTTAAACTTTTATATTGGAAAGTTACTTGCAAGATTCAGCGTAGAATTTTTCAGAAAAGGTTATTCACCTTTTGAACATTACCTATTGCTCTTTTATGACTTGTATCTTAGGATACAAGATGAAAGAGGTCGCATGAAAGGTTTATCATAAGCCTTGGTTATTGATAAACCTTATATGTGATGTTAAGTATGGGATATCTATTATACTATTAACGTTGTTCACAGATATCAGTCCAAACGGAAGTTCAATTCACTGAACTATCATAAAGTATATATTCTCTAGGGCCTGAGAAAGAACTAGTAGATATATGCTAGGTGATGGTGTTTTGGACAATGTTCGAATTAGCCGCACTGGATACATATCTGGTGACGTCTTTTTGTCTAGGGATATAGTATAACATGAAGATGTTCTACTATGGATTGTTTCAGTCGACGATCATCAGTCCCTATGCAAAACCTTACGGGTTAAGGATTTTGACAAGTCATGTAGACAATGATGGTGTTAGTTTTAACACTATCTGGTTATGAGTGCAAGTGGGAGTTTGTTGGAAATATGTCCTCAAACCAGTTAGTTGGTCAACGGAATATCATAATGCATTTATATATGTTAGTTCATGATATGAACATTAGACTAAAATCCTTAGACATCATGTGATTCATTTGTGTATGTGATTACACATGTGAGATATGAATCACAAATCCTTATTGTTTCAAATAAGTAATAGTGGATGATAAGTCTGGATAACTTATCAGGTATACACTGTAGCATGAATAGCGTCTACGGGGTAGAATGATGAATCTCATTCATAAGAGTCTTTGACTCTTGGTTAATATGCTAGTGCACGTGGTACACTGACGGACCTGAGTTAAACCTATTGACACCAAAATGCTATCACCGTCGATCGGAACTCAAACTTGTATAGGAATACGTGTCCTTAATCTTGAGACAACTGTGGATGCAAGCTGTATGGTTTGGTTGTTTTGATTTACAAATCAGTGAGGTCTTGTAAGATCAACACCTGGGTATCTTGGGTAATCAGGTTTACAATGTTGGGAACATATATTGTCAAGATGAAATTCTACCCTCTTCCATAAAATGAAGAGTAAGTATTCCCTTGAGAATGTCACTAGGAGTGATTACCGAAAGCTGGCCAGCCTTGTCAACAAAGTGTTTGTTGACATGTTTGGTAATCCAAGTGTAGTGAATGATACTCGAGGAGTATAAGATGTATCTATCTATTGGGTCGACAATATCATAAAACATACATCCTGATGATAAATACGAATGTAGTCTGGTAGAGGGACATCAGTATCATATTATACAAGTCTAGTAATCGCTTAAGCATGTGTGATTTTGTTCTTATGTTAGAGTGCAATTATCATTTAATAGTGGTATAAATGATAATTGATTAACTATTGATTCCTTAGTTAAAGAGTATTGACTAGATGGAATAGTAATTAATCGGAGTCAGTAATTAAGAACCTAGGGGTCCCCTTATTAGCTCATAAGGATGTTTGGATGTGAAGGAACAATGCAATAGGAGATTTGGGATAAAGTTGGAACCAATCGATTGGTGTTCAGATCCAATCGATTGGTGTAGCAATCGATTGCATCACTTACAAATTGCCACTTTTGGCAATTGATTGGCACTTAGGTCAGTTCAAAAGTTTGTAAATACAGAAACTGCGGGCAAAACAAGAGACACACGTCTTTTATTTTCCCAGAAGTTTCAGTATTAGTTGTAGACTTCCCAAACCCTTCCTAAACTTCCCTAGTTTGTTCTAGAGGGGTTTCCACCAAACCCTAGCATCCAAGCACATCTAAGAGTCATAGGAGTGAAGATCTTTAGCACTGAAAGATCAAGAACATATTGGAAGCGAAGATCATTAGCGTCGGACAACGCTCACAAAAAGTAGATCGGACTGTTCAATACTTATCGCAACCTGATAAATTTTGGACACGACGAAGCTGACATCGCGATGCAACTGCTGCTAAAATTTGAGGTCAATCAAAGATTGTTAGTTCCCTCTACTAATAGCATCTTTGTTGAAACAAAGTGATCGGGATCGAATCGTCACAACCATCATTGAAGAGTTCTCGGAACGATGTTGGGTTTGTGCCCTCAAACCATTACTTTATGTATGAGACATTGACATTTTAATATATGGATATCAGCTTTACATTTCATTGTGTATGTTCTTTTCATGAGATGATTGTTAATCCTTAAGTATTATAGTAAGTAATTCGTGTGTGTATGAGATGCACACAAGTGAGATACGAATTACTATTCTTTAATACTTAGAATGTGTCACAGTGGATGATGAGACTGGATATCTCATCAAGTCTACACTGTAGCATAATTAACTACCATTGGATGGAGTGATTAATCTCAATCACTAGAGTGTAGCTCTTAGTTGATATGCTAGTGCTTATAGTGCATTGACGGACCTGAGTTTCCTATTGACGCTTAAGACTGTCAAACAGTCAATAGGAACTCATAACTTGTATAAGGTACGTGTTCTCAATCTTGAGACGATTATGAACACAGACTGTGGATATGACTGCTTTGACTTATCAATCAGTGAGGTCTATAAAAGATCAACACCTGGGTATCTTGGGTATGTCATGTTCATAGGGTTGTGAACATATATTGTCAAGATAGAATCTACCCTCTGTTTCAGAGTAAGCATTCCCTTGAGAATGTCACCAAGTCGATCACTGAGTACTGCAGTCTTGTTGATAAGAGTTATCAACATGTTTGGTAATCATGAGAGGTGAATGGGACTCAAGGAATACAAGAAGTAATCATGATTCAGGTTGACAGTAACAGTTATCCGACTACCTGAATATGATTACGAATGCTGACGGTAGAGGGACATTAGTACACCATACAAGTCTAGTTATCGCTTCGGATATGTTCTTTTGCGTTGGAGTTCAGTTATCGTTTTATAGTGGAATAAACTTTAACTGACCAGTTAGTTAGTTTGCTGATCAAAGAGTTTGGTCATGGTAATTAACAAACTGGTCTGAGCCAACAATTAAGAGCCTAGGAGGTCCCACTCTTAGCTCCGCCAGGATGCTTGGAAAGATGCTTGAGGATGATGTCCAGACAGGTTCGATCGATCGAAGATGTCTCGATCGATTGAAGTCTGCAGGTTCGATCGATCGAAGATGGTTCGATCGATCGAATGTTCGATCGATCGAAGGCACTTCGATCGCTCGAAGTCTAGGTCGGTTCTGGGAATCTATAAATAGGGCAGCTGCGTTCTGGAAAAAGTTGTTCGTCGTTTTGAACGTCAGAAGCTGCAGAAACTGTTTTGGAGCCCCAAAACCTTCTCTATCCTCTCTATTAGGGTTCCCACCAACCCTAGTCTTTCTGGCAGGCATCCGCAGGAGTCATAAGGGTGAAGATCATCTAGTGGAGGCTGCTGGAAGCTGAAGATCAGAATTGGGTTCAAGACACTAAGGTATAACTCGTGTCCCCTCTTGTGCGCATCTGTAGAATTGACGAGTAGTAGATCCGGGCATGCCAATAAAGTTTCATAACTTGATTTTTCCGCTGCGCGTTTAAACTTTCCATTTAAACCTGTTTTTCCTACAAACGATTCCACAAATCGCAAAGGTATATCTATATCTATGTCTTTATAAGTATATTGATTGCAAGTAATACAAACGAGAAGTAGATCTAGTTTTGTTAGATTAAATTTTAATCTGTACCCGTATTTCACTGTGCACTAAGATCCAATTTTCCCTTCATCGCCTTAGTCCATGAGAGACACTGAGGGATATATGGTGGGCATCGCCTTGGTCCACAAGAGAGACTAAGGGATATATGGTTGGCATTGCCTTAGTCCATGAGAGAAACTAAGGGATACATATTTGTGAGAACGGTAATGTGGCTAGCACCCTGGTTCGATAGAGGCTAACGGAATGTCGCCTTGCCCATGACTGAGACATAAGAGATCCGATAGAGACAAGGGCATGGTCACGTTGGTCCAAGACCGAGACTAAGGGTTATGCCGATGCTATCATCTTAGTCCAATAGAGGGTAAAGGAATATTACCTTAGTCCATGACCGGGACGGGAGATCCAAATTGAGACTACAAGAATATGTCACTTTAGTCCAGGACCGAGACTAAGAAGGATACATCATGAATCTAGTCCAATAGAGGCTAAAGGTACATCACCTCATCCGAGACGGGAGATCAGACAGAGGCTAAGGGATGTTACTTTAGTCCATGACTGAGACTAGGAGGAATACAATCATGGAAGAGAATTGTATAGGGCGTGTTGACTGGAATGTATTAGAGATTGTCGAGGAGTAAGATGGGTAAGATGAGTAATTATGGGATATACAGCTACGTGCTAGATGTGGACCCCAAGAGTCCATATTATGTTGGGAGCAATGGGAACGATGTCCGTCCATGTATATGTTAAGTTAGTGCATTCATGATCGTGAACGGAGAGATGATCATTAATGATGTTGTTGCTTTATATACTGCATATCTATAGATACTCTATTAGTATTTGCATTCACTCAGCTTTTATAGCTGACGGCGTTTTATGTCGCTGGATATCCTATGTCCAGCTGGCTAGGGTTTTGAGTGCACAGGTGAAGCATACATGGCTAAGGGCTATAAGGAGGAGGCGTACTATGATGGAGGCTATGCTAGAGATGACTACTACACGAGCTGAAGATAGTTTGTGCTTATATTTATAGAAACTATGGTAATAGTTAAGTTTGGAATCGGCATATGTTGCCATAATACTTTATTTATGTTTCTGCAAATACTCTTGGTTTTGTAATAGTTAGTATTGAACTCTGATTTTATCTATCGACCTTAGAACTTTCCAATGCGTGGTTTGAATCATTACTCTGATGATTAGACTTTGGTTATGGACAATGTGGTGACTTTCAACTGTCATGGCCTACGGGTCCAAAAAGGAATTTATTTTTTCTATTTTTGCTACTACAGGGTGTGACATTACTAATCTTCATTTCTTACACTCAAATACCCCCCCAATCACCACTTTTAAGTATTCATGAGTTTGGAATCTACTTCCATGTCCAAATGTCAATGTATGTAAGTGAAAAACCAAGCTACAAGTCCAATATCTCAATGATTCTCATGCTTTGATTACTATCACCTGTTTGTTTACATTAAATGTTCATCTCTTCATACCTCATTTCTTTTTTATTTTCTTTATTTTACTTACTTGTTTATCATCATCTAGATGATGACATGTTTGAGGAGAGTGAATCCTTATGGATAGTAGCTCTTAACCTCAAAAGCATGTTTGATAGATGATGATTCTAACTTCAATACTTCCTAAGTATTCTTGAAGTTATGTTCAAAATAAAACAATGCTCTCCAACAATCTTGGAACTCCTTAAGGTGAGTTTGATGTTGATATCCTAAGTGGCTATAATCTCCATTTAGTGCTGAAAGTATACTCTCAAAACCCCCATTTCAAAACCCCTCTTAAACACCTCATTTTGATTTCAAGAAATTAAACATCTGGTTTTTTCAAAGTCTTCAAAACAGTAAGTTGTTCAACTTAAAAATGCCATTCTGAGTTCAATAGTCAATGGATGATTGTAAAACCACTTAGAAAGTCTTCGTAACTCATTAAGGAATGACCATGATTTTTGGATGAATTTTTAAACACTTGGAAGGGTCCCATTTTGACCCAAATATTCCTTCCAAACATTATGTTTTCTCTGTCATAGCAGCTTAGTTGACTTGCAACTTGTTTTTCAGAAAAGGTTTCCAAAACGAGTGGCCCCAACTCATTTTTCCCCTGATCTTCAGTGTCATAGGGAACCTTTTGCATAATGTGGATCTCCAAATATTTTGTTTTCATTTTCAAAGATTTTTCTACATTTCAGTCGACAGTACGAATTCTGTTTCTGAGTAGCCTCTCTTTTTTATATGATTTCTCTCAATCTACAACTTCAATCTTGATTAGGGTTTTTGCTATATGTTCTAGACACAGTAGGGATGATCTCCATAAAAAAAAATCATGAATTAAAAACATTCCTAACCTCACTTTCCCATTTTTACAAAATCAGTTCACTATTCCGTCCACTATTTACAGCAAGCATGTTTTACTTTTATTCTTTGATTAGATGTTCACATGCAATCCAAATTAGCTCATCTCTTAGGAAGTTTTCCATACCACATTTGTACATATCCTACAATAACATTCTTCATGCATTCATGCATATTCCATAGTCTCAAATCACTTTAGAAAATCCATGAACACAAACACACTACTACTTTGCACATTCTAGGATCAAACACTACATCCACGCAAGATTTGGAGTTTTTTGTGGCTCCTTATCTAAGAAGATTGTAAGGAATGAACTTGATCACACGTTCATGCTCCCCCTGATCTAATCTTCCTTTCTCATCCGTTCCGGGGATTGAGAGATCTTCTTTTTCAAGAATTAACATGCATCATACTAGTTTGCTAAGCATATCCCATTTTCATTGATTATTTGTTTTCATAAAAAATTCATGTCCCCTTAGATTAGGAAAACTTGATTTATTGATATGTGATTAGACGATTTTTCCTGAGCTTGTTATGAGTGATCTTTCAGTTTGCATTTTGTGATATTTGGCTTAGATCTTATGAATGATATCTTATCTTTTGATCTTCTACTTCAAGATTCTTATGAGATGTAATATACTATCATAGTATTAACTGTCGAACCAAAAGTAGTATAAGATGATTATTTGGATGCTAATTGAGGCTCGTCAAGAGACGGGGCGAATTGAGGGTGTTTTAGTCGTGACAAAGACTCCTTCCTCTCTCGTACCAAAACTCCGAGCCAAGTTCTTTAGTTATGAAGGGCCAGTGCCCTTTATCCGTTTGGGTGAGACAAAATTGGGTTTCTTGGTTCCCTAAAGACCAAGTAGGGACTGTTTATCTATTTTCACAGACTTTCTTTTTTCTTATATTCAAAGGAAAATCAATTTTGAAACCCGGAAGGGGGTGGACCCCGGAGGCCGCGTGTCCACAAGGCCTTCAATCAAGAATCCTTATCAAATCATCATAGAGGAGATAAGCGACTTGGGCGGTCTAAATCTGGCCCACAGCGGCCTCTCCAATTCTGGCCTCCCTGATCTCTAGGGCTCGAGTAAGAAGCCTTATACCAGCAAGAATTTGGGGGAGAGCATCCTTCCCCTCGACCATCCATCAACTAGAGACCACCAACTTTGAGTAGTTCTCCAATCCTTTGTTATTGGGGTGGTTAGGCCTCCTTGACCAGTTCCGGTCACCCAACAACGAAAAATTCACCAGGCCCCCGTTAGTGGCGAAGTTATAACTCTTAGGGATCTGGGGCATGCCCAGATGGAGCTCCAGTCAGTCATTTAATGCCACGGTGCCCAGAAATAAGCTCAACAAGTTGGGCTTAGAACACCCCAGGGGATACACAGAACTCTTAGAATTGTACAGAAAGGGTCGAAAAGAGGGAACTGGAGGCCCACTCGGCGTATCATGTAACAACTGACGACTAGGGAGCCCGTAGGGATCTCCTCCTCCTCTCGGAATAGTTTCACCAAAATATCTTTTAGGATCCCGCAATGACGATGGAAGGCTGCAAGACTCTCGTCGTCGATAAGATTATAAGGAAGAAAGCTAAAGGTACAGAGAAAAGTAAGAAGGTGATCGAGGTTTTCTTTCTCCCTAAATAGTTTTTCGCAGAAACAGGTGAGAGGTGAAGACTGTAGAACCCTTTATAGGGGAACGGATGGCCCAGATCTCCCCTCATCCGAAGGCTTAGGCAAATTCCCGCATGAATTCGGGTTTGCCGGCGTCAGTCGAAGAGAAGGACGTCGTCGCATCGCCTCGTGCGCAATAAATGCGCACGGAGCCCTATCTCGTTCTCCTCCAACTGCCTCGGTCTACATCCAACCAATCCAGCTCACTCCAACCATCTCGAATTGTCTACACCAAGTTTAGTACAAATCAGCAAAATGAGTCATTTGGAAGAATCTGTCAAAGTACACGCATCTCCACCAGACCACCCGATCGTAACCATACAACCAAACCACTTGGTTGCGTGGAAGCATTCGCCAACCCTGGATGCTCCACAGCCGTTGGATCCAGTCATATGATATGCCCAAGACCACCCGATCACAACATAGCTTTTCTCCTAACTTCTCACATTTTAGCACAAAAATCACTGGACATAGCCTAAATCGTAATCATTGTTTTAAAAATCGGACGAGATCGGCCGATTGAATAGGTTGAACCGTCGACCGGTTCAAGAAATAGTCCGATTTGAACCGATTAACCGAAAAATACTAAAAACCCGTCTATTTTGTGAAAACCAAAAATCCGACTTGAATCGGTAAAATCGACAATTGAACCAAAATCCCAAAAATTTTTGATTTATTTATTTATATATTTTATATTTTATATTATTATTAATATTTATCAAGGTTCAATTCCGGATGACCGGACCGTCATTTTTCTGGTCCGATGGTCGGCTCGTGCAATTAGAACACAGAAATTCTGGACATTGGGGCATCGTTTGCACTTTTGCTGTGTAGCCTGTGTAAAACAGAGAAGAGAGAGGGAGAGGGAGAGGGAGAGAGAGAAGATGTCGCTGGTGGACTACGCTTCTTCAGATGAAGACGAAGCTGAGGAGATTAAGGAAAAAGAGGGAGGCGCTTCAGAGGATCTAAAGGACAAATCACAAGTTCAACAACACGATCCTCCTCTACCTCAAACTGAAACCCAGTAATTCTCATCTTATCTCATCATTTCATTTCACTTTCATAATTAACTGTAAACTAGGGTTTCTCACATTTATGCTCTGTTTGTTTGTTTTTGATTTTTGAGAATCTGCTTGGAGAACGAATTAACTGCTACTTTTATTTCTAGTATATTAATTTACTTGGTCTGACAACAATGTAGTAGTGATGTTGAAAAATTTAGGGCTCGCATGGTAACATTTCCTGTTTTGAGTTTTCAGTTTTTTAAAAACGAAAACCAGTTTTGGTTTTTTTTTTGGAAAAAAAAAATGAAAACTTGTTTGGTTACATTGTTGATTTTTTTTTTAAAAACAAAAACAGGAAACTCAAAACGACTTTTTGGTGTTTTCATTTTTTACCCAAAATTTGAAAACGTTTTTTAAAAACAAAAAACAAAAACATTACCAAACGAGTTTTCAATTTTCGTTTTCTAAAAAACGAAAACAAAAACAGAAAACAGAAAACGACAACGACAACGTTACCAAACGAGCCCCTTAGGTGTTGAGTTGTCTGTTTCAAATGCCATAAAAAAAAAAGTGCAATAAAATAAGTTCGAATTTGAGCAATAATGTGACCACTTTGATATGATTGCTAATTTTGCCCGGGTGTTTATGATCAATATCTTGCTATATTGATTCTTTTTCATGAATTCAGATCATCATACTAGCTGAAGACATCTCTATCACCCACTATCCCTCTCTCTGAGCTACAAATATTCTGCTGAATATATTTATTGTGAGACTCATAGGCAAAGATTGCTAATGTTAATTAATTAATTAATTTATTTTTTTAAACATTTGATAGGAATTAGAAAAATAATTCAAGGAAGTGACTTGACCTATTGAACTGTTATATGCTTAGCCTGAGACTCGTAGACACTAGTTTTTCACGTAATACAAGGGACTCTGTTCCTACATTTTGTTATGAACCCAAATACAATCCAAGATTATGGGACGTGATTAGAGTTAGGCATTCACCCATTGCATGCGGAATCTATTACTCTTCTTTTTGTTCTTGAGGGTTGGGGTGTATGGGGGCGTTGGAACAATGACCTTGCACTTTACTTTGGACATTGTCCTTGTTGGATTTGCTTTATGGCATTATGCATCCACTTTTTATCCACTAAAAGTCTAAAGTCTCTTCCAATATTATCTACCTTGATATGTAGCTGCCTTGGATAGGGTAATCTTTTGATGAGCTTGTCATAGCCTTTTAGAGAGCACTCTATCGAGGACCTTTAGCGGCTAGTGTTGGAACTCAATAATGAAGTAACGGTTTGCACAGCGGCAAAAGAAAAAAAAAATGGGCTTAAGAATTCCTATAACCTATGATAAAATTCCTGATGGATGCAAAAATATAAGCATACAACAATCCCATTAATCAGATTTCTTATTTGGTTTCCCCAAAATATAAAATGGTTAGGAGAGAACCTGAAAATTTACTAAAAATGGAGGATTTGCTCCTCTAAGGTGACACCTAATTCTGCTATAGTGATTTTATGAGGTATTTCATTTGCCTCTCCAAATCTAGCAGAAAATCTTAGAATTTGAATCATTGATCTTAACTCTCAAGTCAGTTTTTTTCCCCAAGGGCATTACGAACCGTCAACAATTTCTCTTTCTTCTTTGTCAATTTCGTTAATCTTTTCAACAATCTGAACATCTCATGTCTAAACTCTTGGAATACTTGTTCTTGACTCCAAGTTTTTTCTTTCATCTCTTTGAATTTGCACATGAATTGAAACCTTCGCAACAAAGACTTTTAAGACTTTCCCTGTCATGAGTTCAACACCAGCTAGAAAGGATGATAGTGAAAGGCATATATTCTCGAACTGAAAGAAAATGGTCCCCGAACCCCAGTGTGAGGATGATTACAAGTGTCGGTTTCCTGGAGAGGTGGAAAATATTTCATCTTGTTTATTAGAGGCAAAGAAAAAAGGAAACTATTAAGTCTATTACACACCATTCTGACTTGGAGCCTGACTAAAAAGCACCGACACGAATACGGCGATGCATACACGACACGAAACAGCGACACGGCAAATACTAAAAAAAGCGCAACACGAAACGGCGGCGACACGGATATATTTTAGATATACTTATGTAACTATGTAACATAAAAATCACAATATTCTTGAAATAACTAAGAACTAAGATGGTAAGTAAAATACGTCCAAACAACATTGCAACATGAAAGTATCTTTACAATACCACCACCACTTAGTATAAGTCCTTCAACTTTCTTGTATTAATTTTGTTTATCATAAAATGTTTTAACTTTTCAAAATGAACCTCTCTTTGTAAACTTATTTTACATATTAGGGCTTTCGCTCCAAAATTCATGACTTAACTTTAAAAATATAAAAATAAAAATAACCAAACCATGTCGGGAAAGTGTTGGAGCCGTGTTCATGGTGTGTCGGATTTAAAAAATTTCAAACACGTTTTTGGTGTGTCCAACACGTGTCGAAGGCATGTCGCCTTGCGTGTCGGTGTCAGACACAAATACGACACTCCATATGAAGTGTTGGTACTTCCTAGGAGCCTGGAGGGTAGGCCACTGTAAAGAAGCATCCCTAAGAGGATTGGATTGCTTTGCTAGCTCTAACAACTGAACTAATCTGGAGATCTCATAGTTTTGGTAACTCTGAGATCTCCAAGCTTTTCTTCTCATTGACATAGAACACAAAGGTCGTAAATTGCAATCCAGATATCAGCTCTAACACTAGGATTATGTGTCCACAGACACCACACGCTACAGTAATCCGCCAAGAATTATAGTCACTTATAAACTTAATGGACACAGAGTAGGATCCCACCACAGTTTATTGGTGGTCCTATGTACAGTGTAGAATCCCGCTTGTAGCAATTCCCCAAGTACCCACTAAGGCCATGTTTGGCACGCCGGATAAGGGGTTCAGATTGGATAAAAATTATCCAATCTAGTGTTTGGTGCGCGCACGGAGTAGGAGTATTTTATCACAAACTCCAATTTTATCCCATTGAGTTTGGGATAACTCAATACCGGGGGGGGGGGGATTTAGGTGGGATAACGGAGTTTGGGATAACTCTTGAGAAATTTATTTATTTTTTCAATTTTTTTTTCTAGATCTTTTTTTCCCCAGAATTGCTTCCTTTTTTTTTTCATCTCTCTTTTTCCAGATTTATTTATTTTGTTTTTTCTTTGGCGTTATTTTAATTATATGTATATATATATATTTTTCGGTGTTAAAAAACAGTAATTTAGTTATTTTCCGGAACTTATATCCCGGCACGACCAAACACAGGATTAGGATAAAAATGCTTGTCCAACAGTTTTATCCAGCACGTTCCAAACACAGGACATCATAGCAACTTATCCGACAGTATTACTAATCCAGTCTGATCCTACCTTATCCTGTCCAATTTGACAGTTTTAGCCGGTTTGCCAAACGAGGCCTAAGAGTTAGAGTCACTTGACATGGTGTGTTGTCCGCTCCTTTTTTTTTTTTTGAATGTTAGTATAACATTTTTTTAATATGTAGGAGACCATGGCCGTCAAATCATCAAGCATCTTTTAATTCATCTGAGCCCTGTTCTGTTAAGCTTCCCGATGCCTCATTCCTCTTGAATTCTCCTGTTATGTCGTCTCATCTGGTGAGTGGTTTTGACCACTCTTCTCGAGTTGCTGCTGCCATGGCTGAAAATGCATCACGCAAGAGAGAGGCAAATGGATTGGCTTCCGCCTTTTCCCGTAGTAAAGTTCCTAGAGGGACAGTGCGCCCTTCAAGGAGTGCTCCTGGTACAGTTGGTGGGCTGCTAGTTCCTCCTCAGCTTAGTGGAAGGTGAGGGGTTTTTTCTTGTTTTTAAATGTATGCTTATTTATGTGTGTCATATTTTAAACTAACCAATATCTGACCCAAAAGCAAAAAACTAACCAATAGCTCTAACATCCAACATACTTCTCTGTTGGTGGCGTCATCTTTCAAAGAGTTTAAGATTGCAATCTTGTTCCAATGACCTACATAGTTGATAAGACTTTAATTGAAGTGGTAATTAACGTTCTTTTTTCCACGTGTGACATATGTTCAAGACTCCTAAGTTAGTACTTGGAAGAGTCCTCCAACTCTCCTTCAGACTAGTTTGTAAGCACCTTGCATGTTGAAATTTGCTGAATATTTTACATTGATAAGTAACGTCAGGATCCCTGATAATAAATATTCTTTGTTTTCCACGTATCTTCTGTAGTTGTAGTTTTAAAAATCAAGTTTATACAAGTAATTTTTCTATAATACAAAAAGAAAATAATAAATTGTTGTGAACTCAATCATCTTAGTATGTAAGTTTGTAACTTATAAATATCTTTAAGAATGCAACCAATTTAACAAGTAAATTAAAATGTACTCTTAAAGAACCTATTATCTTTTGTGATATCTTAACATTATATGACAATCATTATCAACCATCCAGTTCAAAAAGTATGATAAATAAAAGATATTTGTAAGAGCTTATGCATATGTGTATATATATATATATATATTTTTTTAAAAGAAATAAATTTGTGAAAGTCTATAGTAAAGTACTTCTAAATTTGATTTTCAACAAAGTACAAACCTTCACACGATCCATTTTTCTGTAAAGGTTGTACATCCTTTTCTGTTGAAGTACACAATTATTAATAATATGACTTGGGATAAACACATTATAAATTTTGTTTCTTATTTTTGTAGAAAGTCGGTGTTATGTTCAATAACCAACTGAACCAATAGGTATTTTAAAACAATAGGAGTAGTGTAATCGTTTTATATAATAAATTGAAGATGGATTCTTGTATTAACGTAATGTAGTGTTTGGCCTCAATGTAGTGCTAACCGTTAGACATTTAAATGTCGTGAAATAAAAAATTTTACTATAAAGAAGTACTAAATACTTAAAGGGAGTTTCTTTTTCTTTTTTAAAATGTTTTGGTCCCCGGTAAGCCATTAGAAGTATGAGTAAATCTCTATGCTATGCTTAGATATCTTAGAAGTTTCCCAAGCAATTCTAACTCTAGGCTCTCCTCTAGTTCACTTAGTAGTTATTGTTCTATCTTCCTCCATTAAGCTTACAAAATCAGAATTCTAAGTTCTATATGCAAACTCCTTCCTTCCCTCTCTATGGAATGGAGAAAGAAATTCGATTTTCTCTCCTATTTCCACGGCGACGAATAATCAAATTCTCACTGTAGTTATTGCTTTTTCTACTTCTTCTTCCTTTTCCTCTTAATTTGATTTTTCCTACATATTTTCTTTTAAATTACAGTCTTAGTTTTTTCTACCAACTTCCAATGGAGCCTGCTTTTTTCATGCATATTTTTTTTTGCCCTTGTTCTTTTCCAATTTAATCTTAGTTTCATATATATATATATATATATTTGTAACCTCCATTAGGCACAGCATCACATCTAGCAGTTAATTATAAAAATTACTTAAGAATTTAAGATAACGAAAAATCATAAATGTTTTTTTAGGAGCATACATTATTTTGGAATATGTGTATTTCAAAATAGTTTTTAGAATTTGACACTACATTATAACACAATCAAAGTATGTAGACATATAGCCCAAAGATTTCATTTTCTTGCGTTAATCCTTTTTCTTTTTCTTTTAATTGAAATTGTAATAAAAGAGAATTATACACAATCCAGGGCCAACTACAAGAATGAAGTCAAAAATGAACTAACTTGGAAAATGTTCGTCTCGCACAAGTATGTATATGTGTGTGTACAAATATGTGTATATGTACATATTATATAACAACTCATTCTCGAAAAAGAGAAATATGCATCCAAAAACACCAAAGCAAAGCATAATCAAACTCCTGAAAGATCACAAAGCCATCCACTTCAGCTAAAAAGATTTTTAATAGATTCTATGATTGTCCATTTTCAAGTAACTCTCCTGATGTTATTTGCTGAATCTTTTGTCAGAAAAATTCCTTGCCAAAATGTACTGTTTCTCTACTGATCCTAAAGTGTACAAGTTTTATACAAAAGATTAAAACTTATTGTGTCCTTAACCAAAGCCGGCCGACCAAAACTGTAAAAAATTTTACGAGTCAGTTTTATAATATTCTAGTACAAGTTATTTACTTTACAATCATGGTATATCTATAAATTAAAGAGATAAACATTCAAATGATTAGTTCGGTTGGACATAACCAACAACTTACAACAATGCCAATCTGCCCTCATCAAATATTCAGAAAGAACTGAGGAAAAAAAAAAAAAGGAAACCTCAATTGACCTTTACTCAAAAAAAAAAAAAAAAGATTGGTTGCAAATAGTCCTTGGGCAGCATCTCCAAAATAAAAAATAAAGAAGTAGAAAGCTAGTGCATGTAACATTTTAGGTATATCAAAAGACTATATTTGTGGGCTATCAGAAACAATACGGTTATAATAAATTGGTTTACAGTTGTTAACTAGTGACTAATGTTTTTCTTTTAAATCAAAGCAGAGAAATGAAAAAGGCTAGGTACATAACATGTAAAGCATATCAAAAAGCAATATTTCTGGGCCATGAGTTTTGATAAGTTGGAGTATGATTGGTAACTAATGCTTTGCTAATTTAACAGCCAAACGGGTATGGGAATATCCAAAGGCTCTGCTATTAAACTATTTAGTAGATGTAATGTTATGTAATTGGTCCAAGATTTTAATAAATTGGAATGCAATTGACTCCTTTGGTATGGGAATATCCAAAGGCTCTGCTATTCAACTATTTAGTAGATGTAATGTTATGTAATTGGTCCAAGATTTTAATAAATTGGAATGCAATTGACTTCTTTGAATTTCAAAGAAAACAGGTAAGGGTAAACCAGAAGGCTATGGGATATCATAACCCTGTGTAGGGCCTAAAAAGGTGAAGGGTATTGGTGTCATTTAAAGTGTAAAACACTTGCGGTGGTTATTACTTCTATAGATAGAGATGTAGATAGATAGATAGATTAGGATATAAAGCCCTAGAAGTTGTCCATCACACTTTTCCAATTTATTAGTTACAAAAAAAAAAATTCCAATTAGTCACAGAATATTTCTTAAATTTTAAAGTCAAAAGAGTGTTTTTTTTTTTTAAAAAAAAATTTATTGAAGACTTTTCTACACTAATAATCGACCGAACTTGGAGGCAACAAAGTAATTGACCTCATGGTGATGGTAATTAATCGAGTGCTCACTTTCTTCCAATAACTTTCTTCCAATAACAGCTTTTGTTAGGCCTCGCTGGAACTCTCTTTGCCACAGCCAGCCTTTGCTAGTAGTATGGCTAACTCTACCGGTTTTCCCTAAAGTAGGGCTTGTTGGAAAAATTTACATTGATATAATTGGAAAACAGAAACAGATTCTGATTACAACTAATGAAAACAGGAAAATTGCACTTTGACAGAAACAGGAAAAGTAAACAGGAGAATTATCAAACCGAGGCCTGTGATCTATTCACAGTTTTCTTAAAACAGATTCGCCGCCTCACCAGATGTGCTTGAGGAAATCGTTGGCGTCTGTCTCCCAGGATACAGCGGCTTCTAACAGTGGTACTAGCACAGTGTACAACTGCTCTGGTGAACTAACTATGTTCTGTTTCTCTCTCTATGAAACTGGAAGGATGAAGATGAACTCTTTGAAGAACAGTCTGCCAAAATTGTGTTGGAGGTGTGTATAGACTGAAGGAGAGTTGGAATATATCTGTGGATTAATCCAAATCAGTTCAGAAATTCCAAAGGTTGTAACAACAACCTCTTGGAGTTCTGTAACTCTGTAGACCTTTCAATTTCTGTCACATGTTAAGTGTGAAGAAATCCCAAAGGTTTTTTTTTTTTTTTTGCAAACTCTGGGGTCCAAAAAGAAATATTCTGTGCAGGCTGCACCCACACCCCTGACCCGACCCGACCCGTCTCGGCACGGCCGGCCGGTCGACGGCGGTGGTGCGCGCGCGTGTGGAGTAAACCCAAAGAGCCTTAAGTCCTCCTCCACAAAACTGGGTATCCCTTGGGGCCCAAACCCAAAACATGAAGTAGCCTTATAAATGCACTAAAGGCTACTTCTAGTTTTCCTATGTGGGACAAGGCAAGTTGTTAACCTCTTTCATTTCAACAACTCCTTGTAAGGCAACCTTTGATCATTAATTTCTCATTCACCCATCAATAGTTTTGGACTTGTGAATATCCAAACTTCATCTCCTCATAGAGGAAAACACAAATCCACAAGGACCCCACTTAGGCTTAGTTTGGCCCCCCATGTGGCTTTTTAAAAGGAGCTTATGAAATTTATTACTAAGTTCTTTGATAATTTTATACAAGTGACACACTACTCTTCAAAAAGACATCATGAAACCAAAAAGCAACCTTGAGCTTTTAAAAGCTCCATTCTAGAGCTTTTAAAAGCTCCCTTAAAAAAAGTCCTTAGTTCAATTTTTACAAAGCTCATAAACTAGTTGTCAAATGAATTAACATGAAATTGGGCTTTAAAAAAGGAGAAGCACCACGTGGGGGCCAAACTAAGCCTTAAACTCTAAGTGAGTTCTACTTTTATTAGCCCTTAAACATGGTCAAAACACATATTATCCAACCGGGCTCACATGTTATCTGCCAAATGACTCTTTTAAGGACCTTAAAATTACGTGTGGATGGGATGTGCTGGATGCCCCTTAGTTTGCTTGTGTTTATGCTCTTGAATTTACAATTTGGTTCAAAACATAGACTGGTCTTTTCCTTTTTTTTGGCTGCATTAAGCTTTAAACTTTTGGTGCTTCGGTTATATTGTGCGAAAGAACCAAATTTGCGATGATTTTGAATTTGGTGTTTTGCAGGAGCAATGTTGTCACAGAAGATATAGGCAAGCTATTTGTCGGGAAACATGCCGAGCCCTCATCACACTAGATCCAAATTAGTATATTTTCTTTAATTTAATTTTGTTGTATCTTGGAATGGTCATACTCTCTCTATGGACACGTTAATAAGAAATGTCTGGTTTAAATAGCATTATAGACTGTGGTTTGGATTCATTGGTTTCTTTATTTTTATAAATAGGCTGCTTGTATAGTATGAATTGCGATTGTGTGGCTAAGAGTGGGAAACGTATGTTTTAACAAAAAGTGGAAATGTATCAACATAAATATGTATAGAGAATCCCTAAAGAGGCGTCTCTTTTTTTTATTATTAAAGAGAGGACTTATTTTTTGGTCATGTAAAAAGTGAGAATTTTTCACAAAAAAAGTGAGAATTTTTTACATAATTTAAGAAGCGAGAATTTCTAGAGACTCTCTAAAAAGGATGCCCTTTTTTTTGTTAAAAAGATGACTTATTTTTTGACCGTGTAAAAAGTGAGAATTTCTTACAATAAGTAAGAATTTCTCACATAATTTAAGAAGTGGGAATTTCTCACTTCTTAAATTATGTGAGAAATTCTTACTTATTGTAAGAAATTCTCACTTTTTACACGGCCAAAAAATAGGTACTCTCTTTAATAAAAAAAGGGCACTCTCTTTAGAGCCTGACTATAAATATGTAACTTCATTTTGGATTAAAAAAAAGAAGAAGGTAAATTAGGCTTAATTGCCTAGTTAAAGTATCAAAAAGTTTAAGGATCTTGTTAGAGGCACCGATTGTAACACCCTGTAATTTCATTTTCCTAAATAAATGATATTTCATTTTAATTTCTATTTGAAATTTTTATCTGGGGTCAAACTGTAATTTCTAAAATATTTTTTATGGTTTCAAAAGCAATATCTATATTTTTGTATAACCGGGAATTTAATTCCTATGTTAATATAATTTTCTGTATTTTTATTTTAACCGTAAAATACCAGTTTTAGTTTTAATCTGCGTTTTTTATCGCGTCGTGGGTGTGGGAGCACGTGAGCTCAACCACACCGGAGAAATTCCTTGTCTTTCTTGGGCACCAAACATTTTTCTCTATATGTATGTGTATTAACTCACAGTCTCTCATATCTCCCTCTCAAAACTATCTGCTTCTCTCATTCTCTCTCAATCTCTCCCAAATTCTCTCAACCTCTCTTAATCTCTCAAGATACAAACACATACATAGTTTCATATATATATATATATATATTTATATATTGGGATACCAAAATCAAGAACGGAGGAGCAATTTCTAATGACGGATATTACGACGGATACTCTCGGTCTCAATTCTCTGTATAATTAATCTCAGTGAGTAATTTAAACTCACTCTCAATGTTTATATATGTATAATTCAGTGTATATGTGTATATATATGTGATACACCATTAAAGCTTAAAATTGGAGTTTTGTCAAACTCAACCAAATTCAATTCCGTGAATTGATTATGGAAGATCTTAGTCCCAATAAGCTGCGGTTCAAACCCTACGCAGTAATTCGTCCGCATCGCGACGTACCGTTGATTTAAAGTTTTGACACCCTCACTTTAATCGCAAATATCTAGAGATATAATCCGCAGTAGTTAAAATTGATCGCGTATTCTTAATCTACGCGGAAAACCGAAGAGATCCATATATTGCACGACATGATTGAAACAGAAAACAGAAATGGGTAAAATCCAGTTTGAAAACCAGAAACAGGGGAGAAAACGAAGAAGATGACATTCTGCAACAACTCGCGCGCGCGACCCGCTCGCGCGAGGCTCGCTCGCGCAGCCCGCTCGCGCGAACCATTGCCCCCTTCGCTCGCGCGGACCGCTCGCGCGACCTGTTCTGCCCTTTCGCGCGCGCGACCCGCTCGCGCGATACCCCCTCTCCCTCGCTCGCGCGGACCGCTCGCGCGACCTGGCAGTTTGAGCAGTTTTTGTATTTTCCTATAAGGGACTGTTTGGAAAATGTTTTGGGAAATTTTAAAGAACTGTTTGGCAAATATATTGTTTTAAAGGTCTATGTTTTAAGAAATGTACGAACAAGAACCACTTAGGCCGAAATTTATGCTCGTACGATTATCCAGCTTTGAGATCATTAACTGTTACTACAAACTGTGAACATTGACATACATATTAGGGTCGAGGTTGTGTCAACATGCATGTGTATGAGAAAGCGTGAAAAGAGTAAAGAGTGGCGGTCTGGTGTGCGACCTCAATATCGATCGGATATTATTCCTGGTATTGGAGGCGATATGGTTGAGTACGACTTAGATATCGATCGGATATTATTCCTGGTATCTAAGACGCGCGTTTCGGATATTGATCGGATAGTATTCCTGATATCCGAAGCGATGGTGATAGTGTTGAGTACGACTTAGATATCGATCGGATATTATTCCTGGTATCTAAGACGCGCGTTTCGGATATTGATCGGATAGTATTCCTGATATCCGAAGCGATGGTGATAGTGTTGAGTACGACTTAGATATCGATCGGATATTATTCCTGGTATCTAAGGCGCGCGTTTTCGGATATTGATCGGATAGTATTCCTGATATCCGAAGCGATGGTGATAGTGTTGAGTACGACTTAGATATCGATCGGATATTATTCCTGGTATCTAAGGCGCGCGTTTCGGATATTGATCGGATAGTATTCCTGGTATCCGAAATGATGGTATTGAGTGTGGCTTAGATATCGATCGGATATTATTCCTGGTATCTGAAGCGATAGTTTGGTGCGCTGTTTTGGATATCGATCGGATAGTATTCCTGGTATCTGAGATAATGGTTTGGTTGTGTTGAGTTTTGTTGAGAGAAAAGAGTCAGAAAGATGAGATATTACATTGTTCATGCATGGTCGCATATTTATTGCTTTCTTTATTCCCCCATGGCTTATGTTGGAATTGGAACCTTGAATCTATTGCGTTTTTTTAAAGTTAAATTGCACCGTTGTTTATATGCTTATATATACATTGCGAGCATTTGTTTATTCTGCTCACCAGCTTTCATAAGCTGACGGCGTTGATGCGTCCTGGACTGTATGTCCAGATTTTCAGGGTCAGGAGCAGCCAGGGTATTTTGAATACGCTACTTAGAGTCAGGAGACTTTCCAGGAGGCTGCTTTATATTTCCTATGTCTTTTAATTTGGGTTTGTAATAAACTAGCTCTAGACATTTGAATAAGGCGTTTTGTGCCTAAGTATATGACTTATGTAATAGTTTTAGTAAGTTTTATTTCGGAGCTTATGTTTATTAGTATCTTTTCTTTAGAAATGTTTTTAAGTTATTTGTTGCAGGGACAATTGGTCATACTCACTTGTCACGACCTACGAGTCCATAAAGGAAATTAAATGCTTTCCTGAATTATGCTACGTCGGGGCGTGACAGGCTTTTTGGTATCAGAGCCAGGTTATGGCTCGACCAATTGTCCAAGACACATAGGATCTTCCGTTAAGATAGAATTAAGATAAGATAGTTCGACTTCATTCCGTGTTTAGTCGTTTCCTATCGTTTAGAATTTTCCTTCTTCTCGAGAGGTTGACCGATTTCTTGTTGATCAATGGATAGGTACCGTTCTCTCGATCATATGGCTGGAAGAAATCTCAGGAATCGTCCCGCTATTGAAGATGCACCCCAGGTAGTAGATCCAACCGGAATGTTTGAGGCTTTTGTAAGAAGATTGGAGAGGGTTAGTGATCAGAATGCGAGGAACAATAATCAGAATGGGAATCACAACGGGAATGGGAGGCAAGCCCACCAGACTGGAGACAGGCTTCTCAAAGAGTTTCGCGCTCTGCGACCTGAGTATTTTGCGGGGACTGATGAACCCTGGCAAGCGGAACAGTGGCTACGCCAGATGGAGCGTATCTTTGAGACCATAGAGTGCACTGATCTGGAGAAGAAGCGTCTGGCTATCTTTCAGCTGTCTTATGCAGCGGCTGATTGGTGGGATGCTGAAAAGGCGACTATTGGGGAAGAAGCTGCAAGGAGAATGCCGTGGGTGGTGTTCAAGGAAAGGTTTCTCGAGAAGTATTTCCCTGAAGAAGAGAAGGACAAGAGAGAGAAAGAGTTTATGGAGTTGACTCAAGGGAATCTGACTGTCCGTGAGTACACTACTCGATTTGAGCGTCTGTCTCGCTTTGCTACACATATGGTGGACACACCCCAGAAGAAAATTAAGAAGTATCACCGGGGTCTCAACCTGTCTCTCCGACATCTGACTATGGGGCATCTGGGCCAGTCATTTGAAGCTCTGGTGAGATTGGCTACGGGGGGTTGGAGAATGATGGTTGTCAGAATCCGAAGTCATTTGGAAATCGACCTCCGCAGAAGGGTTATTCCGGACAGAAACCAGGGTACCCTCAAGGACAGAAAAGGACTTGGGATGGAGGGAAGAAACCTCAACAGACACAAGCAGTACAGCAGCATCCGCCTCGTGCAACAGGAGGGAACAACAGCAATAACTGCTTCAATTGTGGTAATCCCGGTCATCGAGCTAAAGATTGCATGGCACCTAGGCGTGCTGATCGTCCGGGAATTGTGTGCTATAATTGTGGCATGCCAGGTCACATAAGTCCGGAATGCAAGGCCCCTAGGAGAGGCAATTACGGTCAGCAAGGACAGGCCCGCCTGAATGCTGTTATCCCCGAGGCTGCTGGTTATGAAGAAACAGGATATGAAGAAGGTGCTTATGAGGAAGAACCGCCTGAACAACGAGCAGTGAAAGGTACTCTAACCTTGTTTAACTCTCATGTTAAAGTTTTATTTGACACGGGTGCTACACATCCCTTTATATCCGTTAAGACTGTTCGAAAGTTGGGTATAGTACCGCAACGTTTAGATGAAGCTTTGAGTGCTGTCTCACCCCTAGGGACCACCATCAAGTTATTACATGTATGTAAGGATTGTCCTCTACGGATTGAAGACCATGAACTTTTGGCGAGATTGGTAGTTCTGTCGATGAAGGAGTTCGATATAATCCTTGGAATGGATTGGCTCGAGAAGAATCATGCGAAGTTGGATTGTGCAAGGAAGAGGATCACATTTGCGGAAAATGGGAATCGACCCTTTGATTTCCAATGCAACCCTTCAGGTGATATGTTCCTCACCAGATGCCTAGCAAACATTGAGGTTGTCAGTGCAGAGGTGACAGTATCATCAATCCCGGTGATCAAGGAATTTGAGGAAGTATTCCGAGATATTTCAGGATTACCGCCGGAAAGGGGCATAGAATTCTGTGTGGAATTGGTGCCAGGTACTCGACCTATAACCAAGGTTCCCTACAGGATGGCCCCTACAGAGTTACTGGAGCTGAAGGAACAAGTTCAAGAACTTGAGAGATTGGGTTTTGTTCGTCCAAGTACTTCACCCTGGGGAGCACCAGTGTTGTTTGTGAAGAAGAAGGATGGGACGATGCGGTTGTGTATTGACTACCGAGAACTGAATAAGGTTACTATCAAGAATAAGTATCCCTTACCTCGGATAGACGATTTGTTTGATCAATTGCAAGGAGCCACGACCTTTTCTAAGATTGATCTACGGTCAGGGTATCACCAGTTGAGGGTGCGGAAGGAAGACATACCTAAAACTGCTTTTAGGACGAGATACGGACACTATGAGTTCTTAGTGATGCCGTTTGGGATGACGAATGCTCCGGCTGTGTTTATGGACTTGATGAACAGAGTATTCAAGCCCTATTTGGATCAATTCGTTATTGTCTTTATTGATGATATTTTGATCTATTCCAAGTCAGAGGAAGAGCATGAGCAGCATCTACGGATTGCAATGCAGACTCTCAAAGATCACCGCCTGTATGCTAAATTTAGAAAGTGTGAATTCTGGCTTCAGGAAGTTAAGTTTCTCGGGCATGTGATCTCACAACAAGGAATCGCGGTTGACTCATCAAAGACCGATGCAGTGGCGAATTGGACTCGGCCGACCAATGCTACAGAAGTCAGAAGTTTTCTGGGACTCGCCGGTTACTATCGGAGATTTGTGGAAGGATTCTCAAAGATAGCAGCCCCGTTAACTGGTTTGACCAAGAAAGATTTGAAGTTTGAATGGGCTGATAAGCATGAACGCGCGTTTCTGGAATTGAAAGAGAGATTGACAACAGCGCCAGTACTTGCGATACCAAAGGACGATGAGAAGTTCACTATTTTTAGTGACGCCTCGTATCAAGGATTGGGATGTGTCCTTATGCAAGACGGAAAGGTCATAGCCTATGGTTCACGACAGTTGAAGCCGATTGAATTGAACTACCCAACTCATGATTTGGAGCTGGCAGCCGTGGTGTTCGCGCTCAAGATCTGGAGACACTACCTCTATGGGGAGAAGTTTGATTTGTTCTCAGACCACAAGAGCCTTAAGTATTTGTTTACTCAGAAGGAGTTGAACATGAGGCAACGTAGGTGGATGGAGCTGATTAAGGACTACGACTTTACATTAGAGTACCACCCTGGTAAGGCTAATGTAGTCGCTGACGCCCTAAGTCGAAAACCTCGAGGAAAGATTGCTTCATTGATGGTAAGGGAATGGAAAGCTTTAGAGACAATCGCAGAATTTGATATGCAGATTTTTGAGGGATGTGACGGACATCACTTTGGATGCCTCGTAGTACAACCAACACTTGTGAGTCGAATCATCGAAGCTCAGAAGGAAGAAGAGAAGTTTCAAGTATGGTTCGCAAAGATGTTAGAGAAGGACCCGACAGAATGGAAGGTTGGGGCCGATGGAGGGTACAGATGTCGAGACAGATTGTGTGTGCCAGATTCAGGAGATTTGAGAAAAGATATTCTCGAAGAAGCACATAAATCGAGACTGACAGTACACCCAGGAGGAACAAAGATGTATAAAGATCTGAAGAGAAATTTCTGGTGGGAAGGGATGAAGCGAGAAGTAGCCGAGTTTGTGTCTAAATGTTTGACTTGTCAACAAGTGAAGGCCGAACATCAGAGACCCTCGGGATTGTTGCAACCTTTACCTGTTCCAGGATGGAAGTGGGAACACATAACTATGGATTTTGTGGTTGGATTATCCCGGTCACATCAGAATCATGACGCGATTTGGGTAATTGTGGATCGTTTGACAAAGTCTGCACACTTTATCGCGTACAATATGACTTACCCAGTAGAAAGGATGAGTCGAATGTACCTACAACAAGTGGTGCGACTGCACGGTGCGCCTGTGTCAATTATATCAGACCGCGATGCACGTTTTACCTCGGGATTTTGGGAAGCAGAAGGCTATGGGAACTTCGCTCAAGATGAGTACTGCATTCCATCCTCAGACCAATGGACAGACCGAGCGTGTTAATCAGATTATGGAAGATATGCTCAGAGCTTGTGCAATCGACTTTGAAGAGTCTTGGGAGACGCACTTGCCGTTGGTCGAGTTTGCGTATAACAACAGTTATCACTCGAGTATTGGAATGGCACCGTTTGAAGCTTTGTACGGACGGCCATGCCGATCTCCGTTGTGTTGGGCTGAAGTGGGAGACACAGAACTTTTGGGACCAGATTTGGTGAGAGAGACCAATGAGAAGATTTCACTGGTCAAGGAAAGAATGAAAACTGCACAGAGTAGACACAAGAGTTATGCGGATCGGCGTCGAAAGGACTTGGAGTTCACTGTCGGAGATCATGTACTCCTTAAGGTTTCACCTGTTCGGGGAGTAGTACGTTTTGGTCAGAAAAGAGGGAAGTTGGCACCTCGTTTCATTGGACCATTCGAGGTATTGGAGCGTGTTGGAAAAGTGGCTTATCGGCTCGCGTTGCCACCAAAGATGTCGGGTGTTCATAACGTGTTCCATGTCAGTATGTTAAGGAAATACATACGGGATCCTTCACATGTGGTTAATTTTGATGATATTGAGACGAGTCAGAATGTTGTCTACAAGGATAGAACTGTGAGGATTCTTGACCAGAGTATCAAGAGGCTGAGAAGAAGAGACGTTCCTTTGGTTAAGGTTCAGTGGAGGCATCATGACGAGGGAGAAGCGTCGTGGGAGTTAGAGTCAGACATGAGGACTAGATACCCCGAGTTGTTTCAGGATTAGTTAGCTCAGATTTCGGGGCGATCTCTGTTAAGGTGGGTAGAGTGTAATACCCTGTAATTTCATTTTCCTAAATAAATGATATTTCATTTTAATTTCTATTTGAAATTTTTATCTGGGGTCAAACTGTAATTTCTAAAATATTTTCTATGGTTTCAAAAGCAATATCTATATTTTTGTATAACCGGGAATTTAATTCCTATGTTAATATAATTTTCTGTATTTTTATTTTAACCGTAAAATACCAGTTTTAGTTTTAATCTGCGTTTTTTATCGCGTCGTGGGTGTGGGAGCACGTGAGCTCAACCACACCGGAGAAATTCCTTGTCTTTCTTGGGCACCAAACATTTTTCTCTATATGTATGTGTATTAACTCACAGTCTCTCATATCTCCCTCTCAAAACTATCTGCTTCTCTCATTCTCTCTTAATCTCTCCCAAATTCTCTCAACCTCTCTTAATCTCTCAAGATACAAACACATACATAGTTTTATATATATATATATATTTATATATTGGGATACCAAAATCAAGAACGGAGGAGCAATTTCTAACGACGGATATTACGGCGGATACTCTCGGTCTCAATTCTCTATATAATTAATCTCAGTGAGTAATTTAAACTCACTCTCAATGTTTATATATGTATAATTCAGTGCATATGTGTATATATATGTGATACACCATTAAAGCTTAAAATTGGAGTTTTGTCAAACTCAACCAAATTCAATTCCGTGAATTGATTATGGAAGATCTTAGTCCCAATAAGCTGCGGTTCAAACCCTACGCAGTAATTCGTCCGCATCGCGACGTACCGTTGATTTAAAGTTTTGACACCCTCACTTTAATCGCAAATATCTAGAGACATAATCCGCAGTAGTTAAAATTGATCGCGTATTCTTAATCTACGCGGAAAACCGAAGAGATCCATATATTGCACGACATGATTGAAACAAAAAACAGAAATGGGTAAAATCCAGTTTGAAAACCAGAAACAGGGGAGAAAACGAAGAAGATGACATTCTGCAACAACTCGCGCGCGCGACCCGCTCGCGCGAGGCTCGCTCGCGCGAACCATTGCCCCCTTCGCTCGCGCGGACCGCTCGCGCGACCTGTTCTGCCCTTTCGCGCGCGCGACCCGCTCGCGCGATACCCCCTCTCCCTCGCTCGCGCGGACCGCTCGCGCGACCTGGCAGTTTGAGCAGTTTTTGTATTTTCCTATAAGGGACTGTTTGGAAAATGTTTTGGGAAATTTTAAAGAACTGTTTGGCAAATATATTGTTTTAAAGGTCTATGTTTTAGGTAATGTACGAACAAGAACCACTTAGGCCGAAATTTATGCTCGTACGATTATCCAGCTTTGAGATCATTAACTGTTACTACAAACTGTGAACATTGACATACATATTAGGGTCGAGGTTGTGTCAACATGCATGTGTATGAGAAAGCGTGAAAAGAGTAAAGAGTGGCGGTCTGGTGTGCGACCTCAATATCGATCGGATATTATTCCTGGTATTGGAGGCGATATGGTTGAGTACGACTTAGATATCGATCGGATATTATTCCTGGTATCTAAGACGCGCGTTTCGGATATTGATCGGATAGTATTCCTGATATCCGAAGCGATGGTGATAGTGTTGAGTACGACTTAGATATCGATCGGATATTATTCCTGGTATCTAAGACGCGCGTTTCGGATATTGATCGGATAGTATTCCTGATATCCGAAGCGATGGTGATAGTGTTGAGTACGACTTAGATATCGATCGGATATTATTCCTGGTATCTAAGGCGCGCGTTTTCGGATATTGATCGGATAGTATTCCTGATATCCGAAGCGATGGTGATAGTGTTGAGTACGACTTAGATATCGATCGGATATTATTCCTGGTATCTAAGGCGCGCGTTTCGGATATTGATCGGATAGTATTCCTGGTATCCGAAATGATGGTATTGAGTGTGGCTTAGATATCGATCGGATATTATTCCTGGTATCTGAAGCGATAGTTTGGTGCGCTGTTTTGGATATCGATCGGATAGTATTCCTGGTATCTGAGATAATGGTTTGGTTGTGTTGAGTTTTGTTGAGAGAAAAGAGTCAGAAAGATGAGATATTACATTGTTCATGCATGGTCGCATATTTATTGCTTTCTTTATTCCCCCATGGCTTATGTTGGAATTGGAACCTTGAATCTATTGCATTTTTTTAAAGTTAAATTGCACCGTTGTTTATATGCTTATATATACATTGCGAGCATTTGTTTATTCTGCTCACCAGCTTTCATAAGCTGACGGCGTTGATGCGTCCTGGACTGTATGTCCAGATTTTCAGGGTCAGGAGCAGCCAAGGTATTCTGACTACGCTACTTAGAGTCAGGAGACTTTCCAGGAGGCTGCTTTATATTTCCTATGTCTTTTAATTTGGGTTTGTAATAAACTAGCTCTAGACATTTGAATAAGGCGTTTTGTGCCTAAGTTTATGACTTATGTAATAGTTTTAGTAAGTTTTATTTCGGAGCTTATGTTTATTAGTATCTTTTCTTTAGAAATGTTTTTAAGTTATTTGTTGCAGGGACAATTGGTCATACTCACTTGTCACGACCTACGAGTCCATAAAGGAAATTAAATGCTTTCCTGAATTATGCTACGTCGGGGCGTGACACCGATGAGGTGCACCGAACGAACGATCGGAGCCGTTCATCTCGGTGGATCCCATGCGATTAGGGCGTAAATCTTGTCGAAATGGACGAAACCGACCATTCGGTGCACCTAATCAGTGCCTCAATCATTTCTCAAAGTTTAAAAGTAGCCGCATTTTTTTGTAATATAGTGAGAAGTCCTTGTCCAGTGAGAAGCACTGAATCATTTCCCACGCATGGACCAAGAATTCCGCACGCCCACGCGCTGCCCAAACCAATCAAGCCACTCACACCGTGTGAGTGTTTGTACGGTAGCATACCCTTTTTCAAAAAATGTTTTGGAAGTTTAAACATTCATAACTTAAGATCTACAACTCCATTTTTCTCAAATTTTATACCATTGAAATCGTGTCAACGAGAGCTACAAAACTAGTACTATTATTGATAGGTTTCGACCAAAAAAAAAATTTTATCAAAAATTTTCACTCCCTAGTAGTCATAACCTACTTTTGTGGAATTTTTCAAAGAGTAAAATTTCAGGCATAACCATTTCCACAACTTCACCTCCCACAACTTGATGTGTCAACCATATAGTGAGAGTATCAATTGTGAGGTTGTGTTAAATGGTGGGTCCCACCCCACTACATGGTTGACACATCAGGTTGTGGAGGGTGAGGTTGTGGAAATGGGTGTGCCTGAAGTATTACTCTTTTTCAAAAGTATTTCAAGTAGGTTTGTGAAATTTTACAAAGTAATTCAAGTACTTTTTTGAAATCTTATAAAAGTGATTCAAGTAGTTTTGTGTTTTTTCAAATTTGAAAAATTTTCACATACTTTTGTGAAATTTGACAAAATTATTTCAAGCAGTGTTGTGAAATTTGAAAATTGAAAATTTTTCACATACTTTTGTGAAATTTTACAAATGTATTTCAAGTTGTGTTTTGATACTTTTTTGAAATTTGACAAAAGTATTTCAAGTAGTGTTATGAAATTTGAAAATTAAAAAATTCATATATTTTTGTGAAATTTTACAAAAGTAATTCAAGTAGTTTTGAGTTGATACTTTTGTGAAATTTTACAAAAGTATTTCAAGTAATTTTGTTAAATTTGAAAATTGAAAAAATTTCACATTCTTTTGTGAAATTTTACAAAAGTAATTCAAGTAATATTGTGTAATGATGCCTAAAACTGGTAAGAAGGGTTTAGAGAGAAAATAAGACGAGCAATTTGTATGTGGTTCGGTCCCGTTAACGAGGTGACCTAAGTCCACGGTTGCGTCTGTGCGCTCTCACTAGCAGATTACCGGCGGGCCTGGTGAGCCAACAAAGATGGGCGGCACTACCAGTAACACCGGCCGGGTATATGCGTATTGATGGTGAGTTCTCTGTGTATGCTTGTGAGCTTAGAGAATTTTTTTCGGGATCCGATCCCTATCGACAGGGTAGGTGGGCTCTTTTATAGATGCAAGAGTCCACCCTTACGTGGTAAATTAATTGGATTAGGAAGCCTAATCTAATTACAATTTGATTGGCATAATTTGGGGAAGGTTTCCTAAGTGGTTTAGGAAACTGCCACCTTCCATCTTGCAAACTTGTAGTTGGTTTAGGAAACTGCTGGATTGGACGGGATCGCGGGATGCCGCGACTGCATGCCTGGCCTGTTGTCACGAACCGCCCGGTCTGAGAGAACACCTCGGGAATGCTTGGCTATGGGCGCCCTTACCGGAATAACCGGCACCTCTTGACGGCGTGGCGGACTGGCTTCATGGCTAAATTATTTTGGACATATCATTGTGTTTTGTCAAATTTGAAAAAATTTCACATACTTCTGTGAAAATTTACAAAAGTATTTCAAGTAGTTTTGTGAAATTTGAAAATTGAAATTTTTTAACATGCTTTTGTGAATTCAAGCAGTTTTGTGTTTTGTCAAATTTGAAAAAATTTCACATACTTTTGTGAAATTTTATAAAAGTAATTCAAGTAGTTTTGTGAAATTTAACATAAAGATAGTTTGTCAAATTTGAAATTTTCACACAAGGCATGTGAAAGTTTGATTTTTTTTTCCCTCAAAACATATGAACAATAGTACTCGTTTTGTAGCTCTCGTCGACTCCAACAATATAAAATTTGAGAGAAATGGAAAGATAAAAAAACTTTTGATTAAAAGGAGATATTAAATGTCCTTTTTGCTATATTTTTATTGGTAAGTAGGGGTGAAAGTCGGTCGGTTCGGTCGGGGTTTTTCCAATATTTTCTACCGAACCGAAACTTTCGGTTTGACAGAACTAGAGACGAACTGACCGTTGAGTTTTCGGTTCGGTTTGGTTCGATTTTGGGGTGGTTCGGTTTTGTTCGGGGTTTCGGGGTAATTTGGTGTGTGCTTCTAATAGGTGGCCTACTGATTTGGGCCTAAATATTTTATGCTTTTAATTTTTTGGGTTTGGGTTAGGAATATAAACTCACGTTCGTGGGTTTGGGCCTGTTTTTTTTTTTCCACCCATGTGAATAATAATAAAAAGAGGCCCAAACCATACTCCAACAAAATATTAAACACTTGTGAACTATGATTGTCTCAAAAATAATAAATAAAAATAACAATCAATAAATCACCATCACCAATATCCCCTGCCAATAGTAAGTAATAACAAACTGTCCAAAATGCATACTCCATAGTACATGACCATAATATGTAGTAACTGTCATAGTCCAAACACTAATAAAAAGTAAAAACTAAAAAGTCCAACAAAGTACAGTCCAAAACAAAAACTTAATTGCAGCTCTAGGCATCAACGTGCTTTGATTAACTTGATTAACTGGACAAATCTGAAAGGATCAAGAAGGCGGAAAACTGAATTTAGAAACTCAATAATGTCCACAATTAAAGAGGATTAAGCAAGCAATTAAACAATTATTAAATTACCTCTTGTGCTAAATATTAGATGTTTAATCATCAACGATTATAGACTCTGATGAAGTCCCCTCCACATGAACTAAATAAATAAAAGATTTAAATGAGTTCATGGAATAAAAAATACTTGCAAATATTTTAAAAGACACAATTACCTAATTCAAGCATTTCGAGTTGTTCGATGTCATCCATAGCTTCACGAAGACCAATGGATGAGGACCGCAGCCAATTTTATGTGCAAATGGGTGCCTCGACCATGTTCGGCGACAATGAACTACGGAAGGGATCAAGTACACGTCCTCTCGTTCTAAATGCAGACTTTGAGGCAACAGTGGACATGGTAATCGCTAGTATATCTCGAGCTATTTCACTTGTATATTTGTTGGAATTGGTCTTCCACCAACTCAATATATCAAAATTAGTGGAATCAACTTCATATCCTTCGTTCAAGTATCTTTCTAATTCATTCTTGGATCCCATATCATATTCACTTTCTAAGTGCCTCTTAAAGTCTAAATCAAAAGACGCCCTAGATTCTTCATCATCCTCGTCAATATCCATAACCCCCAATAAGTCATTCACATTTGATTGAACACTTGCATTAGGATCGTTCTTGTTAGGAATATATACTAAAAGTCAAGCTTTATGTAGTTGATTTATTATTCATTTAATAAAATCAGTTATTCCACTTTTATGAGAATCTCTGTGGACAATGTTTGTATTATATTGTTTATTTAATATTATGCATGCGTGTCTCGCATTCTACATAGTAGGTGGTTTGGTGTGTAGAGTTCGGCTTACACACAGAAAATCAGACCATTGGATCTTGTAGAATGTAAGATTTTGGTTTACAATCTTAGATGAGATTGGATACACCATCGGTAGAACTACAACATGGTGTTCTAGTATGTTTGTCTTGAGTGCGGGAAACGGTATAGTTTCAACTCACTATGTTGGTACACTTTGTGTATTAAACGGGACCAACTTGGGGTAATTATTTTTATACTGACTTATAAGATAATTAATACCTCATGGCTATTATGAGTACTTATGCTCTAAATCCTAAGTTAATTTATAGACACGTACATTTGATATTTACACTTTGATCCCTAAAAGGGTGAGATCCGTAAATGGGTCAATATCTCATTGGATTGGGTGACAATATTAATTGTGTGGTGGATATTAATTAATGATGGAATCCATGTCTCAATTTTGGGATTGATGATATCCCCTTGAGAAAGCTTATAAGTTTTGATTATGTCAAACCCTGCAGGTGGATTTTTGTCACACTCCCATTTTTGGACAACCAAATTTAATCCAGAGCATGTATCCAGACTAATATTCAATTTCCAAAACACCGAGAGTGACACTCTCGCACAGACTAATAGATAATTATTGAAAACAATATTTTATACTCATTAAATAAGTACATGTGATTTTGTGTTTAAAAAAAAAACTATTTATTATTAAACTTGTAATCCCAAACATTCATTTTCATTATAAAAGAAATTAAACTCCATTCCAAATATTATATCCTTTCGATTTACAAAAGAAATATTATGTTCATTTAATAAAAGACTCTTAACAGAATTCAGCAAAAAGAAAATAAATAAGCATAAAATCTATACATCCATTGGTCAAAGCAACTACAACGTTCCCAATACCCAATATATAATCCTTATTACAATTATACACTTGTGGCCCACACTGTCATAAATAAAATAAAGTACAACAAAAAAATAAGTACAACTCTAATATTAAACAACACTGCGACAATCTCTTCACCTAAACAGAAGCTCCAAAGAAAATCTCCAAATACTAAACCTGCACATACATTCGACTACGTTTTATATAGAAACGCCCCGAATGCATTACGCACCCGGGTCAGTATATAAAACACTGGTATGAGTTAACAAAAAAAATATAAAATGAGTCTTAGGGAACAACAGAGTCCCATAGACTCCCAAAAGTACTCACAAAGTAAAACATAACCACCTTATATCATACAATATCGTTGCACAGAAAATAGACAATGTCATCACACATAATTCATGTCGGGTTAGAACAGTTGTTCCACGCACATTCAGGACAGAACGGTAGTTTCCTCCAATGTGGTGGCAGTGGCTCCAATCCTGAATAAACACGACTGAATACTTACCGGTCGGATATCTATGGTGAGTCAGCCCTGCATAAAAGTTAGTGGACCCACCATCCTGTAATATATAGTTATCACAAACCAAGAAAATGAGTCAGTAAACAACATTTTCACATTCTAACTTAAACATCGCATTCATTATTCCAAACTTATCAGTCTTATGAAATACTCCATTGTCATTATTTATTAGCCTTTAATTATCTTTGTGTTCCCTAGGTTCACCACTTGGCCACCCTCCATGGTACAGCCCACACATATATTCCACGTGTGCCCGGACATACTACCAATACCCACTCCAGTGCCAGTTTGGTTGGGGTATCAACCAAACCAGGTATACACAACGGACGGCTGGTCAATATGTCAAGACATTTATACAATATAAGCCGAGCATAAGGCTTAGGCCAGCTTGATCACACAGCCACTGGCAAAAAGTACACTCAACAAGTCTTAAGCCAGCTTGATCACGAAGCTACTGGCAAAAGAGTGCAAGCTACCAAAAACAATAACATAACAACGGGGAGTAGTGAACACTAAGGTCTTTTCCCAATTTCTTACCATCTACGTTAATTCTCATAAGTACACATTCATGAGGGTTTAATCACGTCATTAACCACTTTGGGAATTTATCATTTATTCCATGAAATATCATTATCCGATTATTCACGATAAGGCATTTGTTTTTTTTGCCAAAATTCTATTGAAGTCTCTGGCGTAGTATTTTCATAATAATTATTTAATATCACACATAGAATAAGTTGGGGTTTCTTAACACAGTATATAAAATCGACACTCAACAATACTATTTAAAACAGTCCCAAACAGACCCTTACATTAAACAGTCCCAAAACCAATATGGACTAAAATTAGTCCTCATAATAATTCCGAACAAAGAAGCATCTCTAACAATATTCATAAACATAAATTCGAAATTCGGAGTTAACATTCACTACTACTGTAATATAAATTTTCTGCCCAAACAGTGCAGAATTGGGAAAAACACTATTAGACAAAAGTTGTGCAGAATTGTGTTTCCTACAGGCGAGCGCAAGCAGAATCACGAAAACTCTAACGTATGATTTATTATGAATTTTCTACTCAAATCTGATCCGTGAAAACCCCAAATCCGAAAATTGAATAATTGCTCAAATGTATATTAAATGCTCATCTATAAATCTCAAATCACAACTTCAATCATTGTAAAAAAAACCTAAATCTCATAATCCATAACCATACTAATTTAATATTCTATACATTTAAATTTTCAATCAAACGAGATTGATAACAAGTTAACTCATCAATTTAGGGCTTCAATGTTGATAATGATTTCGCAAAACAATATTTGGGGTTCCTCTTTTCTTCTCTTACTCTCTTCTTCTTCTTCTTCTTCTTCTTCTTCTTCTTCTTCTTCTCTCTCTCTCTCTCTCTCTCTCTCTCTCTCTCTCTCTCTCTCTCTCACACACACACACACACACACACACATACACACACAAACGTTTGTTCTCTCTTCTTCTCTCTTTTCACCTCTTTCTTTTTTTTGGTTAATATGGGGGCTAGGGTTTTAATATAAATATATATGTACTACACACATAGTATACTATATACATACACAACATATACAAATAACGTATATATACATATCAAATCCCGTTTTTTGGCTTAAGGCCTCACAAAAAGGTTTTATATGGGCCCAAGAATGCATTCTAAAGGGACAAATGATTAGCCCAATGGGTACCCATGACCCCCGGGCACTTAATTTAAATGTCGAAAACACAATTCAACACGTTCACGGGCCTATAAGCACTACCCGAAACTAAACTCGTTATTCTACAAAAAAATTATAACTCGGCCATACAATAATCTATCGCATGATTTAATTAAAGCTTGAAATCTCATCTTATAATAATAGTGAAATATTAGAAAAAAAAAACGGAGAAATATTACTGGTATTACTAACAATTTAAACTTGCTTACTAGCAGTTAAATTTATGGGTTCTCCAAACTTAAAATTTCAAATGTGTGTGTTACTGAGGCACACCCAACTAATATTTACTAACGACAATTAATTGAATAGTTAGTCAAATCACTTAGAAATTTTAGGGTTGTTACAATTTTGTATCCGACATATCAGATAAGTTAAGCAGAGGATCTTAAGGAATTTTAAGAGATTAATTAAATGTGATTGTCAGTAATTATATTTAATTAATGGATATCTGTATTCTTAACGTGGGGAGATAATAAGCATTTAATAACATGGAGCTCAAAATATATTTTTGAGATAAGGGTAGGAGTGCAATTATAATTCTTTAGTGGTATGAATTATAATTTATGGAAATAGGATTCTGATTCAGTTCGAATTAGGGTTTCCTAATTCCATAAGGAAGCCTATTCCTTATTGACTTCTTACGGTTCCTACCGTAGCCTATATATATGCTGCTTTGGCTCTCTTCTCAGTTTGTGTTTTTCCATTAAGAGTATTATAACTCGGAATATAAAGGAGAGCATAAAAGAGGGAGAGCAGAAAACAGAAAGGATTTCGAAAGAGCCCACACTCAGTTTCGATATTCTGGCAGCAGAGGAATACGGTAGAAGATCGTGAGCTGTTATCGAGCCCGTGTTCTCGATTCGTCTACTACAGCAATTCATTTTTGTAGTTCAAGGTAACCCTAGTTCCACCTTTGTAAGGTTATTATAGATTTCACAAAATTTTTTTGCAGTACCAACTTATACGCACTGTCAACGGATTCTAGGAACGCAGTTTCCTAACAGTTCTTAGCATAACACTCGTATAGAATAGTCAACTTAGTTTTCAATTTATCCATAAGTGCCTTCACCATACTTGATTCATACATTTTCTTAAAACAATATTCAACATATTGCAATTTACGACGTGGATCAAGCACAATAGCAACAAACATCAAAAAATTGATTTTTTCGAAACTACCCCAATACTTCTCAAACTTGAGTCTCATTCCCTCTGCCATCAATTTCAAACGTAAATCATCATTGGCACACATCTTGTTTATTGCATTTTGGATTAAAACAATCTCCACATAAAAGGCATTATAAGTGAAAAATAAAGTGCCTGAAAAGCGCAAGGTTGCCTTGTGAAAAAGTTTATGGAACTTCAAAAACAACCTAGCTTTCATCCAATCAACACTATCTGGAGGTTCTAACATCTTCCTTCCACTATCTCTCCCACAATAATCCATTTCCACACCATCATTTCGATTTCCATCACTCCTAAAGCAAGAAAAAAATGATAAATCCTCATCTGCTAAACGTTCAAATGCCTTTTCAAATACCACGACCCTTTCCAACATTAAGTAGGTCGAATTCCATTTAGTTGGCACATCTAGACAAACATTATTTTTGGATTGAATGCTTTTTTTTCGGCACATATCTTAAATTTAGCCAACCTAGATGCAGATGACCTCACATTTCTCACGACATTACGCACCCTAACAATTGATTCATCTATTTCCTTCAACCCCTCACAAACAATCAAATTTAAGATATGTGCACAACATCTCATGTGCAAATAATCATGTTCTAAAATAATCCCCTTCCTATTTTTAGTTTTTTTCTTCAAGCAATTAATGACACCATTATTAGAACTTGCATTATCAACTCATAGTTAAAAATTTATCAATTCCCCAATCCAATAAACTCATCTCAATTACCTTTCCAAGTGTATCACCTTTGTGATCAGAAACTAAATTAAAACTAAGGATTTCCTTGTGAAGTTTCCAATCAGCATCAATAAAATGTCCAGTAAGACACATGTAGTTTAAATCTTGAACCAAGGTCCACGTATTGGTGGTAAGACAAATACAGTGACCTCTAATAGTACTCTTCAACAATTTCTTCTCATTTTCATAAAGAGTTAAAACATCCTTTGCAAGCGTAATCCTAGAAGGTATCTTGTTCCACTTTGGCTGAACCACTGTCATAAATTCTTTGAATCCCTCGGTCTCCACAAATCTAAAAGGCAACTCATTTTTAACAATTATCTTTGCAAGTGCTTTTCTACAAGCTTCGGCACTAAAAGTCATCGACACAAGTTGGCCAACACTCCCACCGGGTTCATCTTTCAGTTTGAAACCTAAGATAGTTTAGGACTTGTCTTGTTTTCTAAACGGATACTTTTTGCATTGAAAATTAAGGTGAGTTAACATGGACTTAGTACCATTAAGCTTGGTGTCACAAGCATAGTCAATCCCACAGTAATTACAAGAAGCCCTTGGTTTTTCATCAGTTTTGTAAAATGATCCCAAACTAATGACCTTTTCTTACCCCGACCCTCAGGATTATTCGAAGGAGGTTTTGGAGGTTTACTCACCTCCGCTGCAAGTTTTGGAGTTTTTTCACCTCAGGCTTAGGCTCAGCCACAGTTGGTGAGGGTGTAGGCCTTGGATTGGAATCCGTTGTAGTAGTTGGATTCACATCACCCATAACTTTCACTTGAGAAATAGCAGATCTGAGTACACACACAAAAAAGAAGACAAAAGTTAAAAACAAAAACAAAAGCAAGAGATCTGAGTACACAAAAAAAAAAAAGAAAAAAAAAACACAAGGATAAAGGACCAAAATAATAATAATAACATTCAGTAGAAGGCATATATACATAGTGAAATCCATAACTTAAATAGCACCGATTTAAGAATCAGTACCATCTAGTCTCTATAAAAAGACCAATACCTTCTAGTTTTGTAGTCTTTACATGTCAAATAGCATATCTAAGAATCAAAACCCTTTATCACCCATCTAAATAGTTACAACAATGTTTAGTAAAAATAAAAACCCAGCATGAAATTAACACTGAACTTCATGTATTTTGTAATCAAACAGTAGAACAATCTCAATATAGAGGTGAGATTGAGAGAGAGAAAGAACGAACCTGAGAGATGGTAAGGTTTGTGCGATGCGAGAGAGAGAGAGAGAGAGAGAGAGAGAGAGAGAGAGAGAGGAAGTCGACGGTGGAGGGGAAGCCGATGGCAACGAAGAGGAGGCCGGTGGAATGGCAGCGATGAGGGGTGGTCGGTGAACTCGTGAGGCGCCTCTTTCAGTGTTCTCTACTTCTCTCGTGGAAATCTAAATACAAATGAGAAATGAGAGATAAAATGTATTTATACCTAGGGTTGTATTAGGGGTATATAACATGTTCGATCGGTTCGGTTTATTTTGGTTTTGCGAAATGCTCCACCGACCACCAAACTGAAATTTTGGTTTTTCATTTCTTCTACCGACCACCGACCTACTCAGGGAAAAATCGACCAAAACCGCCATTTTCGGTCAGTTTCGGTCAATCGGTTCGGTTTTTTAAACAAAACTTTCACCCTATTGGCAAGGGATATATCTCTAATTATCCCTAAAAAAATATTATTGAGAAAGATAGGAACATAGATACCACATAATAATTTTAATAATCCATCAACAAGATGAAGAGCCCTTCTGATATTGTTAGTGCGCAAAAGAATTATTTTTTCGAAAGTGGTCAATTGCAGCTGCTAATTTAAAATGCTTTTTCACCTTTATACTAGATTAGATTGTTAAAAAAAAGATGCGATTTGTTTTTTTTTGGTTCCAAACAGATTCAATAGAATTCTCCCCTAAAATCCCTATTTACCCAAGTTTTTATGATTTGACCCACTCAAAGTTTAATTATAGTGTTAGGTCCATATTATCATAAAGTTTATCATGATTGGTCCATTCCCCCAATTTAGTGTAAATAATGTTACATTTTTACTTTATATATACATACACGTAGTAATATACATACATATATGTATATTTCGGTCAAACTCAATCCCATAAATCTTGCATATATTTTGGGAAGTTATTAAATGACATGATTGTAGGGCTTTTTACGTTAGAATCTGTTTAATATTACATCGATATATATTTTTTTTTAATTTTGCATTTCGCCATTCTTGGTTGATCTAACAGTTATTCATCACCATCACCCAGAAAAAGAATAAAAATTTTAGTGTTAAATTTTCACACTATAAGTCTATTATGAATATGAGCGTTAAATTTCACACTAAAATTGTCAAATTTCACACTCATAATCGAGTTATTCAACAAATGGAAAAGTGTGAAATATTAAATTACCTACATTTTATTGTGTCAAATAACAAATTGTAGTACATACTAGCAGTATACAATTTCGCACTACAACATAGGAACTAAGAACATGAGTGTTAAATTTCACACTAGAATAATTAAATTCCACACTCATGTTTGAGTTATTCAACAAATTGAAAAGTGTTAAATGTTAAATTCACCTACATTTTATCATTTCAAATAGCAAATTATAGTACGTACTTGTAGGATACAATTTCACACTATATCTAGCACTTTACAAAAATTCACTTATATTTACAGGATGCACCATAGTAATTTACTCAACTTTAATCATAATGTTACAACTACAGTGTCAAATTTCACACTAAATTGATTTTTACAATATGCATTTTCACAATGTAATTAATGAATTACAAAATTTAACACTACTAATTTCATTTACTCCAGTACTTGTCATCAGCATATTTGTTATCTTCTCTGTCAACATCAACATCAGAAACTGAGAATATGAGTGTAAAATTTCACACTACAACCTTTGTCATGGGGAGAATGACATTTAGCCACTTAATTTTTAACATCCTCACATCAATCACTTTCTGAAATTGTTGCACTATTAAATATGCTCAAATAGAATCCAAATACCCTAAACAGTTTACTCAAGTGGCAAAAAGCACCAAATGATCCAAAAAAAAAAAAAGCCTAAAGCAGTTACAAGGACTAATCCCAGTTCATAAAATTTCCATCTGTTATATAAAAATCTTTGCACTTGTTTGGGCACCTCACTAGAGTCTTCCAGTTAATTGAAGCACAAACATTTTGACTTTTGAGATAGTCCACATACTCTAGAACCACTAATGATTTTATATCATAACCTCGTTTTCCTCCAGAATATCAAAATTATCATCAAACCTAGATATATATGTACACGAATACATACACATACGCACATAGATATTGAAAGACATTTAGCCCATGAGGAGCAACGACATAAGAGCATCGGCGGCAGAGGCAGAGGCAGAGGCGGAGGCGTAAGCAGGGGTAGAGCACAGCGGCAGATTTGAGGTAGAAGCGCCCATAGAGATCTGAGGTAGAGGTGCCCATATATATATATATACATATATATATATATATATAGAGAGAGAGAGAGAGAGAGAGAGAGAGAGAGAGAAATGAGTGGAGGAAATCTACTATCATTTTTTACCAGACAAATTGGATTTTGAATATTGAAAACCCCTAAAATTACGTCGTGATTGAGGGGAGTGGTTACTATTTGCAGTTTTTGAATGAGAAATGACATGGTGCGTGAAGGCTAGTTTGGTCCGAATTTGTATTATGGACCTCAAACTAAAATGTTTCATAGGTTGGACCTATTACAGGAAACTTGGAGTAAAATGGATTTTATACTAATTAACCCTTGACTCAAACCTCCCAATAGTCTCGAATAAGTATCTGGGTCTAGGATTTTTGGTCCTTTGAGACTGACCATTCACCATAAAAAAAAGTTGGTCACTAACAAAGGTGCTCCTAAATACATTCAGCTCCCAAGTTACAAGTATTTGTGATCACTTAGGCTATGTTTGATACTAGAGAGAGAAAATGGAAAGGAAGAAAGGAAGGAGAGAATATGCATTGTTGGGGAAGAATGTGGGAAAGGAGGAAAGACGGACGTGGAATGAGTTATATTTGGGGCACTAACAAATTCCACTAATACTCACACCTACACTCTATTTCTCTCCTAGTGGCATTGTAGGGTCCCTAGTGGATCCAAAGTACCATTGGGAGAGAGATAGAGTGTGGGTGTGATTGTTAGTGGAATTTGTTAGTGCCCCTAGCATTGTTGGATGTGGAATATTTGACTATTGTACACGTGGATACAAAATAATGAATTTTAAGGGCAAAAGGGTGAACATCTTATACCTCCCAATTGATTTATGTTTTGATGAATGACAGATGGTGGGGCTGGAGGAGATGGATGCCATCCCTTCCTACCTTGCCCTCCTTCCCTCTTCTAGCTACCAAATAAAGGATTTTCTAATTTCTAATTGTTTCATTTGCAGATTTAGCGAGGGAAAAGAAAGGAAAAAAAAACTAGTTTCTTCATGTGTTTCTCTTGTGTTTTCCTTCATGCTTAAATAATACAGTATTAAAAATAAGCAATTTCTAAATATAGTTGTAATATGCCAACAAAGGAAGGGAAATGACTCACAACACTCAAAATAATTAGTTTATTTCTCAACTTATTCTCTTTTCTTTCTTATCTCCCTCACCATTTTTCTTATTAACCAAACAAAGGAATATGTTTGCCTATATATTTCTTTCTTTTCCCTTGCTAAATCCAATAACCAAACAAAGCCTAAAAGATTAGGGTGGCATTTTTTACATGACACGACAAAATGACACGAAATGAAAGGATTTGGGTTTAGCTTATACAGGTATGAGTCATAAACGGGCTGAAACGGGTTAACCCATTTAACACGATTAATAAATGAGTTGGGTCATGTTTCAAACGGGTCAACCCGTATAACCCGTTTGATCCGATTATGAGGGCATTTTTGAAAACATGCATTTTTTTCAATTAATATTAATTCACAAGACTATATAAAGATGAATGGTATATAATATTTTGGTACTAATGATGTGTTAATCTATTAAATAAGTCATGTTGAACAAGTCATGTAGACCATTAACCGACTTGCTCATTATATGGGTTAGACGGGTTAAATGGGTAACACGTGTATTTATATTGGTCGGTTTGGGTTTAGGTTTTAATTTGACACATTTAAAAAATAACCCAATTACGACACAACACGATTATAACACGATAGGATTTCGACCCGACAAGATTATGACCCGACACTACACAATTGCCAACCCTAAAAGAGATGTTTTTTTTTTATTTCCTTTTAAAGCAACTTTTTGAAAATTTTATGGAATGCAATAAATGAGTTCAAAACTACATGGCTTGTATAAAAATTTAAAAGAGTAATGCTATGCTTCCCAATTTTTTTTCCAAAAGGGTTTTTCAACACATGGGAGAGTTGTCGTGCCCGCGCTCTAGGAACAGCCTACTGTCGGATGCTCGACTTTCTAAAAGTGGGTGAAATGCGACTTATTTTTATTGGAAAGGATGAAAATAGTATGGTAGGGCTCATTTGAAAGGTTTTTGAGTCGCCACCTAACATTATTCGGGTGTGTAACACCTGTATTTTTCTATCTGTATTTCCACGAATTTTTGTATTACCTTGTAATACTCTTCGTTATACATAATAAGAATTTGTTTCTTTCTCTCCTCACTGTTTTAGATAATTTACTTTTTGTTTGGATATGTGCTTGTGACCATGGGAAAACTTTCTTTAGAAAGTAACCCCGAGCACTCGAGCCACGCGAACGCTCGAACCATTAGAAGGGTGAAAGGACCAATTTTCCCTTGAGTCTTGAAAAACAAAAATCCAACATTTTCTCAACATCTGTATGTTCTGTTCATTCAGAAAACAGAGAGCTTTCCTTAGAGAGGATTTTGAGAGAAATATTCATACACCATGCACACACACACACACACACACACACACACACATACACACACACACACACACTTGCATGCGTTAATCCTAGCATTATACACACGCATACACTTCATATACCTACATTATTGTTGAATTAAGATGGAGGACTGAAGTGGAGTTGGTGATTCTTGATCATCTTCATGATCAAGCACAAGAGATGAAGAAATTGAAGATTTAGTTCACAAGATCAAAGCATTCTCAACAAATACACCCACATTTCCATCATCCATTCATAATCTGAGCATAAGTGAGCATAGATTCTCACTTAGATGCCCTTACATTCAGTTTCTACATGTTATTATGTCTTATATGTGTGTTAAGTCCAAGATCAAGTTCATTCCCAACATATTTTCCTATATAATCATCATCCAAACACAACCTAACACATGGAAAGCATAAGTTCTCATTGAGATGCCTTTAGATATAGTTTGTGCAAGTTTTTATAGCTTGAATGTGTATTTTAGACAGAATTACAAACTTGCATGTATAGTTAAATCAGGAATCTAGTTTCTGATAAGGCCGAGCGCTCGAGCTAGGTCAAAGCGCTCGCGTCCTGAGCGCTTGAGACCCCTGAGCGCTCATATTCAATAATTTTGTTATGTTGCTTGTTTTTTTATATACTTTGATAAGATTGTTGAAAGTGGTATGCACGAATCTAAGATGCTAATCTATGTTTTAGTCCGCGCACCAAGGATTAGGGTATGTGCTCGTGCAAGATGGAAAAGTAATAGCGTATGTGTGGGACCATGTATGCAGATGCGGGGAGGTCCTGGCGTTTTACCTCGATAGTGTCCCAAGATGGTTCCCAAGGAATACACTTCAGGGAAAACTAGGACTTCCTTACGCGATCCTAGAGACAAAGAGTCGCCACCTAATTTTTATCGGGAATCAGGAAACCCAAGTTTGACTCGCCCAAAATTGAATAAGGTTACTCGCCCTTCATTACCAGAAACTAGGTTCGGGGGTCTTGGTACGAGAGGGGAAGGAGCCCAAGCAGGACTAAAGCACCCCCTCCTCGCCCTACCGAATGGTGAGCCTTGATTCGAATATCCTTGTTCTTAATTTATAATTGGTGTTGTTTCCTCATACATACTAGATAATATATACATGACAAAAGGAACATCTAATGAAAATCATTTCAAGAGAGTAAATCAAGTAGCAATCGGATGCACATGCAATAAAAGAGAGAGGTATACTTACAGTGGCTAGTCCCGCCCGGGACCGATGCAAATAAAGGAATCGTGTCATGATATGCAAAAGGGAACGAGAAGACTTACATTGGTTGACTCAAGCGGAGTCGCAAAAAGCAAAAGAAAGGAAGCATGTAATGCAATCATGCAACAATCCTAGATAACATGTCTCTAACAAATAAGCACATAAATGGAGACTATCCTAAAGGAAATGTGTCGTTGAAAACAAAGTTGTAAACCTAGAAAAATTCTAAGAGAAAAGATAGAGAAGGTACACGGTACATGGGCACTAAGCCATGTAGACGAGGCAAACCCACAAATCGAAGTCCGGATCCACGGCATTCAATTCTCTGTACTAAGACACCAAGGAATACCCAAGCATTGTAAAAAATGTAAACAAACAAATGATATGAATGATAAACAAGAAAAAGATGTCATCGATCAAATTTCCAAATTCAACAACCTCTAATGAATCCTATAAAAAATGGTCTTAAACATGAGCTGGGTTAAAACCCTTCTACAGAAAGTTAGATGCATGTCTAAGGGAACTTCTCCAAAAAGTAGAACCTCATTATCAATTTTGAAGTTTAAGAAATAAGAGTTTTGGGAACAGTGGATCAGAACTATCCACTATTCTTGTAAAAATCATAATTAATTCTACAAAAATCATGTGAAGCTCTATTTGGTGTCAAAAGAAAGCTACTTCACTGTAGTTTATTCATCAATTGTTGTTGAGTGATCAAGGTATGACCATTTTGTATACATAATCATGATTGTAGTTAAACTTAGAAAATTCCAGAATAGTTGTATCAACTTCAAACGCTTAGAAAATGATCTTAAGTCGATCGTATGCCCGCGATTTTACATCAGCATATAGATATATGAGTTAGGAATCATCCCCAAAAAGCGGAACATCGATAACTATTATAGATTTTCTGAAATTCAAGTACAAAGAGACAATGTTCAAATCTGTCAATCGATTTCTCAACAATTTCTAAAAATAGTATATGGATCCTAAAAGTTCTCAAAATGGATCGAATGAAAGTTAAGTCATCAAACTTTACCCAGAAAATTTGAAATCAATCAAATTATAGGTTTTGATGGACCAAATCTTATGGACAAAACCAATCTGTTTTGCTGAATTTTGACTAGTTCATTTTAAAGTGTGAGGAAAACCATCTTATGTGTTGGTTGAAGCTTATTAAAGAGATCAAACTCATATATCAACTTAATTATCATGATTCCCAATCAATTTAGCCCTCAAGTTCTATGAAGAACTCTAGATCATGGATCAAAAGGGACTTACAAATATCCTATTGGAGATGAAATTCAATAAGAATTCTAGGTAATAGGAATAATCAAGAGATAGGTATGAACATAGGAATCATCTTTCTCATAGATCATACCTCCAAACCATCATAGAATTAAAATATATATATATATATATATGTAAATATAATCATGTATACATGGATCTAAACTAAGTAGAAAGAGGAAATCAAAATTGAAAATCAAAGTGAAAATCAATCTCTAATTATGAATTGTCAACAAAATCAAAGAGGATTTGGATCTAGCTATGTGAGTGTGTGAAGAACAAGAGAGGAAAAAGATGAGTGTTCTAACAAAGATAAAACTAAACTAGATCCAAATCCTATAGATCTATATATAAAAGTTGGAATTAGAGATGAATTGCGTTTACCTCTTGGAGGATTCTCAATTCTATAACCAAAGTTGATTTGAAGGGTCTTCTTCTTCAAGTGATCTTCAAGTACTCATCCATGGAAGTTTAATGGAGGCAATTGATGTCCAATTATCTAATCTAATTATCTAGAAATTAGTTTCATAGAATTTCATTCATAATTCACTTCGTCTCTCTAGAAATCTCTCTTGAATTCTAAGTATCTTCTTCTCTCTTGCAAGTATATTCAATAATGTACTTAAAGCTTCTTCAAGATGATTCAACATGATCTCATATGAGATGCATGTGATATATATAGAGTTTTGAAAACTTAACTCTTATGTTTCAGGGTTAAAACAGTGATTTTAGAGGTCATAAAAAAGGTTTAAAATGGCCATTTTGGTGCCTAAACGCAGTTTCCAAGCAATTTCCTCACAGTGAGAGGCTTCTAGAAGGGTCTGGAACTCAATTTCCTAGCAGTGAGAGGCTTCTAGAAGGCTTCTAGGGGGGAGCTACCATTTACTATTTGGCCTCCCTCATGTCCTGTTTTAAATATTACGTTCACTGCTTGTTAAGATTTTCTTAAAAATGCTTTTTGGTGTCCGAATCGTCCGTTTACATAACGTTGGAAAGTTTTTGAGTTGAATTTCAGTATAAAAATATTCCAGGAGATTTTGAAATGAGAATTGAAGTCCAATTGAAGTCCAGAAGTCCTCCAGAACTTTCGTCGTCTTTTTGAAATCAAACGACTTCTTCTTTAAAATTGCTTTTCAATGTGCGTCGATTTCAAACTTTTCTTTGAAATTGAATCTCTGGATACCTAGAATATTGCATTTAGAACACTTAATGTTCACATAACCCTGAGTGAATATGAATTCTGAGAGACGATTTTGACAAAACCAGGATTAATGCATGGAAAAGGGCTTTTCTGAGCTTGAAGTCACTTTTTGAAGTTTGATCTTTCAATTTTGTGGAATCCAGTGCCTTCCATGGAGTAATTTTCATCATCGAATCCTCCAAGACGTTGTCCACCCTAAATCCTATCAGTGTGGTCAAAATTGGGTGTCTACAGTATGGATAGAGATAGCTGAAGTTTCATGAGTTTAATTATCTTATGTATGATCTTGAGTTAGTCACAATCGTATTCTCTCTGATGATCTGGAGACATTACCTCTTTGGAGAATAATTCAATTTATTTTTGGACCATAAGAGCTTGAGGTATTTGTTTTCACCAAAGGAATTGAATATAGGCAGAGAAGGTGGATGGAATTATTGAAAGACTACAATTTTACTCTGCAGTACCATCCTGGTAAGGTAAACGTAGCCGCAAACGCATTGAGCCAGAAGCCTCGCGGGATAGTTGCTTCTCTTATGATTTGAGAATGGAAAGCATTGGAGACTGTAGCAAAATTCGATCTTTAACCCACACACAAATGAAGGATGACACTTTGGGTGTCTTGGGGTATAGCCAACACTTATTGGTCGCGTTCTGGAAGCTCAACAGAAGGATGAGGAGTTGAAGGACTGGTTCACCAAAGTTTCGGCAAAGGAACCAGAAGTTTGGAGTATCAGGGCAAATGAAGGATTCAGATGCAGAGGCCGACTTATTATACCAATGTGGGAAAGCTTAGAACATACATATTGGATAAAGCACACAAGTCTAGACTGACTATCCACCCAGGAGGAACAAAAATGTGTAAGGACCTAAAGATGAACTTTTGGTAGTAAGGCATGAAAAGAGAAGTTGTCGAACATGTATCCAAGAGATTTACGTGTTATCAAGTCAAGGTAGAGCACCAGAAACCATCTAGACTCCTACAACCACTGCCAATTTTGGAATGGAAATGGGAGCACATCACTATGGACTTTGTGGTTGGATTACTGAGGTTGCAACAAGGTCACGATGCCATTTGGATAGTGGTAGATCGGTTGACAAAGTCTACACATTTCATAGCCTACATCATGATTTACCTGGTGGAGAAGTTAAGTCAGCTGTATATTCAGCAAGTGGTTTGACTTCATGGTGTTCCAGTCTCGATAGTATCAGATCGTGACTCAAGGTTCACCTCAAGATTCTCGGAGAGTCTTCAGGCAATATTAGGCACTTCTATGAGGTTGAGCTCTACCTTTTATCCACAGACAGATGTATAGATAGAGCGAACTAATCAAGCTATGGAGGATATGCTTAGGGCCTGTGTGATTGACTTTGAGAGTTCATGGGAAACCCATTTGCCCTTCATTGAGTTCGCTTATAACAATAGTTATCACTCGAGTATAGGAATGGCACCATTTGAAGCGTTGTATGGGAGACCGTGCCATTCACCACTATATTGGGTCGAAGTCAAAGATGTTAAACTTCTTGGACCGGATATGGTTCAAGAAACAAGTGATAAAATTAGCATAGTTCGAGAAAGGATGAGAACCTCCCAGAGTAGACAGAAGAACTACCCAGACAATCGCCGGAAAGACATAGAGTTTAGTGTGGGAGATCATGTGTTTCTCAAAGTATATCCAGTATGAGGTGTGGTCAGATTTGGAAGGAAGAAAGGAAAGCCGTCGCCTCGTTATATTGGACCTTTACAAATTCTTGATCGTGTGGGTGAAGTCGCCTATCGACTTGCACTGCTGCCCAAAATGTCTAGAGTACATAATATCTTTCACATGAGAATGTTAAGAAAGTACGTTCATGGTTCAGCTGAAGGAAAAACAGGTTTAAAGTTAAATTTTAAACGCGCAGCAAAAAAAGGTCAAGTTACAAAACTTATTGGTAGCCCGGATCTACTACTTATCAACTCTATAGATGCGTACTAACAAGAGGAAGAAGAGTTATACCTTAGGTCTTGAACCCAATTCTGAAATCTTCAACCTTGGTGATGCAGCCGCCTCCACTAGGTTGTCTTCGCCCTTATGACTCCTGCGGATGCTTCCCAGAGAGGCTAGAGATGGTGGGATCTCACTACAACAAATTTGCTTTTTTGCCACACGCAGGTGCGTGGCTAATAGTCGTTGACTACGTCGCTAAAGGTATTTGCGACACAGTCCGCGCGTCGCATGAGCCTAACGGAAAATGGCGTAACGAATTATATTACGCGACGCAGTCAACGCATTGCTAATATTATTTTTATTAGCAATGCTCCCGCGCGTGGCAAATACTCCGCATGCGCGCTGCTAATAAGTTTCCAACTTAGCAAAAATGGTTGCGTCGCTAAAAATAGGTATTATTAACGATGCATTTTTACGTTGCTAATAGTGAGTGTGATTATCAACCACACTGTATCACGTGGCTAATAAAGATGTATTTGCCACGCAACACTGCGTGGCAAAAAAAATAATTAGCATATTGGTAATTATCAGCAACGCGCATTTAAAAAATAGTAAGTTCGATCGCTCAAGAAGGCTTCAATCAATTGAAGCCAAGTTCAATTAATTGAGAAGAGTTCAATCAATTGAGAAAGGTTCTACACAAGGGTTCACACAAGCATACATGGTCTTATTTATCAACCATGCATCTGAAAATACAGGGTATTACATTATCCACCACTTATCAAAAGATTTTGTCCTCAAAACCTGAAGCAGTGGCCCTAAACAAAAAGAATTTCCATCTCAGAAGACATACTCTAAAATTTCTCAAGTTCTCGTTTTACATAAACGATTAGATTAGCGGTCAACTAGTTAAGTTCTAAACATGGTATATAAAGACATCAATGATCTACGAGTACTAGGGTGACAGCTACCAATCCTCAGGTTGATATATGAAATTCGTATGTCAAACATCGAAAAAAGATGCTATGTAACACAATCTAATCATCTTACAAAATCTGAAATGGCTAGTTTCTAGAACACAGAAGGTTCTCATCTTAGTTCAAACTCTATGGTGTGAGGGTTCTACCGATCGAGTGTTCTAATCTCGTCTAAGTCGTAGCGAAGCATTGCCGTCTATTCCCATATCTAAAGTTGCTTTGAATTGTGCTGACGAAGTCTCCACTGCATCATCACTTAACTGTCTCCTATCTCTGGACTTCTCATTACTATTGTCAACGTCTGCAGCCAGTCTCTTGTTATCCTGCGACATTCTCGCTAATTCTTGTGTTGTTGTCGTCCTTCAACATGTTGACTTGAAAGCATAATGACTCTAACATCGTAACTAGTGCTTTAAACTTCTTCTCGTATCTCCAAATTCTCACGTACAATTGATATAATCATCTTGTTTGGATGAAAGCAACAAGTAATCGGTGCCAAAAAGCGATCTTCTATAGTACTCTTTAAAATTCTGGTGTTGTCTCTACGTCACTACTATCCTCTCTTGTATCTCACAGTCTTCTAGTTTGTCCTTTCTTGTCAAGTTTGCATCTCAAGAAAATTAAGATTCCTCATCTCTAACCAACATACCAATGGTTGGCGTAGTCTTCCGTGTAGGGAGGCAAATGATGTTATATAATGATACAATTGATGTCTTATGGCGATGCAAAAGAAGTCATATGGGATGCAATTGATGTTATATCTATACTTGGATAACTACTGTCGATCAGTGTCAAACGAATTATTCAGGTATCTACAATTTATGGTGTAGGCTCTACATTATTGGGTGAGCTGATTAGTCTAATCCCCTTACTACTAAATCAAAAGAATGCCAACTTTCTGCAATATCGGGATCATATGTAATACATGATATAGGTGCTGAGTGTTGTACCTTCTGTCTATTATCCTTCTCTAAGTTGAGATCAATTACTTATTCAGCGAGTCTGCCCTCGTGGTACATGTTGAGCATTATGTTGCATTTTTAGTTTTGGACAAAACTTACAGACATAACTAATTTTACCGCAGTTGAAACACTGCACTTCCCGTCGATTAGATTTTTGTGATACTCTGTATTCTTGGGAATGGTGTTCCAGTATTCTACAGCTATAGCATATATCTTGTTCCCTACATTGTGTTGGAATCGCTACTGGTTTAAATTCTTTCTTGTCGTTCCCCAATCTCTAGTGCTTCAGGCGATTACTTATGTAAATTCTCTTTGTATATCTTTGTTGAACTTGGTTGACTGCCAACATAACCTGACTGTCCCTTCTTCTTTGATCCGTTAGGAGAAATTGATCATTTTTTGGCAATGCTTGATTAGATCACTGTCCTTCACTAATCTGAGTGTTGTCTTCTAGTTTCATTGCCATTTCTACCAAGGCTTCAAAAGATTGGTCTAAATGTCCTATAGTCATATGACGAATATGTGAAGTTAATCCCTAATGATATCTCTTGATCTTTCTCCTTGGTGTATTGATTATATGCAGTGCAAATCGTGACAGCCTCTCGAATTGAGTTGTATAGTCTAGCACTGTAAAGCTACCTGGACTAATTATATGAACTCCATTTCCCTTTTGTTCTTATCAGATTTTGGAAAGTACTTCTCTAGAAATCGGGTCTTGAATGATTCCCAAGTCATCCTTCCTACAGCTTCTTCACCTATCATAGCTTTCAATGCGCCCCACCAATCTGTTACTGAGAATGTCAGTTGAAATACAACCAAACACTTTTTCTCAGCATCACTACATTCGAGCGTCTCAAATATCAATTCAATCTGGCTAATCCATTGCTCAGCTTGCCATGCTCCCTTTAATCCTATAAAGGGTGTTGGTTGAAGAGCACAAAATTCCTTTAGCAGCTTGACTCTTGTTTAACGTACTGGCGTTCCATTGCCGATGACACGATCCACATTATTGATAACTTGTTCTATACGATGGATAAAAACTCCAACCATTCCTGTTGGATCTATCTCAGGAGGTACTACATCAGGTACTCCATTCAGTTGGCCTGGGTTTCCTCGAGTTGTCCTAACCATAACGAGTGCTAGTAATGTTCGATTTTGCTACCTACAAATGAAAATCTATTTGGTCAGTCACATTCTATCTTATAGCTTAAGCAAGAACTTGTGGTAACAAATATATAGTACCACTATAGAATACGATCACATCAAGCAATACGAATACCTCACATAAATAATAATAATAACCACAGAGGTCATTCTACCTACTAGGTATTCTTAAATGTAACTATGCTCAAAACAAAGGTTAAAAAACGACAGGTTCTAAGCGTGACGTCAAATCTAAACGTTCCATTTCTATTATCAAGTTCTAGATTACGAGCACTGCTCACAAACATGTGAGACCACTCAACTAACATGTTGCTCAAGGTAACAGGATAATCTTATCCTTAGCCTCTTTCTATTCCTAAGTCATACTAATTATTCCGAGATAGCTCAAGAATTCCTTAGTGTCTGAAATCCAATGGCTCTACACTTATGATCTTCACAATCACAACTAACTCCTGATACCTTGTTCTCTATTAACTTAACTATCAACAGTTCTAAAAATTTTTTATCGGCTCCAGAAGATGTTACCCTCCAAAGAAATATATTCAAACAGATTCTTCTAACTTCTTGTCTACGTGACAAGATAACAGTTCTATCTCATCTCAGCTAATCCTCATGCTATCGATATTAACTTAAAACTCAAGTTCTAATCACAATAGACAAGCGATTCGCAACTAAAACCTAAGATTTGATACCAAAAATCATGTCACGCCCCGGAGAAGCAAAAATAGAGAAAACAAGTTCCTTTTTGGTCCTGTAGGTTCATAACTAGTGAATAACCGCATTGTCATCTACTCAAACCAATAAACACATTGATTGGGAGGAGGTTATTCATAGAACATATCTTATTAACATAATTAGAGGCTACAGCGGAAATATAAAAGGCTTAAAAGCAACATATGCCCAAGTACCAATTCTAAAAGTCTACTAAATCTATTACAACAGTTGACTTATAGTATGAGGCCTATAACAATAATAACAACAATACAACAATACAACATATATACAAACTAACTATTACAGAGCATCACGTCTTCTTCTTCAAGCATTCAGCTCCAAGTCCGGTGGAACATCAGTCTTACGCTCTCAAGACTTGCAAAGCTCTAGACATTGGAATGTCCAGAGCATAAACACCACCAGCTTTGAATACAAAGCTGAGTGAGTACATCAAACACACTCCTCACTCGTTACTTTTCATCATCTTAAAATACGGTTAATCTCTTATCAATGATGTCACTCACGGACATAGCAGAGGTCTCAGTAAACTATACATGAAATCAAAGATAATAGGAATAATAGGAAGTATAGTAATGAAGACAATAATACAAATCATAGTGTAATATCTCATCATGCTACTCAATGTGTAGCATTACCAAATCCATGCATGTAACCCATGTAACCACCCCATGCATCTAACTTCATGTCGGGATGCTGAATCCCTGACTGAACAATCATCTTACTGAGAAGTTTTGTGTACCTTCAAGGTAGCGCCTATGTGGAGCCCCACACCCAATGTGGTAGCGCCACACAGGATTGTTGGGCTCGTTTAAATTGTTTATGGTGGGTTCTATTGTTCATGTAGCGCTTTTATTGGGTATGGGGTACCAAGTGGCATGCCACGTGGTACCTGGGGGTACCCAAAAATTTCTCCATCTTACTAACCATTCTCATACTCATATCCATTTCTGTATCCATTTGTCGATACAACAAAAGCAATCTGTATCCATACGTCAATACAATAATACAAATCTGTATCCATTCGTCGATAAATAATACAATTCTGTATCCATACCACTACACCATATGACCATATTTCTAACGGACAACTTTCATGTTTTCTAACGGATATATCCGTTAGTAATTACTAACAGATATATCCGTTAGTATAACTATATTTCCGTTAGTAATGACCCTCCATATGGTGATATATTATTCCTAACGGATTTGAAAATAATACTAACGGATATATTCGTTAGTAATATTTACAGAAATTAAAATTAATACAAAAAAGTTGGAAAAAGGAAAATTAAAAAAAAGGAGACTGCATCGGTCCCAACTCCCAAACATAAAAGAAAGACAGAATTACCTAAGTTAGGTCTGGGAGAGAAGAGAGAGAGAGAGAGAGAGAGAGAGAGAGAGAGAGAGAGAGAGAGAGAGAAGAGAAGACACAGATCGGCGCCCTGGCCGCCCCCTCGCCACCGCCCTCTCGCCGCCACCGCCTGAACTCTCGGTCGGAAAAGGTACATATCGGCTTTATAAGAACCTCAGTCCAGATTTCACTTTTTAGATTTCTTTCTTCTTTTTCTTTTCTTCTTCTTCTTCTTCTTCTTCTTCTTCTTCAATAACCTCAGTCCAGATTTACAGAAATTAAGTTAATACTTCTCAGATTTTACTTCTACGATTTCGGACAGGGTATTGGCTGATTTGGGGGCGATTTTACTGTTTTGTATGTGTGTGTACTAAATGTATCTAAACTCTGCACTTTCATGTTTCATTCTCAGCATTTTCTCTATAACTTCTTAATGGTTTTTCACATTTGGGTTATGCTATTATATATATGTGATGAGCTCATAAAAAGTTCAGCATCAACTTTATTCTCACCAGTGGTGTCACCAAAAATCTCAAATATTTTTTTAAATATTAAGTTACTGCTCCTTGAGCAATTTGCTAATAGTGGAGTGGATATAGACGTGCTAATTAAAAATATAAAATCAGTGCTAGCTAAAGGGAAAATGGATATTGGGAATAGTACGGAGGATTGGAGACAAATCTTCTCTGAATCTAATCCTCATGTTTGTCTCAAATGGTTTTAGAGGTCTTAACTTAATAATCCGAGTCATTTATTTAAAATGGTGAAAGCTTTTTAACCAAAACTTTACAAATTAGGGTTTCATTAAGAAGTTATGAATCTTTGGGAGAAGAATCCAAGCAGGGGATAAAATTACCATTATTTTCTTTGTTCCTATACAGATTGCAGCTCAGATTATTCAATACTGATAGCAGTTTACCTGAAATGACAACTTCTCCTAAAATGAAGATGATCCTGACTTGAGCTTGAGATAACAACATTCTTTTTCAAGTTCTTAATTTAAGGCTTAAATATAAATTTGGCTTCGATATAGAAAGAGAATGTATGTTTGTGTAGCCATTCTTAACTTATGAAGGTTCTTGTTAGACGTGAAAAGTCAATTTTTAACTCTTTTTTTTTCCTTTGTTTGAATTTTCACTTGTTTTTGAATTGTCACTTTTGTTGTATTTGTCTAAAGAACTGGGAATTAAAGGGACCAAAGTTGAAAGATGGCTAAAAGGGTTGGTCCACGTAAATGGTAAGAGCAAAACACAACCATTTGCCAATATAAATGGTAAGAGCAAAAACAACCATTTACTCTTGAACATATGATGAAATTTTCTTTCTTTTTCCCCTTAATCCATCCAAGTCAAAGTGGCTGTACAGTACATGAGACGGGCAATTCAGAAGAGGGCAAAATTTGATATTATGGACCTTAATTGCAAAAAGGTTTGTGTGTGAACTTCTTAAGAATGATGGGTGTGGCGTTTCAATTTTGTGAAATTGTATATTCTTCATTGTTTCTTTGGTGGCATGAATCTGGGCTTTGTCATGCACTACATGTAAAATTTGACATTACATTGTATCCATGTTTAATTTATAGAATACCTGGAGGTTGCACCTAAAAGCTAAGTTTCATGGATTGTCTTAACTCTCTGTTTATTGTCCATGTAAAATGTTTTAAATGAAAAATAAAAATAAAAATATATCATTTTAATTCTTATTTCCAATGTTTTGCTGACACTTGGAAATACTCTACAAAGACTACAAGTAACAAAATGATGCACTTGTATGCACTTTTATGAGGAGAAAACAGTTTTTTAATATTAGTATATAGGGACATATTCAAGTGTTGCATATGTATATAACATATGATTATAAAGTGATCTGTGAGCGTATATGGGTTTGTGTATATACATGTATATTACGTGCATACATATGCACTACCATGTGTGTATATGCATATACACATAATAACGATATACATAAATGTTGATTAATTTAGCATCTCAGTTGTAAGTATTCTCTGAAAAATGACTTCTGGATATTTTTTCCGCAAATTATTTTCAGCATATTAAGATAATTTCATTTTCCTAAAAATCTTTGGCAACCATTTTACGGACAACCAAGCACTGGAAACTGAAAATATTTTCCGGGAAATGTCAATTACATCGAGGCAAATGGTGAGTTAAGGGACCCGTGTCGGCACAAAACATGCAGACCCGAATTAAGGATATGCTTAGCTGGTTGAACGTGCACATATATTCCCACACCTGACCCATGTTTCTAGGTCCCTGTAGCATAGTGCCATAGCCTATAACGTACTTGGTAAACTAATTAATCAGTTTCTTTTATATCATATGACTAGGCTTTATATTTAATCTTCTTCATGTCTTTCTGCTGCAAGATTTGTAAAATTGAGGATAACAAGTTTTTCCATTTTATGATTTTATATTATAACGTTTTTGAACACCTGCAGGTTGCACCTAAAACATATATTCCTGCTTTATTTGGACATGCCAAGGATGACAAGTTTGTTCAATCCCACCACTCTGACCTCATCTTTACATCTATTCCTAGATCTCAAGTAATTACCATTTTGGCACCATTTTTATTTTTGTGTTGTGGACCTTTGGCAAGAAGGGTGTTTATCGCTCATTTTCTCTGATATTGTTACATGTACTATACGTCTATAATAGAACCATCAATCTTTTTGAGCCAAAGTGAGTGCTTTAACAAGTATCAGAAAATACGCAAGAACCATTATTGTGCATACATGAATAGCGTCTAGTGAAAGTTGGATGAATTCCTTTCTGACAATACTCCAGTTAAGTTAGAGTTGTGGGTACTGATCCAGCAAGCTCATCATCTGCTCGACCTTGCATTACAAACACTAAATCCGTCGATGAATTCCTTTCTGACAATACTCCAGTTAAGTTGCTAGTGTAATAGTATAACTCTTTCCTTCTAGTTTTACATCCTTTTTTTCCCCCTTGACTAGTGACTACACTACTTTCTCCTAATTAAAGTTTTGTCTCTTACATGTACGTGAATAGATGCAGGATTCTATGGTCAATGGAGATAATACACGAAATGATGATGACACATTACAATTTCAGGTGATTTCATTTCACGACAATCTTAGAGATTGAACTTTAAGTTTCTTGCTCTATGTTCAGTAATGTCCAATTTTTCAAGAATTCATCATTTGCTAGTAATTTGCAAGCAACTCCTTGATCCAAACCAATAGTTCGTGATATGATATTAAAATGTATCTCAAATTCAAAAAGCATTACATGGCATTCTCATAAAAGCATTACATGGCATTCTCATAAAAGCATAGTATTACATGGCATTACATAGCATTACATGGCATTCTCATAAAAGCATTACATGGCATTACATAGCATAGTATTCTATGCATTAAGTCACCCTACAAGTAAGATTGTCAATAGGGCCATTTCTAACGCTGCCTGTTTTCACCCGAACCAGGAACACACCTAGCTGAAACTGAGTTAGGGCTTAACTGATCTTGGGCAAGGCTAGATCAGCCTGAAATCCACTTAGCTTGGAATTATCTCATGTTTGCTGCTCAATACTATAGCTATATGTAGGTTGCATCTTTATAGCACAACTAAAGTGGCTCAAGTCTTCGGTTAATTTCTTTCTTCGAAAATGGTCTATGGTTGAAGCTTTTTATTTCTTTCTTTCCCTTTCCCCACTCTCCTTTAAATGATCCCTACTTTAATGCATGGTCTGCATGTTTCTTGTTCTTTTTTTTTTTTTTAATTTGTTATTTATCTGGAGCCTATTAACTGTTGATGCCATGGAGTGGAGCCAACTGAAGGTATCCTTTTGATTGTGGAGAGTCTGACAATGGAAGCAAATGAGAGCGATAACATTAGCATCACACAAAGTGGTCTAACCGTTACGAGCGAAGAAACTGGCGTCAGTGAGGCCAAAAAATAGAAGACCTTTGGATTCTGTTGAAGTCTAGGTCTACCGATTGCTCGGCAAATGACTTCAGAGATTGATATAGGCAAGGTATGTTCCGCATTTCTATGTTTACCTACAGAGAAAACAGAGTTTGATATTTAAATGCCTTCCCTGCAATCAAGCACAAGGGCCAAGTGCTGAAGTTATACTCACACACGCGCTCAGTCACTCACACTCACACAAGGGCCATGGTTGAACAAGTCCATAGCATTAAAGAAAAATAAATAAAAATAAAAAAGAAGAAGAAGTACCCGTGTCCCTTTCGTACCCAAGCCATACCCAGATTGAATCTTTCAATTAAACTTAACAGGACATGACTCAAGGAATACCCGACACGTACCCAGCCGTTCCATACGCGTACCCGTGTCCCCAAGGTACCCGGTACTGGTACAACACTCAAAATGAAGTACCTATGCTTCCTAGCCCATATATCAGCAATGACTGCCTTCTATTCCTGCTCTTCTACTAGCTATAAGTTGTTCTGAAGCCACTGTTGAAACTGTGTTGGAAGGAAACACAAATATTGATCGCAGTATGATGTGTTGTTTCATTTGTTATGGTTTTCATTTATTTTCTACTAAATGTAATGTAACTATGCAACATATGTTTTCTATAATGTGGAGATTATATGTGTAACTGTTTCGATCTAGCAATTTGTGAGTGTTGTAGGTAGGTGTCTTTCGGGGAAGAATTACCATAATTCTGCTTCTGAGAAAGTTTATTTTCATGTTGTCTTTCTCTCATCACAGTTCTTGAGGTCGGTGATGGAGTGTTTGAGGTGCTTTCTACTTCTGGTGATACACATTTGGGTGGTGACGACTTTGACAAGGTTAGTGTACCCTTGAGATCTTTACTGGCCACTTGTTATTTTAATTTTTCAGCTGAATTGTTGGTGCTGAAGATTATGTATTATGTGTAAATTTTTCGGCTGAATTGTTGGTGCTGAAGATGTATTATGTTTTCTCGCACAGAGAGTTGTAGACTGGCTCGCTGCAGATTTTAAGAAGAACGAAGGCATTGATCTTTTGAAGGACAAGCAAGCTCTTCAACGATTGACAGAGACAGCAGAGAAGGCAAAAATGGAGTTGTCATCTTTGACGCAGACAAATATTAGGTACATGCAGTGTCTTGGACTTGATATTTAAATGCCTTCCCTGCTATCAAGCACAAGGGCCATGGTTTTGATCCCTATTTTTCCCCCAAAATAAAAGCCGAGAAGATTAATAAATAGGACCAGATTCCAAGTTATTGATTATCTAAACCTGAGTGAGACTAGGAAATTGTAGAAGTAGAACTTCAAGCCATTTGGAATTTTTATTCACCTGTAAATTTAGGAGTGAAAATAGGGAGATTTTGGATAACCGAAATTGTTTCTCTCCAAATTGGACAGGCCTACTTGAAGCAAGTACAAGTATGTGGCTGCGTGTATGTGTACTTGTATCTATGCATATTACTATGTGAATGTGTATTTCATAATGAAGATAAGGTAATAGTGCTTTTGATGCATGCTTGGCAGATTGAAAAAGAGTTCAACCGTGTTTGTGTCAACACACTGATGCATCAATAAGAAATTAAGAATAGTACATGTACACACACACACACACACACATATATATATATGATAAGTACTTACTTGCTCTGCAAAGGGTGTTGGGGCACTGATCTGGAGAGTCTCAAGAAGGCTTTCGTAGGGGAAGACTCATTCCTTACGAGCGCTATTGTCACTGCCGCTCACTATTATAAATGATTTTATATGGTATAGCTGCATGGATGTGGTTATGTTTAAGTTTATACCATATTTGTGTTCTAGCATTTTCTCTTCTGTTGAACACTTGTTCAATATTTCATATCCTGCAGTAGCTTGGATTTATGCTCAAAGTCCCCTTTCAACTGATTTTGCTGCAGAGTACACGAAAACACAACCCTCCGCTCAGTTATCGAGACCCATTTGCAGCCTGGTCCATGGAATCACCCGCTGAGGCCATTTTGTGAAGAGTCGGTGGAATCTCTCAAAATTTTCATTCGTACAAATCCGAAGGTATTTTATATTTTTGATGAATACCCCTACTTGGTCTAAGATAAGCTTCTAAAATTATAGAAAGGTGTTACCAACATAAATATCCCTCTTAGGCATTGTTTGGTACATGGATTTGCTGATGGGAAAGAAAAGAACCATCGAGGAAACACTTTTCTATGTTTGGTTAGTACTGAAAAGAGCGTGGAAAATAGGCAGGAAAAGAAAATATTGTGAAAAATCAATTTAAAGTTTCTGAACTGTGTGTCACTTCGCTTTATATTTCCTCAAGTTCTTCATATATTTTAAAATTTTGGGACTTTTAATTAATTTAAGCATGGAGGATATCACTACGGAAAATTCTAGGGAAATAGTTTTCCTTCCTTTTCCTTCTCTAATCCACAAACTAATTGGAGCCTTAAGGTTGTAGAGGTACAACGTAGTGGACCCCCCATACTTTGAATTGTGTAAGCAATGGAACTTCCAATCCATATGTGGAATCCTGGGCTCTTTTAACTTTGAAAGAGGAGTAAGTCCTCACCGACTCGTAGGATGTAGGGGCTTAATTAAAATTTTCTTTCCCTTCCAAGAAAAAGAGGAAACCAAATAATTCTAGTATGACAAAGGATTGGTTTGGGGATTTAACCCATGGTGACTTAGGAATACTTAGGATTAGGATATTGATTGTTGACAAATTTGGTGTTCACCAGTGATTGGGATATCACTTAAAGTAATGTAGTGTGGTAAACAATTAACCAGTTTCTTGATGTTTTATTGGATGTCCAGGTAGATAAAGCCAGGAAGCGTTTGGACAAAACGGATGATTTCGAAGAGCCACTTCCAAGCATTTATTGAAGTGGAGAGTTTTTTTTTTTTTTTTTTTTTTTTTTTTTGTGTTTGTGTGTGTTTGTTAGATTCAGTTAAATGTCTATAAATTGGAATGGAATACCATAAATTGATTGTATGAGCATTTCTGCAAAAAGTCAAATTGGAATGAAAAGTTGAGAAATATATAGCGTTTCTTTCTTTTTTTCTTCTTTAGTTTTTGTCATGTAAAATTTTAATGTTGCAATTCAATTAATTATACTTGTAAATTAGCCAGGTTCAAATAAAAATTGGAGCATATAATTTAAATAATTTTTTAAAGAAATTTTATTAATATTTCTAACGGATATAACTGTTAGAAATCCGTTAGTATTTTTTTTGTTTTTTCTGGAAATTACTAACGGATATATCCGTTAGTAATCATTTCACAAACCGTTAGTATTCAATACAAATTTTCTAAAAAGAGTTCAAAAATTAACCGTTAGTAAGCAGCTTTCTAACGGATATATCCGTTAGTAAAATTAATTTTACTAACGGATATATCCGTTAGTAAATCCGTTAGTAATATTACTAACGCCAATATACTAACGGATATATCCGTTAGAATAAATATTACTAACGGATATATCCGTTAGTAATGAGGCCATATGGTGTAGTGTACGTCGATATAATAATATAATTCTATATCCATACGTCGATATAACAATATAATTCTATATCCATACGTTGATACAATAATACAAATCTGTTATCATATAACTGAGCCAGTAGCCACACCGATCACTTACCCAGTGGTGTCCTACGCCACACAATTCTATCCATACGATGATATCCATTTTCATACTCGTATCCATACGTCGATACAATAATACTAATCCAATATCACATAACATAGCCAGTCGGCCACACCGGTCCCTTACTCAGTGGTATCCTATGCCACATGATCCCTTGACAGGCTATCGATTGTCTACACGATACATCCTATCTGTAAACAATGGGAGTGGCACATTGGACATCTTCAATGATGCGTGTATTACTGGTCGTCTACACAACTGAGAATACATTAGAGCACTAGCTGGACGTCAACTACGGTACACTAGATGTCTTCAATAATGCACGCGTATCACTGGACCTCATCAATAGTGAGAGGCACACTAGGAAATTTAACCATCCCACATCCACCCGGCTTGTCAGCCATTGATCCCATGGATCCAAAGTACACATATCACATATTCCACATTGAGGCACAATTCACGATTCTCATCATTTTCTCTTATCTCTTCATATCACAATCCTATGCATGCTGACCACATGTCGTGCAATGCTTATACTCTAGCTACAGGAATTATCATATGCTCTGTATTTATCATATCTACTCTTTAACTGGTTATTAGCATACAGTCGTGTTCTTTTCTACTATTCAGTTTAACAATATCAACATATGGAATCATGGTACAACATTTAACTAACTAAATAGTTCATATCATAGTCAATAGGAAATAAACAGTGTCTATAAGTTCTGATCGATTGAACTCTTTTCAATAGATCGAGGAAAAGTAGTTTCGTTCAATTGATGTCCATTCGATCAATTATAGAAATAGTAGGTTTGATCGAGTAGTTTATTCAATCGATCGAAGAACAATAAGTTTCATTGGTTGATGCCAAGTTCAATCGATTGAGGATTATATTCTTCCTATAAACTGGATAGATTGAATGAACTCACCTCTCTCCAGCGGCCCGGTGACGGTGTTTGAAGCTCCACGGTGGCAGCTATGGTGAGCTCCTTCTCTCTGTCTCCTACTTCTCTTCTCTATCTCTTCTCTGGTCTTTCTCTGTCTTCTACTTCTTCTTCTTCTCCTCTTATTCTTGTCCTCTTCTCTCTGTCTAAGCATATATATATCACACACACACACACACACACAATTATATATCTAGATATATAGGACACATACACATGCATAACTCTCTCTTTAATCTCTAAACTGCCTAAACACCACACACATATAGAGAACACATATATATAGGGAGACAAGAGGGACATGTGGCAAACATAGGGATAAGAATAATAACACTTTCAATCGATTGAAGTGAGTTCGATCAATTGAGAATAGGTGTGGACACGCGGCCTCCGGGCAATCCACCCCCATTTTTTGTTTTCGGCAGGGTTTTAGAATTGATTTTCCTATTTTGAAATTGATTTGAAAGAAAAGAAAGAAATGGTTTGTTGAAAACAGATACAAAGTTGCCATTTGGTCTTTAAGGAACCAAGAAACCTAATGTTGACTCACCCAAATGGATAAAGGGCACCAGCCCTTCATAACCAAAGAACTTGGCTTGGGGTTTTGGTACGAGAGAGGAAGGAGCCTTTATCACGACTAAAACACCCTCAACTTGCCCCGTCTCTCAACGGGCCTAGATTAGCATCCAAATAATCATGTTATACTATGTTTGGTTCGACAGTTAATATTTATGATAGGTATATTACATTGCACAAGAATCTTGAAATGGAAGATCAAAAGATAAGATATCATTCATAAGATCTAAACCAAATATCACACAATGCAAAAGTGAAAGATCACACAAACAAACCTAGGAAAAATCGTTTAATCACATATCAAGTAATCAAGTTTTCCTAATCTAAAGGGGTACATGAATTGTTCTTGAAAAAAATAATCAAAGAAATAAAAAATATGCTTAGCAAGCTAGTATGATGCATGTTAATCTTTGAGAAAAAAAAGACCTCTCAATCCCCGGGACGGATGAGAAAGACATATTAGATCGGGGGGAGCATGAACGTGTGATCAAGTTCAATCCTTATAATCTTCTTAGATTAGGAGTCACAAAAATCCCAAATCTTGCATGGATACAATGGATGAGCCTAGAATGTGCAAAGTCGTAGTGTGTTTGTGTTCATGGATCTTCTAAAGCGACTTAGAAGTCTAAAATATGCATGAATGTATGGAGAATATCATTATAGGATATGTACAAATGTAGTATGAACTACTTCCTAAGATATGTGTTAATTTGGAATGCATGTGAACATCTAATCAAGGAATAAAAGTTGAAGGAAGCTTGCAGTGAATAGTGGACAGAATAGTGAGTTCATTTTGTAAAAATGAAAAAGTGAGGTTAGAAATGTTTTTAATTCATGATTTTTATGGAGATCATCCTTATTGTGTCTAAAACACATATCAAAAAGCCAAATAACTATTGAAGTTACAAATTGGGAGAAATCATATAAACAAGAGAGGTTGCTCAGAAACAGAATCCATACTGTTGACTGAAATGTAGACAAATCTTAGAAAATGAAAACAAAACATTTAGAAGCCCCTATTATACAGAAAATTCCCTAAGACACTAAAGTTCAAGGAAAAAATGAGTTGGGACCAGAAAGTTTTATGGAAAACAAGTTGAAAGTCAACCAAGCTGTTGTGATAGCCAAAATAGAATGTCTAGAAGGACTATTTGGGTTAAAATGGAACCCTTTCAAGTGTTTTTAAATAAAACTAAAAATCACGGGTGTCCCATAATGAGTTAGGAAGACTTTCCAAGTGGTCTCATAGTCATCCTTTGAGTATTAAACTCAGAATGTCATTTTAAAGTTGGATAACTCACTGTTTTGAAGATTTTTGAGAAAACAAGGTTTATTTCATAGAATCCAAATGTTGGGATTTTAGAGGGGTTTTGAAAGCACATTTTTAGCAGTAAATGGAGATTAAAAACCACTTCAAATATCAACATCAAACTCATATTAAGAACCTTCAAGATTGTTGGAGAGCATTGCTTTTATTTTGGAAATAACTTCAAGAATACATAGGAATGTATTGAAATTAGAATCATCATCTATTAAACATGTTTTTGAGGTCAAGATCTACTATCCATAAGGATTCACTCACCTCAAATACCATGTCATCATCTTGATGATGATGATGAACTAGTAAGTAATCAAAGAAAAAAAAAGAAATGAGGTAAGAAAAGATGAACATATATAAACAAGCAAGTAAATAGCAATCAATAGTTGATAATCATTGAGATATTGGACTTGTAGCTTGATGTTTCACTCATATATAGTGACTTTGGACATGGAAGTAGCTTCCTACCTCATAAATGCTCACAAAAATGGTGGTTGGGTGTATTGAATGTGAAGTAAAGAGGAGTAGTGAAGTCAAAACAAGGTTGGGAACTCACTTTCTTGTTGAAAAAAAATCAAAACGATGAAGCTCTCTTTCTTTCTATTCTAACCTTATCTCTACAACTTTCTCTCTATAACTTCTATAAACTTTGATTTGCCACCCCTCAAATGAGGAGTCAAGGGCGGTTTATATAGGCCAATTTAGGGGGAGTTTGGAATTTAAAAAGTGCTCCCATTGGTTCCAAACATCTGTGAACATAAAACTACATCGTTTTGGCTTTCAATTATTTAATTTGGGGGCCACAAAACTAATTACAAAAATGGAGCAGTCTGGGAGAAAGTGCCACGGCGGCACTGGGCCTATGCTGCGGTGGCAATGGGCCAATGCCACAGCGGCACTGCTCCTCAGATGCCTAAAAATTTGTATTTAGGCCCCCAGAGGTTCTGGTATTTGCGAAAAGGCCCTATTTCATCCGAAATTCACTGAAAATGCATACGAACTCCAAACTGAGGTTATGATATACCGTTTGAAAGGTAATGGAGTCTAATTTCTATAAAAAAAATAGTTCAGGGATAGGTCACTTTGAAAAGTTTTGTAGTATTCGCGATAAACGTTGATTTGATCACCTTTTTCACCTTTGGATATTCATAATAAATTCCTTCTAAATCCAGAAATTATGCGTGTACACGAAAAATGTTTGGAAAATGATGTGTTCTAGCCTCCGAGTCAACTTTTGGTCAAACCGGTTAAACCAGGGACACTTAGGAAGTTCTGGGAAACTCTGGGAGCTCCCAGGAGCTAACATTTTTGTCCGATTTTCTTTTAAAACTCATTTTATTTCTTTTCACATGATCTAGAATGATCTTGGAACTTCTTGGTGAATTCGGATGATTTTTGGTCAAACCTGGTTAAACCTGGGTCAAACCGGTCAACGGGAACTTTTCGGGTTTCTTTGGGAGCTGATGATTTCATTTGATTTTGCTGAAAAACTCATTTTGTTACTTTTCTTACGACGTAGCATGTACCTAGAACTTTTGGTCAAAATATGGGAGTTTTTAGGCTTTTAGGGGCATTCAGGTCATTTGTACCACTTTCTGAGCATTTTGAGAGATAGAACTAACTTCCTGGAGTCCTTTTCGAGTCTTTTTCGATTATCGTGAACCATCAAGCTATAGGTCTCCTATATCTGATAGCTGACAAAATGGAGTGTCTATAGTTTGCCCTTCTTTGGCACGAACTTGCGAGGCAACGCATGTCGCAAGTGAGTGCCAAAGTTTTGAAGAGACAGGTCTTTTTGGAGGCTATAGATTTAGGATTAAAAGCGTTGCAAAAGATGCAAGGATAGAAAATATGATGCTGAGGCTACCGTTGGTCGCACTCTACGTAAGCTGCCTACATATCCCCAAGAGGAAATAGACCAGGATGTAGTTCGGGGTACAAAGGAACAAATCATACATATACAACAAGAAAAGCAGATGCTATGAGAATAATATGCAATGTATGGAGGTGATATGAATTGTGTCCTGAGTCCTATCATGTCTACTATTCTGATTCTAGTATGAGCCGGTGCTGTGAGTGTGCCACGCCGAGTGGGCTTATGTTGTGCTAGTGTTTATTCGACTCTAATGTAGTGGTTGTCTTGGATAATGACACCAAGGTTTGGAAGACTCTGGGTCTTGGGGCAAACTTTTCGGATTTCAGGAAGTATGCTTTACAAGTGAATGGGATCGGGTATGGGGTTCTCGAGGATGACAATCGATGACAGACATAGGAGCCCAAGATGTCAAGAGACGGATATGGTGGCCCTAGACATTGGGAAGATGGTCATAGGAATCTTTGAAGGATGGGGAAACCCAAAATAACTGACGAACGCAGAAGTCCTGGATACCTAGCAATGGATGATGAAGCTCAAGACATCCCATGAGCGAGGGAGTTCACGATAACCGGCAAGTGAGGGCGCTCATGATAACTGATAGATAAGGAAGCTCATGGTAACTTACAAATGAGGAAGCTCACGATAACTGACAGGCAGCGAAGGTAAATAATAGACGCGGAGTCTTGGATATCATATGGTAGTTTCATTGTGACAAGGCAATGCTTGCCATGGGAGTCAGGATCATTTACAGACCCTTGTGATGTCCAATCTGGAAAGCCAGTTCTGGTTTCTAGGAGTCGATTTTCTCTATTCTCTTCTGCTGGGGATTATAGGGGACTTTCTGGGAATCTCTCTTAACTACCGACTGAGAACCAAGATCCATCTCTGAATCTCTCATGGTTGATCGAATTTTTTTTATCGAGAACCAGGATTCATCTCTGAATCTCTCACGGTTGATCAAATCTTGCCATGCTCAATCCTAAAGAGCCCGTTAGGGCCTTCGGAGCTGATTTATCTGCTTGGGATAGCGGGGGATTCTCTGAGAATCTCTATTAACTATCGATCGAGAACCAGGATCCATCTATGAATCTCTCGCGGTTGATCAAATTTTGCAACGCTCAATCCAAAAGAGCTAATTAGGGCCTTTGGGAGCAAATTTTGTCTTGTGTTTTCTTACTGGGGATGGTCTGATACACATACGGACTATCAGGAATAAAACCTTATAAATCTCAACTAAAATGGGTCACTGGGGCTGATCGGGACAAGAAAAGGGCTGAAACGGGCCAAAATGGGCTGAAACGGAGCGAAGCAGGGCCTACAGGGAGCAGTGCCGCGGCGACACTGGGCCATTTCCATAGTGTCACTAGGTGGCCGAACACCATTATTGTATATTTTGAGTTTTTTACCATTTTGGGCCCATTCTTGGCCATTTTGGGGTGTTTTTGGAGCCAAAACCTGTCGAAAATCAATTTGTTCACACTCGGGTGAGTAATCTTTTCCCACGATTGGAATTTTGATTGGTGTTTTAATTTTCTCCAAATTTCAAGAAGAAAGTTTGGTTTTAAATTCTACTTTCTTTGCAGATCCATGGCTTTAAGCTCGAGGAGGCTCTCTAAGAAGGCCAAGGAATGGGTAAGGGTTGAGAGCCAACCCCCGGAGTTGACTTTGCGTGACCCTCAATGTCACCTTTTTGCCGTGGCTCTAGCAAGTCAGGTATGTGAAATTTTCGGTAGTTTAAGACTATTTTTGTGCATTGCGCTAGTTTTGTGAACTGTGGTGTGCACCCAGAGGTCGTTGGAAGCTTGTTTTGTGCTCATTTGGTAAATTTGCGAAGTTGGACTTCGGGCCGTGAATAGTGACTTTGTGCTCATTTTTTGCTATTTTTGATGTGTGCAGGTACCGGAGGTCATCTTGAAGGGCCACGGTAGTCTTGCTCATGCCTTCCTGTGGTATACCCGGCTTTCGCTCGCCGTTCGACAGATGGTTGACGAGGCTAGGTTTGACGGCTTTGTCCGCCTGGTTTCAAAGAGCACAAATGACTTGGCACACTTTTATGCTCTGGCTGAGAGATGGTGGTATATAACCACTACTTTCCATCTTCCATTTGGTGAAATGACGATGACGCCTTTTGATTTCTTTATGATCACCAGCTTGAGAGTTGGCAGAAAGTGCCTAATCTTGTATTATTGTTATGAGATCGACGCTGAGGCCGTTGAAACATTGATTGGAGCATTACCCCAAATCTGGAGGGGCATCGGTTCACCTACAGCTAGCTTTATCGGGCTTATGGTAAGGGAAGACACACTCTCAATCACTAGCAGCTATTACGACTCTTCCTTCTGTATGTCCTTGGTTGTTCGATGTTTGCGATGCAAAATGACCAGGTGAGCCTGAGGCTTCTCACTTGCTTCTCAACTATTGATGAGATTCCTTCTTATGACTGGGTAGTGCCACCCTGGCTCATCTTTATAAGTACATAGGTGAGGTTTCCCGTGGGGACATCAAATCTATCGGAGGGTTCTGGCGAGCCTGGGAGGTATGTACTGCAATCTCTTTTATCTTTTGATTTCCCTGCTTCTGTTTTCTGATTTTTAATTTTTATGCAGCTCTGGTGCTTTGAGTATCTAAAGATGTTGGCTCCTACCCCCGCCAATGAGTCAGGCGAGGATAAGGATGAGGATGAGGACGGCATGGCTCCTGTACCTTTGTTCCCTTTGGGCTTAAGATGGCAGAGAGATGTTATTGGGGTTAAGAGTAGGGCCCACGGGATTTTTCTCCTGAAGAACTTCTTGTCCGAGCTGACCGTTTCCAGTGTTGATTGGACACCCTAGGAGAATGCTTCTTATGCCGTTCCTGAGGAGATTCAAGCGGTCAAACCTCTTGCTTCTCGCCGGTTTCTAATGGAGAGTACTAAAGGTAGGCAATGGTACCTTGGCGAACAGGTGTCTCGGCAGGTGGTTGGTGGCCCGAGGTACTATCTTCCTCATAATCCTCCCATGATGGATGATGATGATCTTTCTGGTGCCGTTCTATAATTGGCTTTGGCCGGCACTGATGCTTCAGATCATTTCCGTTCTGAGACTGGCTATGAGACCTACCATGGCCGCTTTCTGATGCCCAACTTCCCACTCCTGGATGTGAGTTTTTATGTTTTATCCTCTATTCGTCACTTATGTACTTGACTTATCTTTTCCTAACTTGTTTTGTGCCTACAGTTTTGCATAATGTATAGGAGACAACCTCCTCCAGATTCTGACCCCATCCCTCCTTGGGACTGAACCGTTAATGTCTTGGGTACCGATGGTTCCCCCTAGGTTATGGAGGTTCCATGAGTCACGTGCGGGTATCTCATCTAGCCAGTAGGTGTCCTCAACGTCCCTTGGAGTTATGGTGAGGAGGGTCACACCCTGGCAGCTAGCCTACGGTCTTTGGTCCTTACACGAGACCACAGGGTATGTCTTTAATTTTGCGCTTCTTAAGGTTATGAGGTTCTAACCCTAGATTTTACTCTTGACAGATGGATGGTATGTGATAGTTTGTTACTAGTCAGATGGCGTCCTTGGTAATTTACTGACTCGACTATATTTTTGTACTTTTATCACTTTACGGCTGACTATTTGCATCTTATTTGTGTGTGCAGTGTGGTGGAGGCGGTGCTGGATCGTCGAGGTCTAGGTCAAGGTGCAGAGGCGGTAGGAGGCCGTTGCCGACGTACACTCCGGGTGGCCCGGTGGAGGATGAAGAGAATGAGGACTGAGGCCTCATGAATGGGGACTTTTGTTTTGTCTCCATATTATGCTTTCGATTTGGTTATATCAGTGTATTTTTTTGTGAATGATGGACGATCTATAGGATGATTCGTCACCTTTGACAGAGTATTATGATGTTTTGCCTTTAGAGCCGGATAGATTCCGGTTTGGAGGCGCAGTTGTGTGCTTGTTTTAGTTGGTAATCGTGTGACGATAAATTTGTGCACTGTGATTTTGTGATTGTTAATGTTACTACGATGAGCAGCCTTGTGATAGTAAGTGTGTTTGCCTTGCAGGTGGGATAGTCCTTGAAACGGGGAGGTGCTACCGAAATTTTGAATTTTGCTAGAGCTGTGACAGAAAACATGGCATTATATGATCCCGCTCAACTCTTCACTTGGCTGAACATCACAGATGGTGTGGAACAGATCAACCTCTTCAGTTATGGCTTGACCGAGCTATTCTCTCTTCTTCAAATAGCCTTGAATGCTGAGTTCATGCGTGCTGCTATTACCCATTGGGACCCGGTAAATCATGTTTTTGACTTCAATAGCTTGGAGATATGCCCCCTTGTGGACACGCGGAGTTCTACCACTTGTTTGTTTGAGATTTGTTTTGAAAAGGAAAAGAAAAGGAAGGTCTGTTGAAAACAGATACAGAGTCGCCACTTGGTCTTTAAGGAACCAAGAAACCTAATTTTGACTCACCCAAATGGATAAAGGGAACTGGCCCTTCATAACCAAAGAACTTGTCTCGGGGTTTTGGTACGAGAGAGGAAGGAGCCTTTGTCGCAACTAAAACACCCTCAACTCGCCCCGTCTTTCGACCGGCCTCAATTAGCATCCAAATAATAATCTTATACTATGTATGGTTCGACAATTAATACTATGATAGTATATTACATCACATAAGGAAATTTGAAATGGAAGATCTAAAGATAAGATATCATTCATAAGATCTAAGCCAAATATCATACAATGTAAAGTGAAAGATCACACAAATAAACCTAGGAAAAATCGTCTAATCATGTATCAAGTAATTAAGTTTCCCTAATCTAAAGGGGACATGAATTGTTCTTGAAACAAATAATCAAATAAATCAAAATATGCTTAGCAAGCTAGCATGATACATGTTAATATTTGAGAAAAGAAGACCTCTCAATTCCCGGGACGGATGAAAAAGGAAGATTGGATCGAGGGGGAGGCATGGACGTGTGATCAAATTCGTTCCTTATAATCTTCTTAGATTAGGAGCCACAAAAGCCCCAAATCTTGCATGGATGCAATGTTTGTATCTAGAATGTGCCAAGGTTGTAGTGTGTTTTATGTTCATGGATTCCTAGAATGACTTAGAAGTCTAGAATGTGTATGAATGAATGAATGAAATCATCATGGGATATGTACAAATATAGTATGAACTACTTTCTAAGACATGAGCTAATTTGGAGTGAATGTAAGCATTAAATCAAAAGGGGGGAAGTAAAAGTGTGCTTGCTGTGAATAGTGGACAGAACAGTGACATGATCTTGTGAAAATTTAAAAGAGGGGTTAGGAATGTTTTCAATGCATGATTGTTTATGGAGATCTTCCTTATTGTGTCTAGAACACAACCCAAAAAGCCAATATTTAACAACTATTACAGATTGAGAGAAATCATATGAACAACGGAGGTTACTCAGAAACAGAGTTCGTACTGTCGACTGAAATGTCAAAACTTCTTAGAAACTGAAAACAAAACATCGAGAGGCCCATATTATATAGAAAGTTCCCTAAGACACTGAAGTTCAAAGGAAAATAAGTTAGGACCACCCCTTTTGGAAACATTTTCTGAAAAACAAGTTGAAAATCAACCAAGCTGCTGTGACAGCAAAAATTGAATGGAAGGAATGTTTGGGTCCAAATGGACCATTTTCAAGTATTTTCAAGTCAAACCAAAAATCATGGGTGTTCTCTAATGTGTTAGAAAGACTTTCCAATTGGTCTTGCATCCATATATTGAGTATTGAGTTCTAGAGAATTCTTTGAACTCAGATAATTCACTGTTTTGACTCACTGTTTTGAAGATTTTGGGAAAAGCTAGAGTTTTCTTTCTTGAGATCAAAATGAGGGATTTTAAGAGGGGTTTTGAAATAGAGGTTTTGAAAGTATGTTTTCAACATCAAATAGAGATTATAACCACTTAAAATGTCAACATCAAACTCATCATCAATAACCTCCAAGATTGTTGGAAAGTACTATTTACATTTTAAAGACAATTTCATGAATACATATGAATGTATTGAAGTTGAAATCATCATCTATCAAACATGTTTTTGAGGTCAAGAGCTACTATCCATAAGGATTCACTCACCTCAAACTTCATGTCATCATCTAGATGATGATAGACTAGTAAGTAAATAAAGAAGACAAAAAAAGAAATGAGGTGGGAGAAGAGGAACAAATATAAACAAACAAATAGTTAGCAATCAATAGATGATATTCATGATGTATTGGACTTGTAATTTGGTGTTTCACTCATATGTGGTGACATTGGACATGGAAGTAGCTTCCTCTTCTTAAATGCTCACTAAAATGGTGGTTGAGTGTATTGAATATAAAGTAAATATGAGTAATGAAGTAAAAACCAAGTTTAGAACTCACTTTTTGTTTGGAAATCAAAGAAGAAAGCTTCTTTTCTCTCTATTTTAACCTTATCTCTACAACTTTCTCTCCAAAACTTTTCAAAGCTTACATTTGACACCCCCAAAATGATAAGTCAAGGGGGGTTTATATAGGCCAATTTGGGGTGATTTTGGGATTTTAGAAGTACTCCTATTGGTCCCAAACATCTGTGAACATAGAACTACGTCGTTTTGTTTTCAATTATCAAAATGAACCCCCAAAAGAAATTACAAAAACATACCATTTTAGAGGAGAGTGTCGTGGCGGCACTGGGCCTATGCCGCGGCGGCAGTGGGCCAGTGCCGCGGCGGCACTACTCCTCATTCGTCCAGATAATCCTTTTTAGGCCCTAGAGGTTCCGGTATTCGCGAAAAGGCCCTATTTCGTCTGAAATTCGCAGAAAATATATTCGAACTCCAAATTGAGGTTGTGATATACCGTTAGAAAGGTAATGGAGTCTATTTTACATAAAAAATAATAATTTGGGGATAGGTCACTTTGAAAAGTTTTGCGGTATTTGCGATAAAAGCCGGTTTGATCACCTTTTTCGCCTTCGAAAATTCATAATAAACTCGTTTTAAATCAAAAAATTATGTGCGATATACCGTTGGAAAGCTATTGACCTCTAGTATCCATGAAAAATGTTTAAAAATTCTTACAGTGCTCCGGTTCTAAAGTCAAATTTTGGTCAAACTGGTCAAACTTGGGATTCCCGGGAAGTTCTGGAAATCTCTGGGAGCTCCCAGGAGCTGACGTTTTCGCTCGATTTTCTTTTAAAACTCATTTTAATACTTTCCGCGTGATCTAGAATGATCCCGGTGAATTTGGACAATTTTGGTCAAACTTGGTCAACCTTGATCAAACCTGGTCAAACCTTGGTCAAACTGGTCAACGGGGACTTTTCGGGTCTTTCGGAGGTCTCTGGGAGCTGACGATTTCATCTGACTTTACTTAAAAACCCATTTTCCTACATTTCTTATGACATAGCATGTTTCCAGAATTTTCGGTCCAAATCTGGGAGTACTCGGGCTTTCAGGGGCATTTTGGTCATTCTGAGCATTTTGAGAAATAGAACTAACTTTTAAGAGTCCTTTTGAGTCTTTTTCAATCATTGTGAACAGCTAAGCTATGGGTCTTCTAAATCTAATAGCTGACAAAATGGGGTGCCTACAGTTTGCCCCTCTTTGGCATAAACTTGCGAGGCAACGCATGTCACAAGCGAGTGCCAAAGCTTTGAAGAGACAGGACTTTTTGGAGGCTATAGATTTAGGATAAAAAGCGTTGCAAAAGATGCAGTGATACTGAGGCTAGTGCTAGTCATGCTCTGTGTGAGCTGCCTACGTATCCCAAGTGTAATCAGACCAGGACATAGTTCGGGCCACAAAGGAATAAATCACACATGCATATACACAAAAATAAGGCGGATGCTATGCTATATGAGTGATATACCATGCATGGATGTGATGTGAATCGCGTCCTGAGTCCTATCATGCTTAGTGTTATGATCTTAGTATGAGCTGGTGTTGTGTGGTGTGTGCCACTCTGAGTGGAGTTATGCCGCACTAGTGTCTCCGACTATGGAGCAGCGGCTGACTCGAATAAAGACACAATGATTTGGAAGACTCTGGGTCTTGGGGCAAACTTCTTAAATTACAGGAAGTGTGCTTCGCAAACAAGTGAAATAGATCAGATGCACTTTTTTTAGAAGACGACAGCTAAAGGTGACCGAGGGATCTTGTGATAAATGATAGGTAAGGAAGCTATGAAAATAGACAGATGAGAAAGCTCATGATAATCAGAAGAGACGGACCCGTGGAAGGACGGTGCTTCGTTTTCAAAATCTGGATACAGGCGATGTTCTAGTTATTCCTAATGGCCTATTTTCGGGAGTCGGTTCCTCTTTTGTTACTTTCTGCTGGGGGTAGTGGGAACTAGTATCTTTCTGTATCTGTCCTCGGGGGATGATGTAGGGTTCTCATAGAATCTTTGTTTTCTTGATCGGGAACCAAGACCCATCTCTGAATCTCTCATGGTTGATCAAATATTTCAGCGCTCAATTAGAGGGCCGGTCGGGGACTCCGGGAGCTGGTATCTTTCTGTTTCTGTCCTCAGGGGATGATGTAGGACTCCCGAAGAATCTCTCTTGACTGTTTCTTGATCAAGAACTGGGACCCGTCTCTGAATCTCTTCGGTTAATCAAATCTTTAAATTTGTCTGTCCGAAAAGTTGATTCGGGCCTTCGGGAGCCAATATCTTTTTGTTTCTATCCTCAGGGGATGATGTAGGATCCTCTGAGAATCTCTCTTAACTGCTTCTTGATCGGGAACCAGGACCCATCTCTGAAACTCTCACGGTTGATCAAATATTTGCATTGGTCGGTCTGAAAAGCTGATTCGGGCCTTTGAGACCCGATATCTTTCTATTTTTGTCCTCAGGGGATGATGTAGGATCCTCAGAGAATCTCTCTTAACTGCTTGTTGATTGGGAACCAGGACCCATCTCTGAATCTCTCACGGTTGATCAAATCTTTGCATTGGTCGGTCCAAAAAGCTGATTCAGGCCTTCGGGAGCCGATACCTTTCTGTCTCTATCCTCAGGGGATGATTTAGGATCCTCGGAGAATCTCTCTTAACTGCTTCTATGGTGTACTAGCCAAAAACCAGGATTTGTTACTGAAACTCTCGTATTTGATCAAAATTTGTGACGGTCGTCCTGAAACAATTGATTCGGATCTTCGGGAGTCGATTTTTCTCAGTTTCTGCTCACTGGAGGTAGCCTTGATGACTTTTAGACTGATGGGGGTAAAACCTCATAAATTTTGACCGAAATGGGCCACCAGGGCTGATCGGGGCCAGAAATAGGCTGAAAAAGGCCAATACAGGTCAAAACGGAGTAAAATGGAGCAAAATAGAGCAAAGCGGGGCCCGTGGGGAGCAGTGTCCAGCGGCATTGGGCCACTGCCACAGCGACAGTTGACCAGTGCTGCGGCGGCATTGGGTGGCCGGACTCCATTTGTGTATATCTCGGGTTTTTGAGCTTTTCAAGCTCATTCTTTGGCCATTTTGGTGGTAGGTTTCTGGCTTGACTTTGTTTTTGTATTTTTTGTTATTTCCCTACTGATTGCTTTCATTTTATTTATGTGTGCAGCACCGTGGGGATAGCGCTGGCTCATCGAGGACCGGACCGAGGTACAGAGGTGGCAGGACGAGGCCATCGCCGACGTACACTCCGGGTGGTCCGACAGAGGATGAAGAAGAGGAGGAGTGAGGCCTCCTAAGCAAGGATTTTGTTTTATCTCCATTTCATGTTTTTGATTGGGTTATACCAGTGAATGATATGACTATTCGGACAATGTTTAAGACAATGTGTAGGATGATGTATAGGATGATGTGTAGGATGATGTGTCACCCTTGATAGAGTATTATGACATTTTGCCTTTCGAGCCAGATAGTTTTCGGTTTGAAGGCGCAGTTGTGTGCTTGCTTTTATTTAGTGATTGTGTGACGATATACATATCTGTGCACTTGTGATTTTGTGATTATTGATGTTACTGCGATGACTAGCCTTGTGACAGTGATTGTGTTTGCCTTGCAGGTGGGATAGTCCATGAAACGGGGAGGTGCTGTCGAAATTTTGAATTTTGCTAGAGCCACGACAGAAAATATGACTTTGTATGATCCCGCTAAACTCACAGCTTGGCTAAACATCATAGATGGTGTGGAACGGATCAACCTTTTTAGCTACGGTTTGACCGAGCTGTTCTCTCTTCTCCAGATGGCTTTGAACGCTGAGTTCATGCGTGCTGCTATTGTCTATTGGGACCCGGTGAACCATGTCTTCAATTTTAATGGCCTGGAGATATGCCCCCTGTTTGAGAAGTTCTGTGCTATCCTTGGCTACGATTCTGATTCTGACCTGATTCTCCCTTCCGCTGATACCCCCAGTCCTACGCGAGGCTTGGCTGAATACCTGAATTGTTCCATTACTATTTCCCGCTAGCTGATTCATGGTGAGGTTCTTGACATTGCTTCCATCATCGCCCGGTATGCTTAGTCTTGGGAGTCCTAGCGCATATGATGTCACCCGCGGGGCTGCTCTGATATTGTGTATGACTTCACACTTTCTGTTCTTGAGTGCTTCTATTGACTTGGTGCACGTGTGCCTTGGGCTGAAACTTAGCAGGAATCCCATGGCCATGGTTCTGGCTGAAACCCTGAATGGTTTGGATCACGGTTTCATTCAAGGAACGCTTCTACTTTCTGGGGCGCCTTTGGTGTTACAGGCTTGGCTCTACGAGCGCCTCCAGTTATGGACAGGTAATGTGCCGTCAGTTTATTTTTACAGAGCTGTGCTTCATCCTCATTATACTTCTGCCGATTGGGTGGGCATGATGGGTGATTTTCCTGAGGCTGACATTTACTGGATCGTGAGGCGTTGGGGCCTTCATGCTGTGACCACTAGTCTTGGGGATTTCCAGAGAATGTGGCTAATAGGTCTGAGAGAAACCTCCTTCTATCATCCTCGCCGATTGGCCAGACAGTACGGGCAAGTTCAAGAGGTTCCCCGGGGGTTTACTGAGAGCATCTTTGCTTCCAGAGTCAGAGCCACTACTATTGCTGCTTTCATCAAGGGTTGGGTCGGTCGAGTAAAAGCCTACCTCTAAAGACCTTTGAAGAAATATAAAAAAAACTAGGCTTGACTGATTCTGCTTCTTTCCTCCAAGTGTCTTTGATATTCGTGATTGCTTTCCGAAAGAACTTTTTGTGTTTTCATTTATCCCTGCTTATGTAATATTCGAAGTTTGTTTATCGGCGAACCTTGGTTACTTGGAGAACCTTGTTTTATGCATTTGGTTTTCTGAAAATATTTGTAGTATGATTTTGATAAGGTGTTTGCTTTTGGTAATTATTTGGGCACGCTAGGACGATTAGAGGCAAACTAGGCGGGTGGCCAAAGTTTGCCCCTAGTTTGGGATATGTATGGTTATGAGGCGAACGAGGTAGATGATCGACGTTTTCCCTTAGTTTAGAAGAGGTTTAGGCAAACGAGGTGGGTGGCCAAAGTTTGCCCCTAGTGTGGAGGGTGATTTCTGGGTTATGGTAAGGACCGCGACTTTATATTTCTCACACGCTCATAATTTTGCCTAGGCACCAGTTAGGTGACCTAGCGAGCTCTTTTCACTCTTTTGTTATCGCTCACTTTGGATTTAACTCTAACTTTTGCCTAGGCATCCTTTCAGATTTTCAACCTAGTGAGCCATCCTTCTTTTTTCTTTTTTTGAAAGTCTGCCTACGTACCCCCGAACGAGGATCAGGTCCAACATAGTTCGGGCCAAAGTTTTGAAAGAAAAGGGGTTAATTATGATGGTGTCGACCGAATCTATGCGGTTACCTACATATACCCGAGTGGGAATCAGGTCGAGCGTAGTTCAGGCCAAAGGGGCTTTGGGGATTGGTCAAGCATAGTACTTTTTGAGCCGATCCATGTTGATTGGTTATTTGAATTCAACGCAATCGAGGTCCATGAGGTAGGTTGCTCCTCCGAAAAGGATAGTTTTGACGATGTAAGGGCCGACCCATTTGGGTTTGAACTTTCCGCATGGATCAAAGATCGGGGCTCGCAATTCTTTAAGGACAAGGTCACCCTTGACAATTTTCTTCGGACGAACCCTTTTGTTGAAAGCACGGGCTATCCTCTTTTGATAGATTCGGATATGGTCGATTGCTGCTAGGCGCTTTTCATCTATGAGAGCCAATTCTTCGTACCTTTCCCTCAACCAATCTGATTCTGAAATTTCAGATTCTGCCATCACACGCAGGGACGGTAGTTCTATCTCGATTGGAATTACTCCTTCCATTCCATATACTAGTGAGTAAGGAGTTGCTCCTGTGGACGTTCTTATCGATGTTCTGTCTCCCCAAATTGCGAATGGTAGCTTTTCATGCTAGTCTTTGTAGCTATCAGCCGATTTCTGCAGTATGGCCTTGACATTCTTGTTTGCAGCTTCGACTGCCCCATTAGTTTGCAGATTGTACGGTGATGACTTGTGATAAGTGATTCTATATTCCTCAAACAGATCTCTGACTTCAGCTTTGAAATGACTACCATTGTCTATGATGATCTCATGGGAGACTCCATAGCGACAGATGAGGTTCTTCTTGATGAACTTGGCCACTTCCTTGGCCTCCAACTTGCTGTAGGATGCGGCTTCTACCCATTTTGTGAAGTAGTCAATGGCCATCAAAATGTATCAATTTCCATTCGAGGATTTCGGAATGATTTCACCGATGATATCGATTCCCCAAGTTGAGAATGGCCAAGGTGAGGTCATGCTCTATAGAAGGGATGGTGGTACATGCATCATGTTTGCATGGATCTGGCACTTGTGACACCTTCTTATGTATTCGTAACAATCTTTCTCCAATGTTGTCCAGTAGTACCCTTGTCTTACAATTTTCTTAGCCACCATGTGACCGTTCATGTGTGGGCCGCATTGTCACGCCCCGGAGTAAGCCAAAAATAGGGAAAATAAAAATTTTCCTTTATGGGTCCGTAGACACGTGACTAGTTTGATAACCGTTCTGTCCTTCTAACTCCGCACCATGCAATCATAAGGGAAATGCTAGGGCATAAGCATAATCTAAACTTATCAGAGCGTAAATACAACAGCGGAAATTAAACAAGGGTTACAATAACTTAAATCTTAATACAAGAGGCCATACTAAACAATTTACATAATCTTAAAACTTGAGAAACTGTCTATCAGGTCTTGGGCAAGGCTTTATTCTCCTTGGCTCCACGGTACTGCATCCTGAGCTCTTCTATCTATCTCCAAACCTGCAACACTCTGGGCATACGAATGCCCAGGGCGTAACATGCCGTCAGCCTTGGAACAAGGCTGAGTGAGAGTCTCAACCGCACAATAATCAGTAATTACATAGCATCTCTCAACTCACGTCATAGTTTAGTACTTTAAAGTATGGTTATTCTCTTATCAAAAGACGCATTCTCACCACGGGCATAGCAGAGGTCTCAACAAGAAAGGTAAACAGATAATCATAACATCATAGAATACGTTCTCCTTATTATAAACTCGTGCGTGCAAATGCATGATCAATAAGACTCACTCCCAACTCTTTTCAAAGACGCTTGCTTTTAAAACAGATACTTTTCAAAACCATTTTATTTTAAAACCAAACTTTCCAAACCAAATCATTTTGAACCAAATCATTTTTACTCATCAACTCAATCTCATCATTCACTTTCTCTTTCTCATCCACTTGACGACACACAGTACATCAAGGATGATAACATATTATCACAGCCAATTCATACTCATTCCCTTGATAGGCCACCGGACGTCTTCACGGCGCACACTATCTGTAAACAATGAAACTGGCACATGGGACGTCTTCAACCACGTGTATATTCTCACCGGTCGTCTACACGGCTGAGAAATATATTAGAGCACTAGCCGGACGTATTCAACGATACATGGGACGTCTTCAACCACGTATGCGCATCACCGGACGTCTTCAACGGCGAGAGGCGCGCTAGGAACCCTAACCGTTCATGTCCACCCGGCTCGTCAGCCGTTGATCCATAGGATCCAGAAATCACATCTCATCTCATTCACATTCTCATCAAACACTTGTTTCTCTCATGCAACGCACACTGACACATGTCATGAAATGCACGTGTGTCCACTATCAATACTCACATGCAAACCTACTTTCAATCCTCTTTATTATCAACATGGCATGCATTAACTATTCCGATCAATAACATCATAGAACGTGCTTTTAACAATTAGCAGCAGAAACGTAACATATAGAGCATGGATCCTATAACATGGATTTGATACCGATAAACATATAGATAAAACCCTTGACATGCTCACGTATGCGATAGCACTACCACAACATGCTTTTAAACATCTTATAATTATTGGAAATACACTTGACATCATAAATCAGCTTATCAGTTATACAAAATATCATACCGGTAGCTTTTAGACATCTTATATACATCTTATTAGGATTAGAGTGAGGTTAGGAAACTCACCTCGAGTCACCGATCCTCGAAAAGCGGATAACCGTCAAGTTCTACAACAATAAACGGAATAAACAGAAGTAATGTATGAGTACAACTATAGGGGCAAAATGGTAATTTTACCAAATGAGGTCATAAACCTCAAGGTAGTGATCTACGTGTCATTCTAAGTCCAACGCCATTGACTAGACTCAAATCGGAGTCCGTCGCGTTTTTCGAGGTAATATGCGGGGCTTACTATACTAATGCAGGCCCTAAAAGATAGGCTGTATTTTTGACCGAGTCGAAAAGTCACCAAACTTTACGGGAATGTTCTAGACATTATTCTAAGACTCTGGGAACTGACCGCGTAATTTTCGGAGTCCTAGATTATTTATTATGAATTATTGAAGATATTATATACCAGAAAATACCCGAAACGGGATTTAAATATATAATTATAATTATACAAAGAAATCAGTGTTAGAAGTATTATTATTAAATACTAGATATTAAAATATACCACTAGTATTTATTTCATAATTTTCGGAGCTCGGTTGGTATTTTTAATAATTAATATACTTATAAAATAGCTCCTTTTTAATTATTAAAAATACTGGACTATAATATTATGGTTTTATAACTTACACTATATAATAAAATAGTCACAGGGTCATTACCCTAATTTTCTAGAATTTATAAATACACATAGGTATTTATTTACTATTTAAAACTATTTAAAACAAATATTTATTATTAATATTAATCATATAAATAATAAATATACAATATTTATAATATAATAATGATATATAGAATATTAAAATAATATTCTATAATATTAAAAACCTTAATGGTATAATTATAAATTAATTTATAATTATTAAAACTAATTAAGATCTTTTAAAGTAATTAATACTTATCATAATAAAAATAATAATAACAATAATAATAATAACATGAGACCCGACGGGTCGACCCGAACCGACCCGATCTAAACGGGTTACCCGAATAGACTCACAAGAAAACCCAAACTCGTGACCCGATGGGTCAGACTCGACCCGACCGAAACCCAAACGGGCTACCCATTTTTACAAACAAAGAAACCCAAACCAAAAACCCATTTGGGTTGACCCTAACCCGAACCCGAAACCCAGATACACTCACAATCTAATCCTACCCGTTAACCCAAACCCTAAACCAAACCCGAACCCAATCCTACTCACATACTAACCCAACCCGCTAGCCCAAACCCTAACTAAACCCGAACCAATCTTAACCCATACACAGACACAAGACGACCCGCCCCCAAAACCCAAATCCTACGCGACGTCTAAACGACGTCGTCCCACTTAAAGGGACCCGTGGGTTTTCTTAACCCAAACCTACCCGCTACCCGTACCCACTAACAGACTCATCTAAACCCACCCAAACACAAACCTAACCCGACCCATGACCCGGATGTTATAACCCGAAACTAAACGGGTCGTCTTCATCTTCTCCGGCGATGCATGGCCGCCGGAAAGTCGGGGCTCGCCGGAGATCACCTCTCTCTTCATATCTCTCTCATCTCTCAACCAAAACGCACGAGGTCAACGGGAAAATGACCGGAATCCCTCCCTCTACATCATACTATAAGCTCGGAACCTGGATCATTCATTTAGGGTTCCTACTAAGTGATTATTCTTTCGGTCATTTGAAAGAATAATGGCCTGCATGGCCATGTAAGTGACTCCCAAATCACAAACTGTTCAATGGGGGTCTATCTGGGACCAAGGGGGTCAGTTTAGTGTAGGAAAAAGGGGCTTTGATTAACTTTGAGAAAATCAAGCTCAAGCTTGAGCTTTAATGGTGGCCGGAGCTCACAGTGAGCCTTAGGCTCTGATTGGGAGCTTGCATATGGGTCTGGGGTCTCCTATGTGACATGCAGGGGCTAAAATGAAATGAGGGGGTGGGGTATTACCTTAGGAGATCTCAATCTTCTCGGATCTCTCTCTCTCCTTCGTTTCTTCTTCTTTCTGCGTGTGTGTGTGTGTACAGTGAGAGATGGGGAGAGCACAGGGAGGGAGTGTGATGTCTGTGCTGGGAAGGAAATGGGCAGAGATGGTGGTGGTGTACACAATGTAGGGAGGGGTGTGTGTGTATACACCGAGGGTGGTGGGGGATTGCTCTCTCAAGCTCTCTCTCACTAGGATCTGTATAAAACAGATTGTGGGGGATGGTGAGGCTAATATGAGGGTGAGGGGTTGCCTTATATAGAGGGAAAGTGGTGGGGAGGTTTGGTTGTGTGTGTAGTTGGTGTACCAATGTGTACCCACATGTATAAGTAGGTGTGTGTGTGTCCAAGGGTAGATTGGTGTGGGGTCCACATGACTGTCAAAGGGAGGGGGTGTGGGTCCCATCTCAGACTGTGCATATGGATGTGTTCCTGAGTCCCAAAGTATGTGTATGTGTATGTTGTGTGTATCTAAGGGTAGATTATCAGGGGTGGGGTCCACTTGGTTCCAGTGTGGGTCCCACTCACAGGTTGCTACACTACTGACTATAAATGAGACTGAAATGTAATCCTGTTACCAGGATATGCGGGTCCAAATGCAATTCTACCTATGGTTCTAATATAGAAATTATATATGCCGGGGTTACGACCATTCTAGTAGACACTAGATTTGAATTGACATAGTCGTCGTCAAGACTATTACCAAGGATCCTAGTAAGGACTCCTAATGGATCTTCTGTAATCATCTCCTGAGGTGACGTCACTATTCTTTCTAAATCCTACGTGGAATTTCTAGAAAATTCTGGGTGCTACATCTCTACCCACCTTATTTGAGGATTTCGTCCTCGAAATCTAGAGCTTGCTAGATCTTAAATGTACCAAGTCTTACTCATATGGTTAGTCGTTCTATACCAACTCAGGCGCTCTTATCAATCTAAATGGTCTACCTGACCATAAGTTGTTGTCCACTGTTCTGGGTCTGATTTCTATGGAATACATCAGCTCCTTCTCACAATTTCTCTTGAACGTCCCCAATCATCTGGTAATATTATTTCCATATAGAGTTTAGTGTTCTAGCAGTGGGCATGGTACCTTCAGTCTTCCATTCTGTTCAGTGCTGGGATTGATTTGTTGATCTACGAGTTCTCTCTCTGGATTTCTGTGGTGGTGGTGGAGCATGGTTCTGAACTTCTTGTTCGGGACACACTTTGCGTATATGCCCAGTCTTTCCACAATTGAAACACCGTACTTGTTTCTCGGTGAGCTGTCTCGGTGCTGTGCATTCTTTGGAGTGGTGTCCAAGTGTTCCGCAGTTGTAGCAGATATCACGTTGCTTTACATGTGTCTGAACGGCTGTCTGGCTAACTCTTCTGTCACTGATTTGCTGTCTCTTGTTATGATTCTGAGTGCGCTCAGAGTTTCCTCTAGTGATTACAGACTGCATTCGAGCGCTTGCTCGTGACACTTGATTGCCTCTTCGACTTCCTCCTGGGTTGGTTGTCTGAAACCAGTTATCTTTTTCTCCTTGTGGGTGGCTTTTTAGTTTCTTGCTGTTCAGAGCTATGTTCTCTAGTTGTGTGGCTAATTCGACCATTTCTTCGAATGGTTGGTCGAGGTACACTGCTGCTGTCTTTTGAATGTCTGGATTAAGTCCTTCGTAATATTGCAGCGTCTTATTTTGCTGAGTATCTACCATGAATGGAGAAAATCGTGATAGTCTCTCAAATTTCGACGTGTATTCTTGCACCGTCATGTCGCCTTGAACTAGCTCTATGAATTCCTTTTTCTTCTTGTTTCTTTCCGTTCTTGGGAAGTACTTTGCTAGGAATTTCGTTTTGAATACTTCCCACGTCATTCTCCTTGTAACATCCTCGCCCACCGTAGCTTCGACAGATTCCCACCAGTCTGCTGCCGAATACGTCAATTGGAAAACAGCCAAGCGTCTTTTCTCCATCTCGTTGCATTCGAGGGCTTGAAACATTCGTTCCATCTCACGAAGCCATTGCTCAGCTTCCCATGCTTCTGTCATTCCAGTGAAAGTTCCTGGTTTAAGTGCACGGAATCTCTCAAGCAGTTTATCTCCTGTCTGACGAGTATTTCCGTTGTTGATGACGCGGTCCAAGTGATTACTTGCTTGTTCCACGCGTCGGACAAGGGCTCCTATCAATCCAGTTGGATCTACTGCTGGAGGTATCACATTTGTTGGTCCGTTGGATGAATTCTGAGTATTCCGTTTCCTCTTAACCATGGTGTACGCTAGAAAGGGTTATACCTACGAGTTAACACCTATTTGGTCAATACCTTATCTTATCTTGTCTGATCATATGACAAGTAACCGTATTGAGTTAACAGGGATTTAAGCATATAATGATCATCACAACTGCTACTAGGATTAAGGGTAAGGCATCCTTATCCTTGGTCTTTCTAGACTCTAGGTTGAGCTGACTGTTCCGAGATATATCTCAGGAAGTTCGTCAGTGCCTAAACGTCTATCGACTAATGGTCACACCTATAATCTTATTAGTAATAAATATATAAGAGGTAAGGTTATCAATTAATAAGAATTCGTCTCATCAAACATAATAGTTAAGACACAAGCAAACTACTACTGATCCGAGAATAAAAGGGTACAACAACAGTACGAATACTAGTTCTACAAATCTAGAGTACAACAAAAGAAATGGAACAATTAAAACATAGATAAACTAGCTAAGGATCCATCCTCCATCTCTCTCAACATCAGAGTCCGAGGTCACCTCTCCTAGGTCACTGGATGGTGGAAAGTCAATCGGAGGGATACCAACAAATGCATCCCAGGCTGGCTCTAGGGGCCAATCAGGGTCCTCTATCATCTCAGGCTCCGCTAGTGGTTCTTCATCTGGATCATCATCTGAGTCATCGTCAGAACCTGCAGGGGTAACAAAGTGTACTACGTCCTCTTGTGGCTCGTCCTGGTCATAGATTGCAAGGTTTCCAAGGGCATGGGGAATCTCCTCCATCTCAGCGGACAATAAACGCGGTGCTACCACTCTATGATATGCTAACTCTGGAACAGGTCTCTCACGGAAGAAGCAACGTGTCCACTTCCTTATACTCTGGCGAACTCTACGCTTGATGGTGTTGTTAACATGACCAAATCCTCGAGGGGCAAACTGTCTCTCTAAGGTAACTCTGTACTGTCCATCCTCAGCATCGTGCTCTATCTCGTACTCCATGCTAGCCTGCCCAACACAGAAAACTAACTTAGTACTGGTGCCAATTAAAAGATTATCTTAATATTTTATAGTAATAAGGGGGGTACCTTTCTTAATTCTATCTAATCCTTGAGTTACTGTCAATTGTTCCAAACCTGACTCTCTGATCCTATAATAGTTCTTGCTTCTACATTTATTACACTTATGACTTCTATGGCTCAACTTATCGTGGGGATTTCTCAGTCATTCTCATAGACTAAGAGTATACAAGTTTAAATAAATTACTAATGACAAGCAAGCAATACATCCACATTGAACATATATATATATCAAGTTAAAGATAACATCCATAGATAGATTTAAACATAGTGCAACATAGTTACAAAAACATTTACATCAGAGGGTGCGTACGCTAAATACGTACATAGTGGGGAATAGTGCCAACAACATATACATGAAAGGCGTACACGTTACTACTACTACGTGTTACATGCCTGAGTACAGATATATACACAAAAGATGGACTAACAGTCCTATTACATAGTCCTTAATCTTCCAGGTCCTAGATCTTCGACTTTCCCTTCTCAGCTATGTCTTTCTTGGGTGGTTTCTTGCCTGCATTCTTAGTTGGGTCAGCATTGACTGAGGAATCAGCATCCTCCACAGAATTGGTCTTCTTTGCTGAAACTTCTTCATCATCATCCTTCTCCCTATCAGTCCCCATGACTGACTCAACAGTCAAGGGTGTATCAGCTATGGACTCCGCTGGTACTGGGGGTGGCATAGCAGAAGATGGTCCTACGGGTCCTGGTGGGGGTGTCAGCTTAACTCGGAAAGTCATGACTCGGAGGGTATAGCTGTCATGAGTCATCTCAGCTGCTTCCTGATGAACAAGTCTAAGGGTGTTTTCTCGGTAATATGCCTCTCTCTATAGGATCTCTGGGTCCTCAATTCCCAACACATGTACATCATGCCACATGTTTTCCTCCAAATGCTGCTGAGCAATCCGTCGAATCCTTTGTCGGTACAACATTGGGTATGCAGGTTCTATACGATCTGGATAAATCCAATGTCCTCCAAACCCGTCGTGGACATAGAAGGGTTCCATGCTAACCTGTCCAATGTAAACTATCATAGGGTTAGTATCTTCATAAGTAGGGAAAAGATCTAATGGTTTATAACTTAAAGTGCATAGGACAAACAGTAAATGCCTAACCTAGGCTCTGATACCACTAAAAACCCTGTCACGCCCCGGAGTAAGCCAAAAATAGGGAAAGTAAAAATTTTCCTTTATGGGTCCGTAGACACGTGACTAGTTTGATAACCGTTCTGTCCTTCTAACTCCGCACCATGCAATCATAAGGGAAATGCTAGGGCATAAGCATAATCTAAACTTATCAGAGCGTAAATACAACAGCGGAAATTAAACAAGGGTTACAATAACTTAAATCTTAATACAAGAGGCCATACTAAACAATTTACATAATCTTAAAACTTGAGAAACTGTCTATCAGGTCTTGGGCAAGGCTTTATTCTCCTTGGCTCCACGGTACTGCATCCTGAGCTCTTCTATCTATCTCCAAACCTACAACACTCTGGGCATACGAATGCCCAGGGCGTAACATGTCGTCAGCCTTGGAACAAGGCTGAGTGAGAGTCTCAACCGCACAATAATCAGTAATTACATAGCATCTCTCAACTCATGTCATAGTTTAGTACTTTAAAGTATGGTTATTCTCTTATCAAAAGACGCATTCTCACCACGGGCATAGCAGAGGTCTCAACAAGAAAGGTAAACAGATAATCATAACATCATAGAATACGTTCTCCTTATTATAAACTCGTGCGTGCAAATGCATGATCAATAAGACTCACTCCCAACTCTTTTCAAAGACGCTTGCTTTTAAAACAGATACTTTTCAAAACCATTTTATTTTAAAACCAAACTTTCCAAACCAAATCATTTTGAACCAAATCATTTTTACTCATCAACTCAATCTCATCATTCACTTTCTCTTTCTCATCCACTTGACGACACACAGTACATCAAGGATGATAACATATTATCACAGCCAATTCATACTCATTCCCTTGATAGGCCACCGGACGTCTTCACGGCGCACACTATCTGTAAACAATGAAACTGGCACATGGGACGTCTTCAACCACATGTATATTCTCACCGGTCGTCTACACGGCTGAGAAATATATTAGAGCACTAGCCGGACGTATTCAACGATACATGGGACGTCTTCAACCACGTATGCGCATCACCGGACGTCTTCAACGGCGAGAGGCGCGCTAGGAACCCTAACCGTTCATGTCCACCCGGCTCGTCAGCCGTTGATCCATAGGATCCAGAAATCACATCTCATCTCATTCACATTCTCATCAAACACTTGTTTCTCTCATGCAACGCACACTGACACATGTCATGAAATGCACGTGTGTCCACTATCAATACTCACATGCAAACCTACTTTCATTCCTCTTTATTATCAACATGGCATGCATTAACTATTCCGATCAATAACATCATAGAACGTGCTTTTAACAATTAGCAGCAGAAACGTAACATATAGAGCATGGATCCTATAACATGGATTTGATACCGATAAACATATAGATAAAACCCTTGACATGCTCACGTATGCGATAGCACTACCACAACATGCTTTTAAACATCTTATAATTATTGGAAATACACTTGACATCATAAATCAGCTTATGAGTTATACAAAATATCATACCGGTAGCTTTTAGACATCTTATATACATCTTATTAGGATTAGAGTGAGGTTAGGAAACTCACCTCGAGTCACCGATCCTCGAAAAGCGGATAACCGTCAAGTTCTACAACAACAAACGGAATAAACAAAAGTAATGTATGAGTACAACTATAGGGGCAAAATGGTAATTTTACCAAATGAGGTCATAAACCTCAAGGTAGTGATCTACGTGTCATTCTAAGTCCAACGCCATTGACTAGACTCAAATTGGAGTCCGTCGCGTTTTTCGAGGTAATATGCGGGGCTTACTATACTAATGCAGGCCCTAAAAGATAGGCTGTATTTTCGACCGAGTCGAAAAGTCACCAAACTTTACGGGAATGTTCTAGACATTATTCTAAGACTCTGGGAACTGACCGCGTAATTTTCGGAGTCCTAGATTATTTATTATGAATTATTGAAGATAATATATACCAGAAAATACCCGAAACGGGATTTAAATATATAATTATAATTATACAAAGAAATCAGTGTTAGAAGTATTATTATTAAATACTAGATATTAAAATATACCACTAGTATTTATTTCATAATTTTCGGAGCTCGGTTGGTATTTTTAATAATTAATATACTTATAAAATAGCTCCTTTTTAATTATTAAAAATACTGGACTATAATATTATGGTTTTATAACTTACACTATATAATAAAATAGTCACAGGGTCATTACCCTAATTTTCTAGAATTTATAAATACACATAGGTATTTATTTACTATTTAAAACTATTTAAAACAAATATTTATTATTTATATTAATCATATAAATAATAAATATACAATATTTATAATATAATAATGATATATAGAATATTAAAATAATATTTTATAATATTAAAAACCTTAATGGTATAATTATAAATTAATTTATAATTATTAAAACTAATTAAGATCTTTTAAAGTAATTAATACTTATCATAATAATAATAATAATAATCTGAGGCCCGACGGGTCGACCCGAACCGACCCGATCTAAACGGGTTACCCGAATAGGCTCACAAGAAAACCCAAACTCGTGACCCGATGGGTCAGACCCGACCCGACCGAAACCCAAACGGGCTACCCATTTTTACAAACAAAGAAACCCAAACCAAAAACCCATTTGGGTTGACCCTAACCCGAACCCGAAACCCAGATACACTCACAATCTAATCCTACCCGTTAACCCAAACCCTAAACCAAACCCGAACCCAATCCTACTCACATACTAACCCAACCCGCTAGCCCAAACCCTAACTAAACCCGAACCAATCTTAACCCATACACAGACACAAGACGACCCGCCCCCAAAACCCGAATCCTACCCGACGTCGTCCCACTTAAAGGGACCTGTGGGTTTTCTTAACCCAAACCTACCCGCTACCCGTACCCACTAACAGACTCATCTAAACCCACCCAAACACAAACCTAACCCGACCCATGACCCAGATGTTATAACCCGAAACTAAACGGGTCGTCTTCATCTTCTCCGGCGATGCATGGCCGCCGGAAAGTCGGGGCTCGCCGGAGATCACCTCTCTCTTCATATCTCTCTCATCTCTCAACCAAAACGCACGAGGTCAACGGGAAAATGACCGGAATCCCTCCCTCTACATCATACTATAAGCTCGGAACCTGGATCATTCATTTAGGGTTCCTACTAAGTGATTATTCTTTCGGTCATTTGAAAGAATAATGGCCTGCATGGCCATGTAAGTGACTCCCAAATCACAAACTGTTCAATGGGGGTCTATCTGGGACCAAGGGGGTCAGTTTAGTGTAGGAAAAAGGGGCTTTGATTAACTTTGAGAAAATCAAGCTCAAGCTTGAGCTTTAATGGTGGCCGGAGCTCACAGTGAGCCTTAGGCTCTGATTGGGAGCTTGCATGTGGGTCTGGGGTCTCCTATGTGACATGCAGGGGCTAAAATGAAATGAGGGGGTGGGGTTTTACCTTAGGAGATCTCAATCTTCTCGGATCTCTCTCTCTCCTTCGTTTCTTCTTCTTTCTGCGTGTGTGTGTGTGTACAGTGAGAGATGGGGAGAGCACAGGGAGGGAGTGTGATGTCTGTGCTGGGAAGGAAATGGGCAGAGATGGTGGTGGTGTACACAATGTAGGGAGGGGTGTGTGTGTATACATCGAGGGTGGTGGGGGATTGCTCTCTCAAGCTCTCTCTTACTAGGATCTGTATAAAACAGATTGTGGGGGATGGTGAGGCTAATATGAGGGTGAGGGGTTGCCTTATATAGAGGGAAAGTGGTGGGGAGGTTTGGTTGTGTGTGTAGTTGGTGTACCAATGTGTACCCACATGTATAAGTAGGTGTGTGTGTGTCCAAGGGTAGATTGGTGTGGGGTCTACATGACTGTCAAAGGGAGGGGGTGTGGGTCCCATCTCAGACTGTGCATATGGATGTGTTCCTGAGTCCCAAAGTATGTGTATGTGTATGTTGTGTGCATCTAAGGGTAGATTATCAGGGGTGGGGTCCACTTGGTTCCAGTGTGGGTCCCACTCACAGGTTGCTACACTACTGACTATAAATGAGACTGAAATGTAATCCTGTTACCAGGATATGCGGGTCCAAATGCAATTCTACCTATGGTTCTAATATAGAAATTATATATGCCGGGGTTACGACCATTCTAGTAGACACTAGATTTGAATTGACATAGTCGTCGTCAAGACTATTACCAAGGATCCTAGTAAGGACTCCTAATGGATCTTCTGTAATCATCTCCTGAGGTGACGTCACTATTCTTTCTAAATCCTACGTGGAATTTCTAGAAAATTCTGGGTGCTACATCTCTACCCACCTTATTTGAGGATTTCGTCCTCGAAATCTAGAGCTTGCTAGATCTTAAATGTACCAAGTCTTACTCATATGGTTAGTCGTTCTATACCAACTCAGGCGCTCTTATCAATCTAAATGGTCTACCTGACCATAAGTTGTTGTCCACTGTTCTGGGTCTGATTTCTATGGAATACATCAGCTCCTTCTCACAATTTCTCTTGAACGTCCCCAATCATCTGGTAATATTATTTCCATATAGAGTTTAGTGTTCTAGCAGTGGGCATGGTACCTTCAGTCTTCCATTCTGTTCAGTGCTGGGATTGATTTGTTGATCTACGAGTTCTCTCTCTGGATTTCTGTGGTGGTGGTGGAGCATGGTTCTGAACTTCTTGTTCGGGACACACTTTGCGTATATGCCCAGTCTTTCCACAATTAAAACACCGTACTTATTGCTCGGTGAGCTGTCTTGGTGCTGTGCATTCTTTGGAGTGGTGTCCAAGTGTTCCGCAGTTGTAGCAGATATCACGTTGCTTTACATGTGTCTAAACGGCTGTCTGGCTAACTCTTCTGTCACTGATTTGCTGTCTCTTGTTATGATTCTGAGTGCGCTCAGAGTTTCCTCTAGTGATTACAGACTGCATTCGAGCGCTTGCTCGTGACACTTGATTGCCTCTTCGACTTCTTCCTGGGTTGGTTGTCTGAAACCAGTTATCTTTTTCTCCTTGTGGGTGGCTTTTTAGTTTCTTGCTGTTCAGAGCTATGTTCTCTAGTTGTGTGGCTAATTCGACCATTTCTTCGAATGGTTGGTCGAGGTACACTGCTGCTGTCTTTTGAATGTCTGGATTAAGTCCTTCGTAATATTACAGCGTCTTATTTTGCTGAGTATCTACCATGAATGGAGCAAATCGTGATAGTCTCTCAAATTTTGATGTGTATTCTTGCACCGTCATGTCGCCTTGAACTAGCTCTATGAATTCCTTTTTCTTCTTGTTTCTTTCCGTTCTTGGGAAGTACTTTGCTAGGAATTTCGTTTTGAATACTTCCCACGTCATTCTCCTTGTAACATCCTCGCCCACCGTAGCTTCGACAGATTCCCACCAGTCTGCTGCCGAATACGTCAATTGGAAAACAGACAAGCGTCTTTTCTCCATCTCGTTGCATTCGAGGGCTTGAAACATTCGTTCCATCTCATGAAGCCATTGCTCAGCTTCCCATGCTTCTGTCATTCCAGTGAAAGTTCCTGGTTTAAGTGCACGGAATCTCTCAAGCAGTTTATCTCCTGTCTGACGAGTATTTCCGTTGTTGATGACGCGGTCCAAGTGATTACTTGCTTGTTCCACGCGTCGGACAAGGGCTCCTATCAATCCAGTTGGATCTACTGCTGGAGGTATCACATTTGTTGGTCCGTTGGATGAATTCTGAGTATTCCGTTTCCTCTTAACCATGGTGTACGCTAGAAAGGGTTATACCTACGAGTTAACACCTATTTGGTCAATACCTTATCTTATCTTGTCTGATCATATGACAAGTAACCGTATTGAGTTAACAGGGATTTAAGCATATAATGATCATCACAACTGCTACTAGGATTAAGGGTAAGGCATCCTTATCCTTGGTCTTTCTAGACTCTAGGTTGAGCTGACTGTTCCGAGATATATCTCAGGAAGTTCGTCAGTGCCTAAACGTCTATCGACTAATGGTCACACCTATAATCTTATTAGTAATAAATATATAAGAGGTAAGGTTATCAATTAATAAGAATTCGTCTCATCAAACATAATAGTTAAGACACAAGCAAACTACTACTGATCCGAGAATAAAAGGGTACAACAACAGTACGAATACTAGTTCTACAAATCTAGAGTACAACAAAAGAAATGGAACAATTAAAACATAGATAAACTAGCTAAGGATCCATCCTCCATCTCTCTCAACATCAGAGTCCGAGGTCACCTCTCCTAGGTCACTGGATGGTGGAAAGTCAATCGGAGGGATACCAACAAATGCATCCCAGGCTGGCTCTAGGGGCCAATCAGGGTCCTCTATCATCTCAGGCTCCGCTAGTGGTTCTTCATCTGGATCATCATCTGAGTCATCGTCAGAACCTGCAGGGGTAACAAAGTGTACTACGTCCTCTTGTGGCTCGTCCTGGTCATAGATTGCAAGGTTTCCAAGGGCATGGGGAATCTCCTCCATCTCAGCGGACAATAAACGCGGTGCTACCACTCTATGATATGCTAACTCTGGAACAGGTCTCTCACGGAAGAAGCAACGTGTCCACTTCCTTATACTCTGGCGAACTCTACGCTTGATGGTGTTGTTAACATGACCAAATCCTCGAGGGGCAAACTGTCTCTCTAAGGTAACTCTGTACTGTCCATCCTCAGCATCGTGCTCTATCTCGTACTCCATGCTAGCCTGCCCAACACAGAAAACTAACTTAGTACTGGTGCCAATTAAAAGATTATCTTAATATTTTATAGTAATAAGGGGGGTACCTTTCTTAATTCTATCTAATCCTTGAGTTACTGTCAATTGTTCCAAACCTGACTCTCTGATCCTATAATAGTTCTTGCTTCTACATTTATTACACTTATGACTTCTATGGCTCAACTTATCGTGGGGATTTCTCAGTCATTCTCATAGACTAAGAGTATACAAGTTTAAATAAATTACTAATGACAAGCAAGCAATACATCCACATTGAACATATATATATATCAAGTTAAAGATAACATCCATAGATAGATTTAAACATAGTGCAACATAGTTACAAAAACATTTACATCAGAGGGTGCGTACGCTAAGTACATACATAGTGGGGAATAGTGCCAACAACATATACATGAAAGGCGTACACGTTACTACTACTACGTGTTACATGCCTGAGTACAGATATATACACAAAAGATGGACTAACAGTCCTATTACATAGTCCTTAATCTTCCAGGTCCTAGATCTTCGACTTTCCCTTCTCAGCTATGTCTTTCTTGGGTGGTTTCTTGCCTGCATTCTTAGTTGGGTCAGCATTGACTGAGGAATCAGCATCCTCCACAGAATTGGTCTTCTTTGCTGAAACTTCTTCATCATCATCCTTCTCCCTATCAGTCCCCATGACTGACTCAACAGTCAAGGGTGTATCAGCTATGGACTCCGCTGGTACTGGGGGTGGCATAGCAGAAGATGGTCCTACGGGTCCTGGTGGGGGTGTCAGCTTAACTCGGAAAGTCATGACTCGGAGGGTATAGCTGTCATGAGTCATCTCAGCTGCTTCCTGATGAACAAGTCTAAGGGTGTTTTCTCGGTAATATGCCTCTCTCTGTAGGATCTCTGGGTCCTCAATTCCCAACACATGTACATCATGCCACATGTTTTCCTCCAAATGCTGCTGAGCACTCCGTCGAATCCTTTGTCGGTACAACATTGGGTATGCAGGTTCTATACGATCTGGATAAATCCAATGTCCTCCAAACCCGTCGTGGACATAGAAGGGTTCCATGCTAACCTGTCCAATGTAAACTATCATAGGGTTAGTATCTTCATAAGTAGGGAAAAGATCTAATGGTTTATAACTTAAAGTGCATAGGACAAACGGTAAATGCCTAACCTAGGCTCTGATACCACTAAAAACCCTGTCACGCCCCGGAGTAAGCCAAAAATAGGGAAAATAAAAATTTTCCTTTATGGGTCCGTAGACACGTGACTAGTTTGATAACCGTTCGGTCCTTCTAACTCCGCACCATGCAATCATAAGGGAAATGCTAGGGCATAAGCATAATCTAAACTTATCAGAGCGTAAATACAACAGCGGAAATTAAACAAGGGTTACAATAACTTAAATCTTAAGACAAGAGGCCATACTAAACAATTTACATAATCTTAAAACTTGAGAAACTGTCTATCAGGTCTTGGGCAAGGCTTTATTCTCCTTGGCTCCACGGTACTGCATCCTGAGCTCTTCTATCTATCTCCAAACCTGCAACACTCTGGGCATACGAATGCCCAGGGCGTAACATGCCGTCAACCTTGGAACAAGGCTGAGTGAGAGTCTTAACCGCACAATAATCAGTAATTACATAGCATCTCTCAACTCACGTCATAGTTTAGTACTTTAAAGTATGGTTATTCTCTTATCAAAAGACGCATTCTCACCACGGGCATAGCAGAGGTCTCAACAAGAAAGGTAAACAGATAATCATAACATCATAGAATACGTTCTCCTTATTATAAACTCGTGCGTGCAAATGCATGATCAATAAGACTCACTCCCAACTCTTTTCAAAGACGCTTGCTTTTAAAACAGATACTTTTCAAAACCATTTTATTTTAAAACCAAACTTTCCAAACCAAATCATTTTGAACAAAATCATTTTTACTCATCAACTCAATCTCATCATTCACTTTCTCTTTCTCATCCACTTGACGACACACAGTACATCAAGGATGATAACATATTATCACAGCCAATTCATACTCATTCCCTTGATAGGCCACCGGACGTCTTCACGGCGCACACTATCTGTAAACAATGAAACTGGCACATGGGACGTCTTCAACCACGTGTATATTCTCACCGGTCGTCTACACGGCTGAGAAATATATTAGAGCACTAGCCGGACGTATTCAACGATACATGGGACGTCTTCAACCACGTATGCGCATCACCGGACGTCTTCAACGGCGAGAGGCGCGCTAGGAACCCTAACCGTTCATGTCCACCCGGCTCGTCAGCCGTTGATCCATAGGATCCAGAAATCACATCTCATCTCATTCACATTCTCATCAAACACTTGTTTCTCTTATGCAACGCACACTGACACATGTCATGAAATGCACGTGTGTCTGTAGACACCCCATTTTGTCGGCTATCGGATTTAGGAGACCCATAGCTTGGTGGTTCACAATGATCGTAAAAGACTCAAAAAGACTCTCGGAAGTCAGCTCCATCTCTCAGAATGCTCAGAATGACCAAAATGCCCCTAAAAGCCCGAAAACTCCCAGATTTGGTCCCAAAGTTCTGAAAACCTGATATGTCATAAGAAAAGCGATAAAAGGAGTTTTAAAGAGAAATCAGATAAAATCGTCGGCTCCCAGAGACCCCCGGAAGTCCCGGAAATTCCCGAAAAGTCCCCGTTGACTAGTTTGACCAAGGTTTGACTAGGTTTGACCAAGGTTTGACCAAGTTTGACCAAGTTTGACCAAAATCGTCCGGATTCACCAAAATCATTTTAAAACATGGAAAAAGTGTTAAAGCAAGTTCCAAAAGAAAATCAAGCGAAAACATCGGCTCCCGGGAACTCCCGGAGGTTTCCAGAACTTCCCGGGAATCCCAGGTTTGACCAGTTTGACCAGAATTTGACTTTGGAATCGGGGCACCAAAATAATTTTCAAATATTTTTCATAGATACTAGAGGTCAATAGCTTTCCAACGGTATATCACACATAATTTCTGGATTTAAAACGAATTTATTATGAATTTCCAAAGGAGAAAAAGGCGATCGAATCAGCTTTTATCGCGAATACCGCAAAACTTTTCAAAATGACCTAGCCCCGAACTATTTTTTATGTAAAGTAGACTCCATTACCTTTCCAACGGTATATCACAGCCTCAATTTGGAGTTCGTACGCATTTTCTGTGAATTTCGGACGAAATAGGGCCTTTTCGCGAATACCGGAACATCAGGGGGCCTAAACAGCATTATCTAGACAAAGGGAGGAGCACTGCCGCCGCGGCACTGGCCCACTGCCGCCGCGGCACTGGTCCAGTGCCGCCGCGGCACTCCCCTCCAGAGCAGTGTATTTTTGTAATATGTTTTGTGGTCCCATTTTGATTAATTAAAAGCCAAAACGACATAGTTTTATGATTTCAGATGTTTGGAGCCAATGGGAATACTTTCTAAATCCCAAAACCACCCCAAGTTGGCCTATATAAACACCCCATTACTCCTCATTTTGGAGGAGTCAAATATGAGTTTTGAAAAAGTTTGGGAGAGAAAGTTGTAGAGATAAGGTTAGAGTAGAGAGAAAAGAAGCTTTCTTCTTTGATTTTCAAAACAAAAGTGAGTTCTAAACCTTGTTTTTACTTCATTACTTCCATTTACTTCAACATTCAATACTCTCAACCACCATTTTATTGAGCATTTAAGAGAGTGGAAGCTTCTTCCATGTCTAGTGTTATTACATATGAGTGAAACACCAATCTACAAGTTCATGCTTCATGAATATCATCTATTGATCATCATCTATTTGCTTGTTTATTTATTGTTCATCTCTTCTTATCCCATTTCTATTTTATTTTCTTTATTTACTTACTAGTTCATCATCATCTAAGTGATGACATGAAGTTTGGGGTGAGTGAATCCTTATGGATAGTAGCTCTTGACCTCAAAAACATGTTTGATAGATGATGATCATAACCTCAATACTTCCAAGGTATTCTTGGAATGTATTGAAGTCATGTTCAAAAATAAAATAAATCTCTCCAACAATCTTGGAGATTCTTAATGATGAGTTTGATGTTGGTATTCTAAGTGGTCATAATCCTTATTGAGTGTTGAAAATATGTTTTCAAAACATCTATTTCAAAACCCCTCTCAATCCCTCTCATTTGGTTTTCAAGAAACAAAACTTTGTTTTCCCTAAAATTTCCAAAACCATGACCCAAAACAATGAGCTGTTCAGATTCAAAGATTTGTTTTGAATTAAAAACTCAAGTTATGATGATGAAACCACTTGGAAAACCTTCCTAATACATCATAGTTTGTCCTTAATTTTTCTCATCAATTGTAGAGATGTAAAAGTATTTGTTTTGGATGTGAGAAGTTCATATCCATAATCTGCCTCTGTTCTCACAGAATGTTCACCCAACTTCTTGCACTTATTCTGGACATTTTCATCACTGTACATATATCTTTTCTATTTTTTTTTATAAAACTTGGGTGTCTTAGGAAACTTTTGGTATATAATGGGTCATCATAAACCTTTTCTTCGATTTATGAAAAATCATACAAAATCAGTCAACAGTGCAGTTTTTGTTTCTGAGTCATGTGTACAGTCTGATTTATTTCTTTTAATCTGTGATAGCTATTGATGTTTGGCTTTTTGGGTTATTTTTTAGACACAATAAGGATGATCTCTGATTGTTCTTACATTTTCCTAGGCACGTTTGACCTCCCATTATAATGTTGCAAAGTAACACATGCAGTCTGTCCACTATTCACAGCAAGCACATTTCAACTTTTATTCTTTGATTTGATGCTCATATGCATTCCAAATTAGCCCATATCTTAGGAAGTAGTTCATACTACATTTGTACATATCCCATGTTGATTTAATCCATTCATTCATGCACATTTTAGACTTCTAAGTCATTTTAGAAATCCATGTACACAAAACACACTACAACCTTTGCACATTTCTAGGTACATACCATACATTCATGCAAGATTTGGGGTTTTTGTAACCCTTAATCTAAGAAGTTTACAAGGAATGAACTTGATCACACGTTCATGCTTCCCCTCGATCTAATCATCCTTTCTCATCCGTCCCGGGGATTGAGCGGTCTTCTTTTCTCAAAAGAATAACATGCATCATTCTAGTTTGCTAAGCGTATTTTGATTTCTTTGATTATTTGTTTCAAGAACAATTCATGTCCCCCTTTAGATTAGGAAATCTTGGTTATTTGATACATGATTAGATGATTTTTCCTAAGTTTATTTGTGTGATCTTTCACTTTACATTGCATGATATTGGACTTAGATCTTATGAATGATATTTTATCTTTAGATCTTCCATTTTCAAGTTTCTTATGTGATGTAATATACTATCATAATATTAATTGACGAACCATACATAGTATAAGATGATTATTTGGATGCTAATTGAGGCCCGTCGAAAGACGGGGCGAGTTGAGGGTGTTTTAGTCGTGACAAAGGCTCCTTCCTCTCTCGTACCAAAACCTCGAACCAAGCTCTTTGGTTATGAAGGGCCGGTGCCCTTATCCGCTTGGATGAGTCAAAATTAGGTTTCTTGGTTCCTTAAAGACTAAGTGGCGACTCTGTATCTGTTTTCAACAGACCTTTTCTTTTCCTTGATTCAAATCAATTTCAAAGCAATCTCGAACAAGAGAGAAGTGGTCCGATTCCGCGTGTCCACAATCTGGCGACTCTGCTGGGGATTTTTATTTTTAAAACAAAATAATACAGAGGTTTGACTCATAAGAAGCATCCTTAAAATCATCTTTTTACTGTGTCTGGTTCACCGCATTGCACTCTGCATTTTACCCTCCCGACTGTGTCTGAAACGCGGCGCTGACATTGTTCAGGTCTTGCTGTGCCAGGGCACAAGTCACCGTTGATACTGTACCTTCCAAGGTATATCAAAAAGAGTAAAAACCTCCGTACTGTCTCTCTGACGGTATATTGGAACTCTCGTCAACGGACCCTCTTTGACTAAACCCAGCCTTTGCATATAGATTCCTGTAGAACCGTTCATAGGACTGTTCATTTATCTTTTCAGATAGGACAATGTGATATAACTGCTGTATGCCCTGGTGGGATTACCTGCGCGGTGTAGACGCTTATGTGGCATAGGACAAAACCTCTTTCTTATGATTCCCAAGGCAATCACTCACATGTAACTACATTGGGTTGACCTGCCTAGGCACCATGACAAGGATGTCTGCCCCATGCTCACAAAAGATATACACCGCAAACCTTGTTTGTCGGTCTTGAGACATAGGAGTATGAAAACCTGCTAGAAAGTACGATCACTATAAACATACTTACCGGTTTCTCCCAGAAACTCTGTCCAGATATCCCAGATATGACCGTACTTACCAGTTTCTCCCAGAAACTCTGTCCAGATATCCCAGATATGACCGTACTTACCAGTTTCTCCCAGAAACTCTGTCCAAATATCCCAGTTTCCCCCAGAAACTCTGTCCAAATATCCCAGTTTCCCCAGAAACTCTGTCCAGATCAACCAAGAATGCCCAGTCCTTCTTAGAAGCCTCCGTAAACCCTGGAAATCCCGGTTATCCCTTGGTGGTCATACTGGAAAGTAAGATTGGCACACTCTATATGGTTAGGACCTTAATTGCTTATCCTCTATCTGTTAGAAATAGGAACATCATATAGATTAAGGCTTACATCCGCATGCTTGCCTCCCATGCATACACCATCCCCATCTCTCTGCACGCACTGTCTCGAGTCAGTCCACGTCACTGTCGTTGTCTGTCTAAAAGTCATCACTGTCAGGATCTGATACACCCCTTCTCTCAAAATCTGTCAGGTCAGTATAGATTCCCAAGGTCAGCAGCCGGAATCCTCGTTGTGGACCAGGAGTTCGGATAATCGTTTAGTCAGAACCGGTCCGACAGCCCGCTTCAACATGAATAGAGAAGAATTGGAAAACAAGGTCACCGAGTTGGGAGCGACTATAAGCCAACAATCCGACAGTCTAGCCCAAGTCCTGAAATTCATGGAAGAACTAAAGCAGCAACAGCCACAACCCCCGCCCGAGTTTCCGCCACCAAGGTTTGAACCTCCTCTATATGAGAATAATGGGGAGGAAAACTGGTTCCAAGGGGTCCCACCGCTCACATATGAAAAGAAGCTTCAGGAAAAGATGGACAAGGTCGACAAACTGGAGAGCGTGCTGAGAAAAAGCAAGGGAATCGATGATTACATGCTGGATCTGGAAGGCCTCTTTGAGCCTGTCAAGTTGAAACTGCCGGAAAACTTCAAAATGCCTGCCATCGATCGTTTTGATGGAACTGGGAACCCAAAAAGTCACGTGAAGCTGTGCATGAGTATCTTCCAGTCCATGGGTTGTACCCACGAGCACATCGCAATGTTGTTCCCACAAACTCTGGCGAAATCTGCACTATCATGGTTCCTAACCTTGGAAGCCTCCAAAACCCGGGCCTGGGAAGATATCGTTCGAGTTTTTGTCGATCATTACTCTTACAACCAGGAGCTGGATGTCACTATCAGGGATTTGGAAACAACCCGGCAAAGCAACAATGAATCCTTCGCTGCATTCCTGAGCAGATGGAGGAACAAGGTAGCTCAAATGACCCACCGGCCGATTGAAAAGGAACAGGTAAGGATGCTCGTCCGGAATCTGCAGCCGCTTTATCATGAGAAATTATTCTACCAGTCCATCTCCACCTTTGAAGAGTTGTTTGGGGTCGGAACCCGAATCGAAGATGCTATCAGGGAAGGGAAGATCAAAAAGGAAGACCCTCCGAGTCAGCCAAGAAGGCCCAACTACTCCCGGAATCCCCCGGATGTCAATGCCCTTAGCAGCCAACCCATGGCATACCCTCCAAGACCATACCAACCCTCCAACCAGGCAAATCCCTCCAACCGCCCTTTCCCGAAAAAGCCCCCTCACAATTTTGCCAAGCTAGAAATCTCTCTCTCCTCAGCCTTGGACCGCCTCCTCAAAAAGGGCCATCTCCAACTACTCCAGTCCCGAAATACCCCACCCCTGCCTAACTGCGATATGTCTAAAAGATGCGCCTACCACCAAGCCCCTGGCCATAACACTGATGATTGCATGCGCCTCCGTCATGATATTCAAGACCTCATCGACCAGAATATCATCGAACCACCCCCGAAGCAGCCCCATATCACCCAAAATCCCCTACCAAACCACCAAAATGTCAACCTCATCGAGTCCAACCCTACACCCTTCAACCCTGCTGCTTATATCACCCCCCTAGGACAACCCTTACCCCTCATTGACATCCCGGACTCTGAGGGAATTCATCTGATCGGAGGGGAGAATGACGAGTGGCAGCAGCAGCTTAACGATGAGCAAGACTTGTTCTTCCTAGAAGAACATGACCTAGGGGTGGTAGACCTCAAATGGTATGATCCTAACGACGAGAGTGATGCTTCCATCTGGGACGAGCCCGAAAAACCATTTGTGGGGACGGATTGTGATTGGTTCAAGAAAGACGGGACTGTAGAAGGACCCACTCCTGCCAAAATTGATCACCTAACCAGGTCAGGCCATCATTATCAGCCTCTACAGCCCGTCGCCGATGCAACCGAGAAAGGTCCAGTCAAGGACAAAGGGAAGGGTAAGATGGACGAGATCATCGAGGAAGATAATGAGCTGATAAAGCAGCTAAAGAAGACCCAAGCACATCTCTCAATGTGGGATATCATGGTGACATCTTACAAGCATAGGCAAGCCGTGTTGAATGCCTTGGCTGGGATTGAAGTTCCTATCGATGCTGCACCAGAGGACATGGTGGCTTTCTTGGGCGCACTTACCCCCGACCCGATCATTACATTTTCCGATGAGGACTTGCCACCAGAAGGATCCGCGCATAACAAAGCATTATACATCACTGTTGGATGTAAGGAGCAGCAGGTACCGTTTTGTCTGGTCGACACAGGTTCCGCTTTGAATGTTTGTGCCCTAAAAACTGCCACTACTTTGGGGGTCAATATACTTGACATCACGCCATCTGTGCAATCCGTGAGGGCCTATGATAATACCAGGAGGAATGTGATGGGGACTGTCTCTCTGTAAATCCGGGTAGGATCTTTGGCAAGCACTGAGGTTTTTCAAGTCATGGACATACCTGCCTCGTTCAATCTGCTAATTGGAAGGCCCTGGCTTCATGCCAACAAAGCTGTATCATCCACTGTGCATCAAATGATCAAGTACATTCATGAGAAGGAAGTAAAGATCATCCTCGGTAATAGTTGGGGTAACAAAGCTTTCCCAAATTACGCTCCCATTTTTGAAGTCCAAATACCTGAGCTAGAAGAAGGAGAAATTGGAGGATTCTTCATGGAAGAATTCCATATGATCAATGATGAAGACCGATTCCCTGAGGTTCACTCTGCAGTTGTCAACATTGTCCGCAAGATGAACTACTTCCCCGGAATGGGATTGGGTCGACGCCAGCAAGGAATTCGGGAGTTCCCGCAGATCAAAGGGCAACAGGGCACTTTCGGGTTGGGATACAAGCCCACTGAAGAAGACGTCGAGCTACAGAGGCCATGGAAGAAAAGGGTGAAGGGTCTTCCCCCATACCGCAAGACTTTGAATGGACAGTTCATCAAAGAAGGGGATGATTTCCCTTACTTCGGGTTCCCCGAACCCTGGATCCATCAAACCACTGGAAAAAGGCACCCCGGGCTTGAAATCTTCACTGACTGCGAAAGGCCCCCATACCAAGATCCATTCTATCTCGAAGAAATTGAGAAAACCCCGGAGGAGGACTGGTTGAAGTACCTGGACGCTGAAGCCATCAAGGAAATGTGGGAGGAATCCGCTGAGAAGAAGGAAGAAGAGAGGGCCAAGAGCCAAGATGATCAGATCAAGCCAACTGAGGAGGGTCTGAGCAACCAGGTTGTAGAGTCATCTATCTGTGTCTCCCAATCCCCTATTCCCCCGGAGTCTGAATTACCAATTATCGAGTCTGTACCAGAGTCGGCTGCTGTAAGCCCACCACTATCCATTGTAGTCACTTCACCTGTCATGAATGAAATGAAAGACGATTCTGCTTACTCCTCTGTGTCTAACACTTGTGAATGCACAGATCCCTCCGAGGATCTCTCAATTGAATTTAAGCAACTAATCGAAAAACCACCTGCTTATGAAATAATCGAAGATACTTTATCAGTTAACTTAGGTGAAACAGATAATCCACAAATTGTGCAAATTGGTTCAACTCTCAATAAAGAAGAAAAAGAAAAATTAACCCTCTTGCTAAAAGAATTCAAAGATGTTTTTGCTTGGTCTTACGAAGACATGCCTGGGGTCGATCCCGACATCGTCCAACATCATATTCCTCTCCTCCCCAATTCTAAACCTATCAAGCAGAAACTGAGGTGCATGAGACCGGAATGGGCACTCAAGGTTAAAGAAGAGGTGGAGAAGCAGTTCAAGGCAGGGTTCATCATTGTCACCGAATACCCGGAATGGGTTGCCAATATCGTACTAGTCCCGAAGAAGGATGGGAAAGTTCGCGTGTGCGTCGACTTCCGTGATTTAAACAAAGCCAGTCCCAAGGATGACTTTCCACTTCCCCACATTGACGTCTTGGTAGATAACACCGCAGGACATGAGCTACTTTCATTCATGGATGGTTTCTCAGGATATAATCAGATTCTAATGGCGCCAGAAGATCGGGAGAAGACGACATTCACCACCCCTTGGGGAACCTACTGTTATAGAGTAATGCCCTTCGGACTCAAGAACGCAGGGGCGACTTACCAAAGAGCTGCCACCACTCTGCTGCATGATATGATTCACAAGGAGGTAGAAGTGTACGTAGATGACATGATTGTGAAATCCAAGGACAGAGAAGGACACCTGGTAGCGCTGGAAAAGTTCTTCGAAAGGTTGCGCAAATACAAGATGAGGTTGAATCCAAAGAAATGCACTTTCGGTGTGACTTCCGGTAAACTCCTGGGTTTTCTCATCACACAAAGGGGGATAGAGGTGGATCCCTCCAAGATCAAGGCAGTCCTAGAAATGACACCACCACGGAATGAAAAAGAAGTAAGGGGGTTCCTCGGAAGAATCCAATTCATCAGCCGTTTCATCTCCAAGCTCACAACCACGTGCGATCCTCTGTTCCGATTGTTGAGAAAAGGGGAGAAGTTCCAATGGGATGACCAATGCCAAGCCGCTTTCGACAAAATAAAAGCCTACCTTCAGAACCCGCCTGTCCTTTCACCACCCATTCCTCATAAGCCCTTATTCCTTTACCTGTCTGTCTCCGAAAATGCCATGGGTTGCATGCTAGCCCAAGAAGGAGAAGAAAGCCACTCCGAAAAAGCCATATACTACCTCAGCAAGAGGATGACTGGGTATGAGCTCAACTACTCTACCCTCGAAAAAACGTGTTGGGCCTTGGTTTGGTGTACTCGCCGACTGAGGCACTACATGCTGGCCTTCCCAGTTGTGCTCATATCCCGCATGGATCCACTAAAATACCTCCTCGAAAAACCCGCCCTGACCGGTCGCATATCCCGTTGGTTACTTCTACTATCCGAATTCGATATCAAGTACGTTACAAGCAAGTCAGTAAAAGGGAGGACCGTAGCTGAGCATCTCGTAGAGCATGCCGTTGACTCCGAAGAAAGTGGGGACTTTCCGTTTCCGGACGAGAATATCATGGAAATCAAGGAAGAACAGTGGAAGTTGTACTTTGATGGAGCGGCCAACATGAAAGGATACGGAGTAGGGATGATTCTCGTATCACCAAGCGGGGATCATACTCCATTGGCGGTCAAGCTCAACTATAACTCCACCAACAACACCGCTGAATATGAAGCGTGCATTCTGGGAATGGAAGCAGCCTTAGAACTGAGGGTTCAGAAGTTAGATGTCTTCGGGGATTCGAACCTCATTATATCGCAAGCCAGAGGGGAATGGAAAGTAAAAGAAGAAAGGCTGAAGCCCTACCATGATCATCTCGACCAACTCAAGAAGCAATTCAAGAACGTCACGTTCCTCTACTTGCCTAGGGAAGAGAACCAGCTAGCAGATTCATTGGCTACCTTAGCCTCCATGATCAAGATTCCTGTGGGAGTCAGGATGATGCCCTTGGTAATTGAGCAGAGGTACGAGCCTTCGTTCAACATAATCGCCACAATCGAAGAAGAAGAGAATGGGACACCATGGTATCAGGATGTCTAGGATTTCATAGAAAAGGGTACGTACCCCCAAGAGTCTACCGAGAAAGACAAGAGGGCCATTCGAAGATTTGCAGCACAATTCATCATTTGTGGTGGGAAATTGTTGAAGAAAGGATACAATGGTCACAACCTGACTTGCTTATTCGGAAAGAGTTCCAAAAGAATGATGGAAGAAATACACGAGGGGGTATGCGGCCCGCACATGAACGGTCACATGTTGGCTAAGAAGATCATAAGGCAAGGGTACTACTGGACGACCTTGGAGAAAGATTGTTGCGAATACGTGAGAAGGTGTCACAAGTGCCAGATCCATGCAAACATGATGCATGTACCACCCTCCCTTCTGTACAGCATGACTTCGCCTTGGCCATTCTCAACCTGGGGAATCGACATCATTGGTGAGATCATTCCGAAAGCCTCAAATGGAAATCGGTACATCCTAGTGGCCATAGATTACTTCACAAAATGGGTAGAAGCTGCATCCTACACCAAGTTGGGGGCCAAAGAAGTGGCCAAATTCATCAAAAGAAATCTCATCTGCCGTTATGGAGTTCCCCATGAGATTATTTCGGATAACGGAAGTCATTTCAAGGCAGAAGTCAGGGATCTGTTTGAGGAGTACAAAATCACTTATCACAAGTCGTCACCATATAGGCCGCAAACCAATGGGGCAGTCAAAGCTGTAAATAAGAATGTCAAGACCATACTGCAGAAATCGGCCGATACCTACAAGGACTGGCATAAAAAGCTACCATTCGCACTTTGGGGATACAGAACATCGATAAGGACGTCCACAGGAGCGACCCCTTACTCGCTGGTGTATGGGATGGAAGCGGTGCTCCCAGTCGAGATAGAGCTACCGTCTCTACGCGTAATGGCAGAATGTGAAATTTCATAATCAGATTGGTTGAGAGAAAGATACGAAGAGTTGGCTCTCATAGATGAAAAGCGCCTAGCGGCAGTCGACCATGTCCGAATCTATCAAAAAAGGGTAGCCCGTGCTTTCAATAAAAGGGTTCGTCCGAGAAAGATTGTCAAAGGTGACCTTGTCCTTAAGGAATTGCGAGCTCCGATCTTCGATCCCCGTGGGAAGTTCAAACCTAAGTGGGTCGGCCCTTATATCGTCAAAACAATCCTTTCTGGAGGAGCAACTTACCTCATGGACCTCGATGGTGTCGAATTCAAAGAACCAATCAACATGGATCGCCTCAAAAAGTACTATGCTTGACAAAAATAACCATTTCTTTCAAGCCTTGCCTTGAACTACGCTTGACCTGATTCCCACTCGGGGATACGTAGGCAACCACATCGGTTCGGTCACCTCACCAAAATAACTATTTCTTTCAAGCCTTGCCTTGAACTACGCTTGACCTGATTTCCACTCGGGGATACGTAGGCAACCACATCGGTTCGGTCACCTCACCAAAATAACTATTTCTTTCAAGCCTTGCCTTGAACTACGCTTGACCTGATCCCCACTCGGGGATACGTAGGCAACCACATCGGTTCGGTCGCTCCACCCCACAAAAAAGTAACCTTTTTCTTTCGAAACTTTGGCCCGAACTACGTTGGACCTGATCCCCGCTCGGGGGTACGTAGGCAGACTTTCAAAAAAGAAGGATGGCTCGCTAGGATGAAAATCCGAAAGGACGCCTAGGCAAAATTGGAGCTAAATCCAAGGTGAGCAATAACAAAGGAGAGAAAATGGCTCGCTAGGCCACCTCCTTGGTGCCTAGGCAAAAATTATGAGCATGTGAGAAATAAAGTCGCGGTCCTTACCATAACTCATATATCACCCTCCACACTAGGGGCAAACTTCGGCCACTCGCCTCGTTTGCCTGAACCCCTTCCAAACTAGGGGCAAACATCGGTCATCTACCTCGTTTGCCTCACAACCATGCACATCCCAAACTAGGGGCAAACTTCGGCCACCCGCCTCGTTTGCCTCTAAATCACCCTAGCATGCCCAAGTGAGTACCAAAAAGCAACAACTAAATTGAAATCCAGGTCACAAAATGTTTTTCAGAAAGCTTAATGCATAAAAAGAGGTTCTCAAAGTAACCAAGGTTCACTAATAAACAAACTTTGAATATTACATAAGCAGGAATAATCAAAGAAATAAAAGTCTTTCAAGCAATCACATGTTCAAAGACACTTGGAGGAATGAGCAGAATCAGTCAGATCTAGTCTTTTTATTTATTTCTTCAAAGGCCTTTAGAAGTAGGCCTTTACTCGGTCAGTCCAACCGTCAATAAAAGCAGCAATAGTAGCAACCCTGATCCTGGAAGCAAAGACCCTCTCAGTAAACCCCCGGGGAACCTCCTGAACCTGTCCATACTGTCTGGCCAAACGGCGAGGATGATAGAAAGAAGTCTCTCTCAGACCCATCAACCACACTCTCTGGTAACCCCTGAGGCTCGTGGTAATAGCGTAAAGGCCCCAACGCCTCACAACCCAGCAAATCTCAGCCTCAGATAAGGCACCCATCATGCCCACCCAATCGGCAAAAGTATAGTGAGAGTAAAGCACAGCCCGACAAAAGTAAACTGGTGGTATGAGACCCGTCCACAGCTGAAGGCGCTCGTATAACCAAGCCTGTAACACCAAAGGCGCCCCGGAAAGAAGAAGAGTCCCTTGATTGAAGGCATTGTCCAAACCATTCAAGGTTTCAGCTAGAACCATGGCCATGGGATTCTTGCTAAACTTCAACCCAAGGCACACATGCACTAAGTCAACGGAGGTACTCGAGAATAAGAAGTGGGAGGTCATGCACAATATCAAAGCAGCCCCGCGGGTGGCATCATACACGCTGGGATTCCCGGGACTGGCATACTGAGCAATAATAGAAGCAATATTAAGGGCCTCACCTTGAATCAGCCGACGGGAAATAGTGATGGAGCAATTCAGATATTCAGCCAAACCTCGCGTAGGACTGAGGGTACCAGCAGAAGGGAGAATCAAATCAGAGTCAGAATCATAGCCGAGAATAGCGCAGAACTCCTCAAACATGGGGCATATCTCCAGGCCATTGAAGTTGAAGACATGGTTCACCGGGTCCCAGTGACCAATGGCAGCACGCAAGAACTCAGTGTTCAGGGTCATCCGGCAAAGAGAGAATAGCTCGGTCAAGCCGTAGCTAAAGAGGTTGATCCGCTCCACGCCGTCCGTGATGGTCAGCCAAACTGTGAGTTGAGCGGGATCATACAAAGTCATGTTTTCGGTCGCGGCTCTAGCAAAATTTGAAATTTTGGCAGCACCTCCCCGTTTCACGGACTATCCCACCTACAAGGCAAAAAGCACTCACTATCACAAAACTGCCCATCGCAGTAGCATTCAACAATCACAGTGTACATATATCAACTAAAACAAGCACACAACTGCACCTCTAAACCGGAAGATATCCGGCCTAGGAGGCAAAACATCATAATACTCTATCAAAAGGTTACAAATTGTTCCACACTTTGTCCTACACTGTCCAAATAACCATATTCCCAGTATAACCCAATCGAAAACAGAAAAATAAAATATTGCCCGCTTGGGAGGCATCAGTCTTCCTCTTCTTCGTCCTCTGTCGGACCGCCCGGAGTATATGTCGGCGACGGCCTCCTCCTACCACCTCTGCATCTTGGACTAGTCCTCGATGAGCCAGCCCCGCCTCCACGATACTGCACACACAAATAAAATGAAGGCAATCAGTAAGGGAATAACAAAAAGTACAAAAACAGAGTCGAGTCAGAGACTTACCAAGGACGCCATCTGGTTGGCGGCAAATTGCCGCATACCGTCCATCTGTCAAGGGTAAAATCCAGGGTTAGAACCTCGTAACCTTAAGAAAGTGCAAAAATAGAGACATACTCGGTCGTCTCGTGTGAGGACCAGGGACCGTAAGCTAGCTGCCAAGGCGTGACCCTCCTCAGCGTAACCCCAAGGAACGTTGAGGACGCCCGCTGGCTGAGTAGGGTACCCACATGTAACTCGCGGCACCTCCATCATTTGGGGAGTGCCATCAGCGCCTAGAACGTTGACGGTCCAATCCCAAGGAGGGATAGGGTCGGGAGCCTGAGGAGCCTGTCTCCTGTACATCTCACGAAGCTGCAGGCACAAAACAAGTTAGGAAAAGATGAGTCGAAAACATAAACAACTAATAAAAGCAAAATGAAAAAAATCAACTCACCTCTAGGAGTGGGAAGTTAGGCATCAAGGAGCTGCCACGGTAAGCCTCATACCCGGTCTCAGAGAGGAAATGATCCCAGACGTCGGTGCCAGCTAAGGCCGCCGACAGAGCATCACCGAAGAGGTCACTAGCATCCATCACAGGAGGATTATGGGGAACGCGATACCGGGAGCCACCAACCACCTGTCGAGACACCCGTTCCCCAAGGAACCACTGCCTACACTCGGTACTCTCCAGCAGAAGGCGGCAAGAGGTAAGAGATTTAACCGCTTGTATCTCCTCTGGGGCGGCGTAAACAACGCCTTCCCAAGGCGTCCAATCAACATCAGAAGCCGTCAGCTCAGTCAGGAAGTTTCTAAGCAAAACAATCCGGTGGGCCCCACTCTTCACCCCAACAACGTCCCTCCGCCATCTCAAACCTCGTGGGAATAGAGGCACAGGAGCCATGCCATCCTCATCCTCGCCTGATTCATCTGCCGGGGAAGGAGCCAACATCTTCAAGTATTCAAAACTCCAAAGCTGCACAGACAAAGGAGAAATCAGAACAAGTATGGAAATCAAAGAGATGGAAAATAAAGGAAGAAACAGTGCGTACCTCCCAAGCTCGCCAAAATCCCCCAGTCGATTTAATGTCGCCTCGAGAGACCTCGCCCATATGCTTGTAAAGATGGGCCAAGGCGGCGCCGCCCCAGTTGTAGGAAGGAATCTCATCAATGGTCGCCAGGCAGGAAAGGAGCCTCAAGCTCACCCGGTCGTTCCTTGTCGCAAAGATTGAGCACCCGAGGACATACAGAAGATAAACCCTCAAAAGTTGGGAATTGTTCAGATTGTGATTACCTCTGCCATAGGCCCGGTAAAGCCAGCCGCAAGGAAACCAATGCCTCTCCAGGTTAGGGGGAACAGCCCCAATCAGCATCTCCACCGCCTCCGGGTCGATCTCGTAAAAGTAATCCAAAATCAGGTGCTTCCCGCCGACCCTCAAGCCCGTAATGGAGAAGTCGAAGTCATGGTCATCTCTCCGAACGGCAGGTGGAAAGTATTGGTGGTATCCCACCACCTCTCAGCCAGGGCATAGAAATGGGCCAAATCATTGTTGCTTTTCGAAACCAGACGGACGAAGCCTCCGAACCCGGCATCATCAACCATCCTCTTAACGGTGGGCGAAAGCTGTGTATACCACAAGAAGGCGTGGGCAAGGCTACCATGGCCTTTCAAGGCCACTTCCGGCACCTGCACACAACAAAAACAACAAAAATGCACAAAATCACTATTCACGACCCAAGAGCAAAATTTCACAAAATCAACATTTAAGCACGAATCGGACTCCTAACAATTTCTAGGTGCACGCTACGGCTCACAAAACTAGCACAATACATGAAAGTGGTCCTAAAATGTCGAAAGTTTCACATACCAAGCTCGCTAGAGCCGCGGCCGAAAGATGGCGTTGGGGGTCCCGTAGAACCAAGTCCGGGGTGTGCATTTCAGCCTTCATCCCTCCCTTGGCCTTCTTAGACGGTCTCCTTGAGCTCGAAGCCATGGATCTACAAGAAAAATGGGAGTCACATTCAATCTTTCTTCTTGAAAATTTGGGCAAACCAAAACACCAATCAAAAATCCAACTACGGGAAAAGATTACTCACCTGAGCGCGCACAAGCTGCGTTTTGATGAATTTTGGCTTCAAAAACACCCCAAAATGGCCAAGAATGAGCTTCAAGAGCTCAAAACCCCGAGATATAAGAAGATGGAGTCCGGCCACCCAGTGCCGCCGCGGCACTGCTCCCTGTGGGCCCCGCTTCGCTTCGTTTTTCCCCTTTTCGCCCCGTTTTGACCCGTTTTGGCCTGTTTCAGCCCGTTTTTGACCCCGATCAGCCCCGGTGGCCCAGTACAGTCAAGATTTATGAGGTTTTACCCCAAGCAGACTAAAAATTGTCAGAACTACCTCCAGCAGGCAAAAACTGGGAAAAATCGGCTCCCGAAGACCCGAATCGGTCGTTTCAGGACAACCGTCGCAAGATTCGATCAAACGCGAGAATTCTGGCAACGGATCCTGGTTTTTAGCTAAGGCACCAAATAAACAAGAAAAGAGATTCCCCGAGAACCCTGCATCATCCCCCGAGGACAAAAGCAGACAGATACCAGCTCCCGGAGGCCCTGACCGGCTCTCTCGGATTGAGCGCCGAAAGATTTGATCAACTGTGAGAGGTTCAGAGATGGATCCTGGCTCCCGATCAAGAAAAGAGATTCCCCGAGAACCCTGCATCATCCCCCGAGGACAAAAGCAGACAGATACCAGCTCTCGGAGGCCCTGACCGGCTCTCTCGGATTGAGCGCCGAAAGATTTGATCAACCGTGAGAGGTTCAGAGATGGATCCTGGCTCCCGATCAAGAAAAGAGATTCCCCGAGAACCCTGCATCATCCCCCGAGGACAAAAGCAGACAGATACCAGCTCCCGGAGGCCCTGACCGGCTCTCTCGAATTGAGCGCCGAAAGATTTGATCAACCGTGAGAGGTTCAGAGATGGATCCTGGCTCCCGATCAAGAAAAGAGATTCCCCGAGAACCCTGCATCATCCCCCGAGGACAAAAGCAGACAGATACCAGCTCCCGAAGGCCCTGACCGGCTCTCTCGGATTGAGCGCCGAAAGATTTGATCAACCGTGAGAGGTTCAGAGATGGATCCTGGCTCCCGATCAAGAAAAGAGATTCCCCGAGAACCCTGCATCATCCCCCGAGGACAAAAGCAGACAGATACCAGCTCCCGGAGGCCCTGACCGGCTCTCTCGGATTGAGCGCCGAAAGATTTGATCAACCGTGAGAGGTTCAGAGATGGATCCTGGTTCCCGATCAAGAAAATTCTCCAAGAACCCTACGGCATCCCCAAGGGTAAATACAAAAGATACTACCACCAGCCAGAATCGATTCCCGAAAGTCGGCCGTCAGGAACAATCAGAACATCGCCTGCATCCAGATCTCCTGATCGTCAAGAATTTTCTCACAGCTTTATCACAAGATCCCTCGGTCACCTTTGGTCATTGTCTTCTAAAACAAAACGCTTCTGACCTATCTCACTCGTTCCAGAAGTTTGCCGTTAGACCCGGAGTCTTCTAAACCTCTGTGTCCTTATCCGAGTCATCCACCGCATCACAGTCGCAAACACTAGCACAACACCAGCCCACTCGGAGTGGCACACCCCACAGCACTTGCTCATACTAGGGTCACCACACTAGACATGATAGGACTCATGACACAATTCATATCACATCCATACATTGCATATCACTCTTCTAGCATAGCATCCACCTGATTGTTGTGTACGTGCATGTATGATCGGTTCCTTGCCCTGAACTACGTCCTGGTCTGATTCCCCTTGGGATACGTAGGCAGCTCACATAGAGTACGACCAGCACTAACCTCATCATCCTTACATCTTTTGCAACGCTTTTTATCCTAAATCCATAGCCTCCAAAAAGTCTTGTCTCTTCAAAACTTTGGCACTCACTTGCGACATGCGTTGCCTCGCAAGTTCATGCCAAAGAGGGGCAAACTGTAGACACCCCATTTTGTCGGCTATCGGATTTAGGAGACCCATAGCTTGGTGGTTCACAATGATTGTAAAAGACTCAAAAAGACACTCGAAAGTCAGCTCCATCTCTCAGAATGCTCAGAATGACCAAAATGCCCCTAAAAGCCCGAAAACTCCCAGATTTGGTCCCAAAGTTCTGAAAACATGATATGTCATAAGAAAAGCGATAAAAGGAGTTTTAAAGAGAAATCAGATAAAATCGTCGGCTCCCAGAGACCCCCGGAAGTCCCGGAAGTTCCCGAAAAGTCCCCGTTGACTAGTTTGACCAAGGTTTGACTAGATTTGACCAAGGTTTGACCAGGTTTGACCAAGTTTGACCAAGTTTGACCAAAATCGTCCGGATTCACCAAAATCATTTTAAAACATGGAAAAAGTGTTAAAGCAAGTTCCAAAAGAAAATCAAGCGAAAACATCGGCTCCCGGGAACTCCCGGAGGTTTCCAGAACTTCCCGGGAATCCCAGGTTTGACCAGTTTGACCAGAATTTGACTTTGGAATCGGGGCACCAAAATAATTTTCAAATATTTTTCATAGATACTAGAGGTCAATAGCTTTCCAACGGTATATCACACATAATTTCTGGATTTAAAACGAATTTATTATGAATTTCCAAAGGAGAAAAAGGCGATCGAATCGGCTTTTATCGCGAATACCGCAAAACTTTTCAAAATGACCTAGCCCCGAACTATTTTTTATGTAAAGTAGACTCCATTACCTTTCCAACGGTATATCACAGCCTCAATTTGGAGTTCGTACGCATTTTCTGTGAATTTCGGACGAAATAGGGCCTTTTCGCGAATACCGGAACATCAGGGGGCCTAAACAGCATTATCCAGACGAAGGGAGGAGCACTGCCGCCGCGGCACTGGCCCAGTGCCGCCGCGGCACTCCCCTCCAGAACAGTGTATTTTTGTAATATGTTTTGTGGTCCCATTTTGATTAATTAAAAGCCAAAACGACATAGTTTTATGATTTCAGATGTTTGGAGCCAATGGGAATACTTTCTAAATCCCAAAACCACCCCAAGTTGGCCTATATAAACACCCCATTACTCCTCATTTTGGAGGAGTCAAATATGAGTTTTGAAAAAGTTTGGGAGAGAAAGTTGTAGAGATAAGGTTAGAGTAGAGAGAAAAGAAGCTTTCTTCTTTGATTTTCAAAACAAAAGTGAGTTCTAAACCTTGTTTTTACTTCATTACTTCCATTTACTTCAACATTCAATACTCTCAACCACCATTTTAGTGAGCATTTAAGAGAGTGGAAGCTTCTTCCATGTCTAGTGTTATTACATATGAGTGAAACACCAATCTACAAGTTCATGCTTCATGAATATCATCTATTGATCATCATCTATTTGCTTGTTTATTTATTGTTCATCTCTTCTTATCCCATTTCTATTTTATTTTCTTTATTTACTTACTAGTTCATCATCATCTAAGTGATGACATGAAGTTTGGGGTGAGTGAATCCTTATGGATAGTAGCTCTTGACCTCAAAAACATGTTTGATAGATGATGATCATAACCTCAATACTTCCAAGGTATTCTTGGAATGTATTGAAGTCATGTTCAAAAATAAAATAAATCTCTCCAACAATCTTGGAGATTCTTAATGATGAGTTTGATGTTGGTATTCTAAGTGGTCATAATCCTTATTGAGTGTTGAAAATATGTTTTCAAAGCATCTATTTCAAAACCCCTCTCAATCCCTCTCATTTGGTTTTCAAGAAACAAAACTTTGTTTTCCCTAAAATTTCCAAAACCATGACCCAAAACAGTGAGCTGTTCAGATTCAAAGATTTGTTTTGAATTAAATACTCAAGTTATGATGATGAAACCACTTGGAAAACCTTCCTAATACATCATAGTTTGTCCTTAATTTTTCTCATCAATTGTAGAGATGTAAAAGTATTTGTTTTGGATGTGAGAAGTTCATATCCATAATCTGCCTCTGTTCTCACAGAATGTTCACCCAACTTCTTGCACTTATTCTGGACATTTTCATCACTGTACATATATCTTTTCTATTGTTTTTATAAAACTTGGGTGTCTTAGGAAACGTTTGGTATATAATGGGTCATCATAAACCTTTTCTTCGATTTATGAAAAATCATACAAAATCAGTCAACAGTGCAGTTTTTGTTTCTGAGTCATGTGTACATTCTGATTTTTTTATTTTAATCTGTGATAGCTATTGATGTTTGGCTTTTTGGGTTATTTTCTAGACACAATAAGGATGATCTCTGATTTTTCTTACATTTTTCTAGGCACGTTTGACCTCCCATTATAATGTTGCAAAGTAACACATGCAGTCTGTCCACTATTCACAGCAAGCACATTTTAACTTTTATTCTTTGATTTGATGCTCATATGCATTCCAAATTAGCCCATATCTTAGGAAGTAGTTCATACTACATTTGTACATATCCCATGTTGATTTAATCCATTCATTCATGCACATTTTAGACTTCTAAGTCATTTTAGTAATCCATGTACACAAAACACACTACAACCTTTGCACATTTCTAGGTACATACCATACATTCATGCAAGATTTGGGGTTTTTGTAACCCTTAATCTAAGAAGATTACAAGGAATGAACTTGATCACACATTCATGCTTCCCTTCGATCTAATCATCCTTTCTCATCCGTCCCGGGGATTGAGCGGTCTTCTTTTCTCAAAAGAATAACATGCATCATTCTAGTTTGCTAAGCGTATTTTGATTTCTTTGATTATTTGTTTCAAGAACAATTCATGTCCCCCTTTAGATTAGGAAATCTTGGTTATTTGATACATGATTAGATGATTTTTCCTAAGTTTATTTGTGTGATCTTTCACTTTACATTGCATGATAATGGACTTAGATCTTATGAATGATATTTTATCTTTAGATCTTCCATTTTCAAGTTTCTTATGTGCTGTAATATACTATCATAATATTAATTGACGAACCATACATAGTATAAGATGATTATTTGGATGCTAATTGAGGCCCGTCGAAAGACGGGGCGAGTTGAGGGTGTTTTAGTCGTGACAAAGGCTCCTTCCTCTCTCGTACCAAAACCCCGAACCAAGCTCTTTGGTTATGAAGGGCCGGTGCCCTTATCCGCTTGGGTGAGTCAAAATTAGGTTTCTTGGTTCCTTAAAGACTAAGTGGCGACTCTGTATCTGTTTTCAACAGACCTTTTCTTTTCCTTGATTCAAATCAATTTCAAAGCAATCTCGAACAAGAGAGAAGTGGTCCGATTCCGCGTGTCCACAGTGTCCACTATCAATACTCACATGCAAACCTACTTTCATTCCTCTTTATTATCAACATGGCATGCATTAACTATTCCGATCAATAACATCATAGAACGTGCTTTTAACAATTAGCAGCAGAAACGTAACATATAGAGCATGGATCCTATAACATGGATTTGATACCGATAAACATATAGATAAAACCCTTGACATGCTCACGTATGCGATAGCACTACCACAACATGCTTTTAAACATCTTATAATTATTGGAAATACACTTGACATCATAAATCAGCTTATCAGTTATACAAAATATCATACCGGTAGCTTTTAGACATCTTATATACATCTTATTAGGATTAGAGTGAGGTTAGGAAACTCACCTCGAGTCACCGATCCTCGAAAAGCGGATAACCGTCAAGTTCTATAACAATAAACGGAATAAACAGAAGTAATGTATGAGTACAACTATAGGGGCAAAATGGTAATTTTACCAAATGAGGTCATAAACCTCAAGGTAGTGATCTACGTGTCATTCTAAGTCCAACGCCATTGACTAGACTCAAATCGGAGTCCGTCGCGTTTTTCGAGGTAATATGCGGGGCTTACTATACTAATGCAGGCCCTAAAAGATAGGCTGTATTTTCGACCGAGTCGAAAAGTCACCAAACTTTACGGGAATGTTCTAGACATTATTCTAAGACTCTGGGAACTGACCGCGTAATTTTCGGAGTCCTAGATTATTTATTATGAATTATTGAAGATAATATATACCAGAAAATACCCGAAACGGGATTTAAATATATAATTATAATTATACAAAGAAATCAGTGTTAGAAGTATTATTATTAAATACTAGATATTAAAATACACCACTAGTATTTATTTCATAATTTTCGGAGCTGGGTTGGTATTTTTAATAATTAATATACTTATAAAATAGTTCCTTTTTAATTATTAAAAATACTGGACTATAATATTATGGTTTTATAACTTACACTATATAATAAAATAGTCACAGGGTCATTACCCTAATTTTCTAGAATTTATAAATACACATAGGTATTTATTTACTATTTAAAACTATTTAAAACAAATATTTATTATTTATATTAATCATATAAATAATAAATATACAATATTTATAATATAATAATGATATATAGAATATTAAAATAATATTCTATAATATTAAAAACCTTAATGGTATAATTAGAAATTAATTTATAATTATTAAAACTAATTAAGATCTTTTAAAGTAATTAATACTTATCATAATAATAATAATAATAATAATAATAATAATAATAATCTGAGACCCGACGGGTCGACCCGAACCGACCCGATCTAAACGGGTTACCCGAATAGACTCACAAGAAAACCCAAACTCGTGACCTGATGGGTCAGACCCGACCCGACCGAAACCCAAACGGGCTACCCATTTTTACAAACAAAGAAACCCAAACCAAAAACCCATTTGGGTTGACCCTAACCCGAACCCGAAACCCAGATACACTCACAATCTAATCCTACCCGTTAACCCAAACCCTAAACCAAACCCGAACCCAATCCTACTCACATACTATCCCAACCCGCTAGCCCAAACCCTAACTAAACCCGAACCAATCTTAACCCATACACAGACACAAGACGACCCGCCCCCAAAACCCGAATCCTACCCGACGTCTAAACGACGTCGTCCCACTTAAAGGGACCCGTGGGTTTTCTTAACCCAAACCTACCCGCTACCCGTACCCACTAACAGACTCATCTAAACCCACCCAAACACAAACCTAACCCGACCCATGACCCGGATGTTATAACCCGAAACTAAACGGGTCGTCTTCATCTTCTCCGGCGATGCATGGCCGCCGGAAAGTCGGGGCTCGCCGGAGATCACCTCTCTCTTCATATCTCTCTCATCTCTCAACCAAAACGCACGAGGTCAACGGGAAAATGACCGGAATCCCTCCCTCTACATCATACTATAAGCTCGGAACCTGAATCATTCATTTAGGGTTCCTACTAAGTGATTATTCTTTCGGTCATTTGAAAGAATAATGGCCTGCATGGCCATGTAAGTGACTCCCAAATCACAAACTGTTCAATGGGGGTCTATCTGGGACCAAGGGGGTCAGTTTAGTGTAGGAAAAAGGGGCTTTGATTAACTTTGAGAAAATCAAGCTCAAGCTTGAGCTTTAATGGTGGCCGGAGCTCACAGTGAGCCTTAGGCTCTGATTGGGAGCTTGCATATGGGTCTGGGGTCTCCTATGTGACATGCAGGGGCTAAAATGAAATGAGGGGGTGGGGTATTACCTTAGGAGATCTCAATCTTCTCGGATCTCTCTCTCTCCTTCGTTTCTTCTTCTTTCTGCGTGTGTGTGTGTGTACAGTGAGAGATGGGGAGAGCACAGGGAGGGAGTGTGATGTCTGTGCTGGGAAGGAAATGGGCAGAGATGGTGGTGGTGTACACAATGTAGGGAGGGGTGCGTGTGTATACACCGAGGGTGGTGGGGGATTGCTCTCTCAAGCTCTCTCTCACTAGGATCTGTATAAAACAGATTGTGGGGAATGGTGAGGCTAATATGAGGGTGAGGGGTTGCCTTATATAGAGGGAAAGTGGTGGGGAGGTTTGGTTGTGTGTGTAGTTGGTGTACCAATGTGTACCCACATGTATAAGTAGGTGTGTGTGTGTCCAAGGGTAGATTGGTGTGGGGTCCACATGACTGTCAAAGGGAGGGGGTGTGGGTCCCATCTCAGACTGTGCATGTGGATGTGTTCCTGAGTCCCAAAGTATGTGTATGTGTATGTTGTGTGCATCTAAGGGTAGATTATCAGGGGTGGGGTCCACTTGGTTCCAGTGTGGGTCCCACTCACAGGTTGCTACACTACTGACTATAAATGAGACTGAAATGTAATCCTGTTACCAGGATATGCGGGTCCAAATGCAATTCTACCTATGGTTCTAATATAGAAATTATATATGCCGGGGTTACGACCATTCTAGTAGACACTAGATTTGAATTGACATAGTCGTCGTCAAGACTATTACCAAGGATCCTAGTAAGGACTCCTAATGGATCTTCTGTAATCATCTCCTGAGGTGACGTCACTATTCTTTCTAAATCCTACGTGGAATTTCTAGAAAATTCTGGGTGCTACACGCATACCCCCTCGTGTATTTCCTCCATCATTCTTCTGTAGCTTTTTCTAAACAAGCAAGTCAGGTTGTGACCATTGTACCCTTTCTTCAACAATTTTCCCCCGCAAATGATGAATTGTGCTGCGAATCTTTGAATTGCCCTTTTGTCTTTCTCGGTAGACTCTTAGGGGTACGTCCCCTTTTCTATGATGTCCCAGACATCTTGATACCACGGTGTTTCATTTTCTTCTTCTTTGATTGCGGCGATTGTGCTGAACGAAGGCTTGTACCTTTGCTCAATTACCAAAGGCAACATCCTGACTCCCACAGGAATTTTGATCATGGAGGCTAAGGTAGCCAATGAATCTGCTAGCTGGTTCTCTTCCCTAGGTAAGTAGAAGAATGTGATGTTCTTGAACTGCATCTTGAGTTGATTGAGATGATCATGATAGGGCTTCAACCTTTCTTCTTTTACTTTCCATTCTTCTCTAGCTTGTGATATAATGAGGTTTGAATCCCCGAAGACATCGAACTTCTGAACTTTCAGCTCTATGGCTGCTTCCATCCCTAGAATGCATGCTTAGCAGTGTTGTTGGTGGAGTTATAATTGAGCTTGACTGCCAGCGGAGTGTGGTCCCCACTTGGTGACACTAGAATCATTCCTACTCCGTATCCTTTTATGTTGGCTGCTCCATCAAAGTACAACTTCCACTGTTTTTCCTTGATTTCCATGATATTTTCATCCGAAAATGGAAAGTCCCTATTTTCTTCGGAGTCAACAGCGTGCTCCGCAAGATGCTCAGCTACGGTTCTCCCTTTTACCAATTTTCTTGTAACGTACTTGATATCGAATTCGGATAGTAGAAGTAACCAACGGGATATACGACCGGTTAGGGCGGGTTTTTTGAGGAGGTATTTTAGAGGATCCATGCGGGATATGAGCACAACCGGGAAGGCCAACATGTAGTGCTTCAGTCGGTAAGTACACCAAACCAAAGCCCAACATATTTTTTCGAGGGTAGAATAGTTGAGCTCATACCCAGTCATCCTCTTGCTGAGGTAATATATGGCTTTTTCACAGTGGCTTTCTTCTCCTTCTTGGGCTAGCATGCAACCCATGGCATTTTTGGAGACAGATAGGTAAAGGAATAAGGGCTTATGAGGAGTGGGTGGTGAAAGGACAGGCGGATTTTGAATGTAGGCTTTTATTTTGTTGAAAGCGGCTTGGCATTGGTCATCCCATTAGAACTTTTCTCCTTTTCTCAGCAATCGGAACAAAGGATCGCATGTAGTTGTGAGTTTGGAAATGAAGCGGCTGATAAATTGGACTCTTCCGAGAAACCCTCTCACTTCCTTTTCATTCCGTGGTGGTGTCATTTCTAGGATTGCCTTGATCTTAGAGGGATCCACCTCTATCCCCCTTTGTGTGATGAGAAAACCCAGGAGCTTACCAGAGGTCACACCGAAAGTGCATTTCTTAGGATTCAATCTCATCTTGTATTTGCGCAACCTCTCAAAAAACTTTTTCAGTACCACCAGGTGTCCTTCTCTGTCCTTGGACTTCACGATCATGTCATCTACGTACACTTCTACTTCCTTGTGAATCATGTCATGCAGCAGAGTGGTGGCAGCTCTTTGGTAGGTTGCACCAGCATTCTTGAGTCCGAAAGGCATTACTCTATAATAGTAGGTTCCCCAAGGTGTGGTGAATGTCGTCTTTTCCCGATCTTCTGGTGCCATTAGAATCTGATTGTACCCTAAAAAGCCATCCATGAATAACAGTAGCTCATGTCCTGTGGTGTATCTACCAAGACATCGATGTGGGGAAGCGGGAAGTCATCTTTAGGACTAGCTTTGTTTAGATCACAGAAGTCGACGCACACACAAACTTTTCCGTCCTTTTTGGGGACTGGCACGATATTGGCAACCCATTCCGGGTACTCGTTAACAATGATGAATCCTGCCTTGAATTGCTTTTCTACTTCTTCTTTGACCTTGAGTGCCCATTCTGGTCTCATGCACCTCAGTTTTTGCTTGACGGGTTTAGAATTGGGGAGGAGAGGAATATGTTGTTGGACAATGTTGGGATCAACCCCAGGCATGTCCTTGTAAGACCAAGCGAAAACATCTTTGAATTCTTTTAGCAAGAGAGTCAATTTTTCTTTTTCTTTTTTATTATGAGTTGAGCCAATTTGCACAATTCGTGGATTATCTATTTCACCCAGGTTAACGATGTATCTTCGATTATTTCATAAGCATGTGGTTTTTCAATTAGTTGCTTAAGTTCGATTGGGAGATCCTCTGAGGTATCTGTGCATTCACAAGTATTAGACACAGAGGAGTAAGCAGAATTGTCTTTCATTTCATTCATGATAGGTGGAGTGATTACATTAGATAGTGATGGGCCTACAGCAGCTGACTCTGGTACAGACTCGATAATTGGAAGTACAGACTCTGGGGGAACAAGGGATAGGGAGACACAGATAGATGCCTCTACAGCCTGGTTGCTCATACCCTCCTCGGTTGGCCTGATCTGATCATCTTGGCCCTCGGCCCTCTTTTCTTCCATCTTTTCAGCGAATTCTTCCCACATTTTCTCGATGGCTTCAGCGTCCAGGTACTTCAACCAGTCTTCCTCCGGGGTTTTCACAACTTCTTAGGGATAGAAAGGATCTTGATAGGGGGGCCTTTCACAGTTAGTGAAGATTTCAAGCCCGGGGTGCCTTTTTCCAGTGGCCTGATGGATCCAGGGTTCTGGGAACCCAAAGTAGGGGAAATCATCCCCTTCTTTGATGAATTGTCCATTCAAGGTTTTGCGGTATGGTGGGAGACTCTTCACTCTTTTCTTCCATGGCCTTTGTAGCTCGATGTCTTCTTCAGTGGGCTTGTACCCCAACCCAAAAGTGCCTTGTTGCCCTTTGATCCGAGGGAACTCACAAATCCCTTGCTGGCGTTGGCCCAATCCCATTCCAGGGAAGTAGTTCATTTTGCAGACGATGTTGACAATTGCGGAGTGGATCTCGGGGAACCTGTCTTCATCATTGATCATGTGGACTTCTTCCATGAAGAATCCCCCGATTTCTCCTTCTTCTAGCTCAGGTATTTGGATTTCAAAGATGGGAGCGTAGTTTGGGAAAGCTTCATTACCCAACTATTGCCGAGGATGATTTTCACCTCCTTCTCATGAATGTACTTGATCATTTGATGCACAGTGGATGATATGGCTTTGTTGATATACAGTCAGGGCCTCCCGATCAACAAATTGAACGAGGCAGGTATGTCCATAACTTGAAAGATTTTAGTGCTAACCAAAGATCCTACCCGAATTTGGAGAGAAACAGTCCCCATCACATTTCTCTTGGTGTTATCGTAGGCCCTCACGGATTGAACAGATGGTATGATGTCAAGGATATTAACCCCCAAGGCGGTGGCACTCCTCAGAGCACAAACATTTAAGGCGGAGCCCGTATTGCTGTCCCTTACATCCAACAGTGATGTACAAAGCTTTGTTATGTGCAGACCCTTCTGGTGGCAGGTCTTCATCAAAAAATGTAATGATTGGGTTAGGGGTAAGTGCGCCCAAGAAAGCCACCATATCTTCCGGTGCGACGTCGATGGGGACTTTTATTCCAACCAAGACATTCAACACAGCTTGCCTATGCTTATAGGATGTTACCATGATGTCCCACATCGAGAGATGTGCTTGGGTTTACTTCAACCGCTTTATCAACTCATTGTCTTCTTTGATGATCTCGTCCATTTTTCCTTTTCCCTTGTCTTTGACTGGACTTTTTTTAATAACCTCGGTGGTAGGCTACGAAGGCTGATAATGATGGCCTGACCTAGTCAGATGATCAATTTTGGCAGGGGTAGGCCCTTCTACAGTCCCATCTTCTTTGAACCAGTTGCAATCTGTTCGCATAAATGATTTCTCCGGCTCGTTTTAGATAGAAACATCGCTTTCATTGTCGGGATCATACCATTTGAGGTCTACTACCCCTAGATCATGTTCTTCCAAGAAGAATAGGTCTTGTTCGTCAGCTAACTGTTGCTGCCACTCGTCATCCCCTCTGTCAATCAGATGAATTCTCACAGATTCCGGGATGTCAATAAGGGGTAAAGGTTGACCTAAGGGGGTGATATAGGTAGCAGGGTTGAAGGATACATGGTTGGACTCAATGAGGCTGATGTTTTGGTAGTTTGGTAGAGGATTTTGAGTGACATGGGGCTGCTTTGGAGGTGGCTCGATGATATTTTGGTCAATGAGGTCTTGGATATCATGGTGGAGGTGCATGCAATCATCGGTGTTGTGGCCAGGGGCTTGGTGGTAGGTGCATCTTTTGGACATGTCACAGTTTGGTGGGAGCGGGGTATTTCGAGGCTGGAGTAATTGGAGGTGGCCTTTTTTAAGGAGGTGATGTAAGGCTGAGGAAAGGGGGATTTCTAATTTGGCAAAGTTGTGAGGAGGCTTCCTAGGGAAAGAGCGATTAGAGGAATTAGCTTGGTTAGGAGGTTGGTATGGCCTAGGAGAGTAAGCCATAGGTTGACTGCTAAGGGCATTGACATCTGGAGGATTGCGGGAGTAGTTGGGCCTTTTTGACTAACTCGGAGGCTCTTCTTTTTTTATCTTTCCTTCCTTTATGGCATCTTCAATTCGAGTCCCAACTTTAAACAGCTCTTCAAAAGTGGAGATGGACTGATAAAACAATTTTTCATGGTAGAGCAGTTGTAGATTCCGGATTAGCATCCTCACTTGTTCCTTTTCAATCGACCGGTGGGTCATTTGGGCCATTTTATTCCTCCATCTGCTCAAAAATGCAGCGAAGGATTCATTGCTGTTCTGCCGAGTAGTTTCCAAATCCTTGATAGTGGCATCAAGTTCTTAGTTGTAGGAGTAGTGATCAACGAATACCCGAACTATGTCTTCCCATGCCCGATTTTTGGAAGCTTCCAAGGTAAGGAACCATGATAGTGCAGACTTCGCGAGAGTTTGTGGGAACAGCATTGCGAGGTGCTCGTGTATACAGCCCATGGATTGGAAGATGCTCATACACAGCTTTACATGGCTCTTCGGATTTCCAGTTCCATCGAAACGGTCAATGGCAGGCATCTTGAAGTTTTCCGGTAGCTTCAGCTTAACAGGCTCAAAAAGGCCTTCCAAGTCCAGTATGTAATCATCAACCCCTTTGCTTTTTCTCAGTACACTTTCCAGCTTGTCAACCTTATCCATTTTCTCTTGGAGCTTCTTCTCATATGCAAACGGTGGGACCCCTTGAAACCAGTCTTCCTCCCCGTCATTCTTATGTGGGGGCAGTTCAAACCCCGGTGGTGGAAACCCAGGCGTAGGTTGCGGCCGCTGCTGCTTCAATTCTTCCATGAACTTCAGAACTTGGGCTAGGCTATTAGACTGTTGGCTTATGGTTTCTCCCAACTCGATAACCTTGTTTTCTAACTCTTCTCGATTCATGCTGAAGTAAGCTGTCGGACTGAATCTGACCAAACGATTATTTGAACTCCTAACCCACGACGAGGATCCCAGCTGCTGACTTCGGGAATCTATACTGACCTGACAGATTTTGACACAGTCAAAGGGGGAAAAATGCAAAGTGCAATGAGGTGAATGAGACAAGCAAAGACACCGATGTTAACAAACGTGGACTGACATGTGTAAGAATGATCGAGACAGTGCGTGCAGATTGATGGGAATGGTGTATGCAAATGAGACAGGCACGCGGATGTAAGCCCTAATATATATGATGCTCTTATTTGTAATAGATAGCAGTTAAACAATTAAGGTCCTAACCATATAGAGTGTGCCAACCTTACTTTCAAGTACGATCACCAAGGGATAACAGGGGTTTCCAGGGTTCTATGGAGGCTTCTAGGAGAGACTATGCATTTCCGGTTGATTTGGACAGAGTTTCTGGGAGAAATTGGGATATCCGGACATAGTTTCTGGCATTTCTGGGAAATTTGAGCAGAATTCTGGGAAAAACTGGTTAATATGGTTATATCTGGGATATCTTGACAGAGTTTCTGGGAGAAACTGGTTAATATGGTTATATATGGGATATGTAGACAGAGTTTCTAGGAGAAACTGGTTAATATGGTTATATCTGGGATATCTGGACAGAGTTTTTGGGAGAAATTGGTTAATATGGTTATATCTAGGATATATGGGCAGAGTTTCCGAGAGAAACTGGTTAATATCGTTATATCTGGGATATCTGGGCAGAGTTTCAGGGAGAAACTGGTTAATATGGTTATATCTGGCATATCTGGGCAGAGTTTTCTGGAGAAATTGGTTGATATGTTTATATCTAGGATCTAGGCAGAGTTTCTGGGAGAAACTGCTTAATATGTGGTGAGAGTGATCATATTGTCTAGCAGGTTTTCATACTCTTATGTCTTAGGACCGATAAACAAGGTTTGTGGTGTATATCTTTGTGAGCATGGAGCAGACATCCTTGTCATAGTGGCTAGGCAAGTCAACTCAATGTGATCACATGTGAGTGATTGCCTTGGGGATCATAAGAAAGAGGTTCTGCCTTATGTCACATAAGCATCTACACCGCGCAGGTAATCCCGTCAGGGCATACAGTAGTTATATCACATTGTTCTATCTGAAAATATAAATGAACAGTCCTACAAAAGGTTCTACAGGAATTTATATGCAAAGGCTGGGTTTAGTTAAAGAGGGTCCGTTGACAAGAGTTCTATTATACCGTCAGTGAGATAGCACGGAAGTTTTTACTCTATTTAATATACCTTGGAAGGCACAGTATCAACGGTGACTTATGCCCTGGCACAGCAAGACCTGAACAATGTCAGCGCCACATTTCAGTCACAGTCGAAGGGGGGAAAATGCAAAGTGCAATGCGGTGAACCAGACACGGTAAAAAGATGATTTTAAGGGTGCTTCTTATGAGTCAAACTTCTGTATTATTTTGTTTTAAAAATAAATCTCCCCAGCAGAGTCGCTAGATTGTGGACACGCGGAGTTCCACCACTTGTTTGTTTGAGATTTGTTTTGAAAAGGAAAAGAAAAGGAAGGTCTGTTGAAAACAGATACAGAGTCTCCACTTGGTCTTTAAGGAACCAAGAAACCTAATATTGACTCACCCAAATGGATAAAGGGCACCGGTCCTTCATAACCAAAGAACTTGGCTCGGGGTTTTGGTACGAGAGAGGAAGGAGCCTTTGTCGCGACTAAAACAACCTCAACTCGCCCCGTCTTTCGACGTGCCTCAATTAGCATCCAAGTAATAATCTTATACTATGTATGGTTTGACAATTAATACTATGATAGTGTATTACATCACATAAGGAATTTGAAATGGAAGATCTAAAGATAAGATATCATTCATAAGATCTAAGCCAAATATCATACAATGTAAAGTGAAAGATCACACAAATAAACCTAGGAAAAATTGTCTAATCATGGATCAAGTAATTAAGTTTCCCTAATCTAAAGGGGGCATGAATTGTTCTTGAAACAAATAATCAAAGAAATCAAAATATGCTTAGCAAGCTAGCATGATGCATGTTAATCTTTGAGAAAAGAAGACCTCTCAATCCCCGGGACGGATGGGAAAGGAAGATTGGATCGAGGGGGAGGCATGGACGTGTGATCAAAATCGTTCCTTATAATCTTCTTAGATTAGGAGCCACAAAAGCCCCAAATCTTGCATGGATGCAATGTATATATCCAGAATGTGCTAAGGTTGTAGTGTGTTTTATGTTCATAGATTCCTAGAATGACTTAGAAGTCTAGAATGTGTATGAATGAATGAATGAAATCATAATGGGATATGTACAAATGTAGTATGAACTACTTCTTAAGACATGAGCTAATTTGAAATGCATGTAAGCATCAAATCAAAAGGGGGGAAGTAAAAGTGTGCTTGCTATGAATAGTGGACAGAATAGTAACATGATCTTGTGAAAATGGAAAAGAGGGGTTAGGAATGTTTTCAATGCATAATTTTTTATGGAGATCTTCCTTATTGTGTCTAGAACACTACCCAAAAAGACAACCTTTAACAACTATTACATATTGAGAGAAATCATATGAACAACAGAGGTTACTCAGAAACAGAGTTCGTACTGTCGACTGAAATGTCAAAACATATTAAAAAATGAAAACAAAACATCTAGAGACCCATATTATACAGAAAGTTCCCTATAACACTGAAGTTCAAAGGAAAAATAAGTTAGGAGCACCCCTTTTAGAAAAGTGGTCTGAAAAACAAGTTGAAAATCAACCAAGCTGCTGTGACAGCAAAAACAGAATGTCTGGAAGGAATGTTTGGGTCCAAATGGACCATTTTCAAGTATTTTCAAGTCAAACCAAAAATCTTGGGTGTTCTCTAATGAGTTAGGAAGACTTTACAAGTGGTCTTGCATCCATATATATTGAGTATTGAGTTCTAGAGAATTCTTTGAACTCAGATCATTCACTATTTTGACTCACTGTTTTGAAGATTTTGGGAAAAACTAGAGTTTTCTTTCTTGAGATCAAAATGAGGGGTTTTAAGAGGGGTTTTGAAATAGAGGTTTTGAAAGTATATTTTCAACATCAAATAGAGATTATAACCACTTAAATGTCAACATCAAACTCATCATCAAGAAACTCCAAGATTGTTGGAAAGTACTATTTACATTTTAAAGACAACTTCATGAATACATAAGAATGTATTAAAGTTGAAATCATCATCTATCAAACATGTTTTTGAGGTTAAGAGCTACTATCCATAAGGATTCACTCACCTCAAACTTCATGTCATCATCTAGATGATGATAGACTAGTAAGTAAATAAAGAAGACAAAAAAAAAAAGAAATGAGGTAGGAGAAGATGAACAAATATAAAAAAACAAATAGATAGTAATCAATAGATGATAGTCATGATGTATTGGACTGTAGTTTGGTGTTTCACTCATATGTGGTGACATTGGACATGGAAGTAGCTTCCTCTTCTTAAATGCTCACTAAAATGGTGGTTGGGTGCATTGAATATGAAGTAAATATGAGTAATGAAGTAAAAACCAAGTTTAGAACTCACTTTTTGTTTGGAAATTAAAGAAGAAAGTTTCTTTTCTCTCTATTCTAACCTTATCTTTACAACTTTCTCTCCAAAACTTTTCAAAGCTTACATTTGACACCCCCAAATTGAGAAGTCAAGGGGGGTTTATATAGGCCAATTTGGTATAGTTTTGGGGTTTTAGAAGTAACCCCATTGGTCCCAAACATCTGTGAACATAGAACCATGTCGTTTTGGTTTTCAATTAATCAAAATGAACCCCCAAAAGAAATTACAAAAACATACCATTCTGGAGGAGAGTGCCGCGGTGGCACTGGGCCTGTGTCGCGGCAGCAATGGGCCAGTGCCGAGGCGGCACTGCTCCTCATTCATCTAGATAATTCTTTTTAGGCCCCCAGAGGTTCCGATATTCGCGAAAAGGCCCTATTTCGTCCGAAATTCACAGAAAATGCATACGAACTCCAAATTGAGGTTGTGATATACCATTGGAAAGGTAATGGAGTCAATTTTATATAAAAAATAATTTGGGGATAGGTCACTTTGAAAAGTGTTGCGGTATTTGCGATGAAAGCCAATTTGATCGCCTTTTTCGCCTTCAGAAATTCACAATAAACTCATTTTAAATCCAAAAATTATGTGCGATATACCGTTGGAAAGCTATTGATCTCTAGTATCCATGAAAAATGTTTGAAAATTGTTACGGTGCTCCAGTTCTAAAGTCAAATTTTGGTCAAACTGGTCAAACTTGGGATTACCGGGAAGTTTAGGAAATCTTTGGGAGCTCCCAGGAGCTGACGTTTTCACTCGATTTTGTTTTAAAACTCATTTTAATACTTTCCATATGATCTAGAATGATCCTGGTGAATTTGGACGATTTTGGTCAAACTTGGTCAAACCTTAGTCAAACCTGATCAAATCTTGGTCAAATCTTGGTCAAACTTGGCCAGCCCTACTCGTGGCTTAGCTGAATATCTTAACTATTCCACTACTGTCTCTCGTCGATTGATTCAAGGTGAAGTTCTCGACATTGCATCTATCATTTCCAGTTATGCTAATCCTGGGAGTGCCAGCGTATACGATTACTTTGAGGTGACGAAATAAAATTGGACTCGACGGATTCTGCTTCCTCCTCCAAGTGCGTTTTAATATTTGTGATTGCTTTTGAAAGACTTTTATCTTTTCAATCATTCCTGCTTATGTAATATTCATAGTTTGTTTATTGGTGAACCATGGTTACTTTCAGAACCTCATTTTATGCATTTTGGATTTGTGAAAACATTTTGTAGTAAGATTTTGATCAGTTGTTGCTTTTTGTACTTGCTTGGGCATGCTGGGGCGATTAGAGGCAAAAGAGGCAGGTAGCCGAAGTTTGCCCCTAGTTTGGGATATAGGTGGTTGTGAGCCAAGTGAGGTAGGTGACCGAAGTTTGCCCCTAGTTTGGAAGAGATTTAGGCAAACGAGGCAAGTGGCCGAAGTTTGTACCTAGTGTGAAGGGTGGTTTTTGGGTTATGGTAAGGACCACGACCTTATTCTCTCAAATGCTCGTAACTGTAATACCTGTAATTTTCTTCTCTTTAATAATAATAGTTTCTGAATTTTTGGTATTTGACTGTCTAACTTTATATTATTATTTTAATATTAAGATGATTTTGACGTATCATAAGATTACTGACTAGACTGTAGTAACCATACCGACTCGACCGTAATTAGAATTAACTTAGTCCCGTACCTGGACCCGGACATTAGAAATAATACCCGTCTGTACGTAAACCGAGATCGATACGCATAACGAGGAACTTATGCATGCAAACCGAGAAAGTAGCACGCAACCCAAGGTGGGCCCCACACGGCCGACCACATGGCAGCCCATGCAACTCTCAAGACACATGTCACCCTCTCCCATGACACTTGTCCATCCATTGGACACTTGTCCACCACCTTGACACATGTCAATGCATGCACCCAATGCACATTGACACCTAGCACATGCAAGACTCTATATAAGCATGCATATACTCTTCCATAACATTTTCTTGGCCATTACAATCTGCATGAAGAGAGGGAGCTAGGAGATGAACTCCATGGTGGGATGAAGGAAGTTAGAAGAAGAAGAAGTCTCCACCATTGAAGCTTGTGTTCAAGCTTCCTAAGCTCAAATCCAAAGCCCAAGCTCAATTTCAAGTTTAGGTGAGTATTCTAACTCACTTTAGAACCTATATATTATGTATTAATGTTTATTAAGTGCTTGATGTTGATAGTTTGAGAGATCTATGCCATGCAAGATAAATTTTCAAATCTGGGAAGCAGAAACTTCCAGCAGAATGTTGTTTAGTAAAACAAATATTTCGAGCAGTTAAAAAATGGGAATGAGGCTAGGTTTTTTTGTGGAGAAATCTAACGCATTTATTTACAAATAACTCTTCTATAGCTCAGTCTGAAAATCATTCCTTCATAGGTTAAATGTACATACAACGAAGTACTTTAAATCTGAGAAACAGAAACCTCCAGCAGAATGTAGTCTAGTAAAATGAGTGTTTTAAGCAGCTCCGAAATCTGAATTAAGATGGGTTTTTTTGTGGAGAAATCTAACTCATTTACCTACAAATAACACTTCTATAGCCTGGTCTAAAAATGACTCCTTGATGGGTAAAATGCACATGCAACGCAGTACTATAAATCTGGGATTGAGCAGTCCGAAAATATAGAAATGTCTAAGTAAAATAAATATTTTGAGTAGCTCAAAAATGTAATTGAAGCTAGACTATTTTTGTACATGAAGCTAATCCAAATATCTACAATGTTCTAGTTTTGAGTTTGATCTACAAATCAATTTATCATGCCCAAATAAATCATATCAATTCAGTCGATATAGTAAAATTAATTCCTGGCAGATTGTATAACTACTTGTATGATGTGTTTATTGATGATGCTTGCTTTCCGGTACCTGTGTGGTTATGGATATCTTGTGCTATGGTAGTGCTATCGAGTAGATGAGTATGTTAGGGGCTTCATCTATATATTATTGGTATTAAATCCACGAGCTACACGCTAGGTTTCCGTTGTTATGAATATAGTGTGATGACCATAGAGAGTTCATACCCAAGCTATAAGTATGTTGTACGGCACGATTATTGCGTTGAATGTGATTGGATAAGTTTCCATTGTAAGTATATGATGACATAAAACAGAATGACGGGTGTATAAACGTAACTTTGAAAGTATATTCGGAAGTCCTTTAATGAACTGAATTCCGAAATGAGTGACGAATGCAAGGTCGAGAAAACGTAAGGGTCGGTTGTGCTATGCTAGAAGCAGATTATGGTAAGGATAATTGTCGGATAGGTAATCTGGGCAGCGGAGACCAGGATAGTAAGAAAAAGGGATGTGTTGTTGAGTTGTGACGCGGTGATTCTTTGAGTAAAGACTCCTTTCGGTTCTTCATGACGAAATGGATGGTCTTGTACTCCGTAACGCTTTCGGTTCTTCGTGACAAAGCGGTGATTCTTTGAATAAAGACTCCTTTCGGTTCTTCGTGACGAAATGGATGTTCTTGTACTCCGTAACGCTTTCAGTTCTTCGTGACGAAGCGGTGATTCTTTAAGTAAGGACTCCTTTCGGTTCTTCATGACGAATGAGTAAAGACTCCTTTCGGTTCTTCATGACGAAATAGATGTTCTTGTACTCCGTAACACTTTCGGTTCTTCGTGACGAAGCGGTGATTCTTTGAGTAAAGACTCCTTTCGGTTCTTCGTGACAAAATGGATGTTCTTGTACTCCGTAACGCTTTCGGTTCTTCGTGACGAAGCGGTGAATCTTTGAGTAAAGACTCCTTTCGATTCTTCATGACGAAATGGATGTTCTTGTACTCCGTAACGCTTTCGGTTCTTCGTGACGAAGCGGTGAATCTTTGAGTAAAGACTCCTTTCGGTTCTTCGTGACGAAATGCATGTTTTTGTACTCCGTAACGCTTTCGGTTCTTCGTGATGAAGCGGTGATTCTTTGAGTAAAGACTCCTTTCGGTTCTTCGTGACGAAATGGATGTTCTTGTACTCCGTAACGCTTTCGGTTCTTCATAACGAAGCGGTGATTCTTTGAGTAAAGACTCCTTTCGGTTCTTCGTGACGAAATGGATGTTCTTGTACTCCGTAACGCTTTCGGTTCTTTGTGACGAAGCGGTGATTCTTTGAGTAAAGACTCCTTCGGTTCTTCAGGCGAAATGGATGTTTTTGTACTCCGTAACGCTTTCGGTTCTTCGTGACGAATCGGTGATTCTTAGAGTAAAGACTCCTTTCGGTTCTTCGTGACGAAATGGATGTTCTTGCACTCCGTAACACTTTTGGTTCTTCGTGACAAAGCGGTGATTCTGTGAGTGAAGACTCCTTTCGGTTCTTCATGACGAAATGGATGTTCTTGCACTCCTTAACACTTCGGGTCTTTGTGACGAAGTGGTTGATGAAAGATGGTTTGGTTAGCAAGAGACACTTTAGGTTTGTAAATGATGTCGGATGTTAGAAATGAATGGTAGTGGCATTAAGAATGTCTAGACGGGTCTCTTGAATTGTTTGTATTCCTATCGAATATGTAGTCGGGTACGCTACTAGTTATAATTCGACAGTGAGAACGTAAAGATCCTAAAAGATATGTTAAAAGGTAGTAAATGTATTCCTATTGTGTTTTACTATATACGTTCTATTTGATTTAGCTTACTCACTCAGCTTTTATAAGCTGACGACGTTCATGTCGCTGGACATTCCTATGTCCAGCTTATCCAGGTAACGAGTACACGGGTTATGATGCTACGCAAGCGGAGAACGTGGAGGAAGAGTACACCAAAGATGGCTATGGTTATGCTAGTTAGAGAAAAGACTAGCAGTTATCCTCTGTAAATGTTTTGATTATAACCAGAAGACTTAGCATATATTTTGTAATAGTTTTGTAAGGCCGAGAGCCATAAGACTCTGATGTATTTATAATGATGTATTAACTAGCTTGGTACTTTGACTTCTCTTTGTAATATATTCCAGTAAGTAAATGATGGAGTTATCCTATTATTATATCGTTTAGTTATTATTATTTGGTCATGGACAATTCGGCACTGCAACTAGTCACGTGCCTTAGGGTCCAAGATGGAAAATTCAAAAATTTTCCCTATTTTGGCTACGCCGGGGCGTGATAGTAACTTTTGCTTAGGCACCAGTGAGGTGACCTAGCAAGCTCTTTTCTCACTTTTGTTATTGCTTACATTGGATTTAGCTCTAATTTTTGCCTAGGCATCCTTTCAGATTTTCGACCTAGCAAGCGATCCTTCTTTTCTTTTTTAAAGTCTGCCTACGTACCCCCGATCGGGGATCAAGTCCAACGTAGTTTGGGCCAGGATCTTGAAAGAAGAGGGTTAATATTGGTGTTGACCGAACCGATACGATTGCCTACGTATCCCCGAGTGGGAATCAGGTCAAGCGTAGTTCAAGGTGAAGCTTGAAAGAAATGAGTTATTTTTAAGTGGGTGGTACGACCGAACTGATGCAGTTGCCTATGTATCCCCAAGTGGGAATCAGGTCGAGCATAGCTCAAGATAAAGCTTGAAAGAATTGGGTTATTTTTAAGTGGGTGGGACGACCAAATTGATGCGGTTGCCTACGTATCCCCAAGTGGGAATCAGGTCGAGCATAGCTCAAGGCAAGGTCTTGAAAGAAATGGGTTAAAAGTCAAGCACCATACTTTTTAAGGCGATCAAGGTTGATTGGTTCTCTGAATTCGACACCGTCAAGGTCCATAAGGTAGGTCGCTCCTTCGGAAAGGATAGTTTTGATGATATAAGGGCCAAACCATTTAGGTTCGAACTCCCACGTGGATTAAAGATTGGGGCTCGCAGCTCCTTAAGAACAAGGTCGCCTTTGACAATTTTCCTCAAACGAACTTTCTTGTTAAAAGTGTTGGGTTTGTGCCCTCAAACCATTTCTTTATGTATGAGACATTAGCATTTTAATATATGGATATCAGCTTTACATTTCATTGTGTATGTTCCTTTCATGAGATAATTGTTTATCCTTAAGTATCATAGTAAGTAATTCATGTGTGTGTGAGATACATACAAGTGAGATACGAACTACTATTCTTTGATACTTAGTATTGGTCACAATGAATGATGAGAGTGGATACCTCATCAGGCCTGCACTTTAGCATAATTAACTACCATTGGATGGAGTGATTAATCTCAATCACTAGAGTGTAACTCTTAGTTAATATGCTAGTGCTTGTAGTGCATTGACGGACCTGAGCTTTCCTATTGACGCTTAAGGCTGTCAACAGTCGATAGAACTCATAACTTGTATAAGGTACGTGTTCTCAATCTTGAGACAATTATGAACACAGACTATGGATATGACTACTTTGATTTACCAATCAGTGAGGTCTATAGAAGATCAACACCTGGGTATCTTGGGTATGTCATGTTCATAGGGTTGTGAACATATATTGTCAAGATAGAATCTACCCTCTGATTCAGAGTAAGCATTCCCTTGAGAATATCACCAAGTTGATTACTGAGTACTACAGTCTTGTTGATAAGTAGTTATCAACATGTTTGGTAATCATGAGAGGTGAATAGGACTCAAGGAATACAAGAAGTAATCATGACTCAGGTTGACAGTAACAGTTATCCGACTAACTGAATGTGATTACGAATGCTGATGGTAGAGGGACATTAGTACACCATAGAAGTCTAGTTATTGCTTCGGATATGTTCTTTGCGTTGGAGTTCAGTTTTCATTTTATAGTTGAGTTAACGTTAACTGATCAGTCGGTTAATTTGCTGATCAAAGAGTTTGGTCATGGAAATTAACAAACTGATCTGAGCCAATAATAAAGAGCCTAGGAGGTCCCACTCTTAGCTAGGATGTTAGGAAAGGCACAAGAGGATCTTGTCAAGGTAGGTTCGTTCAATCGAAGTAGTCTCGATCAATCGAAGTCTAGACATGTTTGATCGCTTGAATGTGGCTCAATCGATCGAAGGTTCGATTGATCGAATCCACTTCGATCTCTCGAAGGTTAAAGTCGGTTTTGGAAATCTATAAATAGGGCAGCTGCATACAGTGTTTCAACAATCGTCGTTTTTCCTATACGAAGCTACAGAACCTGATTAGGGCTTCCAATATCTTTCTATCCTCCTTATTAGAGATCCCACCATCTCTAGTCTCTCCGGGAAGCATCCGCAAGAGTCATAAGGGTGAAGACAACCTAATGGAGGCTATTGCATCACCAAGGAAGAAGAATATCAGAATTGGGTTCAAGACCTGAGGTATAATTCTTCTCCCTCTTGTTAGTACGCATCTATGGAATTGACGAGTAGTAGATCTTGGGCTACCAAAAGTTTTTATAACTTGATTCTTTCCGCTGCGCATTTGAAAATAAATTTTAAACCTATTTTTCCTTCAATTGGTATTAGAGCCATGCTTGTTTGGATCTATAGATGTGTTTTGGAACACTAGTTTTGATTTGTATGTTGTTTTAGAACTGTTTTCAAAATTGCATCATCACAGATCTGTTTCTGTAGTGTTATCGCAGCAGAGTGCAAATCTGTGATTGCATAGGATGTAAGGTGGATTCGATCGATCGAACATCCTCTGTACTCAATCAATCGAACAGTTTTCGATCGATCAAACGTTTTAGATGTTCGATCGATCGAATGTAGTTCGATCGATCAAGACAGATTCTTTGTCAAGTTCTAAGTTTCACAATTTTAAAGAGTTTTTAAAATTATATACTTTAATTTTAAATTATTCTATTAAATTTTCAAATCATTCTGTGAAACAGAATGTTCAAGCGATTGAACAATGTTCAATCGATCGAAGGTTCGAGCGATCAAACGATTTTTGATCGATCGAACTGTGGCAGAGAAGTGAGATGCTGTTTTGAGTTCTAATTCAGTATGTAAAGAATTTATATACTATGTAAATCAATTAGGGTTTCCAATGATTATATGTATTTGTTATATATGCATGGATGTACGTACGACTAACCTTTTGCAGCAAGTTTAGTCCCTATCTCCCATGGCACCAAGAGCATTTAATCTTTATTTGAATGTTTTGAGATTGGTGCATGTTTATTTTATTGGTTTGGTTTAAAGGCATATGTAAAGGGCGCTGCGACTTCAATCCTGCGAATGGGAAAGTCGCACCGGTTTCCCTAGCTTTCTTTATTTTCTTGTTGTAATTTCTTTTTCTAGATAAATTGTAAGCTTCGAAAGAAGTATAGGACCAATGTAATAGAATTAGAAAGTCCATGAAGATGGAGCAAGAAGCCATTATCCATGAAGATGGAGTTGGAGGCGATCAAACCAAGAAGGAGGTTCTATGGAGACAGAGCCATGGGAGATAGAGGCATATGAATGCCTTTATTTTCATTTTAGTTTTTTGTTTTATGTGCTTGTTTTGAGATTGGAATTTAATTATATTGTTACTACTTGCATGCACGTAAAACAAGTTTTCTAAAATAAAATTCAAAAACCATTTTCAACGAATTAGTAGACATTGGATGTTTATGGGTAATGTGTAAAAACAATTTTTTCTTTAAAAAGCAAAATCCTTAATTTATTAAAACTAGTGGGAGAGGGTCTTAGTAATAACACCCATGATCTTCCATTAATGGTTCATTGTCAGATGAGTAGTGTATTCTAAGTCACCTTGCCAGGGGTGATCATTCCATAAAGAGGGTACACTGCTCATTGGGTACTAGATGTGAACTTCCTATGGATATGATTAATCAGACGTGTTAGAGGGTGACCACCACATGGAGGCGATACTTGAGACGGTGGTGATTGGATCCTAGTTAATGGTGCACACTAGCTAAGCTATGGATAATGGATCCCACACGGGGAATTATTCAGAAACTTAGAGATCAAATAGGTTTGGGAGTCATGACTTGTTTTGCAAGAGTTGCATAGCGGATAAGTCATGATAAATCGAAAGATCGAACATTGACCACCACACGAAGGCTTTATTCTTTCGTTTCGATATTCCGGCGACTTTATTTTAAAATAAGAGTTTTAAGGATTCTTTTATTTCAAACTGTCAATTCTGATATCCATATTTATTTTGTTTGTTTAATTTTCAGTAATCACAATGTCTGGATCTGCATTAAGTCCACTTGCCACCATACTCGCTCAAAACAAGTTAACTGGAAACAACTATAGTGAATGGAAACGTAACCTTGACATTGTATTAACTGCGGAGGATCACATATATGTCCTCACCACCCCATGCCCCAAAGAACCCACTATAAATGCTTCGGTTGCTGCTAGACGTGAGTTCGATAAATGGAAAAAGTCGAATGGGATGGCTCGTTGGTACATATTGGCTTCTATGGCTAATGTGTTACAACACCAATACCAGTCAAACAATTCCGCCAGTGACATTATCGAATCCCTGAAAAAGATGTTTGGGGAGCATGGTAGGCCTGCCAGGCAAGTAGTTATGCAGAAGATAATGAGTGCTAAGATGTTGGAAGGGACTCCAATCAAAGAACATGCTTTAAAAATGATTGGTTATTTAAACGAGCTGGAGACCCTAGGTGCCAACATCGATGCACAGACCCAAGTAGATATGATCCTCAATACGCTGTCGCCATCATTCGCTCAATTTAAACTAATTACAATATGAATAAAATGGATTTTTCAATGAGCGAATTGATGACTATGGATATGTGTACCTAATGCAGCACAAGTCTGAAGCCTTGGAAAAATTCAAAGAGTTTAGGGCTGAAGTGGAGAAGCAACTGGGCACACATATCAAGGCCATTCGATCTGATCGAGGTGGCGAGTACCTCTTTAGTGAGTTTATTGATCATCTTGTACAGAATGGGATTCTGTCACAGTTGACTGCACCTGGCACGCCTCAGCAAAATGGTGTAGCAGAGAGAAGGAACCAGACTCTTTTAGACATGACTTGGTCGATGATGAGTTATTCAGAGTTGCCATTATTCCTTTGAGGTTATGCTTTGAAAACCGCTGCATACATACTAAATCTAGTACCAAGAAAATCTATTCCCAAGACACCACGAGAGATGTGGATTGGGCGCAAGCTTTCTTTGCAACATCTCCGGATATGGGGGTGTCCGGCACATGTGCTGAAAGGAAAGATGAGCAAGTTGGATTCTAGATCGGAAGTATGTTATTTCGTAGGGTATCCAAAGGGTACTTATGGATAGTATTTTTATGATCCAAGAGAACAGAAAGTATTTGTTAGTACAATTGCTATTTTCTTGGAGGATGATTATATCATGAACCATAAACCTAAGGGAAGGATAGGTCTTAGAGAAATAGAAGGAGAGCCCTCAGTCCAACCCGCAATTGATAACGATGTAAATCAAGAAAATACCACTTCTTCACCCATTTCCGCACTAGTACCTCATCGTAGTAGGAGGATTATTAGCCAGCCTGATAGATACATGTTCTTAGGAGAAGTTTTTGAAGCTGTCTGAATAGAATCTGAATTTGATCCTGCCACATACGAAGAGGCAATGGCTGATGTTGACTCAGCCCATTGGATTAAAGCTATGAAGGCTGAATTGAAATCTATGGATTCTAATTAGGTCTAGGATCTTGTAGAACTTCCAGCCAATATTAAACCCATTGATTGTAAGTGGGTCTATAAGAGGAAAAGAGGATCTGATGGAAAGGTTGAGACCTTTAAGGCTAGGCTTGTAGCGAAAGGTTATAATCAAAGGAAGGGCATTGACTATGATGAAACCTTCTCACCGGTAGCCATGCTCAAGTCCATCAAAATACTCTTATCCATTGCTACATGCCTAGATTATGAGATCTGGCAGATGGACGTCAAGACTGCATTCTTGAATGGCAATCTTAAGGAGGACATCTATATGCAACAACCAGAAGGGTTCATAGCTGGTCGGAAAGGTAACTTGATTTGCAAGTTGCAAAAGTCCATTTATGGGCTGAAGCAGGCATCTAGAAGTTGGAACATTCGATTTGACCAAGCGTTCAACTCGTTTGGTTTCATACAGAATCTAGATGAGCCTTGTGTATACAAGAAGTGTGAAGGGAAAGTGGTGACTTTTCTTATGCTTTACGTTGACAACATTCTACTCATTGGGAATGATGTAGCGGCATTGTCAACGGTCAAGTTTTGGCTAGCTAGTACTTTCAATATGAAGGATCTAGGAGAGGCGAGCTATATTCTTAGGATAAAGCTTTTTCGGGATCGCAAGCAAAAGATGATGGGATTATCTCAAGCTGGTTATATCGATAAGATGCTAACTAGGTTTTCAATGGATAATTCGAAGAAAGGTTTGTTACCTTTCAAGCATGGTTTAGCTTTATCCAAGGACCAATGTCCAAAGACACAAGAGGATAGGAATCGCATGGCAAGAATTCCAAATGCTTCGGCAGTTGTAAGTCTCATGTGTGCAATGTTATGCACTAGACCAGATATCTGCTTTGCTATTGGCATGGTTAGTAGATATCAATTGAATCTAGGTCCAGAGCACTGGACAGTCGTTAAGCACATTCTTAAGTACTTGAGAAGAACTAAAGATTACATTCTTATATACTGTAGTAGTGAGTTAATTCTAGTAGGATATACTGACTCAGACTTTATGTCAGATAAAGATTCAAGGAAGTCAACATCCGGACATCTCTTTACCTTGGGAGGTGGAGCTGTTAGTTGGAGGAGCATTAAGCAGAAATGCATTGAAGACTCAACTACAGAAGCTGAGTACGTGGCTGCTTGTGAAGCCGTAAAGGAAGCTGTTTGGCTCAAGAAGTTCCTTATGGAGCTTGAGGTTGTACCAGCGTCGCTGTCACCTATTACGCTATACTGTGATAATAGTGGGACAGTGGCTCAGTCCAAGGAGCCAAGGAACCACGGGAAGGGAAAGATCATAAATATCATCTTATCCGAGATATTGTTCAACGTGGAGATGTGACTGTTACCAAGATTGCCACCATTGACAATCTTGCTGATCCGTTTACAAAGGCCTTGCCACAGAAGGTCTTTGATCATCATCTAGATACTCTAGGTCTTAGATGCAGTTTTGAATGGTTATGAGTGCAAGTGGGAGTTTGTTGGGTTTGTGCCCTCAAACCATTTCTTTATATATAAGACATTAGCATTTTAATATTTCTTTCATGAGATGATTGTTCATCCTTAAGTATCATAGTAAGTAATTCGTGTGTGTATGAGATACATACAAGTGAGATACGAACTACTATGCTTTGATACTTAGAACTGGTCATAGTGGATGATGAGACTGGATACCTCATCAGGTCTGCACTGTAGCATAATTAACTACCATTGGACGGAGTGATTAATCTCAATCACTAGAGTGTAACTCTTAGTTAATATGCTAGTGCCTTTAGTGCATTGACGGACCTGAGCTTTCCTATTGACGCTTAAGGCTATCTACAGTCGATAGGAACTCATAACTTGTATAAGGTACGTGTTCTCAATCTTGAGACAATTATGAACACAGACTATGGATATAACTGCTTTAATTTACCAATCAGTGAGGTCTATAGAAGATCAACACCTGGGTATCTTGGGAATGTCATGTTCATAGGGTTGTGAGCATATATTGTCCAGATAGAATCTACCCTCTGATTCAGAGTAAGCACTCCCTTGAGAATATCACCAAGTTGATTACTGAGTACTGCAGTCTTGTTGATAAGTAGTTATCAACATGTTTGGTAATCATGAGAGGTGAATGGGACTCAAGGAATACAAGAAGTAATCATGATTCAGGTTGACAGTAACAGTTATCTGATTACCTGAATGTGATTACGAATGTTGATGGTAGAGGGACATTAGTACACCATAGAAGTCTAATTATCGCTTCAGATATGATCTTTTGCGTTAGAGTTCAGTTATCGTTTTATAGTGGAGTTAATGTTAACTGATCAGTCGGTTAATTTGCTGATCAAAGAGTTTGGTCATGGGAATTAAAAAACTGATCTGAGCCAACAATAAAGAGCCTAGGAGGTCCCATTTTTAGCTCCGCTAGGATGTTAGGAAAGGTACAAGAGGATCTTGTCAAGGCAGGTTCGATCGATTGATGTAGTCTCGATCGATCAAAGTCTAGACATGTTCGATCGCTTGAATGTGGCTCAATCAATCGAAGGTTCAATCGATGAAAACCAATTTGGTCGCTCGAAGGTTAAAGTCAGTTTTGGAAATCTATATATAGGGTAGCTGCGTACAGTGTTTCAATAATCGTCATTTTTCCGCTACGAAGCTACAGAACCATATTAGGGCTTCCAATATCTTCCTATCCTCCTTATTAGAGATCCCACCATATCTAGTCTCTTCGGGAAGCATCCGTAGGAGTCATAATGGTGAAGACAACCTAGTGGAGGCTGCTGCATCACCAAGGAAGAAGAATATCAGAATTGGGTTCAGGACCTGAGGTATAATTCTTCATCCTCTTATTAGTACGCATCTATGGAATTGACGAGTAGCAGATCTTGGGCTACCAAAAGTTTTTATAACTTGATTCTTTCCGCTGCGCATTTGAAAATAATTTTTAAACCTGTTGTTCCTTTAAAAAGCATAGGCTATCCTCTTTTGATGGATTCGGACATGGTCGACTGCCGCAAGGCGCTTTTCATCGATGAGCGCCAACTCTTCGTATCTTTCCCTTAACCAATTGAATTCTAAAATTTCACATTCTGCCATCACTCACAGAGACGGTAACTCAATCTCGACCGGAAGTATTGCTTCCATCCCATACACCAGTGAATAAGGAGTTGATCCTGTAGACTTGCTTATCGAGGTTTTGCATCCCCAAAGTGCAAATGGTAGTTTCTCGTGCCAGTCTTTGTACGTATCGGTCGACTTTTAAAGTATGGCCTTGACATTCTTGTTTGCAGCTTCGACTGGCCCATTAGTTTGTGGTTTGTATGGTGATGACTTATGATAAGTGATTTTGTATTCTTCAAACAGATCCCTGACTTCTGCTTTGAATTAACTCCCGTTGTCCAAAATAATCTCATGGGGGACCATATCGACAAATGAGATTTCTCTTGATGAATTTGACCACTTCCTTGGCCCCTAACTTGGTGTACAACGCAACTTCAACTCACTTTGTGAAGTAGTCAATGGCTACCAAAATGTATCGATTCACATTCGAGGCCTTTGGAACAATTTTACCAATGATGTCAATTCCCAGGTTGAGAATGGCAATGGAGAGGTCATGGTATAGAGTAGAGATGGCGGTATGTGCATCATGTTTGCATGATTTTGGCACTTGTGACATCTTCTCACATATTCACAATAATCTTTTTCTAATGTTGTCCATGTTGGGTTAGTGCCATCAAACCATTACTTTATGTATTAGACATTGACATTTTAATAGATGGATATCAGCTTTACATTTCATTATGTATGTTTCTTTCATGAGATGATTATTTATCCTTAAGTATCATAGTAAGTAATTCGTGTGTATATGAGATACATAGAAGTGAGATACGAATTACTATTCATTAATACTTAGAACTTGTCACAGTGGATGAAGAGACTGGATACCTCATCAGGTCTACACTGTAGCATGATTGACTACCATTGGATGGAGTGATTAATGTCAATCACTAGAGTGTAACTCTTAGTTAATATGCTAGTGCTTATACTGCATTGATGGACCTGAGTTTTCCTATTGACGCTTAAGGTCAACAGTCAATAGGAGCTCATAACTTGTATAAGATACGTGTTCTCAATCTTGAGACAATTATGAACATAGACTATGGATATGGCTGCTTTGACTTACCAATCATTGAGATCTATAAAAGATCAACACCTGGGTATCTTGGGTATGCCATGCTTATAGGGTTGTGAACATATATCGTCAAGATAGAATCTACCCTCTGATTCAGAGTAAGCATTCCCTTGAGAATGTCACCAAGTTGATTACTGAGTATTGTAGTATAGTTGATAAGTAGTTATCAACATGTTTGGTAATCATGAGAGGTGAATGGGTCTCAAGGAATACAAGAAGTAATCATGATTCAGGTTGACAGTAACAGTTATCTGACTACCTGAATATGATTACAAATGGTGTTGGTAGAGGGACATTAGTACACCATACAAGTCTAGTTATCGCTTCGGATATGTTCTTCTTCGTTAGAGTTCAGTTATCGTTCAATAGTGGAGTAAAAAATAACTGACCAGTTAGTTAGTTTGCTGATCAAAGAGTTTGGTCATGGTAATTAACAAACTGGTCTGACCCAACAATAAAGAACCAAGGAGCTCCCACTCTTAGTTCCGCTAGGATGGTTGGAAAGGCAGATGAGGATCTTGTCAAGGTAGGTTCGATCGATCGAAGTCATGGCAAGCTCGATCGCTCGAAAGTGTTCGATCGATCGAAGTCTCGATCGCTCGAAAACAACGTAAATAACGGAAATAATCCTAATATACCTCCACCTCCTCCGCTTAAAGATTACTTTATTCCGATGACTTACACGCCACAAACATGTATTGATTTACCGGAGGTGTCGGCATCTCACTTTGAGATAAAGTCATCTACCATCTCGCTACTTCCTTCTTTTCACGGTCGCATTAATGAACACTTGGGAGATTTTCAAGATATATGTTCTACTTTAAAAATTCAAAATCTCACTGATAATGAATTAAAATTGCGGCTCTTTCCATTCTCTTTAAAAGATAAAGCTAAATACTGGCTCCAATCTTTGGAGCCAAACACAATTAGAACATGGGAATCCTTACACACCGCATTTTTACAAAAGTTTTTCCCTATTATGCATACAGATCAGATAAGGAAACACATAACAAACTTTGTGATGCAAGATGGGGAAACACTTTATGATACTTGGGAAAAGTTTAAAGAATTATTACGTTCATGCCCACATCATCAGGTTCCTAAGTGGCAATTAGTACAGGTCTTTTATGAGGGACTTATTACCTCAGTCCGTAATACCGTCGATGCCATTTGTGCGGGTACCTTCCTACACAAAAGCGCCGATGAGGCCTGGAAAATTTTTGAAACGTTAAGCGAGAACTCGATGCATTAGGCTGTGTCGGTACGTTCTAAGGGGTATCATCTGCAACCCAAACGTGAGGTAAAGTTTGAGTCAAGTCACTCAATAGAATTTCAAGCACTATCTAAAAAACTTGACCGACTTTTAACAATGAACTAAACGACAACCCCACCCGCTCATGAAGTATGTGCAATATGTTCCGATCCGTCACATTTTATCCTTGCATGTCCTTCTGCATCTCAATTTTTGGAATTCGTGGAGCAACACATTAATTCTATTCAACAATACCCACGAAATAATTATAATTCGACTACTAATAATCCAGACGCGCCATGAAGAAACCATCCTAACTTCTCGTGGAAAAATAATAATAATAATAATAATCCTAATGAGGCGACTAATTTTCCTAATGCATATGGACCTCAGTTTCAACAAAATCAATACCAACACCCACCTCCTAATCCTAACCCTCCAAGGGATAACGCGTTTAAGGAAAAGGTGTTGGCGTCCCTTAATAAAATCGAAACACAAGTACAGGCACAAGCACAAATAGTGCACTCACACACAAGCATTGCATATACGACTCACGAGCACGACACCTTTAATACGATTTTAAGAATAAATGAGTTATTTTCCAAAAATGCTTGAGATTGAATGAATTCCCCTTTTTTTTAAGAAAACATTTTGAAAACAAAGTTTTGAAAAATGTGAATTGGCCTGAAGAAGCCATTCATAATAAAGCCCTTTGATTTTAGAAAATGCTTTAAAAATACCAAAATGAAGCTTGATTTTTAGAAAATGTTTTGAAAATACAAAAAAGATTTGGTGCTTTAGAAAATGATTTGAAAAACCAAAAGAGAAATAGCTTTTCTATCTTTGTACATCCACTCATGTAAATGCCATTCTTTGATTGTTTTGAAAATTTTGAAAAAGAGGGAATTGCTAATTCATTTCGCAATAAGAAATTCTTTTGTAATAAAACATTGATTCTTTAATTCTTTAATAATCAGAAAAGAAGATTGGACCTAAGAGTTATACCCCCTCCATTTAGGTCAAGGCTCCGAATAACATATCAAAGTTAGAGGAAAGATCAGTTGAATCAGTCAGGGTTAAGATTATGGCAAAAGAAGCTGATGTAGAAGATAGGTTGTCTGCGATGCAAGCCGCGTTAGATCAGAATGGGGAATAGTTTATTGCTATGATGGGCATGATGGAAAGATTTTCCAATCTGCCTCCGCCACCTCGTCTTGCTCACTAAGAGGAAGAATGGATCAAGAAACCAAGGACAAGCTAGCCGAGATTGATAAGTTGGAAACTGTTGTGAGAAAGAGCAAAGGGGTAGATGAATACATATTTGATATCGAGGGGCTATGTGATGCACCAAATATGAAGTTGCCAGATAAGTTTAAGATGCCACACATTGAGTTCTTCAATGGGGCTGGGAATTCAAAGAGCCACTTGATGTTATTTTCCAGGACACTACACCAAATGGGCATATAGGACTTGACCTGTTTCCTCTACTTTTTTAAAGAACTTTATATGAGGACTTTTCAAAGAACTTTGTCTAGGGTTGCACTCTCATGGTATTTAACACTGGAGTCCGCTATGGCTAAGGACTGCGAAGCATTGGCTAGAGCTTTCATGGCGCAATATTCCTATAACCAATCATTTGATGTGACAACAAGAGATTTGGAAACTACAAGGCAAGAGAATAAGGAGTCCTTTGTAGGATTCCTTACGCATTGGGAGGGAAAGGCTGCTAAAATGACTAGTAGACCGACTGAGAAGGAACAGCTCCACATGATTATTAAGAACCTGCAGGCAGAATATTTGGAAAAGTTGGAGTTCCAGTGTACTACCACTTTTGAACACTAGTTCGATATAGGAACATTGATTGAAGATGTGATTCATGATGGGAAGATCTGAAATAAAATCAAAGCAAGAGGCCAGAAAGACTTGTTTATCACCAGTCAGTAGATGTTAATGTCATAGCATCTCAACCATCATTCAATCAGTCCAAAGGGTCAAGAAGATATCAAAATACCACTATTGCAAGGGGGAATCGAAATCAGGGACAGCAAAACGAACGAAGATAGTTCTCTGATCTGGGGATGTCACTAAGCACCACACTACAAAGATTGCTATAAAGGAGTCATTAGAGAAACTAGATCCAATGCCTACTCCAGATCCAATTCCACAAAATTTTAGAATTGATTTATACTGTGATTTCCATCTAGACATAGCCATAGTACCAACAAGTGTTGGACACTCAAGCACAAAATTAAGACTTAATTGAGCAAGGGATCATTACGCTAGACGAGCTTGAGAAAACTTAAAAGGAGTTGATGAAGTTATAGTGTTTGGAACTTTGCCGTTAAAACCAAATATGGCAAGAAAAAAAAATAAGCGAGTCACAGTGACAATCCATTTGAGATCCAGTCGAGTCAAGTCTGTTCTATGTTTTAAGTATTTTGAGTTTAGTCTTGTGGTCAAGTCTGTTTGTCATTCTTCTGCTGTTAATGGAATGAAATCTTGATTTGCTTAATCTATTGCACTTTGAATGAATCGTAGCGCTAAAAAATATCGCTTCTCGGATTATTGTAAAAATTACTCTGTTAATAAATTTTTGCATTGAAAAGAATCTCGAAAGGATCGAAGTCGATTTTGTGCTAACACTAAAGAAAGCTAAGAATTGATTAGTCTTACTTTAAGAATTCTAAGATGCTTTTGCTCAAATCTGGAAATGATATACTCGATAGTAGCTTAGGGCTTGCCCAATACCTTTTCTCCCCATTTCTGAAGCCTCGTGCCTAAGAGAATGAGCCAATCTAATTGGAAGCCATGTAAATTTATTCAACTGAAAGTCATGCGAACTCAGTCCTTGATGGTAATCAAACATTTCTAACGAACTCCTTCTCTTGGAAAAAAGAAGAAGAAGAAAAGCTCGCTAGGATGAAAACCCAAAAGGTCACCTAAGTAAAAGTTAGAGCATAAAAAATGTATATATGCATTTTTTTTTGCATGCTGATTTCGAGAACCCGATCTTGGCCAGTCCATATCATAGAGAAAATAAGATATGATTGAGAATTCGGGAACACGAATTGTCCCAAGGAACCGAGTTGTAATTGAAAATGAAAATATAATTTTTTTAGTGAACCCAAATTGACAAATTTGAAGGGCTAATGTTGCTTTGTATGTGAGAGTATGATTGAACGATGATGTATATGAGAAATGTAAGGATAGCTGGCTAGTAAAAAGGTGAAAAGAATCAGGCATCAAATAACAACAAAAAAAAAGAGTGAAAAAGAAAATAATAAGAAAGGAAAAGGAGAGAAGGTAGTTCATCATCCTATTCCAAAGCTACAACAAGTGACCCGCTCTATGAAATCCACCTGTGGAAAAGCATGTCTTGTGGCAATAAGGCTCGAAAAACCCATTAGTTCTTGAAACCTTGTTCTTTCAAAACCTCCAGAGTACTTGAGCTACGTTCAACCTGATTCCCGCTTGGGGTTACGTAGGCAACCTACCAAGTTCGGTCACTGCCCTTGCTGTAAGCACTATCCTTTGCACCTTTGGTTCCCTTCCTTCAGACTAAGGGCAAACTTATGTTTGCCTGGAGCCACATATGTGTTTATAAACTAGGGGCAAACTTTGTTTACCCATCAGCATTGGGACATCCTTCCTTATCCCACACTATTCATGATGATTCGAAGCAAATGCATTTCTGGTTTCTCTGTGCCACCATCTTTTCAAGAACTTATTGAAATAAGACTATCTGCTCCCTTCCGCATCTATAGACTAGGGGTAGACTTCATTTGCCCAAAGCCTCATTTATCCTGGAAGTAAGCCTCCAAGTCCCCTATAAACTAGGGGCAAACGTTTTTTGCCAGTACCCCATTATATTATGGGTAAGTCCTGAGTCATCGAGTACATTTTGGAAGAAATTTGAAATAAATCATCTTTTATTCTATATGCTAAGGCACTAATTTGAAGCACACTTTGGATAAAGCAAAAGATTGATCAAATCAATTAAGAGAAATTTTTAAAGCATAACCTTACCAACAGAGTATTTCTATGCTAAAATAAGAAGTGAACATGAAATGTGAAAAGATACATCAAACATGGCAAAAGCACATTAAGTTATGGCAAATTGAGTTCTTTCTGCAAAACTCCTATTACAGGGTCAAGACTATTGTCCTCATGTGTCGATGTCTGTCAGTTTTCAAGTCTATTGTGATCTTAAATGTGTGGGTTCAGGGTGATTAATAAGAATTTAAAATCTTTGAGAGCATCCAAAGGAAAATGCGAGTAGACTTTTCAAACACTGTTACTGCACCAGTCATGGTTACAACACGAGAGATAAGAATGATGATCATCCTCATTACATGAGCTCATCAGTGATTATCGAGCATAAGTCATTAAATTAGAGTGAGCATCCTTAGATTTGAATAGTTGATAATCGGAATCGAAGCAGGCCTCCTCAGGTCATCCTCCAACAGGCCTCCTTGGATCCTATCCTGAACAGGCGGTTGAGAACAATTGCCCTCTCCACTACCCATTCTGAAAAGGGCGAATGCCAAGAAACCTCCCGGAAGAAGACCGACAATAGAGGGTCTAATGACCGGGCTAAGCCCAGTTTTCTTGGCAGAGGTCAGAGGGCTTAGGAGTACCTCAGCAGCCCTCTTCTGCCTACTCGGCTCCCCGTCGATGGTTGGGGCTACCCTTCTCCTCTTCTCGGTATCCCTTTTAGCCCTGATTACTATAACGGCCAGTGCAGCTGGAACTCTCCTCGGAGGCATTCCTACAAGATTAAGGTTAGGGTTAGTAGGATCAGTTCAAAAAAAGATCAAAAAAAGACAAGCTATCCCAATCAAAGGCTCACTAGATATGAAGAGAAGGAGTTTAGGTGCTTGGTATTTCTTGGCCGGCTTGAAGGAGATGACTCTATCGCTGGTCAGGCCGAGCACTTTCTTACAGTTAACCGGCGATAGGGCAAGATCCTTTATCCTTTTCTCGACCTTCCTTGGAATCTTGGGCTCATCATGGGCCTTGGCTGCAAAACCCAAAGAAAAGCATGATGAATTAGAATCAAGGCATTTAGTAAAGGCAGGCTCAACCTAGAAAGGGCAAGAGAGTAGCAGAAGGCTTACCCCTAAGCTTTTGAGACCAGGCCGAGGGCACACGGGCACCAATAGCGGGGTTAAGCACGAAGAGCCCCTCAAGGGAAACATGGAAGTACTTGGCCTTCCACCCCTTATTATTGCTCTGTCATTTGTCTATAATCATCCTCCCAGGCTGGGCATTTAGAGAGAAAAGGCCAAGCTCCACGGGCAATGAAGAGACACAGTAGGTCTAAAGAAGCTTCTTAAGGGTGAGCTCATACCCAAAGCGCTATGGCCACAAATAAATCGTGCCCATCACAAATCTCCGTGAATTGGGAGCCAGTTGGGCGGGAGATATCCCCAAGAAGTAGAGGTGCTCCCTGTAACACGTAATTTCATTTTCTTTAATAAATGAATGTCATTTTGTTTCTATTGATAAATATTTATTTGGGGTCAAACCGTAATTTTTATATTTGAAACTGTATTTTTATGTAGCCGGTAAATGTTTTCCTACGCTAATTTATTTCTTCTATATTTTTATACAACTAGGAATTTATTTCCTACATTAAAATTATTTTTTTGTATTTTCATTTCAACCATAAATACCAATTTATTTTTTAAAGCTGCAACTATACTGCGCATTAGGTGTGGGAGCACGCGAGCTCAACAATCCCGTGTGTTTTCTATGGGTTGCATGGAGCCCAAATTGGGCTAACAGTATATATATATGCATCACATCTCTCACAGTTCTCTCATCTCTCTCTCACAAACTCTCTGTCTCTCTCAATTCTCTCAACTCTCTCTTGTTCTCTCAAGATAAACACACACACATTATATATATACCAATACACATACATATGTATATATGTCAAGAGAGACGAGAAGAAATTCATAGACGACGGAATTTACGGCAGAAATCTCGGCTTCAAATTTTTCTTTCCTAAGCCTCTTTGAGTATTTATAAACTCATTACCAATGATATATATGTATATTTCTATATAGATAGAGGTGTATATATGTGCATATATACATACCATTGATGAGCTTGGAAATGGGTTTTTGTAAAACTAAACCAAAGTCATTTCTGTAAGTTGGGAATGAAAGATCTTAGTCCCTATAAGCTGTGGTTCAAATACTATGATGTAATTCATCCTTATCGTGACGTATCGTTGATTTAAAGTTTTGTCACTCTTACTTTAATCACAAATATCGAGAGATGCAATCCATATCAGTTTAATCCAATTGCATATTCGTAATCCTTGCGGAAAAACAAAGAGAATGGTATATTACATGACTTGTTTGATTCCAGTTTACAAAATGGGTAAAAACCAGCTTTTAATTTTGAAACTGAGGAAGAAGACGGAGTTCCAATCGATTGACAACATATCCAATCGATTGCCATGTCATCCAATCGATTGCCACTTTTGCCAATCGATTACCATTTTTTAGCACTGACGACTTTTAGTAAAACGGTCATAACTTCCTCTAGAAAACTCAAAAACACGCACTGTTCAAAGCATTGGAAACTAGACTCAAAGACCTTTCTTTTGATATGTAATTCATCCATAAAAATTATAACTCATTTTTAAGGACATTGCTTCAAAGTGAACCTCCTTGTGTATTAGTAATTGTAAAAACGTATTAAAGTAGTCTTTAATGAACTTACTTGTTATTTCATATATGGCTTAATAATTTAGATCATGGGTGCTAACTCAATGATTCTAAGTACGTTGTACCTTGTAAATAAAGAAAGGGAAAAGATATTATAAAAGCAAGATTTGGATAAATCGATTTAAGCAATAATAATAACCTGGTAGAACCCTGTTTGAAAGATTAAGAAAGATTAAAGTCTTGATTTCTCATACGCTAATCAATGCTGCTTTTCAAAAATTTACATCCTCTGTATAAAGTCACGTTACAAACACGTTTGAGTTAAGTTGACATGCATAGAATGTGAGAAAGTATGAAAAGAGCAAAAGAGATTGTGTACTAGTATGGATTTCCTCCATGGACACTCCCTAGTACCCGAGTTCCAAATACTGATTGAGATTATCTCTGGTATACCGTGGTAGTACTATAGTGTGATGCCATGGATCGAGGTAGTGGATGTCATAATGATGTGATTTTAGGGTGCCTTTTTTTAATATGACGGTGGCAAATTGGACACTCCCTGGCACCCGCGGTAGTGCTATAGTGTGTAATGCCTCCACGGACACTCCCTGGTACTCGAGTTCTGGATATTGATCGAGATTCTCTCTGGTATGTCGTGGTGGTATTATAGTGTGATGTTGTGGATCAAGGCTGATTGGACTTTCCCTGTACCCATTATACAATAGTGTGGCTACCCGAGTATTTTTAAGGTACTAGAATGAGGAAGTTTAGATGATGTGATCTTGTGTTTTGTCGAGGGAAAAGAGTCGGTAAGACTTTAAACTGTAAGATGTTATATATGCCTACATATACATTGCAAGTACATGTTATTTTACTCACCCGCTTGCATAAGCTGACGGCGTTGATGCACCCCAGTTTTTATGTTCAGATTTTCTAGGTCAGGAGCAACCTGAGTATTTCAACTATGCTAGTTAGAGACCAGAGGATTTTCCAGAAGGACTGATTTACTTTTACTTACATTTCAAATTCTAGAGATGTAATAAACTATTTATTAGTATTTGATTAAGGCGGTTTGTGCCTAAGATAATGGCTGATGTAATCGATTAGTAAGTTTTAATTTGGAGCTTTATGTTTATTAGTATTCTTTTCTTTAGAAATGTTGTTAAGCTATTTGTTGGTTTCAGGGACAATTGGTCACTTTCACTTGTCACGACCTACGAGTCCATAAAGGAAATCAAACACTTTCCTGGTTTATGCTATGTCGGGGCGTGATAGGGTTTTTGGTATTAGAGCCAGGTTTTAGATCCAAGACACGTAGGATCTTCCGTTAAGATAGCATTAAGGTTAGATAGTCGACTTCATTCTATATTTCATCGCTTTCTTCTACATCTGGTTATTGACCAAATTATGTTGATCAATGAATAGGTACCCTTCTCTCAATCATATGGCTGATAGAAGGAATCTCAGGCCTCGTCCCACTGCTATTGAAGCTATACCTCCAGCAGCAGATCCAACCGGGATGTTTAAAGCTTTTGTAAGATGGTTGGAAAGGGTCAGTGATTAGAACACAAGAAGCAATAACCGAAATGGGAATCATAACAGGAATAAGAGGCGAAACTAGATTGGGGACAAGCTTCTGAAAGAATTTTGTGTACTGGCCAAAATATTTTGCTGAGACTGATGAACCCTTGTAAGAGAAACAGTGGCTATGCCAGATGGAGCGTATCTTTGAGACCATAGAGTGCACTGATCTGGAAAAGAAGCATGCAGCTATCTTTCAATTGTCATATACATCGGTAGATTGGTGGGATGCCGAAAAGGCGACTATTGGGGAAGGAGCTGCATGGGGAATGGCCTAGGTAGTGTTCAAGGAAAGATTTCTTGAGAAGTATTTCCTTGAAGAAGAAAAGGACAAGAGAGAGAAAGAATTCATAGAATTGACACAAGGAAATCTGACAGTCCGTGAGTATACCACCCGATTCGAGCGTTTGTCCCGCTTTGCTCCACATATGGTGGACACACCCAATAAGAAAATCAAAAAGTATCACTGGGGTCTCAACTTGTCTCTCCGACATCTGACTATAGGGCACTTAAACGAGACATTCAAAGCTCTGGTGAGATTAGCTACAGGATTAGAAAACGATGGTTGTTAGAATTTGAAACCATTTGGGAATTGACCTCTACAGAAAAGTTATCCTAGATAGAAACCTATGTACTCTCAGGGATAGAAAAGAACTTGGGATGGAGGGAAGAAACCTTAGTAGAAACAGGCAGTATAGCAGAATATGCCTCAAGCAATAGGAGGGAGCAACAACGATAACTATTTTAATTATGGTATCTCCGGCCACCAAGCTCGAGAATGCAAAGCACCTAGGCGTTCTGATCATCCGGGAGTTGTGTACTATAATTACGGCACACCAGGTCACATAAGCAAGGACTGTAGGGCCCCCAAAAAAGGTAATTATGGTCAGCAAGGACCAGCCCTCCTGAATGTTATTATCCCCAAGACTACTGGTTATGAGAAAATGAGGTATGAAGAAGGTACTTATGAGGAAGGACCGCCTGAGCAACAGACAGTGGAAGGTACTCTAACCTTGTTTAACTCTCATGTTAAAGCATTATTTGACATAGGTGCCACACACTCATTCATATCTATTAAGATCGTTCAGAAATTAGGCATAGTGCTGCAACGTCTAAATGAAGTTTTGAGTGCTATCTCACCACTAGGGACCACTATCTAGTTAGTATATGTATGTAAGGATTGTCCTCTACGGTTAGGAGACCATGAACTTTTAGAGTGATTTGTAAATCTATCGATGACGGAGTTTGATATAATCATGGGAATGGATTGGCTCGAAAAGAATCATGCAAAATGGGATTGTGCAAGGAAGAGTATCACATTTACAAACAATGGGAATCGACCCTTTGATTTCTAATGTAACCCTTCGGGCAATATGTTCCTCACCAGATGCCTGGCCAACATTTAAGTTGTCAGTATAGAAATGACGGTGTCATCAATACCAGTAAATTAATCAAGGAATTTGAAGAAGTATTCTGAGATATTTCTGGATTACCGCCTGAGAGAGACATAGAGTTTTGTGTGGAAGTAGAGCCAGGCACTCGAGCTATAACCAAAGTTCCCTATAGGATGGCCCCTACCAAACTGGTGGAGATGAAGGAACAAGTTTAAGAACTTGAGAAGTTATCATTCGCCCAAGTACTTCACCTTGGGGAGCACCAGTATTATTCGTGAAAAAGAAGGACGAAACCATGCGATTGTGTATTGACTACCAGGAACTGAATAAGGGTACTATCAAGAATAAGCATCCTTTACCCCGGATAGACAATCTATTGATCAATTGCAAGGAGCCACGACCTTTTCCAAGATAGATCTATTGTCGGGGTATCATCAGTTGAGGGTACGAAAAGAGGACATACCTAAGACTGCTTTCAGGATAAGGTACGGACACTATGAGTTCTTAGTGATTCCGTTTGGAATGACGAATGATCTGGCTGTGTTTATGGATTTGATGAACAGAGTATTCAAGCCCTACTTAGATCAATTCGTTATTGTCTTTATCGACGATATTTTGATCTATTCCAAGTTAGAAGAAGAGCATGAACAGCATCTGCGAATTGTAATGCATACTCTTAAGGATCACTGCCTATATGCTAAATTCAGCAAGTGAGAATTCTGGCTTTAGGAAGTTAAGTTCCTCAGGCATGTGATCTCTCAATAAGGAATCATGCTTGACTCATCAAAGACCGATGCAGTTGCGAATTAGACTCGGCCGACCAATGCTACAGAAGTAAGAAGTTTTCTGAGACTAGCTGGTTACTATCGAAGATTTGTGGAAGGATTCTCAAAGATAGCAACTCTGTTAACTGGCTTAACTAAGAAAGATTTAAAGTTTGAATGGACTGATAAGCACGAACGCGCTTTTCTAGAATTTAAAGAAAGACTAACGACAGCGCCAGTGCTTGCAGTACCAAAGAGTGATGAGAAGTTTACCATTTTCAGTGATGCCTCTTATCAAGACTGGGATGTGTCCTTATGCAAGACGGAAAGGTTATCGCCTATGGTTTACGGCAGTTAAAGCCAACTAAATTAAATTACCCAACTCATGATTTGGAACTGGCAGCCATCGTGTTCGCGCTTAAGATCTGGAGACACTAACTCTATGGGGAGAAGTTTGATTTATTCTCAGACCACAAAAGTCTTAAGTATTTGTTTACTCAGAAAGAGCTAAACATGAAGCAACGCCAATGGATTGAACTGATTAAGGACTATGACTTTACATTAGAGTACCACCCTGGTAAGGCTAATGTAGTCACTGATACCCTAAGTCGGTAACCTCGAGGGATGATTGCTTCATTAATGATAAGGGAATGGAAAGCCTTAGGGACAATCGTTGAGTTTGATATGCAAATTTCTGAGGGAAGTGACGGGCCACACTTTGGATGCCTCGTAGTATAACCAACAATTGTGAGTCGAATTATCAAGGCCCAAAAGGGAGACGAGAAACTTCAAGAATGGTTTGTCAAGATGTCAAAAAAGGACCTGACAGAATGGAAGGTTGGGACCGATGGAGGATATAGATGTAGAGGCAGATTGTGTGTGTCAGATTTAGGAGACTTGAGAAAAGATATTCTTGAAGAAGCACATAAATCAAGATTGACAATACACCCAGGAGGAACAAAGATGTATAAAGATCTGAAGAGAAACTTCTAGTGGGAAGGAATGAAATGAGAAGTGGCCGAGTTCGTGTCTAAATGTTTGACTTGTCAACAAGTAAAGGCCGAACACAGAGACCCTTGGGATTGTTGCAAACCTTACCTGTTCTGGGATGAAAGTGGGAACACATAACTATGGATTTCGTGGTTAGACTACCCCGGTCACAATAGAACCATGATGCAATTTGGGTAATTGTGGATCGTTTGACAAAATTTGCACATTTCATCAAATATAGTTTGACTTACCCAGTGGAAAGGATGAGTCGAATATGCCTACAACAAGTGGTACGACTGCCCGGTGCACCTGTGTCTATTGTATCTGACCGTAATGCACGCTTTACCTCAGGATTTTGGGAAGTCTGCAAAAGGCTATGGGAACTTCACTCAAGAAGAGTACTGCTTTCAATACTCAAACCGATGGACAAACCGAGCGTGTTAATTAGATTATAGAAGATATGCTCAGAGCTTGTGTGATCAACTTTGAAGAGTCTTAGGAGACGTACTTGCTATTGTTCAAATTTGTATATGATAATAGTTATCACTCGAGTATTGGGATGGCACCGTTCGAAGCCTTGTACGGAGGACCATGTCGATCTCCATTGTGTTGGGGCAGAAGTGGGAGACACGGAATTATTGGGACCAAATTTTGTGAGAGAGACCAATGAGAAGATTTCACTGGTCAAGCAAAGAATGAAAGTTGCACAGAGTAGACACAAGAGTTATGCGGATCGATGTCGGAAGGATTTGGAGTTCAGTATCGTAGATCACGTACTCCTTAAGGTTTCACCAGTTCGGGGTGTAGTACGATTTGGTCAGAAAAGAGGGAAGTTGGCATCTCGTTTCATCGGGCCATTTGAGATACTAGAACGTATTGGGAAAGTGGCTTATCGACTCGCGTTACCACCCAAGATGTCTGGCATTCATAACGTGTTCCATATTAGTATGTTAAAGAAAAACATATAAGATCCCTCACATGTGGTTAATTTTGATGATATTGAGACGAGTCAGAATGTTGCCTACAAGGATAGACCCGTAAAGATTCTTGACCAGAGTATCAAAAGGATGAGGAGAAGGGATGTTCCTTTGGTTATGGTTCAATGGATACATCATGACGAGGGAGAAGCATCATGGGAGTTAGAGTCAGACATGAGGCATATACACCCCGAGTTGTTTCAAGATTAGTTAGCTCAAATTTCGGGGCAAAATCTTTGTTAAGGTGGGTAGAGTGTAACACCCGGTAATTTCATTTTCTTTAATAAATGAATATGTCATTCTATTTCTATTGATAAATATTTGTTTGGGGTTAAATCATAATTTTTATATTTGCAACTGTATTTTTATGTAGCCAATAAATATTTTCCTACGCTAATTTATTTCTTGTATATTTTTATACAACTAGGAATTTATTTCCTAGATTATTATCATTTTTCTGTATTTTTATTATTATTATCATTTTTTTGTATTTTCATTTCAACCGTAAATACCAGTTTATATTTTAAAGTTGCGACTATACCAGGTATTAGGTGTGAGAGCACGCGAGCTCAACCACACCGTGTGTTTTTTGTGGGTTGCTTGGAGCCCAAATTGGACTAACAATATATATATGTATCACATCTCTCATAGTTCTCTCATCTCTCTGTCACAAACTCTCTGTCTCTCTCAATTCTCTGAACTCTCTCTTGTTCTCTCAATATAAAAACACACACACACACACACACATACACATACACACAGATTATATATATACCAATACACATACATATGTATATATATAGATCAAGATAGACAAGAAGAAATTCATAGATGACGGAATTTACGGTTGAAATCTCGACTTCAAATTTTTCTGTCCTAAGCCTCTTTGAGTATTTACAAACTCACTCCCAATTTTATATATGTATATATATATGTATAGATAGAGGTGTATATATATATGTGTATATATGCATACACCATTGATGAGCTTTAAAATGGGTTTTTGTAAACCTGAACCAAAATCATTTCTATAAGTTGGGAATGAAAGATCTTAGTCCCTATAAGCTGTGGTTCGAATCCTACGATGAAATTCATTCGTATCGCAACGTATTGTTGACTTAAAGTTTTGTCACTCTTACTTTAATCGCAAATATCGCGAGATACAATCCGTATCAGTTTAATCCGATTGAATATTCATAATCCTTGCAGAAAAACGAAGAGAATGGTATATTACATGACTTGTTTGATTCCAGTTTACAAAATGGGTAAAAACTAGCTTTTAATTTTGAAACTGAGAAAGAAGACGGAGTTCTAATCGATTGACAACATATCCAATCGATTTCCACTTCATCCAATCAATCAACATGTCATCCAATCGATTGCCACTTTGGCCAATCGATTGCCATTTTTTAGCACTAACGACTTTTAGTAAAACGATCATAACTTCCTCTAGAAAACTCGAAAATGCGCACCGTTCGAAGCGTTGGAAACTAGACTCAAAGAGATTTCTTTTGAAATGCAATGCATCCATAAAAATTATAACTTATCTTTAAGGGTGTTGCATCAAAATGAACCTGCTTGTGTACTAGTAGCTGTAAAAGCATATTAAAGTAGTCTTTAATGAACTTACTTGTTGTTTCATATATGACTTAATAATTTAGATCATGGGTGCTAACTCAATCATTCTAAGTACATTGTACCTTGTTAATAAAGAAAGGGAAAATAGATTATAAAAGTGAGATTTGGATAAATCGATTTAATCAATAATAATAAGTTGTTACAGAACCCTGTTTGAAAGATTAAGATAGATTAAAGTCTTGATTTCTCATACGCTAATCAATACTGTTTTTCAAAAATTTACATCCTCTGTATAAAGTCACGTTACATACACATTTGAGTCAAGTTGACATGCATTGTATGTGGGAAAGTGTGAAATGAGTAAAAGAAAATTGTGTATTAGTATGGGTTGCCTCCATGGACATTCCCTAGTACTCGAGTTCTGGATACTGATCGAGATAATCTCTGGTATGCCATAGTGGAACTATAGTGTGATGCCATGGATTGAGGCAATGGAAGTCGTGATGATGTGGTTTTAGGGTGCCTTTTTAATATGACGGTGGCAAATTGGACACTCCCTGGCACCCGTGGTAGTGCTATAGTGTATGACACCTCCAAGGACACTCCTTGGTACCCGAGTTCTGGATACTGATCGAGATTGTCTCTGGTATGCCGTGGTGGTATTATAGTGTGATGCCATGGATCAAGGCTAATTGGACATTCCCTTGTACCCGTTGTACTATAGTGCGGCTGCCCGAGTATTTTCAAGGTACTAGAATGAGGAAGTTTGGATGATGTGATCTTATGTTTTGTCGAGGGAAAAGAGTCGGTAAGATGAGATGATACATTGTTCATGCATGGTCACATATTCATTTGTTTATTTCCTTCCCGTGGTTATAATAGTAGAAGTTGGCACTTGGAATTATTGTTTTAAAACTTTAAACTGCAAGATGTTATATATGCCATTATATATATTGCGAGTACATGTTTATTTTACTCACCAGTTTGCATAAGGTGATGGCGTTGATGCGCCCTGGACTTTATGTCCAGATTTTCCAAGTCAGGAGTAACTAGAGTATTTTATCTATGCTAGCTAGAGACCGGAGGATTTTCCAAAAGGACTAATTTACTTTTATTTACGTTTTAAATTCCAGAGATGGAATAACCTATTTATTAGTATTTGAATAAGGCGGTTTGTACCTAAGACAATGACTGATGTAATAGATTAGTAAGTTTTAATTTGGAGCTTTATGTTTATTAGTATCCCTTTCTTTAGAAATGCTGTTAAGTTATTTTTTGGTTACAGGGACAATTGGTCACTTTCACTTGTCACGACCTACGAGTCCATAAAGGAAATAAAACACTTTTCTTATTTATACTATGTTGGGACGTGACAATCCCTGGCTAAGTGATGCAGAGAAAGGCGTAGACCGACTGCAAAGTCGTCCTCGTAGAGGTTGAGGAAGTCGGGCTGGTTAGAATAAGCCCAACTGCCCCATGGAGGGAGAGATAGTACAAAGGAATTTACAATGGAGTACCTTTCCCTGATCCGAGCCAGACTTGGTGAGGAAAGGCCACTACTTATGCCTTGACAAGAAAAAGGGGGTCAAATTTTCAACATCAATCCGCTCGACCTTGAGCTCGATGGACCACTTTCCTTAGAAGTTAAAGAACCACTCCCAACATTCCGACCGCTACTACTAGGGATTGAAATGGGAAGGAGTCCCCCGCTCTCTCAGTCAGACAGAGCTCGAGAAGTTTCAGGGGCGCTAGGCTCAAGACTGCTGGAAAGGAAGTCCTTGCCTTCAAGTAGAGAAGATGGGCCACCATAGTCAGAAGAGGAGCTATATAGAACATGACGTTTGAACCTCATCGGTAAGGCAACAAATCGACTTAGATAGGGATCAGAAACTCCTAATCGGGAATACGGAGGGGAGGGGGAAAAAGCTAACATACCAGATAGGAAGGGTAAAAAGGGCCCTCAACACAAGATATGCCCCCAACAACACAGATCCAAAACCGTGGGGTGAATAGAAATCCTTGATCTGCCCAGACGACCCCCCAAAGTTGGAAAAAAAAAAAAAGCAAAAGCGAAGAAAGAAGAAATCACACACCCTCTCGAGCCCTAAGAGATTCAATCTCTTTAGATTTTGACGAAAGAAAAAGAAAAAAAGAAGAGGGACGAAGAGAGTAGGTGATATCAAGAAACTTACTAGGTAAAACAAACGGGCAGATCGATACGCTGAGACAACTGGGCAACTTCTCTCTCTGTCTTGCGAAGTCTCTCTCTAAAAATCTCAATGCTAAGGTAGGAGAAAAGGACTGGAAGCCCTTTACTTACGGGTGAATGGATGGTTTAGATCCCTGCAAAATTAGAGGGTTAGGAGTCGCTCTTGCTTGAACTAGACGTACAAGCGTCAGTAGATGGATATGTGTTCCCTGTTTGGCGCATGCATGCTACCCTGGGCGTGAGTTCCAACCCGTTCCCTTTTTGACCAGTCTTGCCCGTTTATGTCACGCCCAGAGTAGCAAAATAAGAAAAAAATTTCATTTCCGTTTTGGACCCGTAGGACATGACAGGTGATGGATCACTTGTCCTGTACTTAGCTTAAAATGCAACAGAAAATCGAGTATATAAAGCAACATGGAAGATAATAATAATCATTCCTTTAAATAAGATGAACTTAAAGATATTACAATGTCTTAAAAAATATTCTTAAGGCACAAGCCGCCTTATTCAAATTAAGACATTATTCATATCCTTATTTTATTAAAATAGAAAGTATCTTCACAAGCTTCTCCTTTCTAACTGGCATAATTGTACTGCCCTACATAGTCATGTCTTAGATATTTTGGGTACATAGGACAAATAAAAGTCATCAGCTAATGAAAGTCGAGTGAGTATAACGAACAACACACGCAATGTATATACAAGTACATTAACCATTTTAATTTTGTTAAGTACTTTATAGTACAATTAATCCATTATTCCTGTCGTCGCATAGAAACAATAAATAAACAATTTAAGTAATGAATATTTAAGATCATGCATGAACAATGCAAACATCTCATCTTGCTGACTCTTTTATCACGACCACAATCTCTCGACTCCTTTGGTTTACCAAAACCATCTAGCAAAATGCCGTTAATTTAGAACATCACTACCCATAAAAGCCGCTCGATAGGATTACCGGACCGATGTGGCATAGGTAAAACCCATCAAGATATTCAAGGTTACAATAGCCCAGTTATCCTGATTGATATACCATCACCACCCATAAAAGCTGCTTAGTCAAACTCTGTTTGACCAAGATAGTATCACTGCCCATAAAAGCCGATCAATATAGATATTCATATCTACAATGTCACAAACATATCTCATTACTTATTTCTCACAAACATATATGCTGACCAAATGACCCCTTCCAAACATGTCATCTAGACTATGCAAGTGTATGCCTTATTCACTTTCTACAATTCCTCATAATGGTATCAGAGCTATTATACATGTGATTATTATCAATTCAATAACTTATCCACTATTTTTATATTTGTTTTCACTTTCTCTTTAAAACAGTGCGTAGTAACGTACAATTATTAAAGCAAAATGTACAGCAGTTTATAGCATAAAAAGAAAACTATCCTAAAACTGGTCAGCTCGAGTGCTCGGATCTCTCGAGTGCTCTCGTCTAGCTCGAGCACTCGGGCTCACTCGAGCGCTCGGGTTTGTCGTCTTCCTCCAAATTTTCTAGTGATATACAGAGCAGATACAAGTTTTATGAACCTTAATGATACAGTGAGTGTAATATACCATTCTCATTGTTTTTTTTTTTTGCATAGATTACGAATATATAAGTCTTAAGTCTCAATTTTTAACGTAGATCAACATATAGATGAAAATCCAAGAGTCATCAAAATTTCGTTTTAACCGTTCGTCGCAACCGTTATGAATTAAGGTCTAAGATTTGAAATAGAGCCTACTGGGGTTATAATTTTTCATTTCTAATTTACAGAATCCATTTTCATTGAGTATTATAAGACCACCATTTTTAAGCTTCCATGGCTATATATATACGTATACACCTACTTTCGATACCCCCGACTTGTGCATAATGACTTATACTACATTATGAGTGGGTTCAAGAAACTTACCGGTTGCTAGATTTGGCAGCTCGTCTTGCCAAAGAAAGCTGTAAAATTTCCGTAATATAAACTTTGAGCTTTGACAATGGCTTTGAGCTAACGGGTGTTGGAGAGCTTTGCCAAAGCTTCATACTGACAATGAGACCCAAGGTACTTTCCATATAACTCACAAATACTTTGAATCTATTTTTTTTCTTTTCTTTTTTTCCTTATCATAGGGACTATTTTTTTTTGGTTCAAAAAGCGACTGTTTCGTTTGGAACCAAAAATAGAAGGTGGGATTTTGCTTCTATACATTTAGAGTATTCTAAATTTAAGACCCATAACAAATTTTTTTTTAGATGTTGTATTTGATTTTAAGATATCCTGTCTTCTTCTTCATTTCTTCTTCTTCTTCTTTTTTTGTGCTTTCTGTTTATTTATTTTTGTAGCCCCTATTGATTTTTTTTTGGACTAAACAGCCCCTAATCAAATTCTCATTTCTATTTGTTTCACTTCATTTTGGTTGAGTTTAAACGTGGGATTGCAACAGGTGTTTCTCTTTCTCTTTGTCCCATGTTTAGGCAGGAAATGAGAGTTGTCATGAGTAGTTTTGCCTATAATATTTTTTTGATGAACACTACTTGTTTTTTTGTTTCTATATTGTTTGTGGGTGTCATTTGCTTGAATTCCTCTTCAAAATTTCAAGAGTCAAAGGTGGCAACAATAAGGCTAGTGGGAACCACTGCAAATGACAAAATGCCGATGGGTCCTTCTTTTTCTTTTTTTTGTCTTAGAAATGTTAATTGTTAGATCAAGAATGATGGTTAATGATTTCTTTCAAGTTATAGTTGGTTTTTTTCCCGCTCCTATTCTCTTCCTACCATAGATGGGCCTAAAGGACTACAAAAGATGGATTAACATCCGAGTGTAGAAAATTGAATCGAAGAAAAAAAAATGGAAGTTAGGATAATCTAGATAATACACCAGGAAGTAGCCACTTTGTGCATAGGACCAACATTCTTGCCGCTTATGTTGTCATGTTCTCAAGTAGGTACCTGCATCACTATGTAGTAAGTCATGTGATGCTTGCAAACATCCAAATCAATTTGCCAAGTATTTGGAGGAACTCACAACTACTTGTGCTTTTCACCAAAGAAATGGATCCTTTGTTTCCTAAGCATATTACCTTAATGTTAGTGGTGTATAAGAAACTTATGCATGAAAACTCTCATCAATAAATATATTGGCATTTGATATAGGCTCATTGTTGTTCCTAAGTAGATAGCATGAAAGAATTTATGCCTGCTTTCTACTTGCATTATTGTGAATTTTTTCCAATGACAATCTGTGTCCAGGATAATTAATTGTGTACTGAAAATGCAAAGAGTTTGTGCATCGGCTATGGACTAATTAATTGTGTTGTTTCCCATTGACAACATGTGTCCAAGATAAGAAGAAAACAATACCCATTAAAGGGTTAGTCGTGAAAACACTAGAAGGGATCATGGAGAGCTTGACGATATCATGTTTAAGCTTTTCGAAAGACAACCCAATTGGGCATTAGGAGCTTGAGAAGAAGAGGAAGGAAATAGCTCAGGTGGCATATGAGAGGAAGAAACAATTGACTAAACCGAGAACCAACGCTGAGAAGGCTGCAGAGGAGAAGTTTGGATCTCAATTAGACATCCTTGCTCATGTTAAATACTTAGTGTTGTTGCAAATTTTTAAAATTGCTCATTTTTATTTGTTAGTTTACATTTAGATGGATGAACTCTTTAAGTTTTAAATTTAGATTGAGCTTGTTGGTGTAGTGAGATCTTCTTGGTTAGACATGGATGGACTATGTACTTGTTATTAATACTATGGATTATTTTGTTGTTGTTTGGTATAGATTTGAGCTTGTTATTTTTTTGTTTCATATGTATTATTATGCTTGTTAATTAGGTAGGGAAAAAAAATTGGGGAGCATACAAAAGAAATATTTTTTATTTGTAATTAAAATTTGTAACGGATATACCTGTTACAAAATCTGTTACTAATTTTATGCAATTTGGAAATTATGCAATCAAAATTTATCCCCTACTAATTTTCAAATTGCATAAAATTAGTAACAGATAAAATCGTTACTAATCGGTCACAAACCGTTAGTATTTTGTTTTTCAAAAAATGAAAAATTTTGGATACTATCCGTTACTAAACATATTCCTAACGAATATATCCGTTACTAAAATTAAATTAGTAACAAGAATATCCATTATAAAAATCCATTACAAATTTGCAATGCCAAAATTGTAACGGGTATATCTGTTACTAATATTTTTTGTAACGGATATTCCCGTTACAAATCAGGCCATATGGGGTAGTGTCCTTAAGCTTATTGTGATGTTATTCTTGTTGTGGTTCTTTAGATTCCCAGAATGTAAATGGAAATGTGTGTGATTGAGGGTGAGGGAGTGGGAATGATCAAGGACTGAGAGAGCTTGAGAGTTTGGTTATGAAATTGCAAAATGTGTATTGCTAAGCTTTGTAATTATGAGTTATATGGACATAGTTCAGATTCAAGAAAGTAAGTAGAGAGTGTGGTTTAAAACATAAGCATGCAGCTCATAAATTTACAACCATTTGAAAGTAGTAAGTGTTCTCAATCAGTGAGGTAAGTTTACGTTGTTGATTGACGTCCGTCAATCAGTCCGTTTGGTTGGCTACATAGACTAATTTAGTCCGGTTTGGTCAGTTAGCTATATAAAATGTCTCAAATAAAATCGTTAGGGACAAAGATGTAGGCAACATGATATTATATTTTATTAATGACTTTTTATCCCAAATCGTAGGGTATCTTAGGGGCACAGCCTTAAGTACTAATACAATTAAATTCCTAAGGAGGGGTTATAAAATAAAAGGCATTGCATTTAAAAATCAACAACATAGTTATTATTTATTTATTGAAATAATATCACGACTAAAAATAATACACACAAATAAAATAAAATTAGTATTTTATTTATTATTAGGGAATTGAAAATTACAGGTTGCTACATCACTCCCTCCTTAATAGAGATTTCGTCCCAAAGTCTAAGCTGACTAATCTTGAAACAACTCTGAGTATTTTGTTCTCTTTTCTGACTCTAACTCCCAAGATACTTCATTCTCATCATGGTACTTCCACTGAATGCTCGCTAGAGGAAGGTATGTTTCCCATGAACTTTCAAAGTCTATAACACATAATCTGAGCATATCCTCCATAACCTGATTGGTGCATTGAGTCTGTCCATCGGTCTGTGGATGAGAAGCAGTACTTAAGCATAATGATGTTCCCAAAGCTATTTGAAGACTTTTCCAAAATCCTGAAGTAGACCGTGAATCGCGATATGATACGATAGACACTGGTACTCCATGTGGTCGTACTACTTACTGAATATACATTCTACTCATCTTCTCCACTAGATAAGTCATACTATAAGCAATGAAGTAAGTCGACTTCCTCAAATGATCCACAATCACCCAAATTGCATCGTGGTGCTGTTGTGTCCTAGGTAGTTCAACTACAAAGTCAATCATGATGTGTTCCCATTTGCAACCTAGAACAAGTAGGGGTTGCAAAAGTCCTAAGGCTCTTTGATGTTCGGCTTTCACTTATTGACAAGTCAAATACTTAGACACAAATTCGGCTACATCCCTTTTCACTCCTTCCCACTAGAAATTTCTCTTCAGATCCTTATACATTTTCGTTCTTCCTGGGTGGACTGTCAATCTTGACCTGTGTGCTTCTTTAAGGATATCATTCCTTAGACCGTCTATGTTGGTCACACATAATCTATCTCTGCACTGAAGTGCTCCATCAATCCCAATTTTCCATTCCCCTGGGTCATTTGCTAACATTTTCTGAAACCATAGTTGAAGATCAGCGTATTTCTATTGCACTTCCAAAATATGACTGATAAGTGTCATTTGCACTACAAGACATCCAAAGTGCTGTCCTTCATTCTCTGTAGAAACCTGAACATCAAATTCAGCGATCATTTTCAAAGCTCTCCATTCTCTAACTATTAGAGATACAACTATTGTTGGGTTTGTGCCCTCAAACCATTTCTTTATGTATAAGACATTAGCATTTTAATATATGGATATCAGCTTTACATTTCATTATGTATGTTTCTTTCATGAGATGATTATTTATCCTTAAGTATCATAGTAAGTAATTCGTGTGTGTATGAGATACATGCAATGAGATACGAATTACTATTCATTGATACTTAGAACTTGTCACAGTGGATGATAAGACTGGATACCTCATCAGGTCTACACTATAGCATGATTGACTACCATTGGATGGAATGATTAATCTCAATCACTAGAGTGTAACTCTTAATTAATATGCTAGTGCTTATAGTGCATTGACGAACTTGAGCTTTCCTATTGACGCTTAAGGCTGTCAACAGTCGATAGGAACTCATAACTTGTATAAGGTACGTGTTCTCAATCCTGAGACGATTATGAACACAAACTATGGATATGACTGCTTTGAATTACCAATCAGTGAGGTCTATAAAAGATCAACACCTGGGTATCTTGGGTATGTCATGTTCATAGGGTTGTGAACATATATTATCAAGATAGAATCTACTCTCTGATTCTGAGTATGCATTCCCTTAAGAATGTCACCAAGTTGATTACTGAGAACTGCAGTCTTGTTGATAAATAGTTATCAACATCTTTGGTAATCATGAGAGGTGAATGGGACTCAAGGAATACAAGAAGTAATCATGATTCAGGTTGACAGTAACAGTTATCCGACTACCTAAATATGATTGCGAATGCTGAAGGTAGAGGGACATTAGTACACCATACAAGTCTAGTTATTACTTTGGATATGATCTTTTGCAATGGAGTTCAGTTATTGTTTTATAGTGTAGTTAACGTTAACTGATCAGTCGGTTAATTTGCTGATCAAAGAGTTTGGTCATGGGAATTAACAAACTGATCTAAGCCAACAATAAAGAGCTTAGGAGGTCCCATTCTTAGCTCTGCTAGGATGTTTGGAAAGGCACAAGACGATCTTGTCAAGGCAGGTTCGATCGATCGACGTAGTCTCGATCGATCGAAGTCTGGACATGTTCAATCACTCCAAGGTGGCTCGATCGATCGAAACCACTTCGATCGCTCGAAGGTTAAAGTCGGTCTTGGAATGTATAAATAGGGCAGCTGCATACAGGGTTTAATAATCATCATTTTTCTTACACGAAAGCTGCTAATACTATTTATGATTTTTCCAAGCCTTCTTATCCTCCCGTGAGAGTTCCCACCAACTCTAGCCTCTCCGGTAGCATCCGTAGGAGTCATAAGTGTGAAGACAACCTAGTGGAGGCTGCTGTACTATCAAGGAGGTTGAAGATTTCAAAATTGGGTTCAAGACACAAAGGTATAATTCTTGTCCCCTCTTATGCACATCTATAGAGTTAACGGGTAGTAGATCCGGGCATACCAATAAGTTTTGTAACTTAATCTTTTCCGCTACGCGTTTAAATATAACTTTAAACCTGTTTTTCCTTCAACTATACCTTGTGGTTTCTGACTTAGGGCGTCTGCGATTACATTAGCTTTACCAGGGTGGTATTCCAACATGAAGTCATAGCCCTTAATCAATTCCATCCATCGGCATTGCCTTATACGTAATTCTTTCTGAGTGAACAAATACTTCAAACTCTTATGATTGAAGAACAAATCAAACTTCTTTCTATATAGATAATGTCTCCAAATCTTAAGAGCAAACACTACTGCTGTTAATTCCATATCATGACTTGGGTAGTTCAATTCATTCGGCTTCAACTACCCTGAATCATATGCAATAACCTTGTCGTCTTGCATAAGTGCACATCCGAGTCCTTGATATGATACGTCACTAAAAATAGAGAACTTCTCGCCATCTCTGGGTATTGCTAATATTAGTACCGTACGTGAGTCTCTCCTTCAATACTTTAAAAGCCGATTCATGCTTATCATTCTATTCGAACTTCACATCTTTCTTAGTCAAACCAGTCAGAGGGGCTTCTATTTTTGAAAATCCCTCCATGAATCTCCGATAGTAACCCACAAGTCCAAGAAAACTTTTGTAGGATTGGCTGGTCAAGTCTAGTTTGAAGCTACATCAGTTTTTGATGAATCCACGATAATTCCTTGTTGTGAGATCACATGTCCTAGGAATTTCACCTCTTGAAGCCAAAACTCACACTTACTGAACTTCGCATGTAAGTGATGACTCTGAAGTGTCTGCATTACGATTCGCAAGTGTTGTTCATGTTCTTCCTTAGTTTTTGAATAGATCAAGATATAATCAATAAAAATTATGATGAATTGATCCAAGTAAGGCCTGAATATTCTGTTCATCAGATCCATGAACACTGCTGGAGCGTTAGTTAATCCAAACGACATTCCAAGAACTCATAGTGATCATAACTTGTTCTGAATGCTATCTTTGGAACATCCTCGATTCGTATGAGTAACTGGTGGTATCCTGATCGTACATCTATCTTGTAAAAGATTATAGGTCCTTGTAATTGATCAAACAAATCATCTATTCAGGGTAAAGAATACTTGATCTTGATGGTGACTTTATTCAATTATCTGTAGTCAATGCACAGTCGAAGTGATCCTTCCTTCTTCTTTACAAATAACACTAGTGCTCCCTAGGGTGATGTACTTGGATGTACAAATCCCAAATCCTCAAGTTCTTAAACTTGTTTCTTTAGTTCCAGCATTTCTGTAGGGACCATTCTGTAAGGTACTTTGGATATTGGGATAGTGTTAGGCACTCGATCAATGCACGAATCGATCTCTCTCTTAGGTGGTAGTCCAGAGATATTCTGAAAAACATCCTCAAAGTCTCTGACTATAGGTATTGATAAGATAGCCACTTTCGTACTGACAGTCTCGATGTTAACTAAACAGTTGGTGAAGAATGTATCACTCATATGGTTACACTGGAATTCAAAAGGTTGACGTCCAAGTACCGAAAAAGTAATACTCTTTTTAACGTAATCCAACTTAGTGTGATACTTAGTGAGCCAGTCAATTCCTAATATCACGTCGAATTCTTTCATTGTTAGGACAACCAAATTAGCTGGTAGATTTTGATTCTCTAAGTATACAGAGTAATCTTTGCATACACGTCTTAGTGTGATAGTAGCTCCTAATGGTGAAACAGCATTACAAGCTACGTCTAACTTTCACGGTACTATACTTACATTCAGAAGAATTTTGGCAGCATTATTAAAAGAGTGTGTAGCACATGTGTCAAATAATGCTTTCACACGATGATTATAAAGTGTTAAAGTACCTTCCTTGACTTACTGTTCTGGCTTCTCTTCATATTGGGTTTCTTCATACCCAACTTCTTCATAACCACCTTCTTCACAACCTATGACATCGGGAATGATAGCATTAGTTGGGCTTGTCCTTGTTGACCATAGTTTTCTTCTTTAGGGGCACGACAATAGTTGCTGACGGGACCAGTCTTGGCACAGTTATAGCATACCACATCGTGACAACTATCGCACCTTGGTGATTTATTATCTCAAGATAGATGACCAGGGGTACCATAATTGAAGCAATTATTAGTACTCCCTCTTGCGCCTAATGGTGGCTGAGTCTGATATGGGTCGGGCTGAGGTTTTTGGTTCTCGTCGAAAATCCTTTTCTGACCCTGATTGCGATATGGCTGCTTGTTTCCAAAATTACCCCTCTGTGGTGGGCGGATGTCAAACTATTTTTGGCTCGATCACACATCTTCTTACAATTTGGTGGCCATGTCCATAAGGGATTCGAATGTTTTATCTAGGTGCCCAATAGTTATAAGATGAGCAGGTGGAGCTAATCATTGATTACATTTTCGGATTTTCTTTTCACCCGTATCCACCATGTGTGGAGCGAATTTGGATAGTCTTTCAAATTGAGTCGTATACTCTTGTACAGACTTGTTCTCTTGGACTAGGTCCATGAATTCTCTTTCCCTCTAGTGCCTTTCAGTTGCTGGAAAATACTTTTCCAATGTGGCTTTCACTGCCTCCCACCAATCTGCAACAGTGTATGTCAATTGGAATGTTGCCAACCTCGTCATCTCCTGGTCAATACAATTCATTGTCTCGAAGATGTGATCCATATGTCTTAGCCATTGTTCGGCCTCCCACGGTTCGGTAGTGCCAGTAAATTGCTCTGGTCGTAGTGCGCGGAACCTTTCCAGCCTCTTATAACCCATTTGGGAGCTGGTGCTGTCACACCCCGATTTTTGGACAACCAAATATTTAATCCAGAGCATGTATCTAGACTAATATTCAATTTCCAAAACACCGAGAGTGACACCCTCACCCAAACTAACAGACAATTTATTGAAAACAATATTTAATACTCCTTAAATAAGGACATGTGGTCTTGCTTTTAAAGAAAAGCTCATTGAATATCAAACCTATAGTTCCAAACATGCATTTCATTAAAAAAATAATAATAATAATAAAGTTCCTTTACAAATATATATATATCATTTCGATTTACAAACAAAATATCATTTTTATGAAATGAAAACCTCTTCACAGAGTTCCACGGGGAGAAAATAAAATCTATACATCTATTGGTCAGAGCAACTACAACGTTCCCAATACCCAATATACAATCTCTATTACAATTACAATTATATATACATGGCCCACACTGCCAGGAATTAAAAAAATCAAGTACAATAAGAAAATAAATACAACTCTGGCAAGAAACAACATAGCGACAATCTCTTCACCCAAACAGAAGCTCCACAGAACAACTCCAATTACTAAACTTGCAAATACATTCGACTACGTTTCATATAGAAACGCCCCGAATGCATTACGCACCCGGGTCAGTATATAAAATACTGGTACGAGTTACCAAAAATATTAAATGAGTCTTAGGGAACAGCGGTGTCCCATAGACTCCCAAAAATACTCACAAAGAAAATATAACCAAAACATCTTATACATTAACGTCACACAGAAAATAAGCAACGACATTACACATAATCTTTGTCAAGTTAGAACAGTAGTTCCACACACACTTCAGGACAGAATAGTAGTTTCCTTCAATGTGGTGGCAGTGGTTCCAAACCCAACTAATACTAACCGAATACTTACCCGCCGGATATCTATGGTGAGCCAACCATGCATAAAAGTTAGTGGGCCCATCCTCCTGTAAATTGAATGATCACAAACTAGGCGAATAATTCCATACATAAACCGTCTACATTCTAACTTAAACGTCGCGTTCATTATTTCACGCTTATCAGTCTTATGAAATAATCCATTTTCATTATTTATTAGCATTAAATTTATCTTTGTGTTCCCTAGGTTCACCACTTGGCCACCCTCCATGGTACAGCCCACACATATATCCCATGTGTGCCTGGACATACTATCAACATTCACTCCGGTGCCAGTTTGGTTGGGGTATCAACCAAACTATGCGCAACGAAAGACCGGTCAATATGCCTAGACGTCTATATAATATAAGTCGAGCATGCTTAGGCCAGCTTGATCACGAAGCCACTGGCAAAAGGGTATACTCAGCAAGTCGAGCTACCAAAAAAAACATATCACACAACAGGGAGCGGTGAACACTAAAGAATTATGTTGCAATTATCGTTTATCGTTCGTATTATCCCAATAATTGTGAATTTCACGTTTATCACATAGTTCTGTCTCATCATAGTCTAATCACATCTCTAACTTTTAGATGCATTCCAATTTCTTACAATAAAGGGTTTTATCAATTAACCCATAACAATCTTCCCTCAATGATTTCCAATCAAATTACAAGATCCCCAATATGCTATTCAGCATATTTAATTTACTCATTTTTATCAAAATGACAACAAAATAAGGTCAGTTATTTCAGGTACAATAACCTCAACCCAACATTCAATATTAGCCTACATGAAACACATAATTAAATTTCAAATTATCATATCTTAAATTATTCACTTAAACATTTTTCACTGCTACTGAAATTATAAATTTCTGCCCAAACGGTGCAGAATCAGGAAAAACTTTATTAAACGAAAGTTGTTCAGAGTCGTGTTTTCTATAGGCCAGTGCGGACAGAATTCCATAATTCTAAGCCATGGTTTTCTAATGTTTTTCCAAAGTATCTGCCACTGTTAAAATAAAAATAAAACGAGTTTTTTTATTATTTATTCATTATCATAATTATTCCCCTCTGTGTATTCATCAAATTAGCTATCCACATGATCTAGCCAAATACACCGAGATCACATTCATAAAATCACCCAAAGAAAAATAAATATTTATATCATTCAATAATAACGAATGGGGATGAACACACAATTTAACACCAATCACAAAATTAACAAGAAATAATTGAATTCTCTCGCACATATATATATATGTACATGTATATATATATATCCAAATATAAATTTTAACTCACCTAGTTTCGATCATAGGGTCGATGTCAAACCAACTGGTATGAAATCTGCGATTCCACACGGAACCATGAACCCACAATCTTCCTTCCTCTTTCTTTCTTCCTTCCTCTTCTCTTCTAGGTGATTGCTCTTTTTCTCCCTCTCTTTCTACGTCTGTTCTCCCTTTTCTTTTCATCTCTTCCCCTTTTTTTTTGTTAAATGGGGGCTAGGGTTTAATAGATGTGTATATATATATTTCACACACAACACTTATCAATAAATTAAACACAACACATGTAAATCCCGTTTTTTGTCTAATGGCCTCACAAAAAGGCTTTATATGGGCCCGAAAATACATTCTTAAGTGACAAATGATTAGCCCAATGGGTACCCATGACCCCGGGCACTAAATTTTAATATCAGATATACTATTTGACACATTTGCAGGCCTACAAACACTATAAAAAAATACACATCAACTCTTCAATTTCTTTAACAAATATAAATTAATGAGATATAACACTCAAAGTAAACGGGCTCGCTTATGGGTCCTCCAAACTTAAATGTTTTAAACACGTGTCTTACCTAGACACACCCGTATAATATTGCTAGCTAAAAGTAATAATTAAAACAATTTTTATACACTTAAAAATTTTAGGGTTGTTACAGGTGCTTCATTTCTTTGATTGTTTCCATTTCTCTTGATGGAATTCAGGTCTCCGATTCTTTCGATCCTTCTAACAAATTCTTCGAACATACCGATCGGATCGACCGCTAGTGGTGCTCCCTCAATCATACCATGGTTTCGGGGACTCCTTCTTTCCATACTATATCTTAAGTCCTGATACTACAGAATGTTAGCAAATAAGCAATTTAGAATAAGAATTACAATTATCAACACAAGGTTTAAAATATATTTATCTACATATATATATGTATATCTTTCTAAGCAGTTACATTTCATATGTCAAGTTAATACTTCTATCTTCATCAAAAGATATGATTTTTGGGACTTCTAGTCTGATGTACAAAATGTAGGAATCACTGTCCTGTATGCATCCTAGTGCTTTCCTATAATATCGGATAAGATAAAAAGTGGGACGACTAGTCCAATATGTACAACAAGACTAAATAAAATATATAAGTGTGCCTAGCGAAGGCAACGGGCCATCGATGCCAAACTCCGGGCCTATGAGTCAGGCGAACTACAGCCCTGTAGATGCTGTCATCATCAGATACAGAGGGTGGGGCATCCTCTATAATATCGAGCTTAACGGGTAGCTCTGATGGTGCTTCATCAAAAGATATGATTTTTGGGACTTCTAGTCTGATGTACAAAATGTAGGAATCACTGTCCTGTATGCATCCTAGTGCTTTCCTATAATATCGGATAAGATAAAAAGTGGGACGACTAGTCCAATATGTACAACAAGACTAAATAAAATATCTAAGTGTGCCTAGCGAAGGCAATGGGCCATCGGTGCCAAACTCCGGGCCTATGAGTCAGGCGAACTACAGCCCTGTAGATGCTGTCATCATCAGATACAGAGGGTGGGGCATCCTCTATAATATCGAGCTTAACGGGTAGCTCTGATGGTGGCTCGGCCAACTCAACAATATGAAACTCGAGCTCCATCTCATCGTCCTCGGCTGTCTCAACCTCAATCCCTTCGATCAGTACAGAGACCACTCCACCATCTCGTCATCCTCAATGTCGAGTGCCACATCGATCGCTGCAATCATCACAGGTGCAGCAACCTCTATATCATCCTCATCATCACCATCAATGATGGGCTCAACAGGTATAGCTACCACGAGAGCTATAACTGGGGGTGGTACAATAGGTGTAGCCAAGAATGCTAAGTGCGCCTGGACCATCTCCATCTCCAGGGGTAGGTAGATCTCAGGACTGCAAATCATCCTAATTCTTTCAACGTTAGCATCTATCTGCCTATCTGTCTCGGCCCGATAAAGAGCCTCTAACTGAACTCGCCTCAAATCTACAGCTCCTTCAACGTGAATCTCCCGCCACACATCATTCACCATACTAACATTGGCCTGGTATCGTACCATAGTGAGGTACAACTCCCAGTCAAGTGGCTCTATCCTATCAGGGCCAATCACATGTCCACTATAAGTATCTGGAAAAAGATATGGGTCCATGACAATGTCCTGACAAAAACAAACTATTTTATATCAGGTCTAATCTTAATATATCTAGTAGGGGTAGCAATTGGGTCCTGTCGGGTCATAATCATGTTGAGTCATTATCGTGTCAGATTATTGTAGTGTCGGGTCATAATCATGTCATTCTTAACGTGTCATAATCGTGTCAGGTCATAATCGTGCCGGGTCATACACGGGTCACCCGTTTAACCCGTCTAACCCGTGTAGGGTGTCATCGGTTCGATTTAGTTCAGTTCAGTTCAGTTCGGTTCGGTTAGGATTTTTTTTAAAAAAAATCATGTTTTGAAAACCAACCGAAGTGGTCGGTTCGGTCAATTTTTTCGCCGTTTGGTCGATTTTGCCAATTTGGGCAGTCGGATCGGTTTTTTAGTTGTAGGCAATTTTAAGAAAACTGACCGGTTAGCTCAGTTCAGTTATTCGAAAAAAGCTTACAACCCTACTAAGAACACAAACAAATCTTTCCATCAAATGTATCAATTATTAACACGTACATCTTAAATACCAAAATACTATAAATATAACAATACCCAACTATTATAAATTTAACACCCAATCACATCCAAACTAAATGAATAAGAAGAAATATTGTTTTTACTAACTGTGTAAAGAAATTTCTTCACTTGTCATCCATCAAGAATCAAGATTAACAGTTGCATTTGTCTAATTGACCAATTTGTCTCCCTCCCAATCCAGCGATCCTGGCGGGCTTCCTCCCTTTTTTTTTTTCTTTTTTATGCAATGCTTGATGTATGAATGCTTCCAGGTTCCCTTTTTAAATAATTTTTTTTAAAAAGAATAATTTTTTTTAATTCTTATTTATATTACTTGTATTTTCGACTTCCAGATTATTAAAAAAAAAAATTTAGAACTAAAAAAAATGCCCAACTGCACTTAAATACTTAATCGGGTCAAACGGGTTAAGACGGGTTGACCCGCTTTAACCTGTTTATTAATCGTGTTAAACGGGTCGACTCGTATATGAACCGTGCCCTTATACGGGTCACCCAAACCGGTTTATTTTCGTGTCGGGTCGTGTCAGGTCAGGTCAAAAATTGCCACCCCTAATATCTGGATGTCGGATCCTAAGTACGGAGGACACTCGACTATGCCTATCATTTTGCTATCAAAACCTGTGTCTAGGCTTAAGCCTAAGTATACAACCAAGGCTTTGATACCAAAAATTATGTCACGCCCCAGCGTAGCAAAATAAGGAAATTTTTTCCTTTCCGTTTTGGATTCGTAGGACATGACAGGGGATGGATATCTTAACCTGTACTTAGCTTAAAATGCAACAAAAAACAAAGCATATAAAGCAACATCGAAGATAAATAATAATCATTCCTTTAAATAAGATTAACTTAAAGATATTACATTGTCTTAAAATATTCTTAAGGCACAAGCCGTCTTATTCAAATTAAAACATTATGCATATCGTACTGCCCTGCATAGTCAACTCCTGGACATTTTGGGTGTCCAGGACAAATAAAAGTCATCAGCTAATGAAAGCCCAGTGAGCATAATGATACAAGTACATTAACCATTTTAACTTTATTATGTAATTTACAGTACAGTTAATCCATTATTCCAGTCGTCCCATAATAACAATAAATAAACAGTTTAAGTAATGAATATTTAAGACAATGCAAGGACAATGAAAACATCTCATCTTGCGGACTCTTTTATCTCGACCACAATCTCTCAACTTATTCGGTGTACCAAAACCATCTGGCACAATGCCGTTAATTTAGAACATCACCTCCCATAAAAGCCACTCCGATGTGGCATAGCGCATAGGTAAAACCCATCAAGATATTTAATGTTACAATAACCCAGTTATCCTGGTTGATCATCACCGCCCATAAAAGTCGCTTGGTCAAACTCTATTTGACCAAGATAGTATCACCGCCCATAAAAGCCGATCAATACAGATATTCATATCCACAATGTCACAAACATATCTCATTACTTATTTCTCACAAACATATATGCTGACCGAACGACTACTTCCAAACATGCCATCTCGACTATGCAAGTGTATGACTTATTCACTTTTTACATTTCCTCATAATGGTATCAAAGCTATTATACATGTGATTATTAGCAATTAAAACAGCTTATCCAAATCTCTATTTTTATTTACATTTTCACTCTCTCTTAAAACAGTGAGCAGTAACGTACAATTATTTAAGCAGAATGTATAGCAGTTTATAACATACAAATAGAATTGTCCTAAAACTAGTTAGATCGAGCTCTCGGGTCTCTCGAGCACTGCCGTCTAGCTCGAGCATTCAGGCTCACTCGAGCACTTGGGCCTCGAGTGCTCTCCCTTGGCTCGAACGCCCAGGTTTGTCGTCTTCCTCCAAATTTTACAGCGATATACAGAGCATATACGAGTTTTATGAACATTAACGATACAGTAAGTGTAATATACCATTCTCTTCATTTGTGCGCATAGATTACGAATATATAAGTTCTTAGTCTCAATTATTAACATAGATCAACATATAGATGGAAATTCGAGAGTCACTGAAATTTCGTCTTAACCGTTCATCGCAACCCTTATGAATTAAGATCTAAGATTTGAAACAGAGCTTACTGGGGTTACAATTTATCATTTCTAATTTACAGAATCTATTTTCGTTGAGTATTACGAGACCGCCATATATATACAACAATGCTAGGGGCACTAACAAATTCCACTAACACTCACACTCATACCCACACTCTATCTCTCTCCTAGTGGCACTTTGGGTCTACTGTGGACCCCACAGTGCCACTAGGAGAGAGATAGAGTATGGGTGTGAGTGTAAGTGTTAGTGGAATTTGTTAGTGCCCCAAATATTACTCATATATATATACATATACACCTACTTTTGATACCCCCAGCTTATGCGTAATGACTTATACTACATTATGAGTGGGTTCAAGAGACTCACCAGTTGCAAGATTTGGCGACTCGTCTTGCCGAAGAAAACCGTTAAATTTTTGTAATATAAACTTTGAGCTTTGACAATGGCTTCTTCTTCCTTAAGCTTACTGTGATGTTATCCTTGCCATGATTCTTTAGATTCCCAGAATGTAAATGGAAGTGTGTGTGATTGAGGCTGAGGGAGGGGGAGTGGGAGTGATCAAGGATTGAGAGAGCTTAAGAGTTTGGTTATGAAATTGCAAAATGTGTATTGCTAACCTTTGCAATTGTAAGTTATATAGACACAGTTCAAATTCAAGGAGGTAAGTAGAGAGTGTGGTTTAAAACATAAGCACGTAGCTCACAAATTTATAGCCATGTGAAAGTAATTAATGAGTGTTCTCAATCAGTGAGGTAAGTGTTCGTGACTGATTGATGTCCGTCAATCAGTCCGTTTGGTTAGTTACATAGATTGGTTTAGTCCGGTTAGTCCGGTTTCGTCAGTTACCTATATGAATGTCTCAAATAAAATCATTACGGAAAAATGTAGGCGATATGATATTATATTTTATTAATGGCTTTTTATCCCAAATCGTAGGGTATCTTAGGGGTGCAGCCTTAAGTGCTAATACAATTAAATTTCTAAGGGGGTTAAATTTCCTTGTTAATCATGTTGTTTCCCTCAATAGTGTCCCGGGACGGATCCAAGGAGCACACTCAGGGAAACTAGAACATCCTTACGCGGTCCTAGAGACAAAGAGTTGCCATCTAATTTTTATCGGGAATGAGGAAACCAAATTTGACTCGCCCGAAATTGAATAAGGTTACTCGCCCTTCATCACCAGAAACAAGGTTCGGGGGTCTTGGTACTAGAGGGGAAGGAGCCCAAGCAGGACTAAAGCACCCCCTCCTAGTCCTACCGAATGGTAGGCCTTGATTCAAATATCCTTGTTCTTAATTCATAATAGGTGTTGTTTCCTCAAACATACTAGATAATATATACATGGCAAAAATAAATATCTAATGAAAATCATTTCAAGAGACTAAATAAAGTAGCAATCGGATGCACATGCAATACAAGAGAGAGGTATACTCACAGTGGCTAGTCCCACCCGGGACCGATGCAAATAAAGGAAACATGTCATGATATGCAAGAGAGAACAAGAAGACATATATTAAGTTGACTCAAGCGGAGTCGCAAAAAGCAAAAGAAAGGAAACGTGTAATGCAATCATGCAACAATCCTAGATAAGATGTCTCTAACATATAAGCATATAAATGGAGACTATCCTAAAGGAATTGTGTCGTTGAAAACAAAGTTGTACCTAGAAAAATTCTAAGAGAAAGGATAGAGATAGTACACGATACATGGGCACTAAGCCACATGTAGACAAGGCAAACTCACAAATCGAAGTCCGGATGGATCTACGGTATTCAATTCTCTGCACTAAGACACCAAGGAATACCCAAGCATTGCAAAAATACAAACAAACAAATGACATGCATGATAATCAAGAAAAAGTTATCAAATTTCCAGATTCAGTGACCTCTAATGAATCCTATCAAAAGTGATCTTAATCATGAGTTGGGTTAAAATCCTTTTACAGAAAGTTAGATACATGTCCTAGGGAACTTTTCCAAAAAGTAGGACCACATTATCATTTTTAAAGTTCAAGAAATAAGAGTTTTGGGAACAGTGGATCAGGACTGTCCACTGTTCTTGTAAAAATCATAATTAATTCTATAAAAAAAAACACATGAAGCTCTATTTGGTGTCAAAAGAAAGCTATTTTATTGTAGTTTATGAAAACAATAATCCCATGGACATTTTATGATCATAAAGTATCTGAAAAATTGTTTTAACCAGACTCTATTATTCTAAAATTTTGGTATCATTTGACAAAGGAATGCAAAACATAATAGAAATTCATGAATCGTGTTAATCAAGTTGATCTAAACTTTTAATCTCTCATCCATTTATCCTAGATGATTTATAAACCAAGTTTTATTTATCAATTATTGTTAAGTGATTAAGGTATGACCATTTTGTATACATAATCATGATTGTAATTAAACTTAGAAAGTTCCAAAATAGATATATCAACTTCAAACGCTTAGAAAACGATCTTAACTCGATCTTATGCTCACGATTTTACATCGGCATATAGATACATGAGTTAGGAATCATCCCCAAAAGGCGGATCATTGATAACTATTATAGGTTTTCTGAAATTCAAGTACAAAGAGACTAGGTTCAAATCTGTCAACCGATTTCTCAACAATTTCTAAAAATAGCATATAGATCCTAATGATTCTCAAAACGGATCGAATGAAAGCTAATTCATCAATGTTTACCCAAAAAATTCGAAATCCATCAAACTATGGGTTTTAATGGACCAAATCCTATGAATAAAATCAATCTGTTTTGCTGAATTTTGACTAGCTCATTTAAAGTGTGAGAAAAACATCTTAGGTGTTGGTTGAAGCTTATTAGAGAGATCAAACTCATAGATCTACTTAATTAACATGATTCCCAATCAATTTAGCCCTCAATTTGTATGAAGAACTCTAGATCATGGATCAAAGGGACTTACAAATATCCTATTGGAGATGAAATTCAATAAGAATTCTAGGTAATAGGAATAATCAAGAGATAGGTATGAACACAGGAATCATCCTTCTCATAGATCATACTTCCAAACCATCATAGAATTCAAAATAGATATATATATATATATAATCATGTGTGCATGGATCTAAACTAAAATAGAGGAATGAAATCAAAATTGAAAATCAAAGCGAAAATCAATCTCTAATCATGGATTATTAACAAAAACAAAGAGGATTTGGATCTAGTTATGTGAGTGTGTGAAGAGTGAGAGAAGGAGAAGATGAGTGTTCTAACAAAATAAAACTAAATTAGATCCAAACTTTATAGATCTATATATAAAAATAGGAATTGGAGATGAATTATGATGTCTACCTCTTGGAGGATTCTCAATTATGCAATCAAAGTTGATTTGAAGAATCTTCTTCTTCAAGTGTTCTTCAAGCTCTTCAAGAACTCATCCATGGAAGTTAAGGGGGGCAATTGATGTCCAATTCTCTAATCTAATTATCTTGAGATTAGTTTTATGGAGATTTCATTCATAATTCACTACTCTCTCTCTCTCTCTAGAATTCTCTCAAATTGAAAGTATATATGATTGTAACTTCAAGTATATTCAAGGATCTCCCAAGATTATTCAAGATGTGCCTAAGGATATTCCAAGGTCATCTCATATGAGATGCCTGGGATCTATATATAGAGTTTTGAAAACTTAACTCTTAAGTTTCAAGGTTAAAACAGGTATTTTAGATATCAGAAAAGGGTTAAAATGGCCATTTTAGTGCCTAAATACAGTTTCCAGGCATTTTCCTCGCAGTGGGAAGCCTTTGGAAGGGTTTGGAACTCAAAAATCTCGATAGAAGGGAAAACTTGTAGGTGGTGGCTTAGGTGGGACCCGCCACCCCACATGTGGGACCCGCCATCTACTATTTGTGGTCCCCTGGTTGCCCTTAAGCTCTGTTTCAAATATTACGTGCACTGCTTTTCCAGATTTTCTTGAAAATGCTTAATGGTGTCCAAAATTGTCCGTTTACGTACCGTTGGAAAGCTGTTGAGTTGAATTTCAGTATAAAAATATTCTAGGGGGATTTGAAACGAGAAAAAAGTTCAATTGAAGTCCAGAAGTCCTCTAGAACTTTCATCGTCTTTTTGAAATCAAACTACTCCTCTTTCAAAAATGCTTTTCAATGTGCATCGATTTCGAACTTTTCTTTAAAATTGAATCTCTAGATACCTAGAACACTGTGTTAAGAACACTTAATGTTTAGATAACCCTGAGTGAATATGAATTCTGAGAGAAGATTTTGACAAAATCGGGATTTATGCATGGAAAAGGTCTTTTCTGAGCTTGAAGTCACTTTCCGAAGTTCGATCTTTCGATTGTGTGGAATCTAGTACCTTCCACGGGGTACTTTTTATCATTGATTCCTCCATGACGTTGTCCACCCTAAATTCTATCAGTGTGGTCAAAACTGGGTGTCTACAACAACTCTTGAAGGAGTTCATGTTCCTTCTGCCAGCTCCAAACCTGAGTCGCAATGGCATCAGTTGGAAGATCACATCCAGGGATTGTCTCTGCAAAGAAGGTCTACAAAGCTTTGAAAGCAACATATTTAAATTTCCCATCTTTGTGTTTTCATTCGGGAGTATCAAAATCCATGAGTGCTTCTAGTAGAACACCTTTCTCTTTAATACTCAGTATCCTTGTTTCAAAAAAATGCGGATGGTACGTAGGTGTATACTTGTTTGCCATACTAAAAAATATGTAGTGAAGAAGAAGAAGGAGAAGAAAGAATGCTTGGGATATCACATTGAATCTTAAGAACACAGCATATATTGACCATGGAATGCTTGGGATATCACATGCCATGCCCAGCACTTGACGTGACAAGTCACTGCTTCTGACAACCCAACAGTTGATGCGATAAGTCAGTGGGTCTGACGCCCAACAGTTGATGCGACAAGTCAGTGGGTCTGACGCCCAGCAGTTGATGCGACAAGTCAGTGGGTCTAACGCCCAATAGTTGATGCGACAAGTCATTAGTTCTGACGCCCAGCAGTTGATGTGACAAGTCACTGCTTTAACTCTTTTTTCACCATGTAGTTTAACATAATTAAATTAACCCTTCTTTAATATCATGTTGTCACTTCATTAAATTTACTCGTCATTATTTTGATTTTTTGACTAACCGTAATGTTTGAACAACTTGCTTATGATGGATGTCCACCCTGGCCCTGAGGATCCATCAGTACTATCATCAGAGAAGGCACACTGTTCATCAACCATCTGGGATGCTGAGATATTGGGTGAGCTACATTGCCGGCGCTCTAAGGCGGTTTTACATCGAGGTCCTGATCCAGATCAGCATATACTAGATTACATCAGATAGATCGAGTTCTATGGTGCATATAGACTGGGCTTTATACAGTATAATTGGGGTTTGATCACTGCCCTAGTAGAGTGGTGGCATGTTGAGACTCACACGTTTCACCTACCTATCGGCGAGACTACGATCACGCTGCAGGACGTTGGAATTCTATTGGGCTTACCGGTCGATGGGCGTACAGTTACTGGCATTGATGAGTCACGCTCTAAGGAGCAGTGGCAGGAGCTATATCTGGAGTTGCTTGGTTTCACACCACCCCTAGCCACTATCTCTGGATCGACACTGTGACTGACCACGATACTGGACCATTTCACACCACAGCTCGCCCAGCATGCCGATGACGCCACTATTTAGCAGATGGCTCGATGTTATTGTATGTTGTTGATAGGAGGGTTGTTGTTCCCAGACAAGTCTGGGAACAAGGTTAGCCTCATATATCTACCACATCTGCGACACTTTGATGCTGGCTACAGCTGGGGTAGTGCAGCATTGGTATATCTGTACCGTAAGTTGTGTGCTACCTCTCATTATACCGCAGTTGAGATATCCGGCCCGCTTATACTTTTACAGGTTATATGTTATGTCAATTCTGTGAATTACGCATATTTTACGATTGTTCAGTCAATCATAAATAACTTAACTCAATTATTATCAATCGCAGCTTTGGGCATAGGAGAGATTGACCCATATCCGACCAGTCCCTTTACCAGCAGCTGTACCAGAGGATGTTCCATTAGGTTGTAGGTATACTTATATTGTTTTATACATTATTTTTTATTCATTACTCATACATTCATTTAAGTACTAATAATTTTGTCATTACTTAGGTGGATGACCCGATTCTCAGTTCAGGATGTGCATACTCATGTCCAGCATCACTTTCGGGACCAGTTAGACCAGATGAAGCCCGAGCAGGTAAATAATGACAGAGTAAAACCGTGATTTGCATTATTGTTGAAATTACTAATCTTTTATATATTGTTTTCATAGATGATTTGGCAACCGTACAGTGCTGAGATAGTCGCGTCGTTACCTCAGTACTGTCGGGCTGGGCAGGGCACATGGATGGCCAGATGTCCATTAATCATGTACGCCGTGGTTGAATGGCATCATCCCGACAGAGTGATAAGACAGTTTGACATGAGGCAGATAGTCCCAGAGCCATGTAACACTATGATGACATTACATCGCATTGATCGATGTGGTCATGCGAATACCGACTGGAGTCACCGATATAGGGAGTACGTTGAGCTCTGGGACCACCGACTATAGCATGTTGTTGCAAGTATTTCAGGTGCAGCTCAGATGCTTGACTTAGACCCATTTATGAGATACTATAGCCGCATTACCCGTAGACTTATTTAACCAGTTAGAAATCCACCGACAGTTGGCTTCCAGCCAGTCAGTACGATTCGCAGCGTTCTGGTGAGATGTTTTCCTTATCGTACAACATATAAATTTTCCATTCTGTACATGCCATAAAATAACTTCACTTAATTAAACTTTCAATTTTTTTTTCCAGGAAGATGGTGTGACTCGTGTGTATGAGGTTGCGCGATTGGTGTTGGCTAGATTAGCAGCAGGCGGCCCTCATTCCTCCCTCTAGAGGTGATGGCAGCATTAGAGGATATTCGTACTATTAGCGAGCATTCATTACAGGCTGTTCATGAGGACCGACGTTTAGACGGGGCTGTTCCATCTTCCATATATTCATGCCCCACGTCTCAGAACCTCAACCTCAGCCTCAGCCTCAGCCTCAGCCACAGCCACAGCCACAACCACAGCTTCAGACGCATCCTCAGTCTCAGGAACAGATAGATCCATCTACACACTCTGAGTCTGAGCCACATACACCACATGATCAGAGTCCTATTGTGTATGCATATGATGATACGACAGACTTTTATAGGCCTTTAACTCCAAGGAGTTCTGAGTTCCGTATATCTCCGATCCGTGACTTTTTCATCCCACAGTACACATATACAAATGCACCATCGTCATCGTCAATCCCGCCACCACATGATCCTATATCACCACCTCCAGCTTCACAGTTTGAGGTGATGGTGGAGAGTTTGACGCAGGTAGAGGCGGAGGAGACGTAGGTAGAGGCGAGAGAGACGATTGGACATTATTCCCCCATGGCAGAGACACAGGGTGAGGGTTTGTCACAGGCCGAGTCTCAGCGACGATCTCCGATACGTTCAGTTTATGCTAGGGGTAGAGGTCGTCATGGCCGGAGAGGGGTATTGCATGTCATCCAGCCGCATGATGACGTTCCACTAGTGGAGAATCCACCACATGAAAAGGGTAGGCTTAAGAGAACGAAGAAGGTTCCGTGGTGTGGGACACATTATAAACAAAGATAGTCCATAGGATCAACAACAACATTTTTTTTTGATGTATTATAAACAAATAATTACACATTTGTATATATACAATTTTTTTTATTGTGTACATCGATATCTCTCTCCCACAATCTCTATCTCTCTCTATCTCTATCTCCCACTCTCTCTCTATCTCTCTATCTCTCTCTCTCCCACACTCTCTCTATCTTTATCCCACTCTTTCTATCACTCTCTCCATCCCACTCTCTCAATCTCTCTCTTTCCCACTCTCTCCCATCTATCTCTCTATCTCTCGCTATCCCACTCTCTCTATCTCTCTATCTACTATCTCTCTCCCACTCTCTATCTCTCTCGCTTTTTACAAATACGCATCTTAGTGGATTGATTATGTTGATATTGTTGGGTTTATTATGCTTGGTGGTTGAATTTTGAAAATACATTGCAGGGGGCTGCTATTAAAATGGACTGCTGGACTGCTAAAGTGGACTGATAAAATCGTTACTTCAAGTAGCGACTTCTAAAGATGTCGTTACTTGAAGTAGCGATTTCAAGTTGAAATCGTTTGGTCTGAAGTCGCTACTCGAAGTCAAGAGTTATGGTTGGAATATTTTGGTCTGAAGTCGCTAGTTGAAATAGCGACTTCTAAAAAAGTGATGAATTTGAAAAATAAGTTGAAATAATGATGGATCATACACATATTTGCCCCAATTTGAAGCTTCGGGTAAAAAATTCCACACGTGATTTTGGTGACGGATGTCATCTTGCATTCAATATTTTCTTGAAAATTAAAAAACTGAGGACGGACTCTAATAATAATTAGTTAAAAAAATATAGCATAAGGACTTACCTTTAAAAAGACAAAAACTTCTCACCAAAAATCCAAAAGAAAATATATTAAAGTGGTCGTTAAAAACGCATTTTTTTCGTGAAAAAAAAAAAAAAAAAATCTCTGCTCTGTTCCATCTCATCCCCCGCCTCCGCCCCCCCCCCCCCCTTCGAACTCTCATGACAGTCTCTGCGGCTCTGCCAACTAGAGGTAGTTAAAAATCCGTAAATTTTGCTCAAATCTCTCATTTTTGTGTACTTTTTAGTTCAGGAACTTGGAAATCAAAATGTTATTTACGTTAGAAGCACAAGTTGTGATTTTAATCTATTTGGTTCAGTATAGTTTAATGTCTAAACCGACTGTGACCCATTATTAATTGAGATGTAAAATCGTCGTAATTCAGTTTCTAAGTAATTTTTTTTTCAGTGCCTGCCATGTCGGTGGTCGTTTAAACCTCTTTGTAGTAAGTTGTTTTTTTCCTATTGGTTTCTTTCAGTTGTGTTTTGCTCTGTTTGGTTGCTGAGAAAATGCCAGAAAAGAAGAAGAAATTGAATTTTCTTACTAATTAGAATACTTTCAGATTTTTGGCTGTATAATTGGCATGTGCATTCAATTTCAAGCCAAAACAATAGGCTTGGATTTTTCTGTGTTAATTGACTCTCTAATTACCTTGTTTCCGGGCAGATACGGGTGGCTGTTTCAAAATTGTGGGATGGTATACCAAAATGAGTTTTTTTTCTTGTTCCTTGAAAAGAGAAGAAACCAAGCTTTCTACATAAAATAAACTTGGCAAAACCAATCAATATCTAACTCCTTTCCAGTTCAGACATAGATATACATTGTATAATACGCGTATCTGTAACATATGATATATTGTAACTATGAACCTCTCCTTTCGGGAAAAAAAAAAAAAAACTATGGACCTCAAAATTACTGAAACCTTTACTTTACTGCCCTAGGACATCCTTTTTATTACTTGAGGTGAGTTTTTCTTCTTGGGATGTTTGGATTGGAGACCAAAATAATCTCAAATGTAATTCAATGTCTCATTTTCTCACTTAACCAAAAAATGTCCAATTTCATTACATCTCTCTACAGCTAAAAGAGGGTTAATATTGATTGTAATTTGTTGTAGCTGAACTGTTTTACTTTTGTTGCTTATTACAGAAGGTGACTTCTGATGGAAATTCTCTCATGCCATTCTTTACGATTCTGTCATGTTGTAAATTTGAGGGAAAATCTTATTGAGACGGCCTTGAGTTCCCATCAAGCAAAGCTTTCTGCGGCAAGAAAACGTAGAGTTTTTCGAGTTATAATCAATTCAAACAGGGGTTCTTTGCGTAATTGTGGTTTAGATCATTTTAGCTTAAAGAACCTTAACCAAAATCAAACTTCCAGATCATTTAATGCACTTAAAGGGTTTCAGAATGTTGATTCGAGGATTTTGAGTGGAAGCTACAACTGTTATGTAGGTGATGGGGAAGAGGGTGTTGAAGAAGTCACCAAAGGGGAGAAGTCGAAGAGTAAAGTTTTAATTCCAGGTTTACCAGACGATTCCAATGGTGACTGTGGTGCTTCAGTCAGCAGTTGTTTCTGGGAATGGAAGCCCAAACTCAATGTTCATTATGAAAAATCAGGGTCTGAAAACGTTAATTCCGCACCAGTGCTCTTTCTCCCTGGTTTTGGTGTTGGTTCCTTTCATTATGAGAAGCAATTGAAGGACCTGGGTCGTGACTTTAGAGTTTGGGCAGTGGATTTTCTTGGGCAAGGCATGTCATTACCATTTGAGGATCCTACTCCTCGGTCAAAGGATAGGGGTGGTTCAGAAATTGAATGCTTTGGCTGGGGTTTTGGAGATGAAACTGAACCTTGGGCCAATGAGCTTGTTTATTCTATTGACTTATGGCGGGACCAAGTTCGCTACTTCATAGAAGAGGTACCCATCAAGTTGTCGTTTAAATTGCATATCTATCAATAAATTGGTTATTGCTTCCTTGCTTTCAAAAGCTCGTATGCACTGCGACTAAAGTCTTATCTATTTGTAGATGGAGCTTCAATAGCAGCTAGGTCTAGAGGGTATTTATTAGCATTAAGTGCATGCATAACTTCCATGCCAAGGTTAGCATGATTAGTGATATCAGCCCAAGCATTAATTACACGGCCTTGACTATTAACATAACCAAATCAAAGGTTTTGTAGAACTAAGTGACAACAGAGAGAGCTACAGTTTCTGTCATTACTTGGGCAGTATATCCTACTGTTGCTGTAGTGCAGTTTACGCTGCAGGATGCGAGCCAAGCCGAGGAGCTGCCGCTGTTATAAGAGTCTTACTTTAAGGACTTGCATTAAGAATCTGAAAGTCTAGTATAAACAGTTCTTTCAGAATTTAAAGTCCTACGGAATGGTAACTAGAACCTAGAGGTTAGCACATATCCTTGAGGAAGGGAAGGGAAGGGGCCATCGTTATGGTACAAAAGCGGTAGCTAACTCATTAATCTATCTTAGTGGTTAGGATTTCCGCTAACTAGTTGAATGAATGCTCTTTATCTTTAAGATTAAGACAATAAGCCTTTATCCTGAATCTTCTCTTAGCTCTTTAAGGAAGTAAGATTTCCTACCCACCATTCCTCGATCAAGAGGAATGGAATATGGGACTACCGCTATGGAACTGTAGTACTCTTAAACAGCACGAGGATCTATGAGCTATATACATTCTATGACTATTTTAATACAGACAAGGCTTGTTAAAAACTAGAGATAGAGGGGTATAGCTTACCGCCTGTAAACAACTGTTATAGAGGTTTATTTAGTCTTATAGTTATCTTATAGATAGAATCTAACACAGTCTCTGATATAGCTTTATAAGGGTGTTCATATTGAGAACCCCACCCATGGAACACCTTCTAAATCTGCTTTAGCGGGGCTGCCCTATCAGCTGTGATCACCACCGGGAACTACTAGCGGACGAACAATACTAACTCGAGTTTAAAGAGCTGAAAGTGGCATCTTAACTTTTATTAGTGAGCTCTGTCCGAAGGTTAGCTAAAACGTAGAGCTAAACCAACCCGTGCACCGTGAAGACTGTCCTGACAAGGAACCTTACTTTTAACTACCAGACCTAGCAGTTCGACTATTTTCCCGTATGGAGCCATGCCCCAGTATAAGGTTGGGGTGCTGCTCTCTGTGGAGTGAGCGATTGAAGTAGTATCGGCGCCACTCGGCTTGCTTCCAAGTTGCACTGTGGTATTTAGGAGTTAGGACTAACTTATTTTTCCAAGTGTCATTTAGTTCTTGGGCTCCACTCAGAAGTCCTTCGTTGTTACGATACATGAGTTACTGGACAAGAGGGGGATTAGCCATTTCCCCAAAACATAACCAAATCAAAGGTTTTGTAGAACTAAGTGACCACAGAGAGACCTACAGTTTACTGTCATTACCTACGCAATATATCCTACTGCAGCTTTTGCGGAGTTTACGCTGCAAGACTCGTGCCAAGCCGAGGAGCTGGTACTGGTGTAAGAGTCTTACTTTTTAGGAGTTGCATTAAGAAGCTGAAAGTCTAGTCTAAATTTTTCTTTCAGGATTTCATGTGTTATGGAATTGGATGGTAACCAGAGGTTAGTGTCTTGAGGGAAGCGAAGGGGGGCAATTGTTTTGTTAGATATGTTACTACTCTATTTAGTTGGGTCCAATATAATCGGTCATCAAAAAATAGATATTTTGGGGGTAAACACTGGGTAACCATTGATTGATTTTTAATTTGTTTACCAGTCTATTCGAAAATCACGCAAGGATCCTCATCGATGCCCAAAAAGTATAAAAACTTGCTTGCCGGTCAATGAATGCCAACTTTTTTAACCACATCCCTTCACTTTTTATGTAAATGAAATGTGAGTTGCTTTCACAACCTCTATCCTCGTTTTTGTCCGTAGTGTTGTTGTGTTTACTTGTGTCACTATGACTGATAATGTTATAATTGAGTTTGCAATCTCGCACCTACATAACAACATCATCCTGGATGGTGGAAGATAGCCATTATTGCAGTGAAATGCATGTTGAATTGGTTGAACGGTAGTATTCAGTCTTTTACCTCCAAGGAAGACTTTTACTACTTGTGTTTTTGAAAGGAGAGTTCCATAGGATGTGCAAAACTTGCAGGGTGCTGTTTTCCATTGTTCTCTTGTTCTTTCCCTTCTTCTTTCATTAATTTTCAATTGAAGCACTTGTGCAAAAAATTTAGTTGTGTTCTAGTTTTCATGTGATCATATATTGTCTTAACAGGGCTGTGTGCGCCTTGTTGGAGAATGAACTGTCCAGCTTGTTGAATTTTGTGATGTGAGATAAACACTTAATAATATGCAAAGAGGGAAGAGAGAAGAACACAGAGATTTCTTCATGATTAAGTCCAAAGGACCTACATCCACACCTAAAAGCCCCAATGACGACATTTTGTATTCTCTGACTTATAATGATAACAGGACTTTCAACCCTATTTATAGAGTGAGTGTGAGAGATAATATCATGTCCCATAATAAATGGGATTACAATATCATGTCCCATAATAAATGGGATTACAATTTACCCTATAAAAGATAAGATTACAATATAATCTATTCAAATCATCCCATAAAATTGGATAAAATCTGGAAGAATTGGGATTCTCTTCAATCTTATCCTCATCAAATCTGGTTAGTTCGGATTGAGGAAACTACATGAAACCGCGTTCTCCGGTCTCCCTGGTCGACTAGTCTTTCTACCGGCTTGAACCTGCACTCTGCCGGTAGCTCAACTAATCGTGCCGATCGACGGGTTGGCCATTATTCCATTTTCCGACACAGCCTATTACTTAATTTCTACAACTAGGGGAAGCTAAGATATGTTTCATTTTGGAAACTATATGAATTATGTTTCAAACATATCCTCTAATGTTAGTTAGGGCTAAAGGGAATTCACTCACACACGCACGCAACAATTCATTATCACAAACATACCCCGGCCACTTTTATCACTGCTACCACTACCATCACTTTTGTAACCACCCACACCAGCTCTACTGCAGACTACCACCATTGGAAGTACCTTCTTGTTACAATCAACAATCCTTTCGGCACCACTGTCCTTATAGCGGCTACCCATGGTTCGAAGTATGGTCTGCGACGGAGATGTGTCGCCTGGGTCGTCTCAGTATCCTTGGTCACCAAGACGAGAGTGTGACCTGTAACATAAGTATAGTAAGAGAATATCATCTTGTTGGTCTCATGATAAATCATGGTAAGAACCATGAAGGAGGGTTTTTTTTTGGGGGGGTCGTAAGGAAGAAGTTGATTAGATGGTTATATCTACCTTATTTTGTATACAAATGAGTACTTTTTGATTGTTTTTATAGTTTAATTTATTTCTTCTAAGTAGATTGTTCTTAAATATCTACAATTATATTCGTGATCACGTCATAGACTTGTTCTGCAATTCCTGTATTGAGGAACTAGATATTTTAATTTATTCTTGATGGAATATTTTGTATATACCATGGACCAATTTTGTTGTTCTTAAATTCTTATTGCTTTTAAACGCCGCAACTGAGTAATTTCAGAGCCTACCAGGACAATGTCCGATACCACAACTTTTCACGATATACCTGCCTCGTTGTTCTACTACCGCAGGTCCGCAATAGTAATACTTCCATCATTGTTACCATCACCGACAATCAATACCTCCGCCATCGTCCAATCTGTTACAGTATCTCCCCTTTCAACACCATCAAACTACTACCACCACACTGCAGCTAAAAATCCTGCCACTTCCACATCAACTAGACTCAGAGATACCAAAATGCCTCCTCTTTTATCGCTAAAAGTTTCATGTTACCTTGTTTTTCTTATTCGCTATCGCTTACTCTTTTTTCGCCTTCTTTTTTACCATCATGTAGAAGGAAGCTTCCTAATGACTGACACTGTGCCAGATTCACAAGTTTCCCTTTGATAGCTGAAATGCTATTACGTAATTTATTGACTAAATAGTGTTGTAATTTGTGGTCCAAAGTGGGTCTTTTTCAAAAGCCAAACTCTTTCTCTCTCTACATCTCTCTAGTTGGTGTGGTATTGGGTAAAAGTGTGGTGGAGACTCTTGTCCCACATTGCTTAGGAAGAGGGAGTTGAGAGACTTAATATATGCTTTGACATTATGGGCTTAGTAATAAGTTGGAACATGTGGGCTCTCACGCGCACATGAGCCAAGCCCAAGCTCAACCCAAATCCAATAGAAATTTGGGTTTCAATCCGGAAATCGTTTAACCGGGCGCGTCACGTCTTACTCGCGCGCAGGGGTGGGGTGCAAATCCCGGCCTCCAAGCCTCGCGGGCTCACCCGGTTAGGCTTAGTTTTACAGTTTATTTTTCTCAAACTTTCCTTTTAATTTTTTTGTTGACTTGCCAAATGTGATTTACCAAATTAACTCAATCATATGAACGTTACAGAAATTTTATCCTTGATCAAATCACACGTTTGCTCTCTTTGTGGGATTTTGTTGGGTTTCTAAAGCTATATAATGGCAGTTCTCCTTCATGAATAAACACACAACAATATACAATCTTCTTTCTCTGGTTCTTCTCTGTTCGTCTCTCCTCTCTGGTTCGACCACTGATATTCTTACAAGGCTGTTCTGTGCCCTTTGTTCATCGAGTGCACGATAACAAAGACGAGACTGCTTAATCCTGGAGGGTAAACCGCTGAGACCTTTCTGTACCGAGGCAAGAACTCTGAGGGGCGGAAATTACTCTTAAGGACAGTGTTCTCCACACGACTCAGTCAGACTCTTCGACACGTTTGATAAGTATTTTCGATCATAGCAGTGTCTGTTTACTGTTATTTTTTCTAACAAATAGTTCATGTTCATTTGATGAATTGTCATTATTAGTTCTTGGATTTCAAAAGAAACTGGATTTCTTATCGTACAAGCTTAATTACTGATGTAATTAATTTATTGACACTTTTTGGACTGAGAATTGATTTTTTCTTGTTCTTCTACTCCCTCCATTCCAAAATAAGTGTCCACTACCCTTTTGCACGCAGTTTAACAAAACAATAACTTGTGGTGGATGTTTATTCACCTTTTCGGGTGGCACATTATCAACCACACATTTTTGTCCAAAGTAGAAAGTGGACACTTATTTTGGAACTTCCAAAAAAGGAAAAGTGGACACTTATTTTGGAACGGAGGGAGTATTATATTCCCATTTGATTTTTGGGTGGTGTCTTCTCATAAATTTTCACAGCAGATTTCTTATCATGCCATTAAACATAGTAATGAGGTATCACGGGTTTCAATCTCTATTGAGCTTTTGGAATAGCAAAGCCGTATTGGCATTAAAAGGTAAAGATACCCGAGCTATGATAAAGTGCAAGATTTATTCTCCTTTTTCTTGTGCTGTGCATGATTTCCGATTAACATTGGGAAAATTCCTTAGTAGTAGTCTTCGGATGATTTGTTTTCAACAATTTGTTTAATAATGATTCACCGTCTACTCATGGGTTATGGCCGATGTTATTATTGTTGTCTCCCTTATGTGATTAGTGAGGATAAGTTGGAGAAGTAATATATGATTCTATAGTTGCTTAAATAGATAATATTGCATAGCACTTTAAACCTTCGGAAATGACTGCATGTAGTTCATACATAATAATAAAACTAAATCAGTAAACATTCTGTTGCAGGTAATTAAGGAACCAGTTTATGTTGTTGGGAACTCACTTGGAGGATACGTAGCAATCTACTTCGCAGCATGCAACCCTCAGTTGGTTAAGGGAGTTACATTGCTTAACGCGACACCTTTTTGGGGATTTCTCCCTAATACTGTAAGATCTCCAAGGATAGCTAGGATATTTCCGTGGGCGGGGACGTTTCCTCTTCCTGCCAGTATTAGAAAGCTCACAAATATCATGTAAGTTTATGTTGTATCCATTAATTAGGTCATAGAAACTTGATAGAGTATGAGTTAATTGCTTTAGAATTTCAGAAACATGGGAGTAGAAGTGAGTAAGACTTGCTTTTTGATAAAGCAAATGGTGAATTAGAATGCATCTTTAAAATAAGTTGAAAGGGAAGTGGATAATAAATTTGCAATTTTTGTGAGAATACATTTTGAAAATATCATTCCAAGCACCCTAAGGCTCTGTTTGGTTCATGGATCTCTTTTCCAAGTGAGCAAGAGGAAAAGAAAACACCAAGGCAGATACTTATGTTGTTTGGTTATGTTAGAATATAACTATTAGGGTTTATGGGTATTTCTGTACTGTAATTACTCGTTCTATGATCTTTGTAACAAGCTGGGCATGATAGATATCTATGCTCCAGCTTGAGGGGGAGTGTTAGAATATAAGTATTAGTGTTTATGGGTATTTATGTAATTACTCTTTTATTGATATATATATATTTGTGTTGGCTAACCTAGTTTGGTTAGACCTTCACTCTCTCTCTCTCTCTCTCTCTCAATAGGTTAGTAAGGAAAACATTGAGAAAATTTGGAAGGAAAAACAAATAGGTTGAAAGTAAATTAAAAAGACTGAGAATTTTGTGAGTCACTTCCCTCCCTCTTTTCTTGGGTTCCTATTGTATTTTAAAATTTAGAATTTTAATTTTACTTAAAGCATGCAGGAAAACACTGGAGAAAAGACAAAGGAAATAATTTTCTTTTTGTTTTGTGTTCCTTTTTATTCTCCTTTAAATCCACAAACCAAATAGAGCCTAAGATACCTTTTTTTCATGGCAAGTGAAAAACAGAAGTTACTCTTTTTGTTGATTTCAAAGATTGAGCTTTAGGGGAAATTGGGCCCTGGACATCTCCTTCAGGAACTATTGGGAGAAAAAGAAGACGCTGCAAGCTTGAATCTCCTCTCAAAACACTGTTGTTTGGGTTGAACCTCACACAAATGTTTTGTGGTTTTAGTTGGCAGAAGATAAGTGATCCTAGAAGTATTGAAGAGATACTTCACCAAGTTTATGCGGACGACTCAACAAAGTTTGATAAAGTGTTCTCTCAAATACTTGAGACAACACAACATCCAGCAGCTGCTGCATCATTTGCCTCGATTATGTTTGCTCCTCAGGGACAACTATCCTTCAAGGAGGCTTTATCTAGGTAGGTTGTACTGAATGTTAAACAGATAGACGTAGTTTATGTATATCTCCCATTTTCTAGCTTGAATTGAAGAACTTTCAGTTCATTTGTGTTTTCAGCTGTCGAATGAACAATATGCCAGTCTGTCTGATGTATGGAAAAGAAGACCCTTGGGTGAAGCCTGTGTGGGGTCTTCAGGTGAAAAGACAACTGCCTGAAGCTCCATATTATGAGATCAGCCCTGCTGGCCATTGCCCTCATGATGAAGTTCCTGAGGTATGCAGCTAATGACTAGTCTCCAGACTACATGTGTATTTCAATGCCAATCTGTAGTATCTTTGGAAACAGGTTACAGTGATCCTCGTTTTATTTACCATAGCGTTAATAATTATGGTTAAAACCTTGTTAAGAAATTGGTCTTAAAAGTTGGTTCTTTCTAAACATTGATCTCATGGCTAGAAAGTCCTAATATTTTTGTTATGAAGTACCTTCTATTTTGGACAACTTTAATGGATATAAGTGACTTGATTACTGCTGATTGACAGCACCCTTGTGTTGATGCAAAATACCATTTTAAGTGAAAATTAATGACTCAGAATTTGCTTAGGCACAATATTTGTTTCTTTACTTGCACTCCTTTTGGCTTTAGAATGTAGAGAAGGAAAAGAAAAATGAACGGAAAACTGCTTCCCTTGTACTTTTTCAATGTTTTCCTGCATGCTTAGGAAAGTGACTCACAAAACAAGTAAATGTGTTTTTCTCACAATTTCTTCTCCTTCTCCTCACTAATTCCATGAACCTAACAAAGCATTAGGTTTGCAGGATTCTTGTGAAGCTGTACTTGAGGTGATGGCATATACTAATAAGAAAAGGCTGTAACTTGTTTACTAACTGCCTGTATCTCTTTGTTGTCGTATTTCGTACCATTATCATTCAGGTGGTGAATTTTTTAGTACGTGGGTGGATCAGAAACCTAGAATCCCGGGGCTCTGTTGCATTACCCCTGCTGGATAATACTGATTTTATTCAACATGGCATTGCCAGGGACTTTGAATTTGTCAGACAAGGGTTGAAGAAATTAGTGAGAGTGCGGTATTATGGGTCCAGATTCTCTCTTTGGAATCGAATCAGCTATTTTTTTAAATCCCTCTTGAAGATATAATGATCACTTCTCAGTAGGGTACCCTATTTTGTCCTCGTCGAATGCCTAGTGTAAATTGTGAAAATGTATCATATGTTCATGTCTTCTGATTTACTGAAGCATATACAATCTTTTCATTCACATGGTTGTAAATTCATGTAGAAAGCTTTTGTGTTACCATTTTATCATCACATTTCAGGGAAACTGGTGATATTGCTCATGTATACAGTATTGTCTACAACTTGTTATTTAGGGTAAGCACAGTTATAACTAGATTACCAATTTCAAATGCAGATTCTCATCATGTTATTAGAGACTAAAACAACGCGTTTGGTTGCTGTATAAAAAAGGATTGTAGTGGGGGGGTGGGGGGCGGGGGCGGGCAGGGGGGCAGCAGGAAGCATTACCGTCCCGCCGTTCTGATATCCATAGGAATGGAATAAGGGAATCTTTGAGTTAATGAGCTAAAGGAGGGGGGTTGGGGTGTTCAGTTACTTCGGAATCGGTGGTAGGTTTGAAAGGAGACCGGTTCAGTTACTCCGGATTGTGTAATTTATACCACATTCTGTGCAACCAAACACCCTTCTAGTTTTAGGAAAGGCTAGTTAAAATTCTCGTCCACAGCCTTTTGGTTCCCTCCTCTTTGCAGGATCATCTTCTTTCCGGTGGTGTTCTCCGTACATTTATACATGGCAAGGTCTTATGCGGTGCTAGTGGAGGAGTATTATCCAAGAGTAAAACTTCAGGCACACCCATTTTCACAACCTCACCCCTCACAATCTGATGTGTCAACTATGTAGTGGGTTTGGGACCCACCATTTAACACAACCTCACATATGATACTCCCACTACATGGTTGCCACATCAAGTTGTGGGGGGTGAGGTTGTTGAAATGGTGTGCCTGAAGTTTTACTCATTATCCAATGGGATGTAATGTCCCTGATAGCAAATATATAATTTACTTATTTATATATATATATATATATTTTTGGATTCATAGGCTGGGAGGACGGGGTTAGGGTCTTGTCCGGTGCCTCATTACCAAATTGAATCATATAACGAACATCAATTGAAGTACTTAACTGTAGAAGCTTAAACTATCTTTATATTTATATACATCTCGTCTCTGAAAGGCGAAAAAGCCATGAAGTTGCATAACAACCAAGTCACGAATTGACCACCTCTGAATAAAGCAATTTTCAAATATCAAACTCCAACCGCCTAGTCCCTCTCGAGGATCACTACTAGGCATTTGAGCTTGTAAAAGAGTTTCAGCGAGTGAATCAGCGAATGCTATATTGAGAGTTCTCCCACAAACTAAACTGTTATACAATCATCCCGACAAGGGCATTCAAAAAAAAAAAAATTTATCGGAAAAAGAGAATTTTATTAAGGTAAAACTAAATCAGTCATAACAAAAGATTCGACTTGGGTAGAAACCTCCTTAAGCCAGACTCTAAAACACAAAAAAAATCTAGCACATTTTGCTAAATGATGGGCCACCATGTTTCCAGCACGCCGGACATGTGAAAATTGATCAATCCCAAGACTGCATAATATCCTGGAAGAATCCTCGATGATGTGACCATAAGGCGCAAACCCGTAATCGTTGTTCTTGAAATGGTTCACAAGAGTCAGAGAGTCTTGACTCCAAGATGAAGTCAGAAAACCCCGCCTCCATAGTGACAACTAATGATCTCCAAAGTGCAAGACATTCTGCCCTTAAGCATCCATATTTCCAGGGATGAACTCAGAGAAAGAAAGGAAAACATCTCCCAAATGGTCCCGGGGCACAGCACCCAGGCCGACCCCACCAATATCCTTGAAAGTCGCACCGTCAACATTGAGCTTTAAAACACCCACATGAGGTGGACTCCAATGCGTACCTGTACCATGATCAGGGACTCACGTTCAGTGACACAGTTAAATTCTTACAAAAAATCATTAACCTAAGCAGCAGCCACCCAAGCCTCTCTACGGGAACCCTCCATGACCCACTTATTCCGATCGGTCCAAATCACCCAAGCACAGAAGATAAAATTTTTCTTTACACCATCATCATCAAGATGCAAAATAAGTCCCACCCAATCCCTAAACCGAAGGTGAGCCCCCCGCTCATGTAAGTCTGCCGAAAAAACCTGCACCCAAACATCTCTAACCTTGTAGCGACTAGATAAAACATGAGTAACCGACTCAGGATCAAAACCACAGAAGCAATCACCATTTGTCAACATATGACGCCATTTAAGGACCTCCCCACATGGGACAAATTCATTCACAGCATTCCAAAAATAAAAATGTTTCACCTTCCGGGGAACCCGTACTGCCCAAAGTTTCCACCACAGGAACGAGTTTGCACTCCTAGAAGATGAACTAGCATGCATACATTTAACCTCCCTAGCCAGGTGATAGGTGGGGCGAACAGAAAAAAAAATACCCCAGGGTGTCTAGTGCTAAATTAGCCGGTCTTCACTATTGAGATTCATAAGAGGGATACCAAGGATAGCCTCAGCATCCTCTTGCAAGAAAAGTGTTCTAACCCGATCAGAATTCCAAAGACCCGTCGAAGGGTCAATAAGATCACTTACCAGTTTATCACGTATGGGCAGAGGTAGAGGAGTAAAAGGTTTGAAAGTGGTGGGCCGAGGGACCATGGGTCTAGCCCAACTCGAACCTTAATCCCAGAACCGATCCGCCACCGTATACCCAATCACAGCAATTTTTACACCCCCCAAATGCTTCGCTAAGTGAATGAGGGATAGCGACCCAGACTTGCCTCTAACAAATTCCCATGTGGAAAGTACTTTGCTTTATAAACTTGAAAAAGAAGCAAAGAGGGGTTAATTAGCAACCGCCACCCTTGCTTGGCGAGCATTGCATCATTAAAAGCATCGAGATCACAGAAACCGATACCTCCATCCTTCTTAGGCTGACATAGAGAGTCCCATTTAGTTTAGTGAATTTTTGGCTTCTCACCCTAACTTTTCCACCAAAAATTGCCAATAGAACGAGCAATATCCATGTAGGTTCGATGCCGGGAGCTTAAAACATGACATAGCATACGCTGGTATAGCCTGAGCCACCGCTTTAATAGGAACCTCACGACCACCCCGAGACAGAAACTTCTCCTTCCATCCTTGGACTTTCTTCTCAATCCGATCCTTCATTGTTTTGAAAATCTGTTTCTTATTCCTGCCAACAAGAGATGGGATCCCCAAATATTCTGGTATGGAACAAGACCCTGAACTCCAAATAGACCCTTAATATTCCCAATAACATCTGGGGCAGTATTTGGACTAAAATATGAACATGATTTATTAGTGTTTATTTTCTTACCCGAAGCGCACTCGTACCGCTGTAGTATAGTGAGGACCTCCTGGCATTCTTCAACATTCACCCTACAAAAGAGAAGGCTATCGTCTGCAAAGAACATGTGTGAGACCTCAGGCCATTGTGCCCAAAACGGACCCCACCAATCCTTCGGTCAACGCAAGCTTGATTAAAAGCTAACGAAAGCACCTCAGCACAGATAATGAATAAATAGGGCGATAATGGATTACCTTGGCGGATACCCCTGGAAAGATTAAAACCTGAGTGGGCTGCCTATTAAGGAGCACTGAATATGAGAAAGATTCTACACATTCCATAATCAATGGAAACCCACCGAGGATCAAAACCAAGTCTGAACAGTATTGCAAGGAAAATCAGCCATTCCACCCTATCATAGGCCTTGTTCATATCAAGCTTAAGGGCCATAAAACTCTTCTTATCCTTAGTTCACGATTTCAGTTGATGCATCATCTCAAAAGAAACCAGTACATTATTGGTAATAAGTCTTCCCTGGACGAAGGCACTCTGAGACTCAAAGATAATATGTGGCAGGCAAGACTTCAACCTGTTTGCCAGAACCTTGGAAATAATTTTGTAAAAAATGTTACAAAGGCTAATAGGCCAAAAATCAAAGACTTTTTTTAGGCTCCCTCACCTTCAGACAATTATTTAAACTGCGAGACTAACGTCTTCTTTTCTTTTTCTTTTTTCTCTCTTTTACTGCAGATTTGGTCCCACGAGTACCTGCGCATGATGTCCCCTGACACACGCGACGCCCTTATCATGCCACAGGGGCTGAGATGGGTGAAGGATAGGGTTGGGTGGAAGACTGGGGCCCACAACTTTATTGCATTCAGGAATTTCCTGATGAATCTGAGAGAGCCACATGTTCGCTGGCAGCCTTGGCTCAAGGTGCTTCCTACTGCTCCTGCTAGGATTCGGGCATCGGGTGGTTATGATTCGCTGAGATTGCTACTCGATGGGCCAGAGGCCCGGGCACGGTACTTGAGGGAGAGGGTGACTAGACAGTCTCTGGTGGCTCCCAGATCCTTCGTGCTGCATCCTCCTCCGAATTCTATGAGAGCGACAGACACTCTCCAGGGTAGCGAGCTTACGACTGCTCTGGTGGGCTTGGGTATTCAAGACTTCACGGAGCCCCCTGACGGATATGCAGCCTTTCGTTCTACTAAGCCGATGCCGAACTTCCCTCTGATGGAAGTGACTCGGGTGAGTAAATGATTCCTTTAGTCTTTTATGAGTTCCCTTTTATTCTTTATTTACGTTTTATTCTTTTTGTTTGTAGCCTGTCCCTGCTGCTGCTCGTCCTCCTGCCTTACCCGAGTGGGATTGGACCATGTCGACTGTTTCCTTCGGCGAGCAGTTCTCGACGACGATTCCCCAGCTTTCTCAGGGTGCCCCTACTATTCCCCTTCATTATGATGTCGTCCCGCGGGCTTATGCAGAGGAGGGCTTGATGTATGCCCACAGCTTGCGGCAGTGGGTTCTCGGGTGAGAGTGGATGGTAAGAAACTTATTTTCGCCTTTCTCTTCGACTTTTCATCATTTTGCTAATTTTTATTCACGTTTCTTGGTTTTAGGCTGAGGGAGCTTGGGCGACGGCCGCGGCTCAGCTGAGGGCCCAGGTATGATCTTTATTATTTTATTCTCAATATCTTATTTGTTCCTTTGACATTTTCTGGATTCATCCTCTCTTTTCTCAAACGGAGGAGATCAGAGTCCTGTCCCAACAGGTGGGGCAGCTTTAGCAGTTTGGCATCCCTCTTAGCGATGCCCTTGGAGGTAGCGGTGCCCCTGGAGGTGCGGGACGAGGCGGAGGTAGCAGCGGGGGAAGCAGTGGAGGCAGAGACAGAGGCCGAGGTGGCGGGAGCGGGATAGAGTCAGAGGAGGAGCCCCTCTGACGTGTGACTCGTCAGACTGGAGGTCGGGGCCAGGGTTGACCACATACATTTCTTTTTATTTTGAGTGTTTTGGAGAGATCATGCACACTTTTGAATGACTGTATATATTCACACACTTTATTTGATGACGGCTATTGGATAGCCGGGGTAGGATAGGCATTCACACAGACTTTATTTCCTGTATTTCATCACATGACCGCGACCATAGCTTGGTCTTGCATTTCATTTCTTACTGCTCTTCTCTGTGACCATGGTTTGGTCCTTTTATTTATCCCTTTTATGGTTTTTGTGAATGTCCTTGCCTTTACTATTTTCTTATATGAATGAATGAGTGAATGAATGAATGTGACCATAGTTTGGCCTTGTTGTACGTGCTACATGATGCGCACGTTTTATTATTTTTTGTTTGCAAGTGGGCAGGAAATAGTACAAACAGATCCTGTCAAAAATGAAACTCCAAACGGCACTCGGTTAGGCCTTTGCGGCACTCAATGAACGCCGCAGCGGCAGTTAGTGAATGCCGCAACGACATTCACGCACTACTGTGCGGCACTTGATTAAGTGTCGTTCCACTTTATCGAGTGCCGCCCTGTACCCTGGGCAAATCCACTTCTATTTATACCCTCCTCTCTTCAAAACTCCGCAAAACACTTTCTTCTTTCATTCTCTCCTCTTTCAAATTGCCCCCATTAGCTCCCAAATCCTTTTCCCATGGATGGATACCCTCTCTGGCATTGATAGGCTCAACTTCGAGTGTTTCAGGCTAAATGACCTCTTCTCCTTCCGACAGATGATTCTAAATGAAAGCTTGCTTGAAGTCGCTGCTCAATGTTGGGATCCCTAACTCCACGTCTTCCGTTTTGGTCATTAGGAGATTTGTCCTCTGTTTGAAGAGTTCAGTGCCATTCTTCATATTGATCCTTCTGCGGATCTGACTGTTCCTCTGGTGCAAGCCGGGTACGTCCAGGATTTGGCGGCTCTTCTCCATATGTCCGCAGTGCCGCGGGCTCCTTTATTCATGACAGACAGGTCAATTTCTAGCGCCTATCTTCGGTCTATGCTCTCATCGGGCATCCTTACGACAACGGATATCAGGTTATATGGCGTAGCACTTTATCGATTGCTTTGCTTTCTTATTTCCTCTTCCAGTCGTCTTCCGACATTCTTATACCTATTGCCTATGGTTTGAGGGAAATGAAGAGTGCCGTCATGCTGGCTCTCGGTGAGACTTTGATGGGACTGGACCATGCCCGTGCTACCGGGGCCTTGGTATCTGCCGGGTCCCCCTTTGTTTTGCAGATTTGGCTTATGGAGCGCTTGGACCTTTTTATCCACCCTTCGCATCTGCGCAGATCACTTCCTTACGATCGTATGGAGATTCACCACTTATTTCACTCTGTTGGCGCATGGCTCGGTTGCCTCCAGGGGCCTCTCTACCGGTGATATTTGCTGGGTCTGCCCGTAGTGGGTTTATCGCTCTGTCGCAGTACGTCTTCCTGGGCGCCCAGGTATCTGGTTGCCTGGCTTGCATGCTACTTCCTTCTACATTCCTGATCGGGTGGCCCGCCAGTTTGGGCTCTTGCAGGATACTACCGAGACCGTTACTGCTGATTTCACGAGGGGGTCCACTTTGCGCCCTTCCATCGTGAAGGCCTTTATTGAGGCTTGGCATAGCAGGATGCCTGCTCTATGCACGTGGACTCTTGCCTCGACTGTGCCTACTACTGAGTATCTTTCAGAGATTCAGACCTTGGTTGTAAGACAGGTCTGACAGATACATGCATAACAAAACAAAACATACGAGAACAGGAAAGAATTTACTATTTACATAAAAAAAATTCTGACAAACCCTGCCTACTTTTACTGCGCTTTTTAGATGTGATTTTGTCTTTCTTTCCAAGAATGTTGTCATGTCTTAGGAAATGTCCTAGCATGTTTAATCAAAGAATTCACTCTTCTAATTCATCTTTGTTTTATGAAGATTTTCCCTTTTAATACTTTTTCTCAGCTTTTATCACTGCTGCTTTGAAAATTGCTTTCGGAATCTTAATCACTCTATACCATGAACCCTTATTTGTTTCTTTATAGTAATCATTTTGATATCTAAGCGATCCAAAAGTGGGTTTTAGGCAATATCTTGGTTCTTCGGCTAGCAAACGAAGTTTGCCCCTTGTTGTGAGGCTTTGATGTGATTCCGGGCAAACGTCAATTTTCCCCTAGTTTGGCATAGGGATTTTGGTGGGTTTTCATAGACCGAAGGCTTTTAAGAGCCCGCCTACTTACCCTCGAGTGGGTATCAGGTCCGTAGTAGTTCGGTTCAAGGCTATAAAGGAAAGTGCCAATCAGGCAATTATTAATGATCGAACCGAGTAGGTTGCCTACGTATCCCCTAGCGGGAATCAAGTCAAGTGTAGTTCATCAACTCTGGAGGTCTTGAAAGGAAAGGTTTCAAGGAAAATATATCTTCAGGCGATCGAGGTTAATTGGCTGTTTAAATTCAACCCCGTCTATGTCCATCAGGTAGGCCGCCCCTCCAGAGAGGAGAGTCTTGATGATGTACGGACCGACCCAGTTGGGCTTGAATTTTCCTCTAGGGTCATAAACGGGCACTTTAAGTTCCTTGAGGACCAGGTCACCCTCAGCAAGCTTCCATGGGTGAACCTTTTTGTTGAAAGCACGAGCTATCCTCTTCTGATATCCACGAGTATGGTTTATCGCAGCCAACCTTTTCTCATCAAGCAACATCAGCTCTTCATACCTTCCCTTCATCCATTCTAATTCGGTTACTTCACATTCTGCCAAGACCCTGAGAGAGGGTATTTCCACTTCAATTGGAAGGACCGCCTCCATCCCATAAACCAACGAATACGGTGTAGCACCTGTTGAAGTTCTTATGGAAGTCCGGTACCCCTATAGTGCAAATGGTAGCTTCTCATGCCAATCCTTATACGTATCCGTCGTTTTCCCTAAGATCTCCTTGACGTTCTTATTTGCTGCTTCCACTGCTCCGTTCGTTTGGGCCTATATGGAGATGACTGGTGGCGAGTGATCTTATACTTCTCCAAGGTGGGATGACCTCTCCTTGGAAATGACTACCATGGTCGGAGATGAACTCGTTCGGGACTCCATATCTGCAGATTATGTTCTTCTCGATGAAGCTTACCACATCCTTGGCTTTTAAAGTCGCATACGAGGCTGCCTCTACCCATTTGGTAAAATAATCAATTGCTACGATTATGTATCGGTGCCAATTGGAGGCTTTTGGGACTATCTCACCAATGATATCGATTTCCCACACGAAAAAAGGCCAGGGCGTGGTCATACTATAGAGCTGCGACGACGGGGTGTGCATTAGATTTGCATGGATTTGGCATTTGTGACACCTTCTGACATACTTGCAGCAGTCTTTGTCCAAGGTTGTCCAGTAATACCCCTGTCGGATGATCTTCTTTGCTAGCATGTGCCCATTCATGTGGGGTCCACACACTCCTTCGTGTATTTTCTCCATCATTCTCTTAGCTTCTCTCCTATACAGACACTCCAGATTATATCCGGTGTAGGATTTCTTCCATAGCTTATCCGTATAAATTACAAATTGGGCGAAAAACCTTCGAATTGCTTTCTTGTCCTTCTCCGAGGCTCCGTCGGGGTATTCACCTTTCTTAATGAAGTTCCAGACATCCTCATACCAAGGTAACTAACTCTCTTCTTCAATAGCTACGACCATTTCAAACGACGATTGGTTTCTCACTTCTATGGATAGCGGGATCATGGTAGTCCTCAAGGGGATTTGGATCATTGAGGCTGGGGTCGCTAAGGAATCTGCTAGCTGGTTCTCTTCCCGGGGAAGGTAATAGAAAGAAATCTTTTCGAACTGTGCTTTTAGGCTTTCTAGGTAGTCATGGTACGGTCTCAACTTCTCATGCTTTACCCTCCAATCACCTCGCACCTGGGATATGATCAGGTTGGGATCTCTGAAAACATCGATCCTTCCAACTTTCAGGGCTAAGGCTGCTTCCATCCCTACTATACACGCTTCGTACTCTGCGGTGTTATTGGTCGAGTCATACCTGAGTTTGACAGCTAATGGGGTGGGGGTCCTATCGGGTGCTAGAGAATGATTCCAACCCCGTAGCCTAACTAGTTGGCTGCTCCATCAAAGTACATTTTCCACAAATCCTCCCTTACCTCCATCACTCCCTCATTCGGGAACTTAAATTCCCCCTTATCCTCGGACTCTATGGCGAGATCGGCTAAAAATTCAGCGACGGCCCTTCCTTTTACAGACTTGGTAGTGACGTATTTGATATCGAACTCGACTAGCATCATGGTCCAACGGGAAATTCTACTGGTTAAGGCGGGTTTTTCAAAGAGGTATTTTAGTGGGTCCATGCGGGATATTAGGGTCACGGGAAAAGCTAGCATGTAGTGCCTAAGGCAACGGGTACACCAGACCAGAGCCCAACAGGCTTTCTCCAAGGGTGAATATTTTAACTCGTATCCTGTCATTCTCTTACTCAAATAGTAGATGGATTTTTCCACATGCCCCTCTTCTCCTTCTTGGGCCAACATGCACCCCATCGAATCCCCGGACACAAAAAGGTAAAGTAACAAGGGCCTCCCAGGCGTGGGTGGTGATAGGACTGGTGGGTTTTGGAGATAGGTCTTGATTTTATCGAAGGCTTGTTGGCATAGGGCGTCCCATTTGAATTTCTCCCCTTTTCTAAGCAATTTGAACAGTGGGTCACAGGTTAGGGTAAGTTTGGAAATGAAACGGCTGATGAACTGTATCCTACCCAAGAATCCCCTCAACTTCTTCTTGTTTTTCAGTGGGTTCATTTCGGTTATGGCTTTTATTTTGGTCGAGTCTACTTCTATCCCCCTTTGAGTGATGAGGAATCCTAACAACTTCCCGGTGGTAACCCCGAAAGTGCATTTCTGTGGGTTTAGCCTCATCTTAAACTCCCTTAACCTCCCAAAGAACTTCCTTAATGCCCCTAGGTGTCCTCCTCTCTCCTTAGATTTCACAATCATATCATCTACGTACACCTCTACTTTCTTGTGGATCATGTCATGTAGCAAGGTGGTGGCAGCCCTCTGATAAGTCGCCCCTGCATTCTTAAGACCGAACAGCATTACCCTATAACAGTAGGTCCCCCAGGGTGTGATGAAGGTAGCTTTCTCTCTATCCTCTGGTGCCATAAGGATCTAATTATAACCCGAGAATCCATCCATGAAAGACAGAAGCTCGTACCCCGCAGTATTATCAACCAACACGTCGATATGTGGTAAGGGGAAATCGTCCTTAGGGCTGGCTTTGTTTAAATCTCAAAAGTCGACACATACCCTAACACGGCCGTCTTTCTTTGGGACAGGTACAATATTGGCGATCCATTTAGGATACTCCGTGACCATCAAGAATCCAGCCTTAAACTGCTTTTCAACTTCCTCCTTCACTTTAAGTGCCCATTCTGGCCTCAATCGCCTCAATTTCTGTTTTATTGGCTTTGAATTAGGAAAGAGGGGGATGTGATGTTGGACTATTTTTGGATCAATACCTGGCATATCGCTATAAGACCATGCAAAAACATCTTTGAATTCATTTAATAGTTTGATTAGTTCTTTGCTTTCATCGTTGCTGAGTGTAGAGCCAATAAAAATATTTTGGGGATTTTCTTCATTACCTAGATTAATTGTTAGAGTATACTCTATGATTTTACATGCAGATTCATTTTCTTTTTCAATTAATTTTTGCAATTCATCAGGTATTTCACATTCATCACATTTATCACATTCATCAAGCGCATTCGAGTAGGCAGAATCGGTCATGTTTTCATTGATTTTGTTTGGAGCAATTACAACAGACATGGAAACAGTAAGATGCCTCATTTGGGCCAATACAGACTCCGGGGAGGGGGGGTACTTATCACTAGACTCAAAGACGCATTCCTTGTTGATTCCTCGCTTGAGCTCAATAGTATCGCAGTTCGGCAGCTTTCCCTTTTTACCCCTTCCTTCGTCTTCTACCCCTTTTCCTTCCTTCTTGTCAGCTTCATCTTCTTTTTCTTGCTCCTCACCCATCACATCTTCAACGTGTCCTTCCTCGAACTCAGTTTTCACAATCCCTCCTGGACCTTTTCCTTCCACCTTCTCACTTCCTTCATCCAACAAGTTCTTCATAATCGGGCCATCCAGTGTGCCGATCCAGTCTTTGATAGTAACAGGCTTTTCGGGCATTTGCAAAAACGGGTCCTCGTACTCAGAGAACTCATGGGAGAAAAAGATCTCAAACCCCGGCTTTACACATTTGTCCTTCCGGTCTATCCATGGTTCTGGGAAACCACAGAAGGGGAAATCTTCTCCTTCATGAAATACCCGTTGAGCATTTTCAGGTAGGGGACCAGCGGTGCATCTGCCGCTTTCTTCTTTTCCTTCTGCTCTTTTTTCGACGGTTGATAACCCAGACCATGAGTGTGAGTCTGAGTAGGGATCTTTGGAAACTCTGGTAGACCTTGATGATTCTTGGCCAATCCCATCCTTGGGAAGAAACCCATTTTTTTTCATGATTCCAGCGATCAGTGGACTTGCATACTGATCAAAATAGAGTGGTAAGAACTACCTTGGTTTCGCTTCCTCCAACATGTTAATGAACTCGAATCCCCCCAGACTCGTCTCTTCTTCTTGCAACTGTACTTCCAAAATCGATGCGCTTGATGAAGCTTCTGACGGACGGACCCAACTATTTCCAAGGATATCATAGACCCTGCTTTTCCAAACATATTTGACTTTCTGATGGATGGTAGACGGTACATCGCCCAGGCTGTCTAACCATGGCCTTTCCAGCAGTAGGTTAAAGGAAGCGGGGATGTCAATGACCTGAAATTCAGCTTCCTTTTCCAAGGGACCAATAGCGAGATGGAGGAGAATTATACCCATGACAGTTCTTTGAGTGTTGTCGTACGCTCTCACCTTTTGTTCGAACGGTATGAAAGTTGACTCGTCGAGACCCATTCTCGTGGCTGTTCAAAATGGGCATACATTTAGTGCAGACATGTTGTCAACGAGACAAGCGGGTATGGTGCTACCCAAGCATTCCACAGTGACATAGAGTGGTTTATTGTGGTCGGGTCCTCCCGGAGGTAGGTCATCGGAGGAGAAAGTAATGGCCAGGGTCAGAATCCTACCGATCATTCCTACAAGGTCTTTCGCTGCTATATCGACGGAAACATCGGACTGGTTCAGTGCATCCAAGACCGCCTGCTTATGTCTTTTAGAGGCGATCAATAACCCCCAAATGGTGATGTTGGCTTGCATCTTCTTCATTTGTTTTAGCACTCTATCCTCCCCCTCTTCCTCGTTCATCTTTCCTTTCCCTTTCTCTAACTCCCTTCCCGGGTGTTCCTCTTCTAGTTCATGAGGCTTGAAATGTCTACCAGATCGAGTGAGATAACTGATTTCTTCGCTTACCCATAGGTTGTCAATTTCTAAAGCGGCTTCTGGGCTCTCTCTTTCAATTTCTACCTCTTTATCGCTCTCGTACCACAGATCATCCTCTACTTGACCCACGTCTTGACCATTGCTCCCCAAAACCCACCAATCTGACTACCTCATCGTTACCTCCTCCCATATCCCTGGCTGACCCCCAAGTGTACAGATTCCCAAATCTTTGGGCAACTGATAATACCTCCTCGGTTCTCCGACACTTGTGATTAGCTTGGACGGATCAAAGGTCACCTCTTCTATACCCACGAAATAGAGGCCTTGTGGCGGTGGCATAGCACGATGATTTGGTAGGGGATTCTTAGTAACGTTTGGGGCTTTGGCAGGCGGTTCCGATATTACTTTGTTGTCGATGAGGTCCTGAATTTCATGCCTTAATCTTGAGCACCAATCTATAACATGACCCTTTTACTGATGAAACTTGTAATAGAGGTCTTCTCGAAAGCCTGGAGGAAGGGGGTTAGGCAGGGGCCGAGGTTCTAAAAGGCAGAGATGCCCTTTTGCTACCAACCTATCGAGGGCGGTTGACAGTGATACCCCTAAATCTGAGTATTTTCTTGGCTGCTTATCTCCTCCTTCTCTTGGACGATTTCTCATGATATCAAATTTTCTCTCCGGCTCACTAAGCGCGTTGACATCAGTGGGACCAGAGTGACCCCCCGAATGTCCCCCGCCTGATCCATAACTTGGCCTCCTATATCGGTTTGGTTGTTCTTCTTTCTGTTGGGTTTATGCCCTCAAACCATTACTTTATGTATAAGACATTGACATTTTAATATATGGATATCAGCTTTACATTTCATTATGTATGTTTCTTTCATGAGATGATTGTTAATCCTTAAGTATCATAGTAGGTAATTCGTGTGTGTATGAGATACATACAAGTGAGATACGAATTACTATCCTTTGATACTTAGAACTTGTCACAGTGGATGACGAGACTGGATATCTCATCAGGTATACACTGTAGCATGATTGACTACCATTGGATGGAGTGATGAATCTCAATCACTAGAGTGTGACTCTTAGTTGATATGCTAGTGCTTATAGTGCATTGACGGACCTGAGTTTTCCTATTGACGCTTAAGACTGTCAAACAGTCTATAGGAACTCATAACTTGTATAAGGTACGTGTTCTCAATCTTGAGACGATTATGAACACAGACTGTGGATATGACTGCTTTGAATTACCAATCAGTGAGGTCTATAAAAGATCAACACCTGGGTATCTTGGGTATGTCATGTTCATAGGGTTGGGAACATATATTGTCAAGATAGAATCTACCCTCTGTTTCAGAGTACGCATTCCCTTGAGAATGTCACCAAGTTGATTACTGAGTACTGCAGTCTTGTTGATAAAAGTTATCAACATGTTTGGTAATCATGAGAGGTGAATGGGACTCAAGGAATATAAGAAGTAATCATGATTCAGGTTGACAGTAACTGTTATCCGACTACCTGAATATGATTACGAATGCTGACGGTAGAGGGACATTAGTACACCATACAAGTCTAGTTATCGCTTCGGATATGTTCTTTTGCGTTGGAGTTCAGTTATCGTTTTATAGTGGAGTAAACGTTAACTGACCAATTAGTTAGTTTGCTGATCAAAGAGTTTGATCACGGTGATTAACAAACTGGTCTGAGCCAACAATAAAGAGCCTAGGAGGTCCCACTCTTAGCTCCGCCAGGATACTTGGAAAGACACTTGAGGAATCTGTCAAGACAAGTTCGATCGATTGAAGCTAGTTCGATCGATCGAAGTCATGGCAGGTTCGATCGATCGATAATGGTTCGATCGATCGAATGTTCGATCGATCGAATGTTCGATCGATCGAATCACTTCGATCGCTCGAAGGTTAGGTCGGTTTTGGGAATCTATAAATAGGGCAGCTGCGTTCTGGAAAAAGTTGATCGTCGTTCTTATACGCAGAAGCTGCAGAAACTATAATAGTCTTCCCAAACCTTCCTATACTCTCTATTAGGGTTCCTACCAACCCTAGTCTTTCCGGCAGGCATCCGCAGGAGTCATAAGGGTGAAGATCATCTAGTGGAGGCTGCTGGAAGTTGAAGATCAAAATTGGGTTCAAGACACTAAGGTATAATACTTGTACCCCCTTGCACGCATCTATGGAATTGATGAGTAGTAGATCCTGGGATACCAAAAGTTTTTATAACTTGACCTATTTCCGCTGCGCGTTTAAACTTCAATTTAAACCGGTTTTTCCATCACTTTCTTGATGGTCCCTTCTTGAATTGCATCTTCAATCCTTGTCCCCATGTCGAACACCTCAGCAAAAGTGTTGATCAACTGAAACCTCATCTTTTCCTGATACACGGGTTGGAGATTCTTCATCAACATTCGGATCTGATCTTTTTCTGACGGTCTCTGTACCATCTTTGCTGCTTTTCCTCTCCATCCACTCAAGTACTCAGTGAACGACTCTTTCTTTCCCTGCTTGGTAGTTTCCAAGTCCCTGACTGTGACATCCAAATCTTGGTTATACTCATACTGGGCCACGAATGACTTGACCACCTCCTCCCAGATTCGGGTCTTGGTCGGCTAAAGTGTGAGGTACCACGATAGTGCGGCTCTGGTTAACGTTTGCTGAAACAAAACTGCCATCATGGTTGTGCTTAAGCCACTTGGTTGAAAAGCCCCTATGCACATTCAGATATGACTACGAGGGTTGCCCGTGCCATCAAATTTATCGAACACAGGCATCTTGAAACCTACTGGCAGTGCCTCACAAACCCCATCATATAAACCATCTAGTTTCAGCAAATAAGTATCGATCCCATGGGCTTTACGTACTACCCTCTCCAGCTTCTCCATTTTCTCAGCCATTAACCTGTCTTTCTCATTCTTCTCCCTCTCTGCCCTTTCTCTTTCTAACCTCGGCATCTCTGGATCTTCAAACCAACCATCCTCTCTTAGAGGAGGTGGATCGTTGTGCGGTGGATTTATAACCGGTGGTGGGCGGGTTATTGCTTCTATTATGTTCATCATGCGAGTCATGTTTTCAGCCTGTCTCCTCATCTGTTCAGCTTATTGTTCTACCAGTGTTCTCAATTCTGCCACTTCCCCAGTACCTCTTTCGTCTTCCATTTCAATTTCCCTTTCTCTTCTTATCAACCTTGTTGTGGGACCCCTAAGCCAGACAATGCCCGAATCAGATGCTATTTTCGCCCTACAATCACATTTTTTTAAAAAGTTTTTATTTGATTTTTTGAAAGAACTTTATATTTCTTTTAAAATTTTGAAAATGAATGGTTCATATGTCACACGGATGCAATGCATGTGTGCGTGTGTGCCTAATCTAAATGCCAAAGAAAAAGAAAATTTCTAATCCTAGCACATAAACACATAAGCATATAAAATCCTCATTCATGTCAAGTGTGCCAACTTCTCCTTTTATTGTGATCCTCACTACTCTTGCGAAGGTTGGGTATTCAAAATTTTCGAAAAACAATTCTCAAGGAAAACATTTCTCAATAAAGATGATTGGACTGAATCTTTAAAAGTTGGATCTTAAATAACAATCCTAGACTTCTAGCTTAAATCTATCAAATGTAATTAAACCTAAAGCAAACAAGTCCTATTTACAAGCATCAAACCACATGGATGAATGCATATGAACACATGAATATGAATGAGATGAAGCTATGAACTATTCATTGATTTGGATCATTTAGCCTCTGGTTTCAAGCTTACTTAATCATTGTTAAAGCATGGTATAAACCCTAGGTCATGAAAAGATCATTTGAATCATTATTTACGAAGTTGGTTAAATCTGTCACAAGAATATGAAAATTCCAGAGAGCAGACCCGACACTCCAAAAATGAAAAAGCATACTTCCCATAGTTTGATGTCAATACATTTTGGACACAAGATGCCTCTGTGAGTCTAGTTTCTAATCCAAAAAAGAAATCGAAGTTTCAACGGTTAGAACTCTGGGAAATGGGCAAAACCTAGATGTCACTCAGAAACTTACAACTCTCTGTCCAGAGATTTTGTTTGATTTTCTAAAAATAGCAAAACAATCAGAAACACTTTGATCTTTTTAGGGTATCTTCCTAACACATTAAACCTCATTGAAACAATTATTTGAAGTCAAGGAAATTTTGTTAAGGTTCTGATCTATTAATTTTGAAATGAGTTTACTGTTCTGAAATTCTGGACAGATTATTATTACTTCACAAAACTCATGACCTAACCACTTTAAACATGAAATCTCCTTAAAATAAAAATTGCAGTGGTTGAACTTTGAGTTATAGACATTTTCCCATTGGTTTCATTCAGTTCCAACAGTTCGATGTTTAACTAAAAATCTTTGATCAAAAACGGTTTGTGAACTCACTGTTTTCATTTGTCAAGTTCAACTTTATTTGTTAACCCCAAACCATGAAGTTGGGTTTAAACTAAGCCATTTCTTCTACCATTTGATGGTCATTGAAGACTATTGACCTTGATGCTTGTAGGTTTTAATGAAGTATGAATAAACTTCATAAAATCTTGAGACAATGAATCCAAACCATAGAGATAAGTTTAGATTCAAACCACTTCTTCTACCATTTGATGGTCATTGGAGACTAAGGACATCTTAAACTTGTAGGTTTTAATGAAGTATGAAAAACTCCTCAAAACCCTTAGACTATGAACTCAAACTTATAGACAAAAGCTTGGATTCATATCTTTGCTCCTACCATTGTGATGGTCATTGGAGGCTAAAGGCACACATGTATGTAGGTTTTAATGAAGTATGAAGAAACTTCATAAAACCTTAAGACAAAGAACCTTAACCATGAAGATAGGCTTAGATTCAAATTATTTCTCCTACCATTTGATGGTCATTGGAGACTAAAGACATCTTAAACTTGTGGGTTTTGATGAAGTATGAAGAACTCCACAAAACCTCAAAGTAATGAGTTCAAACTATAGATGAAGTTTAGACTCATTGACTCCATGTACTAAGATCAACCTCAATCCTCTCATAAATCAAAGTTCATGAGAACATTGGGTTTTTGAGTGCTAGGATTCAAGTAAGACATTGAAAGTCTCATGAATCTAAACAAACACAAACAAACAAAAGACCAAAGTTCTATTTCAAGATTTAATTAAGCTTCAAACACTAAACTACTTTGATCCAAATTAATGAAATGAAAGCTCAATCACAATATTGAGGTGTGTGATGAAATGAGGTGGGAAGAGAGGTTTTGAAAATGTGTAAAGATCCTAAGTATCTATATATTGTGATTGAGCTACTAAATATACTAATTAGTTTAGAGTTTTACATCCAAGTATCCTCAACTTCTTTGTTTCTTCAAGGCCTTCCAAGTGATAATCAAACTCTTCTTCTAACTCTTCTACACAAATCTCTCTATTACTCTCTTAATTTGGAAAATTGTGAAGGAGAATCAACATTGGGATCCTAACATTCTAATATTCCAAGTATGTTTGTAGTAGGATATACACCTTCCTTATATAGGCAGATTTTGGAGGGGTATTTCAGCCATTTCAGGGGCAAAACCCTTACCCCGGATGTCCTTTCTTGAAGGTACAAAGTGTGCTATTTTACAGCTGGCTGTTACAAAAAGGCGGCATTCAGTGAGTGCCGTCGCGGCAGTCAGTGTCTGCCGTAGCGGTATTCAGTGACTGTCGGAACGGCACTCAACGAATGCCGGAGGGGTTTTACGGACTGCCGGCCTGTTTTGAAATTTTCATTTATTTTGTGGCATTTTATGAAATTAACGGTACTCACAGAGTGCCGCACGGCACTCCATGGATTGCCGTGCGGCAGCCCGTGATTGCTGCAAAAGTCACTGTCCGCCGTTTTCTTCTGTCTTTCATTTTCTTTCTTTTTCCTTTTTGTTTTTGAATTGTAAGAGCTTTTGGAAGAGTTTGAATCATCTTTGGAAGTCCTAGGTTAGTCGGACGCTTGTCATCATCGGATCTTAGAGGTTATACTCCCCTTAATTCGACATTTGGTCAAAATTGGGGTGTCTACAAATATACAGTAGAGCTTTTTCATTATCCGATACTTACACACATCTTTATAACCTTCGCTTATTTTCAAGATTGTGATTCTTTGGGTCTGTTTTTAAAATGATTCTTCCTCTCTCTTTGGTTTATGGTTCACAATATAATACAATAATATTCTTCATCTTCAAGAAAAGTGTCATTTGTACTATTGGAGGAATGCTATGCTTTCCAAATATGTATCCTAAATGCGGTTCTCAACACATGTGATAATGGATGAATCTGCTTGATTTTCATTAGAGGATGTTGAGTGATCCCACCATTACTAAAGGTGATCCCAACTGCCACATATGTTGGGAACACGGTTGGGATACAGAATTTAGAAAGCATAGCATTACTCCTTTAGTAAACAGACACTTTCCTTTGTATATATCGGCTAACTAATGTTTCCTTGGTCACTGCATTAGGAACCTTCTCTCCCTTTTGTTTTGCTCGTCATCCCTGCTTGCTCACACAAAGGTGGCAGCCTTATGTCTACCGAAAGAGCTTTATCTACATTACATACAAACATTTGAAAGTAGGCTCTCTTGTTCTTTTTTTTTCTTCTTTTTTCAGTACCCAGCTTCCTATGGATGAATGCAAGTCTCTCTGTTATATTACGGCCAGACAGAGAGGCCTTTCGTTTCATCTCTAATGGTTGACGTAATGCAAGGACTCATCTTTCGGAATTCTTTTCTTCTTTGTGGCCTCCCAGAAAAAAATATCCAATTGACAATAATTCAGTCATATTAATTACCTTCAGCATTAGCAAAAATACAAAATCAGTCGCTAAGCAAATAACCAAACCAAATGACAAAATGCCAATAGCTAAATCACTCAAAACAGCTGGCTAAACCAACTTCAGACAACTACTGGCCAAACCACATTTTGATTGAAAACCAATTTCTACTCTCAATATTACACATAATCAAAAAGTGAGTAAAAAGGAAAGGGGAAAGAAAGAAAAATATAATAATAATAAATTGGTGAAGGCCATCAATGTCATGAGAACTTACTCTTAACCGCATTGAGAAATAGCATGTAGTTAGAAGCCAGATGAGAGATGGGTGAAATGAATTTAAAGAACAAACCAAAACCTTTTTTATTCTATAGAGGCCAGCTCATCTGGTCATGCTTTGGGGAAAGGAAAAAAAAATATATATATATATATATAAAATAACAAAAAAAAAACAAAAACAAAGAAGCTCGAACCCGAGATATCTCCAGGCATGCCAAATCTCCGTTTTAAAATGGTTGGTGGAGTTTATCCTTCTAATTTATCTCACATTCTGCCTAGTCTTGATCAATCTTTTGAGACCAGCCAGCCAAAAGTTGCATTCATCCCAGTCTCTAGTCGTAAGGAGGACCTGCAACAACCACAATCCAAAAAAAAAAAAAAAAGCCTTCAATTTCTCCACTTACCAAAACTATAAAACAAAATAGATGAAAAAACAATAAGAATGGCCAGAAGAGAAAGAGAAAGAAAAAACAAAGTGACATTTAATATCTGAGTTATAGTTGCCCCTCTAAAATGGCACTTTAATTATTAAAAATGGTACCTAAATTTGGAGAGCAGTACTGAAATCACCATTAGCTAATGCCTGGTAGAGCTGAACAAGCTTGTCAGCAGCATTTTTAGATATATCCCCGCTGTTAAGTTTTGCAAACAAGGCACCTGATGATGCCAAAAATTGGTAAGAGAAATTTAAGGAGAGAGATATGGTGACAAGACAATTGTATGTGGTTCAGCCCCGTTAATAAGGTAACCTACGTCCACGGGTGCGTCAGTGCGCTTCACTAGCAGATCACCGGCGGGCCTGGTGAGCCAACAATTGGGGCGGCACTACCAATAATACCGGCCGGGTGTATGCGTATCAGATGAGTGTGTATACTATTCTGTCAAATAAGAATGCGATCCCCTTAATGGGGATGAGTTGCCCCTTTTATAGGTGCAAGAGACCACCCACAATAGGTAATTAATTAGATAAGGAAGCCTATTCTAATTACAAGTTGATGAGCACAAATCATGGGAGGTTTCCTAAATGGCTTAGGAAACTATCTACACCTTCCATTAGTCTTCTGACTAATTTAGGAAACTGCTGAGCAGCTTGGCTGTCATACCGCACTTCGTGGAGAGCTGCTGAGTCGCATTCCCAAGCTGTGCATGCATCCCGAGCGGTTACACTCAATAGACCTCGGTAACAGTGGGCCATCAGCTTCCCTCCAGGATATGTAATGCCCTGTATTTTCAATATTTATTTAATGCAGAGAGATTCTATATACTTCCCTTGACCATTCATGAAATTTAATCTTCGATCGATCGAAGCTTGTTCGAGCGATCGAGCATACCAGAGTTCAAGCGATCGAACATTGTTCAATCGATCGAAACCCTACCGACCTGAATTTAATACGTGGTCCCCACTTCAATCGATCAAACTTTCTTCAATCGATCAAAACTGACCGAACTGAGTTCGATCGATCGAGAATCGTTTGATCGATCGAGAATGTAATTATCAGAATTCCAGGTTTCCCGCAAACAATGCCATCTGCACCTCTTCCCCCCCCCCCTATATATACACTGCATTCGTGTATATTGGGTGTTTGTTGACCCTTGTGAGTTGAGAGAGTGTGTGCTTGTGTATTGATATATATTATATACACATACATCCATATCTATATATATATACACACACCACATATATATATACTCAGCAGAGGAGAAGAAGAAGAAGAAGAAGAACAGAAGAAGAAGAAGAAGAAGAAGAAGAACAAGAGGGAAGGAGACAGAGAGAGACAGAGACAAGGCAGAGGAGAAAGAGAGGCCGCCATTAAAGCTTCGGAGCTAAAGCTTAGCCAAACGCGCCCTTAACGACTTTCGGTGAGTTCCAAACTCACTCGGTATCTTAGTTATGATGTTTTACATATTCTAGACGTATTAATTATAACCCAAACACCCCCTAGCACATTCTGCACGTTCACTGGCAGAATCTGTGGAAGACGAAGTTCGACCGATCGAAATGAGTTCAATCGATCGAACATCACTGAGTCCCAATCGATCGAACTGAGTTCAATCGATCGAACATCACTATGTCTCAATCGATCAAAATAAGTTCAATCGATCAAGACCACCTTCACGTCGAGCGATCGAGAAGACTTCAATCGATCGAACGTCATTTCCTCGAGCGATCGAGAGGACCTCAATCGATCGAACCCGAGCAGAACATGAATGTATTCTTTTCAGTTTATGATGCATAATGCGTAGTTGTTAAATCTTCGTTTCATATTCCTATTATGCGATATTATGGATTACGGAGGTAATGGGATACGATAATGAGATTTGAGATAACATGGTGAGTAACGTAGTGGGTTCGGAACGTTAGTGATAGTACGACGCAATAACGAGATAAGTTGGAGATAATAATACTGGGTAGTATTTGGATAACTGAGAAGTGAGTCAGTAAGAGGATTTATATGTTCAAGGTTGTGTGAGTCGAGCTGATGATTCGCTCAGGTTGAATCCGATAAGTGTATGTCAAGGATTTGATCAGGATCGTGAGAATTATGGGTGCACAGTACTCGCAAGCGTTCTTAAAAGCGGTGAACAGTAAGAGTTCTTAAAAGCGGTGAACAAGAGCACTGGCATGTTGTGCTGATATAATCAATTCGAGATAGTCAGTTGGGTATTGTGAAGTCAGTCTTAGAATGGGAATTGATAAGAATCGATTAATGATATGTCTGAATAAACGAGTAAGAGATATATTTAGTATCACTGTCGTATACTGTTCATAGTGGTAATTATGTCATTTCTATGAGACTGTGTTAGTTAGTGCTCACTCAGCTTTCAACAAGCTGACGGCCTTTATTGCCTGGACATTCCCCTTCTAGACTATCCTGTCCTTTACAATGCAGATGACGGAACATATGGTAATAACTATTATCCTGAAGGGAGCTACGCAGAGGATGGCCCCACTGTTGCTGGTCAGGCTGATGACTATCCGTACGCCAGCTGAAGACCCCAAGATAAATAGTAGTTTATGTTACTACTTTTCCTTTTACTGTTGTACTTTGTAGTTAACGGGTACTTGGGCATATGTTGTCTCCAGACCTGTTGCGATCCTGTGGACCGTACTCTGATGTTTGTAATAGATAGAACCGTGTTTATATTTCAGTTAGTTACTGTTCCTGTTTAGACTAGTACTGTGTGGTGTGGATATTGGTGACTTTCACTTGTCATTCCCTATGGACCCATAAAGGAAATTTATTTTTCTCTATTTATGCTGCTCCGGGGCGTGACAGGGTTTTTGGTATCAGAGCTCCTGGTTATATTACGGTTAGGTTCTGATATTGTCATTCACTGATGGATTCCACACCATCTGGTTCTAGTATTTAAGATTTCCTGAGATGAGATATGAATATAAGATAAGTTCGACTTCCTGACGATAGATAGTTTCCTTTGCAGGATAGCATGGATCCAGAGTTCCATCAGTTTGTTACCGATGCTTATGGAGGACACGTGATCCATGGGGATACTGTGGAGCCAGCTGACCCAGAGTTTTATCGTGAGCGTGTGTGCCAGATAGCTAATAGGCATTTGGAGGAGGACATGTGGAGAGCGCTTTATGAGACCGGGAGGACTCACCCGACGCAGATGCGTATGGATGCTTACCATACTGCGAGGATTGGTAGAGATATTTGCCAGGAGATATTACGGTTAGTTCAGAGTAAGCCAGAGATGGATGAGATTGAGTTGAGAGCCATTGTAGCCGGTCCGCCAGAGCCTGTAGTTGCACCAGTACCGGCAGCCCCACCATCACCGGTACCCGATGTACCAGTTCCAGAGCATGAGCCGATTCAGGAGGATGAGGACCCAGAGACAGAGCATGAGCATCCCGATGAGGACATGGACGGAGATGGAGAAGAGGAGCCGATAGATGATGAGGACCCAGTAGAGGATGAGCCTGTAGATGACGCAGACGAGGATGAGCCAGAGGATGACCCCGAGGAGCCAGAGTTTGAGCCAGACGATCCAGTACAGGACCCAGAGGTTGTTGAGGCAGACATAGTAGTAGATGAGGATGCGCCCGATGAGGAGGTAGTTGTACCAGAGGCACCAGTTGTACTTCAGATACCAGCCGGACCGATTATGCATATGGCAGCTATGGCCGACATGGCAGTAGGATGGATAGCTCAGATGGTCGCACAGCTAGCAGGTTTCGTTATGGGAGAGGCAGCCATAGCAGGAGCTCTTGATATAGCCGATGGATTCGCCGCAGTAGCAGTCGATGTCGCCAACCAGGCGATAGCAGACGGGATAGAGGATGATGATGCAGAGATAGTAGAGGATTGGGATATAGGAGTTGTAGTCGGAGATTTTGCTGCACCAGTTGAGGATGATCCACTCGAGGAGATGGAGATTGATTCAGAGGACGAGGCACCACCAGCAGGATCAGATGCTGACGACTTTTGAGTCAAGACCTGCAGGGTTTAGTTTTGTTAGTTTTACCAGGACATGTTGTCCACTAGATTTTTGGGAGCTTGAGAGATAGCTATTTGACCATAGCTTTGTATAGATGTTAGCAGTAGTATTAGTAGTTGACCTTAGTACTGTTTTAGCCTTGTCCCATGTGGTACATGGTATGGTTATTGTGTACCATGCGGTACATCTCTTGATATATATGCGAGCAGTATTTTGAGTATTGATTGTTGGTTGTTTGATGTGTTGTTTTGTAGAACTGTTAGCTCTTGTTATTTCTCGTTCTATCTTGGTTTCGTTTCTACGAGAAGACTTTCAGCTGATCAATATGTCTCTTGTAGGCGATACTCGTTATCATCATGGTAGGACCCTTGAGAAATCATCAGGCGCGTAATGGAGCACCTATTCCGGAAGGGATGGATCCGACGGGAATTTTTGAAGCCTTCATACAAAGGATGGAGCATGTGGGAGATACTTATAATCACTCCACACACCAGAGACCTATTGGACCACCGCCACCGAGACAGACTGGAGATAAGTTGTTAGCAAATTTTCGTGGGTTACGTCCTGAGAAGTTTGATGGACTAACAGAACCTTGGAAAGCGGAACAATGGATAAGAGAAATGGAGTTGATATTCGAAGCGTTAGAATGCAGCGAGCAAGAGAAGCGTCGCCTTGCTACGTTTCAACTCACTTACGCCGCCGCAGATTGGTGGGAGGCCGAGCGAGCCACTATTGGGATCGATGCTGCTAAAGCTATGTCGTGGGAGACATTCAAAGGACGATTTTTGGAAAAATATTTCCCAGAGGATGAGAGAGATCAACAGGAGAGGAACTTTTTCAGTCTAGTCCAAGGAGGATGGAATGTCAGGGAATACACAACACAGTTCGAGCGTCTATCCAGATTTGCTCAACATATGATAGACACTCCACAGAAGAAGGTGAAGAGATTTCACCAAGGATTGAATCCCCACCTCAGACATATGATGGTTGGTCATCTGAATCAATCATTTGAAGGGATTGTTAGATTCGCTGCGGGATTAGAGAAGGATGCTTATCCAGCACAACAACCACAGATGAATCGACCTCAGTCATCTAGAAGTTTTCAACAGAGGAATTTCCAAAACCAGCCGCAAAGGAATACTCAAGGTTGGAGACCTCAGAGTAATATTCAAGGGAATAAGAGAACCTGGGAAGGAACCCGAAAGCCACAGCAGAACTATACTCGACCCCAGCAATATCGCCAGCAAGGATCACAGCCGCAGGCACTACTGACAGCACCGCCAAGCAATAGCGGAGGATGTTTTAATTGCGGAAAGCCAGGACACGTTGCCAGATTCTGTACAGCCCCTAGAGTTAACCGCAGAATGGATATTTTCTGTCAAAATTGCAACAAGCCAGGACATCTAAGTAAAGATTGTCGTGCACCTCGCGGAGGATACTATGGAGCATCAATTCAAGGGATACAAGGACCTCCAGATCAGACAAGAATGAATGCTATCATTCCAGGAGAAGCAGGCTTTAACGCTAATGAGCAGCAACATTTGGAAGGTATGCTTGTACTCTTTTATAGTCCAGTTAAAGCTTTATTTGATACTGGAGCCGCACGTTCATTTATTGTTGTTAAGATTGTGCGTCAATTGGGTTTAGAACCCCAGACACTTGAATCAACACTGAATGTTGTGTCACCTTTGGGAGTGACAGTTAAGTTGAGTAAAGTATGTAAAGATTGCCCATTGACCTTGGGAGATAGGAATCTTCCTGCAGACTTGGTAGTTTTGTCAATGTCAGGATTTGATGTTATCCTAGGGATGGATTGGTTAACTAAGTATGGTGCCAATTTGGATTGCCCTACTAAGACGATTGTATTTCCGAGACAAGGAAGGCCGACGATTAGATTTCAGTGTCAACCGACGAGCGATATGTTTCTTACGAGTAGTTTGGCTACGATTAGGAGTACAAGTACAGAGCTCACGATGGATCAGATTCCTATTGTGCAAGATTTTCAGGATGTATTTCAGGATATTAAAGGACTTCCACCGAAAAGAGAAATAGACTTCTGTGTGGAACTAGTACTTGGTACATTGCCGATTTCCAAGACTCCATATAGGATGGCACCAACTGAGATGTTGGAACTAAAGAAGCAAGTTCAAGAGCTTGAAGATTTAGGTTTCGTTCGTCCAAGTACGTCACCTTGGGGAGCACCAGTTCTGTTTGTGAAGAAGAAGGATGGAACACTTCGACTCTGTATAGACTACAGGGAGTTGAACAAGGTTACAATCAAGAATAGATATCCACTTCCTCGGATAGATGACCTATTCGACCAGTTACAAGGATCTAGGATCTTTTCCAAGATCGATTTACATTCAGGATATCACCAATTATTAGTTCAACCAGAGGATGTATCGAAGACTGCATTCAGGACAAGATACGGGCATTACGAGTTTCTAGTTATGCCTTTTGGATTGACGAATGCGCCAGCAGTATTTATGGACTTGATGAATAGAGTATTCAGACCATATCTGGATCAATTCATTATAGTGTTCATCGACGACATACTGATCTACTCAAAGACCGAAGAGGATCACAAAGACCACTTGCAGATTGCCTTACAGACACTTCGAGATAGCAAGTTGTATGCAAAGTTCAGCAAGTGTGAGTTTTGGCTACGGGAAGTCAAATTCTTGGGACATGTTATATCTCAGGACGGTATCTCTGTGGACTCATCTAAGATTGATGCAGTCTTAAGCTGGAATAGACCGACCAATGCGACAGAAGTAAGAAGTTTTCTTGGATTAGCAGGATATTACAGAAGATTCGTAGAAGGATTCTCCAAGTTAGCAGGACCACTGACGAATTTAACAAGGAAGGAGACGAAGTACGCCTGGACAGACAAGCATGAGGGTGCATTTCAAGAATTAAAAGAGAAATTGACTTCTGCGCCAGTACTTGCAATACCTAAGAGTGGAAAAAGGTATGTGATCTACCACTCGCACCAAGGACTTGGATGTGTGCTTATGCAAGACGGGAATGTCATTGCATATGGATCAAGACAATTGAAGGTACACGAGAAGAATTATCCGACGCATGATTTGGAATTGGCAGCAATAGTGTTTGCATTAAAGATTTGGAGACACTATCTCTACGGAGAAAAGTTTGATCTGTTTTCCGATCATAAGAGTTTGAAGTATTTGTTCTCTCAAAAGGAGTTGAACATGCGACAACGAAGATGGATGGAGTTACTAAAAGACTATGACTTTTCCTTGCAATACCATCCAGGCAAAGCAAATGTCGTAGCCGACGCATTGAGCCGTAAACCTCGACTAGTGATCGCTGCATTACTAATTCGAGAATGGAAAGCGTTGGAGGCGTTAGCTGAATTCAAGCTTCAGCCAGTGGAACCAATGGAAAGATAACATTTTGGATGTCTTATGATACAGCCAACTTTGATCAGTTGTATCATAGAAGCTCAGCAGACAGCAGAAGATTTGAAGTTATGGTTTGCCAAGATGGCAGCAAAAGAACCAGAAGTCTGGAGTATAAGTACAGACGGAGCCTTACGATGTAAAGATAGACTCTGTGTACCTAACAAAGAAAATCTCCGGAAGGACATATTGGATGAAGCTCATAAATCACGGATGACGATTCATCCAGGAGGTACAAAGATGTAGAAGGACTTGAAGAGAAATTTTTGGTGGGAAGGAATGAAGCGAGAAGTGGCTGAGTATGTTTCTCAGTGTCTTACTTATAAACAAGTAAAGGCAGAACATCAGAAACCACCTGGACTTCTACAGCCGTTACCAATTCCTCAATGGAAATGGGAACACATCACCATGGATTTTGTGGTAGGATTGCCGAAGTCACAGCAGAACCACGACGCTATTTGGGTAATCGTGGATCGACTTACGAAGACGGCACATTTTATTGCCTACAGTATGACGTATCCCGTGGAACGTTTGAGCCTAATGTATCTACAACACATAGTACGGTTACACGGAGTACCTGTTTCTATCGTATCAGATCGAGATTCGCGCTTTACTGCGGAGTTTTGGAAGAGTCTCCAGACAGCGATGGGAACAACTTTGAATTTGAGTTCAGCTTTTCATCCCCAAACCGATGGGCAGACTGAGAGAGTTAATCAAGTGATGGAGGACATGTTACGCGCTTGCGTCATTGATTTTGAGAATTCTTGGGAGACACACTTACCTTTGATAGAATTCGCGTACAACAACAGTTATCATTCGAGCATAGGAATGGCGCCGTTCGAAGCTTTGTACGGAAGACCTTGCCGATCGCCGTTATGTTGGACTGAAGTCAGAGATACTCAACTTCTTGGGCCAGAAATGGTACGAGAAACCCGCGAGAAGATCCAGATTGTACGAGAGAAGATGAAGACAGCCCAGACTAGACACAAAAGTTATGCTGACAAGCGACGAAAAGATTTAGAGTTTGCCGTTGGGGATCACGTGCTACTCAAGGTTTCACCAGTGCGAGGAATCGTCAGATTTGGTCAGAAGAGAGGCAAGTTATCGCCGCGATTTATCGGACCGTTTGAGATTTTAGAACGTGTTGGAAAAGTTGCTTATCGCCTTGCGTTGCCACCGAAGATGTCAGGAGTGCACAACGTTTTCCACATTAGTATGCTGAGGAAGTGTGCTCATAACCCAGCGCACAAGATCAACTTCGAAGATATTGAAGTCAACGACAATGTTACGTTCAACGAAGGACCAGTTTGTATTTTAGATCGTGGAGTCAAGAAGCTCAGGAATAAGGAGATTCCATTAGTCAAGATCCAGTGGAAGCATCATGATGAAGGAGAAGCTTCGTGGGAGCTAGAGTCAGAGATGCGTGAGAAGTTTCCATTTTTGTTTTAACTCTGTATGTTTCCGATTTCGAGGGCGAAATCTCTTGTTGAGTGGTGGATGATGTAATGCCCTGTATTTTCAATATTTATTTAATGCAGAGAGATTCTATATACTTCCCTTGACCATTCATGAAATTTAATCTTCGATCGATCGAAGCTTGTTCGAGCGATCGAGCATACCAGAGTTCAAGCGATCGAACATTGTTCAATCGATCGAAACCCTACCGACCTGAATTTAATACGTGGTCCCCACTTCAATCGATCAAACTTTCTTCAATCGATCAAAACTGACCGAACTGAGTTCGATCGATCGAGAATCGTTTGATCGATCGAGAATGTAATTATCAGAATTCCAGGTTTCCCGCAAACAATGCCATCAGCACCTCTTCCCCCCCCCCTATATATACACTGCATTCGTGTATATTGGGTGTTTGCTGACCCTTGTGAGTTGAGAGAGTGTGTGCTTGTGTGTTGATATATATTATATACACATACATCCATATCTATATATATATACACACACCACATATATATATACTCAGCAGAGGAGAAGAAGAAGAAGAAGAAGAACAGAAGAAGAAGAAGAAGAAGAACAAGAGGGAAGGAGACAGAGAGAGACAGAGACAAGGCAGAGGAGAAAGAGAGGCCGCCATTAAAGCTTCGGAGCTAAAGCTTAGCCAAACGCGCCCTTAACGACTTTCGGTGAGTTCCAAACTCACTCGGTATCTTAGTTATGATGTTTTACATATTCTGGACGTATTAATTATAACCCAAACACCCCCTAGCACATTCTGCACGTTCACTGGCAGAATCTGTGGAAGACGAAGTTCGACCGATCGAAATGAGTTCAATCGATCGAACATCACTGAGTCCCAATCGATCGAACTGAGTTCAATCGATCGAACATCACTATGTCTCAATCGATCGAAATAAGTTCAATCGATCGAGACCACCTTCACGTCGAGCGATCGAGAAGACTTCAATCGATCGAACGTCATTTCCTCGAGCGATCGAGAGGACCTCAATCGATCGAACCCGAGCAGAACATGAATGTATTCTTTTCAGTTTATGATGCATAATGCGTAGTTATTAAATCTTCGTTTCATATTCCTATTATGCGATATTATGGATTACGGAGGTAATGGGATACGACAATGAGATTTGAGATAACATGGTGAGTAACGTAGTGGGTTCGGAACGTTAGTGATAGTACGACGCAATAACGAGATAAGTTGGAAATAATAATACTGGGTAGTATTTGGATAACTGAGAAGTGAGTCAGTAAGAGGATTTGTATGTTCAAGGTTGTGTGAGTCGAGCTGATGATTCGCTCAGGTTGAATCCGATAAGTGTATGTCAAGGATTTGATCAGGATCGTGAGAATTATGGGTGCACAGTACTCGCAAGCGTTCTTAAAAGCGGTGAACAGTAAGAGTTCTTAAAAGCGGTGAACAAGAGCACTGGCATGTTGTGCTGATATAATCAGTTCGAGATAGTCAGTTGGGTATTGTGAAGTCAGCCTTAGAATGGGAATTGATAAGAATCGATTAATGATATGTCTGAATAAACGAGTAAGAGATATATTTAGTATCACTGTCATATACTGTTCATAGTGGTAATTATGTCATTTCTATGAGACTGTGTTAGTTAGTGCTCACTCAGCTTTCAACAAGCTGACGGCCTTTATTGCCTGGACATTCCCCGTCCAGACTATCCTGTCCTTTACAATGCAGATGACGGAACATATGGTAATAACTATTATCCTGAAGGGAGCTACGCAGAGGATGGCCCCACTGTTGCTGGTCAGGCTGATGACTATCCGTACGCCAGCTGAAGACCCCAAGATAAATAGTAGTTTATGTTACTACTTTTCCTTTTACTGTTGTACTTTGTAGTTAACGGGTACTTGGGCATATGTTGTCTCCAGACCTGTTGCGATCCTGTGGACCGTACTCTGATGTTTGTAATAGATAGAACCGTGTTTATATTTCAGTTAGTTACTGTTCCTGTTTGGACTAGTACTGTGTGGTGTGGATATTGGTGACTTTCACTTGTCATTCCCTATGGACCCATAAAGGAAATTTATTTTTCTCTATTTATGCTGCTCCGGGGCGTGACAGGATAATCCGGGTCCTTTATTATTGACGTGGAGGTTTGACTGCAGAAGAATATTTCTGGGCGTATCAGCTGCCCCCCATTTTCGGAGTTGATGTGATGTCCCATCAGATGAAGTTTGAAAATTAAGACTTCTTTCGAGGAACTGTCCGGTAAGAGGCTGGGACTCAACCCGGGGTGGGACCGGTCGTGGTGGTCAGCCAGGGTATGGACCGAGCGGTGGCCCTGTGGGCCCAAGTCCTACCTGTGCCACGTGTCAGCTTGTGACTGGCCTAGTCAGGATCGAACGATGCCAGCGTGGATGTAACCGAACCGCTTCCACGGTAATCGAACCATCTCGTCATGCATTTAATGCGCACACCTTTTGAGGCGACGCTTCAAGTGCCCGAAGGGACAACTGTCAGTCACTTTGGCCGGGAAATCAAATGAACCATTGGATCTATTTTGATCTGAACCGTCCGTGGTTCCTATATAAAGGAACATTGTTCATTTCTTCAACTCTTTGCTGCAAAGACATTCATTCCTGAGCGGTTTTGAGAGCAAACAATTCCCGGTCAAGATTTCCGAGCCCTTTCTTGCGTTGATTTCTGTAAGTCCCCTTCCTTTTCGAGTTTCAATTTGTCTTTCTCTTCCTTCTCTTTCCCTTTATCTCTTCTTTCCATGGGGAGGCTGGAGGGAGCGAGCTCGGTAGGCTTTGAGCGGGAGTGGGATTTCTTCCTCCTAAGGTTCTGTTTTTTCTTTAAGTCAGGTGGCACATTAGGGCGGTTGAACCGAGCGGGTGTTTCTGGGGTAGTCTTGAGAGAGTGCCATCTTGTGGTCAGGGCCATCTACTTTCTGCCTTTTAGGTTAGTGACCTTACCCCCTTGTATACCGGGCTTGGGGTTCCTGACCCGTACCTTGGTCGCCATCTTCTTCCCGTTCCAACTATCGAAACCCCAAGAATGTGCCACTCCAGTTTTAACTCATCCTCCCAGTTGGAGGACGAGTGGTCTGGGACAGAGGAGCCAGACACAAGTCTGAGTCTGCCATCCGCGTCCCCCTCTGACCAGCACAGCGAAGGCAGAATCCCGGTCCTCATTTCCGAGGATGAATCGGACCAGAAAGCCCCCATTACTTCCGTGTCCGGGGATTCAAGCAACAGGACACCAGGGGAACCCAACCCCGAGGTGGCCTTCTTTAGCGAATTCATCCCGTCCACACTGCGTACTGAGGACCTCGTACGCATTAGGGATAGATACGACCTTCTGGACCATTACTCCTTGGCAGTGAGTGTTGGTGGGGCCCAAATCTATCGGCAGGGTTTCACCACCCTATATGTGGACATCCTCATGGCTGGATTTCGCTTCCCCCTCCATCCGGTCGCTCGGGACGTCCTGATCTACTTGGGGATTGCCCCGGGCCAGTTGCCCCGAACGGTTGGAGGTTCCTGATGGGGTCTATTTCTTTGTGGCCCCAAGTCTTCGGATATGAGCTCTCTGTCCAGGAGTTCCTCTGGACGTACCGCCCATTCCCCGTACATGGGGAGACCGGGTTCTTTTCCCTCGGGGCTCGCCAGGGGAGGAAGATTTTAGTCAACTGCCCGAGCAACAACAAAGGGTGGAAAAATAGGTTCTTCTAAGTGTCCACCCTCGGGCACTGTGAACCGGCCCCCGGGATCCAGATGAAGACATCCTGGGCAGGAGACTTGAGGGGTAAGCCCATTCGGTTTCACCAATTGTGTACTTCTTTGCTTTGCTTCCTGTTTCTGAGACTAACCATTTTGTACTTGGCTTTACAGCGGGATCGACCAGTCCACCGAGCATTCCTGACGAGTGCCAAGCCAGGATCCAGAGTTTCGCAGACCGGTCGGTAAACATCTGGAACGTGTTGACCCGGATCAGCAATTTTCGAGCTACTGATGACCCGGCTAGGCCCACAAGAAGCTCCGATATTCCCTGGTATTATTCCTGCTAAGTGCTCGAACTCTGTCTTCTCCCATAGTACTCATTCCCCCTTCTTCCATATCGGTATTTAACTGTTCAATTTTTTCCTTTTGCAGAGATGGCTCTGAAGAGGAATATAGAGAAACTGAGGGAGAGGCAGGTCGCTGTCGCTGTCGCTGCTGCTGCTGCCGCCCGGATGACGATGGCCTAAGGAAAGAGGCCCGTCGCTGAGGCCCCAGGTGTAGCCCGTCCTCTGAGGCGGATCCGACACGGTGTCCGTCCGGAGCCAGTGAGGACCTCAAAGCCCCACGTGGTGGTAGTTGAAGAAACTGCCCCCCGGGCGGGGGTGCTGGCCGTTCTTCCAATGGTTGCCTTGGCCGAGATCAGGGACCGGGTGAAGCCTGGTCTGATCCCCAGCCAAGTGGAGGCATGTGACAATATGTCTCCCGAGGTATTCCAGAGCTGGCTGTACAGCCTCTCTCACATGGTGAGTTCTCCTTCCTTTGTTTCATTTTCTTCAACTATTTCATTAACTGTACTTGTTCTCTGACCGGTCAGTTTTAACTTCTTGCAGATCGGGTGCATGGCCGCCGAGGCTGAGTCCTTCCTACCCTCCCTGGCCAAGAAGGCTGCTGCTGCTGAAGCGCTTTGTCTGAGGAGCGGGCGATCTCAGAGGCCAGGGGCACCGCTCTGGCCGTGGAGAAGGACAAGGTGAAAGGTTTGGCCTTGAGCCTTGGCGCTGTCCAGGCCGACCTAGAGGCTGCCCGGGCCAGCGCGGCGGCGGCGGAGTCGGAGCCGCGGGAGAGGGAGCTGGCGGAGGTTACAGCAGCTGGGGTCCGGGAAGAAGCTTTCAACGACGGCTTCTTCCAGGGCTATGAAGACTTGAAGCGCAGGATCTCCCGGGATCACCCCGAATGGGACATCTCGTACTATGAGGGGATTGACTCTGACTTTTGGGATATAGGTCCGGCTGCGGGCAAGGGCCCTGCTGCTTATGCTGGCCCTATGGAGGAGGCTGCCCCGGGCGGAGGCTCTGCACCGGGAGGAGGAGCTAACCTAGGAGAGGGGGCTGGAGAGACTGAAGACGTGGTCGAAGTGGACGACTGAGGTCCCGACCCGTTTTCTTCTGTATTGTATAATTTTATTTTTATTTTTATTTTTTTTGGGGAGGCTACTATAATTGCCCCCCAGGCCCTGTACACACAGTTTTTGATTAATGAAAATGTCCTTGAGACCATTTTTTCCATTAATCGTTTACTGTTTTCGTACTTGTATGCCTGTTTGTGGTTTTGTGATTGCCAGTGTCCGCCTAGTTTTGACTGATCCCTGCCTTAGCAAATGGTTTAGGACCACAACTGGTAGAACAGCTAGTCTTACTGCCCGGTGTATTATAGGATCTTGCCATGTTTCACCGTCTGGTTATCTCTGATCACTGTAAGTACTTAGGAATGTTAGGATTCCAAGTCCTTTTAATGACCGGTGTGATTTCCAGTTTGAGCCCAGTCCCTGCCCCCCAAGCATTTTGCTAGGGCGGGTGTGCGGGAGTAAATGGCCGTAGGAAACCGACCTGGAACATGGGTGGTTGCAGGGTCATTTGAGGCTTGCCATCATTAGTCACCTAGGGGGTTTGCCCCCGTCACTGGTTGGGACTAAGCAGAGCCGTTGCCTCAGGGTTAGTCCCGAGGTGTTTGCGCCTTGGTTTTGAACCTAGGTCTTTTTCCTCGGGGTTAGGCCCGAGGTCTTTGTGCCTTGGTTTTGAGCCAAGGTCTTTTGCCTCGGGGTTAGACCCAAGGTCTTTGTGCCTTGGTTTTGAGCCAAGGTCTTTTGCCTCAGGGTTAGGCCCGAGGTCTTTGTACCTTGATTTTGAACCAAGGCCTTCTGCCTTGGGGTTAGGCCCGAGGTCTTTCAATACTGGTCGGGACTGTGATAGGAGTAATTTTGCAAAGTAAAGTCTTTTATTTTATTCAAAAATTTATAATGGATGCTCAAATAGAGCTACAAAAATTTCCTAACCAGTGCTAAACTGTCCTCGTCTCTGGGTTACTGATAAAACTTGCGAAGGTGTTGCACATTCCAAGGGTGAGACAGATCACGTCATCCAGGCTCTGAAGCCAGTATGTTCCCGGGCGATTCACCCGAGTAACTAGGTATGGACCCTCCCAGTTTGGCCCCAAGTTTCCATGGCTCGGGACTCTTGAGGACTGATTGACGGCCTTAAGGACCAGATCCCCCACCAGGAAACTGCGGTACTTCACCTTGCTGTTATAGTACCGGGACACCCTCTGCTTGTAGGCTGTAACTTTGAGATACGCCTGGTCTCTTTTCTCCTCTACCAAGTCTAGTTCTGTTCTGAGTTCGCCTTCATTGTTTGGCACGCTGTAATTCGCCACCCGGTAAGTAGGCAACCCGAGCTCTATAAGGACCGCTGCCTCGAGCCCGTAGGTTAAGGAAAATAGCGTCTCACATGTTGCTGCTCGGGGTGTAGTTTGGTAGGCCCACAGGAAGGTTGGCAGTTCTTCAGCCCACAGCTCTTTGGCGCTTTCGAGTCTTGTTTTGATCAATTGCAAAATTGTCCGGTTTGTCACCTCGGCTTGACCATTGGCTTGAGGGTGCTCGGGGGAGGAGTAGTGATTAAGTATCCCATAGCCCGAGCAAAACTGCCTGAACAATGGGGTGTCGAATTGCCTACCATTGTCGCTGACTAGAACCCGGAGAATGCCGAACCTACTAAGGATGTACTTTTCCATGAAGCTTTCCATTTTTCGCTCGGTTATTGTTGCCAAAGGCTCGACCTCCGCCCACTTGGTAAAGTAGTCCACGGCGATGACTGCGAACTTGACCTATCCTTTTCCCGTCGGTAGGGGTCCGACAATGTCGATGCCCCACTGGGCAAAGGGCCAGGGGCTTTGGATCGGTGCCTAAAGCTCTCCAGTCGGTTGATCATGGGAGAGTATCTCTGACATTTGTCGCATCTTTTGACATACTCCTGAAAATCTTGGGCCATTGTTGGCCAGTAATATCCTTCCAGTAAGGCCTTTCTAGAGAGTGCCTGGCCTCTGATGTGATTCCCGCACACTCCTTCATGGATTTTGTACAACACTGATTGGACCTGTGCGGGATGGACACAGCGGAGGTAAGGTACGGAGAATCCCCTTTTGTAGAGGACGCTGTCTATAAGATGATATCGGGTCGCCCGGTACCTGACCCGGCGGGCCTCCTCTATCTCGTTAGGTAACACGCATGTTGTCAAGAATGCCACGATCGGATCCATCAAGCTGGGTCCCAAGGCATCCGGTTCTACTTCCATGCATTCTGAGTTGATCACACTTGGCTCGGGCAGGTATTCTACCCTTATCTCGGGCAAGTCTGACTCAGAAGATGAAGCGAGGCGGGCTAACCGGTCGGCCCTGGTGTTTTCCTCTCTGGGTATCTGTGTGATACAAAAACCCTGAAGCTTCTTCGAAACCGCTCGGACAAGGGCCAGATAGGCTACCATGTTGTCTCCCCGGGCTTCGTACTCCAGATTGACTTGGCTGACCACGAGCTGAGAGTCACTGTAACCTTGGACCTGTTGCGCACCCATGGAAGTGGCCAACTGCAATCTGACCAGAAGGACTTCATACTCAGTTTCGATGTTGGAGGCACGGAACCCAAACCTTAGGGCATACTTGATGTTGTCAGAATCAAGATATAAAAAGTATTCTTTACTTTTCTAAAGATTTGTAGCAGTGAAAGTAAAGGTCGAACCCACAGAGATTGACTTACTACGACACTTAATTTTAAAACCTAAATCTAATTAATTATGAAAACGATATTTTGATTTGAAGTTTAATTAAATTAATGAAACTAATGAAATTAAATCTAAATTATGAAAGCGATGTAAAAGTGTTTTTATAAATATGTTTAAAGGAACCTAGGATTGCAAATCCACCACTAGCTTCATAATTGGAATATTTATGCATTCAATTAGATTATTAAGTTGGATGATAATGGGGAATTGTAGCTACAAGCTCAATTCCTCCGTCAAGAAAATAACTATGGTTCAAGCACCAACATAATCCATCTTCGGTTAGCACGAATTATCCCACACTAGACTAGGGTTGTGACATAATCCGTCTAACCTAGGCATGGACTATTCAGATACTTGATAGCACAATTAAATAAAGCACCATTACATGTAAATAATCTAAACAAGCACATCAAGCATAGATCATTGAGCACATCACAGTCAAAATAGATCTAAGACAAGAATAAACTTTGAAAGTGATGATTTAATCAATTAGAAGCATGATTTATTTATAAAAATCCTCGGAACATGTAATCATCATCCATACATAATAAAATTAAAATAAAAACATAAATAAAACCCTATTACTTGGCTAGGGTTTCATTGAAACCCTAGATCTAGGTTTAGTTGGCCATAGAATTGATGAACGACAAGAGGTTGATGGAGGAGGCCATAGAAATCCTTGGTCTTCTTCTTCTTTTCCTTGCTTTTCTCTCTTCAATGGCTGAAAGTATATGTGTATATTGTGTATAATAATTGGCAACCCTTTAATTGAGCTAAAATAGGTTATATATAGATTTTAGGCAAGTTTTGGAAGCTTTCCTAACCCGAAACGTACTAAAACTGCTTTATTTTGCAATCTAGACGTAATTAGGCAATTTCGTTCACGTAGGAATCATCAGTAGAGTGAAATACACATATTTGATTTTTACACAGGTCGCGCGAGCGGGCCGCGCGAGCGATTTCGGAGATTTCCGCGCGAGCGGGTCGCGCGCGCGATGTGATTTTTTTAGCTTCTTTCTTTGTGCTTTTTCACCCTGTTTAACCTGGTATACTTGATTTCTTCCAAATCCTGTCAGAAAATAGAAAATAAAGTAAAAATAAACAAAAACAGGATAAAAAGGTACTAACAAACGTGAATTAAGGCATATAAATAGGATTTGTTCTCTCCCGATCACACCCCCAAACCTACATTTTGCTAGTCCTCGAGCAAAACTAAAATAAAAACTAAACTACTAATAACATACTATTCCATTTTTGCATGGATTGCGATTGCATTTAGCATATGCAACAAGCCTTTTCAACCTCTAGGTGTCCCTAGTCCGGCGAGTGAAGTCTCGCGAGGGTTCTCATCAACAAGTCACCCACAACCATCTTTATTATCTTATAAATTTAAAAAGTTTTATTAAAAATGAAAAACATAGTATTCAGTACTCCTTCATCATATAACAAAGATTTGAAATAGAATAATGAACAAGAAGAAACGCAAACAAACGTCCACTTACATCATGGAAAACAATCCTAAGCACATGCATCGTACAAATCAATAGAGTTTCTCCTAAAATTGCACGTGTGTGATATGGTAGTCAAATGAACACGCGCATGTCATGAACATGGAATATACTTCGGATGACCAATTAACTATGTCTCGACTACGAATCTCACAGTGTTAATTACACTCTTAAATGAAACACTCAGAAACAGGTGTAATTTCTCTAATATATGAGCAAAGGAAATATGGTTTCAAAACAATAAATGCTCACATATGACTCGAGCAAGACGCATGACACGAAAGAACAGTAGTCTCATGGATAGGATGCCAACAATCAAAAAAATTTAATCATCACCATGTTTTAATCCCCTTCCCATCGTTTATATATCCAAACCATGTTTCTAGGATCAAATAGGACTTTTCAAAGGTTATAACGTGGCTCAGGTAATGAAAAAGGATAGAAAAGATTCATTAGGTAGGTAATCTCATAATGGCATTGTAAGGCATGTACGATTTCTGTCACTCGTCTCTTCTACCAACTTCATCATTTCATTCTCTTCTTTTCATATATTTTCTTTCTTTCTTCTTTTTTTTTTTTTTTTTTTTTTATCAACCTTCTTCTTCTTTATTTTTTTTCAATCTTTTCCTTTCCTTTCGTTGCTTTTCGCATAAGGAATCATCAAAATACAAAGCAACTATCCCAATAGCATCTTATTTTCTTCTTCTTCTTAAACAACACATCGCCTTACTACCACTAAAAGTTGATCATTCTTTCAATGGTAAACTCCAAGTTGATCGAGTTGGAGCTTTTAAAGAGAATAATGGTGATTAAAGAAAAGGGCATTTTAAAGGCTCAAAAGGCGAACTAAGGAAATTTTAGCATTTATCGGACGGTAGTAAACAAAGAAGGCCTAAAATCATGTCCTATGGTTATATGGTTCTTCAACATTTATGACGGAAGATTATTTAGCATGGTAACAAATATTTTATCTTGACTATCAACCAAAACAAGAATAATGAGACTAAACAACAAGTTAATGCGCTATTCCAAATGAAATTCGACAAACACAATGTGTATATAACCCTCTATAAAGAAAAGATAGGCTCAAAAGCTCACGGGGTTTAGTCTCCACCTTGTGTTATCTAGAAATCCGAATCATATTATAATTCACATCAAACATGCATTCAAGCGACTACGTGCAGTGTATAAGTTTGTATGCAAATCTATGATATAAAGCTACGATTCGAACAATACATGACCTAAAACGTTTCAACATGACATCAGCAAATATTTAATCACATCTTCTTTTGTTTACCATTCTATAACAATCCAAGTTACATAACAAGAAGTGTCAAATTGAGATTGCAAAAACGTCGGTAACATCGTTTATTTAAGCACAAATATTGAAAATTTTTAAAAAATTACAGCATGATGTGCATGCATGTGCATACCCCCAAACCTAAACCTTTCATTGTCCCCAATGAAACAAGAAACCGAAAGAAAGGAGAATACGTAAGGAACGAACGACAATATCTCAATCTCGGCAAACACAAACCAGGTGAACGTACAATAATATAGAATCAAAGTTCAATTACTCCAAACGGAGCACTATTTCACCTACTAATACTTAACAAAAGAAAATTAAACAAACAAATAAATAATAAAAGCTAACATATAAGTTTATATATATATATATATATTTTTAAATTAAATTAGAAACTAAACTATAAGTAAAAGAACGTAATGAAAAGAAAACAAATAGATACAAAACTATCTAAACAAAGACAAACGTAAATGAAAAGAACTGAAAAGAACAAACAGAAAAGAAAATAACTAACCAGGTGCGGGAAACAGAAGGTAAAAGAACAACAAGAAAAAGTGGGAGATCCCCACCTCGAGCGAGCGGACCGCGCGAGCGACCCTCGCTCGCGCGAATCCCTCCGCGAGGTAAACCTGAAGCCTCTTTATTATTTTTTAGAAAAGTTTCTAAGGCACAAGCTCGCGCGAGCGGAACGTGTGAGCGGACCCCTCGCGTGCGCGAATTCAAGCGCAAGTAGATATTGAGGATATATATATATAAACAAAACTTGAAAAATTTTATCTATGAAAGAATCTCGCGCGAGCGGACCGCGCAAGCAACCTGTCGCGCGAGCGGGTTGCGCGCGCGACTTTGGTCTTTTCCTCTTTTACTTTATTTCAATATAAATGAGTGCCAAATAATTTTACTCCGACCCCCAAACCTGTTCAGAAAACTCAAAAAGGACTCAAAATCGACCAAAAACAATCAAAAATAAGATAAACCGACGAAATAAAGCTTGGGTTGCCTCCCAAGAAGCGCTATCTTTTATGTCTTTAGCTAGACCGTTCTAGCACAAGACTCATGGAGGCTGAAACTCGGACTGTGTACCCCTAAGGATATCAGGAAGACTCCGGTGGAAAGCAGAAAGAACATCATTATGAGTCGATTCATTTAACGGTTCATCTTGCTCATGTTCACATCGATTTCTCACCTTCCAAGTAAATTCATCGTTAGGGTCCAGGTTATTTGCATTCATCCGCTCATTATTCACTATATTATTCTCCTCACTCCAATTTAGTACATTTATAGGTTCAATTTGTCGTATAACCTTACTACCCTCTATACATAGATAATCATCATCTTTGGGAGGTTGATCGACAGCGTTAAACACGTTTAATTTTAAGTTCAAATTCCCGAATGACACTTTCATCACCCCCGTTCGACAATTGACACCCGCATTAGCGGTGGCTAAGAATGGACGACCAAGAATAACAGGGGTGTGCTTCCTAGCATCTAGGACAGGTTCAGTGTCAAGGACCATAAAATCAACGGGATAGTAACATTGATCAACTTTAACTAAGACGTCCTCGACGATTCCTCTAGGTACTTTGACGGAACGATCCGCTAATTGAATAGTAGCGGCCGTAGGCTTAAGTTCACCTAGTCCTAGTTGTTTATAGACGTGATAAGGTAAGAGGTTATCACTAGCACCTAAGTCAAGGAGAGCCCTATGGATGACAGTGTCACCTATGACACATGAAATAGTTGGCGTACCAGGATCCTTATACTTTGGAGGTGAGTGTTGAAACTGTGAGGAAGACCTTTTTAGGAGTATGACTACGTAATTTACACTTTTGAGTGCATAGGTCTTTAAGACATTTAGCGTAAGCGGGAATTTGTTTAATAGCATCGAGGAATGGAATATTGATTTTAACTTGTTTAAACACCTCGAGTATATCTTCCGTTTTTGAATTTTTCTTAGAAACATTTGACGGTTCCTCAACGTTAGGTGGAAATGGCATTCTCGGAATATAATTCGTTGGGACCGGTTCTTTATCTTTCTTATTCCTATTCGTTTCCTCACCCTCCTTATTCGAGTTATTATTTATATTTCTCTCACTCGTATCTAGAATTTTAACAACTTCCTCTTCTCTAATAGTCGTCCTAGTCGAAACAGCTTTCACGCTCTCACTCGACCCCCCGCCCCCCCTTTTCGTATTTTCCCTTAGGATTTTGAACAGTTTGCGCAGGCAACTTCCCCTCGTTTCTACGACTCACCGCAGTAGCTATTTATCCCATTTGGGACTCAAGCTTCGCAATGGATTGTGTATGAGAGTGCACTATTTGTGCTTGTGCTTGGACTTGAGTTTCTATGTTTTTAAGGGATGCCAACACCGTAGCCTCAAAAGTGTTATCCCTTGGAGGGTTAGGATTAGGAGGTAGGTGTGGGTATTGACTTTGTTGATATTGGGGTCGATAAGTATTAGAAAAATTGTTCGACATAGAATTATAATTATTCCGTGGGAATTGTTGCATAGAATTAACGTGTTGCTCAACAAATTCTGGATATTAAGATGCAAAAGGACATGCAAAGATATTATGTGACGGTTCAGAACATAATGCACATACTTCTGAAGAAGGTGGATTGGACCTAATTCCCATCCTCATAAGTTAGTCAAGTTTTCTATTTAATTCTTGTATTTTAATTGATTGACTTGACTCAAACTTTACCTCTCGCTTAGGTCGAAGGTACCCCTCAGAACGTACCAACACAGCCTGATGCATCGAACTCTCACTCAACGTTTCAAATATTTTCCAGGCCTCGTCGGCGCTTTTGTGTAGGAAGGTACCCGCACAAACGGCATCGACAGTATTACGGATAGAGGGAATAAGTCCCTCGTAGAAAACCTGTACCAACTGCCACTTAGGAACCTGATGATGTGGACATGAGCGTAATAATTCTTTAAATTTTTCCCATGTGTCATAAAGTGTTTCCCCATCTTGCATCACAAAATTTGTTATCGATTTTCTTATTTGATTAGTTCTTGTGATTGGGAAAAACTTTTGTAAAAATGCTTTGTGTAAGGCTTCCCATGATTTAATTGTGTTCGGCTCAAGTGACTAAAGCCAATACTTCGCTTTATCCTTTAAAGAGAATGGGAAGAGACGCAGTTTTAATTCATCATCAGTGAAATTTTGGATTTTTAAAGTAGAGCATATATCTTGGAAATCCCCTAAGTGCTGCTAAGGGTCTTCATTTAAACGGCCATGGAAAGAAGGAAGTAGCGAGATGGTAGACGACTTTATCTCAAAGTGAGATGCCGTCGCCTCCGGTAATTCGATACCTGCTTGTGGCGTGTAAGTCGTAGGAATAAAATAATCTTTAAGCGAAGGAGGTGGAGGTATATTAAGATTATTCATATTATTTCCATTGTTTCCGTCAGCCATTTTAATCGGTTCGATTTTAATCGTTCGAGTTCTCCTTAACCGTTTAAGGGTACTTTGAATTTCGACTTCAAACAACGACGACGGAGTCGGCGTTGATTCGTCGTCTTGCAACCTAGCTCTAGAAGCTTGGGTTTCGGTCTTACTAATTCTTAAAGTACGTTCAAGTTCAAGATCGATGAAATGCAATTCAGGTTTATTTGAACGTGTACCAAACATAAACTACAAAGAAAATAAACTAAAATAAAGACTGACTAAAATAAAAACAAAAAAATAATCACGCAAGTAAGACAACAAGCAAGCACACAGTACTACTATGATGCATGAATATTATCCTGTAATGCAATGACCGCGTCAAGCCCAGCGCCCCGGGTTTCCAAGCTAATGCACGTGAAATTAACCCTAAACTAATGCAAATAGTACGTCACAGCGCCCTGACTTACAATGGCTTGAAGCGAATTTCACAAGAAGCAATTTATTTGATTTTATTATTATTTTTTTTTATTGATTTGCGTAAGCTCCTTTGGTGTGCTTAGCTGATCCACTCAGAAACGCTAGAATTTTGACGACTCGAGAAACTACAAAATAACATAAAAAGTTAGTAACTCGAAACAAAAATAAAAATAAAATAAAATAAAATAAAACCTAATCTACTATTTACGAAATAATTAAACTAAGATTATAAAACTAAAGGTAGTAATACAATCCCCGACAACGGCGCCAAAAATTGATGTTGTCAGAATCAAGATATAAAAAGTATTCTTTACTTTTCTAAAGATTTGTAGCAGTGAAAGTAAAGGTCGAACCCACAGAGATTGACTTACTACGACTCTTAATTTTAAAACCTAAATCTAATTAATTATGAAAACGATATTTTGATTTGAAGTTTAATTAAATTAATGAAACTAATGAAATTAAATCTAAATTATGAAAGCGATGTAAAAGTGTTTTTATAAATATGTTTTAAGGAACCTAGGATTGCAAATCCACCACTAGCTTCATAATAGGAATATTTATGCATTCAATTAGATTATTAAGTTGGATGATAATGGGGAATTGTAGCTACAAGCTCGATTCCTCCGTCAAGAAAATAACTATGGTTCAAGCTCCAACATAATCCATCTTCGGTTAGCACGAATTATCCCACACTAGACTAGGGTTGTGACATAATCCGTCTAACCTAGGCATGGACTATTCGAATACTTGATAGCACAATTCAATAAAACACCATTACATGTAAATAATCTAAACAAGCACAGCAAGCATAGATCATTGAGCACATCACAGTCAAAATAGATCTAAGACAAGAATAAACTTTGAAAGTGATGATTTAATCAATTAGAAGCACGATTTATTTATTAAACTCCTCGGAACATGTAATCATCATCCATACATAATAAAACTAAAATAAAAATATAAATAAAACCCTATTACTTGGCTTGGGTTTCATTGAAACCCTAGATCTAGGTTTAGTTGGCCATAGAATTGATGAACGACAAGAGGCTGATGGAGGAGGCCATGGAAATCCTTGGTCTTCTTCTTCTTTTCCTTGCTTTTCTCTCTTCAATGGCTGAAAGTATATGTGTATATTGTGTATACTAATTGGCAACCCTTTAATTGAAGTAAAATAGGGTATATATAGATTTTAGGCAAGTTTTGGAAGCTTTCCTAACCCGAAATGTACTAAAACTGCTTTATTTTGCAATCTAGACGTAATTAGGCAGTTTCGTTCGCGTAGGAATCATCAGTAGAGTGAAATACACATATTTGATTTTTACACAGGTCGCGCGAGTGGGACGCGCGAGCACGTTATTGGGACCTCGCGCCCGCGGATCGCACGAGCGATTTCAGAGATTTCCGCGCGAGCGAGCCGTGCACGCGACATGGTTTTTTCAGCTTCTTTCTTTGTGCTTTTTCACCCTGTTTAACCTGGTATACTTGATTTCTTCAAAATCCTGTCAGAAAATAGAAAATAAAGTAAAAATAAACAAAAACAGGATAAAAAGGTACTAACAAACGTGAATTAAGGCATATAAATAGGATTTGTTCTCTCTTGATCAATACTCGAGCTGGATGCCGTCGGGAGTAGTCAAGATGATTCCTGCCCCACTGCCTTGCTGGTTTGAGGATCCGTCTATATATAGCACCCAGGTGGGGATATCAGCCTGTAACCCGGTCAGTAGCACCGGTGGGTCGAGCTCTTCAGCTGGGTCTTCCGGATATGTGAACTCTACCAGAAAGTCCGCTACTGCTTGCCCTTTGATTGCTGTCCGGGGGCGATAGGCCACTTCAAATTCCTCTAACTCCACGGTCCACTTGACGAGTCTCCCGGACGTGTCTGGCCTGCTTAGCATCCTGCGGAGAGGTTGGTCAGTTAGGACTACAATGACATGGGCCTGAAAGTATGGACGGAGTCTCCGAGCGGAGGTGATGAGAGCGAATGCAAGTTTTTCGATGCGGGAGTATTTGTTCTCCACGCCTTGGAGCGCCCGGCTTGTATAGTACACTAGGAACTGTATCCCATGCTCTTCCCTAACGAGTGCTGAGCTGACCGCCAAGGGTGATACTGCCAAGTATAGGAACAATTCTTCCCCCGTTACGGGTGTTGAGAGTAGAGGGGGAGATGCCAGGTACTTTTTGAGTTCCTGGAACGCCTCCTCACACTCCTCAGACCACTGAAATGTCTTATGGAGAATCTTGAAGAACGACAGACACCGGTCGGTAGCTCTAGAGACAAATCTGTTCAGTGCAGCAACCCGCCCGGCCAGACTCTGTACTTCTTTGGTTGACCTGGGCGACCGCATGTTGATAATGGCCTAAATTTTTTTGGGGTTTGCCTCAATTCCCCGCCTACTGACCAGGTGCCCTAAGAACTATTCGGATGACGCCAAATGTGCACTTGGCCGGGTTCAACCTCATCCCGAACTTCCTCAAAATGCTGAAAGCCCTGGCCAAATGCTCCAGATGGTCAGACTCGTCCTGGCTTTTGACCAGTAGATCATCGACGTACACCTCCATTGATTTTTGGATCAGATCTTTGAACATGTGATTGACCAGGCGTTGGTAAGTTGCCCCGGCATTTTTGAGGCCGAAAGGCATGACTTTGTAGCAGTAGGTCCCCTGGTCCATGATGAACGAGATCTTTTCTTCGTCCCCGGGGTACATGCTGATCTGATTGTACCCGGAGTAGGCGTCCATAAACAAGAGGAGTGAGTGGCCGGCCGTGGAATCCACAAGGAGGTCTATCCTAGGCAGCGGATAGCAGTCCTTGGGACAGGCTTTGTTCAAGTCGATGAAGTCCACGCACATCCTCCACTTCCCGCTACTTTTCTTGACGAGCGCTACATTGGCTAGCCAGTCGGGGTAGTGGACTTCTCGTATGGAGTGGGTTTTGAGGAGCTTCTCGAACTCTTCACCCACTACTTTCTGCCTCTCGGGGGCCATGCCCCGTCTCTTCTGCTTCATAGACCAGGAGTCTGGGTCGACGTTGAGCCGGTGAGACATTACTCGGGGATCAATCCCGGGCATATCTTCATGGCACCAGGCGAACACATCCTGATTCTGCTGTAAGAATTGAATCAGCTTCTCCCTAAGCGGGGTTCCAACAGGGTGCCGATGCTTACCGTTCGGTCTAGGAGTTGGAGTTCAACACCACTTGCTCCAATTCTTCGATCGGGTCTACTCTATCATTCTGGTCCCTTGGGTCCATCTCCTAGACATTCAATGTCTCTGTGATGACCTCCCGACGAAGGGAGCTGACATAGCAACTCCGGGCAGTTGCCTGGTCTCCACGCAGGCTCCTGGGTCCCTGAGGAGTCGGGAACTTTACTGTTAGGCTATGAGTGGAGACGACAGACCTGTCTCTGTTGAGTGTGGGCCTCCCAAGAATGACGTTGTAGGCAGATGGAGCCTCCACTACTATAAAGTTTGACAGTAGAGAGACCTACTGAGGGTATGTTCCCATAAGCACGGGGAGCTCCAGGGTACCGAGCGGCTGGGTGCTAGATCCGTTAAAACCCACCAGGGGAATAGCAACTGGGCAAAGCCGGTCTCGGGACATCCTAAGCTGATCGAATGCTGACACGAACATGATATCGGTCGAGCTTCCTGTGTCCACCAACACCCTCTTGACCACGTAATTGGATATGGAGAGCGTTACAACCAACGGGTCGTCATGGGGGCAGTGGACGCCTTGCATGTCATCGGAGGTGAACGTCAGTATATCTGTTGGCGGGGAGACGGTGGATTGGACCTGCCAGACATCCGCCCGGGATGCCCGAGCATGCCTCTTCCTTGTCGACTATGAATCCCCACCGCCCGACGCTCCCCCGGAGATCTCGTTGATCTAACCGAGAGGCTAGATTTGACCGGGAGCTCGGGCTCCTTGCGCAGGCCGTCCATCCATTGCGACGTACTCCGCTAGATGACCCTGCTCTATCAATTTTTCTATGGCTATCTTCAGGTTGAAACAATCCTCTATGTCATGGCCGTGGTCTCTATGGAAGCGGCAAAACTTATCCCGATTCCTCTTCCTGGGCGGGACTTTTAGTTTTGCCGGTTATTAACCTCTGTGCCTCGGCGACGGCCATAACCTCGTGGATTGATCGAGACAGAGTCGTGAAAGCAATCTGGGGCTGATCCCGAGCTCCTCTCTGTTGGTCCTGTCTGGGCTTCTTTACCGGGCCCTTCTCAGAGCCCTCACGCCTCCGCTTGGCTTTCAGGGACTCGTCTCCCGCGAAGCCGGTGTGTTTGGATTTCAGGAATTCTTCTATGTCTATATATTTCCCGACCCTCTTCGAGAGCTCCACCAGGGTTGCTGGTCGGTCTCGATGAAATGATGTGGCAACTTTGGTGTATTAAGCTCCATCATGGTGGAATTCTTCTACCATGATGGCTGTTGTTTCATTCAAATTACAGATCTGGAGCCTCTGCTGATTGAAGCGATCCACATACTCCCTTAGGGATTCACCCTTGCACTGCTTGACGGTCAATAGCTGAGTGTCCGGTTGTGACCGGTCGAGCATCCCTACGAATTGGCTAATGAACAGCTTACTCAGCGTCGTGAAGTCATCAACCGTTCAGGGCTTGAGGGCGTGGAACCACTGCACGGCTGGCCCCTTTAGAGTGCTGGGGAAGGGCAGGCATAGCAATTCGTCGACAGTGGTGACCAACGCCATCTGGGCCCTGTAGGTGCGGATGTGGTCCACTGGGCTCCCGGTCTCGTCATAAGAACTGAGATGCGATGGCTTGAACTTCCGTGGGATGGGAAAGTCGGTGACCCGAACGGTGTAGGGCGACTCGGTCTCCGTGTTGATATGGTCAGGGCGCTGCTTGCGGTTCAATTGCTCGATCTGTTTTTGCAAACCCTGGATTTGAACGTTCACATCTTCCTGCTCGGTCTTCCTGTCAATGTCCGAGCGGTAAGTTGGATCAGACGACGAGGCTTCCTCCTCGAAGTGTGTTGACTTCGAGGATAGAACCCGGCTCCGGCTCTGGCTCTGGGTAATCGTATGCCTAGGATCCCCCTGGCTCCGGGTCGGAGGGTCTCTGTCTGATTCTCGGGGCTTTGGCCCTGATCCCTCCCCCCTGGTGGCGCGGCGCCTATTAATGATGTCTCTGGCATCTTCCACCCGATGAGGGTTGGTACGAGCTCGTCGCCTGGGGCGCCTGGGCGCTTTGCTACGGTCACCATCCCGGGCATGCTCCCAATCCGACGGGGGTACCGACGCTGAGTGGGTATGGTTTCGGACTCTTGCGTGCTCCCGTTCGGGGGCACTCTTCCCGGTCTGGTTCTCTGATTGAGGGCGCTTCTCCTGCAAGGCCAAAAGTGCTTGGATTTGCTGCTGGGTCTGCCGTTGGCCTTCCAGGAGTTGCGCGAGTGCCGCTGTCATCTGCTCAGAGGTCATGGAGGCGGCCTGCTGCTCGAGCTGTAAGTTCTCTTGACCAACCGGAGTAGTGTTCTTCTTACCCGTCTTCGGCAGCATATTGATCAGTCAAGAATTTTGTTGATGAGAAGACTTGTCTCTTCCCACAGACGGCGCCAAACTGATGATGCCAAAAACTGGTAAGAGAAATTTAAGGAGAGAGATATGGTGACAAGACAATTGTATGTGGTTCGGCCCCGTTAATAAGGTGACCTACGTCCACGGGTGTGTCAGTGCGCTTCACTAGCAGATCACCGGCGGGCCTGGTGAGCCAACAATTGAGGCGGCACTACCAGTAACACCGGCCGGGTGTATGCATATCAGATGAGTGTGTATACTATTCTGTCAGATAAGAATGCGATCCCCTTAATGGGGATGAGTGGCCCCTTTTATAGGTGCAAGAGACCACCCACAATAGGTAATTAATTAGATAAGGAAGCCTATTCTAGTTACAAGTTGATGAGCACAAATCATGGGAGGTTTCCTAAATGGCTTAGGAAACTATCTACACCTTCCATTAGTCTTCTGACCGATTTAGGAAACTGCTGACCAGCTTGGCTGTCATACCGCACTTCGTGTAGAGCTGCTGAGTCGCATTCCCGGGCTGTGCATGCATCCCGAGCGGTTACACTCAATAGACCTTGGTAACAGTGGGCCATCAGCTTCCCTCCCGGATAATCTGGGTCCTTTGCTGTTGACGTGGAGGTTTGACTGCAGAAGAATATTTCTGGGCGTATCAGCACCTATTTTCCTTGAATTGTCCTCTATTTCCCTCCTTTTAGCTGGAATAGCACGTGAACCCCCATTGCTTCTGATGTCTCAATAAAAAGGTTTTTCAATGTTGTGATAACAGGCATTTGCTGGGCTGGAACACAAATGCACAAACAAGCTAAATATACTAGGTGACTGGAAATAGGAATAATTGCGTTATTGTACAAGGTAACTTTCAAACCAAAATTGAATGTGCAACACGAAAAATAGATCATAAGCACAACATTAAAATAAATAAATGAAGTATGATTTACACGAACATGCAAAAAATTGCTAATGTATATTTACTTCTCCAGTCAATGACTAGTGACGAATATGTTGGTTGTTCTCTGGGCAGTGACCATGACAAATGTTAATTTTTTCCATAAGACCAAAAAAAAAACCAACCTTATTTACTAAGCCATTAGGTAGATGCCTCACACCCAGATTACTGATCACATTTCCACCCTTTACAGAAAAAGCTTTTACTTTTGCCTCACAGAAGGCTGCCATACGTTGTCTTTGTATTGGAACATAAAAACTAAAATTTGACACATAATGGAAACAAAAACATCATTTTGGGTGTTCAAAGCATTCTACCCAAATATTACCATATTCTTATTTTGGCAACTACTCTGTTTGATGGACATCCAATCCAGCATTAGGGTATACAACACCTGTTGCATGGCACTCTTCTCAAATACCTAGACACAGCTATGCCAATGGACTACCAAAAAGTCGTTCACTCTGTAATGATAATAATAATAAAATGAGGGTAATGCTATGTGCATATAAAATGTGTACATAAAATGTGCACATAAAGATCTGGGCCATTCATTTCGGTGGAGCCTGTGCCTGCATACATGGGGCCCACCAAAATTAATGGCCCAGATCTTTATGTGCACATTTTATGTGCACCAATCATTACTCACAAAATTAAATAAAATAAAAAGCCGTTCACTCTTTTGGTTTCATGCCTAAATCGATTGAAAGGAATAGATTTTTGAATTCTTTCGATGTATCATATTTTCAGCATAATCACAAATACGTTCCTTCTGTTTGCCAATGACCATAGTATCTTTGCAAAACAATGCTGCAGCCACCAACCACACCCATCTTTCCCATCCCTCCAACCTGACTTGAGCAACAATTTTACCAATAACCTTGATTTGTGCCCGTGATGTGTCAAAATATTTTATACCGAGTCTGGCTTTTAAGTATCAATACATTTGAATCTCACTAACACATGAGTCGAACTATCGATGTTCTTGTGTCGTAAAATAAGGTCTTTTGACATTGTGATAGAGGAAAGGCTACTATCAAGTGTGGGTTCCTTTAATCAAGATGACCAGGAGACGTGGACTAAAATTCTAATGCGACCTTATTTAAACAATTGATTCTCATCTTGAACCCATGTCCCACACTTGGCAACCAAACTTTTACCACTACACCAATCAATGGGCACTAAAGGCAACATGGGTAGATCTTTTTTTTTTAAAGAACCTCGACGGCACGAGGAAAATGTATTGCAAACCAAGAAGAATCAACACAAAAAAGGGGGGATATAAGACCTTACCCTTAGCCAAGAGGTGGAAAAAAGCCAACCCTTAGCCAAAAAGACATGAAGAACAATACAGAGAGATACAAAATTAGAACAAAAGACCCAAAAAACGCAAAAATCAAGCCCCATCTGTAGCAGAATCAGCAGCGAAGAAACGCAGCAGGGAGAAAGTCCAGAGAGAGAAGGCCGTGCAAGAAAAAACCAGAGATAGCAGCCCGTGCAATAAAGTGCCCACCGCTAAAAACAATAACAAGATCAAAAAAATCCCCGCCCTTATCCACTGAGAATAAACCAAGAGCGGGGGAGAATGATGGTTTGGCCCTACATTGAATTTCCTACGAGATAGAATTCAAGGTTGGGACAAATCTCAAAGAAGATCAAAGCCAAGCCTCTAGTGGTGAGAGGTGCTCCGCTCTTTGCCAAGAAATCTGCCAACGAGTTTGCACTTCTCGGAATAGAAACAAAGCTAAGAAGAATATTAAGACAGTGCAGCTTGCAAATATTGGAAGATATTAGGTTAGTAACGTCATTAAGCTTCAATGGAATAGCGTCCAAAGAAGTTACCCAAGAGATAGCCACAGTAGAATCACTTTCAATCTGAATTTTCGAGCAGCCACCCACATTGTTTTCCATAAAGTATACACCCATAGTTAGTGCATGAGAGATAGCTTTTATTTCGGCAGCATTAGAGTCAATAGTGCCAATGTTAATAGAAAAGAGGGCACGAATGTTACCAAGACAATCCCTCAGAGCGCCCCCAATACCCGAAGGTCCGGGATTACCAAAGGAAGATCCATCCACGTTGAATTTAAAGCAACCATCAAGTGGGGGACTCCAGAGAGAAAGCTCTTTAATCAAGGGGATCTTAGAAATGGCATAACCCACTGCAGTATTTCTTAAAAAGTCTGAACAAGAGATGTTGAATAGTGGAGAGTTAGATTTGAGCCACCAGAATAATCTTACTTCGATAAGAAGAGTGATTTCCTCCGAAGATTTTTGTGACTAATTAAATATGATATCGTTCCTCCATAACCAGATAGACCAGCTCACAACAAAGAAAAGACAGTCCCATGCCAAAGTAACATCTAAAGAGGGGCAAAGAGAATTCCATTGATTCCACCAAAGGACAAAAGAAGCCGTGCTGCAGGAACTAATCCCCCACCAGCAAAAACAAGTGCACCAGATTTTCCAGGACACAGAACAGTGGAGCAATAAGTGATCAACAGTTTCCTCTGAGAGACCATAGAGGGCACAACACAATTGATCTTCAGAGAGGTTAAGGACGCTGTGAAGGTTATGCTTTACCGTAATTTTGCTTTATAACACTTGCCAGCAGAACATCTAAACTTTTGGTGGGCATTAGGAGTTCCAAATAATCCTTAGGTCCGAAGGCTGAAGGTGCAGGTGGTTTTCCAGGGAGGTGCAAAAGTTCTTAACCGAGAAGTGCCTCTTGGGGTCGTGTTTCCAAATAAATCTGTCAGATCTTGAGCGACATATAGTTACACCATCAATGACCAGTCTGAAGCTATTCCACTGACCCACCTCCCAATCGAATAGGGGACGCCAAAGATCAAAGTTCCACTGCCATGAAGAATCCACCCAACTACCATAATTAGCCACAAATCCAAACTTGTTGATGGACAATGCATAAATTCTTGGAAAGACTAAGCTTAGAGGCTCATCAAGCACCCAACAATCTTGCCAAAATATAATCAGAGACCCGTCACAGAGGGTTAGTCCCAAATTGTCATTGATTAGAGATTTGAAAATGGAATCTATTGATAAAAGCTTCTGGATACTTTTCACAAAAAGTGAAGATTGTGAGTTCTGGGATGGAGGCCACCATGGTGAGGCCTCATCCAGATGATATTTAGAGCAGATAACTTTCCTCCATAAGGCGATTCTTTCTGTACCAAACCTCCATACCCATTTGAATAGGAGAGCCTTATTCCTGTGTTCAAGGTTGCTGATTCCCAAACCTCCATTGTATTTGCTACAACAGACTTGCATGCAATTGACCCAGTGATGCTTCATGTGCTTAGAGTTTCCTCCCCAAAGAAATTGGTGTTGCAGTTTTTATCCCTGTTCACAGCTTTTGGAATTATGAAGAAAGACATGAAGTAAAGGGAAAGATTGTTAAGTACTGATTTGATAAGGGTAACTCTCCCGACGATAGATAAGTTATTCAATTTCCAACGGCAGAGTCTCTTCTTGATTCTGTTTATGACCAGATCCCAAGTTGAGATTCTATTTGGGTTTGCTCCCAGAGGGAACCCGAGATAAAGGATTGGAAGTTTGCCTGCTTTGCACCTGATTTTGTTTGCCCACACCTATATAAGGTCAAAGTCGACTCCATATCCAAAGAGGCTGCTTTTCAAAAAGTTAACCCTTAGGCCAGAGATTGCTTTAAAGCATTGAAGAATTTGTTTAAGAAGGGTAACCTGATCAAGATTAGGTTTGCAAAAGAGTAGGGTATCGTCAGCGAACTGAAGGTGGGTAATAGGCAAACCCCTGGGAGTGAGCTAGACACCATCTACCAAGGATAACTGATTCGCTTTACTGATGAGGACATTGAGCCCTTCAGCAGCCAAGATAAAAAGAAAAGGAGATAAAGGGTCGCCTTGGCTCAGTCCTCTCCTCATAAAGAAGGGAGCAGTCGGGGAACCATTTACAAGGATGGCGATAGTAGCTGAGGAGAGGCATTCTTGGATCCAACGAATCCATTTGGTTCCAAAACCCATCGAGATGAGAGTATCCAATAGATAGTCCCAGTTAACACAATCGAATGCCTTTTCAAAATCTACTTTGAAAATAATGCCACCTGCATTAGATTTCTTAATAGAGTCCACCACTTCTGAAGCTATTAGCATGCAGTCAAGGATCTGTCTGCCTTTGATGAATGCCATTTGATTATCACCAACCACCAAAGGAAGGACACCTTTCGGTCTGGTAGCTAGAGTTTTGGATATCAGCTTGTAAAAACAATCAATGAGGCTGATCGGCCTGTAGTTTGAAATCTGTGATGGATTGAATCTTTTGGGTATCAAAGTAATGAAAGGGTCATTAATACCAGGTGGAAGGTGCCCATATGCGTGGAAGTATGCTATTAGCTTCATAAAATCATCTTTTCTAAGCTCCCATTTATCTTGAATGAAACGCATAGTAAAACCATTAGGTCCAGGCGACTTGTTACCATCGCAGTCCGCCAAAGCTAATTCCACTTCCCCTAACAAGAAGGGCTTTTCGAGCATCTCCCTCTGCATAACATTGAGAGTTCTGAACCTTCTGGAATGAGCAAGAGATGGGGCAAAAGGGGGAGCTGGAAGTGATTATTGAAGTGTGAAAAAATGGCCTGTCTAATGTCCTGAGGCTCAGCGAGAGAGACCCCGTCCATAGAAAGCCTAAAGATGGAATTTTTTTCTTCTATTAGCCGCCACAATATGAAAAAATTTTGTGTTTTTATCGCCCAGTTTCAACCACCGAATCCTTGATTTCTGCCGATGAAGAGCCTCTTGTACTCTATATGCTTGCCAAAGTTAGGTGCACAAAATAAGGTACTGCTTGAATTTGCATTCATCGAACTGTTGATTTTCAAGTTCAATATCCATTTCGTTAATGAAGAGCTCCAATTTGGTTTTATCTACTTGTGGAGTGAAGTTCGAAGAGTTAAGAATTTCCTTAATTGCGAACTTAGAGGATTTCAGTTAATCTTTATTTTGCGGCCTACACTTCCCTACACAGCAGGATTCTTCCATGCTTGATCTATTGCTCTATTAATATTCTTATTCTCCAGCCAGATATTATAGAATTTAAAGGGGATAGAACCCCAGTTGCAAGATTTGTCACAGAGAACGACAGGGTTATGGTCTGAAAGACTCCTAGAAAGGCACCACTGATTAAGATTGTGAAGTAGAAGGCCCCTAGATGAAGAAATAAGAAACCTATCCGGCCTTGACATAACCTTAGTGTTAGAGTTTATATTTTATGTTATGTTTGTCTTATGTCTTTTCTTATTTTACCTAAGGGTATTATTGTAATTGATGTAATAGTTGATTATTTGACATCTAATAAAAGAGAGAAGACTATATGGGTCTTCTCAGTTTTTACCCTAATTCAATTCTACATGGTATCAGAGCCTCTCTTAGAGAGATTTCATATCCTACCCAAACCACCACCTTCCACCATCACCAACCACTTCTGCGGCACCACCTAAACTCTGCTACAGTCCAGCCGACCAACCCTAATGGGCCACATACTATAAATTACATGGTTATCCACCAGGCAGAAGGGGGACCCCAGGAGGTCGAGGGGGTCGCTATGGCCAGTCTAGGGGACAAGGAGGACGGTTTAATGGCCGTAATGCTAATGCTCATCACTCTACCATTGTGGATCCTACAGTCTCAGTTACAGTTGATCACCCTCCACCCACTACTTCTCCAGCTATGTTCACTGCCTCTGAGGTGGAGGAGGCTCTCCGAACCCTGATGGCTCGCCGCACTTCCTCTGCTACAGCCTCTACATCCACAGGTGTCTCTACTTCATTTGCCCAGTCAGGTACATTTGTCCCTCCCGCAAGAGCACACTTGTCTCACTCCTCTTCTCCCTAGATTATTGATTCAAGTGCTTCTCAGCACATGTCTAGATGTTTTGATTTTTTTTTATTATATACCCTGTTCAGGAAGAGATAAAGTTTGTATTACAGATGGTACTTTTTCCTGTCTCAGGGAAGGGTACTATTCATGCAGCTCCAAACTTACCTCTTTCCTCTGTCTTACATGTCCCAAATTTTTCTCATAATCTTTTATCTATCAATCGTCTTATACAGAAACTCAACTGCAGTGTAACCTTTTTCCCTTCTTACTGTGACTTTCAGGATCTCTCCACGGGGATGACGATTGGCAGTGGTAGAGAATAGAGTGGACTTTATCTTTTGGATGCTGGAGGACCAGTGGCTCATCACACGGTTGTTTCGGGAAATAAAGCTGTAGACATACATCTTTGGCATAGGCGTTTAGGACACCCTTCTTTTCATTTACTAAAGCATTTATTTCCTTCATTAGTCTTGAATAAAAATGTTTCTGACTTTCTATGTGAAACATGTGAACTTGGTAAACATCACAGAGCTTCTTTTGCTTCGAGTATTAATAAAAGTTCAATTCCATTTGCTTTAGTTCGTTCTGATGTATAGGGTCCTTCTCGTGTTTTATCTTTGAAAGGTCATAGATGGGTTGTCATTTTTTTTATGATTATTCCCGTACAACTTGGCTATATATGATGAAAGAGAAAAGAGAGGTGTTTTCCATCTTTAAAGCTTCTCATAAAATGCTGAGTACACAATTTGGTGCTAGTCTAAAGGTTTTAAGATCTTATCAAGGGGTGAGTAAATAGACTCGGGTTTGGTCGATTACTTCTGTTCTAATGGGATCATTCATAAAAAAACATCTTGCACTGACACTCCTCAACAAAATGGGGTGGCGAAGCACAAGAATCGACATTTGCTTGATATTGCTCGTACCTTAATTTTTTCTGTTAATGCACCTAAATCCTACTAGGGTGAAGCTGTATTAACTATGGCTTATCTCATTAATCGTCTCCCTACTCGTGTCCTGAACAAAAGGGCACCCATTGAAGTTCTGTCTGATATCTCTCCTCTGTTCACTATTACTCCTCATATCTTTGGTTGTGTCTGTTTTGTTCACAACCACTCGCCTTCTAGGGGAAAGTTAGACCCCCAATCTATCAAATGTGTCTTTGTGGGGTATTCTCCTACTTAGAAAGGTTACCGCTGCTATCATCCTCCCTCTAGGAAATGGTTTGTCTCCATGGATGTTACGTTCCATGAGTCTCAGTCTTACTTTCAGTCTTCACCTAGCTCTGAGTCACCTCTTCAGGGGGAGCAGTGGTATGAGGAAGAAGTGGCTCTTCCTGTCCCAGTGATGGAAAGGAGAGGCAGTAATGAGGGAAAAAATGAGGGGGAGGAGATTAGAGTTGACAATGAGAGGAAGAAAAGTAATGAGGGGGAAGACAAAGTTGAAAATGAGAGGGAAAATGAAGGTAATCGTACTCCAACAAGAAAAGGGAAGGAGTTGCTGGTTTATTCAAAAGGTACATGGAGTAAATCCAAGCATAAAGAAACCGCTCCCTCTACTCTACCATTGACATCTCCTTCCCGTGTTGAGAACCAAGGTATTTATGATTCTGATCTTCATATTTCTGATAAGTCTTATATGCCTGTCTCTATTGAGCTTGATTCTGATCTTGATGTCCCTATTGCAGTACGTAAAGGTGTTAGGGATTGTAACCAACATCCTATTTCCAATTTTGTGTCTTATTCTTACTTGTCCCCTTCCTATAAAGCTTTTCTTTCAAAAATTGCTTCTGTGTCTATTCCTAACAATGTATAGGATGCTCTTGCGGATCCCAAATGGAAACTTGCAATGATCGAAGAGATGAAAGCTCTTCGTAAGAATGGTACTTGGGAATTTATGAGTTTACCTATGGGCAAAAGGACTGTGGGATGCAAGTGGGTGTATGCTATGAAGCATAGAGCAGATGGCTCTGTTGAGAGGTTTAAAGCCAGACTTGTTGCTAAAGGCTTCACACAAACATATGGGATTGATTATCAGGAGACTTTTGCTCCAGTCGCAAAGATAAATTCTGTATGGATTCTACTATCATTGGCTGCCAACTTTGGATGGCCTCTTCATCAATTTGATGTGAAGAATACCGTGATCCGATTTGATAGGCTGCCCGCAGAAAGAGTTTACCGAATTCATTCTTATGTGTAGCGCGTGGGGCCTTTCTTCGTGGTGATCTTAATGAAGAAGTATACATAGATATTCCTCCTAGTTTTGAAGACACTAAGACAGAAGGGATGGTGTGCTAACTCAGAAAGTCATTATATGGCCTAAAACAATCTCCACGGGCATAGTTTGAGAGGTTTACACAGGCAATGCTCAGGTATGGTTTCAACCAAAGTCAAGCTGATCACACGTTATTCATTAAACATTCATCTCAAGGTAAGACTACTACCTTAATTGTGTATGTTGATGATATTGTTCTAACTGGGGATGATCTGGAAGAAATGAAAAAGTTAAAAGAGTTTCTGTCCAGTGAGTTTGAAATAAAAGATCTAGGAGCCCTTAAGTATTTTTGGGGATTGAAGTTGCTAGATCCAGGCATGGAATTTTTATTTCTCAGAGAAAGTATGTACTTGATCTGTTGGAGGAGACTGGAATGCTGGGAAGTCGAGCATGTGACACTCCAATAGATTCGAATCAGAAATTAAGTGATGATAATAGTGGAGCAGAAACAGATAAAGGGAGATATCAAAGACTTGTGGGAAGACTCATTTATCTATCTCACACCCGTCCAGACATCACGTTTGCTGTTAGTGTTGTTAGCCAGTTCATGCATGCTCCTCGTGAGACTCATATGGATGCGGTCTTCAGGATTTTGAGATACTTGAAGTCAGCTCCGGGTAAGGGTCTATTTTTTGCTAAACATGACCACCTTAAGGTGGAAGCATATATCGATGCAGATTGGGCAGGTTCCGTGATTGACAGAAGATCCACATCTGGCTACTGTACTTTTGTGGGTGGCAACCTTGTTACTTGGAGGAGTAAGAAGCAGAATATGGTAGCTAGATCCAGTACAGAGGCTGAGTTCGGAGCAATGGCTCAAGGAGTGTGTGAACTACTGTGGATCAAGTTACTGTTAACTGATTTGAGACTTGATATAGTGAATCTATGAGGCTATATTGTGATAACAAGTCTGAAATTAGCATCGCTCACGATCCAGTGCAGCATGATCGAACTAAACATGTGGAGATTGACAGACACTTTATCAAGGAGAAGATTGATAGTGGTATGATTTATACTCCATTTATGAAGACTGGAGATCAACTTGCAGACATTCTCATAAAGGGAGTTGGAAGTAGACCATTTCATTTTGTTCTTAGCAAGCTGGGTTTAAGAGACATCTTTGTACCAGCTTGAGGGGGAGTGTTAAGAGTTTATATTTTATGTTATGTTTGTCTTATGTCTTTTATTATTTTACCTAAGGGTATTATTGTAATTGATGTAATAGTTGATTATTTGACATATAATAAAAGAGAGAAGACTGTATGGGTCTTCTCAATTTTTACCCTAATTCAATTCTACACTTAACACTTCTTTTATACATAAAACTCCTTCCTGACAGTTTGATGTCCAAGAGAATAGAGCACTGAAGAAAATTTCCAAAGAGGTGACTACTCTGAGAATTATAGTGGTCCCCCCAACCGCTCCTGATGATTGAGAACTTCGTTAAAGTCCCCACTAAGAATCCAAAAGGTATCAACACTTATAACAATAGCCGATAAATCTTCCCAAAAAATACATCTTTCACCTTCATCATTTAGAGCATAAACATTGCAAATTGCGCATTGAGTTTCATTGGAGGTAATTATGCCTTGAAGAATTAAAAGACGAGGCCTTGAAATAATATTATTAAAAGAAAAGAAATCCTCTAACCACATAGATATAAGTCCCCCAGCGCTGCCCTCAGATTCCACAAAGTTGAAGAGGTGATTTGAGGGACCCCAAAGCTGCTTGATCATTTTACCAGTAACAGAGGTGAGCTTCGATTCTTGAATTAGGAGCATATCTGGTTTTTCTGCTTGCACAAGATTCTTAACCAATCTACGCTTCTCGTTCCGGCCAAGCCCCCTAACATTCCAAGAAATCATCTTCATAAAAATAAAACAAGGTAGGGGGAGGCCAGCCAGCTACGATGTTATGAAGTTACTCGTTCTCCCTTCTCTCGAACTCATCCCAATTTCAAGATTCCAAAATTCCCAAAAGATTGACACCATCTTCCTCTTTATCCTTTACACAGTGACCCAACTTTTTCCCTACAACCCAGCACTCAGCTGCCGCCTTAGAGATGGCCTTACTTTTGGATTTGCAGCTAATATGTGCTGTCTGATATGTATTGCCCTCAGATAGACTACTAATTCTGAGATTTGCAGCAGTATGAGCCTTTGAAGATGAGAATTTCTTAAGGCAAAGCGGTTTACTATTGTTAGGTTTATTGGGATCAGAAACTTTACCTTTTTCTTTTGATTTAGCTACCACTAAAGCTTTAGCTTTGATAAGTTTGCATCCTCCACTGTAAAGCAGCGGGTTGTGAAGTGAACCTCCATTCTTGCATTTCCTTTTACCCAATTTCTTCACCAATTTGACAAGAGCAAATCTACTCTGCCATCGATGGTGGAGCAATGGCTGATGCTATCATTTTGACTCCCACCACCGAGTGATTTGTTACCAGGGCTTAGGGTTGGGCTTAGCACAGGTGCAGCAGGCCCAACTAAAGGAGGAGGACCACTTGAAGGTCATTTGGGTCATGAGGAGAAGGCCCAAGAAAAGGAAGCCCAGGAGGGGAAAATTGTCTTTGCAAAATTCTTAATGAGTGGCTTGATTCTTGGACACGAGAAATTGGGCTCAATTGGGCTGAATCCAGCCCAACATCACTGGAAGCTGGTAGGGCTCCCAAGAGAGGGATGGAAGAGCTTGATTTTAAATTCAAAATTTGAATTGGTGAACGCTAAAAAGACAGGTGATGTCCAATCTGCGGAGACTCCGATGGAACTCGAGCCAAAACCACTTCACCCTGCTCCGGTGGGATCTTGCCGGAAAGTTTTGAAGTTCGGTTATAGACAGATTCATCCGAAGTGTGTGCGAAGCCACTTGATAGCATGTGTTCTGTTCCCACATCCTTTTCAGCCTAGCCCCCACAAAAGCACTGCAACACTTCAACTCTCAGATAGTCTGCACTATCATCCTCATAAAAAGAGATGTCATAGGCTCTCCCTTCAATCAAAATATTGGTTTTTCTGTTGATTTTTGGCTTGTAAGAGGATAAAATGAGAATTTTAGCAATATCAAGTCGTTTCCGCCGTCGGTGAAGCTATCAACTTTGATGAACTTTCCACACAATGATCCTATCAAGCCAAAGAAGTCGATATTCCAGGCATTTAAAGGTACCCCTTCACATTTGAGCCAGACGAATCTTGATTCGAATGAGTCTTCCCTATCCCAAGGCTTAATTAGATCGAACCATTGTTCAAGACCTTGTAGATTTTGATTAATGGCAGATTCCATTTCGTTTTGGTTCGGGAATGCGAGAAGGACCATATTGCCTCCCATCGGTGCTATGGAGCAATTGAGAAACCCCATTCCTTTCAGCAAATCCTTTAGATCAAAGAGGGAGGCTGGTGAGTGTAAATACCCAACTGCACACCCAGCAAGCCATGAAACATCTACCACTTTGGGGCAAAATTGTAAATTAGGTTTTAATGGAGCATTGATGTCTCTGGGCTTAGGAATAAATGCTTGTTTGTGTCATCTATCTGATCCATTGAGATCCATCTAAACAGTTCATTTGTCTTTATTGATGTTGAAATCCCTTCCTGTCTAACTATCAAGGACCCCATTGTAAAGAGCTTGTTTGACCAAAAGGCACCTATCCCAAAGAAAATCACCATTACATTTAAGAGCCACTTGCTTTGCTTCTCTTAGGTTATTGAACCTCACGAAACCATATTTATCTATCCTTCCAGTCCTGCTTCTTTGTGGTATATATACATCCTTAACATCCCCTCTTGATTTGAAGTATTTCCATAAGATAGCTTGATCCAAATCCCTATGAATGTTATCAACGAAGAGTGAATGATTTGTTCTCAGAAACTGCAAGTCAAGGTATATGTGGTGACATAAAGACCTAAGATGATATATGGTTTTGAGTATTACTATACTTTCCAGAGAATTTTAGTGTCTTTAGCAGCTATATTTCTGGAAGTGACCAATATTGATGCTAACACGAAGGTCAACAACCTTCAAACATCAAGATATGCAGACGCAATTGAACAACATTTGAAAAACAGAGGCATAGAAGACTTTTCAAGAATAATTAGAGATGAAAGTAGACAAAATTTAGAACTATGTCACAGTAACATTACTTGTACAATTAGTAAAAGATATTGCAAGTCCAGTAATGAGAACTACGAACTTAAGAATGATTCGAAATAAACATAAGATAGGTAGTCTTGATGACATCTTAAGCATCATTGTAGAGATTTGCTGACTTTTCGTATTCTTTCTTTTCCATCTTCCCAAGTCCTAAAACCTTGCATTAATGTCAACAAGAGGAGCTAAATTTCACCATGCATTTAATCAATTGTAAAGGATGACAAGGCTGCTTCAGATCCAATATCAACACATATGCCAAGAGTTACTCCCTAATTGGGCTGTAATTATAGCCTATGATTAATGAACCCCGTCAACAATCAGACAACAAAATATAAATGCATGTTGACACATGAACACTTGATGTGACACATAAGGACACTTTCTTATCTAGAAAAAGAACATAAAGCTGAGACATGAGAGAAACTTCCTTTTAAATACATATGAAAACTTTTAAAGGGCGCCTCCCTCTCACAGAAATAAATTTTCCCTCAGAATGGGCGTTGAGAGTAGAGGAGGCGAGGCTAGGTACGCTTGAGTTCTTGAAATGCCTTCTCATACTCTTCCGACCACTCAAAGGCTTTACGAAGAACTTTGAAAAAAGGCAGACATCGGTCGGTTGCTCGGGACTTAAATCTGTTCAATGCTACCACTCGTCCTGCCAGACTTTGAACTTCCTTTGTTGATTTGGGTGACCGCATATTGATAATGGCCTGGATTTTCTATGGATTGGCCTCAATCCCTCGTCTGCTAACTAGGTACCCTAAGAACTTGTTGGACAAAACCCCGTATGCGCACTTTGCTGGATTCAACTTCATTTAGAATTTTCTGAGGATGCCGAAGGCCCCGGTCAAGTGCTTGAGATGGTCAGAATCATCCCGGCTCTTGTCCAGGAGGTCATCAATGTATACTTTCGTACTAATCCTGATCAATTCTCTAAACATGTGGTTAACCAAGCACTGGTAGGTCGCTCTCACATTCTTGAGACCAAAGGGCATTGCCCGATAGTAATAGGTTCCTTGGTCGGTAATGAAGGAAGTATTCTCTTCATCAACGGGGTACATGCGGGTCTGATTGTACCCTAAGTAAGCATCCATGAATCTAAAGAGTGAGTGGCCTGCCGTTGCGTCCACCAGGAGATCTATTCGCGACAGTGGGTAGCAATCCTTGGGGCAGGCCTTGTTTAGGTCAGTAAAATCTACACAGAGCTTCCACTTTTCGTTGCTCTTCTTGACTAAGACAATGTTTGCCAATCAGTTGGGGTACTGCTCTTCATAGATTGATTGGGCTCTAAGGAGTTTTCTGACTTCTTCACAAACTTCTTCTTGTCTTTCTAGGGCCATCCCCCTCCTCTTTTGCTTAACCGAGTGAAAGCTCGAGTCAACATTGAGTCATTGGACATGACGCGGGGATCAATTCTTGGCGTGTCTTCGTGGTTCCAAGCGAAGACGTCTTGATTCTACCTCAAAAACTGTTAACTTTTCCTGGAGCTCAGGCTCCAAGAGGGAACCAATGCTGACAATCCAGTCGGGACACTAGAGATCTAGAATTATTTGTGTAAGCTTCTTGATCGGGCTCACTCTATCCATTTCTTCTCTTGGGGTCCATCTCTTCAACATTTAAAGCCTCCGGGATTGTGCCTTTGCATAGTGAGGTGACATAACAACTTCAGGCTGTGGCTTGATCTCCCTTCAAAACCCTTGGCCCCTGTGGGGTCAAAAATTTAATAACCAAGCTATAGGTCGACACAACCGCCTTGGCTCGGTTGAGAGTCGGCCACCCGAGGATAATGTTGTTCGCGGATGGGGCTTCCACAACCACAAAGTTGGTGAGTATGGAGACCTGCTGTGGATGAGTACCCATAAGCACCGGTAACTCGATCATCCTGAGCGGTTCTGTACTGGACCCATTAATCCCACCAGTGGAGTTGCCACCAGTCGGCGCCTATCTCTTGAGATCCCAAGTCGATCAAACACCGAAGTGAAAAGTATGTCTATGGAGCTTTCGATGTCCACCAACACTCGTTTGACCACATAATTACCACTAGGGGATCATCATGAGGGTAATGTATACCCTGGATATCACTGGATGAGAACGTAAGGGTATTAGATGGTGGGTGACCGATGGGCTAGACACACACAACATTCGCTCAGGATCCTAGGGCATACCTCTTTCTAACCGAGTACGAGTCTCCACCACCCGACGTTCCTCCGGAGATCACGTTGATGTTACTGAGGGGCTGCTGCAGCTTGGGAGGTCGGGCACCTTGTCGCGGCTATCTGTTACTGATAAAAAACTCGGCAAGATGACCTTTCTCGATGAGCTTCTCGATGCCAATTTTTAGTTTGAAGCAGTCCTCGGTATCATGACCGTGATCTTTGTGGTACCGGCAGTACTTGTCCCGATTTCTTTTCTCGGGTGGGCTATTTAACTTCGTTGGTTTTTTTAGCACATTCTGGGCTTCGGCGGCGGCCATCTCTTCTTGTATAGGTCGGGAAAGTGGTGTGCAGGCCATCGGGGTCTGATCCCGTCCACCCTTCTGTTGGTTCTGCTTTGGCCTCTTTCCCAAGCCCTTCTCAGAGCCTTCGTGTTTCCTCTTAGCTCTGGTAGACTCGTCATCCGTAAAACCTAAACTTTTGGACTTCAAGAACTCCTAGGTGTCTATGTGCTTCCCAACTCTCTCTGAGAGTTCAACCTGCATGGCCGGTCATTTTCTATGAAACGATGCGGCGACCTTGGCATTCTGAACCCCCAAGTAGAAGGCTGTAATGGCAACTATCTCATTCCAATCATAAACCTAGAGTTTCTGCTGGTTGAACAGATCAACAAAATCCTTTAGGGACTCTCCATTCTGCTACTTGATAGTAAGAAGCTAAGTGTCAGGTTGCAGTTGGTCGAGCATACCTATGAACTGGCTGATGAACTGCTTGCTGAGCTCCTTAAAATTGCTATTCGATCGAGGTTTCAGGGAGTTGAACCATTACATGGCCGAGTCTTTTAAAGTACTGGGAAGGACTAGGCAATGCAGTTCATCGACGATGATGGCGAGGGCCATCTGAGGTTTGTAGGTTCGAACGTGATCGACCGGCCTTCCCGAACCATTGTAAGAATCTAAATGAGGCTGCTTGAATTTGTGCAGGATGGAAAACCTCGTGATCTGGCTAGAGAATGATGACTCGGTCTCGGTGTTAACACAATCCTAAATAGAACTTCGGCCAAGCTTCTTAGCCATTCCGTCGATCTGCCCCTCTAAGTCCTTGATGCGGTCTTCCACGTCTTCGTGATCGGTACCTGTTGGGTAGGTTGGGTCAGCGGAAGAGGCTTCCTCCTTGCAGTGTGCTGTCCTCTGGGACAAGGCTCAACTATAACTTCGGTTGATCGTATACCTAAGATCACTCTGACTCCTTGCCGAGTGATCCTGGGCCGATTCTCGGGTCATGAATTCTTGTACCTCCATTCTCGAAGCACGCCTGTCATTGATGTTTCTAGCATCCTCACCACGGATTGGGTTGGCTCGGGCACGTTGTCGGGTCCATATTGGTTCCCGACCACGCTTGGAGTTCCTGGGTCGTTCCCTAACCTGCGGAGGATTATTTTGTCAGGCCAGCAGAGCTTCGATCTACTGTTGGGTCTGGCGCTAGCCCTCCAAGAGCTGTGCAAGAGTTACAGTGATCTGTTCAAGTGTGAGGATGGCCGCAACCGCAGCCGCAGCCGGTGTGGGGGCCGGTGGATCCTCCTGGTTGGTTGGGTTGAACAGTCTTCTTACTCTTACGGGGAGGCATGATGATCAGTCAAAAGTTCTTGTTTTTAGAAAATTGTCTTTCCCGTAGATGGCGCCAAACTGATGATGCCTTATTTTAGAGCAAGAAGAATGCGTGGTGAATAATGTAATGTAGTATAGAAAGAAGAGAAAACAAGAGATTTGTATGTGGTTCGGCCCTATTAATGAGGTAACCTACGTCCACGGGTGTGTCTGAGCATGTACACTAAAACTATAATGGTCCGGTGAACTTGGTGATTCAACAAGGAGACTGGAACTACCGGAGGTCGGTCGGGCTGTGAGAAGAAGGGTGTGCTTACAATATGAAATGCTAGGTTGCTAGGTTTCAGATCGGATCCACTTGAGAGGGGATGAGAGGTTTCTTTTATAGTCATAAGAGACCTTCTCGTACATGGAAATAGTTAGAGATGGAAACCAATCAATTAGAGCTGATCTACATAGAATAAGGCAGTTTCCTAATCCGATTTGATCAACTACAAGGAATGACAACTTTCTCGAAGATTGATATACATTCAGGATATCACAAACTGTTGGTTCGACCTGAGGATATTTCGAAGACTGCTTTCAGTATGAGGTATGGGCATTATGAATTCTTGGTTATGTCTTTTGGATTAACCAATGCCCTAGCAACATTCATGGACCTAATGAACGGAGTATTTAGACCCTACATGGACCAGTTCATTATTATGTTCATAGATGACATTCTGATATACTCGAAGACCAAGGAACAACATGAGTAACATGTAAGGATCGCAGTGCAGACCCTCCAAGACAACCACTTATATGTGAAGTTCAGTAAGTGTGAATTTTGGCTGAAAGAAGTCAAACTCCTAGGACATGTTGTCTTACAAGATGGAATAGTTGTTGACTCGTCAAAGACAGATGCAGTGCTGGATTGGAATATACCAACTACTGCAATGGAAGTTAGGAGTTTTCTTGGTCTAGCTGGATACTATCTGAGATTCGTGGAAGGATTCTCCAAGATTACAGCTCCTCTTACCGGACTAACGAAGAAGGATTTGAAGTTTGAATGGGGTAACAAGCATGAACGCGCATTCCTAGAATTGAAGGAAAGATTGACCACAACGTCAGTGCTTGCAATACCCAAGAGCAGTGAGTAGTTCACCATTTATAGCGACGCACCACACCAAGGGCTGGGATATGTTCTCATGCAAGATGGGCAGGTAGTCGCACATGGGTCACGACAATTGAAACCTCATGAGTTGAATCATCTGACACATGACCTCAAGCTAGCCGTAATTGTGTTTGCACTCAAGATTTGGAGGCATTACCTCTACGCTTAGAAGTTTGATCTATTTTCGGATAATAAGAGTCTGAGATACTTGTTCTCTCAACGGGAGTTGAACATGAGGCAGCTACATTAGATGGAATTGTTGAACGACTATGATTTCACATTACAATATCACCCAGGTAAAGCGAACGTGGTTGCCGATGCTTTGAGTCGGAAACCCCAGAGGATAGTAGTAGCTTCTCTTATGGTCAAAGAGTGGCAAGCATTATAAACTTTGACTGAATTCGGTATTCCGGCCTCAGACACAAGTGGAGGACGACACTTTGGATGTCTCATGGTGTTAGGGATATATACTCAAAGCCATGCTTTATGTAGTTGATTTATTTTTCATTTAATAAAATCAATTATTCCATTTTTATGAGAATCTGTGTGGGCAATGTTTGCATTATATTGTTTATTTAATATTGTGCATGTGTGTCTCTTATTCTACATAGTAGGTGGTTTGGTGTGTAGAGTTCGGCTTACACACGGAAGATCAGACCATCGAATCTTGTAGAATATAAGATTTTGGTTTACAGTCTTGGATGGGATTGGACACACCATCGGTAGGACTACAACATGGTGATGTAGTAGGTTTGTCTTTACTGCGGGAAACGGTATAGTTTTAACTCACTATGCTGGTACACTTTGTGTATTAAACGGGACCGACTTGGGGTAATTATCTTTGTACTGACTTATAAGATAATTAATACCTCATGGCTATTATGAGTGCTTACGTACATTGGATATTTGCGCTTTCATCCCTAAAAGGGTGAGATCCTTAAATGGGTCAATATCTCATTGGATTGGGTGACAATATTAATTGTGTGGTGGATATTAATTAATGATGGAATCCATATCTCAATTTTGGGATTGATGATATCCCCTTGAGAAAGCTTATAAGTTTTGATTATATCAAACCCTCCAGGTGGATTTTGTATCCGACATATCAGATAAGTTATGCAGAGGATCTCAAGGAATTTTAAGAGATTAATTAAATATGTTTGTCAGTAATTATTTTTAATTAATGGATATCTGTAATCTTAACTTGGGGAGATAATAAGCATTTAATAACTTCGAGCTCGAAATATATTTTTAAGATAAGTGTAGGAGTGCAATTATAATTCTTTAGTGGTATGAATTATAATTTATGAAAATAGGAATCTGATTCAGTTCGAATTAGGGTTTCCTAATTCCATAAGGAAGCCTATTCCTTATTGACTTCTTATGGTCCCTATCGTAGCCTATATATATATATATATGCTGCTTTGACTCTCTTCTCTGTTTGCGTTTTTTTTCCCCATCAAGAGTATTATAAATCCGAATACAAAAGAGAGCGTAAAAAGGGAGAGCAGCAAACAGAAAGGATTTTGAAAGAGTGCACGCTTAGTTCGATATTCTGGCAGCAGAGGAATATAGTATAAGATCGTGAGCTGTTATCGAGCCCGTGTTCTCAATTCCTCTACTACAACAATCCGTTTTTGCAGTTCAAGGTAACCCTAGTTCCGCCCTTGTAGGGTTATTGTAGCTTTCACATAATTTTTTGCTATACCAACTTATACGTGCTATCACGGATTCTGGGAACGCAGTTTCCTAACACATGGTACAACCAACCCTCATCAGCCGTATCCTTGAAGCACATAAGAGGAATGAAGGACTTCAGCAATGGTTCACAAGCAACGCGGTAAAAAGAACCCAAGAATTGGAGTATTGGTGTAGATAGAGCATAAAGATGTAGAGGTAGACTTTGTGTGCCTAATGATGATAATCATAGAAAGGACGTGTTGGACGAATCACACAAGTCGCGAATGACTATTCACACAAGTCGCGAATGACTATTCACCCAGGAGGCACAAAGATGTACAAGGATTTGAAGAGAAACTTCTAGTGGGAAGGAATGAAACGAGAAGTTGTTGAACTCGTGTCTCAATGTCTTACGTGTAAACAGGTGAAAATGGAACACCAAAAACCATCAGGACTTCTACAACCGTTACCCATTACCAGATGGAAGTAGGAGCATATTACCATGGACTTCATGGTAGGTTTGCCGAGGTCACAGCAAAACCACGACGCTAATTGGGTAGTTGTGGACCGACTTACCAAATTAGCGCATTTCATAGCTTAGAGTATGTCATTTCCAACCAAGCATTTGAGCCGGATGTACCTATAGTAGTTGTGCGACTGCACAGTGTAACCGTCTCTATTGTATCCGACCGCGATTCGAGATTTGCTGTAGAGTTTTGGAGAAGTCTACAAATAGATTTGGGAACCTCATTAAGCTTGAGCACAGTCTTTCACCCACAGACTGATGGACAGACAGAACGAGTTAACCAGGTGATGGAAGACATGCTTCGAGCGTGTGTTATTGACTTTAAGAGCTCATGGGAGACTCATCTACCTTTGGTCAAGTTCGCTTATAACAACAGTCACCACTCGAGCATAGGAATGGCACCCGTTGAGGCATTGTATGGAAGGTCGTGCCGATCACCTTTGTGTTGGGCAGAGGTTGAAGATAATCAACTACTTGGACCTGAATTAGTTCGGGAAACTAATGAAAAGATCTAGATTGTGAAAGAAAGGATGCAAACTGTGCAGAGTAGACACAAGAGTTACGCAAAAAAATGGCGCAGAAGTTTGGAGTTCAACATTGGAGATCATGTGCTGCTCAATGTATATCCAGTGCGAGGAATTGTTAGATTTGGTCAGAAGAGAGGAAAGTTAGCACCGTATTTTATTGGACCTTTTGAAATTCTCGAGCGTGTAGGAAAGGTTGCCTACAGACTCGCGTTGCCACCTAAGATGTCAGGAGTACACAACGTCTTCCACGTCAGCATGTTGAGGAAGTGTGCTCACAATCCGAGTTATGAGATCAATTTTGAAGACATCGAGGTGAACGACAATGTATCATTCCATGAAGGACCAGTGCGAATCTTGGATCAAGGAGTCAAGAAGCTGAGGAATAAGAAAATTTCATTGGTGAAGATTCAATGGAAGTTCCATGACGAAGGAGAAGCTTCTTGGGAGCTAGAGTTGGAGATGCGTGAGAAGTACCAAGATTTGTTTAGTGACTTCGAATTTCGGGGACGAAATCTTTATTTAGAGGGGGATGATGTAATACCCGCTATTTTCGTTGTACTTTTATACTTCTTTTGATATAAATGAGATTCAACATGCTTGTCTTTACATTTCTTGTAATGCTATTTTCAATTGATTGAACGTTCTCAATCGATTGACTTTTGTTCTTTTCAATCAATCAAACATTTTCGATCAATCGAACTGGTAACTTTTTAATTGATCAAACCTTTCCCACTGATCGAAATGCTGCCGAACTGAATTCCTAATGTGGACCCACTTCAATCGATCGAACACACCTTCAATCAATCGAAAGTCACTGAACTTGTATACTAAGTTTATTTTGCGGGGACCAAGTTTATTTTGCGGGGCCCTCATTCACTCACCTATTCTATATATATATATATATTATACACACACACACACATGGGTTGCTGAATTTGGGAGAGAGTTTAGAGAGGGAGAGCATATATATATACACATACATATACATTTATATACACACCCATATATATAGACCCACCAACAATCATACACACACCCTCACTGGAGGGAGAAGGAGGAAAAAAGTAGGAGTAGAAAGAGAGAGACATAAGAGGAAGAGAAGGAGAAAGGGGAAAGAGGAGAGAGAGAGAGAGCTCACACAACACACTCGCCGCCACCCCGAGCTCGCCGGCCTCACCGAACTTTAACGGTGACTGCCCAAACTTACTTGGTAGCATAGATATGTAGTTATATATGTGTTTCAGCATGAAAGAATGGACCCCAAACATGCACGGGAGGTCCAGTTTAGTCTGAGAAGAAAACCACTTCTCAATTGATCAAACTTGGTTTCGATCGAGTGAACACAGACAGATCTCAAGCAATCAAACTTAGTTCAATCGATCGAACTTTAACTTTGTCAATCGATTGAAAAGACTTCAATAGATCGAACCTAACTTAACTTTGTCAATCAATTGAAATGACTTCAATCGATTGAACATGACAGAATGACAAATGTTCTGGTCATTAGTATCTGATGAGCTGTTAAGTTGTTTTATATCATGTGCTGGTTGTCAGAAGTTGTATCAGAATAATACACACGATGAATAATGGGCTTAATGCATTAAACAGTGGAACCATTTGCGAAATGATATTATAATGTGGTTAATCGGATTAACAAGCCGACGTGCATGATAGTCGGTTCATTATACGTAAAGGTCGGTGTTGTGTATGATTGAGTATGTGGGATTATGATAGTCAGGTGTGTGGGATCCGGTTATATGTTTAGAAAGCTGGGACTACGTGTCAAGCTTTGTTGTATGCGGATGTGGTTTGTGAAATACCTATATCACCTTAGTCTGATAGAGATGAAAGGAATATCACCTTAGTCCAAGACCGAGATAGGAGATTCGACAGAGGCTAAGGGATATGTCACTTTGGTCCATGACTGAGTCTAAGAGGTAGACTTTATGGAAGAGCATGTATCGGGGCATGTTGGTCGTATGTATCAGGGCGTGTTAGCCGAAATGTATCAAGGCGCTTTGGCCAGAAGGATGAGACTACGTGTTAGAGTTATATGATTAGAGAGTTGGGACTTCGTGTCAGGTTCGATTGGTTGAGATGTAAAGTTACGAGCGAAACGTGGACCCAAGAGTCCATGTTATGTTTGGGATTGTCTGGGACGATGCCCGTTGATATATATATATATATATAGTTGGTGCATTCATGAATGCGGATGATGAGATGATTCCTTAAATGTTGTTGTTTCATATATAATGCATATCTATCGATATTTTGTTAGTATTTACATTCACTCAGCTTTAGTAGCTGACGGCGTTTTATGCCGTTGGATATTCTATGTCCAACTGGCCAGGTTTATGAGAATATAGAGGAGGAGTACTTGGCAAGAGGCTATGAAGAGGAGGCCAACTATGATGGAGGCTATGCTAGAGACGACTACTACGCAAGCTAAAGACTTGAACCCGTGTCGCAGTTAGTTTATGTTTATGTCTTAGAGACTTTTGTATTAGTTAGGGTTTGTAATTGGCATATGTTACCTTAATACTTTATTTATGTTTCCACTGCTACTTATGGTTTGTAATAAGTTAGTAAACTCTGATTTTATATATCCAACTTAGAGATTCCAAATGCTTGGTTTGATTCAATACTCTAATGGTTAGACTTTAGTTATGGACAATATGGTGACTTTCAACTGTCATGGCCTAAGAGTCTAAAAAGGAATTTATTTTCTCTATTTTTGCTACTGCGGGCCATGACATAATGTATATCATTAAAAATATTTTCAAGAAATTTTCTCTTTCATTTAGCAATATAAGCTCACCAATCTCATGAAACTTTCCAGTATGCCATAGCTATGCAGCACATACATAATAGTTAATCTACTATCAAAGTCATTAGAATGTTCCATACCTATTAATCTTCAAGTGTGTGTGTGAATGGATAACCAAAATACAAAACTTAAATTTCAAAGCTCGCATAACCTAAGACACTATCAAGACATTCATTTTGACTCAACTGTCACCGGGATTACACTCTCAAGATGAAATCACTCCGAATTTGGTGTAATAATTATCACTTATGATATGGAAGCTATAAAGACTAAATACAATGGAAACAAAGGATTCACATATCTAAATTGAAAAATGGACATTTTAGTGCATAAAGTCTCATGAAAGGATACTTTTCACTAGGAAAGCGAGATACCGTAGAGAACTCTGTCATTACCTTAACTTCAAATCCAATTTACTTAAAAATCATCAGGACTTTGAAAAATAGGTGCTCGATTAAGAAGAAAGAGGTTCGTGATTTTCAATTGGGTCAAAGGATGTGATTGTACTGTCTTCTCATTTTTTGCTAATTTCCCCAACATCTTCAATCTTCACTTTTCTCCTCTCTCTTTTTTTTCATTTCTTTTCTTTGCCACTCTCTTTTTACAACTTTTTTTTCTTCTTTTGTAGTAACCATTGCCATTTCCTTTTTCTTTTCATGTTTTACTTTTTTGCAATCTCAGTGTATATATATATTCTATTTTTCTTTCTTTGTCAACTTTTCCTTATTCACACTAACACTTTTTCTTGTCAACGCAAAACATCCCAATCATACTTAAATAAAGAACTGAGGCTTGAACTCCTAATTTTGAGTTAGGTATGGACTTCAGGATTGTGAAGACAAGGCAATTATGGTAAGACTCAAAGGGTGAATTAAAGGAATACCATAAAGGTAGGCTAAGGTTGTATAATATATGTATGGTCAAAAGATGGCCTAATTCATCTTCTAAGTTAATAGGATTATTCATTTCAATAAATTCAAGAGCTCTACATTTTGGTAAATCCTGAACGTTCTCTTCTAGTGATTAGTCAAATGAAGAAAATTGAGATTTTCAAAGAATTAAAATGCTTTTCAAAAAGTAAGAGCAATTGTATAAAACCCTCAAGAAGAAAGAATGGCTCAAAAGCTCACGTGGGTGCTCAAAAGCTCACTTGGGTTATATTAGTCTCCACTACAGTCTCTCAAGACACCTAAGCTATGCTTACTCATCCATTTTAGCTAAGTACAAGGTTGTCACAACATGCTCAAGTTGTTTAAAGATTTAAAAGCATAAAACATAATAACTAAGATAGTAAAAAAACTATCATAGTGTATCACATACTAATAACACAGAAAATAACTCTAATGTATCATAACTAACTATATTAACTAACAGAGAAATACAAAAACCATCTTATTATCTTTAAAAATTAAAATTTTTAAAATTTTTGCAATTTTAATTTACTGAGTTACATGTTGTTAAGTAGGTATATGACACTACAGCATAAAAAGAAAGAAATGAGGCATGCAATGACTCACTCCCCCTAACTAAAACTAAACATTGTCCTTAATGGTCTAAACTGAGCACATGGACATAAAAAATAAAGCGAGAGAAGGGAGGATGTTACCTCGAGGCGTTAAAGGCAATTATTTTTTGTTACAGTTTTTTTTAACTTACCTGCAAAATCATTAGTGGCAACAAGGAAAAATAGAAAATATAATACAACTAATCAGATAAAAAATTTGGTTAAGCAAGATATTAATCGTATAGCAGTAACCAAAAATTTTGAGAATCTTCCCAATGAAACAATTTAGCAGTGAGAAGAATGTAGGGATCCTCATAAAAATGCAACTCCCCCCAACTAATGTCATGCTCAAGGTCAGAGGAGATAATGCATGAAACATGGCCTCCTAGATGATTGTGAATGCTTATTGGAGTTGTGCCACACATTTTAGAACCTACACTCAAGAAATGATCAAGGTGGAGTTCATTTCCTAAAACGTCCTCAATTTTATAAGTAGGAGGTGGCCACGGTTCAATGAAAGGGACAGGGTCTAAGTGATGTTCTAATGAAGCTTCATTACCCTCCTCTTATTCGAGAACATAATCTACAGAAATATTATCATAGGAATTGGATTTCTGTTCTATGTACATAGCTTTAGACTGGACTTGAGTAAAATTATCAATTGAATCTTCCAAGTCTTCTCTCAAAGAATTTGCAAATTTAAAATTTTATGAAGTGCATGTGCTAGAATCCTTACTATCCTCTTCTACAACACATTCTTTTTGTTCAAGAGTGGGGTACACATGACTTTCAAGCATGGGATGAGAGCTTTGATTGATAGTGAGGATAGGCGACGAGCAAATTGGTGACACCACGTCTTCGGTCAAAAGAGGTGAGGGTTTATGAATATCACAAGAATCTAAACCGGATTTAGATTTTTCAATTACATCATCCCTAGGGTCACTATCAAAGGTAGGGGTAAAGTCAACAGGGGACTCCTCCTTTCCTAAATGTGCACAATCACCTAAACTCTCTTTTCCATATAAGTGCTCAATCCTGTCCTCGTAACTCTCCTCACTAGATGTATCATCAATAAAAGACCTCTGAGCAAAACGAATGTGCAGCTTTACCCAGGAAGTGAGTGAGTTGATGTTTGGGGTGTATATTGAGGAGAAGATGGTTCTACAACTTCATGCTCAATGGCGTGGTTTTGGAGTTCTCATTGGGCTATCCATTTCTCTAGTGATTTGTTAAGTTTATTAATTTGATCCATCAACTTAGACATCGTTATAAACTCGTCATTGTCCTCCAATTCCATTCTATTGTTAGTGTCCTGAAATTCTGGTTGTAGTATTGAAGGATTGGTGTAGTCTTCTATAGGTTGGCTAGCAAGTGCCTGTTGAGATGTACTTTTTACCAATTTATCAATTGCACTATCTAGCTTTTCCATTTCTCTAAGCATTTTAGACATGATTTCTAACCTACCATTATCCTCAACTATGTTATCCTCCTCGTTATAACCATATGAAGTTTTGCCCCATTGTGGTTGGTAGTAATTCCCATCCCATTGTGTTTGTGGACAAGACTCGCAAAAGGGAAAGTCTTGGTATGTTTGGTAATCATGGGAACTACTATTATATCCTACACTATTATTTTGGTTATATCCCCATTGCGATTAATGGAACTCTCCATATGGAGGTTTTTGATACTTTGATAACATGGGGGACTAACATTATTATTTTCCCATTGTGGCAGTTAGTAGTACGTGGGTTGATAATGCGCATCATAGGTGGGTGCTTGCCAACTTGGGGTACAACTATTTTAATCTTCATGTGTGTACCAATTGGTGGCGTGTTTTGTGTATGTAGGATAATATGGATACGACATGTTTACCCAAATTTTTTAAATCAATAGAATTTAATTAGTGAGAGAAAAAGTCCAGAGGTTTTTTTTTAAAAGAAAAAAAATAGAAATAACTTAGTAAAATCCTAACCTAGTTGCCTTCCCCGGCAACGGCGCCAAAAACTTGACACGACAAAAAAATTGTGCGTCCTTGTGCAATACCCAAGTGTAGGTGATTGTGCAAGTAATAAAGTTTTGGTAAGACCAGGTCGAACCCAAGGGAAGGAATAGGGGGAATGTCTACTAAGTTACAACCTAAAGAAAGAAAAAGATGAATGTAGGAGTGGAGGGGTTCTAAAAAATACTAATGTATTAAATTAAACTAAATAATAAAGTCAAGCATAAAGAAACATAATAATGAAACATATAAATTGAAGGTTTTGGGAACATGTGAATCCACATTGATCATAACCATCTATCATGTATACTCATTAATGCATTATGGAGATAATTTCTCTTTAGCATCCCATATTTTTCTAAAGATAAAAGAATTAATAGCCTTTACATTAACCATGTTGTACTAATGTGTAACTATGTCATTTACAGTTGTTATAAAATATCATGTAGCAGTTTAAATCAATGGTTGAGACTTGCGCTCTAAGTATTGTTAGCATTTAAAGTGGTTTGCAAAAGTCATTGAGAAAAATAGCCTTAAGGCTTAAGTTCTAAAACATGTTTGATAAACTGAACTTACTAGAACAAATTGATGACAAAATTTCAAAACAGAAGGTCCTGGAATGCTTAAAAGAATCATCTCAAGAATTTCCCTTCCAATTGATTGGATGGGATCATCTCTCAATCGATTGAACTAAATTCAATTGCTTGACTTGGGCTCCATTGCAATCGATCAAAATTGGTCTGATTGATTGAATGAGGCTTTTCTGCAGATTGCATGGTAGAGGCTGGGGATCAACATTTTTTCACATATTCCCAACTTCTAAACTATAGAAACACGAATAAACTAATTATCATGCCCCACAGTACCAAAAATAGAGAAAATAAATTCCTTTTTAGACCCGTAGGCCATGACAGTTGAAAGTCACCACATTGTCCATACCTAAAGTCTAATCATCAGAGTAATGATTCAGACCTCGCATTTGGATATCTTAAGTTCAACATATACAAAGTTCGATACTAACTATTGATAGGTACAAAAATATCCAGTCAAAGTCAGCCCCTACCACCTCAGCAAGGAAGTGTCAGGTCACTAGATGACCACTCACGCTACGCAATCTTCCCAGGCTGTCCAGCCAAGACCGCTCGGTATGGGTCAACAGCTCGGGCGCACAGTACATGTCCGTCCCATGGAGGCACAGCACAGGCGCGTCTCCTGACTTGTTCTGCAAGGATCCAGGCAATCTCCTACCTCGATTGGAAGACTAATGGAAAGGGGAAGCAGTTTCCTAATCCGCTTAGAAAACTCCTCTAATTCGTGTAAATCGATTGTATTTAGACTATGTTTCCTAATCTATCTAGTTGCCATGTACGAGTGGTCTCTTGTGCCTATTAAAGAAATCACTCACCCTCATTGAAGGGGATCGCATTCTTATCTCATAGAATAGCAATACGCAACATCCATACGCATACACTCGGCTGGTCTCTAGTAGTACCGCCCACTTTGTTGGTTCACCAAAGGCCGTCGGTGATTTGTTAGCATAAGCCCTGTCCCTGAAGACGGTACACTTTGAGGAGGAAGCCTCTACTTCCGATCCGACCTACCACAATGACTCAGAGCAGAAGACCGACAGGGAAGGCGTGGAAGCCCGAATTAATGACCTAGAAAAATAAATCAAGAAATTGAAGAAGCCAGGTCACCACCACACCAACACAGAGACGGAGTCACCATTTAGGCATTTACCGAATGGGTAACGGGGTACGCCATCCCGCAAAAATTTAAACAGCCTCATCTTGACTCGTATGATGGCTCGGGAAGCCCGGTGGATCATGTCCGGACATACAAGGCTTAGATGGCGCTGGCAACCAACGCTGATGAACTGCACTACTTGGCCTTTCCAAGCACTCTGAGGGGCCCTGCAGCACAGTGGTTCCACTCCTTGAAGCCCCAATCGGTCGACAATTTTAAAGAACTTAGTAAGCTCTTCGTCAACCAATTCGTGGGCATGCTCGGAAGACCGCAGTAAGACCTCCAGTTACTTACCATCAAGCAGCAGAAAGGAGAGTCCTTGAAGGACTATGTTGACCGGTTCAACCAGTAGAAGCTCCAAATCCATGACCTAAACGAGGCAGTCGCGATCACCGCCTTTTGCTCGGGAGTTCAGAACACTAAGGTAGCTACGTCATTTCACCATAATCGGCCGGCTACTTTGGTAGAACTCTCGGTAAGGGTGGGAAATTATATTGATACCGATGAGTTTCTTAAGTCTAAACGGGAAAGTCAAGCGGAGGACGGCTCCCTGAGGCCAAAGCAGAAACATGAAGGCTCTTAAAAGAGCTCAGGAAAAAAGCCAAAGCCGGAGCAGACCCGAGAAGCTCGAGATCAAGCCCTGGTTATATTCATATCGCTCTCTTGACCTATCCACAAGGTTATGGTCATGGCAGAGTCACAAAGGTTGCTCAAGTAACCAACGAAGCTAAAGATCCCGCCGGATAAGAGGAACCAAGACAAATTCTGCCGTTACCAATTTTGAAGCTGTCTCCTTAGAATCTGAATCTGAATCTGATCCTGCCATATACGAAGAGGCATTGGCTACTGTTGATTCAGACCATTGGGTCAAAGCCATGAAAGCTGAGTTAAAATCTATGGATTCTAATTAGGTTTAGGATCTTGTAGAAATAAGTACCAACATTAAACCGATTGGCTATAAGTGGGTCTACAAGAGGAAAAAAGGATCTGACTAAAAGGTTGAGACATTCAAAGCAAGGCTTGTGGCGAAAGGTTATACTCAGAGAGAGGGCATCAACTATGAGGAAACCTTCTCGCTAGTAGCCATGCTCAAGTCCATCAGAATATTCGTATCCATTGCAGCATGCCTAGATTTTAAAATCTGGCAGATGGGCTTCAAGACCACATTCTTGAATGGCAATCTTGAGAAGGACATCTATATGTAGTAACCAGAAGAGTTCATAGCTGGCAAAAAGAAGACTTAGTATGCAAGCTGCAAAAGTCTATTTATGGGCTTAAGCAGGCATCTATGAGTTGGAACATTCGATTCGACTAAGCAGTCAAGTCATTTGGTTTCATACAAAATTTGGACGAACCTTGTGAATATAAAATGTGAAGGAAAGGTGGTAGCCTTTCTTGTACTTTATGTTGATGACATTCTACTCATTGGGAATGATGTAGGGGTATTGTCATAAAAAAAGTTTGGCTAGCTAGTACTTTTGATATGAAGGATCTAGGAGAGGCGGCTATATCCTTGGGATAAAGTTCTTTCAAGATCGTAAGCGAAAGATAGTGGGATTATCTCAAGCTACGTACTTATATCGATAAAGTACTTACTAGGTTTTCTATGGATAATTCGAAGAAAGGTTTATTACTTTTTAGGCATGGTAGCGTTCTCCAAGGATCAGTGTGTTAAGTTTGTGCCCTCAAACCATCTCTTTATGTATGAGAGATTAGCATTTTAATATATGGATATTAGTTTTGCATTTTATTGTGTATGTTTCTTTCATGAGATGATTGTTTATTCCTTAAGTATCATAGTAAGTAATTCGTGTATGTATGAGATGCATACAATGAGATACGAATTACTATTCTTTGATACTTAGAGTTTGTCACACTGGATGGTGAGACTGGATATCTCATCAGGTTTATACTATAGCATATTGACTACCATTGGTTGGAATGATAAATCTTGATCACTAGAATGTAACTCTTAGTTAACATGCTAGTGCTTGTAGTGCATTGACGGACCTGAGGTTTCCTATTGACGCTTAAGGCTGTCAACATTCGATAGGAACTCATAACTTGTATAAGGTATGTTGTCTCAATCTTGAGACGATTATGAACACATACTATGGATATGACTGCTTTGACTTACCAATCAGTGAGGTCTATAAAAGATCAACACCTGGGTATCTTGGGTATGTCATGTTCACAGGGTTGTGAACATATATTATCAAGATAGAATCTATCCTCTGATTCAGAGTAAGCATTCCCTTGAGAATGTCACCAAGTTGATTACTGAGAACTGCAGTCTTGTTGATAAGTAGTTATCGACATGTTTGGTAATCATGAAAGGTGAATGGAACTCAAGGAATATAAGAAGTAATCATGATTCAGGTTGACAGTAACAGGTATCCAACTACCTATATATGATTACGAATGTTGATGGTAGAGGGACATTAGTACAACATACAAGTTTAGTTATTGCTTCGAATATATTCTTTTATTTTGGAGTTCAGTTATCATTTCATAGTGGAGTAAAAAATAACTGGCCAGTTAGTTAGTTTGCTGATCAAAGAGTTTGGTCATGGTAATTAACAAACTGGTCTGAGCCAACAATAAAGAGCCTAGGAGGTCCCACTCTTAGCTCCGCCAGGATACTTGGAAAGACACTTGAGGACAATGTCAAGACAGTTTGATCGATCAAACTAGTTTCGATCGCTTGAAGTCTTGGCAGTTTCGATCGCTCGCGGATGGTTCGATCGATCGAAGGTTCGATCGATCGAAGCCACTTCGATCGCTCGAAGTCTAAAGTCAGTTTTGGAAATCTATAAATAGGGCAGCTACATTCAGGGTTTAATAATCGTCATTTTTCCTATACGAGAGCTGCAGAACCTGTTTAGGGCTTCCCAAACCTTCCCATCCTCCTTATTAGAGATCCCACCATCTCTAGTCTCTCCGGGAAGCATCCGCAGGAATCATAGGGGTAAAGACAACCTAGTGGAGGCTGCTACATCACCAAGGAAGAAGAATATCAGAATTGGGTTCAAAACTTGAGGTATAATTCTTCTCCCTCTTGTTAGTACGCATCTATAAAATTGACGGGTAGTAGATCCGGGCATACCGATAAATTTTTGTAACTCAACCATTTCACTGCGCATTTAAAATTTGATTTTAAACCTGTTTTTCCTTCAATTGGTATCAGAGCCATGCTTGTTTGGATCTATAGATGCATTTTGGAACACTAGTTTTGATATGCATGTTGTTTTTAGAACTATTTTTGAAACTGCATCATCACAGATCTGTTTCTATAGTATTATCGCAGCAGAATACAAATCTGTGATTACATTAGATGCATGATGGATTCAATCGATCGAAGTAGTCTCGATTGATCGAACCTTCTCTATACTCAAGCGATCGAACTAGTTTTGATCGATCGAACTTTGTTTCTGTTCGATCGATCGAATGTGGTTCGATCGATCGAGTGTAACTCTCTGTCTAGGTTTTCAGTTTACAGTTTTAAAGGTTTAAAAATATTTACTTAAATTTTTATTATTATTCTATAAGTTTTTCAAAACAATCTGTAAATTTGAATGTTCAATCGATTGAACTATGTTCAAGCGATCGAAGGCTCGATTGATCGAACCTTTATCGATCATTCGATCGATCAAACCGTGACAGAGAACTGCGATGTTGTTTTGTGTTCTAAATCAGTATAAAGAGTTTATGTACTATGCGAATCAATTAGGGGTTCCAATAGATAAATATATTAGTTGTATATGCGTGGATGTGCGTACGACTAACCCTTTTACAGCAAGTTTAGTCCGCTATCTCCCATGGCACCAAGTTGTTTTAAATTTCGTATTTAAATTGTTTGAGATTGGTGTTTGATGTATTAATTGTTGGTTTGGTTTTGAGGCATGTGTAAAGGGCGCTGCGACTTCAATCCTACGAATAGGAAAGTCGTACCGGTTTCCCTGGCCTTTTATTTGATTGTTGCTATTTCTTTTTCTAGGTAAATTGTCAGCTTCAAAAGAAGCATAAGACCAATGTAATAGAATTAGGATATCCATGAAGATGGAGGAGCAAGCCATTGTCCATAAAGATAGAGCCGGAGGCGACCAAACCAAGAAGGAGGTTCTGTGGAGATAGAGCCATAGGAGATAAAGGCATCATTGGATGTTTTGATTTCATTTTAGTTTTTTGTTTTATGTGCTTGGTTTGTGATTGGCATTTAATTATATTGTTACTACTTGCATGCACACAAAACAAGTTTTCTAAAATAAAATTCAAATACCGTTTTCAACGCATTAGTAAACATTGGATGTTTATGGGTAATGTGTGGAAATATTTTTTAAGAAAAATCCTTATTTATTAAATCTAGTGGGAGAGGGTCTTATTAATAATACCCACGATATTCCATTAACGGTTCATTGTAAGATGAGTAGTGCATTCTGTGTCACCTCGTCAGGGGTGATCACTCCATATGGAGGGTATACTACTCATTGGTTACTAGATGTGAACTTCCTATGGATAGGATCAATCAGACATGTTAGAGGGTGACCACCACACGGAGGTGCTACTTGAGACGGTTGTGATTGGATCCTTGTTAATGGTACACACTAGCTAAACTATGGAGAAGGGATCCCACACGGGGCATTATTCAGAAACTTAGAGATCAAATAGGTTCGGGAGTCATAACTTATTTTGCAAGAGTTGCATAGCGGATAAGTCATAATAAATCGAAAGATCGAACAATGACCACTACACGGAGGCTTTGTTCTTTCGTTTCGATATTCCGGCGACTTTATTTTAAAATAAGAGTTTTAAGAATTCTTTTATTTTAAATTGTCAAATTCTGATATCCACATTTATTTTGTTTTGATTTTTTTTCCAGTAAATCATTATGTCTAGATCTGCATTTAGTCCTCTTGCCACCATACTTACACAAAACAAGTTAACCAAAAATAACTACACTAAATGGAAACGTAACCTTGACATCACTTTAACTGCAGAGGATCACATATATATCCTCACCACCCCATGCCCCGAAGAACCCGCGGCAAATGCTTCGACAGCTGCCAGACGCGAGTTCAATAAATGGAAAAAGTCGAATGGGATGGCTCGTTGTTACATATTGGCTTCTATGGCTAATGTGTTACAGCACCAATACCAGTCGAACAATTCCTCCAGTGACATTATCGAATCCCTGAAGAAGATGTTTGGAGAGCATGGCAGGCCTGCTAGGCAGGTAGCTATGCAGAAGATAATGAGTGCTAAGATGTCGGAAGGGACTCCAATCAAAGAATATGTTTTGAAAATGATTGGTTATTTAAACAAACTGGAGACCCTAGGTGCCAACATCGATGCACAGACCCAAGTTGATATGATCCTCAATACGATGTCACAGTCATTCGCTCAATTTAAACTAAATTATAATATGAATAAAATGGATTTCTTAATGAGCGAATTAATGAGTTCTTTACTGGCAGTGGAAGGGGTAATCAAACCTAGGGGCAATATTTTGAACATTAAGAAAAGTTCTTCCTCTTCTCGATCTGCACCAAAAGGTAAGAAAGGGAAGAAGAAGGCCAACACTGGTGGTCAAAGTGTTGGACCGATCCCTAAGATTGCAAAATCTAAAGGAAAAGGTAAGGGCAAAGGGAAGGGGGTGGCCAAGGCAAAGGAAAGTGTTTCCAATACGACGACAAAGGCCACTGGAAGAGGAATTGTCCAAAATTCTTAGCTATAAGAGTTCAAGGTATGATTGAATCACATGTGATTGAAGTAAGTTTTATAACAGATACTTCAAACACTTGGTGCATTGATTCTGGTGCGACTAACCATATCTGTAATTCATTGCAGGGGTTTAGATCAACCAGGAGGTGCAGTGATGGGGAAGTCGTACTTACTCTAGATTCTAGCACAACTGTATCTGCGGTTGCTATAGAAGTCGTAGTTTTAGAATTTTTAGACAATAAAGTTTTAATTTTATCAGATGTACTTTACGTCCCTTCAATGAGATGTAATTTAATTTTAGTTTCTAATTTATCGAATAATGGTCATTCTTTTCATTTTGAAACTGAAGTTGTGAATAAAAGAAATGGTTCTTTTATTTGTTCTGGTTTTAAATCAAATGGTTTGTATGTGATAACTCCCAATATTTCTAAAGATTCTTTTATGGAACTTAATAACTCAGTGGTAACTGTACCATCTAAAAGAAGGAACCTTCCACTAATCCAACAAGGCTTTGGCATATGAGGCTTGGCCATATCAATCCAAATAGGATTGGCAGACTAGTCAAAGAAGGGGTCTTAGGCGATTTGGTTCTCAAACCAATGAAAGTCTGCGAGTCTTGTTTAGAGGGTAAGATGACCAAAAGGCCCTTTCCAACAAAAGGGCAATAGGACCAATGCATTGTTGGAATTAGTTCATACTGATGTGTGTGGACCAATAAATATTAGAGCAAGGGGTGGTTATGAGTATTTCATAACATTTACTAATGACCACTCTAAGTATGGATATATGTACCTAATGTAGCACAAGGCTGAAGCATTTGAAAAGTTCAAAGAGTTTAGGGCTAAAATGGAGAAGCAATTGGGCACACATATCAAGTCCATTCGATCTGATCGAGGTGGCGAGTACCTCTCTAATGAGTTTATTGATCACCTAGTACAGAATAGGATTCTGTCACAGTTGACTATACCTGGTATGCCTCAGCAGAACTGTGTAGCAGAGAGAAGAAATCGGACTCTTTTAGACATGACTAGGTCAATGATGAGTTATCTGAGTTGCCATTATTCCTTTGGGGTTATGCTTTGGAAACTGCTGCATACATACTAAACCTAGTACCAAGAAAATCTGTTCCCAGGACACCACAAGAGATGTGGATTGGGCGCAAGCCTTCTTTGCAACATCTCTGGATATGGGGGTGTCCGGAACAAGTGCTGAAAGAAAAGATGAGCAAGTTGGATTCTAGATCGGAAGTATATTACTTCGTAGGGTATCCAAAGGGCACTTATGGATGGTGTTTTTATGATCTAAGAGAACAGAAAGTGTTTGTTAGTACAAATGATGTTTTCTTGGAGGATGACTATATCATGAACCATAAACCTAAGGGAAGGATAGATCTGAGAGATATAGAAGGAGATCCCTCAGTCCAACCCGCAGTTGATAACGATGTAAATCAAGAAAATACCACTTCTTCACCCAACCTGATAGATACATGTTCTTAGGAGAAGTTTTTGAAGCTGTCTCCATAGAATCTGAATCTAATCCTGCCACATACGAAGAGGCAATGGCTGATGTTGATTCAGCTCATTGGATTAAAGCTATGAAGGTTGAATTGGAATCTATGGATTCCAATCTGGTCTGGGATCTTGTAGAACTTCTAGCCAATATTAAACCCATTTGCTGTAAATGGGTCTATAAGAGCAAAATGCTATACTCAGAGGGAGGGCATTGACTATGAGGAAACCTTCTCGTCGGTAGCCATGCTCAAGTCCATCAGAATACTCTTATCCATTGTTGCATGCCTAGATTATGAGATCTAGCAGATGGACGTCAAGACTGCATTCTTGAATGGAAATCTTGAGGAGGACATCTATATGTAACAACCAGAAGGGTTCATAGCTGGTCAGAAAGGTAACTTGATATGCTAGTTGCAAAATTCCTTCTATGGGCTTAAGCAGGCATCCAAAAGTTGGAACATCTGAGTTGACCAAGCAGTCAAGTCGTTTGGTTTCATACAGAATCTAGATGAGCCTTGTGTATATAAGAAGTGTGGAGGAAAAGTGGTGGCTTTTCTTGTGCTTTACGTTGACGACATTCTACTCATTGGGAATGATGTAGCGGCGTTGTCAACGGTCCCTAGTACTTTCGATATGAAGGATCTAGGAGAGGCGAACTATATTCTTAGGATAAAGCTCTTTCGGGATCGTAAGCGAAAGATAATGGGATTATCTCAAGCTAGTTATATCGAGAAAGTGCTGACTAGGTTTTCTATGGATAATTCAAGGAAAGGTTTGTTACCTTCAGGCATGGTTTAGCGTTCTCCAAGGACCAGTGTCCAAAGATACAAGAGGAGAGGAATCGCATGGCAGGAATTCTCTATGCCTCGATAGTGGGAAGTCTCATGTATGCGATGTCATGCACTAGACCAGATATCTGCTTTGCCATAGGCATGGTCAGCAAGTATCAATCGAATCCTGGTCTAGAGCATTAGACAACCGTTAAGCACATTCTTAAGTACTTAAGAAGAACTAAAGATTACATGCTTATGTACGGTAGTAGTGAGTTAAGTCCAATAGGATACACTGACTCGGACTTTATGTCAGATAAAGATTCAAGGAAGTCGACATCCGGACATCTCTTTACCTTGGGAGGTAGTGCTGTTAGTTAGAGGAGCATTAAGCAGAAATGCATTATAGACTCAACTACAGAAGCTGAGTATGTGGCTACTTGTGAAGCCGTAAAGGAAGTTGTTTGGCTAAAGAAGTTACTTATGGAGCTCGAGGTGGTACGAACATCGCTGTCACCTATTACGCTTTATTGTGATAGTAGTGGGGCAGTGGCTCAGTCCAAGGAGCCTAGGAACCACGAAAAGGGAAAGCACGTAGAGCGGAAATATCATCTTATCTAAAATATTGTTCAATGTGGAGATATGACTGTCACCAAGATTGCCACCATTGAAAATCTTGCTGATTTGTTTACAAAGGCCTTGCCACAGAAGCTCTTTGATCGTCATCTAGATAGTCTAGGTCTCAGATGTAATCCTGTATGGTTGTTAGTGCAAGTGGGAGTTTGTTGGGTTTGTGCCCTCAAACCATTTCTTTATGTATGAGACATTAGCATTTTAATATATGGATATAAGTTTTACATTTTATTGTGTATGTTTCTTTCATGAGATGATTGTTTAATCCTTAAGTATCATACTAAGTAATTCGTGTATATATGAGATACATACAATGAGATACGAATTACTATTCTTTGATACTTAGAGTTTATCACAGTGGATGGTGAGACTGGATATCTCATCAGGTTTATACTGTAGCATATTGACTACCATTGGATGGAGTGATAAATCTCGATCACTAGAGTGTAACTCTTAGTTAACATGCTAGTGCTTGTAGTGCATTGACAGACCTGACGTTTCCTATTGACACTTAAGGTTGTCAACAGTCGATAGGAACTCATAACTTGTATAAGGTACGTGTTCTCAATCTTGAGACGATTATGAACACATACTGTGGACATGACTGCTTTGACTTACCAATCAGTGAGGTGTATAAAGATCAACACCTGGGTATCTTGGGTATGTCATGTTCACAGGGTTGTGAACATATATTATCAAGATAGAATCTACCCTCTGATTCAGAGTAAGCATTCCCTTGAGAATGTCACCAAGTTGATTACTGAGAACTGCAGTCTTGTTGATAAGTAGTTATCGACATGTTTGGTAATCATGAGAGGTGAATGGGACTCAAGGAATATAAGAAGTAATCATGATTCAGGTTAACAGTAACAGTTATCCGACTACCTGAATATGATTACGAATGTTGATGGTAAAGGGACATTAGTACAGCATACAAGTCTAGTTATCGCTTCGGATATGTTCTTTTGCTTTGGAGTTCAGTTATCGTTTTATAGTGGAGTAAACGATAACTAGCCAGTTAGTTAGTTTGCTGATCAAAGAGTTTAGTCATGGTAATTAACAAACTGGTCTGAGCCAACAATAAAGAGCCTAGGAGGTCCCACTCTTAGCTCTGCCAGGATACTTGGAAAGACACTTGAGGATGATGTCAAGACAGGTTCGATCGATCGAACTAGTTTCGATCGATTGAAGTCTTGGCAGTTTCGATCGCTCGAGGATGGTTCGATCGATCGAAGGTTCGATCGATCAAAGCCACTTCAATCGCTCGAAGTCTAAAGTCAGTTTTTGAAATCTACAAATAAGACAGCTGCATTCAGGGTTTTATAATCGTCGTTTTTCTTATAGAAGAGTTGCAGAACCTGTTTAGGGCTTCCCAAACCTTCCCATCCTCCTTATTAGAGATCCCACCATCTCTAGTCTCTCCGGGAAGCATCCGCAGGAGTCATAAGGGTGAAGACAACTTGGTTGAGGCTGCTGCATCACCAAGGAAGAAGAATATCAGAATTGGGTTCAAGACTGAGGTAAAATTCTTCTCCCTCTTGTTAATACGCATCTATAGAATTGACGGGTAGTAGATCAGGGCATATCGATAAATTTTTGTAACTTAACCATTCTGCTACGCGTTTAAAATTTGATTTTAAACCTGTTTTTCCTTCACAGTGTCCTCAAACACAAGAGGAGAGGAATCGCATGTAGAAGTTCCCTATGTTTCGGCAATGGGAAGTCTTATGTATGCAATGTTATATATTAGACCAGATATCTTCTTTGCCATTGGCATGGTTAGCAGATATCAATTGAATCCCGGTCCAGAGCACTGAACAGACGGTAAGCATATTCTTAAGTACTTGAGAAGAACTAAAGATTACATGCTTATGTATGGCGAGGATGAGTTGATTCCAGTAGGATGTACTGACTCGGACTTTATGTCAAATAAAGATTCGAGAAAGTCTACATTCGGATGTCTCTTTACCCTAGGAGGTGGTGTTGTTAGTTGGAGAAACATTAAGCAAAAATGCATTCCAGACTCAACTATAGAAGTTGAGTATATGGCTGTTTGTGAAGCCACAAAGGAAGCTGTTTGGCTCAAGAAGTTCCTCATAGAACTCAAGGTGGTACCAGTGTCATTGTCGCCTAATATACTATACTGTGATAATAGTGGGGCAGTGGTTCAGCCCAAGGAGTCAAGGAACCATGGAAAGGGAAAGCACATAGAAAGGAAGTATCATCTCATTTGAGATATAGTCTAGCGTGGAGATGTGACTGTCACCAAGATTGCCACCGCTGACAATCTTGCATATCAGTTCACAAAGGCCTTGCCTCAGAAGGTCTTTGGTCATCATCTAGATAGTTTAGGTCTCAGATGTAGTTCTAATGGGTTATAAGTGCAAGTAGGAGTTTGTTGGGGTTGTGCCTTCAAAACCATTACTTTATGTATGTGACGCTTGACATTTTAATATTTGGATATCAGTTTTTACATTTAATTATGTTTTCATAAGATGAATGTTGTAATCCTTACATATCATACTCCCTTCGTCCCTTTTTTTGAGTCCTATATTCCATTTTGGGATGACCCAAAATTAGTGTCCACTTTCCTAAATTGGTATACAATTTTTACTTACTTTCCAAAACTACCCTTCCTTGAATCTACACCAAGACAAAACTAAAAAAGTTATTGTAATGATTAGGGGCAATTATGGAAAGTAGGTGTAGATTCTTTTTGTCCCCTTAATAAGTTGAGTTCCCAAAGGTGGACTCAAAAAAAGTGACGGAGGGAGTAGTTGGTAATTCATGTATGTATGAGATACATGCACAGGAGATACGAATTACTATTCTTTGATATTTAGAATTGTCACAGTGGATGATGAGACTAGATATCTCATCAGGTATACACTATAGCATGATTAACTACCATTAGATGGAGTAATGAATCTCAGTCACTAGAGTACGAGACTCTTAGTTAAACATGCTAGTGCTTATAGTGCATTGACGGACCATGAGTTTTTCCTATTGACATCCAAAACTGTCAGAAGTTGATAGGAACTCATAACTTGTAGAAGGTACGTGTTCTTAATCTTGAGACGATTATGGACACAGACTATGGATGTGATTGCTTTGACTTACCAATCAGTGAGGTCTTCAAGATCAACACCTGGGTATCTTGGGTAAGTCATGTTCATAGGGTTATGAATACATATTATCAAGATAGAATCTACTCTCCGATAAAGAGAGAGCATTCCCTTGAGAATGTCACCAAGTTAATTACTGAGAACTGCAGTCTTATTGATAAGTAGTTATCAACATGTTTAGTAACCATGAGAGGTGAATGAAACTCAAAGAATAGAAGATGTAATCATCATTCAGGTTGACAGTAACAATTTATCCGACTACCTGAATATGATTATGAATGGTGATAGTAGAGGGACATTAATACAATCATACAAGTCTAGTTATCACTTCAGATATGTTCTTTTATATTGGAGTGCAATCATCGTTTTATAGTGGAGTTAACGTGAACTGATCAGGTAGTTAATTTGCTGATAAAAGAGTTTGATCATGGGAATTGATAACTAGTTTAAGCCAACAATAAAGAACCTAAGAGGTCCCATTCTTAGCTCCAGAAGAATACTTGGATAGGCGCAATTGATAAAGGTTCAATCAATTGAGTGGGGTTCAACTGATTGAAACCAAGGTTAGTTAGAAAACTTATAAATACGAGGACTTGCAAGACAGAATACACAGTTCATCTCTTTAAGCTCTGAAAAGGTCCAGACTATTTTATAAGTGTTATATACCTTCCTCATCTCTCTATTAGGGTTCCCATAAGCCCTAGCCTTCTGGGAAGTGTATAAGGAGACATAAGGGTGAAGACCTGCTAGAAAAGCTGTTGGAAATATAGAGAGAAGTCCCAATTTGAATTGGGTTCAAGACCAAGAGGTATATTCTCTTCTCTATGCATCTATAGAGTCAATAAGAAGTAGATCTCGAATACCTAATAAAGTTTTGAACTTTATTTTTCTACTGTACATAATATTTAAGTTTTCGAAACCTAAATCCATCAATACCCGATGACTCTCCGGGTTCCATATCTTCTGTCACGCCCACGCCTTCGATGGGAGGCAGTCCCTTAGAGGATCGCGACTATATGTACTGAAAAGAGTGTAAAGGTGGGAGCAGGGCCAAGTAAAAGTTCAGAGTCACTACCTAACGTTTATTCGGGTGTTAAGATCCCTACGAAGATGATAAAGTCATCTTTGACTTTCTTTTATTTTGGTTTTTGAAAAAAGTAGGGCCGTTTGAAAATAACAACTCGAAATAAGCCATGCAAAAACCAGAGATCTTAAACAAAAATGGGTTCGGGGACTCGGTTATGTCGACGGATGATGTTAGGCACCCTCGAACATCCGTGAAACACACAGTTGTTGGTTTTAATGATTTTCATTAGAATAAAGCATTTCGATTGATAAACAAGTTTTAATAAAATGGATGATAGGAGCTGTGATGGGTATGGCCGCACTCTTATGAGTTGCTTACGTATCCTGAGACGGGAATCGTGTCAAACGTAGTTCTGGCCTTGGTATGTGAATGAGTGTATGCACGTGATTTGAAAAAAGTTGATCGATCTAGACCGTAAGTGTATGAAATAGTGTTTTGAGTAAATTTGATATAGCTAGGAACTTTAACCTATACGGTGTAGTTCTAGACTTTAACCTTTGAAAGAGTAATGAGTTTTGAAAAAAGTGATTTAAGTGAAGTTGGTGTAGCTAGGAACTTTAACCTGTACGGTGTAGTCTTAGGCTTTAACCTTTGCAAGGGTAATGAGTTTTGAAAAGTAACTTTAGTGAAAATCGGTGTAGCTAGGAACTTTAACCGTTGATGGTGTAGTCCTAGACTTTAACCTTTGAAAGAGTAATGAGTTTTGAAAAGTGATTTGAGTGAAAATTGGTGTAGCTAGGAACTTTAACCATGGATGGTGTAGTCCTAGACTTTAACCTTTAAGAAAAAATAGAATAGATCGACCGTGCGAGGAAAAAGGGTCAGTATGGTGGTTCAGCAGTATGAGACCTTGACCCATGGTTCCAAAAGTGAGCCGTTATTCAAGACGATGAGCTGGTTATATCCTAGGGAGGTCATCTGTAACAATCCTAAAATTTCTAAGTGTGTAAATAATTATTTTAATTATTATTTTCAGTTAGCAATATTATATGGGTGTGCCTAGGTAAGACAAGTGTTTAAAAATTTTAAGTTTGGAGGACCCATAAATTAAATCGTTAGTGAGGTCGTTTAGTTTGAGTGTTACATTTCATTAATTTATATTTGTTAAAGAAATTGAAGAGTTGATGTGCATTTTTTATATAGTTTTTGTAGGCCCGTGAATGTGTCAAATCGTGTATCTGGTATTAAAATTAAGTACCCGGGGCATGAATACCCTTTGGACTAGCCATTTTAGTGGTTTGGATTGTGTTCGAGGCTCATATGGGTCTCTTTTGTGAGCCCACAAGTATAAGAACGGAATTTATATGTGTGAGTGTTATAATATATGTGTTGTGTATGTATTATATATATACATAGATAATATATCCTAGGGTAGTTAAAACAAAAGAAGAAAAAAAAAAAGAGCAGCCACCAAGAAGATAGAGAGAGAGAAGAAAAAGAAGGAGAGAGAGAGAGAGAGAGAGAGAGAGAGAGAGAGAAGAAGAAGAAGAAGAAGAAAAGGGAGGAAGAAGGAGAAGGGTCTCGGGTTCGTGGGCACTTATGGAATCACGGAGCGTTCGTTGTTGTCGATTTTTTTGATCCAAACTAGGTGAGTTAAATATGTGTATCCGGGTATATATATATATATATATGCACGTATGTATATATGTATATGTGAGTAAATCAAACTCTTACATGTTTAATTAAATCGTTGGGGTTAAATTTTTATATTGGGTGCACATTGTTATTTTGAATTAATATAGATATTTTTTTCCTTCGTTTGACCTTGTGATCTTGACGTTGGTATATTCGTAAACGTTACGCGGATAGTAATTTGATGAACACATATATGGGATACTTTTGATAAATACCAAAATGTGTGTGAAATAGAATTTTAACATTATGTCCGCTGACCTATGTAAAACGTGATTCTGCACAATTTTCGTGTTTTGAGTTTGTCCTGATTTCGCACCGTTTGGGCTATAAATTTAAATTACAATAGCAGTTTTTTATAAGATTAAAATGTGTTGATTGTCTAAGTTGTTTTATGTGTCGGGATACACTCGTATTCGTTATTATGATATAACGTGAAATTACGTTGAGATGGAAGCATTCTCATTGTCACGACTCATCCCGCTACGCGCGGAAATAGGACACGTGGCACGCCACCAAGGCTCATCCAATTCCTTAATAGTAAAATAGCAGCGAAAAACAAAAGTACAATCCTTTAAAATCAGAGTTATAAAAAGTTTTGCCAATTGAAACACTTCCAAAAGAATCCTCTTTGAAAAACAGAGGTCCAGTAGACTGTATCGGGGCTCCGGTCGACTGGAGGTCTGAAGTAGAAAGTATTGAAGTCCAACAGCCCAATCCAGTCGACTGTGTCAGGAACTCAGTCGACTGGGGCCTCAAATTCTCGATCGACTAGTGCCTTGTCTAGTCGACTGAACACTATTTAAGCAGAAGGTTGTGTTTTCGTGCGAAAAACAGTCGACTGATTTCCATCCTTCAGCCGACTGAAACCTTGAAAACTGAAGAGATTTTTCTGTATAACAGGGGTCCAATTAACTGTGTCGGGGACCCAGTCGACTGTTTTCCCCAGATTTTGTACATTCTGCAGAATCTCTAACCCATGGTTCTCAAAACAAATACCAACATGAATACACCTATATTCCCACGATTCAAAACAGTTTACTATGGATTACAATACTACTACTACTCCTCCCCAAGATTTAGTTACACATATTATGAAATTCAAGTTCTTATTACATGGTTGGAAGAAAACAAAAACAAAAACAAGCGTGTTCCCCATTGTCATCTCAACCTTACTCTTCATGCTTCTTCTTTCCCTTTTTCTTTTCACCTGCAATGGAAGAAGTCTCCACTACTTAGCTATATGCTGAGTGTACAATTCTAAACAAATGCATATAGGCAATTTATGCTTTAAACATCTAAATCACATAATTTAGTCTCTGGGGAGAGAGATACGCATTCATCCGGTATATCGGCGTCTTAAATCTTAAACCGCGATGCCAATGGCTAGCCAAAGATCATTCAACCATTGCATCCATCTGCTCTGGTTGGCCAATTCCCACGCCAAGCAAGTAGTCGTCACTACTATAACTCTCAAACACCAAGAGTCGTACCCCGGCATGAAATTATACCAAACTCCCCTTTGACCCACATAGACATTTAGCATACTCTCATAATCATATCACCATGCTTTTCTATACATACTCGCTAAAATTAACGGGACTAATTTAACACATGAATTTTGCACAGATCACAATTCATACAAAATATCTTAAACATCCAAAATTGTCTCTATTACAAAGGTACGAAATTCATACCTCGAGCTATCGTCGTAAAACTTTGAGGGAACGACTAGAAGCCCGATTAAACGTCATATCTCTGATCTCAAGTGATTCCTACAAGTATACATGTGTTTTTCCCAAATTCTAGAATTAGCTTTTTCAGAAAACTTTGCCAAACAAGGCCTAAGAGGTATCAAAATGAAGCTCTTACCTTGAGGAGTTCAAATCTAGAATTTGGTTGAAATTTGAAGATCGAAAGGTCGTCGATTTGTGTCTGCAAGCTCTAAGCTCCCAAAATCCCCAAAACCCCTCTTTTGATTTTGCAAGATATTATGAAAATATCTTGGCCACCACTATATATAGGCAACACTTTTGGAAATTGTGTTTACCTCCCCACGAGTTCTCAAAACTTCTAATTAATTCTTGAAATGTCGCACACGTCCATTTTATCACTTCACGAGTGAAACTAAAAATTATAAAAGTTTTCGTCTAGATTCCGTTTGGGTCCAAAAATCACATTCTGAAACTAATTCCGTGGAATCTCTAGACCACCTACCCTTTTATGCAACGTATCACTTATGTTCTCACCATGGCATTCAAAACAATCTCAAACAAGATTAAAACTATCAGGATTTTACTCTACTCAAGTAAATTCACTATTCACAAAATACCAAATATTTCAAATAACATTTAAATCACATAAATGTCATTTATTCATGCCAATGCATCGTGATTTACCAAGTTCTCGTGCCTTCACTGACACCTCACCGTTGACCCACAGTCAACCTCATTCACCATTATCAATTAACATTGATAACTCACAAAATTCAATTATGCATGGTAAAATAATGAAATTTTTGGGATGGGTGTGACACTCATCTAATGTTGGGTTTCATGAATTTGTGAATGTGAAACCATCTGTGTGAAGTTTTTCTAATAGAAGTTAATAGTAGAAAATCCTTTAGTGTTCACCACTGCTCCTTATGATTTTAGGCGGCGACTTCGTGGATGATCCGTCCTTTTGTGATTAGACGGCGACTACGTGGATGACCCGTCTCTTCATTTTTAAGCCTTATGCCCGACTTGTTAGTCTATTTTATGTGTATTTAGACATTGTTTATTGATGTCGAGAACGTAAGGACTAGCCTTTCAGTGTATACTCAATTCCTAGTGATACCCCATGGGAGTTGGGACCGGAGTGGGAGTTAGTATTACGCTAGGGGACACATGGGATACATGTGTAGGTTGAACCATGGATGGGTGGCCGAAGTGGTGAACATAAGGTGAAATTAAATAAAATACTTATGGTGTTTAAATTTGCGGGTATACGTTGTATTGTAATTCATTATATCTTGTTGTAGTCGAATCCTAGAAATTAGTAATCGTTATATCAAACAACTTTTGTGTGTATCCGTTAGTTTAAAATGTAGGCTTATATGTGTAATGTAATACTTTTGGGAACATTGTGATTTAATAATAAACAGCATCAGATTAGTAAATTGGATAATTTGGTCACTTAACTTAACAATTGAAGGCTGTTACACGTAAACTGAAGAAAAATGACAATCCGAGCAACTTTCGTGTTTTCCTAAAAACGTTGTCTTGACATTGTTTTAATCTATTTTCTAAATCTGCTGAATAGCACATATTTAAGAGTTGAAGTTTAATAATTGATTTCTGACTTACGTGTGTAGAAGTAATGAAAGGGGACGCATGAATTCTCTTGGAAATTTTATTCTGAACATCTATCATGTTTTAAATTTTGTCTAATTTCAAATCCTTCTTAGAGATAAATTCATTTCCATGAACAGCATCCAAATTGTGATTTTTTATTATTGTTTTAACTTTTATTTCTGCAGGATGGTAGGCCCACTAATGTGTTTGCAGGTATTGGCCTACCATAGTTAAGAAGGGTAAGTATTTATTCAGTTAGTTTGGGTAGGAACTATATGGCCGCCACATAACAGGGAAACTACCCCTTGTCCCGTTATGTGAGTGGAACTACTTTCCTACTCGATCTTTCATATATTGTTGTTGTGTTGGCTTAAGGGATCATGAGTGATCCTGAAGACTGTGTGTGACTAGCGTTATTTAACTCATACCACTCATGTGACTGACCCGAGTGTTATTCATTCAGGTGCGTTTCTATTTGAAACGTAGTCGAATGACATGTGCAGGATAGTATAGTTGGAGTTCGTAGTGGAGTAGCCGATCTGTTTGTGAAGTTAAAGATATCTACTTTTCATTCTTTATGTACTATAATACTCTTTTATTTAGTTGGCATTGTGAGCCAAGGTTGAGAATATGTATTAGGTGTAGTTATATTTCAGTTGTATTATTGGACTTTGGGACGTTCGTAGCAGCTCTGACCTGAGATAGTGTAGTGTTGAAAATTGTTCCGTTTATTATTGCAACCAGATAATTTTATTGTGATTCAATGGAGGAAATTTTTATTACTTCTATGTAAAGGGAAACGTTTGGTTTTCTTGTAATAATTTTGGGAATGAGTTTGATGATAAATGGATTGTGTTTAAAAAGAGATAATGTGGTTTATGAAAGTAATTTAAATTTAGTTTATCTTAAAATGGTCTTTTAAAATTGGGTGTGGGTTAGCAACCTTGGATTTTTGGGCGGTTGAATATTGATCAGGGTATGCACTTGATTGGATATTTGGCTTTTCAAAAATTGGGGTGTGACATCATCCCTGGCATACAGGCCAACTTGTCGATCTTGAACGTAAAGAATGAAGATTTTATCCCTTGATTAACGAAGCAAGACGATGAGTTGGTTACGTCCTAGGGAGGTCATCCCTACAATCTAACTTATCGATCCTAAACGTATAAATAAAGAATGAGAGATTTTATCCTTCGATTAGTGAAGTAAGACGATGAGTGGGTTGCGTCCTAGGGAGGTCATCCTTGGCATACAGACCAACTTATCGACTTTGTATGTACAAATAAAGAATGAAAAATTTTATCCTTCAATTAGTGAAGTAATAGGGAGGTCATCCCTAGCATACAGGCCAACTTATTGACTTTGTATAAATAAAGACTGAAGATTTTATCCTTCGATTAGTGAAGCAAGACGATGAGCTAGTTGCATCCTAGGGAGGTCATCCCTGGCATACATGCCAGATTATCGACTTTGGATTTACAAGTAAAGAATGAAAGATTTCATCCTTCGATTAGTGAAGCAAGATGTTGAGCTGGTTGCGTCCTAGGGAGGTCATCCCTGGCATACAGGCCAGCTTATCAACTTTGGATTTTCTTTTCCTTTTTAATTTATTTATTTTTGTGCCGGAAGTAAGGGTCGGTGCCCGTTATAATGAATGAATTCAGTTAGGAGTTAGTGACTTAGTATAGTTATAACTTAGTATAGTCAGGAGTCAGCACAAAAATGGGTCAGTATAGTAGCGAGTTAGTATAGTTATGAGTTAGCATAATAATGAGTTAGCATAGTTTCTCCGAATTTTACTTGAAAGGGAGTCAATCAGTTAAAAATGAATCTGATGGACATTGGTTACGTCCGTTAGTATTTATCAAGTAACCTGCCAAGGCGAGGAATCATATTGACTAGATTGCCTACTGCCAAGTTGAGAGTTTGAATCACTGATCTCGCAACGAGCATGGATTTCTTTTCACAAGTCGAACAATTAAAGATGTCATCGATGTCCACATGATTCATTTCTATTCATTTTTGTCGTTGTGGGGTCGTTGAGACCACCACGAGCTCTTTTATCTTTGCTTGTTAGTGGGTTAACTAGGTTAATTTAGTTAGAAAAAAAAATACATATATACATAGAAAAGAGAAGAAGAGATGAGTTTAAGAAATTACCAGGATCGATATGATATTTTTACGGAAAATATGCACAATGGACAAGTTTCAATTTTTGAGCTTGGAATTGGTCTAAACGGAGGTCACGGATGAGTCCAAAAGTGCCAGAATAGTCGAAAAGACTATAAATTGGCTTGAAACGGACTCAGGCTCGGGGAGGCAGGACCCGCGTGCTTGAAATTTGGTCGAAGAGACCAGATAATGACTTATAAAAAGTCAAAAAGGTCTAAAAATTTTGAATTTTGCAATTCTAACCCCGCCGTTGCTTTCAGACTGAACAAATTAGCTAGGAAAAAGTTTCCGTTCCTCGAAAATCGGATTCGAAATAGCAAACAATGGCGAAAAACCAAAATGGGGCCCATAAAGTGACTCGTGGCAGTTAAAAGGCGGCGGGGACACGTATCAGCACGTGATTTGGCCACGCGGCGATGGCGCTAATAGCTGTCGAACACGCGTCAATCTCTGGGCATGACATGTGTTAGTGGCGGCAGCAGTAGTCGGACATGTGGTAACTTCTGAGTGTTGACGCGTGTTGTACGGACTGATACGTATTAGTGGCAGCGGTGGCAGTAGCTGTCGGGCATGTGTCTGCTCTTTGTTGGTCCACGTGGTGACGGCGTGGCGGCTGTCGAACACATGTCACCTCCTGATTGGTCCACATAGCATCTGTCAGGCCGCATATCAAGCGTTAATTGGTCCACATGGTGCGAGTCAGCAGGCATCATGTGGGGGAAGCGGCACAGATAGGGGTGGCACGTGATGCTCAATTAGGCTGCTCCGGTGACTTTTGGGAGCCTGGCTGGCAATGACGGCCTCTTCTCGACGAGACGTTGGCGGCGGTCTGGGTTACCGATGACGATTATGGGTGAAATTGCCGTCGAGGGCCCTGGCTGCAATTGTGATGTCTGGAGGTGTTTGGGTGGCGCGTGCGGCGGTGTTACGAGGTGGGTCTGGCGGCGCGTGGATAATCTGGTCTTGGAGAAGTCTGTGGTGGTGGCCGTGAGATGGTGGGGTTAGGTTTAGGGCCTGTTTGGCAAATTTTTTTGAAACTTTGAGGAGAGCTTAGGGGCTGTTTGGTTTTGTTTGATTGTTTTTGGCTTTTTTGACTTTTTATGGACTTGGACAGGTCTGGGTGCTTGGGTAATGTTGGGTAGATGTTGGGTTTTCAATGGTGGTGACTGGTGGTTGGTGGTGGTGATGATGGTGGTGTGTTTGGTTAGAAACCAAACAAGGCTTTAAGCTAAAGGTTTTTTTAGAGTTCCCAAACATGGCCTTAGAAAATGAGAGAGAGAGATTTTTTTTTTTGCGTAGGGAGAAAGAAAGGGGGCCCCTTTTTATAGGCAAATTGTTATGGGTTGTGATCCCATGTGGGTGAAAAGCGGGAGGTAGGTTGCAATCGCTTGATCGGGACCGCCGATCTTTTCTGAACTTTGATTGTTGATATCTTTCGAACCGGACATTCGATTTGGACGATTCTAAGCTTGGTTTAATGTCTTTTTCGAATCTGTACGATCGGATCAGAGATTGTTTGAAACCCGAAAACGACCCTGCTACCCCTGTCTTTTCCCGTTCAATCTGGAGAGTCTGATTTTCTTTTGATTCGGACGTCCAATTTTCTTGATTCAAGATGATCTAGAATCATATTGACATTATCTTTGAATTGGTGCAGTTCGATTGAGAATTTATGACTTTTAGAAATGACCATTTTGCCCTTATCCTTCCCGATTGAGGTTTAAAACTTCAGTTGGTCGTCGTTTCTTCTCTAGTTGTTTGATTGGGCTGATTAAACTTGTGAAATTCCTATTTTTCTCTGTATTTTCATCTGAAACATGACTAGAAAGACTTTCGGTGATCCCGAATTTGCAACAATGTGCCTTTATCCCTTGATTCGAAGTGCCAATATCTTAACCGGAGTCTATTTTTCAATCGATTATCGAAATCGATGCTTTCGGAGTGTGATGGGACCTACAACAATGCTAACTCTTGGCTTGATATGCCTTAATTCGACTTTTGATTGTCCCGAGCTCGATTACGGGGCCTAAATTTGGTGTTTTATGGGCCGATCTTTCGATTTTTGTTGAGAATGCCATCGATTATCAAAATCAGATGATCTTAAATCCCGGGAATCCTGGTTGGACTTGATTCGAGCTCTGATTGCCTTGAATCAGATCCCGAATTTGAATTTATCCCTCTAAACTTTGATATGTTGCCTTTTGCCAGGAATTAGCGTTGACTACTGACTCTCGGAAGATTCGGTAATCTGTGAGTTCCCGGCGATGATCGTTGATATTGACTTGGCTCTGATTCAATTTTTGGCACTTCCGGTTTTGATTCCTACTTCCTTTTCCTCGATTTATGTGCCCGATGGGACCTGCCCTGCCAAATTAGTTCTTTTTGGGGGGTGGGGCAAAAATGGGGTGTCTACATCTTCAATTTGGGGGTGTCCAGAAACCCTTGTTCTTCTTTTTTTCCTTTCTCTTTTTTTTTTCATCTCTCCTGTCTCCATACGTATGTATATTGTGAGCAACATTTAAGCATATGGTGTTTATTGAGGGGTAATGAAGTATTTTTACACTTTCCGTCATTTTAGATGAGAAAAGTAACCGTTGTACTTCAAACCATAGTGTAGGGTGGTTGTGTGTTACGTTTGGAAATACAAGGGGGTTAAGTGAAAATGGGCTAAACCCCAGGGAGGTAAATTGTATTTACCCTAAAAAAATTAGCAATTTTTATTTAGTGTGTTTGACAATATATCACTTCAGTGAAAAAGTAGCCAAAAGCCTACTGAAAATTCTAAGTAAATAGTTCTAATGAAAAAGAAAATGCAATCTATTTTAGTATGTGAAACACTACTTTCATAACAACAAATTCAGAAAAAGTAGGACTTAATTTTTAATAGGGTAAATATCACCTACTTTCCCTGATGTTTGGCACTAATACAGATACCTCTACTCACGTTTCAGGAATCTCACTTACCTCCATTATTCTTGAATTTTAGTGCTAGATTTTGTGGATATCGCAATTTTTCCTTACCCACGTCCCACAGCTTTTTCATTAAAATACTTTTCCAAATTCAAAATTCAAATTCAAAATGAGTCGCCACTTAATTTTTTAAAATGAAAATTAAGAAACCATTTAAAAGCAAACCGATCTTTTAGAAACCAGAGATTAACCAGGTCCAGGGATTATGGAATGAGGAGGAAAGGAGCCCGGGGGACTAAAACACCCCTTCTCATCCTATCTCGTGATAGGCCTCTACTCAATATCCTTTTAATCAAGTTATTAATCTAAGTGTGCCCTCAACTAATACATAAATATAAATATACATCACAAAAGCATATTAAAAAGGGTGTAAAATTGCTAATGATAAGATAGCATTCAAAACCATGTAATTCAACTAGCAAGCAATATGATATGTAATAGGGAACTAGAGAACTTACCCGAAATCCAGCCGTGAAATAGAAACGTGCAATGCATACGAAAGTAGAAATCTTAATAAAGAGTCTCTAATCACATATATACACACAAAGCAAATACTTAGGCTAAGGGTGTCGCGCATGAGATTGAAAGAATAAAAAAAAAAAATGATGTAAACTAGATAGGAGTTAAGAAATTGTACCTCAAGAGCGCTACAAAACAAAGATTAGTACACATACCTTGATCAAAGATATAATGCCAAATAAACAACCCTAAACTTTTAGTTTAAATCTATCAAGTAACGGAGAAATTGGCATAACTATGAATTCATTTTAACTAGTTGGAATCATAGCACCTCTATAGATGTACAAGTCTCAACTAGGAGCCAATGCAATGTCCATATAAAAGATGCCATAGCCCCAACATGATAATAAGGAACCCATGGTTATGTTCAACTAGGTTCAACTAAATTCAACTTAAACCAAAATGAGTCCTAATTAAGAGTATCAACATATATAAATGAATGCATGGATATAAACAAGGGTAAACTATAAACTATTCATTGATTTGGATCATTGAGCCTCTGGATCTTAAGTTCATGTAATCATTATTAATACATGGTTTAAGCCCTTGATCATAGAAAAGTCATTTGAACCATTATTTACAAAGTTTGTTAAATCTGTCACAAAATTCTGAAAATTGCAGAGAGCAGACCTGAACTTCAAAAATAGAAAAAGCATGCTTCCCATGGTTTGATGTCAATATATTTTGGACACAAGATGCCTCTATGAGTCTATTTTCCAACCCAAAAAGAAAAATTGAAGATCAACGATTCAATCTCTGGGAATCAGACAAACACTAGACATCACTCAGAAACTTCCAACTCCCTGTCCAGAGATTTTGTATGATTTTTTAAAAATAGTAAACGAATTAGAAAGACTCTAATCTTTTTAGGGAAACCTTATTAACACATTAAAATCCACATAAAAAATTATTTGAGGCCAAGAATACTTGATTAAGGTTCTGATTTGCTTATTTCAAAAGGGTGTTATTGTTCTGAAATTCTGGACAAATTATGGTTGCTTCACAAAACTCATGACCAAACCACTTTAAACATGAAATCACATTAAAACAAAAATCACAGTGGTAGAACTTTGTGTTATTGACATTCTCCAGTTGGTTTTACTCAATTCCAACGATTCATTATTTAACTAAAAATCTTTGATCAAAGGTGGTCTATGAACTCACTGCAACTTTGTCAAATTTCATTTGTGTTAAACCTATCTACCAAACCATGGAGTTTGGTTAACTCAAACTACTTCTCCTCTTATTTGATGGTCATTGGAGATTAAGGACACTCATGCATATAGATTTCAATGGAGTATGAAAGAACTCCATAAAACCTCAAAAGCAACAAATCTAAACCATGGAAATAGGTTTAGACTCATTGACCAAACATGCTAGTATCAACTTTAATCCTCTTATGAATCACGAGTTTATGAGAAGATTAAAGGACTCCAAGTCTAAGGATTCAAGTAAGGCATTGAAAGTCTTATGAATCCTAAGAGATGGTTATATATATATAAAAAAAAAAAAGGAATCAAGAATCAAGTAGTATCTAAATTAACTTCATGATTTATTTAACTTTAAACCTTAGGCTACTTTGATCCAAACCAAATGAAATGCAAGTTCAATCACAATTTTGGTGGTGTGTGAGGAAATGAGGTGGGAAGTGAGTTTTTGAAAATGTGCAAAAGGTCCTAGAAATCTATATAGTGATCGAACTTTGAATTAAAGACTAATTAAATAGAGGTCACCTCTAAATATCCTCAACTCTTGTGTTTTTGAAAGCCTTCCAAGAGTGATTCAAGCTCTTCTTCCTCTAAAAACTTCTCTAAAACCTTCTAAAGTTGGTATGTTTCTCAAGTATAGGATAGAGATTCTAGATAAGGTTCAAAATTCAAGGCCCTTTGTAATGGGATATTCATCTCCTATATATAGGCAAATTTTGGAGGGTTATTTCAGTCATTTCAAGGGCAAAAACCCTAAATTTGGACGTCCTTTTGAAGGTACAAAACGTACTATTTCAAAGCTGGCAGCCACAAAAGCACGGCACTCGATATAGATGGAAGCGGCACTCAATGAATGCCGGATCGACACTCACTAATTGTCGGGCGGCATTTAGAGAATGCGGATGCGGCATTCAAGGAGTGCCGCTGACAACTCCACGGACTGCAATCTTTTCTGGCACTCTAAATTTAGCGGCATTTGGTGTATATTTGCGGCTATCAGTGAAATCCGTTGCGGCACTTACTGAATGCCGTACGGCAATCAGTCAATGCCGCAGTGGCAACCCGTGACTGCCGCAAAATGCGCCATGTGCCGTTATCTTCTATTTTCTCTCTTTTCTTCTTTCTTTCTTTTGTTTGAATTATAGAGCCTTTCGAAGAGCTTGAATCGCCTTTGGAAGTCCTAGATACGTCGGACATTGACATCATCGGACTTGGAGGTAACACTCCCCTTAATTCGACGTTTGGTCAAAATCGGGGTGTCTACAGATTCACTTAAATTCCTTCCTCCCTTTAACAAATCATTAGAAAATTAAAGGGAATGTAACACTAAAATTAAAAAGTAAGTGAGGTAAGTGAAATTCCTAAAATGTGAGGGTAGGTGTGTGTATGAAAGTAAAACCTCAGAGGAGGTAGGTGATATTTATCCATTTTAATTTTATCAAATGGAAACAAAGTGAAAAACCAACCCTCCGGTCGATCTTCACCCTTCCAAGGGCTTCCCCACTATGGGAGCGCCTAGGGGTGTGTTTCTGCCAGAACGAATCCGAATACCCTCTTTCGGGAAAAATTCTGAAAATTTTGAAAATTAAATAGGTGTTCCGATTTTCGTTCCAATTTTTTTGGAATTTCATTTTCCTTTCCGAATTCGGAATTTCTAAATTTTTGGAAATTTTCGGAATTGGAATCGAAAATTTTCATAATTTTTGGAATTTTTGGAATACAAATACTATTGAAAGGCTAAGTCATGCTTTTATAGAGAGTCCTCTACTCTCTCATTTCTCTTCTTATTCGATGTGGGGCAAACAAGTCCACATTCTTCCAAATTTTCGGAAAATATTCGGATTTTTTCGAAATTATTTTGGAAAATTTTCGGAAAGCATATTTTTGGAATATTTTCGGAATTTTCGGAATAATTCCGATTCCTTTCCAATTTTTTTCAAAATTTTCGGAATTCAATTTTTGGTGCCAACATCAGAATTTTTTTTGGATCGGAAACGGTTGGCATCGGAATTTCCATTCCAAATGGCACCCCTAGGAGGGCCCTTGGCCCTTTACTTGTTATTGTTTTTGTTCATTTTGTCCATCTTTGTGAGGGATTGTTCCTCCTTGAGGGGGTGTTTGTCCCTCTTTATGAGGATTTTTTTTTGTGTTTTTTGTTATTGGGTTTGGTTTCCCACTCTAGATATCTTCCTCCCCTTGCTTTGTGGTTAGATCCGCCTTCTATCATCGCAGATCTGGTGATCTTTCGTCAGATCTGACATTTTGGTGGGGTCTACTTGCAATCACGGTCTTTTTTGGGGTGATCTATAATGCGGGTCTTGCTGGCAACTTTCTCCCTCAGCTAGCTTAGTCTCGGTGATCTTTCGTCAGATCTGACATTTTGGTGATCTATAATGTGGGTCTTGCTGGCAACTTTCTCCCTCAGCTGGCTCAGTCTCGAGCTATGCCACAGTCAGTCAGATCGAGGATTTGAGAGATTTACAGTGTGACTCAAAAGTTTGTTATGCTTTTTTTTTTTTTTTCATATTTTGCTCTTTCTTATTGTGCTTGTACTAGTTCCTTTTGAAATCCGCGGTTTATGGAAGAAAAAAAAAAGTCGATGTTTTTCAACGAGTATTGCTATAGTCACCAAACTGCACTGAACAATTGCACCGATTTGGATTTTTTAATTAAACACAATTTGGGTAACATTTTGTGCACTTTTTTTTTTAAACAACCAAATTGTCAACAAAATGGTGGGGCCTTCCAGAATCGGTGCAATTGTTCGGTGCAGTTCGGTTACTACAGCAATGCTCTTTTCAACAACTAGGCATAGGCTAAAAAAAAACCTAGGCATGGTATGAAAGCAAGCAAAGGTATGAAAGCAAGCAAGAGTGAAAAAACACCATCAGTAATGCTTAAATATATTTTGCACCTTTGTAGTTTGATCCTAGTCATTTTGGTACTTAAACTTTCATTTGTGTCAATTTAATCCTCCAAATTTGTTAAGTGAATCAAAAGGGTCCGTCCTTCTGTCAAAATCTGTTAAAAAACTAATGAAACTCAAGGGCAATTTTGTCCATTCACAAGCCTCCCCTAAAATCTCCCAATCTCAATTCATGTCTTCATCATCTTCGCTCATCTTCGTATTCTTGAAGCTCCTCGGATTGGAAAAGCAAGAGCACATTGCTAAGGAAAGAATGATCAATGTGGTCCCAGAACAACTTGGGATCTGCGTTGATGATCACACGATGAGGATATAGTAAACAATTTGCAAGTGTGGCCATGCATGTACAGGAGTGGTGACAACATCTTCATCATCGGTTAAAGAACATACGGTATTTGAATTACCAGGTGGAGGAAGTGGCCTAAAGAGATTAGATGATACCATGGATAGAGTTGCAGTAGAATTTGATTTTGGATTTGGGTTTCTAAAAATTTTAGGATGGAGAGGAGCTGATTGAGTTTGACTTTTGATGTCTTTGTTGTGATGGACATTCAAGAGGATCAGCAAAGGTGTAGGCGCGGACCAGGTCGCTCTCTTTAAGGTTGATTTCGCTCCTCGGTTTTCTCACCGGTGGATAGGATGGTGTGTCAACCCCCAGGATACAATAGCCCAATTAGTAACAATTTTTTGTCCAGCTATATGCACTAAACTTGACCAGAAACGAACTATACCGAAAGCTCAGAGACAATTCTGTATTGCCCAAATGTGACTTAGACAGAGAAGAAAAACTCAATACATAAAATGGTAGAGTACGAAAATTTATGAAGAACAGAAGAGCAACATGGAAGTGAAGTATTTTTTCGTAGCTTTTATTTTGTGTAACCCCAAAAAAAAGTTGAAAAGACATCTGCACTTATATCCACCAAGATTATACATATATACATATATCTGTTGAAAAACCAAATGGAGAATAAAAAGTGGCCTCGTCCACTTATGGAGGAAAACGGCTATAGTGGTTAAAGACCAAGTCAGATAATATCTATCTACACACATGTAGTCATGTGTATGTGATATATGAAATACATATATCCAACCCAACTAATGTACACGTTATCAGTAGGTTGGGAAAAGAATGGGCTCCACCACTTGGTCAAATGTGATATAACTCCCTTTACAAAATAATACAATTTACTTACTTTCATTTTTTTAATACCATACTAATATCTAATATTTTGATAAATACTCCAACAATCCCCCACATATTTTAAAAAAATAAACAATAAACTAATTGGGCATATTGAATAACAATTAGTAGTGTCATGCATAAATAAAGATGAACACCGTCTTGAACCTTTACATAGTGAAAAATATTTAAGGTATAAGAATCTTGAGTGACTGAGTATTGAACTCAGATTCTTGTGAATACAACAAATAATTTTCACACATAACACTTTTCATGGTGTTGTCTTTAAAAGCCAACACGTTACGGCCTTGTGCTTTATCCCGATGTCATGAATGCTTTAGAGAATTTGCCCAATCAATTCTCATAGGAAGCGGCCATAACTTCCACATTCACTTGGTGAATCTATCAAGAGTGCTCCTACAGCTGGGCACCCCATCCATAAGGACCATAGAACCCATTAAGAGTATAAACTCAACCTCCAAATCGCTATAGAATATCATGCTAATCATAAGTATGGAATAAATAGAATGCATGATCCACCCCGAATTACTATGTGACTTGTTTTTACCCTTTGAACCCGGTTCTTGGATCTCCAGTCTCCAGGTTGGGTTACTATCACATGTAATTTATTTATTAGTGGGCTTAAGTCCCATATCTTTAGAGGTACTCCATACCTTTTTTTCTTGCCAAAACTTTGGTTAACGGGTCTGCGAGATTATCACCAGATCTCACAAAATCAATAGTAACAGAACCCTCAGAAATAAATTCTCTCACAGTACTGTGCTTACGACGTATTTGTCGTGATTTAACATTATAATATTGGTTCTGTACTCTTCCGATGGCAGCAGTGCTGTCACAGTGTATCAAAGTAGCTGGAATTGGTTGACGACATCCTATTGACGCGTTTTCTTACCACACCCAAGTGTAGGTGATCGTACAAGTAATAAAGTTCTGGAAGTCCAGGTCGAAACCACAGGGAACGGAAAACAAAGATAGGCTGTAACTATTTTGTCACAAAAAAGAAAATAAAAGATGATGGATTTTTGTGAGATTTTACTAAACTATTAGTTTTTATATCTTTATAATAAAACTAATTAAAAGCCATTTTTTTCTAAATAGTTTACGGTAAAGATTTTAACAGTGCAAAATAAATTAACTAACATACTAGTAAAAAAAGGAAGAAAAATAAATAAAAGCTAAATTTTTGTGAGATAAACTTTGTGGATTTAATAATAGCGAAAGATGGAAATAATACAAATATTTAAGCAAAGTTATCTAAGACTAAAAATATTAATTAACTTGGGGAAATGATTTAAAGAAATTGGGAATATGCAAAGCAACAGTAGATTCCACAACTTTTGTGCATTTGAAAAGGTTTTGGCATTTAAAACCACAGAGTCATTCTTTATTTGAAAATAAACTTTCACTAGTCAGGGTCATATCAAGTGTGTCAGGTTTGCTATGAAACGACGTCGTTTGGTTTAAAGAAAAATAAAAACGCAATTGGGCAGTAGCCAAGTTCGAACCGTGACTCGCCGCGGACGTGGGTTATTCGGCGCCCAGTCCCCACCGCTCTGCCACTACACAATTGCCTGTCCATTAGTGGATAGAAATATACATAAACACATATTTGAAATATAAACTTTGTCATATAAGTTGTTTGAATATGCTAGGTGTTTTTTATGACAAAATGCATAGTTTGACAATCCACATAACTAGACTTTTTATTTCAAATATGTAATCTTTTGAGCCCAATATAGCCATAGTCTATAAACATATTAAGGCTTTGTTTGGTTCATGGATTTCGTGAGGGAAAAGAAAAGGGGAAGGAAAACAAGAAGGAAAATTAGTTCCCTCGTGTTTTTCCTTGTGTTTTCCTTCATGCTTAAAAAGCATTAAAACTAAAAAATTTCCAAAATGTAATAGTAATACATGAATAAAAGAAGGGAAATGACTCGTAATATTCAAGAATTTTAATTTATTTCTCAACTTATTCTCTTTTCTATCCTATTTTTCTCATCGTTTTCCTTATTAACCAAACAAAGGAAAATGTTTTCCTCTATGTTTTCTTTTCTTTCCCCTCACTAAATCCATGAACCAAACAAAGCCTAAAGGGTCATAAACTATAGATACATAGATATTTTTTGCCATAAATGAAAAAATAACTCATCTAGATAAATTTGCCCATTTAAGATTAGTGCACAGAAGCTGTGGTTTCTAAGTCTTTATTGCATAACCCCAATTAAAGTTTTAGCCTACCATTTTGGAATTGAAACTGTCTTTCAAATAACCTTTTAAAGAAAGATTAAATAGATATAGACAATGACTGCCCTATTAAAATTAAAGTTATAACGCCTAGGTAAGGGTGAAATATAATATTAATAATTTTTTTTTTCACTTAACATGAGTTGGGGTTGAATTTGTGGAATCTGCAAATAACAAAGTTTAGTACAACTAGGCTAATAAAACATAAATAAAAGGAAATACTGAACCAAAAATAAAATACTAAACTTTTGACTTTGGATTCTTGTGGGGTCACAGTGGTTGAACTCCAAGAACATAAGAAAGGTCAAACCAAATCCAAATCTAATTTGGGAGTGAGATATGGATAGGGTGTGCTTTGGGACTTTGGTAGGTGATTATAACAACTACGTGGCTAAGAAATCTGGCATTTAATTGCAAAATCGGTCTTTTAGTGAATGGAAATATTGCTATAAAAACTGAAAATTTGGGATTTCAAACTATTATAGGGAACAACTACAAGTACTACTATACTAAAAATATTAAATCTAAAATTTTATAAGAATATTTTACTACTACAAATTGACAAAGGTAGTTCAAGAAAACAAATATTTAAATTTTGAGAAGTACAGTACATAAAGTTTTGTTACATATTTTTAAACATGAAATCATCGATTACATAAAAGTAAATTTTTACAACTACTAGAACTAGAAAAAGCAAAGAAAAACTAAAGTCCCCTACTTCTAGGGACAATATAAAGTGCTCACATGATAACATCCCTAAACTATTCTCTCCCTAACAGTGTTGTGATTGTTACAGCTTGTGGAGCTATTGGTGTCTCCTTTCAGTTGTGATTGTTCGTCTCTTTTTATAGACGAAGGTTTGGTAAACATTCGTCACTGAGTTCGTCATTGGGGCACGCGTTTGGCAAATTGTCTTCGCTTCGTCCCTGTTTGTCTTCAATTCTCTGACATCGTTCCTGCAAAACAAAGAAAAGAGAGAAAGAGAAAGAAAAAAAAAACTATTAAAAAATGCATATGAAAGCTTGGATGTTCTAATACGTTTCCCTTTTTTTTTGTTTGTTTATTTTTTTATCAAACAGTAACTGCTACTGTTTGTTTTACTATTCATATTTGACTAAAAATATGGGAGATACTATGGTGTGGTTGCTACTTCTTTCATTCCCTTTATTTCACTTCATTTTTACCTAAACATGTAAAATGTGTAAAAACAAATAATTACATGCATTTGAGTGACATCACTGTTAAATTATATTAATTCAAATATGCATGTAAAACTAGGGATTTGGGGGATTAAATGATCACTATGTCTATTATATTGGCACATAAATGTGCAATATTCAATGTTTGTCACACCCCTCAACTAACTTATTGCTAGACCCTAGCAATGAAGTGAAAAGAGAAATTATTCTACAAGTTTTATTAAAAAGTAGGAATAAACTAAGAAAAATAAAACCTAACTCACTGTCGCAGGAATCGCGATTGCATTTAGAGTATGCAACAAGCCGTTAAACCCCTAGGTTACCCCTAGTGGACGAGTGTTGTCTCGTGAGGGTTTGTAATGAATATACCCAAAAAATTCATTTAAATTTTTTTTTATGTAAAAATAAAGTTAAATAAAAGTGAAGGTAGATTTTCTCCTTTTACAACAGATAAGATTAAATTTGGCAATAAAATGAAATTTTCAAGTATGTAATAGTAATGCAACACATATACTCACAGTTTGTCAATGGTAGCATTTTTTATACTCTTTAAACTTACAGTGTGTACTTAAAAAGTCAAGCAACTGATCTTACTTCAATGTTTACATAACTATTAACAGTCATAAAATTTGTAGTTTTAACTCAAATCTCATTGAAATTTCACTCTTTCAAGGAGAAACTCTCAGAAACCGGAGTAGAGAACATCTCACTTGGTAGAGAAGCAAAGACAGAAAAGTTGCTTCCATTTTTTTGATGACTCAATGTATAGACATTTGGAGTACAATAAGTCTTATGAAAGAATACTTAGCATTAGAAGAGCAATCTACCGTGGAGAACATCCTTATTACTTAAATTTAAAAATCAATTTCTTTTAAATCATTAGAACTTTGACTGGTAGGTTAGAAATTAAGATGAGTAGGAGATTTGGAGTGTATTTGTTCTAAGTATGTGATTGGAGTGTTTGCGCAATTCATTCCAACCTTTTCTTTTTCTTCTCATTTTTATCATTTGTATAGTTGATTTTTTTTTCAATTTTTTTTTTTTAAATCAACTCCTTTCTTTCTTTACCACTTCTTGCAATATCATCACAGTCCAATCACATGCCTGGATATAAAAGTGAGGTTTGTACTCCCAGGTGGAGCAAGGCATGATTTGGAAAGAATTGAGAATAAGGCAATATTAGGTGAAAGGGGGTACATTTGAAAGAAAAGATGGCCTAAATTATTTTAAAAATATATTGACTTTGGTCATTTAAGCAATTTGGAAGTTCTAATGGTAAATCCTGAACGTTCTCTTCTAATGATTAGTCAAAGAAAAATAGCAAGACTTTCAACGAGTGATATGATAAGGAGAATTATATGAGACTGAAAAGAATAGTAACTCTCATAAAGGAAGATTGGCACAAAAGCTCACATGGGTTAATTAGTTTCCACTACTTGTTTTTAAACTGCATAGTTTATGTTTACTCATTCATTTAGATTCGGTAAATATTTTCACACTGTTTCAAAATTTTAAAGTTTAAAGAGTTTCTAGCATTTGAAAATAGTTAAACATGTGACAATGTGTTGTATGCTATTAACATACCCAAAATAACATTAACGTGTCAAATTTGTCTTATATAGAGTAAAAGAAAGACTTCTAAAAAATTCCTAAGCGCGACTAGTATCCTCTCCACCTATACAAAAGAGGCTACGCAATCCGGAGTGTCCAAGTTGTCATGATAGCCCATCCACCTCTAGTAAAAGAGACGGGCCTAGAATCACTAGCAAGCTAAAACATCAGTAAGAGGCTAAGAGATAACTCTGATTTTACCTAATTTTTCGCTACCTCTAGAGTCATTCACCGCACTAGACATATCTGGTGATGTTGGAATCATGCAAATTACTCCTATCGAACCAGCTAATGAAAGCCAGATGTACACGTAGGATCATTTTAAAGTCTGACCTGACTGAAAATTATTGAATGTACTGAAAATAAATTAAAACAAAAATAATAAAAAGAAAAAGAAATGAGGGATGGGAAAACAAATTTATTTGGGTATCAAAGGATCCAGTTCTCTTTCTCAACCAAAATTTTCTTTTGTTTCGATTTGAATTGTCTTTTGTAACAGTAATAAACTTTAAAAGATGTGCCATTATGAGCAATTAAACCAGGACATTCTTCTCTATAACAATTCAAACACCATCTTAACCTTTTAACTTTCCTTTTGATGGCATAAAGGCTAGTGCCAGCAAAGGGTTTCTTCTGCTCAGAAACAAGTGAGCGACCCATTAACGTCTGGTCATCGACTATTGGATCTATTTTTTATATTCTCAGCCAACAAGAAAGGCTAGACTCAACTCTCCACTCCTTCCAGCTATCAACTAAGATCTAATTAAAGAGAGCTTAGAAGGGGTGGGTGGGAATTTTATTTAAAAACTAGAAATTTTTTTATTTTTTTTATTAGAGCAACTACATTTTTTTTTCTTTTTAGAAAATTCCAAAACAACGTATCATTACAATAACAATAATAAGGAAAATTATGGTAAAAAATTCAAGGATCAAGAGCGGTGATGTGTTCGTCAATCAATTTTTTTTTAAACAGAAAACTATGAAAAGACAATTATATTTTTTTCTCTCTCTCTCTCTCTCTTTTTAACAAGGGCAACGCATCACTAATATAGCAAGAACTAGGATAAAAATAAGATAAAGTTCAAAATCTATAAGACCAATAACCAGCGCGTCGTCCATTTATTTTATTTATTTATTTTTTTTTTGCTTTTTTTTGTGTGTAAAGAAATGGAAAAAAATCACCCGTCTCTTGGAAATCTGAGAACCTGGTAGGGTTGTGGATCGAGTGGTATTTCCAAGCTTCTTTGGTGAGTGGGTACCTACAACTTATGCATTATATTTTTGTTAAATTAATGAAAAAGAGAGAAAATAAAAATCAAACACAAAAACTTAAAATTTAAGCTGGATCAGAAAGAAAAACTAATTAAAATCAAAATCAAGCTTTTCTCTAGATTATAGATCTTACCTTTAGTGATCGCTAGAGAGGATCTTTATTTTAGATAGTAGAAATAAAAAAAAATGGAAAGAAAATGAGAGAATGAGAGATCTGAGAGAGAGTTGTAGAGAATGGTAAAGAGAGAAATCGCGGCGAGAGGAAGAAGAAAAGAAAGGAAAAAGAGAGATGGGGAAAATTTTTAGGGTTCAAAGCCCTATTTAAAGCCATTTTCTTTTTTTCAGTGTATCTCTCTCTAAAAAGAAACTATTTTTTTTAAGAAATAAAGAGAAAATAAACAAACATGTGTTAATTGTGAAATCGTCCCCCCCAACTGAGTCTGACATTGTCCTCAATGAGTGAGATGAGAAAAAGAAGCCAAAAATAACACATGTAATAAAAAGAAATACACAAAGAAAAGATAGAATAATAATGACAAAATTAACTTATACATATAAAAAGTGACCAAACTAGGAGTATAGGACTATTAGAATATAAATACTCTGATACACTATGTCCTATACTAATTATGATTTAAGATATTAAGGAGTATTATAGTTGGGGTCCTCCAAAGAAATGGACTCCAACTCAGGTTCAAATCATTCTAAAAATGGTTTTAATCTATGTCCATTAACTTTAAATGTATTTCCATCTTTAGGGTCCTCAATCTCGACAGTTCCATAAGGATAAACATTTTTTACCATGTACGGACCAGTCCATCGAGATTTCATTTTTCCTCTAAAAAGATGTAGTCTTCAGTCATATAACAGAACTTTTTGCGCGTGGGTAAATCTTTTGCGCAAAAGATTCTTATTATGATACATTTTAGTTCTTGCTTGATGAATTCGGGCGTTATCATATGCGTCTTTACGAATTTCTTCAAGCTCACTTAATTGTAATTTTCTTAAAATTCCTCTCTCTTCAATATTACAATTTAAAGTCCTAGTAGCCCAATATGCTTTATGTTCTAATTTTACTGGTAGGTGACAAGCTTTTCCATAGACAAGTCTGTATGGAGACATCCCTAAATGGGTCTTATAAGCAGTTCTATAGGCCCATAAAGCATCTGTAAGTCTTGAAGATCAGTCTTTACGATTAGAATCAACAGTTTTTTCGAGAATATGCTTAATTTGCCTATTAGCTAATTCAGCTTATCCATTTGTTTGTGGATGGTATGTAGTTGACGCCTTATGGGTCACTCCATATCTTTTCATTAATTTTTCAAAAGGCTTGTTCCAAAAATGAGTTCCTTGATCACTTATTATTGCTTTGGAGTTCCAAATCGAGAACGTATATTATCTTTTAAAAATGCAATAACTGTACGGTGATCATTCTTTCTTGTAGGAATAGCTTCTACCCATTTTGAAACATATTTGACTGCTAATAAAATATATTCATATTGGCAAGATGGAGGAAAAGGTCCCATAAAGTCAATGCCCCAACAATCGAAGATTTCAATTGTAATTATAGGAGTCATTGGCAGTTGATTTCTTTTCGTAATACTGCCCAACATTTGGCAGTGGTTACAAGCCTTACAATATAAATATGAATCTTTAAATAGAGTGGGCCAATATAAACCACTTTGTAAAATTTTCATGGCAGTTACTTGAGATGAAAAAAGTCCTCCAAAAAAGGATGAATGACACATGAAAAGTACATTTTCGATTTCTTCATTAGGAACGCATTTCCTAATTACCTTATCAGCACAATATTTAAACAGATATGGGTCATCAAAGTAGAAATGCCTAGCAATAGCTAGGAATCTCCTTTTATCAGATGACGACCAATTACTTGGTATTTTTCCAGTTACTAAATAATTAACAAGATTAGCATACCATGGCAGAGAAGTCACAGAAAATAACTGTTCATCAGGAAAATAGTCTTGAATAGGTAAGGGTTCACTAGTATTGTCTTCAAAAGTGAGGCGGGATAAGTGATCAGCTACCACATTTTCTACTATTTTTTTGTCTTTAATTATGAAATTAAATTCCTGTAGTAGGAGTATCCACCTAATAAGCCTAGGCTTACTGTCTTTCTTTTAAAGAAGATATTTAAGAGCTAAATGGTCAGTAAAACAGACAATAGGGGAACCAATCAAGTATTGCCTAAATTTATTAAGGGCGAATACTACGGCTAGCAATTCTTTTTCAGTAGTTGAGTAGTTCATTTGAGCACTATCCAGAGTTCTACTGACGTAGTATATAACTGATGCCTTTTTATCCTTTCTCTGCCCTAGGACAGCTCCAATGGCAAAGTCGCTAGCATCACACATTAATTCCTGACAATTTGAACTATTAGGACATTCATTCGCAGAGTGTCCTAAAGTATGACAGTTGTCACAAAGATCTCTTTTCTTCTTAGGCGGATTATTTTTTTCTACTCTCATAGCTTCTACTTTACATGCTAATTCTTCATATTTTAGTGTTAATTCATCTTCTGATTGTAATTGGTATAAACTTTTAGCTTTTTCCACTCTACCAATTTCTTTCTTTTTCCCACTGGGAAGCATTTTCACCAAGCCAATCAAAATATGATTCAGCTTCGTCAGCAGTTTTACTCAAAAATTCTAATTGACACATAGTTTTAACTAATTTCTTTGATTTTGGTTCTAATCCTTCATAAAAGAAATTAATTAGACTCCATTTTTCAAATCCATGATGTGGACAAGCTAACAAGAGATCTTTAAAACGTTCCCAAACTTCAGGGAATGGTTCCTTTTCTTTTTGAATAAAAAGTTTAATTTGACGCATCATGCTATTAGTTAAATTTTTAAGATAAAATTTTTTTTGAAAGGCTTTATTCATATCATGCCATGAAGTTATAAATCTAGGACGGAGAGATAAAAGCCATGCTTTAGCTTTATCTTTTAAAGAAAAAGGAAAAAGCTTAGGACGAATTATTTCAATAGGACAGCTTTGATCAGAGAACGTACTACAAACTTCTTCAAATTCACGAATATGAAGATAAGCACGTTCTGACCCCATTTCATGGAAAGTTGGTAAGAGTGGAATCATACCTTGTCTAAAGTGAAAATTTCCTGTATATCTAGGTAGAGTGATGCAAGAAGGAGTGATGTTTCGTTCTAGGGTAAATAAATCACGTAAAGGACGTTGTTCACGTTCTGATAAAACAAATTGTGGTATATTTTCCCCCTGCTCACTATGAGCATCATCAACTATTCCTTCTATGCCTTCGATTTCTACCATTATTCTAGAAAATTGTATACTAGATGAATCACTAGAAATATTAGAATTGCGTGGTACTTGATATAAAGCTTCAGTAGTATCTAAGAACATATGAAGTAAAAGAAAAACTAAATAATAAAAATATTATTATTATTATTATTATTATTATTAGCTAAGTAAAAATAAACTTCCTTTTTTTATTTTTTTTATTTTTATATTTATTTTTTATTTTTTATAAGAAGATAGGTTTATATATGTATATACATGCTCTCTTTTATTTTTTTTTAGAAGATAGACACGTACATACTTATAAATATATATATATATATATGTATATATTTTTAACAAGGAAAAATTATATAAAGTTTTTTAAAAATTTTTTTTTCTTATGTTATCATTTTCTTAAAAAAAAAGAAAAAAAAGAAAACTATAAGGTAGAATAAGTATATATATAGATATAGATAAAGTGAGAGAAATAGTCTTAGACCTAACCTTATTTATTTATATTTATTTATTTAACCGTTCTCCGACAACGGCGCCAAATACTTGACGACATCCTATTAACGCGTTTTCTTATCACATCCAAGTGTAGGTGATCGTACAAGTAATAAAGTTCTGGAAGTCCAGGTCGAACCCACAGGGAACGAAAAACAAAGATAGGCTGTAACTATTTTGTCACAAAAAAGAAACTAAAAGATGATGGATTTTTGTGGGGTTTTACTAAACTACTAGTTTTTATATTTTTATAATAAAACTACTTAAAAGCTATTTTTTTTTCTAAGTAGTTTACGGTAAAGATTTTAAAAATGCAAAATAAATTAATTAACATACTAGTAAGAAAAGGAAGAAAAATAAATAAAAGCTAAATTTTTGTGAGATAAACTTTGTGGATTTAATAATAGCGAAAGATGGAAATAATACAAATATTTAAGTAAAGTTATCTAAGACGGGAAATATTAATTAACTTGGGGAAATGATTTAAATAAATTGGGAATATGCAAAGCAACAGTAGATCCCACAACTTTTGTGCATTTGAAAAGGTTTTGGCATTTAAGACCGCAGAGTCATTCTTCATTTGAAAATAAACTTTCACTAGTCAGGGTCATATCAAGTGTGTCAGGTTTGATATGAAACGACGTTGTTTGGTTTAAAGAAAAATAAAAAGGCAATTGGGCAGTAACCAGGTTCGAACCGTGACTCGCCGCAGACGTGGGTTATTCGGCGCCTAGTCCCCACCACTCTGCCACTACACAATTGCCTGTCCATTAGTGGATAGAAATATATATAAACACATAGTTGAAATATAAACTTTGTCATATGAGTTGTTTAAGTATGCTAGGTGTTTTTTTATGACAAAAGGCATAGTTTGACAATCCACATAATTAGGCTTTTTATTTCAAATATGTAATCGTTTGAGCCCAATATAGTCATAGTCTACAAACATATTAAATGGTCATAAACTATAGATATATTATATTTTTGGCCATAAATGGAAAAACAACCCATCTAGATAAATTTGCTCATTTAAGATTAGTGCACAGAAGCTGTGGTTTCTAAGTATTTATTGCATAACCACAATTAAAGTTTTAGCCTACCATTTTAGAATTGAAACTGTCTTTCAAATAACCTTTTAAAGAAAGATTAAATAGATACAGACAGTGACTGCCCTATTAAAATTAAAGTTATAACGCCTAGGTAAGGGTGAAATATAATATTAATATTTTTTTTTTTTTCACTTAACATGAGTTGGGGTTGAATTTGTGGAATCTGCAAATAATAAAGTTTAGTACAACTAGGCTAATAAAACATAAATAAAAGGAAATACTGAACCAAAAATAAAATACTAAACTTTTGACTTTGGATTCTTGTGGGGTCACAGTGGTTGAACTCCAAGAACATAAGAAAGGTCAAACCAAATCCAAATCTAATTTGGGAGTGAGATATGGATAGGGTGTGCTTTGGGACTTTGGTAGGTGATTATAACAACTACGTGGCTAAGAAATCTGGCATTTAATTGCAAAATCGGTCTTTTAGTGAATGAAAATATTGCTATAAAAACTGGAAATTTGAGGTTTCAAACTATTTTAGGGGACAACTACAAGTACTACTATACTAAAAATATTAAATCTAAAATTTTATAAGAATATTTTACTACTACTACAAATTGACAAAGGTAGTTCAAGAAAACAAATATTTAAATTTTGAGAAGTACAGTACATAAAGTTTTGTTACATATTTTTAAACATGAAATCATCAATTACATAAAAGTAAATTTTTACAACTACTAGAACTAGAAAAAGCAAAGAAAAACTAAAGTCCCCTACTTCTAAGGACAATGTGAAGTGTTCACATGATAACCTCCCTAAACTATTCTCTCCCTAACAGTGTTGTAATTGTTGCAGCTTGTGGAGCTGTTGGTGTCTCCTTTCAGTTGTGATTGTTCGTCTCTTTTTATAGACGAAGGTTTGGTAAACATTCGTCACTGAGCTCATCATTTGGGCACGCGTTTGGCAAATTGTCTTCGCTTCGTTCCTGTTTGTCTTCAATTCTCTGACATCGTTCCTGCAAAACAAAGAAAAGAGAGAAAGAGAGAAAAAAAAAACACTATTTAAAAATTCATATGAACATCCAAGCAAAGCTTGGATGTTCTGATACGTTTCCCTTTTTTTTTGGTTTTTTTTTGTTTGTTTGTCATCAAACAGTAACTGCTACTGTTTGTTTTATTGTTCACAATTGACTAAAAATATGGGAGATACTATGGTGTGGTTGTTACTTCTTTCCTTCCCTTTATTTCACTTCATTTTTATCTAAACATGTAAAATGTGTAAAAATAAATAATTACATGCATTTGAGTGACATCACTGATAAATTATATTAATTCAAATATGCATGTAAAACTAGGGATTTGGGGGATTAAATGAGCACTATATCTATTATATTGGCACATAAATGTGCAATATTCAATATTTGTCATTGGTCTAAGCCAGATAGGTATATCTGATAAAAAGCTACGCAACTAACTAGCCTACTCGCTAGCTGAAGACAATGCAATCAGTTTAGAATCCATGGTAGACTGAGCTATAATAGTTTGTTTCTTGGATTTTCAAGAAACCGCTCCACCACCAATACTAAAAATGTAGCCACTAGTGGCTTTAGAGTCTTCCGATAGGGTATTCCAATCGGCGTCACTGTAGCCTTCAAGTACAGCGGGATACTTATTTAGAGCGAATACCCAAATTAATAGTTCTTTTCAAATATCTCATTAGTCTACCAATTGCATTCCAATGTTCTATGCTAGGTTTGCTAGTATACCTACATAGAACTCCTACTGCATAGGCAATGTCAGGTCTAGTACAATCTGTAGCATATCTTAAACTCCCAATAATACTAGTATAATACTTTTGATTAATAATGTCACCCTCATTAGGGAATAATTTAATACTCGAATCAAAAGGAGTGCAAACAGGTTTACAATCAATTAATTATATTTTTTCAAAACCTTTTCAATATAATGAGATTGATCAATAAAAATGCCAATAGGAGTTCTTGTAATTTTAATCCCCAAAATTACATTGGCTTCACCCAAATCTTTCTTATCGAAATTAAGTGACAAGAAATTTTTGGTCTCTTTTATAATCTCTATAGTAGAACCAAAATTAATAAATCGTCCACATATAAACATATCATAACACATACTCCATCATTGTATTTATAATAAATACATTTATCACTTTCATTGATTTTGAAGCCATTTGAGATAATTGTTTGATCAAATTTTTCATGCCATTGTTTGGGTGCCTGTTTTAAACCATATAATGATTTAACTAGTTTACAACCTTTATTTTTATTATTCAGATCAATAAAACATTCAGGTTGATCCAAATAAATTTCCTCCTCTAATTCTCCATTTAAAAAAGCTGTTTTAACATCCATTTGATAAATATGTAAATCATGAATAGCAGTAACAGCTAACAAGACTCTAATAGAAGTAATACGAGTAACTGGAGAATAGGTATCAAAAAAATTGATATTTTCTTTTTGTTTAAACCCCTTAGCTACTAATCTAGCTTTATATTTTTCAATAAAATCATTGGGTTTAAGTTTCTTTTTAAGGACCCATTTGCTCCCTATGGTTTTACATCCAGGTGGTAAATCTACAAGTTCCGACGTACGGTTGGACATAATAGAGTCCATCTCATCCTGAATGGCTTTTCTCCAGAAATTAACTTCTGAAGAGGTAAGAGCATCCTCTAAACAAGAAGGATCTCCTTCTAAATTAAATGTATAGAAATCAGGTCCAAAGTCTTTTGAGAGCTTAGCTTTCTTACTTCTACAAGGTTCAGATTCTATGTCATTATCTCTATCATGCACCCTAGAATCAATGGGTCTAGAAGGGACGAAAATAGGAAGTTGGGAACCCCCACTACCCCTTGATTTAAAAGGAAATCTATCTTCACAAAAATCAACATCAATAGACTCAAAAATAATATTATTTTTAATGTCTAAAAATCTATAAGCCTTACTATTAAAAGCATATCCCAAAAATGCACATTCTACAGCTCTAGTAGCAAGTTTATGCCTCTTAGGATCAGGAAGTCTAACATATGTCAAACAATCCCAAACTCGAAAATAATTTAAATTTGGCTTTCCATTTTTCCATAGCTCAAAAGGAGTAATTTTTGTTTTAGAGTGGGGAACTCTATTTAAAACATAACAAACAGTGAATAAGGCTTCTCCCCAAAGATTATAGGGAGCTCCAGAACTCACAAGTAAAGCAACTACAAGTTCAGTAAAAGTCCTATTTTTACGTTCGGCTACACCATTCATTTCAGGCAAGTAAGGAGCTGTAGCTTCATGTATAATACCATGAGATTCTAAAAAGTAACTAAATTCTCTTTCTCCATATTCCGTGCCTCTATCGGTTCTAAGCCTTTTAATCTTTTTGTCAAATTGATTTTGAACTTCATTTAAAAAAGCCTTAAAAGCATCAAAAATATCATTTTTATTTTTCAAAAGGTAAACATATGTAAATTTGGAAAAATCATCAATAAATGTGATAAAATATCTTTTTCCACCACGTGTCAAAATTCCTTCAAATTCACATAAATCACTATGAATTAATTCTAGAAGTTCAGAATTTCTAGTGACACTTTTATGTGGGGTTTTTGTAATTTTTGCTTGGCTACACGAGATACAATGCTCAAATCCATCATTACCCAAAATAGGAATTAATCCTAATCTACTCATATTGTCCACATATTTTTTAGTTATATGACAGAGTCTAGCATGCCAAACATTCACAGAAGTAGACAAAGTATAAGCAGAACTAGAGCATTTATTAATATCAGAAACATTCAACTTAAACATACCCTCACATGCATAACCTTTCCCAACAAACATACCAGACTTAGAAATTACATACTAATCACCCCCAAAAGTTTGGCTAAAAAACCAGCCTTATTAATTAAAAAACCAGAAATTAAATTTTTCCTAATCTCCGGAGTATGTAGTACATCCTTCAAAATCAATTTCTTTTCGGAGGTAAAATTTAGCTCCACATTGCCAGTGCCCAGAATCTTGTAGTGTTGTCACGACCCATCCCACTACGCGTGGAAATAGGACACGTGACACGCCACCAAGGCTCATCCAACATCATCTAATAATACGCAGCGGAAAGAACTTCTGTAAAACAACCCTGGTATTTAAAACTTAGGAACATTCCCCTTTGAGTTGAAGAACCCATTGAAAAATCAGAGTTATAAAAAGTTTTGGCCAAGTGAAAAGACCTTCAAAAGAATTAGTTTTGAAAGCAGAGGCTCAGTCGACTGCCCCGTCGACTACACTAGGGTCCAGTCGACTGCTCCGTCGACGGTGTTATCCAGAACCCAAAATATAACATTATAAAAAGGGGTCCAGTCGACTGCTCTGGGGAAACCAGTCGACTGCTTTTCAATTAAAGGAAGCAGTAGCCAAAATCAACAGTAGTTCAGTCGACTGTCCAAGGGGTCAGTCGACTGCTTCTCTTATATTAAACTTTCAGTGTCTCAATCCCACGAGGTCTAGTCGACTGATCCTGGGTCCAGTCGACTACTCCCCTGCTGGGCAGCCTGTGTTGAAAATCTAACAACTCATGCTTCTCAATACCAACAACAATCACAACCATAACTGATTTTCGACATATTAAAACACAATTACAGACGTTTAATTCCAAGATTTCAATACTGCGAAACTAATCCATGTTTATATTACAACATATTACAGTTTACCAATCCTTACGCAAGTTTTCAGGATTAAAACCAAAACATATACAAAGGTGATTCCCCGGCGTTCATCGGCCTCACTCAACACACTTTTTCTTGTCTTTCTTCTTACCTGCAATGGAGTACATCTCCACTGCTCAGCTATATGCTGAGCGTACAATTCTAAATGTATGCATATATGACAGTTCATGGTTTAAGCATCTAAAACACATAGAAATAGTCTCTAGGGTGAGTGGTACGCATTCATCCGGTAGCGGCAAGTCCAAGCCTTAAACCGCGATGTCAATGGCAAGTCCAAGCCTACAACCATTACATCCCACAAGTGCCAAGGCAAGTCCAAGCCTACAACCATGCATAGTAGCCGTCGCTACTAAAATTCTCAAACATCGAGAAGCTTACTCCGGCATGAATTTGCACCAAACTCCCCTTTGACCCAAGTAGACATATAACATGCTCACATAAACAGTTATACGTGCTTTTATCATTATTTCACGAGCGTAATTAACGGGCCTAACTAATACATGAATTTCGCCCGGATCCAAGAATATCAAAAGTGATGTCCAAAAACATGAAAATCCATATATTTCATAGATCTAGAATTCATACCTCATGCGATTCTCTTCAAACTTTGAAGGATCGTCTAGGGGCACGATTAATCGTCGAATTTTGAATTTCAGACGATTCCTACAAGTTTTACTGGGTTTTCCCCAAATTCTAGAAATTAGATTTTTCGAAAAAGTTTGCCAAACGTGGCCTAATTAGTATCAAAACGTAGCTCTTACCTCCAGGAGTTCAAATATGAAATCTGGAGAAAATCTGGCGGACGGAAGGTCGTCTAACGGCGTCGCAAGCCCGTGGCCACCAATCTCCCTTCTCTCTCCTCTCTCTAGATATTTGAAATGTTTGGATGAGAATGAATCTCATCCACCACTATTTATAGGCAAACATTGCAGATATTGCGTTTACCTCCCCACAAGTTTCTCAAACTTCTAATTAGCTCTCGAAACTTCGCGCACGTCCATTTTATAACTTTACGAGTGAAAACTATAAATTTCAAAAGTTTTCGACTAGGTTTCGTTTGGGTCCAAAAATAACGTCCGAAAACTATATTCTGTGGAATCTCTACACCACCTACCTTTTTATGTAACGTGTCACTCACGTTCTCACCACAGTTCTCAAAATGATATAAAACAATATCGAAATATCAGAAATTATACTACACAGGTATAATTCACTATTCATAAAATACCAGAAAAGTTAAATAACATTTAAATCACATAAATGCCATTTAACCGTGCCAATGCAAAATGGACTATCAGATTCCCGTGTCCTTACTGACACCTTACCGTTGACCCACAGTCAACCTCATCTCAATCCAATTATCAAATAACATTGATATACTCACAACTTCCCAATTATGTATGATAAAACTATGAAATTTTGGAACGGGTGTGACAAGTGTGAGAATCTCCAAGCAATACATTTTCATTCTCCATAGGATAGTAGCTCTTGAACCAACCACGATTGTTACACACGTGCCTAGAGGCACCAGTATCAATCCACCATCCTTCGGAAACTCTCATGGAATTTACTTCCGTAATCATAGCCACAAGTGACTCTTCAGTCACATTAGCCTGAGGAGCAGACTGACGCTTCCGGCTATTCCGAGCAAAATGCCCGGGATGTCCACAAACATAACATCCATTTGGATTATTTTGTCTTGAAGGAGGTCCTTGGTTCGTAATCCTTTTGAAGTGGTTCTGGCTCTGGTTTGGATCAAATGTTTTCTTTTGCCTAAAAGAATTTTTCTACCCATTATTAGTTTAAAATTTTTATGGGCTGGTTTCAAAACTTTATTTTTATTTTGTTGGGGGCTAACAGTATCAATTTTGGCAGACATAAAATTTTCTTCTTTTTGGTCTTGAAGTCTAGATTCCTCCTCAATTCGGAGTCTCAGAATTAGACTCTCCATAGAAAACTCTTTAGATTTGTGCCTTAAGGAGTTCATGAAGTTGAAATTGTTCATCTATTTTCATCCCCTCTGAAAGAATTTCATGAACTATTTTTTGAAGTTCATGGCACTGTGAGACTACCGATTTGTCGTCTACCACTTGGTATTTTAAATAACGACTTACAACGTATTTTTTCGCTCCGGCTTCTTCGGTGTCATATTTCTTTTGAAGAGCAGTCCAAACTTCTGCAGCTGTAGGCAACTCCGCATAAAAGTCATAAAGCTCGTTTGAAAGCCCATTGAGAATGTAGTTTTTGCAATTGAAGTCAGCTGCTTCCCATTTCAGTGCTTGACGAGATCTTGCGGGTTCTAGCAAATCTGAGTCCCTCGGGTTTGGTTCATCAAGAACAAAAGCAACCTTCAGCAAAGATAGGTAGAACATCATTTGGTTCTTCCAACGCTTGAAGAATTGGCCTTCGAACCGGAAAGGGCGGTTGTGACTATTGTCGCTGACAGAAGCAGTATTCTGATTGGCTTCCATGAGGCATAATCAACCTTAAAATTGTTGAAAATCTGTACCAAAAAAAGCTTAGAAAATTAGAAACCGAATCAGTAATAGGCTGAGGCGCTGACCAGGTCGCTCTCTTTAAGATTGATTTCGCGCCTCCTCGGTCTTCTCACCGGTGCATAGGATGGTGTGTCAACCCCCAGGATGCAACAGTCCAAATTAGTAACAATTTTCTATCCAGCTATATGCACTAAACTTGACCAGAAACGAACTACACCGAAAGTTCAGAGACTAGTCTGTATTGCCCAAATGTGACTTAGACAAAGAAGAAAAACTCAATACATAAAATGGTAGAGTACGAAAATTTATGAAGAACAGAAGAGCAACATGGAAGTGAAGTATTTTTTCGTAGCTTTTATTTTGTGTAACCCCAAAAAAAAGTTGAAAAGACATTTGCACTTATATCCACCAAGAATATACATATATACATATATCCGTTGAAAAACCAAATGGAGAATAAAAAGTGGCATCGTCCACTTATGGAGGAAAACGGCTATAGTGGTTAAAAGACCAAGTCAGATGATATCTATCTACACACATGTAGTCATGTGTATGTGATATATGAAATACATATATCCAACCCAACTAAAGTACACATTATAAGTTGGTTGGGAAAAGAATGGGCTCCACCACTTGGTCAAATGTGATATAACTCCCTTTACAAAATAAGCCAATTTATTTACTTTCATTTTTTTAATACCATACTAATATCTAATATTTTGATAAAATACTCCAACATTTTTTGATCCTACGACGAAGTTTTTTTTGCTTGAAAGGTTTACTAGAACTGTTGACTTTTGGAATCAAGATCAAAGAGGTGTTGCATGTGTTGTTTTTGCGATTAGGGTTTTTGGGTATAGAGGTAGGGGGAAAGAGATGAGTATTTGGGGGAGACTAGTGAAATGACGAAATTGTCCTTGCGTTCCATTAGTTTTTGACAGATTTGGATGGATGGATGCATCCTTTTGATCAACTTAACAAACTTCGAGGAATAAATTAACACAAATGAAAGTTTAAGGACCAAAATGATTATGATAAGGGTGTAAAATGCATTTTAAGAGTAATGCTATACTTTCTAAATTTTTTTCCCATAAGTGTTTCCCAACACATGTGCCAGTGTGCCCAGTTAATTTTGATTGGTTGATATTGAAGTGATCCCACTATTATTGAAGAGGATCCCAGTGCCACATGTGTTGGGAAATACTTTTTGGATAAAGAATTTGAGAAGCATTAGTCGTATTTGAAGCTCCATTTGTAAATTCCACACACCCTGGTTTCAAAATAAAAAGGGTAAATTACCTTTTGCCCCCCCTGTGGTTTGCCTCTGTAGCATTTTACCCCCTGTAATTTAATGTGTAACACATTATCGTTTACCTTTGTGACACTTTATCCCCTGTAGTTTGGAATGTAACACATAACCCCCTGTGGTTTTTCTGTGTGGCACTTTGCCCCCCTGTAGCCAAAATAAATTGCGTAAATGACCAAAGTGACCTCTTCTTCTTCATTACTCTAATATACATGTTACACATGCAGATGATAGAAAAATCCAGAGCACTGAGGTCAATTGAAAAAACTAGAACAGTGATTTTACTAAAAATTTTAAGCTATTAAATTTACAGTTATGAATATAATATTTCAAAGTATATAATAAATTTTTTTTATTTTTTTTTATTTTGACTGCTTTTCTAATAAAATAGTACATTATACATGAGTGAGACTCTTATTTTCTCTCTGTAGAACTGTCTGATTTTTTCATTGACCTCACTGCTCTGGTTTTTTTCAATCATATGTGTGTGTAACAGGTATATTAGAATGATAAAGAATAAGAGGTCATTTTGGTCATTTAAACAATTTATTTTGGCTATAGGGGGGTAAAGTGCCACAGAGGCAAACTACAGGAGGTTATGCGTTACATTCTAAATTATAAGGGGATAAAGTGTCACAGAGACAAACCACGAGGAGTTATGTATTACATTTCAAATTACAGGGTTAAAGTGTCACATAGTCAAACAACAGGGGTAAAATATAATTTACCCAAACAAAAAAAACACAACCACAGAGAGAGAGAGAGAGAGAGAGAGAGAGAGAGAAGGGGGACCGTCGTGAGGTTGAAGAAGATGAAGAGGGATGTGTCGGCGTGCAACACATACAACTACGGAGATTCGGTCTACTGGGACGCCCGTTACATAAAGGACGCCGCTTCTTCTTTTGATTGGTACCAGCGTTATTCTTCCCTTCGCCCCTTCGTTCGTAAATTCATACCTACCTCTTCCCGAGTCCTCATGGTTGGTTGTGGCAATGCTGGTAATGTCTTTTCCCCCCCAAAAAAAACCACCCCCTTCCTTCTCCGTTTATGTCCTTTACTTTGTGGGTCTCTACTTGGTTGTCCGCTTTCCCAAACAGCCCATAGTGAATATGCATCACATAATCAGTAAGGAACGGAATTTCCAAATTTATTTACTGTTTGGGGTTTCTTCATTCTGTATCTCAATCTTGAATTTTCTTTGGTTTTTTAGGGGAACTTTTACTTGTTTATTGTTTTTGATAAGTAGGAGGAACTCATCTGAAAGTAAAACAAAAGAAAGGAAATGTCATGCATTCCATTGTATAGTTTTGGTAAATTGAAGACCCAACCTTATAAACTCAAGATGCTGTATTCACTTTGTTGAGTTGATTTTTGATGTTTTGGAACTTAGGGCTCTGTCTGGTTCATGTTCTTTGTGAGGAAAAGGAAAACAGGACACCGACAGAACACCTTTTCGTTTTGTTTGGTTAAGTAAGGAAAACAGTGAGGAAAATGCGATGGGTAAGGAAGACAGTGAGGAAAATGCGCTGGGAATAAATTAAAATTTCAGAATTTGTTTGAGTTACATTCCTTCCTCTGGTTGTTGACTTACTATTATTTTATGATGTTTCTAATTTCTGTTATTATTTTTAGCATGAGGAAAACACTATGGAACTAGTTTTTATTGGGTAAATTACATTTCACACCCTTATAGTTTGGGTGCGATGTCACTTTCATCCCCGTACTTTCAATTTTGTGATTTTGGTCCTGGCAGTTTCAGTTTCAGTTCAATGTAACATTCATAAAAATTTCTTACAACTTTTTGACAGAAATAGGTCATGTGATGCACAAGTGAGGTATCATTAGGTTATAGACTTAATAGGTCATGTTTATTTTGCAGAAATAGGTCATGTTTGATTGTGTCGACATTTTCCAACTATAACCACAGAAAAGGGGAAAAAAAGAGCATGTTATAGACTTAATTATTAGCGACTCTTTCTCTATTTTATGTCATAAGTATTATGCTACTACAGATACATAGATATGACTTGCCACATTCCTAGCTCATGTTTTCACAGAGATATTTAAGGGAACATAAAGGATTCACAATATTCGATATGTTTTTATATGCTGAGCATCTTTTTCTCTATTATGGCTTCACCTGAACTTATTGGGGGCATTCCGAACTTATTTTGGATTTAAAGTATATATCTAGTATAGTTCTTGATTGGCTCCGCAATGTGTTTCATTGGTCAATTCGTGGAGAAGTAGTGTAATACCAATAGAGTAATCCAAGACAATGTTTAGGAAAACTCAAATCTCTTTCCGAATCCTAATAAAAAAAAAAAAAACCTCTCTTTGAACCTATTATCTATGCCTTTCCACTCGTTGACTAGGCCCATCCAACATTTAACAACAGTTGTTTTACCTTTTTTTTTGGGTTCTTTTGTTACTAACAAGTAACATTTGTTACTTTTTCATTCTAATCATGAGTCATCACCTGTTCAAGAACTCTAATATTGGCAGTGTCATTGTACTCTACCTTTTGTTTTAAGCTTCATATTTGTTGACAATGCTTGTGAGGAGGAATATTTTTATTTTGCAGTTATGTCAGAAGACATGGTTAAGGATGGGTATGAAGATATAGTGAACATTGACATATCATCAGTGGCTATAGACATGATGAGAAGGAAGTATGAGCATGTTCCCCAGCTGAAATGTATCCTATCTAGAAGCAACTTCATTTATTCATGCTTTCTTGGTACCTTACATTTTTGAAAATTCTGTTAAGGGTCAGATTTAGTTTTTATGAGTGTTTCCCTTCTGAAACTGAACAGACATGCAAATGGATGTAAGGGATATGAGCTTTTTCCCGGATGAGTCGGTTGACCATGTTATTGATAAAGGTGTGGTTTTGTTCGTGCCCTATATACTTGGCCGGAATCTTTTAAAGGTCAAGTACAGGGACCTCCCTTGTTGCTATGCATAATTACACTATGTTAGACATGGAACCCCGACTATAACATGGTACATGCAAAATAGCCAATATACACTAGACGTAAAATATTATGTTGAAAAATCAACACTTCAAACGCACAGGTTTACCTTCAGAAAATAATGTACTTCCATTACGTATGAGTAAAAAATATTATAAGAGATTTTTTATTCTAATTTTTATTTTTATTTTTTTTTGGGTTTTGATAAGGGTAAACAAGTCATTTAATTTTTTCCCAAGAAAAGGTCAATAGATTAAGGGTAGACCGTTAACTACAAAATTCAGAGCATGTCAGAGGTCAGTGTAGTTTTTCATATCACGAGGGAGCGCCTTGTATTCTGTCCTTATCTCAGAGTAGGTTGGTGTAATTATTCAAATTTTCTTGTTTTAATTTGTAATGAACTAAACTGTTGTGCTTTAAGCTGATGACACTGTTGTTGGATTCTTGCAATAAATTTCGCATTCAATGATCTCCTGATCCTTATTATAGGAACTCTTGATTCATTGATGGTAAGTTATGTTTATGCTTGTTCTGCCAGTATCCTTAGTACTTTTAGGTGCATTCTAATTTACAATGTATGCTTATGAATTGTAAGTGCGGAAGCGATGCTCCAATCAGTGCTGGTCAAATGCTGGGGGAAGTGAGCAGGTTGTAGGCTGTATGCACTTCTAAATCTCTTAATACATCGTGATTACTGATTAATACTATAAATTATTCATATTTGTTAACTGGGATATGGTGATTGTTCTGATACTTTACGCTCACAGGCTTCTTAAACCCGGAGGTGTCTATTTGCTGGTAATTACATGCGTAAATATAAAGATTTGTTCTTGTACTTTTTTGTCTCCTTTGATTCCAAAGTCATTAATAGATAATTTGTTTCCCCCACTACCATTTACAGATAACATATGGTGACCCCACAGTGAGAATTCCTCATTTGAGCCACCTTATTTACAATTGGAGAACTGAGTTGTACATTATACGTAAGTTACTTTTTATATCATATTCATAACTGACTAATGAAAATATATTTCTCCTCATTTCTAATCTTTTTGCTTTTGGATATGATTCATGCATTATTAGTTTATATCTTCTTTTGACTGATATTGGTATTCAACTCAAATTGTTGTTTTTTGGCCCCATCGCGTCCCCAGTTGGTTGGGTTGGATGACTGAATCTTTCTGATATTAAATTATATAGCATGAAATTATCCATGGAGTTTACTTTTATCGTATCTCTCTCTCTCCCCTATATATATAGGGGGGGAGAGAGAGAGAGAGAGAGAGAGAGAGAGAGAGAGAGAGAGAGAGAGAGAGAGAGAGGGTTTGTCCGCATTGGACTTCTGTGTTTGTTTATAACTTGTTCAGGCTCAAGCTTAAGAGCTAGAAAATTTTGCTCCGTTCTGTGACCACCTAATTTTTTTTTTCTAAAGTTGCTTCCTTAGGATCAGAATTAACTTATGAATGGTGGTTCTCCCCAATAACTGACTCGGATGATCATACTTATTTTACTACTTTAAGAATGGGTATGAATAGAACTTCCTCCATTTCTCCTGAAATGTTGATTTTTACAAGGTTTCAGGCATTTCCCAAATTATTTCTCGTTTCAACTCTTATTTTATCACATTCTAAAATTCAATTATGTTTTTGAGAACCTTTATAACGACCCTGGTGCTGCGTGCTGTCGGGGGAGTTCGTCCCACATCGCTTGGGGAAGGAAGAGTAATGTGCTATACATGGAGGGCTATAGTGGAACCTAGTAAGACACGTTTTAGGCAGGCTTGTGGGCTTGTGCTAAAAAATTCATGCGGATTGGGCCCAAAGCAGACAATATCTTACTGGGGGAGACTTGGGTCATGACAGAATGATATCAGAGCTAGACCCAGCCGGAAGTGTGCCAACGCGGACGTTGGGCCCTAAGGGGGGTGGAATGTAACGACCCCGGTGTTGTGGGCAGGCTGCTGTAGGTGCCTCTGTGGCTGCAGTAAGTGCTGGCAGGCTACACACTATGGGAAGTTCGTCCCACATCGCCTAGGTGTGGAAAAGTAATGTGCTATATATGTGTGGTTAAGAGGCCTTTTGGGCAGTGGCCCAAGAACAAAACTGTGAGGGCTTGGACCCAAAGCAGACAAAATCTTACTGGGCGAGAATGTATCGTGACAGAATGATATCAAAGCCTGACCCAGTTGGAAGTGTGCCAACGGGGATGTTGGGCCCTAAGGGGGGTGGAATGTAACGACCCTGGTGCTGTGTGCTGTAGGGGGAGTTCGTCCCACATCGCCTGGGGAAGGAAGGGAGGCAGGCAGCCTACTCAGTCGGTAATGACCCTGTATTCACAGCCAGGCAGCCTACTCAGCCAGTCGACCGAGAGTGCCACCAGCTAAAAACCAGCTCTCGGGTCTGATCAAATATGCTTTGCCGGTCGACCAGGGCTCCTAGCCGGTCGACCGGGACCCCTGTTACTGCATAATTTTCCTATTTTGAAAATCTCTCAAACACGACAAAGTTTAATATAACCTTCTTTCCGAAACTTTACCAAATATATCTAAACATAATGGACAACATATCTAAGCTTTGAAAACATTAACGAAAACGAATTAAGGATTCTTTTGGACTAAATCTCGTAATTCCACATGACATAAAAGTGAAAGACTAGAGTTTGAAATAAACAAGCTTCCAAAGTTTATTTGTCAACAACGGATGTTACAAAAACATTATGAACAACTCCAAAATATCCTCTCAAGTTTAAAATCACGTATGCTTATACGAGCATAGACATTACGACATTATTACGTAAGTTTTCTCCCAAAACTATTAAAACATAACTATTACACAAGATATATGAAACGTTCTCGGATACTCCCATCAGCCCCACTCTTTCTGTTTCTTCTTTCTCTGCTTCCTTTCACCTGCAATGGAGTAAATCTCCGATGCCACAGCTATTTGCTGAATGACCAATTCTAAATATATGTATATATGAACAATTCATATTTTAAATACGCATTCACCGGTGCCGATAGGTCCAAGCCCTAATCACAATTCATGGCAGGTCCAATTGTCCTAAACCATAAATCCAATGCCAATGGCAGGTCAACATCCTAAACAACGCATAGCCAAATGCCGCTTTGACTTATGTAGTCGGCACTACCAAATTCTCACATCGAGAAGTTTACCCCGGTGAATTTGTAAAATCCACCCCCCCCCCCCCCCCCCCCCCTAAGACCCACATAACACATAGCATGCTCATATAAATCATCTCAACATGCTTTTCACAAAACTTAACTGTTGGGCCTAAATTAATACATGAATTTTGCCCACAATAATCATATGCTATAAAAACATACTCCTCAATTCATGTCAACAATTTCCATATGAACTAAAACATAGAGATTCTTATACAAACACAAGTTTAAAAATCACTCACCTCGAGGATTAATTCCTCAACTTCAAATTAACGTCCTAGAATTCCAACCAACGCTAGAATCCTCAAGAGAACCCAATTCCTACAAGAATCCCATGGTTTCAACAAGGTTTTGTGAAAATCCACCAAAATGGGTCACGGAAAAACTATCAAGACATTGAAATTAAATGGTATCTATGCGTAGGTCTTACCTCCATGAGTCTGGCTATGGTCTCGTATCACGGACTGGAAGTCGTTTGGCCGGTCAAATGGTGAGACCACCATTTCCTCTCCCTTGGTTTCTTCTCTCTCTCTCTCTCTCTCTCTCTCTCTCTTCCGTCTCTAACTCTCTTCCGTCTCTAACTCTCTCAACTCTCTGTGACTCTCTTGTTAGAAGTGATGACTAACAAGAGATGTATATCTCTTATGAGATATTTCTCACTTCCCTAATTTCAACTTACAACCTCCAAAGTTTCTAATGTTATAAACAACTCCCAAAAGATATTAAACATATTAATTAACCCCCAAATTTTAAATGGGTATTTGTCTATGTCACGCATGAGTCCCAAAAGTGGTCCCAAATATTTCCACGAAGTTACTAATTAGCCTACCAATTATGTAGCGTGTCCAATTCGCTCTCACAAGGGTACTCAAATTGACTACAAAAATGGTCACACATCTAACAATGAAAAAATTAATACAATTAAACAATAATCCACTTAGATCCACATAATGTTTAAATAAACACTTAGGTCACATAAAGTGGTCCCATTTATTAGTCCCATTCATCATGGTTCAATAATCACAAGTTCCCTCATCGGAACTAACATCACTTACCAATTTCGTGTCCCCAACTGGACACCCAAAGTCAACCAATGGGTCAAACCCATTTCCAATTTATTAATCAACATTAATAAATTTCCAATTAAACCAATTTAATATTAATTAGCTTATTTCTGGGACGGGTGTGACAAGAGTAGAACGATCGATAGGTGCAGCTGGAAGCATAGCAGAACAACGACTCTCGTCGTTCTGCACATAAGCAAAGGCCTCCTAAAGTTTGGGAGGAGTATTTATCCCAAGAAATCAACTACGGATAGTATCATACTCTGAGCGAAGACCCAGAAGGAACTTGAAGACCCTATGCTTCCCAAGAAGCTTCTGGTACTTCGCGGAATCAGTAGGACAGATAGGGTGACAATCTTGGAGATGGTCCACGTGTTGCTAATTTGTGGTGGGAAAAGTGAAATACTGAATAACGGTCATGTCTCCTTGTTCAGAGCGGTCAATCAATCGCGTCAACTCAAATTCTTGGGCATAATTCCCTTTCCGGGAATAGGTAGATGTCTCCCAGATGTCTCGGGCTGTCTTCATCATCAAGTATCCTTCACCAATTTCAGGGATCATTGAATGAATAAGCCACGCCATAATGATGGAATTCTCAATATCCCACAGTGCATAGCCGGTGTCAGTAGTGTTAGGTGCTTGTGTTGTCTCGTCAACATATCCCATCTTCCCTTTACCCCTCAAGAAAAAAAGCACGGGCTGTGACCATGGCAAGTAATTCTGGCTATTAAATAGGAATGTGGTGATTTTTAGGTTTGGGTTGTCCATTGGAGCTACTATAGGGCTCACAATCTGAGGCTGTTTGAAACTTTTATCGTCGGGCATAGTTCCAACACGCAAAGGGAACACCCACAACAATCACGAAAAAAAGACGGAGAAGATAGGAATTATTCTGCAGGCTATAAGCAAGCACAACCTCAACACATACCAAGGATCAGTCAAAGACGGATCAAGGGTCCATATAGGGACCAAAAAGGACTGTGAAATAAAGCTCCGATCAAAACGAAGGCCTCGTAATGATGTACAGTTAAGAAAGGAAGACTAGAAGATTAGAGGAATGTATATGGATGGTGACAATCAGATATAGGTAACCATGAAGCTGTGAGAGGGGTTGGGATGGAGCTAGAGGAGGTCGGCGTTGCTGGTGGAAGCCTCTAGTGATTGCGACAAGACTGGAGGGGGGCTTTGGTGGTGTCGGCTAGGGTTGGCTGGTGGCTGAGTGGTGTCGGCTGGGGTTAGGAAGGAGTTGAGTGGTGTCGCAGGTGGTTTGGTGGCTGTCGCCAGGTGGTGGTGAGGAAGCGGGCGCTGGTTGGCGGTGGGTGGAGGAGCTGTGTGGTTGAGGCTCTGATACCATGTTGACAAATATTAGGCCAAACTTAGGGCTAACAAATGTGTTAAACCCTTATATATTATTAAGAGAGTGAGATATTACAATTAAGAGAGTGGGATATTACAATAAGGTCCTTAGACTAATAAGAAAATAAATATTAAGATAAAACTAAACTATATCCAACTCATGTATGACTTACTTTTCTGAAAAAGTAAAATTTGCATTAGAGTGCATGTTTAAATTAAGTTGTGTTTAAATTAAGTTGACTATGCAGAGGACAATGTAGTTACAACCGGTGAGGATGCATTCCGAAGTAGTCATTCCAAATACACCCCAACTTACATCACATAATTAATTAAAGATTGAAAATCTCTGAAATATCTGTAGAATTATATCCTCCATTGAGTTAAAGGCATTGCTTGATATTCGTGTCCAACAGTGTCAAACACATACACGCGTTGGACACTCCTTGACTCATGGGACACTCCATACTAATTGTTGCCTTTTTTGTTTGTTAATTTTACGTCAAACAAGGAGGAACATGTTACACTTGAATACTTTAAGGTCATTGCATGTAATGTTATTAAAATTTGGAAAAGCAAATAGTTCCCCTCCTCTTTTCAAAGTTGAGAGGGTTTAGGACCTTGTGACGATTGGAATTGTAATTGTTTGTGTTGAAGGGTATATGTGTAAATATAGTAAATGTATATATGTGGTTGTCCCACATCAGTTAAAGTGTAAACAGTCTAGGTTAGACCAAGCCTATATAAAGGCTCATTGTATTCTCTCATGTTATGTTGAATATACCAAAAGAGATATTCCCATCATACTTTTCATCTTTACATAGTATCAGAGCCTCCCTCCTCTGGGATTGCTCATTATCTTTGTTTTTCCGCCTTCTTCGTGAATAAAGAAATTCGGATTGTCAAATCTGTTTGAAGAATTGATTTTTTTTTCTTCTTTAAACATAAACCCTAACCCTAGCAGCCACTAGCATCAGCCTCATCACTGTTCATGGCTACTATTCACGATCACTGTTCATGGCTACTATTCATGATTATTGTTCATTGGTTACTATTCACGAATCACTGTTCATTGGCTACTATTCACGATCACTGTTCATCGGCTACTGCTCACAATCACTGTTCACGGCTATTGTTCACTATTTTTCAACAACTATGGATTCCAAAACCACTACCCACTAATAGTAAGTTGAATGGTAACAACTTCCTTCAATGGTCCAATGCTATTACCATGCCCCTTATGGGCTTAGGTCACGATGCCCATCTTACTGAGTCTCCACCGATCGCCGATGAAAAAAAGCCGCTAAGGCGAGGAAACAACTGGACGCTCAACTTGTGACTCTTATCTGGAATTCCATGGAACCGGATGCTGCCGATGTATGCAATCACTTGGGCTTTGTTAAGGCACTTTGGGAGTATCTCCACCTTGTTTACTCTAGCAACTTAGCACGAATGTATGATTTGTCCTCTCAGTATTTCAAGCTCGAGCAGAATGATTTGTCTGTTACTGATTATTTTGCTGCTATAAAACAGTTACATGAAGGGTTAAATACTGTTATGCCCCCTACCACCAGTGTTCAGGATCAACAGAAACAGAGGGAACAAATGTGGTTATGAAGTTTCTTTCTGGTCTCAAACCTGAATATGAGGCTATTCGGTCTCAAATTCTTGGGAGTAATAATCTTCCTACTTTTGCCGAGACATATCAGCGTGTTCTATGGAGCACCCCTCGGGATCCACTTCCCTCCCCTTCGCTTGTTGATCGCTTCGCTCTTATTACTCAGACTCCACCAGCTCCTGGTAGGGGTAGTGGTCCTAACCGTGGAAGACGTGGAGGAGGATTTCGGGGTGGTCGTCCTGGCCGTGGTAGAGGCCAGACTCTCCAGTGCACTTATTGTTTTTGGGATGGGCATAGCAGAGACACATGCTGGCAGCTCCATGGTCGTCCTCCCTAGGTTGCGAATGCTGCCATCTTTGATTCTGGATACTCTCTTGCTACTGCTCCTATGGATACTGTTTCTGTTCCTCGCGATGAATACTCTCACTTGCTTCAGTACCAGGCAGCATACACGGCATCCCCCTCATCTGCTTCCTTAGCTCAGCATGGAGGTACACATATTGCTTGCATTGCTTCAGGTTCTTCCCCATGGGTAATTGATTTTGGCGCTAGTAATTATTTGACAGGTATATCTAGTCTTTTTACATCTATCTGGCTGCCATCGTCTGTTCCCCCAATCACTTTAGCGGATGGGTCCTCGACTCCTGTTGAAGGAATCAGGATGGCTCAACCCTCTTCGTCTTTATCCTTGTGTTCTGCTTTGTACATACCTCGTTCGTCCTTTAATTTAATGTCTGTTGGTCAGTTGACCAAGGATCTTAACTGTTGTGTCTCTTTTTCTCCTGATTCTGTTTTTATTCAGGATTTGACGACTCGGAAGATGATTGGCGTCGGGCATGAGTTCAAAGGCCTCTATTACTTTGATGGTGATCCTGTCCCTGCTCCTTCACCAACTTCCTACCCTGCTACCGCTTCACCTCATCAGATCCACTGCCGCCTCGGTCACCCTTCATTGGTTAATTTGAAGCTCTTAGTTCTTAGTTTAAGTTCTTTACAATCTTTAGAGTGTGAGTCGTGTCAGTTGGGGAAGCATCACCGTGTTTAACTCCCCGGGTCAATAAAAGAGCGTCTAGTCCTTTTCAGTTAGTGCATTCTGATGTATTGGGTCCTCACCGTATAACCTCCCAAAAGGGGTATCGGTATTTTGTTACTTTTGTGGATGATTATTCAAGAGTAACTTGGCTATATTTAATGAAAAATCGTTCTGAGTTATTTTCTATTTTTTGTGCTGAAATTAAAACTCAATTTGGTGTGCCCATTCGTGTTCTTCGGAGTGATAATGCAAAGGAATATTATTCTGACCCTTTCAATACTTTTATGACACATTCTGGCATGATTCATCAATCTTCTTGCGTACACTCACTACAACAAACTGGTGCTGCTGAGAGGAAAAACATGCACTTATTAGAAGTCACACGCACCTTGTTATTTGAAATGCATGTTTCAATTTTTTTTTTGAGGGGATGCTGTCCTCACTGCTTGTTATTTGATTAACCGTATTCCATCTTCTATTCTCAATGACCGCACACCACACTTAAGCTTGTTCCCTATTGAGTCACTCTTCTCGGTCATTCCTCGTGATTTTGGGTGTGTTTGCTTCGTTCATTAGCTGGCTGCTGGTACCGACAAATTAGACCCCCGAGCCATTCGGTGTATTTTCTTGGGATACTCTAGGACTCGGAAAGGGTACCGTTGTTACAGCCCTTCCCTTCTTAGGTACTTTGTCTCTGCCGATGTCACATTCTTCGAGTCTAAACCCTTTTATTCAGAGTCCCACTCGGCTACTGATCCGGATTTTATGCTTCCTGTTCCTCTTCCTGTCTCTCCTGTCCCAACTACTACACCGCCTATTCATGATGCTTCCACCCACTTGTCTCGGCCTGATTTGCAAGTTTATACTTATCGTCCACGTCCAGAGACTCTACTGGACTCCGCTGCTCCGCCTCCCGTGTCCTCTGATCTGCCATCTTCTTCTCCAGAACCGACTGATTTAGATCTTCCCATTGTTCTCAGGAAGGGTAAGCGTGCTTGTACTACTTCTCCCCCTATTTCTAACTTTGTGTCTTATGATCATTTGTCTCCTACATTTTCTTCATTGTTGCTTCCGTGTCTACCATATCTATTCCTAAGAATGTTGCAGAGGCACTTGCCCATTCTGGTTGGAACCAAGCTATGCTGGATGAGATGTGTGCCCTTAAGAAAACTGGTACTTGGGACTTGGTCCCTCCCCCGTCAGGGAAATCTGTGGTTGGTTGCCGTTTGGTGTATGCAGTTAAAGTTCATCCAGATGGCATTCTGGATCGGTTGAAGGCACGCCTTGTTGCCAAAGGCTACACTCAAGTTTATGGACTTGATTATTCATAGACTTCTTCTCCCGTGGCCACGATTGCCTCTGTTCGCCTTTTCATCTCACTGGCCACTACTTATCACTGGCCCTTCATCAGTTGGATGTTAAGAATGCGTTTCTGAATGGTACCCTCCTTGAGGAGTTTTTCATGGAGCAACCACCTGGGTTTGTTGTTTAGAGGGAGTCTAGTCTGGTTTGCAAATTAAAAAAGTCTCTTTATAGTTTGAAGCAGTCTCCTCGTGCTTGGTTTGGCAGGTTTAGTGATGTAATTGCTGAGTTTGGTCTTCAGAGATGTGGTGTTGACCATTCTGTTTTCTATAGACACACTGTAGCGGGGAAGATCCTATTAATTGTTTATGTTGATGATATCGTCATTACTGGTGGTGATGACCAAGGATCAAAATTCCGTTTCGGTCTATTGTTTCGGTCTGCCCAGAAACGGAAATGTTTCGGAAACATGTGGAAACATCGGAAAAAATTAGAAACATGGGGAAACATAACTTCAATCTTAATTTTATGCACGTATAAAGCTAATAGTTGATTAATTGAATGTTTCAGAGCTCTATATAAGTATTTACATTAGAAATTTGTAGGAAAATACATGAGGATTAAGTCGCCAATCTACCGTCAAACACTTCATAGAATTCACAAGACACGTCATAGAATACAAAAGTTACATATAAGCACATAGTAAGCTAATAAGCCATCTCCAAAACAAAATGATTGTTCATATGACAAATACACATCCATAGGATTATTTCGACGGAAACAATCATGTTTCGGTGGAAGCAAATGAAACGATGTGGAATCATAAGTCTGTTTCGATGGAAACAATCATGTTTCGAAGGAAACAAAAGAAGCAAAGTCGTTTCGATGGAATACATGGAATTTCGAGATTCCAAAGTTGTTTCGTTTCCATGACCTAGGAAACAGAAACATTTCGGCCGTTTCGATGGAAACAAAAGGAAATTTTGATCTATGGTGATGACCCTAAAGTCATTGGCTCCTTTTCCTCGTTCGATAGGAGTTGAAATCCTTCTTACAAATCAAGTTACAGACCAAGACTTGGGGTAGCTTAGGTATTTCTTAGGCATTAAGGTGACCTGGTCTAGTGAAGGGATCTGCTTATCTCAGAGAAAATATGCTCTTGATTTGCTGACTGAGACAGGAATGTTGGGATCAAAACCTTTAGATTCTCCTAATGTCACCACCCAAATCCACTAAGTATGGCACGAGGGTGCATGACATGCCACCGATGCCTGACCTATGTTAATAACGTTCAAAAACGTTTTTTTTAAACTCTCATTTAAACCACTTTTGCAAGTGATTAGCCCAAGGGTAAGATTGGAATTTGAAATTTTGAGTTGGATTTTATACCAAAAGATAGCCGTTTGAGTCCAGGTTCCAACGTTGAAAACGGTGCACGATTTCAAAATTCCTAGGAAAAGTTATGTCCGTTTCTGTAAAAGTCGTCGTTTTGAACCAATTAAAACAGTGTGTATTTCGATTGATCGAAACAGCTTCTATCCACAATTCTAGCCATGAGCACCTAAGCAATCAAACATGCTTGAATAGCAAAAGCACTTGCCAGAACCTTTCATACATGAATATAAGACTCATAAGAGTCTTATACATCAAGTTCTACACATGCTCACCTAACAACATAATTTACAAGTCCTATAGTTCCAAACTATAACAACTACGGCATATATATACAATATGCACATTAAACACTTGCTCTCCTCTTACTTCCTCTATTTCTCTTCCTCCTCTTTTCTTTCACCTGAAATGGTTATATAATAACTATATGAGCTGAAGCTCAGTGAACAACATGCTCTTTGACATAAATTTATGTATATCATTTAAATACGTGATATGGAATTCAATGTAACATAATGAATCACAACCAAGTAAGTATTTATCTCCAAAGCTTCTTGTTCTTCTCACTACTCCGTGCTCGTAATGGCACCCTTTATCCTTGTTCCGAGCTATCCAATACCCTATACAAGACGTATTGAACACTCAAGCCTTAGAAGGCTTTTCTACACTTCCTTTCGGAGCTTTCTTTTTGTAGTGATAGAACAATTGCTTCTTCAACCACATAATCACATAAACATGTTTTCGACACATAATCCTTTCTATCTCTTGCACATATAGTCAATCAGGATATATACGCATACTCATAATTCATGAATTGGAAGTAAATCATTTATATGCCACAATTTCATTACTTGAAAAGTTTCCTCAAAGATAGAGGTTACTCACCTTGCTCTAGATATAGAATTGACAAGATATAATGATCACTTTCAAACTCCTACAAATCATATAAGATTTCATAGCATATCAATATGAATTCTTCTAATTAATCCATCAAAACTCTATGGAAATGAAATTAAATCACATAGAAAGAATCCTCTTACCCTTAGCTCCTCAAGTCTAGCTTCAATTGAGATAGAAATCTTCCTAGCACCCTTTTCCCTTTGGTTTTCCTTCTTTTCTCTCTTGTTTTTCCCTTTCTTCTTTGCACCTACTTGCTTGTGTAGAGACAAGCACCTCAAAAAGATGTACATCTTATTTAACTAGTTATTCTTCCATTTCTCTCTCTTGCCCACTTGAATACACATGGACTTAGCCAAATATAGCCCAACACCTCCTACTTGACCACCTACTAGGCCACCTACTAGCTATAAGGTAATATAAGCTTGCACCTTGATTAGGCTAATAATCATCATTAAGCTAACTAATCCCAATTAAGCTAATTAATCTTGATTAGGAAAGTTCCACAAAATTCTAGATATCAAGTCTTCTAAATTACACTTTCACCAACTATATTTCTTACTAATTACACAATAGCTCCTCTAGTTCTCGTGAATTGCTAATTCACCTACTAGTTAGGAAAATGTATTCTTTTTACTCCTATCATTTATGCCCTTGTCTAGCAATTCAATATTAAACATCAAATATGTATCCAATGCAAGGCATAAAATAATTCCATGGTTTTCAAAATATGCAAATTCCAAATAGATTGCCACGTGTAACATAACAAGAGATTATCAATTCTTAATTTCCTTCCATCACTTGATAATAAGATTAGGTATGCAAATCACATAAATATTCACGTCATTACCATATAATGTACATTAAAATGTCATAATCACATGTCAAAATGTTGGGATATTACACCTATGGATTCCAATTCCAAATTATTGCCAGATCAGGGGGAGCTACTTGATGATCCAGGGCAGTACAGACGCTTAGTTGGGAAACTTAACTACCTAACGGTCACGAGACCTCATGTTGCCTTCGCAGTTAGTGTTACTAGTCAGTTTATGGACTCTCCTCGAACTACACATTGGGATGCAGTGATACGAGTCGGGGGCCCAGGCCGTGGTTTGTTGTATAAGGATCATGGTCACATTCGAGTTGAGAGCTACACAGATGCAGATTGGGTCGGATTTCCTAGTGATAGAAGGTCTACTACAGGGTACTGTGTACTTGTTGTAGGAAATCTTGTGTCCTGGAAAAGCAAGAAACAAACCGTTGTTGCTAGATCTAGTGTTGAGTTAGAATATAGGGCTATGGCGCATATTACTTGTGAGTTAGTATGGATGAAGCATTTGTTGGAGGAACTTGGGTTCACTCAGTCCGAACCTATGACCATATTTTGTGATAACGGTTCATATTGCTTCTAATCCTGTGTTTTATGAGAGGACGAAACACATTGAAGTTGATTGTCACTTTGTTCGTGAAAAGCTCCTACAGAAAGTGATTAATACAGTTTATGTTAAATCTGCAGACCAGTTAGCGAATTTGTTTACTAAATCATTGGGTGGGACACGTGTGAATTATATTTGTAACAAGCTAGGTGCATATGATATGTATGCTCCAGCTTGAGGGGGAATGTTAAAGGGTATGCGTGTAAATATAGTATATGTATATATGTGGTTGTCCCACATCGGTTAAAGTGTAAACAGTCTAGGTTAGACCAAGCCTATATAAAGGCTCATTTTATTCTCTCATGTTATGTTGAATATACCAAAAGAGATATTCCCATCATACTTTTCATCTTTACAGCTTGACTCATAGTTTGCTCACATGAAAGTAGGAATAATTTGGGATTTACAAAAGCACAATAGGACTTTAACAAATTTAGAATACCTAGAGTTATAGAATCAAGTTTGACTTTTTGCAATTATAAATAATTGAAACCTTTTGAAATTGAGGATATTAGGCATCTTAATTTGTTTATAAATTCTTTCACTTTCCAACCAGTTGGCCGATGGTAATTTATACACGTATGTATACGTATATCAATATAGGTTTTAGTGTCTTGTCATCTATGTAGCACGGGTATGGACACGTGACACGGGTACGATACGATACGGGTACGGGGGTACGTCAATTCCAAAAAATGTAGGGTACGGGTACGGCTAGGGTACCTTGAATAAAAATGTATTTTTAAAAATATTTTTTTAATAATTAAAAAAGAAGAAGAAGAAGAAGAAGATTGAACAGCAGTACACCATATTAATCCACATATTAGCAAATAAGTAGTCAAGGACTAAGCAACATTGTTTTAGCATTACAAGTCCACAACATTAAAGAAAAAAAAAATTTAAATAAAAAAGAAGAAGAAGAAGCAAGTCCACGTCGTACCCACGAAGTACCCCCCATAGTTGTACCCCCCCCCCCCCCCCCCCCCCATAGCTTCAAAAAATGCAATCTGACCCCCGTGCCATACCCACGCCGTACCCACGAAGTACCCGAGCCGTACCCAAGTTGAATTCTTCACTTAACACTATCAGGACACCGCTAGAGGGGTACCCGACACGTACCCAGGAGTATGGTACGGGTGTCAGTGTCCCCCAAGTACCCGGTACGGGTACTTCACTCAAAATGGAGTACCCATGCTTCCTAGCTTGTCATACTCTTATAGGCTTTTCGTGTTGCCTTATTGTGTCTTGTCCATGTCTCGAAACCATAGCCATCCTTCTTAGCTTTGCGTATATTCAAGTCAATTCCTGATTTGTTAAAATTTGTGTAAAGCTTTATTTTCAAGATTCTTGAGTTCTATGTAGCACCGACATTTCAACGTGGCCGACACCAACACTTGCCGACACACCCAAAGACGTGTCTTAATTCTTTTTGACATCGGTCACACAACTGACGTGGTCGGACACGAGGGTGGATAAGGCAACACCTTTGAAAATCTTTCTAAGACTTTAACGTTCAAATCTTAAAATGAGAGTATGGGAGATAAATGATGGGGTTATTTGAAAATCTAGGAAATGGGAAATTTGTGTAAAGCTCTATTTTCAAGATTCTTGACTTCTATGTAGCACCGACATCTCAACATGGTCGACACCGACACTTGACGACACACCCAAAAACGTGTCTTAATTTTTTTTTGGCATTGGACACACTTCGGGCACAAAACTGGCGTGGCGGGACACGGGGTGGATAAGGCAAGGCAACTCCTTTGAATTTTTTTTAGACTTTAACGTTCGAATCTTAATATGATACTCCATGGGAGATAAATAACGGGGTTATTTGAAAATCTAGGAGATGGGAAGAGATACAACACATGATATTGTATAAGTAATTCTGGAAAAGTAAAACTCTATTCGTCGTATCCTAGTTGTGTCTGTATCCACATTTTGAAGATTTGTCTGGAAAAGTAAAACTCTATTCGTCGTATCCTAGTTGTGTCTGTATCCACATTTTGAAGCTTTGACGTGTCGTTCCTTTAATTGTTAGTATCATCTTTATGCCCATCTCGTTGACATACCTATGTGTAGAATTCAATACTTGATATACAATAGGCTATTCTATTGAATTACAGTGATGTTATGCTTTTTTCTTTATTAAATATTATGATTTTGATGCCTTGGATTTTGAATTGAATATTTAAATGTTGATATTTTGAAATTCTCTCTTTTTTTTTTCTCCCTTCCCCCCCTTCCTCATATCTCTTCTTTTTCGGAATTCTTCTTCATAAACGTTGATTTTCTTGGTATGTCTAGCAATTGAGGCTTGTAAAATTGGAGAACGTGTGTTATTTATTTATTTATTTATTTTTTGAAATGATGATATATTAATGATATTGTTGTGATTTATGTATTTTTATGCCAACTTTAATTGTCCTAATGATATATATATATATTAAAATTTTCATATAAAAAATATTTAAATATTCATATTTCAGCATGTCCCCACCATATCCGTGTCTTGCTTTTTTAAGAATTTTTGTGCTAGAGTGTGTGACGAAGATAAACAAATAAAATAACAAGAGTAAAGTTGCCGGATTCGTGTCCGTGTCCGTGTCCTTGCTACTTTTAGGTTGAGTTGAGTATTTGTCCTAAAAAGTTTTGGGCCTCAAAAAACTAGTAGGTAATAAAGTACCCTTGAGTCATTTTAAGTGAATTAGCATCCTATAGTGCAGTTTAGAACTTAATCATGTATGATCATCGATGGACCCAGCTTTGCGAATAAAAATATTGCCCAAAGTTTGGAGCATTAAGATGGACAACCTAAATGCCTACATTCTTAAGGTGGACGTCAGATATGTGGAAGCTCCATACAGGAGTGTTGATTTCGCTTGCGATTTGAGTTTCTTTTTTTGTGTGAAATATGGCATTTTTGTGATGCGTACAGTGATCATACAAGCAAATATAGCTGCTTGTTCTTTAGTACATTTTTCCTTCTTTTGCACATGTTTGGTAGCATCTTGCATGTTGAAAACGAAGCTTGTTTTTCCGAAAGATTAAACCAGTATCCGATCATTCTTGCCATTGTCTTTGTTCTTTATGCTTTTGGTGTCTTTAACTAAGTTGAACTTGTCTGTGATGTTGTGATAACCAAGAGCCAATACTCTTGAGGCAGGAAGGCCAAGATGAATGAGGTGAGGTCGGGTGTGGGAACTTGTCCCACATCACCTGGGGTGAAGTTACTGGACTAGTTTATAAGGATTAATCGCCCCTCTATATGCAACAATGCCTTTTAAAACAGTGAGGGAGCTAGACACGAAAGAACTCCACAGTAAGCGTGCTGCTCCTAGAGCAGTACTAGGGATGGGTGACCTCTTGTAAAGTTTTTTGTGTTTATGCCCAAAGCGGACAATATTGTCTAGATGGGGAGGTGGGTCGTTACAAATGGTATCAGAGCGGAAACTCAGCCGGAAATGTGGGGCGAGTCCCACACGAGGACGTGTGATCCTTAAGGAGGGTGGATTGTGATAACCAAGAGCCAATAGTCCTGAGGCAGGAAGGCCAAGATGGATGAGGTGAGGTCGGATGTGGGAACTTGTCCCACATCGCCTGGGGTGAAGTTACTGGACTTTAATCGCCCCTCTATATGCAACAAGGCCTTTTAAAACCGTGAGGGAGCTAAACACGAAAGAACTCCACAGTTAAGCGTGCTGCTGCCAGAGCAGTAACAGGGATGGATGACCCCCTGGGAAGTTCTTTGTGTTTATGCCCAAAACGGACAATATTATTGCTAGATGGGGAGGTGGGTGGTTACAGATGTTCTGACCTTTTATGTTTTATGCGCTTGTTTTGATATGCTTTGCTCAGTTTGGTTTAGTTTTACTATTTTATGCAATTATGTTTATCTTTTAAATTGTTTTCATTTTCAATTCCACATTGCAGCTAGACCGGGATTGCAAAAGCCAGCTGGCGCTACTTCATCTGCAAAATCACACTTGGAACCTGTTCCTACCACTGAGAAGGGTCTACTTCCTGCAGATTTTGTTTTGGAAGATCCAGAGTCTCATTATATGTACGTATGCAGAAAGATCGAGGTGAAAGACCTGGGCTACATACCCACCAAAAATTTGAAAGATGATGTTTTACAGAAGTAACTTAACTGAAGAGATAGGGAGGTGGTTTGTGTGTTTTCAAGCTTCAGCATTCACCAGAATATTTGTATGGTTATTGCTCGTACAAGCCTATCTAGTCCTTCGGCGCCCTTGAAGCTATCAGCGGCCCGGCCAAGAGGACTTTCTTTTTATTATTTTGTAGTAGCAGGTTAGTTCCTGAATTTGAAAAAAAACAGAGAAAATAACCCCAAACAGCGTTATGGCCAAGATAAGTGATGCCTTAAATTCTATTTTTTTGGCACTAGTGTATGAACTACTGTAGTTCATTAACAATTATAATGAGCACCATGTTTTATGGAACTGATTCTTGGGACGATGTACTGTGTATTCAATTTTGGGCAATGCTATTATGAGAAACTTCTTATACTCACAAGCACTTCGAGCGGTTGGATTGTCCAAATTTTATTGATATTGTGAAATGTGAATAAATAATCATTTAGTAATATTTTATTTACTCTCTCAAGAAAAAAATCTTCATCCAACAGATGTAGAGTACTTGTGTATGTGAGAAACTTCTCATAATAACATTGCTCTTCAATTTTTATCTTCCTTTGTGTATTGTCGGAGAAGTTGCTTATGATGTTGCCTGAGGCTGAGAAAGGTGACTCTTGGTATCAGGGGGCCTTATAAACTTATGAGAACTCGGTTAGTCTTGATGAGGAACCGTTAGCGCGGTTTCTACCTTTGATATGGTAGAGGTATGTTGGTTTTTGCCTATTCTTTATATTGCAACACGGTCGTTTTTTTCCCTTTTGGTAGTAGATACACGTGTGTGATGAATTCACTAGGTAGAACTTACTCTTGAAAACGACTTGCAAGGAGTGGGTGCCTAGGAGTTTATCAACCACCAACAAACCCCATACTTGGTAGATGTGGGATGAGATCCTAACAAAGTGCTGGGAGTTAACCCAAACCATCCTCCATGAATGTCTTCCCATCTTGTTGGAGCAATTTGGGTATTATTGCATCCACATCCCGTCTTCCCCTTGTTCTGTTGTTTTTTTTTTCCTAGATAAACAGAATATATACATATAACAATCAACAGCTAGGAGGAAACAATACATACATATGTGTACATATATTTGATTACATTGAGAATACTGCAACCTGTTTTTTTATTTATTTATTTTTTTTTTACAAAGAATACAACAATTTGTTCTATACAGAAGAAATCATACAAGTATTTATTAGTACTACTTTTGTCTAAAACTAAAACTATCAAGCAATTTATTACGTGCATCCAAAACCTCTGAAAACAGGCGATTTGAATCCTTGTCAACACCCTCCACAAGCTTCTCAAGCATCTCCAATCTTCTTTCCAACAACACCTTTGCTTCATCATCAGCATCCTTTTCATCAACCACCTCCACAAGAATTTCCACTGCATCATTCACCTCTTTCACCTCCTTCAACAAATTCCCATTTCCCATTTTCCACTCCCAAACACCACCTCCACCCACTACCATACATTCCACAAATCCCTCCTCCTCACCATACCCACAACAATCCACAAATGGCTTCTTAATGTCACTATATAAACCTGATAATATAACTCCACGTACCCACAATCCAATTCTGTTCATTACCAGTAAAGCTTCCTCAACAACCCAAACTTTCCCATGCTCCGCCATTTCTGGACTCTTTTCTCTGTTTTCTCCTTCTTTGAAATCTTTTCCTAAACACTTTGGCTGGATTGGCTTCATATGCTCAATAGCCGACAACAACGGTGGTGATTTTTCTACTTGGCTCAAAGCGTGAGACAACGAAACCCGAGATTGGGATATCTGAGAAAGCGAAGAACTAATTGAGTTGAGAAGCTCAAGCAAATTCAAAGTGTACTCCAAATACTCTTCAAAGGGAGTGATTTCCCATTGGCTCATGGGGTAGTCTATTTCCATTGCTAGCTTTGCAAAAGCTTTGTTGATCTCTGCTAGGAGCTCCAAAAGTTGTTGAATTTCCATCAAGGACAAGAAATCTGATCTGGGTATTGAATATACTGATAGTTGGTTCAAACAATTCGATACATCGGATCGAAAAGCTTGTAAGGAAGCCGATAAGCCATTGGAGTGGTGATGGTGATGATGATGATTTTCCAGTTTGGAGAAGAGTTTAAGAGAATGGCCAAGTCTTTCAACCAAGAGAACCATTGACAAAAACACAATATAGGAAAAGAACTTTGGAAGGTTTGTTTTTTGTCAATCTGGTGGCTGGTGGGTGCCCTTTATATAGATCTGACATAAATATGTGGATGTGGTTGTATATATATTCATTCTATTTTATGTGTTCTTTTTTAAGAATTTAAAATTTTAAGGGAGTATAATGATTACAATGCACATGGACCGGGTAAAACTGTGATTTTTTTTTCTTTCAAAAAATACCTTATTTGTTTTAAAAAAATCGTTTGGTGTGTCAAATGAATAAGGTTAATTTTATAAAGTAACTCAAAATAGATAATAATTTTGAAACAGTACAAAATAAAAATAAAAACACGTAAAATGAGACGAAAGAAATATATAATATAGAATATGATAATATGTACAAATTGGAAGGTCCAGTGAATAAGTTGCGTGGGACACTTTCGGCGGCCTGCACGCGGTATTTGATACGCCATGTCTTTAATTAAAGAAGGGGGTTTGATTTTTTTAAATGAGAATAGTTGGTTCTCTACGCTCACGGCTTTAACTAAGTAGTGCCCAAGTAAGTTGTGTGTAAGTGTGTGATTGACAAAACAACGCATATGAGAATGGAAAAGGCAGGGGGACGTGAATAGCACACTAGAAATGCCCTCAAGGGGCGGCCTTTATGGTGGCTGGTCAAATGTTCTTATCTACTTGTGTTTTGTGTATTTTAATAATTTATTATTTCAATTGTCAAATTGTCACCATCACATTCGATTTTTGGTTTTGGGCTATAGGATCCACTTAGTGCTTCACACACTCACACGCTGTTTATGTCCGTGAGTGTGTAGATTTATACATGTCATAGAATGGTCAACCACGCGATAAATGTTTGAAGGGCAAAAGGAAAGGAAAGGAGCTTTCAGTGAGACTGAGACAGTAATCAGCCTGTTTGGGGGCAGTTTGTGCTTTGCGATTGTGATAGTTTTTGTCAAAATAGATTACGGTGAGAATTGATTTTTGATAGTTGTGGTGTTTGGGCAAAAAATAGTAAAAGTGGTTATGGTGAAAGAATTGATTATGTAAGTGTTTGGTTACATAAATATAAAAGTGGTTTTGAATGTCCAAAAGACAATTATGCCATTGCGATATATTGCAAAAAGACTAGCATAGAATAAAGGGGAAATTGAAAAAAAAAGGTCATTAAAATGAGCTTTGTTGAGATTAAGGACAACTTAAAGTGAACATTGGGGATAAACCCTCCTAATATTCATAGACCAAAATACCCTCATCTAAATCCTCCCAATGTTTTAAATGTAATGAATAATATTGGTCCTACTACATTAGTAGTTATGTTACTATGTAAATGTTAATTAATAACTTAAACCCCATAAAAAAAAATAATTACATAAACATATAAAATAATTACATTTAAGTATTAGGCCCAAAAAGAAGTACTAGTTCATAATCCAAATACGTGTTTTGGTCACATGGGCAAGTTTTTAATAGCAAAACCAAACACACGCTTTGAAATGTGTCAAGCAAAAAAAAAAACACACTTTGAAGTTCACAAAATGTAGCGGTGTTTTTGTCTTCTAACCAGAACACTGCCTGTCAATAGTGGAAAAGATGAGTGGCACAAGGGACATTTTGAGGCAAGTGTTGAACGTAGTAAACATGCGTTCACTGCTAAGCTGGTCCCTCCCAGCTTTAGGATAGCCGCGTTTCAAACGTGGATATTCATCTTGAATTCCGTGAATCACTTCAAAAATTGTTTTGCCAAACACTCAACTTGTGGGCTTCTGAAACAAAATGTGGATTTTGGGGCACAAACGCGTCCCCAAACACCCTCAGTATAGTGGTGGTACAAGAAGCGTAAATGCGTTTGGAGGATGAAGTAGAAAGTCGCCTGTTTCCAACAACTTATTTACCCAAGTATCCGTATCTACTAGTGGATCAGGATAACCATATTGCCAATCTTTATATTTTGCTTTGGGCTTGCCAGAACTGTTATAGTTCAATTATGTGATTGTGCGGGCAAATATAGTTTTTTTATAATATTTTGTATGAGTGATGCACGATCTAACTTCTATCGTATTGGAATTGTTAAAAACTAGTAGAAAAATACCCTATTTACAGGTTATTTGACAGTATTGAAACACACAATTCAAGTTATGTCAAAAAGATGTAAATAATAAGTCAAATAAATCAACAAGTTTGAGCTCGATCAGACTACCTTAACGAGAGAAGATATTATGATGATAAAAATTGGAACTAATATTAAAGTGTAAGAACTCGAGAACAATCTGTGAACTGAACTAAGTTATACAAAATAAATACAAAGGAAATACTTTGTAAAAAGTGGTGTGCTAGTTGCTTTTGGAGTTTTTTGTTGAGACGTTGGGTGTCATATGACTTGTATTTATAGAGGAGATGCACCTTCTTCTTGACGGTTTGACCGAACGAATTTGGAGAATTGCGTCTAATGCGCTTCGGCCACGTTGGCTGCTTCGTAGCTTCCCTTTTCTCTTATTGGTTGAGGGTTCCTCTTCCATCTGTTTTGGAACTTGCACTCCCATCATGAGTATTGACAGCTTTAGGGATGTCTTTCAAACCTTTTAGAGACAGCAGCTCGCTGGAAACTGTGCAAGGCTTCTCAAGGAAGCCTTAATTGGCCATAGCCCGATGAGAGAGATAGTCCGATGATAGGGGGAGCCCAATGATAGAGGAAGATAGCTCGATGATACTGATTTGTTCAAAAACCAGTGTCAGGCTTATAGCTCATCTGGCAAGGCTGGCCATATGGTCACGTAGTCCAAACTTGTCATGTTGTTCGGACTTATGCACTTTTTGGGTGCTTACAATTGCCCAAAAAACGTGACATTAAACGATCCAACGGTAGTTATTGCAACGTTTTTGAATTTAAAATGCCACGCGTAACTTTGAGGAAACGTCGGTTTAAAGCTTGGAATGATGAAAGGGCGCCTTGTTTCTTATACCCATATATGTGGGGAAGATTATAAATATGTTCACTACCAACTTTGTTTGCCCATGCCTTATTCCTCTTTGCTTTCTTCCTCTTTGATTTCCCCTCTTCTCAGAGACTGCCCTAATTTTTCCAAAAAACTCAACTTTCCTTAAACCTTTGCGAAAAAATGGCCTCTACTTCTTCTAGTTCGGCCATGCAAGAAAGCGATAGGTCCTATCCTGACCTCATAAAGGCCCTCCTGCTTACGCATGCTTTTTCTCACTCTCCCTCTTCATTTATCGATCTTGAAGCAACAAAGGTTTCCTCTGCCACTGTTGGGCTTGGTCCTGCGTTGCTTGGGTCAACTCCCGAAGATTTTACCCCCTTCTTTCCTCCTATCAAAGATGGCACGCTCTTTGACTTAGGAAGTTTTAAGCTGTGCTACAAACAACCTATTCCGATAAGGGGATGGCCTGTTCCAGCCTCTGCTGGTTGGGTAAAATGGGTCGATAGAATAGCCGTGGAGAAAAAAGGTGTATGGGAGGATGCGGGCATTTACGAGGCTATTATGCTGAGTAAACATAAAATCCCTATTGACCGAGCCCTTTTCTTTTTTGCCCTAGCCTTCTGGTCCCATTCCTAAAACTGTTTCTTATTCAGGTGGGGGCCGATGGGGCCAACCATTCAAGATATTAGCCTACTTTTGGGATTTCATCCCCATGGTGAGGAGGTCCTTCCTGGCTTTGACAAAGGCCAAACCACTTTATCTTTCCTAAGACCGAAGCTACAAAAGGGGAATTGGCCTCCCGAAAAACTGTTAATGCCTATGGAGGGTTCCTGTCACTCTGCTGTGGGGCATCGGGCACAGCAGTAACAGAAGTGGAACATATGGCGCTCCTTCTGTATTGGATTAGCAGGTTCATCTTCTGTTCGGCCGCTAGGACCATCACGAAAGAACATATTCCCTTAGGGCATTAACTCAAGGGAGGCCGATGACTCTTGCTACTCTTGTCTGGTCACATCTGGTTCTGAGAGAATTCCTCCTTTCGGGCTGCAAAAACGCAAGTGGCCCAATCTGGCTTCTTCTAGCCCTGGTTATACTCTTATCTCCCGGAGTTCCAACCACCTATTGACCTTTCGCCTAACGTTGCAATCTTTGTTTGTCATTTTGTTGATATTGAGCCAAAGTCACACTCTTTCAATGCATGTTTTTCATTCTTTTATGAGACAACTCTCCGGCTTCCTCCCAATTTCCTACCTTTTCCTTTTTTTAAATATTCCTTCCTCCAACTCCCCACTCAGTCCGTGGTTTGGGGACACAAGATTTGACCGTCAAATCTGTTAGCCCCAAGGGTTTTATCTTAAGTAATTTTGATGATTAACAAACTATAAAGTTGAGTACTTATGATTTCATTTAGTGTGTTGTTCAAACAGAGCCTTATAATGATGATGGATATTCCATGGAAGCCTTGTGGAAGATTATTTCTTACTTGTGTTGTTCTTATAGGACTTTTTGTTAAGTTAGTTAGATTGAATATCCAAGATAAGGGCTTAAAACTGAACGAAATCTTCAAAATCGGAAAACTATTTTTTCTAAGAAAAACCGTCGACTGGAAAACTTTATCAGTCGACTGGACGCTAATTCTTTCAGTCGACTGGAAGTGAAAAACAGTCGACTATTGCTTGGTTTTTGAAGACAGTTTTTGCTATAATTATCAGTCGACCGAACCCAGAGATTCAGTCGATTGTGTTAAAGGCGCATTTCATTAAGTTTGAAATGTAGTCGACTGGATCGTGAACCAAGTCGACTGGATTATTGCGCAAAACAGTAACATCTATTTTTCTAGGGTTTTGCTTTAGCATTTAATGCTCCCAACTACCTTAAATGTTCAAATTTTCTACAGAGAGTATTTATACTCGTTTGAATTTGGTTGTTGGACACTTAAAAGATTACATTGATTACTCATTTTTGAAATCAAAGATTGAAACCCTAATTGTGTGAGATTCAATCTTCTAGCTCTAGACTTCATTTGTTATTCCTTGAGAGCTATTATTGAGAGCATTTACTATTTCTATCTACTCTACAAGAGAGTGTATTTCAGTTGTATTCAAACTTTTCATCAAACCTTAAAGTTGTAAAGAGGGTTGGTGTAACCCTTGGAGATGTAAAAGGAGTTCAAGAAGAACTTATAAGGAGTGGTTTAATCTTCACCCAAAGAATATTGTTTTAGTGGAATCCTCAAGAGGTGTTCTTGAGGGGTGGGCATAGGCTGCAGATTGCGGATTGCCGAACCACTTGAAAAACTCGGTTACAAGTGTTTCTTTCCCTCTCACTTGACTTACTATTATAATTGATTTTGTTCTTGTTTATTTTTTATTTTTCCATAAATTGCTAGTAATCTTATTCAACCCCCCCTCCTAAGGATTACTTTTGGGCTAACAAAATCTTCTCTAGTTACCTTGTCCCTAGGGAGATAGTTTATAGGCCTATCCTGCCGAAGAATAACAATAAATATGGGGTGGAATTTTACTATCCCCAACTCCTCGCCAGTCAGTTTGGGCTGACTCAAATGGTTCCGATTCCTCCATTTGAATCTGTGAATCAGGATTTGTTGAACAATAATATTTCCAAGCTTAGAGAGAACAATCGTTCCTCTCTGGTATTTTATTAGATGGTAATATACAATAAAGACTAAACTACAAGATAGTCCCTCAAATATAAAATAACTATACTCAGCTACTAATAATAAAAATAAATACACCAACACTCCCCCTCAAGCTGGTGCAAATATATTGATCGGGAGAGAACAAATCCTATTTATACGCCTTAACGAGCATTTGTTAGTACCTTTTTAGCCTGTTTTTGTATATTTTTACTTCGTTTTCTATTTTCTGACAGGTTTTGGAAGAAATCAATTATATCAGGCTAAACAGGGTGAAAAAGTAGAAGAAAAGAAGCTGAAAAATCCAAGTCGCTCGCGCAATCCGCTCGCGCGAAAACCCAGAATTCGCTCGCGCGATCCGCGCGCGCGAGGTACCAAATGTCGCGCTCGCGCGACCCGCTCGCGCGATATGTGTAAAAACCAAAGATGCGTATTTCAGTATACTGATGATTCCTACGCGAACGAAACTGCCTAATTACGTCTGGAAAGCTAAATACAGCAGTTTTAATGCATTTCGAGTTAGGAAAGCTTCCAAAAACTTATTGTAAATCTATATATACCCTAATTTACTTCAATTAGGGGGTTGACAATTATTGTACACACATTCTACAACCATACTTCCAGCCATTGAAGGGAGGGAAGCAAGGAGAAGAAGAAGAAGACCAAGGGTTTCCATGGCCTCCTCCATCAACTACTTGCCATCCATCACTTCCATGGACGGCTAGATCATAGATCTAGGGTTTCAATGAAGCCCTAGACGAGTAATAGGGTTTTATTTATGTTTTTATTTTAGGTTTATTATGTATGGATGACAGTCACATGTTTAGATGATTTTTATAAATAAATCGTACTTCTAGTGATTAAATCATTACTTTCAGAATTTATTCTTGTCTTAGATCTATTTTGACTGTGATGTGCTCAACAATCTATGCTTGCTGTGCTTGTTTAGATTGTCTACATGTGATGGTGCTTTATTGATTTGTGCTATCAAGTATCCGAATAGTCCATGCCTAGGTTAGACGGATTAGATCACAACCCTAGTTTAGTGTGGGATAATTCGTGCTAACCGAAGATGGATTATGCTGGTGCTTGAACCATGATTATCTTCTTGTCGGAGGAATTGGGCTTGTAGCTACAATTCCCCATTATCATCCAACGTAGTAAGCTAAAGTAATTCATAAATATTCCTATTATGAAGCTAGTGGTGGATTTGCAATCCTAGGTTCCCTTAAACGTTATTTAAAACACTTTTTAATTGCTTTCATAATTTAGATTTATTTTTATTTGTTAATAGTTTAATTAAAATCAAATAAAAATCCATTTTCATAATTAACTAAAAGTAGGTTTTAAAATTAAGTCGTTGTAGTTAACCAATCCCTGTGGGTTTGACCTTTGCTTTCACACTACAATTCTTTTGAAAAGTAAAGAGCACTTTTTACATCTTGATATTGACAACATCAATTTTTGGCGCCGTTGCCGGGGATTGCATTACTACCTTTAGTTTTAGAATCTTAGTTTAGTTAATTCGTAAATATTAGATTAGGTTTTCTTTTTCTTATTTTTCTTTTTATTTTGAGTCGCTAACTTTTCTTTTTATTTTATAGGTTATCGAGTCATCAAATTCCAACGTTTCCGAGTGGAGTAGCTAATTACATCAAAGGAGCTTACGCAAATAAAAATAAAAAAAAATCAAGTAATTTGCTTCCTTTGAAATTCGCTTCAAACCACTGTAAGTCAGGGCGCTGAGACGCAATTACTTGCATTAGGTTAGTTGTGGAGTGAACACTGTATTAGCTAGGAAACCCGGGGCGCTGGGCTTGACGCGATCATTGCATTACAGGATAATATTCATGCATCATAGTAGTACTGTGTACTTGCTTGTCGTCTTATTTGCGTGATTGCTATTTGTTTCTTTTGTTAAGTCAGTCTTTGTTTTTAGTTTCTTTTTCTTTAGTTTAGTTTATGTTAGGTACGCGTTCAAATAAACCTGAATTGCATTCTTTCGATCTTGAACTTGAACGTACCTTAAGAACTAGTAAGTCCACAACCCAAGCTTCGAGAGCTGGGTTGCAAGACGACGAATCAACTCCGATTCCGTCGTCGTTGTTTGAGGCCGAAATTCAAAGTACCCGTGAACAGTTAAGAAAAACTCAAACTTTTAAAATCGAACCGATTAAAATGGCTGACGGTGGAAATAACAATAACAACCAAAATAATGACGGTGCTAATATGAATAATCTTAATATACCGCCACCTCCTCCACTTAAAGATTATTTTATTCCTACGACTTACACGCCACAAACATGTATTGATTTACCGAAGGCGACGGCATCTCACTTTGAGATAAAGTCGTCTACCATCTCGCTACTTCCATCTTTCCATGGCCGTCTAAATGAAGATCCATATCAACACTTAGGAGATTTTCAGGATATATGCTCTACTTTGAAAATTCAAAACTTAAATGATGATGAATTAAAACTGTGGCTCTTTCCATTCTCATTAAAAGATAAAGCTAAATATTGGCTTCAATCACTGGAGCCGAACACAATTAGAACATGGGAAGACTTACACACCGCATTTTTACAAAAGTTTTTTCCTATTATGCGTACGAATCAGATAAGGAAATCCATAACAAACTTTGTTATGCAAGATGGGGAATCACTTTACGACAGGTGGGAAAAATTTAAAGAATTATTACGTTCGTGTCCACATCATCAGGTTCCTAAGTGGCAGTTGGTCCAGGTCTTTTACGAGGGACTTATTCCTTCGGTCCGTAATACTGTCGACGCTGTTTGTGCGGGTACCTTCCTACACAAAAGCGCCGATGAGGCCTGGAAAATTTTTGAAACGTTAAGCGAGAATTCGATGCATCAGGCTGTATCAGTACGTTCCGAGGGATATCATTCACAACCTAAGAGGGAGGTAAAGTTCGAGTCAAGTCAGTCAATTGAAATAAAAGAACTATCTAACAAACTTGACCGACTCTTAACAATGAACCAAACAACAGCCCCACCCGCTCATGAAATTTGTGCATTATGTTCCGATCCGTCACATTCTATTCTTGCGTGTCCATCGGCGAGTCAATTTCCGGAATTCGTGGAGCAACACATTAATTCTATTCAACAATACCCACGAAATAATTATAATTCGACTACTAATAATCCGGATGCGCCATGGAGGAACCATCCTAACTTCTCGTGGAATAATAATAATAATAATCCTAATGAGGCGACTAATTTTCCTAATGCATATCGACCTCAGTTTCAACCTAATCAATACCAACAACCGCCTCCTAATCCAAACCCTCCAAGGAGTAACATTTTTGAGGAAAAGGTGTTGGCATCCCTTAATAAAATTGAAACACAAGTACAGGCACAAGCACAAATAGTGCACTCTCACACACAATCCATTGCGAAGCTTGAGTCTCAAATGGGACAAATAGCGAATACAATGAGTCGAAGAAACGAGGGTAAGTTGCCGAGCCAAACTATTCAAAACCCTAAGGGACAATATGAGGTTAAGGGGTCGAGTGAACAAGTAAACGCCGTATCGACTAGGACGACTATTCGGGAAGAGGAAGCTGTTGAACTTCCGAATGAGAATGTGAAAGATATGAATACTAACTCGAATAAGATGGGTGAGGACGTGGATAAAAATAAAAAAGATAAAGAACCGGTCCCAACGAACTATATTCCGAGAATGCCATATCCACCAAACGTTGAGGGACCGTCACATTTGCCCAAGAAAGGGTCAAAAATGGAAGATATACTCGAGGTGTTTAAACAAGTTAAAATTAATATTCCTTTCCTCGATGCTATTAAACAAATTTCCGCTTATGCTAAATGTTTAAAAGACCTTTGTACACAGAAGCGCAAAATACGCAGTCACACTCCAAAAAAGGTCTTCCTTACGGAAAAAGTAAGTTCAATTTTCCAACACGCTCCTCCGAAGTATAAGGATCCTGGTACGCCTACGATTTCATGTGTCATAGGTGACACTATCATTCATCGGGCTCTCTTTGACTTAGGAGCTAGTGTTAACCTCTTACCTTATCATGTCTATAAACAACTAGGTCTAGGTGAACTTAAACCTACGGCCGCTACCATTCAATTAGCGGATCGTTCCGTCAAAGTACCTAGAGGAATCGTTGAGGACGACTTAGTTAAGGTTGATCAATGTTATTATCCCGTGGATTTTATGGTCCTTGATACCGAACCTGTCCTAGATGGTAGGAAGCACACTCCTGTCATCTTAGGCCGCCCATTCTTAGCAACCGCTAACGCGCGTGTTAACTGTCGAACGGGGGTAATGAAAGTGTCATTTGGGAACATGAACTTAAAATTAAACATTTTTAATGCTGTGGATCAACCTCCTAAAGACGACGATAACCTATGTGAGGCGGAATGTGGTATGAGACGGAATATTGAGCCTAAGAACGTAATAAAAATGAGTGTGGGGAATAATATAGTGGATGATGAGTGGATGAATCCTAATACCTCGGCCCCTAATGAAGAATTTACTCGAAAGGTAAAGGATCGATGTAATAACGATATAGGTGAGACGTCAAATGAATTAACACATAACGACCTTGTTTCGACGTTTCACCGGAATCTCCCTAATGCCCTAAAGGGTACAAACTCTGATTTACGGCCTCCATAAATCTTGAGCTAGAACCGTCTAGCTAAAGACGTAAAAGATAGCGCTTCTTGGGAGGCAACCCAAGCTTGATTTCGTCTGTTTCTTTGATTTTTGGATGTTTTTGAGTCGTTTTGGTCAGTCTTAGAGTTTTTCTGGACAGGTTTGGGGGTCAGAATTAATTTATTTTAATATTATATACATAATTTTAGCCACAAAACGAGAAATACCCTTCTCGCGCGAGAATGTGCCTTAGTGTTTTTTTTTTCTTTCTTTTTTGCTTATATGATGCCTCAGCTTTTTCTCGCGCCTCAAATCGCGGGCGCGAGGCATCTCGCTCGCGCGAGAGTTAAAAAAAAAAAAAAAAATGGATTCGCGCGCGCGTCGGTCGCTCGCGCGGACCGCTCACGCGATTTCCCCTTTTCTTGATTTTTGTTTTTTTTTTTTTTTTTCTGTATCCTTCTCCCATACCTGCTCAGGTAGTTTTTCCATTTCTGTTTTTGTTTCGTAGGTCCTTTTCCATCAGGTTTTGATTGTTGTAGTAATTCTGGTTATGTTTTATTTTCTTTTATCGTATGCTTTATTTTCTTTTCTAGTTTATGTTTGTTTTGTTTTCTTTGTTTCGTTATATCGTATAGATTAGATTAATTTATTTATATTTCTTTTAGTTGTTTTTCATCTTTTCTTTGTTTAGTTTCTTTTCTCTAGTATTAACAGGTACAATTGAACTTTATCGCCATATTCTTATACATTTACATGTTTGTCATTGCCGAAACTAAGGTACTATCGTTCCTTCATTACGTACTTTCCGTTCTTTCATTTTATTGTTTCATTAGGGACAATGAAACGTTTAGGTTTGGGGGTATGCACACGCATGCACATTATTCTGCAATTTTTCAAAATTTTTCAATAAGTGTGTTTAAATAAACGAGGTACCAAAGTTTTTGCAATCTCAATTTGATACTTTTTGATAGAGAACTTTGAATTGTTATAGAATGGTAAACAAGGGAAGATGTGATTAAACATTTGCTGAAGTTATGATATGACGTTTTAAGTTATGTATTATTTGAATCGTAGTTTCATATCATAGATTTGCACACAAACCTATGCACTGCACGTAGTCGCTTGAATACATGTTGGTTGTGAACTATAATATGATTCGGATTTCTAGATAACACAAGGTGGAGACTAGACTCGGTGAGCTTTTGAGCCAATCTTTTCTTTTTAGAGGGTTATAAATACATTGTGTTTGTCGAATTTCATTGAAATAGCGCATTAACTTGTTGTTTAGTCTCATTATGCTTGTTTTGGTTAATAGTTAAGTTAAAATATTTGTTACCATGCTAAATAATCTTCTGTCGTAAATGTTGAAGAACCATATAACCATAGGACATGATTTTAGGCCTTCTTTGTTTGCTACTCACCGATAAATGATAAATTTCCTTAGTTCGCCCTTTGAGCCGTTAAAATGCCATTTCTTTCTTAAATTACCATTATTCTGTTTTTGCTCCAATTTGGCCAACTTGGAGTTCACCCTTGAAAGATTGATCAACTTTTAGTAGGTGTTAAAGCGATGTGTGATTGAGAAGAAGAAGAAAAAGAAAATAAGATGATGTTTGGGGTGGTTGCCTTGTTATTTATTGAATATTCGTTTCAAAAGCAACGAGGAGGAAAAGAATAAAGAAAAAGAAAAACAAGAATAAGGTTGAAAAAAAAAAAAAACAGAAAAAGAAACAGAAGGATAAAAAAAAAAAAAATTGAAAGAAAATACATGAAGAGAAGAGAATGAAATGATGAAGTTGGTAGAAGAGACGAATGAAAGAAATCGAACATGCCTTACAATGTCATTCTGTAAACTACCTAATGAATTCCTTTCAATCCTTTTTCATTGCCTGAGCCACATTACAACCTTTGAAAAGTTCTATTTGATCCTAGGAAACATAGTTCGGATATGAAAACGATGGGAGGGGGATTAAAACATGGTAATGATTAATTTTTCTTGATTATTGGCATCCTATCCATGAGACTACTATTCTTTCGTGTCATGCGTCCTTTTGGAGTCATATATGAGTGGTTTCTCGTTTTGAAAACATATTTCCTTTACTCACATATATTAGAAAAATTACACCTGTTTCTGAGTGTTTCATTTGAGAGTGTAATTAACATTGTGAGATTCGTAGTCGAGACATAGTTAAATGGTTATCCGAGTTATATTCCAAGTTCATGACATGCGCGTGTTCATTTGACCACCACATCATACACGTGCAATTTTATGAGAAACTCTATTGATTTATACGATGCATGTGCTTGAGATTGTTTTTCATGACATAGATGGACGTTTGATTTGGTTTCTTCTTGTTAGTTATTCTATTTCAAATCATCGTTCTATGATAAGGGGTATTTAATGTTTTGTTTTTATTTCTAATAAAACTTTTTAAATTTTTAAGTTAATAAAGATGGTTGTGGGTGACTTATTGACGAGAACCCTCACGAGACTTTACTCGTCCGACTATGGACACCTAGAGGTTTAAAAGGCTTGTTGCATACGCTAAATGCAATCGTGATCCATACGAAAATGGAAGTAGTAGTTTATTAGTAGTTAGTTTTTATTTTAGTTTTGCTCGAGGACTAGCAAAATGTAGGTTTGGGGGTGTGATCGGGAGAGAACAAATCCTATTTATACGCCTTAACGAGCATTTGTTAGTACCTTTTTAGCCTGTTTTTGTATATTTTTACTTCGTTTTCTATTTTCTGACAGGTTTTGGAAGAAATCAAGTATATCAGGCTAAACAGGGTGAAAAAGCAGAAGAAAAGAAGCTGAAAAAGCCAAGTCGCGCGCGCAATCCGCTCGCGCGAAAACCCAGAATTCGCTCGCGCGATCCGCGCGCGCGAGGTACCAAATGTCGCGCTCGCGCGACCCGCTCGCGCGATATGTGTAAAAACCAAAGATGCGTATTTCAGTATACTGATGATTCCTACGCGAACGAAACTGCCTAATTACGTCTAGAAAGCTAAATACAGCAGTTTTAATGCATTTCGAGTTAGGAAAGCTTCCAAAAACTTATTGTAAATCTATATATACCCTAATTTACTTCAATTAGGGGGTTGACAATTATTGTACACACATTCTACAACCATACTTCCAGCCATTGAAGGGAGGGAAGCAAGGAGAAGAAGAAGAAGACCAAGGGTTTCCATGGCCTCCTCCATCAACTACTTGCCATCCATCACTTCCATGGACGGCTATATCATAGATCTAGGGTTTCAATGAAGCCCTAGACGAGTAATAGGGTTTTATTTATATTTTTATTTTAGGTTTATTATGTATGGATGACAGTCACATGTTTAGAGGATTTTTATAAATAAATCGTACTTCTAGTGATTAAATCATTACTTTCAGAATTTATTCTTGTCTTAGATCTTTTTTGACTGTGATGTGCTCAACAATCTATGCTTGCTGTGCTTGTTTAGATTGTCTACATGTGATGGTGCTTTATTGATTTGTGCTATCAAGTATCCGAATAGTCCATGCCTAGGTTAGACGGATTAGATCACAACCCTAGTTTAGTGTGGGATAATTCGTGCTAACCGAAGATGGATTATGTTGGTGCTTGAACCATGATTATCTTCTTGTCGGAGGAATTGGGCTTGTAGCTACAATTCCCCATTATCATCCAACGTAGTAAGCTAAAGTAATTCATAAATATTCCTATTATGAAGCTAGTGGTCGATTTGCAATCCTAGGTTCCCTTAAACGTTATTTAAAACACTTTTTAATTGCTTTCATAATTTAGATTTATTTTTATTTGTTAATAGTTTAATTAAAATCAAATAAAAATCCGTTTTCATAATTAACTAAAAGTAGGTTTTAAAATTAAGTCGTTGTAGTTAACCAATCCCTGTGGGTTCGACCTTTGCTTTCACACTACAATTCTTTTGAAAAGTAAAGAGCACTTTTTACATCTTGATATTGACAACATCATATATCTCTCGTACCCAGCTTGCTAAGAATGAAGTAAAATGTTCTACTTGCAAGGCTCTTGGTAAGGACGTCAGCTAACTGATCTCCGGATTTCAAAAATAGAGTACAAATCTTCCCATTATTTAATTTTCCTTGATAAAATAACGATCAATTTTCACATGCTTGGTCTTGTCGTCCTAAACAGGATTATGAGCAATGTCAATGGCTACTTTATTACCACAGTATAGCTTCATTGAGTCTTCAGGATTAAGACCAAGATCAGACAGGATAATCTGGATCCACAATAACTCATACACCCCCTGAGTCATGGCTCTAAACTCTGCTTTAGCATTAGATCTAGCAACCACGGGCTGCTTTTTGCTTCTCTAAGTTACAAGGTTCCGTCCAACAAAGGAACAATACCCGGTTGTCGATCTTCTATCGGTAACCGACCCAGCCCAATTTGTATCTGTATAAGCTTCAACTTGAGTATGGCTATGCTTAGCAAAGAATAAACCTTTCCCAGGTGCTAACTTGAGGTACCTTACAATTTGGAAAACAGTGTCAAGATGGATCTGTCTAGGAGAATGCATAAATTGACTTACCACACTTATTGCAAAGGTGATGTTGGGTCTGGTTGTGAGAGATAAATCAGTTTACCAACCATTCTCTGATATCTTCCCTTTTTTACTTGTTCTCCTCCTGGGTCATCACTGAGCTTCAGATTAGGATCCATTGGAGTATCCACTGCCTTGCTTCCAAGCATTCTTGTGTCCTTTAGTAAATCTAGCACATACTGTCTCTGGGATAAAAAAATCCCATCTTTGGATCTAGCCACTTCAATTCACAAGAAATATTTTAAGCTTCCCAAGTCCTTGATTTCAAATTCCTTGGCCAGATAATGTTTCAACTTTCCCATCTCTTCCAGATCATCTCTAGTGAGTACGAAATCATCAATATAAACATTTAATGCTGTCAATTTACTACTTGAAGAGAGTCTAATCACCTTGGCTTTGTTTGAACCCATACCTGAGCATAGCCTTAGAAAACCGATCAAACTATGCCCTCGGTGACAGCTTGAGCCCATATAGTGACTTTCGAAGACGACAAACCTTCCCTTTTGTTTTGGTATCTTCAAAACCTGGAGGGACATCCATGTATACTTCATCCTCTAAGTCACCATGGAGAAAGGCATTCTTTGCATCGAATTGATGTAGAGGCCACTCCAAATTTGCAGCAAGAGATAACATATTCTAAAGGAGTTCATCTTGGCTACTGGAGCAAATGTCTCCTGATAATCTACTCCATAAGTTTGAGTAAAACCCTTAGCTACCAGTCAGGCTCTATACCTCTCAATTGACCCATCAGCCTTGTATTTCACAGTAAACACCCACTTGCACCCTACTGTCTTCTTCCCTTGATGTAATTCTATTAATTCCCATGTGCCATTTTTAGAGAGTGTTTTCATCTCTTCAACCATGGTAGACTTCCACTTGGGATTAGACAAAGCTTTCTGGACATGGTTAGGGGTGGACACAGAAGAAAGACCAGATACAAAGGCTTTAAAGGATGGAGACAAATGAGAGTACGAAACAAAATTAGAGAGAGGATGTTTAGTACATGTCCTAGTACCTTTACGATGAGCAATAGGTTGTCTAAATCATTACCAGATGAAGGAGTAAGAGATGATGAGATACATGGATCATTGTCACTAGAAGAGATTGGCTGAGGTGGAGTGAAGGAACAACTTCCATTTCTGTTGCCCCAAATCTTCTTCTCTCCTTGTTCTTTGAGTAGGTAAGTAACTCTTTCCCATTTGTTACAAATTTTCCCCCTCTCCCACATTCTCCCCTTTTCTCTTTCTTTTTCTCTTTCTCCCACATACTCCTCTTCATGTTTTACTTCCCCTTCTATGGATTTCTCTCCTCCCTCCTCATTATTGTCTTTTAACTCTTCTACTCCCTTATCTCCTTCTGTTGTGAAGGGAATAATAGGAACATGTATCTCTTCCACACTCACTTTCTCCCCCTAAAGAGGTGGCTGTGGAGACTAAAAGTAGGACTGTGTCTCATGGAATGTGACATCCATAGAGACATACCACAGATAAGAAGGAGGATGATAACACTTGTACCCCTTTTGTGTGGGTGAGTAACCTACAAAGACACACTTAAGAGAACGGGGGTCAAGTTTTTTCCTAGAAGGGGAATGGTTATGGACAAAGCAGATGCACCCAAACACTTTGGGTGGAATAACAAACACAGAAGATGGATTGAGAAGAACTTCAATAGGAGACTGCTTATTAAGGACACGAGTGAGCAATCTGTTGATGAGGTAGGCAAAAGTTAAAATTGCTTCCCCCCAGTAGGACTTGGGAACATGCATAGAAAACATCATAGACCGAGCACATTCTAGTAAATGGCAATTTTTCTGCTCGGCAACTCCATTTGGTTGGGGAGTATTAGTATAGGAAGTTTGGTGTATTATGCCATGTTCAAGGAAAAAATTTTCTAGACCACCATAAATATATTCCCCCCCTTAGTCAGAACGTACAACTTTGATAATAGTACTAAATTGAGTACAAATCATATTGTGGAAGTTTTTGAATAAAACACATCACTCTTTGTAACGACCCGAAAATTTAAAGCGTATTTTAAAATATTAAAAATTTATTTTGGTCAGAGAAATATACCAGTTTGAAGAGATTACAGTACAAAATTTACCTCTGTGTGTGTGGAGGCGTGAGCCTACCACATGGGATAATCTCCCATGTGACCAAACAAATTAAGTGCTCAGTGGGTGCGTGTGTACTATATGTGTTAGTGGGTACTATGTGTTTATGCTTGGAGCACAAACATATTAACTCCTATATATATACCACCCCCAATACATAACTCTCACCAACTCACAACTCTCTACTGTCTCTCTTGGTCTCTCTCTCTCTCCCTCTCTCTCTCTCAGCTTTATATACACACACACACATATGTAATTATATATACACATACAAGGAGTAATTGAAACAAGCTTGGGCTGCAATTATATTTCGGATTCTTTGTCTCAAATTGTTTTCGGAATATTGGTAAGTAATTCATACATATTATTTTATGTAATAATTAACTTCTATTTACTGTTTTTAGTAGTATGGTTATATGGATTAAATAGAATTAGGAACCTCTAGAAAATAACTCTATTTGATTCAAAATAATAGAATTAGTATAACTCCTTACTCCGACCAACTATAGCTCTCAAATTTTGAGGGCAGACTCTTAAAATACCCATGAAACTACCCTTAAAACAGTTTTTGATTTGCTTGTACCGTTTGGGTTTTATTTAGAATTCGTCTTAAAGGGTAAATCAGTCATTTCACATTCTGTGATTCGAATTTGCTAAAACCAACTTTGGATTTGGATTCTCCACGAAATTTCGCTCAAGATAGATACTGATTTCACTTAAAAAGGTTAAGAAATGAGTGAGTTATGGCCATTAGAAGTTTGGAATTACAATCTGCCCAAACAGGGCATTCTGCCCAGTTTATTTCCGAAAATTTCATTTACACCCCTGAAAACTGTAAACGAACATATAAAGGTCTACCGATATCGGATTTGATCACGGTTTCAAGCTTAGTACTTCTAATTATGTTTATTTCCATCTGAAGTATTAATTTTTCAGTTTCTGATAATTCTTATATTTTGGTATATTTACAGAATGACCCCTAAACTTTTAAAAAAGGGTATTTTTGGTCATTCTGGGATTTTGTAAACTCATTATAAATCATTTATATATTCTATAATGATATTATGATAATATATACTGTTTTATAAATTTGTTAATTATAAAACCATAGAATAATAAATCTTACTACTTATCAATTGATTTAAATAAAGGTTTGATTATTTTATCATAGCTATTATATTTCTTAAACTATGGAAAAAATACAAAAATGTTCTTATGGCATTTTATGACCATTAAAAATAGTCCCACACTTAAATTATAGTATTTGGATATGAAAATGGAATTACGGTCCTGTTTTGACTATTTTAAAAATAGTGTTAGTAAATAAGTTAGGCCTTGTCAGATTCTAAATTATATAAATAAAAACCCTTATATTTCAGTATTATTCTGTATCATTAGGATATAACAAATAGATATTACAATTAGAAATGTTGGGGTACTAAGTACGAATAACTACTAATTTATTTATATCCTTTGGGTAATAAAATTGGTAAAAGAAAAGTATTACGCTATTAATATTATGATTTTATAAAGAATCGTTTAATGAATAAATTCTCACCCTTATGGAGATTATATATGAGCTTTACGGCTCAATAGTAACTATTTAAAAAATAGTATTTTAACTTCCAAAATCTGTAGTAAATAATCTATAACTCGGGAAAATACGCCGTTAATTCCTATAGTCTTGGAATTATATCTAGTATTATATTTAAGAGTTTGGAGACAATCTGACACCGTTTTCAAATACAGCTTACTTGTAGGACCCACATTTTCGATTTAGGAACTACTACGGACTCCAAATGGAGTCCAGTTAGTGATGTTAAACTCGGTGTAGTATAAGGAATGTTATAGTGAAGACATAGAGAAGCCTTAATTACAGTTTTACCCTTATGCTTGCAACCTATGATTAAATGTTTAGCTCTTTTACCTGTATTGATGTAGGAACTGTTTCATCGTCAATTCCTAAGTCGCCAAGGTGAGTGTTCGTATCCTGTATTTAACTCAACTCTATATGTGAGTGTTTATTACCTTTTCTCAAACTCTATATTAACTCAATATATAATGAGTAAATTTTACTATAATATGTAAAGTATCAAAATTACTAAAGTTATTTTCGAAACATTTTTCTTGGTTCCTGGAAGGGTTTTAGCATTCAAAACTTATTATGTCAATTTATTCCAATGTAATGTATCTTTTGAAATGCCATCATTTAAAATGTTCATTTATTTAAAGTATCGATTACCACCACAACAAATTATAAAGTATAGCCTATGTATGCGATGAAATGAAGCCCAAGTGGCTGGTCCTTTGGACCCATGAACCCGACTAGCAGGGTTGTACTTTGATCACTGTGCCATGTAATGAAAGGAACGTGTGTGTGAGTGGGTGGTTGGTAATTTGACATGTATGTAAGGATGCTATTTTCTATGCAAATAAAACCTGTCAGTATATTTTCATTTTATTGCATGAAATTTTGATGTTATTATCTTATCTATTCTAAAAATGCAAACCTTTTAAATGATTATTTCTAAGGTTATGTTCATTCACTAAGCCTTCAGCTCACACTCTCCAAATATTTTTAAAACCCTTTTTAGCTGACAAAGTGACGATGATAGCCTATTACAGAACCCTTAGAAGAATAGAACATTTCGATAGAAGAGAAAGATTATCTTCTTGATGCAAATGAGGAGTAGCTGATTGTTAGATATGTAGAATATTTAGAACAGTTATGCCTCCAAATGTAATAATATTCTCAAGATTTATGTAGACTTCAATAGATAAATAGATTTAAGCTATGATTGCTTCCGCTAGAGCTCTATTTAATTATGAAGAGGCCTAGAGGCCGGTCTCGAGCCTAAAATTTTGAAGTCGAATTTTGGGGTCGTGACACTCTTCTCACGCATCAGACACACCCAAGTAGTACGAGAAAAATCATCAATGAATATAATAAACCAATTATACCCATGCAGAGAAGAAATACGGGATGGACCCCAAACATCAGTATGAACAATCTGAAAAGGAATAATACTTTTATTCAAACTCAAATTGATGTTTTCCAAGTTCACATGCTTCACACATAGCATTTGTAACATTCTTATTATTATTATTTTTTATTAATGATGGAAATAAATGTCAAAGAAGGGAAAATGAAGGATGTTCTAGTCTCTGGTGCCACAGCTAAGCCTCTCCAGGGAGTGTCTCTCTCAAAGAATGATGAGCCCTCTGAGTCAAACTTCCACCTCCACTATCCACTTCATTAGGTAGTAGAAAATAGAGTCTATTCTTTACCCTACCATTGCCAATCACCTTCTTGGTGGAGAGATCCTAAAATACACAGTGAGAAGAAAAAAAGGTAACACAACAATTAAGGTCACTAGTAATGTGACTAATTGAAAGGAGGTTAGTCAAAAAATTTGGGACATAAAGAACTAAGGATAAAGACCGAGAATTAGAAGCGTGAATGAAACCTTTGCCAGAATCAGAAGAAAGACTACCATTGGTAGTCCTAACCTTATCTTTACTTGAACAAGGGTTGTAAGTAGAAAAAATAGTGGACAAAGCAGTCATATGATCGGAGGCCCCAGAGGCAATGATCCATGGTTGTGGAGAATAAGCATTTAAAAGCACAAGTAAAATTAACAACATTACCTGCATGTGCAAAAGAAGTAGCAGAACTCATGGAGGTGTCCAACTATGCCATAATACGCTTCAAAGTATGAGAATATCGCAGTCTAACCATGCATTTTAAAACTTTTTCAAATTCAAAATTCAAATATGAGTCACCACTTAATTTTTAAAGGAAAATCAAGAAATCATTTTAAAAGCAAATTGATCTTTGGGAAACCAAAGATTTCTAGGTTCGGGGATTATGGAATGAGAGGGAAGGAGCCCGACGGACTAAAACACCCCCTCTCATCATATCTCGTGATAGGCCTCTACTCAACATCGTTTTTAATCAAATTATTAATCTAAACATTCCCTCAACTAATACATATATATATATATATATATATTCCAAAAGTATGTTAAAAAGGGTGTAAGATTGCTAACGATTAAAGGCATACAAAATCACGTAATTCAAATAACAAACAAGGTGATATGCAAATAAAGAACAAAGGAACTCACACGAGATCCAGCCGCGAAAGGAAACATGCAATACATACAAATAGAAAGAGCCTAGAAAAAGGGTCTCAAACATATATATACACATAAGGAAAAACCTAATCTAAGGTGTCGCGTATGGAGTCGAAAACCCATAGAATAAAAAAATAAACAAACTAGAGAAGAGTCGGGAAATCATACCTCAATTGCGCTACAAAACAAATGGTTAGTTCACATGCTTTGAACAAGATATAGTCTCAACTCCTAAACATCATGTCCAATTCCTAATTTACATCTATCAAGTTATGAAGAAATTGACATAATCATGAATTCCTTCTAATTAATTGAAATTACAACACCTCTGTAGATATATAAGTCTCAACTAGGAGCCAATGTAATATCCATATAGAGATGATATAATCCCAACATGATCATAAGGAACCCATAGTTATGTTCAACTAATTAGGGCTTAGCTCAATACAAGATGATGTCCTAATTGTTAGAATTTACATCTATGTGATGGATGCATGGATCATGAACAAGAGTAAGTTATAGATCACTCATTGATTTGGATCACTTAGTCTTTGGATTTAAGTTCAATTAATCATAATTAAAACATGGTTCAAGCCTTAGGGCATATAAAGATCATTTGGGGTCATCATTTACAAAGTTTATCAAAACTAAAATAGGATTCAAGAATTTACAGAGAGCATACCAGACTTTCAAAAATAGAAAGAGCATACCTTCCATGTTTGATCTTAATGATTTTTGGATATGATGTGCCTCTGTGAGTCTAGTTTCTAACCCAAAAATAAAATCAAAGATCAAACAGTCCAATCTTTGGGAATTGGACCAAAGGCAGACACTACTCAGAATTTTACAACTCTCTGTCCAGAGATATTGTATGATTTTCTAAAAATAATAAATGAATCAGAATCACTTTGATCTTTTTAGAGAATTAACGCATTTAGCTTTACAAAAAAATTATTTGAAGTCAAAAATATTTTATTAAGGCTTTGATCTATTCAAAATAAAACTGATTTGTTGTTCTAAAATTTTGGACAGAAAGTATCTTCTTACAAATCCTAAGATCAAACCATCCTAACCACGAAACCTCAATAAAAAAAATTATAGTGATACATATATGAGTTAGAGAAAATTCCATTTGTCTCATTCAATTCCAATGGACCATGATTTAATTAAAAATCTTCGATCGCAGTTGGTTAATGTATTCGCTGCACCAATGTTGACATCTAAGCCATGAAAATTGACAAGTCTAATTCCTCTCTCAAGTTGATGATCCTTAGGGAATATGGACTTATTTTATTCAATTATCCTCCCAAAGTATTGGTCCTTGGAGACTAGATATGGCCAATCCATATGAACCTCAATGGAATATGGAGAGGACTCCATGAGATTTCAAATTGAAGGATCCGAATCATGAGCCAAGACTTGGGTCCACTAATTATGTACGGACATAACCATGATCTACCTTACTTCCCATATAAATCATAAGATTATAGATAATTAAAGGATCAAACTCATGGGAATCAAATGAGATATTGAAGATCTCACAAGTCTCATTAGAAGGATACAAACAAAGAGGAGATGAAATCAAAATTTAATTGATGATCCAAGTCAAAATTCTTTTTATAAACTTGTTTTTCTCAAATCCTTAGCTACTTAGATCCAAATCAATGAAAACTAATGAGAATTCAATCATAATTCTAGTGGTGTGTGATGAAATGAGGTGGGAAGAGAGTTTTTAAAAATTGTGTAAAAGGTCCTAGAGTTCTATGAATTATGATTGAATTAGAGACAAACTAAGCCAAGATTAGAAGATTACCTCTAGAAATCCTAAGATTTTCCTAGTTCTTGGTGAAGATCTTCCAAGTCTTCAAGTTCTTCTTCAAAATCCTTGAGTTTTCTTCAAAATTATTTCTCTCAATTCCTCACAATTGTCTATATATCTTCAATATTTCTTGCTCTTGTAAAAGTCCTCCATAATGGAGATGAACATCCCCTTATATAGACCAATTTCTAGGGGTTAATTTGGTAAATTCGGGGTATGTGCCTGTGGACACCGGGCTTCCGCCTCTTTGTTGGGTTTTTGGAATTGTTTGATTTTGATCAAAGAAAGGAAATGGTCTGTTGAAAACAGATACAGAGTCGCCACTTGGTCTTTAAGGAACCAAGAAACCTAATTTGACTCACCCAAGCGGATAAGGGCACCGGCCCTTCATAACCAAAGAACTTGGTTCAGGGTTTTGGTACGAGAGAGGAAGGAGCCTTTGTCACGACTAAAACACCCTCAACTCGCCCCGTCTTTCGACGGGCCTCAATTAGCATCCAAATAATCATCTTATACTATGTATGATTCGGCAATTAATACTATGATAGTATATTACATCACATAAGAAATTTGAAATGGAAGATCTAAAGATAAAATATCGTTCATAAGATCTAAGTCAAGTATCATGCAATGTAAAGTGAAAGAGCACACAAATAAACCTAAGAAAAATCGTCTAATCATGTATCAAGTAATTAAGTTTCCTTAATCTAAAGGGGACATGAATTGTTCTTGAAACAAATAAACAAAGAAATCAAAATATGCTTAGCAAGCTAGTATGATGCATGTTGTTCTTTGAGAAGAGAAGACCTCTCAATCCCCGGGATGGATGAGAAAGGGAGATTAGATCAAGGGGGAGCGTGAACGTGCGATCGAGTTCATTCCTTATAATCTTCTTAGATTAAGAGTTACAAAAACCCCAAATTTTGCATGAATGCAATGTATGTATCTAAAATGTGCAAAGGTTGTGGTGTGTTTTGTGTACATGAATTTCTAGAATGACTTAGAAGTCTAAAATGTGTATGAATGAACGAATGAAATCATCATGGGATATGTAGAAATGTAGTATGAACTACTTCCTAAGACATGAACTAATTTGGAATGCATATAAGCATCAAATCAAAGAATGAAAATTAAAATATGCTTGCTGTGAATAGTGGACAGAATAGTAGCATGATCGTGTAAAAATGGAAAAGAGGGGTTAGGAATGTTTTTAGTGCATGATTTTTTATGGGGATGTTCCGTATTGTGTCTAGAAGACTACTCAAAAAACCAATCTTGAATAACTATCACAGATTGAGAGAAATCATATAAACAATGAAGGCCACTCAGAAACAGAATCCGTACTGTCGGCTGAAATATTGAAACATCTTAGAAAATGAAAACAAATGATCTATGGGCCCATTTTATACAGAAAGTTTCCTAAGACATTGAAGTTTAAGGAAAAAATAAGTTAGGACCACCCCTTGTGGAAAAGTGTTTTTGAAAAAGGAGTTGGAAGTTAACCAAGCTGCTGTGACAGCAGGGGCAGAATGTCTGGAAGGAATGTTTGGGTCCAAATGGACCATTTTCAAGTACTTCCAAGTCAAACCAAAAATCATGGGTGTTCTCCAATGAGTTAGGAAGACTTTCCAAGTGGCCTTGCATCCATATGTTGAGTATTGAGTTCTAGAGAAATCTTTGAACTCAGCTCACTCACTGTTTTGACTCACTGTTTTGAAGATTTTGGGGAAAACAAGGTTTTCTTTTTTGAAATCAAAATGAGGGGGGTTGAGGAGGTTTTTGAAATAGAGGTTTTGAGAGTGTATTTTCAATACTCAATAAAGATTATAGCCACTTAAAATGCCAACATCAAACACATCATTAAGAACCTCCAAGATTGTTGGAGAGATTTATTTTACTTTGAACATAACTTCAAGAATACCTTGGAGGTATTGAAGATCATTAACTATCAAACATGTTTTTGAGGTCAGGAGCTACTATCAATAAGGATTCACTCACCCCAAACTTCATGTCTTCATTTAGATGATGATGGACTAGTAAGTAAATAAAAAAAATAAAAAAGAAATGAGATGAGAAGAGATGAACATTATATAAACAAGTAAGCAATAGATAGCAATCAATAGATGATATTCATGATGTATAGAACTTGTAGTTTGGTGTTTCACTCATATGTAATGACATTGGACATGGAAGATGCTTCCACTCTCTTAAATGCTCACTAAAATGGTGGTTGGATGTATTGAATGTTGAAGTAAATGGGAGTAATGAAGTAAAAACAAAGTTTAGAACTCACTTTTGTTTTGAAAATCAAAGAAGGAAGCTTCTTTTCTCTCTATTCTAACCTTATCTCTACAACTTTCTCTCCCAAACTTTTCCTAAGCTTTCATTTGACACCTCAAAAATCATGGGCAATGGGGGGGTTTAAATAGGCCAATTTGGGGTGGTTTTGGGGTTTTAGAAGTGTTCCCATTGGTCCCAAACATCTGAAAACATAAAACTATGTCGTTTTGGTTTTTAATTAATCAAAATGGACCCCCAAAAGAAATTACAAAAATACACTGTTCTGGAGGAGAGTGCCCCGGCGGCAGTGGGCCAGTGCTGCGGCGGCACTGCTCTTCCTTCGTCCAGATAATGCTGTTTAGGCCCCTAGATGTTCCGGTATTCGCGAAAAGGCCCTATTTCGTCCGAAATTCACAGAAAATGCATATGAACTCCAAACTGAGGTTGTGATATACCGTTGGAAAGGTATTGGAGTCTACTTTACGTAAACAATAGTTCGGAGATAGGTCACTTTGAAAAGTTTTGCGGTATTTGTGATAAAAGCCGATTCGATCACCTTTTTCGCCTTTGGGAATTTATAATAAATTCGTTTTAAATCCAGAAATTATGTGCGATATACCGTTGGAGAGCTATTGACCTCTAGTATCCATGAAAAATGTTTGAAAATTGTTTTGGTGCCCCGGTTCCAAAGTCAAATTTTGGTCAAACTGGTCAAACCTGGGATTCCCGGGAAGTTCTGGAAACCTCCGGGAGTTCCCGGGAGCTGACTTTTTCGCTCGATTTTCTTTTGGAACTTGTTTGAATACTTTTCTCATGATTTAAAATGATTCCGGTGAATTCAGATGATTTTGGTCAAACTTGGTCAAACTCTGGTCAAACCTGGTCAAACCTTGGTCAAAGCGCTCAACGGTGACTTTCCGGGAATTTCCGGGACTTCCGGGGGTCTCTGGGAGCTGACGATTTCATCCGATTTTTCTTAAAAACTCATTTTATCGCTTTTCTTACGACATAGCATGTTTTCAGAACTTTGGGACCAAATCTGGGAGTTTTCGAGCTTTTAGGGGCATTTTGGTCATTCTGAGCATTCTGAGGGATAGAGCTGACTTCCGAGAGTCCTTTTGAGTCTTTTACGATCATTGTGAACCACCAAGCTATGGGTCTCCTAAATCTGATAGCCGAAAAAATGGGGTGTCTACAATTTGATCCTTTTTGGCATGAACTTGCGAGGCAACGCATGTCGCAAGCGAGTGCCAAAGCTTTGAAGAGACAGGACCTTTTTGGAGGCTATAGATTTAGGATAAAAAGCGTTGCAAAAGATGCAATGTGCTGAGGTTAGTGCTGGTCATGCTCTGCGTGAGCTGCCTATGTATCCCAAGGGGAATCAGACCAGGACGTAGTTCGGGGCACAAAGGAACAAATCACACATGCACAACAAGACATGCGGATGCTATGAGGATGATATGCAACGCATGGATGTGATATGAATTGTGTCACGAGTCCTATTATGCCTATTGTTATGATCCTAGTATGAGCAGGTGTTGTAGGGTGCGCCATTTCGAGTGGGCCGGTGTTGTACTGGTGACTGTGATGTGGCGGATGACTCGGATAAGGACACCAAGTCTTAGGAGGCTCTAGGTCTTAGGGGCAAAACTTCTGTAACTTGGGAAGTGTGCTTTGCAAACGAGTGAGATAGATCAGATGAGCTTCATTTAGGGGACAACAGCCAAAGGTGACCGAGGGATTTTGTGATGAAAATGGACAGATGAGAAAGCTTGTGATAATCGGGAGATCAGGATGCGGGACATGATCTGATTGTTCCTGATGGCTAATTTTTGGGAGTTGGTTCCTCTTTTGTTACTTTCTGCTGATGGTAGTGGGAGCTGATATCTTTTGGTTTGTGTCCTCGGGGGATGACGCAGGTTTCTCAGAGAATTTCTTTTCTTGATCGGGAACCAGGACCCATTTCTGAATCTCTCACGGGTGATCAAATCTTTCGGCGCTCAATCCAAGAGGGCCGGTCAGGGCCTTCGGGAGCTGGTATCTGTCTACTTCTGTCCTCGGGGGATGATGTAGGTGTTCTCGGAGAATCTCTTTCCTTGATCGGGAACCAGGACACATTTCTGAATCTCTCACGGTTGATCAAATTTTTCGGCGCTCAATCCAAGAGGGCCGGTCAGGGCCTTCGGGAGCTGGTATCTTTCGGTTTCTGTCCTCGGGGGATGATGTAGGTGTTCTCGGAGAATCTCTTTTCTTGATCGGGAACCAGGACCCATTTCTGAATCTCTCACGGTTGATCAAATCTTTCGGCGCTCAATCCAAGAGGGCCGGTCAGGGCCTTCGGGAGCTGGTATCTGTCGGTTTCATTCCTCGGGGGATGATGTAGGTGTTCTCGGAGAATCTCTTTTCTTGATCGGGAACCAGGACCCATTTTTGAATCTCTCACGGTTGATCGAATCTTTCGGCGCTCAATCTAATAGGGCCGGTCAGGGCCTTCGGGAGCTGGTATCTTTCAGTTTCTGTCCTCGGGGGATGATGTAGGTATTCTCGGAGAATCTCTTTTCTTGATCGGGAAACAGGACCCATTTCTGAATCTCTCACGGTTGATCAAATCTTTCGGCGCTCAATCCAAGAGGGCAGGTCAGGGCCTTCGGGAGCTGGTATCTTTCGGTTTTTATTGTCGGGGGATGATGTAGGTGTTCTCGGAGAATCTCTTTTCTTGACCAAGAACCAGGACCCATTTCTGAATCTCTCACGGTTGATCAAATCTTTCGGCGCTCAATCCAAGAGGGCCGGTCAGGGCCTTCGGGAGCTGGCATCTTTCAGTTTCTATCCTCGAGGGATGATGTAGGTGTTCTCAGAGAATCTCTTTTCTTTTGCTTCGGTGCATCAGCCAAAATCCAGGATTTGTTATCAGAATTCTCATGCTTGATCGAAATTTGCGACGGTTGTCCTGAACAGCCGATTCGGGTCTTCGGGAGTCGATTTTTCCCAGTTTCTGGCTATTGAAGGTAACCTTGATGACTTTTGGATTGTTGGGGGTGAAACCCCATAAATCTTGACCGGAGTGGGCCACCGGGGCTGATCGGGGCCAAAAATGGGTCGAAAGAGGTCTAAATGGGCCAAAACGGCGCAAAACGGAGCGAAGCGTGGCCCGCGGGGAGCAGTGCCGTGGCGGCACTGGGTGGCCGGACTTCATCTTTGTATATCTCGGGTTTTTGAGCTTTTCAAGCTCATTCTTGGCCATTTTGGGGTGTTTTTGGAGCCAAAATTCATCAAAACGCAGCTTGTGCGCGCTCAGGTGAGTAATCTTTCCCCGTGGTTGGAATTTCGATTGGTGTTTTGGTTTGCCCAAATTTTCAAGAAGAAAGTTTAACTGTGACTTCCATTTCCTTTGTAGATCCATGGCTTCTAGCTCAAGGAGACCGTCTAAGAAGGCCAAGGAACGGATGAAGGCCGAGATGCAAACCCCGGACTTGATTTTACGGGACCCCCAACATCATCTTTTGGCCGCGGCTCTAGCGAGGTTGGTATGTGAAACTTTCGATAGTTTAGGACTGCTTTCATGTACTGTGTTAGTTTCGTGAGCCTTAGTGTGCACCTAGAGATCGTTAGAAGTTCGATTTGTGCTCAAATGTTGATTTTGTGAATTTGGCTCTCGGGTCGTGAATAGTGCATCTTTTTGTTATTTTTGTTGTGTGTAGGTGCCGAAAGTGGCATTGAAGGGCCACGGTAGCCTCGGTCACGCTTTCCTATGGTATACTCAACTCTCGTCCACCGTCAAGAGGATGGTAGACGATGCCAGGTTCGGGGGCTTCGTCCGCCTGGTTTCGAAGAGCAGCAATGATTTGGCACATTTCTATGCTCTGGCCGAAAGGTGGTGGGACACCACCAATACTTTCCACCTGCCGTTTGGTGAGATGACCATGACGCCCTTTGACTTCTCCATGATTACGGGTTTGAGGGTTGGCGGGAAGCACCTGATTCTGGACTACTTCTACGAGATCGACCCGGAGGCTGTAGAGATGCTGATTGGGGCTGTTCCCCCTAACCTGGAGAGGTATTGGTTTCCTTGCGGCTGGCTTTACCGGGCCTATGGCAGAGGGAATCATAACCTGAACAATTCCCAGCTTTTGAGGGTGTATCTTCTGTATATCCTTGGTTGCTCAATCTTTGCGACGCGGAATGACCGGGTGAGCTTGAGGCTCCTTTCTTGCCTGGCGACCATTGATGAGATCCCCTCCTACAACTGGGGTGGTGCTGCCTTGGCCCATCTTTACAAGCATATGGGCGAGGTCTCTCGGGGAGATGTTAAATCGATAGGAGGATTTTGGCGAGCTTGGGAGGTATGTATTGCATCTTCTTTTATTTTTTATCTTTTGACTTCTATACTTGTTCTGATTTTCTCCTTTGTCTGTGCAGCTTTGGAGCTTTGAATACCTGAAGATGTTGGCTCCTTCCCCTGTAGATGAATCAGGCAAAGATGAGGATGGCATGGCTCCTGTGCCTCTGTTCCCATGAGGCTTGAGATGGTAGAGGGATGTTGTCGGGGTGAAGAGCGGGGCCCACCGGATTGTTTTGCTCAGAAACTTCTTAACCGAGCTGACGGCTGCTAGTGTTGATTGGATGCCTTGGGAGCGCGTCGCCTATGCTGTCCCAGAGGAGATTCAAGCAGTCAAACCCCTTTCCTCTTACCGACTCCTGCTGGAGAGTACTGAGTGTGGGCAGTGGTTCCTTGGCGAGCGGGTATCCCGACAGGTGGTTGGCGGTTCTAGGTATCGCGTCCCTCATAATCCGCCTGCGATGGATGCTAGTGACCTCTCTGGTGATGCTTTGCTGGCGGCCTTAGCTGGCACCGACGTTTGGGATCATTTTCTCTCTAAGACCGGCTATGAGGCTTACCGTGGCCGCTTCTTGATGCCTAACTTCCCACTCCTGGAGGTGAGTTTCTTTTTACATTTTTTTGTCTTTATTCATTGCCTATGTTTTTTATTCATCTTTTCCTAACTTTTTTTGTGCCTACAGCTTCGTGAGATGTACAGGAGACAGGTTCCTCTGGCTTCTGATCCTATCCCTCCTTGGGATTGGACCGTCAACGTTCTAGGCACTGATGGCACTCCCCAAATGATGGAGGTGCCGCGAGTCACGTGTGGGTACCCTACTCAGCCGGCGGGCGTCCTCAATGTTCCTTGGAGTTACGCTGAGGAGGGTCATGCCTTGGCGGCTAGCTTACGGTCCTTGGTCCTCACACGAGACTATCGGGTATGTCTCTAATTTTGCACTTTCTTAAGATTATGAGGTTCTAACCCTGGATTTTACTCTTGACAGATGGACGGTATGCGGCAATTCGCCGCCAACCAGATGGCGTCCTTGGTAAGTCTCTGACTCGGCTCTATTTTTGTATTTTTTTTGTGATTTCCCTACTGACTGCCTTCATTTTATTTGTGTGTGCAGTACCACGGAGGCGGAGCTGGCTCATTGAGGACTGGTCCAAGGTGCAGAGGTGGTAGAAGGAGGCCGTCGCCGACATACACTCTGGGCGGTCCGACAGAGGACGAAGAGGAGGAGGACTGAGGCCTCCCAAGAGGGAATTATTTTTTTTCTTTTTATGTTTTCGATTGGGTTGTACTGGGAATATGACTATTTGGACAGTGTAGGACGATGTGTGGAACAGTTTGTGACCCTTGACAGAGTACTATGATGTTTTGCCTTTCAGGCCGGATAGTTTCCGGTTTGGAGGCGCAGTTGTGTGCTTGTTTTAGTTGATAGTCGTGTGATGACATATGTGCAGTGTGATTGTTGGATGTTTCTGTGATGGGCAGTTTTGTGATGGTTAGTGTTTTTGCCTTACAGGTGGGATAGTCCGTGAAACGGGGAGGTGCTGCCAAAATTTTGAATTTTCCTAGAGCCGCGACCGTAAATATGGCTTTGTATGATCTCGCTCAACTCACAGCTTGGCTGAACATCACGGATGGCATGGAGCGGATCAACCTCTTTAGCTACGGCTTGACTGAGCTGTTCTCTCTTTGCCAGATGAATATTAACACTGAGTTCTTGCGTGCTGCCATCGGCCACTGGGACCCGGTGAACCATGTCTTCAACTTCCATGGCCTGGAGATATGCCCCATGTTTGAGGAGTTCTGTGCTATTCTTGGCTTTGATTATGACTCCGACTTGATTCTCCCTTCTGCTGATACCCTCAGTTCTACGCGAGACTTGGCTGAATATCTGAATTGTTGCATCACTATTTCCCGTCGGCTGATTCAAGGTGAGGTCCTCAACATTGCTTCTATTATTGCTCGGTACGCCAGTCCTGGGAATCCCAGCGTGTATGATGCTACCCGCGGGGCCGCTTTGATATTGTGCATGACTTCGCAGTTCTTATTCTTGAGTACTTCCAGTGACTTAGTGCATGTGTGTCTCGGACTGAAGCTTAGCAGGAATCCTATGGCCATGGTTCTAGCTGAAACCTTGAATGGTTTGGATAATGCCTTCAACCAAGGGACTCCTCTTCTTTCTGGGGCGCCTTTGGTGTTACAGGCCTGGTTATACGAGCGGCTCCAACTGTGGACGGGCCGCATACCACCGGTTTACTTTCGTCGAGCCGTGCTTCACTCTCACTATACTTTTGCCGATTGGGTGGGCATGATGGGTGCCTTATCTGAGGCTGACATTTGTTGGATTATGAGGCGTTGGGGCCTTTATGCTGTTACCACGAGCCTTAGGGGTCATCAGAGAGTGTGGTTTATGGGTCTGAGAGAGACTTCTTTTTATCATCCTCTCCATTTGGCCAGTCAGTATGGACAGGTTCAGGAGGTTCCCCGGGGGTTTACTGAGAGGGTCTTTGCTTCCAGGATCAGGACTGCCACTATTGCTGCTTTCATTGATGGTTGGACTTACCGAGTAAAGGCCTACTTCTAAAGACCTTTGAAGAAATAAAAGATACAAAGATAAAATTAGGCCTGACTGATTCTGCTCATTCCTCCAAGTGTCTTTGAATATGTGTGATTGCTTTTTGAAAGGCTTTTATTTCTTTGATCATTCCTGCTTATGTAATATTCAAAATTTGTTTATTGGTGAACCTTGGTTACTTTGGGAATCTCATTTTATGCATTTAGCTTTCTAAAAACATTTTGTAATCGAGATTTCAATTAGTTGTTGCTTCTGGTACTTGCTTGGGCATGCTAGGGCGATTAGAGGCAAACAAGGCGGGTGGCCGAAGTTTGCCCCTAGTTTGGGGTATGTATGATTGTGAGGCAAACGAGGTAGATGATCGATGTTTGCCCCTAGTTTAGAAGAGGTTTAGGCAAACGAGGCAAGTGGCCGAAGTTTGCCCCTAGTGTGGAGGGTGATTTCTGGGTTATGGTAAGGACCGCGACTTTATTCTCTCAAATGCTCATAATTTTGCCTAGACACAAGTTAGGTGACCTAGCGAGCTCTTTTCTCTCTTTTGTTATTGCTGACTTTGGATTTAGCTCTAATTTTTGCCTAGTCGTCCTTTCGGATTTTCGACCTAGCGAGCCATCCTTCTTTTTCTTTTTTTTTGAAAGTCTGCCTACGTACCCCCAAGTGGGGATAAGGCCCAACGTAGTTCGGGCCAAAGTTTTGAAAGGAGGGGGGTTGATTTTTAGGTAGGTGGAGCGAACGAACCGATGTGGTTGCCTACGTATCCCCGAGTGGGAATCAGGTCGAGCGTAGTTCAAGGCCAAAGCTTGAAAGAAATTGGCTATGGAATGATCAAGCATAGTACTTTTTGAGGCGGTCCATGTTGATTAGTTCTTTGAATTTGACACCATTGAGGTCCATGAGATAAGTTGCTCCTCCGGAAAGAACAGTCTTGACGATGTAAGGGCCTACCCATTTAGGTTTAAATTTTCCACGGGGATCAAAGATCGGAGGTCGCAATTCCTTAAGGACAAGGTCGCCCTTGACAATCTTCCTCGGACGAACCCTTTTGTTGAAAGCACGGGCTATCCTCTTCTGATAGATTCGGACATGATCAACTGCCGCTAGGCGCTTTTCGTCTATGAGAGCCAATTCTTCGTATCTTCCTCTCAACCAATCTGATTCTGAAACTTCACATTCTGCCATCACGCGTAAGGACGGTAGTTCTATCTCGATCGGAAGTACCGCTTCCATTCCATACACTAGAGAGTAAGGTGTTGCTCCTGTCGATGTCCTTATCGATGTTCTGTATCCCCAGAGTGCGAATGGTAGATTATCATGTCTTTGTAGGTATCGGCTGATTTCTGCAGTATGGCCTTGACATTCTTGTTCGCAGCTTCGACTGCCCCATTAGTCTGTGGTCTGTACGGTGATGACTTGTGATAAGTGATTTTGTATTCCTCGAACAGATCCCTGATTTCTGCCTTGAAATGACTTCCGTTATCCAAAATAATCTCGTGGGGAACTCCATAACGGCAGATGAGATTTCTATTGATGAATTTGGCCACTTCCTTAGCCCCTAACTTGCTGTAAGATGCGGCTTCTACCCATTTTGTGAAGTAGTCGATGGCCACCAAGATGTATCGATTTCCATTTGAGGCTTTCGGAATGATTTCACCGATAATATCGATTCCCCAAGTGGAGAATGGCCAAGGTGAGGTCATGTTGTATAGAAGGGATGGTGGTACATGCATCATGTTTGCATGGATTTGGCACTTGTGGCACCTTCTTACGTATTCGCAACAATCTTTCTCCAAAGTTGTCCAGTAGTACCCTTGTCTTATAATTTTCTTGGCCAGCATGTGACCGTTCATGTGCGGACCGCATACCCCTTCGTGTATCTCCTCCATCATTCTTCTGGAGCTTTTTCCAAACAAGCAAGTCAGGTTGTGACCGTTGTATCCTTTCTTCAGCAGCTTCCCACCGCAAATGATGAATTGCACTGCGAATCTTCGAATGGCCCTTTTGTCTTTCTCGGTAGATTCTTGGGGGTATGTCCCTTTTTCTATGAAATCCCAAACGTCCTGATACCACGGTGTTTCGTTCTCTTCTTGTTCGATTGCGGCGATCATGTTGAACGAAGGCTCGTACCTCTGCTCTATTACCAAAGGCATTATCTTGACTCCCACAGGAATCTTGATCATGGAGGCTAAGGTAGCCAATGAATCTGCTAGCTGGTTCTCTTCCCTAGGCAAGTAGAGGAACGTGACGTTCTCAAACTGCCTCTTGAGTTGGTCGAGATGATCATGATAGGGCTTCAACCTTTCTTTTTTTACTTTCCATTCTCCTCTAGCTTGCGATGTAATGAGGTTTGAATCCCCGAAGACATCCAACTTCTGAACTTTCAGCTCTATGGCTACTTCCATTCCCAGAATGCATGCTTCGTATTCAGCGGTGTTGTTGGTGGAGTTATAATTGAGCTTGACTGCCAATGGAGTATGGTCCCCGCTTGGTGATACGAGAATCATTCCTACTCCGTATCCTTTCATGTTGGCTGCTCCACCAAAGTACAACTTCCACTGTTCTTCCTCGACTTCTATGATACTTTCGTCTGGAAACGGAAAGTCTCCACTTTCTTCGGATTCAACGGCATGTTCTGCGAGATGCTCAGCTACGGTTCTCCCTTTTACCGATTTGCTTGTAACATACTTGATATTGAATTCGGATAGTAGGAGTAACCAACGGGATATACGACCGGTCAGGGTGGGTTTTTCGAGAAGGTATTTCAGAGGATCCATGCGGGATATGAGCACAACCGGGAAGGCCAACATGTAGTGCCTAGTCGGCGAGTGCACCAAACCAAGGCCCAACATGTTTTTTCGAGGGTAGAGTAGTTGAGCTCATACCCAGTCATCCTCTTGTTGATGTAGTATATGGCTTTTTCGGAGTGGCTTTCTTCTCCTTCTTGGGCTAACATGCAACCCATGGCATTTTCGGAGACAGATAGGTAAAGGAATAAGGGCTTATGAGGAGTGGGTGGTGAGAGGACAGGCGGGTTCTGAAGGTAGGCTTTTATTTTGTCGAAAGCGGCTTGGCATTGGTCATCCCATTGGAACTTCTCCCCTTTTCTCAGCAATCGGAACAAGTGATTGCATGTAGTTGTGAGCTTGGAAATGAAGCAACTGATAAATTGGATTCTTCCGAGGAACCCCCTTACTTCTTTTTCGTTCCGTGGTGGTGTCATTTCTAGGATTGCCTTGATCTTAGAGGGATCCACCTCTATTCCCCTTTGTGTGATGAGAAAACCCAGGAGTTTACCGGAGGTCACACCGAAAGTGCATTTCTTTGGATTCAACCTCATCTTGTATTTGCGCAACCTTTCAAAAAACTTTTTCAATGCTACCAGGAGTCCTTCTCTGTCCCTGGACTTCACGATCATGTCATCTACGTATACTTCTACTTCCTTATGAATCATGTCATGTAGCAGAGTGGTGGCAGCTCTTTGGTAGGTTGCCCCAGCATTCTTGAGTCCGAAAGGCATTACTCTATAACAGTAGGTCCCCCAAGGGGTGGTGAATGTCGTCTTTTCCCGATCTTCTGGCTCCATTAGAATCTGATTGTACCCTGAGAAACCATCCATGAATGAAAGTAGCTCATGTCCAGCGGTGTTGTCCACCAAGACATCAATGTGGGAAAGCGGAAAGTCATCCTTGGGACTGGCTTTGTTTAGATCGCGGAAGTCGACGCACACACGAACTTTTCCATCCTTCTTCGGGACTGGCACGATATTGGCAACCCATTCCGGATATTTGGTGACAATGATGAACCCTGCCCTGAACTGCTTCTCCACTTCTTCCTTAACCTTGAGTGCCCATTCTGGCCTCATGCGCCTCAGTTTCTGCTTGACAGGTTTAGAATTGGGGAGGAGGGGAATATGATGTTGGACAATGTTGGGATCGACCCCAGGCATGTCTTCGTAAGACCAAGCAAAAGCATCTTTGAATTCTTTTAGCAAGAGGGTTAATTTTTCTTTTTCTTCCTTATTAAGAGTTGAGCCAATTTACACAATTTGGGGATGATTATCTATTTCACCTAGATTAACTGATAAAGTATCCTCGATTATTTTATAAGCAGGTGGTTTTTCAATTAGTTGCTTAAGTCCAATTGGGAGATCCTCGGGGGGATCTGTGCATTCACAAGTGTTAGACACAGAGGAGTAAGCAGAATCGTCTTTCATTTCATTCATGACAGGTGAAGTGATTACATTGGACAGTGGTGGGCCTACAGTAGCCAACTCTGGTACAGACTCGATAATTGGTAGTACAGACTCTGGGGGAACAGGGGATAAGGAGACACGGACAGATGACTCTGCAGCCTGGTTGCTCAGACCCTCCTCAGTTGGCTTGATCTAATCATCTTGGCTCTCAGCCCTCTTTTCTTCCTTCTTCTCAGCGGATTCCTCCCACATTTTCTTGATGGCTTCAGTGTCCAGGTATTTCAACCAGTCTTCCTCCGGGGTCTTCTCAACTTCTTCGGGATAGAACGGGTCTTGATATGGAGGCCTTTCGTAATCAGCGAAGATTTCAAGGCCGGGGTGCCTTTTCCCAGTGGTTTGATGGATCCAGGGTTAAGGGAATCCGAAGTAGGGGAAATCATCCCCTTCTTTGATGAATTGTCCATTCAAGGTTTTGCGGTATGGTGGGAGACCCCTTACCCTTTTCTTCCATGACCTCTATAGCTCGACATCTTCTTCAGTGGGCTTGTACCCCAGCCCAAAAGTGCCTTGTTGCCCTTTGATCTGAGGGAACTCACGAATCCCTTACTGGCGTCGGCCTAATCCCATTCCGGGGAAGTAGTTCATCTTGCGGACAATGTTGACAACTGTGGAGTGGACCTCGGGGAACCTATCTTTGTCATTGATCATGTGAATTTCTTCCTTGAAGAATCCCCCAATTTTTCCTTCTTCTAGCTCAGGTATTTGGATTTCAAAGATGGGAGCGTAATTTGGGAAAGCTTCGTTACCCCAACTATTACCGAGTATGATTTTCACTTCCTTCTCATGAATGTACTTGATCATTTGATGCACAGTGGATGATACAGCTTTGTTGGCGTGCAACCAGGGCCTCCCAATCAGCAAGTTGAACGAGGCAGGTATGTCCATGACTTGAAAAACTTCGGTGCTTACCAAAGATCCTACCCGGATTTGTAGAGAGACGGTTTCCATCACATTTCTCTTGGTGTTATCGTAGGCCCTCACGGATTGTACAGATGGCATGATGTCAAGGACATCGACCCCCAAAGCGGTGGCAGCCCTTAGAGCACAAACATTTAAGGCAGAACCTGTATCGACCAGACAAAACGGTACTTGCTGCCCCTTACATCCGACAGTGATGTACAATGCTTTGTTATGTGCAGATCCTTCCGGTGGCAGGTCCTCATCAGAAAATGTAATGATCAGGTCAGGGGTAAGTGCGCTCAAGAAAGCTACCATGTCCTCCGGTGCGGCGTCGATGGGGACCTCTATTCCAGCCAAGGCATTCAACACGGCTTGCCTATGCTTGTAGGATGTTACCATGATATCCCACATCGAGAGATGTGCTTGGGTTTTCTTTAACTGTTTTATCAACTCATTATCTTCTTCGATGATCTCATCCATCTTACCCTTCCCCTTGTCTTTGACTGGACCTTTCTCGGTTGCATCGGTGGCAGGTTATGGAGGCTGATAATGACGGCCTGACCTGGTCAGATGATCAATTTCAGCAGGAGTAGGCCCTTCCACAGTCCCATCCTTTTTGAACCAATCACAATCCGTTCCCACAAATGGTTTCTCAGGCTCGTCCCAGATAGAAGCATCGCTCTCGTTGTTGGGGTCATACCATTTGAGGTCTACCACCCCCAGATCATGCTCTTCTAGAAAGAACAGGTCTCGCTCGTCGTCTGGCTGTTGCCGCCACTCATCGTTCTCCCCTTCAATCAGATGAATTCCCGCAGAATCTGGGATGTCAATGAGGGGTAAGGGTTCTCCTAGGGGGGTGATATAGGTAGCGGGGTTGAAGGATACAGGGCTGGACTTGATGAGGCTGACATTTTGGTGGTTCGGTAGAGGATTTTGAGCGATGTGGAACTGCTTTGGAGGCGACTCAATGATATTCTGGTCAATGAGGTCTTGGATATCATGGTGGAGGCGCATGCAATCATCGGTGTTGTGGCCAGGGGCCTGATGGTAGATACATCGTTTGGACATATCGCAGTTAGGCGGGGGCGGGGTAATTCGAAGCTGGAGTAGTTAGAGATGGCCCTTTTTGAGGAGGCGGTCTAAGGCTGAGGAGAGAGAGATTTCTAACTTGGCAAAATTGCGAGGGGAGTTTTTCTGGAAAGGGCGATTGGAGGAATTTGCCTGGCTAGAGGGTTGGTATGGCCTAGGAGGGTACGCCATGGGTTGGCTCCTAAGGGGATTGACATCCGAGGGATTCCGGGGGTAGTTGGGCCTTCTTGACTGACTCGGAGGCTCTTCCTTTTTGATCTTTCCTTCCCTGATAGCATCTTCAATTCGAGTTCCAACTTCAAACAGCTCTTCGAAAGTAGAGATGGACTGGTAGAACAGTTTCTCATGGTAGAGCGGCTATAGATTCCGGATGAGCATCCTTACCTGTTCCTTCTCAATCGGCCGGTGGGTCATTTGGGCTACCTTGTTCCTCCATCTACTCAGAAATGCAGTGAAGGATTCATTGTTGTTCTGCCAGGTCGTTTCCAAATCCCTGATAGTGACATCCAGCTCCTGATTGTAGGAGTAGTGATCGACGAAGACTCGAACAATGTCTTCCCATGCCCGGGTTTTGGAGGCTTCTAAGGTTAGGAACCATGATAGTGCGGACTTTGCGAGAGTTTGTGGAAACATCATCGCAATGTGCTCGTGGGTACAACCCATGGACTGGAAGATACTCATACACAGCTTCACATGACTTTTTGGATTCCCAGTTCCATCAAAGCGGTCGATGGCAGGCATTTTGAAGTTCTCCGACAGTTTCAACTTAACGGGGTCAAAGAGGCCTTCCAGGTCTAGCATGTAATCATCGACCCCCTTACTTTTCCTCAGTATGCTCTCTAGCTTGTCAACCTTATCCATTTTCTCTTGGAGCTTTTTCTCATACGCAAATGGTGGGACCCCTTGAAGCCAGTCTTCCTCCCCGTTATTCTCATGTGGGGGTGGTTCAAACCCTGGTGGTGGAAACCCGGGCGGAGGTCGTGGCTGCTGCTGCTGCTTCAGTTCTTCGATAAACTTCAGAACTTGGGTTAGGCTGTCGGACTGCTGGCTTATGGTTGCTCCCAACTCGGTAACCTTGTTTTCCAACTCTTCTCTATTCATGCTGAAATAGGCTGTCGGGCTGATTCTGACCAAACGATTATCTAAACTCCTAACTCACGACGAGGATCCTGTTTGTTGACCTTGGGAATCTATACTGACCTGATAGATTTTTGAAAGAAAAGGGGTGTATCAGATCCTGACAGTGACGATTTTAGACAGACAAATATAGTGATGTGGACTGACTTGAAATGGTGCGTGCGGGTTGATGGGAAATGTGCATGCATGTGAGACAAGCATGCTGATGTAAACCCTAATCTATATGATGCTCCTATTTCTAACGGATAGAGTGTGCCAATCTTACTTTTAAGTACAATCACCAAGGGATAATAAGGGTTTCCAAGTTTTTGCGAAGGCTTCTAGGAGAGACTGGACATTTCCGGTTGGTTTGGACAGATTTTCTGGGAGAAACTGGGATATCCGGACATGGTTTCTGGTATTTCTAGAAAATTTGAGCAAGGTTTCTGGGAGAAACTGATTAATATGGTTATATCTGGGATATCTGGGCAAAGTTTCTAGGAGAAACGGGTTAGTACGGTTATATCTGGGATATCTGGGCAGAGTTTCTGGGAAAAAAGGGAAAAGTACGGTTATATCTGGGATATCTGGGTAGAGTTTCTGGGAGAAACGGGTTGGTACGATTATATCTGGGATATCTGGGCAGAGTTTCTGGGAGAAATGGGTTAATACGGTTATATCTGGGATATCTTGTCAGAGTTTCTGGGAAAAATGGGTTAGTATGGTTATAGCGATCGTTCTTCTAGCAGGTTTTCATACTCCTATGTCTTAGGACCGACAAACAAGGTTTGCGGTGTATATCTTTGTGAGCATGGAGCAGACATCCTTGTCATGGTGCCTAGGCAGGTCAACTCAATGTGATCACATGTGAGTGATTGCCTTGGGAATCATAAAAAGGAGGTTCTATTCTATGCCACATAAGCATCTACACCGCGCAGGTAATCCCATCAGGGCATACATCAGTTATATCATATTATCTTATCTGAAAAGATACATCAACAGTCCTATGAAAGGTTCTACAGGAATCTATATGCAAAGGCTGGGTTTAGTCAAAGAGGGTCCGTTGACGAGAGTTCCAATATACCGACAGAGAGACAGTACGGAGGTTTTGACTCTTTTTGATATACCTTGGAAGGTACAGTATCAACGGTGACTTATGCCCTGGCACAGCAAGACATGAACAATGTCAGTGCCGTGTTTCAGACACAGTCGGGAGGGGAAATGCCGCGTGCAATGCGGTGAACCAGACACAGTAAAAAATGATTTTAAGGATGCTTCTTATGAGTCAAACCTCTGTATTATTTTGTTTTAAAAAATAAATATCCCCAGCAGAGTCGCCAGATTGTGGACACTGGGCTTCCGCCTCTTTGTTGGGTTTTTGGAATTGTTTGATTTTGATCAAAGAAAGGAAATGGTCTGTTGAAAACAGATACAGAGTCGCCACTTGGTCTTTAAGGAACCAAGAAACCTAATTTGACTCACCCAAGCGGATAAGGGCACCGGCCCTTCATAACCAAAGAACTTGGTTCGGGGTTTTGGTACGAGAGAGGAAGGAGCCTTTGTCACGACTAAAACACCGTCAACTCGCCCCGTCTTTCGACGGGCCTCAATTAGCATCCAAATAATCATCTTATACTATGTATGGTTCGGCAATTAATACTATGATAGTATATTACATCACATAAGAAATTTGAAATGGAAGATCTAAAGATAAAATATCGTTCATAAGATCTAAGTCAAGTATCATGCAATGTAAAGTGAAAGAGCACACAAATAAACTTAAGAAAAATCGTCTAATCATGTATCAAATAATTAAGTTTTCTTAATCTAAAGGGGACATGAATTGTTCTTGAAACAAATAAACAAAGAAATCAAAGTATGCTTAGCAAGCTAGTATGATGCATGTTATTCTTTGAGAAGAGAAGACCTCTCAATCCCCGGGATGGATGAGAAAGGGAGATTAGATCAAGGGGGAGCGTGAACGTGTGATCGAGTTTATTCCTTATAATCTTCTTAGATTAAGAGTTACAAAAACCCCAAATCTTGAATGAATGCAATGTATGTATCTAAAATGTGCAAAGGTTGTGGTGTGTTTTGTGTACATGAATTTCTAGAATGACTTAGAAGTCTAAAATGTGTATGAATGAATAAATGAAATCATCATGGGATATGTAGAAATGTAGTATGAACTACTTCCTAAGACATGAACTAATTTGGAATGCATATAAGCATCAAATCAAAGAATGAAAATTAAAATATGCTTGCTATGAATAGTGGACAGAACAGTAGCATGATCGTGTAAAAATGGAAAAGAGGGGTTAGGAATGTTTTTAGTGCATGATTTTTTATGGGGATGTTCCGTATTGTGTCTAGAACACTACCCAAAAAACTAATCTTGAATAAATATCACAGATTGAGAGAAATCATATAAACAATGAAGGCCACTCAGAAACAGAATCCGTACTGTCGGCTGAAATGTTGAAAAATCTTAGAAATTGAAAACAAATGATCTAGGGGCCCATTATATACAGAAAGTTTCCTATGTCATTGAAGTTTAAGGGAAAAATAATTTAGGACCACCTCATGTGGAAAAGTGTTTCTGAAAAAGGAGTTGGAAGTTAACCAAGCTGCTGTGACAGTAGGGGCAGAATGTCTGGAAGGAATGTTTGGGTCCAAATGGACCATTTTCAAGTACTTCCAAGTCAAACCAAAAATCATGGGTGTTCTCCAATGAGTTATGAAGACTTTCCAAGTGGCCTTGCATCCATATGTTGAGTATTGAGTTCTAGAGAAATCTTTGAACTCAGCTCACTCACTGTTTTGACTCACTGTTTTGAAGATTTTGGGGAAAACAAGGTTTTCTTTCTTGAAATCAAAATGAGGGGGGTTGAGGAGGTTTTTGAAATAGAGGTTTTGAGAGTGCATTTTTAATACTCAATAAAGATTATAGCCACTTAAAATGCCAACATCAAACTCATCATTAAGAACCTCTAAGATTGTTGGAGAGATTTATTTTACTTTGAACATAACTTCAAGAATACCTTGGAGGTATTGAAGTTATGATCATCATCTATCAAACATGTTTTTGAGGTCAAGAGCTACTATCCATAAGGATTCACTCACCCCAAACTTCATGTCATCCTTTATATGATGATGGACTAGTAAGTAAATAAAGAAAATAAAAAAGAAATGAGATGAGAAGAGATGAACATTATATAAACTAGCAAGCAATAGATAGCAATCAATAGATGATATTCATGATGTATAGAACTTGTAGTTTGGTGTTTCACTCATATGTAATGGCATTGGACATGGAAGAAGCTTCCACTCTCTTAAATGCTCACTAAAATGGTGGTTGGATATATTGAATGTTGAAGTAAATGGGAGTAATGAAGTAAAAACAAAGTTTAGAACTCACTTTTGTTTTGAAAATCAAAGAAGGAAGCTTCTTTTCTCTCTATTCTAACCTTATCTCTACAACTTTCTCTCCCAAACTTTTCCTAAGCTTTCATTTGACACCCCAAAAATCATGGGCAATGGGGGGTTTAAATAGGCCAATTTGGGGTGGTTTTGGGGTTTTAGAAGTGTTCCCATTGGTCCCAAACATCTGAAAACATAAAACTATGTCGTTTTGGTTTTTAATTAATCAAAATGGACCCCCAAAAGAAATTACAAAAATACACTGTTCTGGAGGAGAGTGCCGCGGCGGCACTGGGACAGTGCCGCGGTGGCAGTGGGCCAGTGCCACGGCGGCAGTGGGCCAGTGCCTCGGCGGCACAGCTCTTCCTTCGTCCAGATAATGCTGTTTAGGCCCCCAGAGGTTCCGGTATTCGCGAAAAGGCCCTATTTCGTCCGAAATTCATAGAAAATGCATATGAACTCCAAACTGAGGTTGTGATATACCGTTGGAAAGGTATTGGAGTCTACTTTACATAAAAATAGTTCGGAGATAGGTCACTTTGAAAAGTTTTGCGGTATTTGCGATAAAAGCCGATTCGATCGCCTTTTTCACCTTTGGAAATTTGTAATAAATTCGTTTTAAATCCATAAATTATGTGCAATAAATCGTTGGAGAGCTATTGACCTCTAGTATCCATGAAAAATGTTTGAAGATTGTTTTGGTGCTCCGGTTCCAAACTCAAAATTTGGTCAAACTGGTCAAACTTGGGATTCCCGGGAAGTTCTGGAAACCTCCGGGAGTTCCCGGGAGCTGATTTTTTTGCTCGATTTTCTTTTGGAACTTGTTTTAATACTTTTCTCATGATTTAAAATGATTCCGGTGAATTCAGACGATTTTGGTCAAACCTGGTCAAACCTTGGTCAAACCGCTCAACGGGGACTTTCCGGGAACTTCCGGGACTTCCGGGGGTCTCTGGGAGCTGACGATTTCATCCAATTTTTCTTAAAAACTCATTTTATCGCTTTTCTTACGACGTAGCATGTTTTCAGAACTTTGGGACCAAATCTGGGAGTTTTCGAGCTTTTAGGGGCATTTTGGTCATTCTGAGCATTCTGAGGGATAGAGCTGACTTCCGAGAGTCCTTTTGAGTCTTTTACGATCATTGTGAACTACCAAGCTATGGGTCTCCTAAATCTGATAGCTGAAAAATGGGGTGTCTACAGTGCCATGGATTTCAATACGTATTGAAGAAAAATAGTCTGTTACAATAGGCTGCAGTCGGTGACTTGTCTACGGCACTTAGTGAGTGTTGGCGGCTTCGCCGTGTGCCGCGTCTAACAAACTTCTCCCCTTTTATTTTTATTATTATTATTTAATATGGATCATGTATACATATATTTTTATATATTTATTTATATCTTTTTGTTTTCTTTTCTTTAAAAATTCCTTTCTTCCCTTTTATTTTCTTTCAAATAGTTTTCTATTTTTTTTTTTATCAAAATTAAAAGTTTCAAACTATTTCTTTATACGTATTTTATACCCGAATTTTCCTAAACACCCGGTTTTTTTTTTCCTGAATACTTTATCGAGACTGAAGAACCTTCCGAAGTGCTTGAATTATTTGGAAAGAAATCTTCGAATTCTGTCAGACATTGTCATCATCGGTTTAGAGGTAATCATCCCCTAAATTCAACGGTCGGTCAAACTTGGGGTGTCTACAGTTTGCCCCCTCTTCAGTATAACTTGTGAAGCAATGCGTATCACAAGTGTATGTCGAAGCCTGTGTGAAGACAAGCCTTTGACTGAATTGTCGAATTCAGGTAAAAACAAAGTGCTTTGCAGAACAAGACGCCTAGATGGTTGGTGCTGGTCGTGCTCAATGGTGAGCTGCCTATGTATCCCAATGGGAATCAAACCAGGATGTAGTTCGGGCATAGGACAACATTTAAACACAAACAATAACGTAGATGAATGCACCTATCCCATTGTGATGCACATGCTCATGTAATGCTTTTTCAACAATGAAATGGATCTGACCATGCTAGTGTCATGCTTGCCCTATATGATGCATGGTGCATGATGCGATGACCAAAGAAAATCACCGATTATTGGTAGATGCAAATTCGTTGCAAAGACCGAGAAGATTTGATTGAGAAGTTTGTTCAATGTAAATCTATTACAAAGACTGAGAATCCAAATCCGTTACTTTCCCAAATAAGGTCAATGCAAATCCGTTGCGAGGACCGAGAATGCAAATCTGTTACACCTCTAAATTTTTATCAACGTAAATCTATTACGAAGATCGAGAATACAAATCCGTTATATTCCCAAACAGGCCAACACAAGTCTGTTACAAGGGTCGAGAATATAAGTCCATTATATTCCTAAATAAGGTCAATGCAAATTCGTTACGAGGACCGAGGATGCAAATCCATTACACCCCCAATTTCAATCAACGTAAATCTATTACGAAGATCGAGAATATAAATCCGTTATATTTCTAAACAGGCCAATGCAAGTACAGTACGAGGGCCGAGAATGCAAGTCTGTTACATTCCTAAATAAGGTCAACGCAAATTCGTTGCGAGGACCGAGGATGTAAATCCATTACACTCCCAAAATTTTGATCAACGTAAATTTGTTACGAAGATCGAGAATATAAATATGTTATATTCCCAAACTGGTCAACGCAAGTCTGTTACGAGGGCCGAGCATGCAAATCCGTTATGTTCCCAAATAAGTCAACGAAATCCATTGCAAGGATTGATGATGCAAATCGGTTACACCCCCAAATTTTGATCAACGTAAATCCGTTACGAAGATCGAGAATATAAATCTGTTATATTCACAAACAGGCCAATGCAAGTCCGTTTCGAGGGCCAAGAATGCAAATTCGTTACATTCCCAAATTCTAAGAGTCAAATTGGCTTAATTCAATTCAAAATTCCTAAGATTTAGGAGTCAATCAGACTCAATTCAACTTGAATTCTCAAAATCTAGAGTCAAATAGACTCAAATCAATTCAATTTCTCAAAATTAAGAGTCAACTAGACTCAAATCAACTTAATTTTCCGAAATCAGGAGCCAATCAGACTCCATTCAATTCAAATTTTCAAAATCATGAGTCAAGCAGACTCTATTCAATTAAAAATTTTAAAATCAAGAGTCAACCAGACTCAAATCAACTCAATTTTTTAAAATCAAGAGGCAACCAGACTCAAATTAATTCAACTTTCCAAAATTAAGAGTCAACCAGACTCTATTCAATTTAAAATTGCAAAATCAGGAGTCAATTAGACTCAATTCAATTCATCTTCCCAAAATCAAGAGTCAATTAGACTCAAATCAACTCAAGTTTTTCAAAATTTCAAAATTAGGAGTCAATCAGACTCCATTCAATTTTTCAGAAAATCGGGAATCAATCAGACTCCAATCAATTCAATTTTTTCAAAATTCCAAAATTAGGAGTCAATCAGACTCCATTCAATTTAATTTTCCAAAAATCAGGAATTAATCGGACTCAAAGAATTTCTTATTTCCAAATATTAGGAGTTAATTGGACTCGAAGTAAATTCTATTTAGCAAAACTCGGAGTCAATCAGTCTTATTTCTAAATTGGGACTCAAAGAATCCTTGTCTACAATTTCTATTCCAGCAAATCAGGAGTCAATCGTACTTAATGATTTCAAATTTTTAAGAGATTCAGAGTCAATTAGACCCAAAATTTATTTTTCAAGAATCGGGAGTTAATTTGACTGAAATGAATTCAAATTTGCAAAATCTTGAGTCAATTAGACTCAATTTAATTCATCTTTTCAAAATCAGGAGTCAATCAGACTCAAATTAATTCAATTTTTCAACGTCATGAGTCAATCAGACTCAATTCAATTCATCTTCTCAAAATCAAGAATCAATTTTAGCTTATGAAAAGGGCTTTACAACTTATTTTTCAAATGCTGGGGGTTTATTCAAAACGAGGGAAAATCGTGAGGGACATCTAAGCAAAATTCAGTGGTTCCCAATACAAATATAAAAATTTGGGGGGAAGGCCAACTGTCCCACGCAGCAGCACTCGGTGGTCACGCGGGGGCACTCGGTGAGTGCCGGTGTGGCATTAAGTGACTGCCGTGCTGCACTCAGCGAGTGCCGTTGTCTTTTCATTGACTGCCACTGAGTCTGGCAGTTTGTTTAAAAAAAATTTCTTTTTTCTTTTTCTCATTCTCTTCCTTCTCTCTTCTCATACGATTTTCCTCTCCCAAAAACAAAGTTTTCTTTATTTGTTTTCCAACTCATAAATCCTTCAGATCAAGGTATGTTCTCTCTCCTTCATCATCAAAATCCTATCTTTGCTTGTTCCATGGTTGAATCATAATTTTTCATGTGTTTTTTTTCAAATATTTTGAATTTTCATGTTTTCTTGTAGTCCACATAAATGGCCTGCAGTTCTAGTTCTCATGGGCCTTTGAGGAAGAAATACAAGCCTTCCCCTGGCCATAGTTCCTCGTTTCTTCTTGCCGACCCCGGATCGCACCTCTCGGCATGGGCATTTCGCAAAGAGTTATAACCTCCAAACTCTCTTGATCTCTATGATGATAGATGCAATGTAAATGTATGATGCCTAATGTATGCATGAGTATGACCTTAATCTTGTGTATTTTGTGTTCTTTTGATATCCCCAAGTTTTTATCGCTGTGAATCATTCCTACCCCTCTGGGTTGATTTTGACCAAATTATTAGACATTAGGATCATATGCGATATCAAAGATTATGCTTTTGCTTGTTCTTGCTGTCTGGATTTTATTGATTTTTACACCGAGGCCATGCCAATTTTTTTTCATTACTTCACTTATTTTTCACAATGGAGATTGCATCGACGCGGATGAGCTCTTGAATTTTACTTAGACTGATTTATATTATATGCAAAAGAGAGTTGTGCGGACTCAAATGTCCTCATTTTTGCACAAACAAAGTCAAACGAGCCAAAATTTATTTTTATAAATCATGGAGTAATTTGTACTAGAGAATTTATTTCTCACAAACACGGAGTCACTCTGACTCAAAAAATCATCTCTTACATAACATGGAGTCACTAGGACTCAAGAATTCATTTTTACAAAACATTGAGTCACTCGGACTCAAAAATTTATTTATTTTTATAAAATGGAGTCATTTGGTCTGAAAAACTAATTTTAACAAGACATGGAGTCACTCATACTCAAGAATTCATTTTACAAGACATAGAGTCACTCGGACTCAAGAATTGATTTCTACAAAACATGGAGTCACTTGGACTCAAGAATTTATTTCTACAAAACATTGAGTCACTTGGACTTAGAAATTCACTTTTTACAAAACATGGAGTCATTCGGACTCAAAAATTTCATTTCTACAAGATGTGGAGTCACTCGGACTCAAGAATTCATTTTTACAAAACATGGAGTCACTCAGACTCAAGAATTTATTTCTACAAATCATGGAGTCACTTGGACTCAAGAATTTATTTCTACAAACATGGAGTCACTTGGACTCAGAAATTCACTTTTTGCAAAACATGGAGTCATTCAAACTTAAAAAATTCATTTCTACAAGACATGGAGTCACTCGGACTCAAGAATTCATTTTTACAAAACATGGAGTCACTCGGACTCAAGAATTTATTTCTACAAAACATGGAGTCACTTGGACTCAAAAATTCACTTTTTACAAAACATGGAGTCATTCAGACTCAAAAATTCATTTCTGCAAGACATGGAGTCACTCAGACTCAAGAATTCATTTTTACAAAACATGGATGCATATTCTATTTATTTCCAGATTTCATTGATTTCATCTTTATCACTTATCTTTTATCGCCTTTCTTACTATATAGCCTGCTTATTTGTTTATTTTACTCATTCATTTTTTAAAATTTTTTTTTCAGATGCCCGAAAGTGCCCTTAAAGGCCATGGGAGCTTGGCTCATGGGTATGGATGGTATAAGGAGCTTCCCGATACTGTCAAGGAAGGAATTAATGTTACGGGCTTTGGGCTTTTCGTGCAATTACTAGAGAAAAGCTCCAACGACATGGCTCAAATCCAGGCCTTTGTGGAGCGATGCTGGCACACTATGAATACCTTCCACCTTTTATTCGGGGAGATGATGATGACCCTGCTGGACTTTACAATGATCACCGGTATTCCTTTCTGTAGTCTTCCTGTGGCTCGATTTGATTATATCGGGAGTCGTCATGAGCATATTATTGACCTCCTTGGAGCTCACCCTGGGGATCCCATTATCTTGGCGAAATGGTTCCTCAATACCTTTAGGGGCCATGACTTCAATGATCACCAGATGATCTGAGCGTTCATCATGTATGTGCTGGGCCGCTCCTTGATGAGCTCTAGAGGGGATAGGATCAATCTGGCATACCTGGTGTCTTTGGAAGACATTGATCGCATCAATCAGTATAACTGGGGAGGAGTAGGATTAGCCTCACTCTATCGTCATATGAGCGATGTTTCTCGGGGCAATTTCCCCTCTACTGGCGGATTCTGGAGGGCCTGGGAGGTAAATTTTTATTTTTATCTTTTTTTCTTCTTCTTCTTTTTTTTTCTTCTTTTCTTTATGTTTTTTAGAATTATTCCTGATTTTATTCAATCATTGATTTTACCTTTTGATGTTTCCTTTGCAGATATGGTCCTACGAGTACCTTTGCATGAGGGCTCCCTGCACCAAAGCGAATGAGAGTACCATTCTTCCACAGGGTTTAAAGTGGAGAAAGGGAGTGACAGGCTAGAAAGTGGGGGACCCATGACTTCATTGGTTGTAGAAATTTTCTTGTCAACTTACGGGACGTGCACGTGATATGGAATCCATGGTCTACGGCCCTTTCGGAAGCTAGTGTGGAGCTTCAGGCCACTTCGGGCTTCTCCAGGATGAGGATCTTAATGGTTGGGGAAGTTTGTAGGGAGTGGTATTTGGGTGAGAGAGTGACAAGATAGTCCCTCGTCGCTCTTGCCTTCTATTTGCCGTTAGTTCCTCTGCTTACCATGAGGAGCACTGAGACCTTGGATCACGATGACTTCATCACAGCCTTGGGTGGGGAAGACATTGTGAATTATATTAAGGGTCCTGACGGTTATGCCAATTTTTGGATGAATTCTCTTATGCATAACTTCCCTTTGATGGAAGTCACTTGGGTAACTCCCTTTTCGTTGTTCAAAATTTTCTTTAGCCTTGTAGTAATGACTACTAAAACTTGACTTTTTTTCTTTCGCAGCTTGTCCCCAAAGCAGTTGATCCTCCAGCCCTTCCACAATGGAACTGGAATATGCCTTTGGTACATATGGGCCAGGACACCCTATACTAGCTACCTCCATATACTCAGGGTGTACCGACTATTCCTCTACAACATATGACACCATTTCCAGAGATTATGTTGAGGAGGGGTTATTATATGCTCACACGGTTCAACATTGGATCCACGGCCGTGAGTGGAGAGTGAGTTAAATAACTATTTTGCTTTTGATTGTTATCTTATTTTCCACTTTTAATTATTTCAACATTGATGCCCGGTACTAAAATCTTTTTTTAGGCTGATGGAGCAAGAACCACTGCGGAGCTTTAGGCTAGGGCTTAGGTATGTATCTTGATTACCATTTCTTGTAAAACTGTGCTAAGTGAGTCTACGGACTCAAAAAGAATTCATATTTACAAAAGTGAGTTAGTGGACTCAAAAGAATTTCTTATTTACAAAAGTGAGTCTGCGGACTCAAAAGAATTCGTTTTCACAAAAGTGAGTCTGTGGGTTCAAAAGAATTTGTTTTTACAAAGTGAGTCTGTGGACTCAAAAGAATTTATATTTACGAAAGCGAGTCCGCAGACTCAAAAGAATTCATATTTACAAAATTAATTTTATGGGTTTGGAAGAATGTACATTTTCTCCTCTTTTGCCTTCTCTTTCACAGGAGGAAGAAATTGCTGCTTTGAGGAGACAAATTCAAGAGCTCCAAATGAGCCAGGGAGGTAGGTATCATGGAGGTGCCGGAGGCATCGGTCAAGGTGGAGACGGCGGTGGTGATGGAGGTGATGGTGGAGCTGGGGGAGCCAGATAGCTCCACAGATGCCCAGGAGGAATCCCTGTTGCCGACGAGGATTACCCACCTTATTCTTTTGCTTTAGGATGTCCCTGTGTGGGCAAAACATTTAAACTTTTATTCATGCCTTCCTTCTTTATCTTTTTATGGATTTAGATTTGGTATGGTATGCATGCATGGTGGCCCTCGAGTCGGATTTAAAATTCTAAGCTCATGGTTATCTTTATTTTCATGATAGCGGAAGTTATTTTAGAAATGCAGGCACTTTCTTTTTATTGATCATGCCCTTATTGATGAATGGTGCGAATTTTGCAGCTTGAATGCCAATTTTGTAGTATTTTTTATTTTCTTATGCAGGTTTTAGGTTTATTTGCATTATAAGCTTCACCAGGAATTGCCTAGAACCTGACTGGCACTCAGTGAAGTCCGTCAGCACTCACTGACTGCCACGCGACACTCAACAAATGCTGGTGCGGATTGAGTGCCGCTGACTATCATCGAATGCCGCTCGGCTCCCTATTTCTTATAAAGATGGTTCTTTCTTTTATTTATGCTCATTTAAAACCTTTCAAGACTTCTCCTTCTCTTTCTATCTTTTATGGCTTCCATTAGTTCTCACATCCTTTTCCCATGGATGGATTCCCTTTCTGGCATTGATAGACTTAACTTCGAGTCTCACAAGTTGACTGATCTCTTCTCTTTTCGACAAACGGCCTTGGATGAGTATTTGCTTCGAGCCGCTATTAGGTGTTGGGACCCTACACTTCACGTTTTCCGGTTTGGTCAGGAGGAGGTCTACCTAATGTTTGAGGAGTTCAGTGCTATCCTCCATACCGTCCCTTTTGTGGATCTGATCTTCAGGTGCAGGCAGGGTACATTCAGGACCTAGTAGCTCTTCTTCACATTTCTTGTAGTGCTACCAGCTCCTTTATTTATGCCTCTATTAGAGATCCGGGTGACGGAGGATACCAGATTATCCAGTGTAGTGAACTCTCTATAGCCATGCTCTCCCATTTTCTCTTTTAGTCCATTGCTGATATTCTTATTCCCATCGTCTGTGGCCTTCTAGAGATGAGGAGTGCCATTATGCTCATCCTATGGAAGACCCTACTGGGTCTAGACCATGCTCACGATACTTGATCGATGCTCCTTTCCAGGGCTCCTCATGTTTTGTAGATTTGGCTTTTAGAACGTCTAGGTCTCTTCGTCCGTCCTTCTCACCATAGGAGGCAGCTTTCTTATGACCACCTGGTGGTTCATCGCCCATTTCACTTAGTTGATGGGTGGTTTGCCTGGCTTCAGAGTCTCTTCTATGAGGACATCTATTGGATCTGCCCTCAATGGGTTTATTGCTCTGTCACAGTGCGGCTCCCTGGACGTCTCCGCGTTTGGCTACCCGATTTACATGCTACGACTTTTTACATTCTGCGCTGGGTAGTTCGCCAGTTTGGACTCCTTTAGGCCATCCCAGAGATTATCACTCTAGATTTTTTGAGAAGTTCCGCTCTACACCCCTCCACCATGAGGATTTTTTGCTAAGGCATGGCATGATTGTCACGCCCCAGAGCAGCAAAAATAGAGAAAAATTAATTTCCTTTTTGGGTCCATAGGGAATGACTGGTGAATGTCACTAATGATCCACACCACACAGTGCTAGTCTACAACAAGAATAGTAATAAAAACAAACTAGATATACAAAACCGTTGCTTCTATTACAACATCAGAGTTATTATAACAGTAAAGCTACAACGGAAGTATTTAAGGTTTGGAAGCAACATATGCCCAAGTACTAAATATAACAAAACAGTATAAACTAAAATAAATAAACTAAAAACTATATCCAAATCTTCAGCTGGCGTAAATGTCATCATAGTAGTCCTCCTCGGTGTTGGAAAAAACAGGTTTAAATTATTTTTTTAAACACGCAGCGAAAATAATCAAGTTCTAAAACTTATTTGGTAGCCCAAGATCTATTACTCGTCAATTCCATAGATGCGTACTAATAGAGGGGACAAGAGTCATACCTTAGTGTCTTGAATCCAATTCTGATTTTCTTCCTCCTTGGTGATGCAGCAGCCTCTACTAGGTTGTCTTCACCCTTATGTCTCCTACGGATGCTTCCCGGAGAGACTAGAGATGGTGGGATCTCTAATAGAGAGGAAGGAGAAGGTTTGGGGCTCTACAACAGTTTCTGCAGCTTCTGGTTAATCAAATCGTCGAACTCTTTTTCCAGAACGCAGCTGCCCTATTTATAGATTCCCAGAACCGACCTAACCTTCAATCGATCGAAGAATCTCGATCGATCGAACATTAGATCGATCGAACCATTTTCGATCGATCGAACATGCCATGACTTCAATCGATTGAACTAGCTTCAATCGATCGAATCTGTCTTGATAGCTTCCTCAAGTGTCTGTCCAAGTATCCTGGCGGAGCTAAGAGTGGGACCTCCTAGGTTCTTTATTGTTGGCTCAGATCAGTAGATTAATTCCCATGACCAAACTCTTTGATCAGCAAATTGATCGACTGATCAGTTAACGTTTACTCCACTATAAAACGATAACTGAACTCCAACGCAAAAGAACATATCCGGAGCGATAACTAGACTTGTATGTTGTACTAATGTCCCTCTACCGTCAGCATTCGCAATCATATTCAGGTAGTCGGATAAATGGTCACTGTCAACCTAAATCATGATTACTTCTTGAATTCCTTGAGTGTCATTCACCTATCATGATTACCAAACATGTTGATATATAACTCTTATCAACAAGACTGCAGTACTCAGTAATCAACTTGGTGACATACTCAAGGGAATGCTTACTCTGAATCAGAGGGTAGATTCTATTTTGACAATATATGTTCACAACCCTATGAACATGACATACCCAAGATACCCAGGTGTTGATCTTTTATAGACCTCACTGATTGGTAAGTCAAAGTAGTCATATCCACAGTCCATGTTCATAATCGTCTCAAGGTTGAGAACACGTACCTTATACAGTTATGAGTTCCTATTGACTGTTTGACAGACTTGAGTGTTAATAGGCAAGCTTAGGTCCGTCAATGCACTATAAGCACTAGCATATTAACTAAGAGTTGTGCTCTAGTGATTGAGATTCATCACTCCATCTAATGGTAATCAATCATGCTATAATGTATACCTGATGAGATATCCAGTCTCATCATCCATTGTGACAAATTCTAAGTATCAATGGATAGTAGTTCGTATCTCACTTGTATGCATCTGATACACACACGAATTACTTACTATGATACTTAAGGATTAACAATCATCTCATGAAAAGAACATACACAATGAAATGTAAAGTTGATATCCATATATTAAAATGTCAATGTCTCATACATAAAGTAATGGTTTGAGGGCACAAACCCAACAAACTCCCACTTGCACTCACAACCATACAGGATTACATCTGAGACCTAGACTATCAAGATGACGATCAAAGACCTTCTGTGGCAAGGCCTTTGTAAACGGATCAGCAAGATTGTCAGCAGTGGCAATCTTGGTGACAGTCACATCTCCACGTTGAACAATATCTAGGATAAGGTGATATTTCCGATCTACGTGCTTTCCCTTCCTGTGGTTCCTTGGCTCCTTGGACTGAGCCACTGCCCCACTATTATCACAATAAAGCGTAATAGGTGACAGCGATGCTGGTACCACCTCGAGCTCCATAAGGAACTTCTTGAGCCAAACAGCTTCCTTTACAGCTTCACAAGCAGCCACATACTCAGCTTCTGTAGTTGAGTCTGCAATGCATTTCTGCTTAATGCTCCTCCAACTAACAGCACCACCTCCCAAGGTAAAGAGATAACCGGACGTCGACTTCCTCGAATCTTTATCTGATATAAAATTCGAGTCAGTGTATCCCACTGGAATTAACTCACTTCCACCGTACATAAGCATATAATCTTTAGTTCTTCTCAAGTACTTAAGAATGTGCTTGACGGCTGTCCAGTGCTCTGGACCTGGATTCGACTGATATCTACTAACCATGCCAACGGCAAAGCAGATATCTGGTCTAGTGCATAACATCGCATACATGAGACTTCCCACTGCCGAAGCATAGGGAATTCCTGTTATGCGATTCCTCTCCTCCTGTGTTTTTGGACATTGGTCCTTGGAGAACGCTAAACCATGCCTGAAAGGTAACAAACCTTTCTTCGAATTATCCATAGAAAACCTAGTTAGCACTTTATCGATATAACCAGCTTGAGATAATCCCATTATCTTTCGCTTACGATCCTGAAAGAGCTTTATCCCTAGAATATAGCTCGCCTCTCCTAGATCCTTCATATCGAAAGTACTAGCTAGCCAAACCTTGACCGTTGACAATGCCGCTACATCATTTCCAATGAGTAGAACGCCGTCAACGTAAAGCACAAGAAAATCCACCACTTTCCCTTCACTCTTCTTGTATACACAAGGTTCATCCAGATTCTGTATGAAACCAAACGACTTGACCGCTTGGTCAAAACGAATGTTCCAACTTCTGGATGCTTGCTTAAGCCCATAAATGGACTTTTGCAACTTGCATACCAAGTTACCTTTCCAACCAGCTATGAACCCTTCTGGTTGTTGCATATAGATGTCCTCCTCAAGATTGCCATTCAAGAATGCAGTCTTGACGTCCATCTGCCAGATCTCATAATCTAGGCACGCAGCAATGGATAAGAGTATTCTGATGGACTTGAGCATGGCTACAGGCGAGAAGGTTTCCTCATAGTCAATGCCCTCCCTCTGAGTATAACCTTTCGCTACAAGCCTTGCCTTAAAGGTCTCAACCTTTCCATCAGATCCTCTTTTCCTCTTGTAGACCCACTTGCAGCCAATGGGTTTAATATTGGCTGGAAGTTCTACAAGATTCCAGACCTGATTGGAATCCATAGATTCCAATTCAGCCTTCATAGCTTTAACCTAATGAGCCGAATCAACATCAGCCATTGCCTCTTCATATGTGGCATGATCAGATTCAGATTCTATGGAGACAGCTTCAAAAACTTCTCCTAAGAACATGTATCTATCAGGCTGGCTGATAATCCTCCCACTACGACGAGGTACCGGTACGGAATTGGGTGAAGAAGTGGTATTTTCTTGATTTATATCGATATTAACTGCGGGTTGGACTGAGGGCTCTCCTTCTATCTCTTTCAGATCTATCCTTCCCTTAGGTTTATGGTTCATGATATAATCATCCTCCAAGAAAACAGCATTCGTACTGACGAACACCTTTTATTCTCTTGGATCATAAAAATACCATCCATAAGTACCCTTTGGATACCCCACAAAGTAACATACTTCCGATCTAGAATCCAACTTGCTCATCTTTCCTTTTAGCACATGTGCCGGACACCCCCATATCCGGAGATGATGCAAAGAAGGCTTGCGCCCAATCCAATCTCTCGTGGTGTCCTGGGAACAGATTTGCTTGGTACTAGATTTAGTATGTAAGCAGCGGTTTCCAAAGCATAACCCCAAAGAAATAAAGGTAACTCCGAATAACTTATCATTGACCTAGTCATGTCTAAAAGAGTCTGATTCCTTCTCTCCGCTACACCATTCTGCTGAGGCGTACCAGGTGCAGTCAACTGTGATAGAATCCCATTCTGTACGAGGTGATCAATAAATTCATTAGAGAGGTACTCGTCACCTCGATCAGATCGAATGGCCTTGATATGTGTGCCCAATTGCTTCTCCACTTCAGCCCTAAACTCTTTGAACTTTTCAAAAGCTTCAGACTTGTGCTGTATTAGGTACACATATCCATACCTAGAGTGGTCATCTGTAAATGTTATGAAATACTCATAACCACCCCGTGCTCTAATATTTATTGGTCCACACACATCAGTATGAACTAATTCCAACAATACATTGGTTCTAATGCTCTTTGCGGGAAAGGGCCTTTTGGTCATCTTACCCTTTAAACAAGACTCGTAGACTTGCATTGGTTTAAGAACCAATTCGCCTAAGACCCCTTCTTTGACTAGTCTGCCAATCCTATTTAGATTGATATGGCCAAGTCTCATATGCCAAAGCCTTGGTGGATTAGTGGAAGGTTCCTTTCTTTTAGATGGTATAGATACCACTGAGTTATTAAGGTCCATGCAAGAGTCTTTAGAAATATTGGGAGTGATCACATACAAACCATTTGATTTAACACCAGAACATATAAAAGAACTATTTCTTTTAATCACAACTTCAGTTCCAAAATGAAAAGAATAACCATTATTCGATAAATTAGAAACTGAAATTAAATTACGTCTCATTGAAGGGACGTAAAGTACATTTGATAAAATCAAAACTTTATTGTCTAGAAATTCTAAAACTACGACTCCTATAGCAACCGCAGAAACGGTTGAGCTAGAACCTAGAGTAAGTACGATTTCCCCATCACTGCATCTCCTGGTTGATCTGAACCCCTGCAATGAATTACAGATATGGTTAGTCGCACCAGAATCAATGAACCAAGTGTTTGAAGTATCCGTTATAAAACTTACTTTAATCACATGTGATTCAATCATACCTTGAACTCTTGTAGCTAAGAATTCTGGACAGTTCCTCTTTCAGTGGCCTTTGTCACCGCATTGGAAACACTTTCCTTTGCCTTGGCCACCCACCTTACCTTTGCCCTTACCTTTTCTCTTAGATTTTGTAATCTTAGGGACCGGTCCAACACTTGAACCACCAGTGCCAGCCTTCTTCTTCCCTTTCTTTCCTTTTGGTGTAGATCGGGAAGAGGAAGCGCTTTTCTCAACGTTAAGACATTATGATTTACTGAAAAAATCAAAAGACAAAATAAATATGGATATCAGAATTTGACAGTTTGAAATAAAAGAATCCTTAAAACTCTTATTTTAAAAATAATGTCGTCGGAATATCGAAACGAAAGAATAAATCCTCCTTGTGGTGGTCAATGTTCGATCTTTCGATTTATCATGACTTGTCCGCTATGCAACTCTTGCAAAACAAGTTATGACTCCCGAACCTATTTGATCTCTAAGTTTCTGAATAATGCCCCGTGTGGGATCCCTTATCCATAGTTTAGCTAGTGTATACCATTAACTAGGATCCAATCATAACCGCCTCAAGTAGCGCCTCCGTATGGTGGTCACCCTCTAACACGTCTGATTTATCCTATCCTTAGGAAGTTCACATCTAGTAACCAATGAGTAGTGTACCCTCCGTATGGAATGATCACCCCTGGCGAGGTGACACAGAATGTACTACTTATCTTACAGTGAACCGTTAATGGAAGATCGTGGGTGTTATTAATAAGACCCTCTCCCACTAGATTTAGTAATTAAGGATTTTGCTTTTAGAAAAATTGTTTCCATACATTACCCATAAACATCCAATGTTTACTAATGCTTGGAAACAGTTTTTGAACTTTATTTTAGAAAACTTGTTTTACGTGCATACGAGTAGTAACAATATAATTAAATGCCAATCACAAACCAAACACATAAAACAAAAACTAAAATTGAAAATAAAGACATCCAAACGATGCCTCTATCTTCCATGGCTCTATCTCCATAGAACCTGCTCTTGGTTTGGTCGCCTCCACCTCCATCTTCATGGATAAAGGCTCCTGGCTCCATCTTCATGGAATTTTCTAATTCTATTACATTGGTCCTATGCTTCTTTCGAAGCTTACAATTTATCTAGAAATAGAAAACAACAACAAGAAAATAAAAAGGCTAGGGAAACCGGTGCGATTTTTCATTTCATAGGATTGAAGTCGCAGCGCCCTTTACATATGCCTTAAAACCAAACCAATGATAAAAATATAATATACACCAATCTCAAACAATTAAATACAAAATTTAAAAGTCTTGGTGCCATAGGAGATAGTGACTAAACTTAGCTGCAAGAGGTTAGTCGTACGCACATCCACGCATATATGACAAACATATATATATATATATATCTATTGGAACCCCTAATTGATTCACACAGTATATAAACTCTTTACATACTGAATTAGAACTTGAAACAACATCCTTTCTTCTCTGTCAGAGTTCGATCGATCGAAGACCGTTCGATCGCTCGAACCTTCGATCGATTGAACATTGTTCAATCGCTTGAACATTCTGTTTCACTGAATGATTTGAAAAATTTTGCAGAATATTTTAAAATTAAAGTAATTAATCTCAAAATTCTTTAAAATTGTGAAACTGAGAACCTGACAAAGAATCTGTCTCAATCGATCTAACTAAATTCGATCGATTGAACATCTTAGGGTTCGATCGATCGAAACATGTTCGATCGCTTGAGAACAGAAGATGTTCGAGCGATCAAGATTACTTCGATCGATCGAATCGATCTTGCATCCAATGTAATCACACATTTGTATACTACTGCGATAACACTGCAGAAACAGATCTGTGACGATGCTGTTTCGAAAACAGTTCTAAAAATAACATGCAAATCAAAACTAGTGTTCCAAAAACGTATCTATAGATCCAAACGAGCGTGGCTCTGATACCAATTGTTGGAAAAAACAGGTTTAAATTATTTTTTTAAGCACGTAGCGGAAATAATCAAGTTATAAAACTTATTTGGTAGCCCAAGATCTATTACTCGTCAATTCCATAGATGCGTACTAATAGAGGGGACAAGAGTCATACCTTAGTGTCTTGAATCCAATTCTGATTTTCTTCCTCCTTGGTGATGCAGCAGCCTCTACTAGGTTGTCTTCACCCTTATGTCTCCTACGGATGCTTCCCGGAGAGACTAGAGATGGTGGGATCTCTAATAGAGAGGAAGGAGAAGGTTTGGGGCTCTACAACAGTTTCTGCAGCTTCTGGTTAATCAAATCGTCGAACTCTTTTTCCAGAACGCAGCTGCCCTATTTATAGATTCCCAGAACCGACCTAACCTTCAATCGATCGAAGAATCTCGATCGATCGAACATTAGATCGATCGAACCATTTTTGATCGATCGAACATGCCATGACTTCAATCGATCGAACTAGCTTCAATCGATCGAATCTGTCTTGACAGCTTCCTCAAGTGTCTTTCCAAGTATCCTGGCGGAGCTAAGAGTGGGACCTCCTAGGTTCTTTATTGTTGGCTCAGATCAGTAGATTAATTCCCATGACCAAACTCTTTGATCAGCAAATTGATCGACTGATTAGTTAGCGTTTACTCCACTATAAAACGATAACTGAACTCCAACGCAAAAGAACATATCCGAAGCAATAACTAGACTTGTATGTTGTACTAATGTCCCTCTACCGTCAGCATTCGCAATCATATTCAGGTAGTCGGATAAACGGTCACTGTCAACCTGAATCATGATTACTTCTTGAATTCCTTGAGTGTCATTCACCTATCATGATTACCAAACATGTTGATATATAACTCTTATCAACAAGACTGCAGTACTCAGTAATTAACTTGGTGACATACTCAAGGGAATGCTTACTCTGAATCAGAGGGTAGATTCTATCTTGACAATATATGTTCACAACCCTATGAATATGACATACCCAAGATACCCAGGTGTTGATCTTTTATAGACCTCACTGATTGGTAAGTTAAAGTAGTCATATCCACAGTCCATGTTCATAATCGTCTCAAGGTTAAGAACACGTACCTTATACAAGTTATGAGTTCCTATTGACTGTTTGACAGACTTGAGTGTCAATAGGAAAGCTCAGGTCCGTCAATGCACTATAAGCACTAGCATATTAACTTAGAGTTACACTCTAGTGATTGAGATTCATCACTCCATCTAATGGTAGTCAATCATGCTACAATGTATACCTGATGAGATATCCAGTCTCATCATCCATCGTGACAAATTCTAAGTATCAATGGATAGTAGTTCGTATCTCACTTATATGCATCTCATACACACACGAATTACTTACTATGATACTTAAGAATTAACAATCATCTCATGAAAAGGACATACACAATGAAATGTAAAGTTGATATCCATATATTAAAATGTCAATATCTCATACATAAAGTAATGGTTTAAGGGCACAAACCCAACACTCGGCATACGTATCATCAGTGGGGCCACCCTTGGTGTATTCCTCTCCTAGATAGTAACCATTGTTTTAGGATTTGTCACCTATAGAATAAGGTACATGATAGCTGGATGGGGGAAGGTCCAAGCAATAAAGGCTGTCAGCTTACTGAGAGCTGAGTGAGTATAAACTAACAAGGTACCAGTTATCTGAAGCAATAACAAGCTTATGAAGACATGAGTTAAGTCTTAATATAATAATATCTTGCTCTTTATTCAACATCATTATCCAACCCTTATCGTCTTGTTATTCGAAGACTGAAATCAACGTACTCTGTCTAAAAAGAACAGAATCAATTGTTTCACATATATAGACACACCATCATTCTATCAATTGTTCGTTAAGGATATAAACCACCCACCGCATTCATGGATACCACGTCGGTCCATCCCCTGCTCGTTAAGGATATAAACCATCCACCGCATGTCAGGGATACAATGGTTTGAATTAACATCACATCAAATCTAGTGATCTCTCATCCACTGCTCGTTAAGGATATAAACCATCCATCGCTTGTTAAGGATATAACATGGATCATCTGGTTACCTTAGGACTACATGGTCTTGCCCATTGCTTGTTAAGGATATAAACCATCCACTGCATGTGAAAGCATATTATGACCCGACGTCTTCCCATGTACCATTTCCAGAACTTATCAAACCTACTTAAACTCATTACTTCTATTGATACTTCTATCGATACATGATAATTCCCATATGGCCTGACTACTCTTGATTTAAAAGAAACGGATACATCAAACTCATACATGAACCGAAATCATCTGATGCCATTATATTAATCCATTATTCTTCATCATACTTTATCTTTGTTGTCACATTGTCCCTGATCAACCCCAATTTGCATAACGAAAGTACAAACCGAGAATCGAACAATCGAACCCTTAATATAATAAATAGGCAAAGGAATCCATGTTCTGCCAATACCAATCGATTGGGATAAAAATTGTTAGGGATATATACTAAAAGCCATGCTTTATGTAGTTGATTTATTATTCATTTAATAAAATCAGTTAATCCATTTTTTTATGAGAATCTGTGTGGGCAATGTTTATATTATATTATTTATTCAATATTATGCATGTGTGTCTCTCATTCTATATAGTAGGTGGTTTGGTGTGTAGAGTTCGGTTTACACACGGAAGATCAGGCCATCAGATATTATAGAATGTAAGATTTTGGTTTACAGTTTTAGATGGGATTGGACACAGCATCGGTAGGACTGCAGCATGGTATTGTAGTAGGTTTGTCTTGCCTACGAAAAATGGTATAGTTTCAACTTACTATGCTGGTACACTTTGTGTATTAAAACGGGACTGACTTGGGGTAATTATCTTTATACTGACTTATAAGATAATTAATACCTCATGGCTATTATGAGTGCTTATGCTCTAAATCCTAAGTTAATTTGTAGACACGTACATTTGATATTTACACTTTGATCCCTAAAAGGGTGAGATCCTTAAATAGGTCAATATTTCATTGGATTGGGTGGCAATATTAAATGTGTGGTGGATATTAATTAATGATGGAATCCATGTCTCAATTTGGGATTGATGATATCCCCTTGAGAAAGCTTATAAGTTTTGATTATGTCAAACCCTGCAGGTGGATTTTGTATCCGACATATCAGATAAGTTAAGCAGAGGATCTCAAGGAATTTTAAGAAATTAATTAAATATGATTGTCAGTAATTATATTTAATTAATGGATATCTGTAATCTTAACGTGGGGAGATAATAAGCATTTAATAACATGGAGCTCGAAATATATTTTTGAGATAAGGGTAGGAGTGCAATTATAATTCTTTAGTGGTATGAATTATAATTTATGGAAATAGGAATCTGATTCAGTTCGAATTAGGGTTTCCTAATTCCATAAGGAAGCCTATTCCTTATTGACTTCTTATGGTCCCTATCGTAGCCTATATATATGCTGCTTTGGCTCTCTTCTCAGTTAGCGTTTTTCTATATAGAGAATTATAACTCGGAATAGAAAAGAGAGCGTAAAAGAGGGAGAGCAGAAAACAGAAAGGATTTCGAAAGAGCCCACACTCAGTTCGATATTCTGGCAGCGGAGGAATACGATAGAAGATCGTGAGCTATTATCGAGCCCGTGTTCTGGATTCGTCTACTATAGCAATCCGTTTTTGCAGTTCAAGGTAACCCTAGTTCCGCCCTTGTAGGGTTATTGTAGTTTTTACGTAATTTTTTTTGCAGTACCAACTTATACGCGCTGTCAATGGATTCTGGGAACGCAGTTTCCTAACAAAAATAATGTCAATCGATTGCTAACAATGGTAATCGATTGGGATATCAATCGATTGCTAATAATGGCAATCGATTGGGATGTCAATTGATTTGAATTCTATCTAATTGATTGGGTCCAGACTGATAGCAATCGATTGGTAATTATGCCAATTGATTGGCACTTCGTCTTCACTAGCAGATTTGTAAAAAAGCATGTATAAACGTACACCACATGCATTTTCTATATCAAAACTTTATAATAACTTGCAAAGACTTCATGTACAGGGACCAAGTGAGTTAGGAACTCACATAGGGTGCGTTTGGCTTGTGTTTGCTTTGAAACTTCAAAGTTTTCTCTCTCCTCCTTCTCTTTCACTCTTCTCTGTCTAGCTCTCTCTTCTCTGCCTCTTTTCCTTCTTCTTCTTGTTCTTCTCTTCTTCCTCTTCTCCTTCTCTGCTGCCAAGCAGTGTATGTGTATGTGTGTGTGTGTGTGTATGTGTGTGTGTGTGGAGATATAGATATAGATATATACATATCAGGATATGTGTCTCTCTCTCTTAAGTTGTGTAAAATAGGCCCAAGGCCATAAATGAAGACATATGTATAGAGTTAAGAGAGTGCCACACGTTTAATTTTCAAGAAAAGAAGAAAACTTATCTCAGCTTATGCCAATCGATTGGTATAGATAGCAATCGATTAGTAATAGATATTTGAAGGCAATCGATAGGAAGGAATGGCAATCAATTGGTATGTTGCCACGTCATTGCTTTTAGTCTGTATAATGGAAATCGATTGGTATAACGACAATCGATTGGGAAACAAGGCAATCGATTGGCAACCAAATTTCACCAAAAGAAAGAAAAAGTTTATATAAGTATATAGAATGAAGCTTTATTTATTAATACTCTCTAGAATTTTAGGGTTTTACATCATCCATTACTCAATAGAAGATTTCGTCCTCGAAATCAAAAGCAACCGAGGCTAAAACAAAAACGAAAACTTCTCACGCATCTCTGACTTTAGCTCCCACGAAGCTTCTCCTTCATCATAATGCTTCCACTGAACCTTCACCAATTGAATCTCCTTGTTCTTGAGCTTCTAGATTCCTCGATCTAAAATGCCAACCGGTCCTTCGTTGAACGTAACATTGTCGTTGACTTCAATATCTTCAAAGTTGATCTCAAATGCTGGGTTGTGGGCACATTTCCTTAGCATACTGATGTGGAAAATGTTGTGCACTCCAGACATCTTTGGTGGCAATGCAAGGCGATAAACAACTTTTCTAACATGCTTTAGAATCTCGAATGGTCCGATGAATTGCGGCGATAACTTGCCTCTCTTCTGACCGAAGCTGACGATGCCTCAAGCAGGTGAAACCTTGAGTAGCAAGTTATCTCCAACGACAAACTCCAAGTCTTTGCATCGCTTGTTAGCGTAACTCTTGTGTCAGGTCTGAGCTGTCTTCATCTTTTCACGTACAATCTGAATCTTTTCACTTATTTCTTGTATCATCTCTGGCCCAAGAAGTTGAGTATCTCTGACTTTGGTCCAACATAGCAGATGGATAAAACAGGTGAAACGTTGATTCTGCGTATGGGTTGGACGCAACCATGTTGTCCAATAAAATAGATTTTATGCGTGTTTTGATGGATGGATAGAACGTAGAACTGTGCTAACCCTTGTTTTGCAGCGTTCTTATTCCACTATTATGGTCACTGATTTTGTGTGATTTGATCCCACGATGGTTTTATCCGTGGTTAATTTTGCTGTTTTAATATAGCATATGAACTCCTTTATGGAGGCATAGGATTTGTGTGTATTGGATCCCACGCTTGATTGATGTGTGGTTAATTTACTGCAAAGAAATAGCATGTGAACTCCTTTATGGAGGCATAGGGTTTGTGTAATATATCTCAAGTAAATCTATGAAGACAGTTTACAAGCAGTTTCAGAAAGCAATCTGGAGGCAATTTCTGAAGGTTATTTTAGAAAACAGTTCTGGAAGGCAGTTGCTGATGGTAAATCGGATTTAGCTTATTTAATTTTTAATACTCAAGGTATTTAATTTATATTTAATTTAAATTGGACCCCCGTGTGTAGTGGCGACATAGTGCTAATCGGGTTCAATGAAGATTTCTTCACAAGAGTTGCAGCTTGACCATAATAGTGGGATTCCTATTTTATTGTGGTTTCCTTATTTATGTGTGATTGAATGATTATTATTGTTTCATGTTTAATGAATAGGACAACTGGATAATTGTTCCTAGACCTATTTCAGGTGTCTAGCTGCATGTTTAATTTATATTAATTTAAAATGATGGACAACTACATGTGTATTTAGAAATAAAACTAATTTCATAATTTGAAAACATAAGTACTTATTTTCTAAAATCATGAGAATAGAATAATTTTATTATCTACACATGTGGGTTTCACAAGTAAGGATGAATTAATCATTGTCAAGTATTCCATTATTTTTTATTAATTAAATTAAAAGTTTTTTTAAAAAATTATAACCCTCAAATTTTTTTTAAAATTCTAAGTGGGAGAGGGAATTTATTAAGTATAAATCCCATGGTCTCCATCACTGGTTTGTAGATGATATGATTAATTTTGTGTGATGAATCTAGTGTCATCCTCCCCATCGGATGTAGTTAATCCTGGAATCATCAGTACAAACTTCTTTAAAAGAATGTTTTGGGTGATTGTTGGTGTGAGTCACCTCTCCATCAGAGGTGTTCCTCATGGAACTCTTAACCTAGAATTAAGTGATGGTATACACTTAGCTATAAATAATAATATCCTCTCCATCTGAGTCACTGTTATTATTTATAGGACCAAAGCAAGTCAACAGTTTAATTTTATTAGGGAAAGTACATTGCCTGGATAGTAAAATTTAAAGGCAATTGTCTATCTGAACAAATGATGGATAGTATATGGCTTCCCATCGAGTCATACTATTCGCGATGTATAAGGTTGCTGGCGGATTCCTTTCAAATATGGTAGAGGGAAACAATATTTTCAACTCGAATCCATAGTAATTTTTGCCCAAACGTAATTATTTATGTTATGTGATTCTCAGGCTTTTAAATGGGTACTTTCAATCCACTTGCTGTTATACTTAAAGAAAACAAACTTACTGGACCAAACTATATAGACTGGAAAAGGAATTTGGATATTGTGTTAACTGCTGAAGAGTACAAGTTTGTGCTTACTCAAGAATGCCCTGAGCAACCTGGTGAGGGGGCAACCGCTGAGGAAACCCAGGCTCACAAGCAATGGGTCAAGGCTGATGAGATGGCGCGGTGTTACATTTTGGCATCCATGTCAAATGTTCTGCAACATCAGCATCAGTCAATGACCAGTGCCTATGACATGATGGAGAGCCTCCGAGAGATGTTCTGGGATCAAAGTCGTACTGCTAGGCAGGTTGCCATGAAAGACTTGATGAACACAACCATGGCTGAGGGGATGCCTGTAAGGGATCATGTTCTTAAGATGATATCTCTTCTTAATGAACTAGAGATCCTTGGAGCTGAAATCGACGGGGAAACCCAGGTCGATATCGTACTTCAGTCACTGCCAGAGTCTTTTAAGCAATTCCGCCTCAATTACAACATGAATAAATTTAAATATACTTTGGCGGAGCTGCTTAAAGACTCCAGGCAACTGAGGGTCTCAACAAAAAGTCAGGGAATGCTCTTGTGTTTGAGAAAGGTTCTGCTTCAAAGCCGAAAGGCAAGAAGAAAATGAAAAAGGCTCAAAAGAAGGCCGCGGGTCCTCCGCCAATCCAAAGGCCACGAGGACAACCGGGAAAGCCTAAAGGCAAATGTTTTGTTTGCAAGCAGCTAGGACACTGGAAGAAGCAATGTCCAATTTATCTCGCCAGACAGAACAATCAAGGTAAATCTCATTTACTAGTTGTTCAATCGTGTTTAGCGGTCCGATCTACCGGTACCTGGTGTGTAGATACGGGAGCCACTGATCATGTATGCAATTCTTTGCAGGGGTCCAGGGAACCAGGTGATCGGGAGAGAACAAATCCTATTTATACGCCTTAACGAACGTTTGTTAGTACCTTTTTATCCTGTTTTGTATATTTTTACTTCGTTTTCTAGTTTCTGACAGGTTTTGGAAGAAATCAACTAAACCAGGTTAAACAGGGTGAAAAAGCAGAAGAAAAGAAGCTGAAAAAGCCAAGTCGCGCGCGCGACCCGCGCCCCGCGAAAACCAGAAATCGCTCGCGCGATCCGCTCGCGCGAGATCCCCAGAATCGCTCGCGCGATCCGCGCGCGCGAAGGCCCAAATGTCGCGCTCGCGCGACCCGCTCGCGCGATATGTGGAAAAATCAAAGTTGCGTATTTCAGTATACTAAAGACTCCTGTGCAAACGAGATGTCCTAACTGCGTCCAGATTGTAAACTACAGCAGTTTCAGTGCGTTTCGAGTTGGAAAAGCTTCCAATACTTGTTGTAATTCTATATATATCTTATTTTTACTTCAATTAGGGGTTACACATTATTATACACACATATACATACACACTTCCAGCCATTGAAGGGAGGGAAGCAAGGAGAAGAAGAAGAAGACCAAGGATTCCCATGGCCTCCTCCATCAACCTCTTGCCATCTACCGCTTCTATGGACAGCTAGACCTTAGATCTAGGGTTTCAATGAAACCCTAGCCAAGTAATAGGGTTTTATTTATGTTTTTATTTTAGTTTTATTATGTATGGATGACAGTCACATGTTTAGAGGATTTTTATAAATAAATCGTGCTTTCTATTGATTAAATCATTGCTTTCAAAGTTTATTCTTGTCTTAGATCTATTTTGATTGTGATGTGCTCAACGATCTATTCTTGCTGTGCTTGTTTAGATTGTTTATATGTGATGGTGCTTAATTGATTCGTGCTATCAAGTATCCGAATAGTCCATGCCTAGGTTAGATGGATTAGATCACAACCCTAGTTTAGTGTGGGATAATTCATGCTAACTGCAGATGGAGTATGTTGGTGCTTGAACCATGATTATCTTCTTGTCGGAGGAATTGGGCTTGTAGCTACAATTCCCCATATTCATCCAACGTAATAAGCTACAGTAATTCATAAATATTCCTATTATGAAGCTAGTGGTGGATTTGCAATCCTAGGTTTCCTTAAATATTATCTAAAACAAATATTTTAATTGCTTTCATAGTTTAGATTTAGTTTTATGTTCTTAGTTTAATTAAAATCAAATTAAAATCCGTTTTCTTAAATTAGCTAAATTTAGGTTTTAAAATTAAAACGCGGTAGTTAATCAATCTCTGTGGGTTCAACCTTTACTTCCACACTACAAATCTTTTGAAAAGTAAAGAATACTTTTATATCTTGATATTGACAACATCAATTTTTGGCGCCGTTGCCGGGGATTGCATTACTACCCTTAGTTTTATAATCGTAGTTTAGTTAATTTGTAAATATTAGATTAGGTTTTCTTTTTCTTATTTTCCGTTTTTGTTTTAAGTTACTAACTTTTCTTTTTATCTTGTAGGTTTTCCAGTCGTCAAATTCTAACGTCTGAGTGGAATAGCTAATTACATCAAAGGAGCTTACGCGAAAAAAAAAATAAAATAAAATAAATTGTTCGCTTTAACTTCGCTTTAAACCACTGTAAGTCAGGGCGCTGAGACGCACTATTTGCATTAGTTTAGGGTTAATTGCACTGCATTAGCTAGGAAACCCGGGGCGCTGGGCTTGACGCGGTCATTGCATTACAGGATAATTTGCATGCATCACAGTAGTTGAGTGCTTGTTATCTTAGTTGTGTGATTGCTATCTATTTGTTTTTCTTTTGTTTAGTCAGTCTTTGTTTTTAGTCTTTTTACTTTCTTTTAGTTTATGTTGGGAACACGTTCAAATAAACCAGATTTAAAATCTTTCGATCTTGAACTTGAACGTACCTTAAGAACTAGTAAGTCCACAACCCAAGCTTCTAGAGCTAGGTTGCAAGACGACGAATCAACTCCGATTTCGTCGTCGCTGTTTGAGGCCGAAATTCAGAGTACCCGTGAACGGTTAAGGAAAACTCGAACTTTTCAAATTGAACCGATTAAAATGGCTGACGGTGGAAATAACAATAACAATCAAAATGATGGTGCTAAGATGAATAATCCTAATATACCGCCACCTCCTCCACTTAAAAACTATTTTATTCCGACGACTTACACACCACAAACTTGTATTGACTTACCGGAGGCGACGGCATCTCACTTTGAGATAAAGTCGTCTACCATCTCGCTACTTCCAGCGTTCCATGGCCGTCTAAATGAAGATCCATACAAACACTTAGGAGATTTTCAAGATATTTGTTCTACTTTAAAAATTCAAAATCTTACTGATGATGACTTAAAATTGCGGCTCTTTCCATTTTCCTTAAAAGATAAAGCTAAGTATTGGCTCCAATCTTTGGAGCCAAACACAATTAAGACATGGGAAGCCTTACACACCGCATTCTTACAGAAGTTTTTTCCTATTATGCGTACGAATCAGATAAGGAAATCCATAACAAATTTTGTTATGCAAGATGGGGAATCACTTTACGACACGTGGGAAAAATTTAAAGAATTATTACGTTCGTGTCCACATCATCAGGTACCTAAGTGGCAGTTGGTCCAGGTCTTCTACGAGGGACTTATTCCCTCTGTCCGTAATACCGTCGATGCCGTTTGTGCGGGAACTTTCCTACACAAAAGCGCCGACGAGGCATGGAAAATATTTGAAACTTTAAGCGAGAATTCGATGCACCAAGCAGTGTCTGTCCGTTCTGAGGGATACCTTCAACCTAAGAGAGAGGTAAAGTTTGAGTCGAGTCAGTCAATTGAAATTAAAGAACTATCTCAAAAACTCGATCGACTTTTAATGATGAATCAAATGACAAGCCCACCCGCTCATGAAATTTGTGCATTATGTTCTGATCCTTCACATTCTATACTTTCATGTCCATCGGCGAGTCAATTTCCGGAATTCGTGGAGCAACATATAAATTCTATTCAACAATACCCACGAAATAACTATAATTCGACTACTAATAATTCGGATGCGCCTTGGAGAAACCATCCTAACTTCTCGTGGAAAAATAATAATAATAATCCTAAGGAGGCGACTAATTTCCCTAACGCTTATAGATCTCAACAAGGTCAATACCAACAACCGCCTCCTAATTCGAATCCTTCAAGGGGTAATATTTTTGAGGAAAAGGTGTTGGCATCCCTTAAGAATATTGAAACTCAAGTCCAAGCACAAGCACAAATAGTGCACTCTCACACACAATCCATTGCGAAGCTTGAATCCCAAATGGGACAACTAGCTACTGTAGTGAGTCGTAGAAACGAGGGGACGTTGCCTAGTCAAACAATTCAAAACCCTAAGGGACAATATGAGGTTAAGGGGTCGAATGAACAAGTAAACGCCGTCTCAACTAGGTTGACTACACGAGAGGAAGAGATAATAGAAATCCCGCATGAGAATGTGAAAGATATGAATCCTAACTTGAATAAAGAAAAAGGTGAGGATGTGGATAAAAATAAAAAAGATAAAGAACCAGTCTCAACGAACTATATTCCGCGAATGCCATATCCACCTAATAACGAGGGACCGTCACATTTGCCCAAGAAAGGGTCAAAAATGGAAGATATCCTCGAGGTGTTTAAACAAGTAAAAATTAATATTCCATTCCTCGATGCGATAAAACAAATTCCCGCTTATGCTAAATGTTTAAAAGACCTTTGTACTCAAAAATGCAAAATACGGAGTCATACTCCTAAAAAGGTCTTTCTCACGGAAAAAGTAAGCTCTATATTTCAACACGCTCCTCCAAAATATAAAGATCCAGGTACGCCTACGATTTCATGTGTCATAGGTGACACTATCATTCATAGGGCTCTCCTTGACTTAGGAGCTAGTGTTAATCTCCTACCTTATCACGTCTATAAACAATTAGGTTTAGGTGAACTGAAACCTACGGCCGCTACAATACAATTAGCGGATCGTTCTGTTAAAATACCTAGAGGAATCGTCGAGGACGTTCTAGTAAAGGTTGATAAATGCTATTTTCCTGTCGACTTCATGGTCCTTGACACTGAACCCGTGCTAGATGCTAGGAAACACACTCCTGTCATTCTAGGCCGTCCATTCTTAGCAACCGCTAACGCACGTGTTAACTGCCGGACGGGGGTAATGAAAGTGTCGTTTGGGAACATGAACTTAAAATTAAACGTTTTTAATGCTATGGATCAACCTCCTAAAAACGACGATTCCCTATGTGAGGTGGAAGGTGAGGTAACACGGAATATTGAGCCTACCAAAGAAATAAAGGTGAGTGGGAAAAATAACATAGCGGACGATGATGAGTGGATGAATCCTAATCTCGTGGACCCTAATGCGGAATCTACTCGGAAGGTAAGAAATCGATTCGAACATAATGACAAACCGTCAATCGATTTAATTCAAAGCGATGTTATTTCTGCTTACCATCAAGCTCTTCCTGATATCCTATTGGGCACAAATTCTGATTTTCAGCCTCCATGAGTCTTGTGCTAGAAAGGTCTAGCTAAAGACGTAAAACACAGCGCTTCTTGGGAGGCAACCCAAGCTTAATTTTGTCTGTTTCCTTTGTTTTTGGTTGTGTTTGAGTCTATTTTGGACATTCTGAACAGGTTTGGGGGTTGGAATTAAGTTGTTTTTAATATATATATATAAAATAGGTGAACCAAGTGAAAACACCATTCTCGCGCGCGCGGCCCGCTCGCGCGAGACGTCGCTCGCGCGGTCCGCTGGCGCGAGAATGTGCCTTAGTGAAATTTCTTGTTTTCTTTTTGTTTGATGCCTCAGGTTCTCTTCGCGCCTGATCTCGCGGGCGCGAGGTAGCTCGCGGGCGCGAGGGGGCCCGCTGGCGCGATTTATGTTTAAAAAATAAAAAAATAAAAAAAAAAAAAAAAGAGAGGAATTCGCGCGCGCGACCGCCGCTCGCGCGGACCGCCCGCGCGATTCCCCCACTTTTGCATTTCTTCTTTTGTTTTCTATATCAGTCCCCCACACCTGTTCTAGTGGTTTTTACTTTTCTGTTTTTGTTTCTTAGGTACTTTTAGATCGAGTTCTTTGTTGGTTTTGTAGTTCTGGTTCTGTTTTATTTTCTTTTATAGTTGATTATCTTTTTACTTTATTTAAGTCTTATAGTTTAGTTAATTTTGTTTAGTTTAGTTATAATTCTTTTAGTTGTTTTTATTATTTTGTTTGTTTAATTTTCTTTTGTTAAGTAGTAACAGGTACATTGAATTTATTGCCATATTCCTTTGTGTTCACCTGTTCTGTGTTTGCCGAGATCGAGGTATTATCGTTCCTTCCTTACCTACTCTCTGTTTTTTCGTTTTATTGTTTCATTGGGGACAATGAAAGGTTTAGGTTTGGGGGTATGCACACACATGCACATTATACACACATGCACATTATTTTATGTAAAATTTTTAAAAAAAAAATTGAAATTTTTCGATAAGTGTGTTTAAATAAACGATATTACTGACGTTTTTGCAAATTTCAATTTGATATTTCTTGTTAAGAAACTCTGATTGTTATAGAATGGTAAATAAGAGAATATGTGATTAAATGTTTGCTGAAGTCATGATATAATGTTTTAAGTTATGTATTGTTTGAATCGTAGTTTTATATCATAGATTTGCGCATAAACTTATGCACTGCACGTAGTCATTTAAATACATGTTGGTTGTGAACTATAATATGATTCGGATTTCTAGATAACACATGGTGGAGACTAAACCCGGTGAGCTTTTGAGCCTATCTTTTCTTTTTAGAGGGTTATAAATACATCTTGTGTTTGTCGAGTTTCATTTGAAATAGCACATTTATTTGTTGTTTAGTCTCATTGTTCTTGTTTTGGTTGATAGTCAAGTTAAAATATTTGTTACCATGCTAAATAATCTTCCATTGTAAACATTGGAGAACCATATAACCATAGGACATGATTTTAGGCCTTCTTTGTTTATTACCGACCGATAAAAGATAAAAATTTCCTTAGTTCGCCCTTTGAGCCATTAAAATGCTGTTTTCTTTCTTTAAGTTACCATTATCTTTAAAAGCTCCAACCTGATCAACTTGGAGTATACCATTAGAAGAGTGATCAACTTTTAGTAGTATTAAGGCGATGTGTTGATGAAGAAGAAGAAAATAAGATGTTATTGGGGTAGTTGCTTGGTATTCAATGCATAGTCATTTGAGAAGCGAGAAAAGAAAAAGGAAAAGAGACAAAATAAAGAAGAGAAGGTTGAGAAAAAAAAAATGAAAGAAAAGAAGAAAAATGAATGAAGAGAAAGAAAAGATGAAAAGTTTGTAGAAGAAGAATGAAAGAAATCGAACATGCCTTACAATGCCATCCTGAAAACTACCTAATGAATCCTTTATATCCTTTTTCATTGCCTGAACCACATTACAACCTTTGAAAAGTCCTATATGATCCTAGGAAACATGGTTTGGATATATAAACGATGGAAAGTGGATTAAAACAGGGTAATGATTTATTTTTCTTGATTGATTGGCATCTTATCCATGAGACTACTGTTCTTTCGTGTCATGCGTCTTTTCCGAGTCATATGTGAGCATTTCTTGTTTTGAAAATATATTTCCTTTACTCACATATATTAGAAAAATTACACATGTTTCTGAGTGTTTCATTTTAGAGTGTAATTCATTGTGAGATTCGTAGTCGAGACATAGTTAGACGGTCATCCGAGTTATATTCCATGTTCATGACATGCGCGTGTTCGTTTGACTACCATATCACACACGTGCAATTGTATGAGAAACTCTATTGATTTATACAATGCATGTGCTTGGGATTGTTTTTCATGATTTAAGTGGACGTTTGATTCCATTTCTTCTTGTTCGTTATTCTATTTCAAATCTTTGTTATATGATAAAGGAGTATTGAATATTATGTTCATTATTTTTAATAAAAGTTTTTGAATTTATAAGTTAATAAAGATGGTTGTGGGCGACTTGTTGACGAGAACCCTCACGAGACTTCACTCGTCCGACTAGGGACACCTAGAGGTTTAAAAGGCTTGTTGCATATGCTAAATGCAATCGTGATCCATACGAAAATGGAGTAGTATTTGTAGTAGTTAGTTTTTATTTTAGTTTTGCTCGAGGACTAGCAAAATGTAGGTTTGGGGGTGTGATCGGGAGAGAACAAATCCTATTTATACGCCTTAACGAACGTTTGTTAGTACCTTTTTATCCTGTTTTTGTATATTTTTACTTCGTTTTCTAGTTTCTGACAGGTTTTGGAAGAAATCAACTAAACTAGGTTAAACAGGGTGAAAAAGCAGAAGAAAAGAAGCTGAAAAAGCCAAGTCGCGCGCGCGACCCGCGCCCCGCGAAAACCAAAAATCGCTCGCGCGATCCGCTCGCGCGAGATCCCCAGAATAGCTCGCGCGATCCGCGCGCGCGAAGGCCCAAATGTCGCGCTCGCGCGACCCGCTCGCGCGATATGTGGAAAAACCAAAGTTGCGTATTTCAGTATACTAAAGACTCCTGTGCAAACGAGATGTCCTAACTACGTCCAGATTGTAAACTACAGCAGTTTCAGTGCGTTTCGAGTTGGAAAAGCTTCCAATACTTGTTGTAATTCTATATATATCTTATTTTTACTTCAATTAGGGGTTACACATTATTATACACACATATACATACACACTTCCAGCCATTGAAGGGAGGGAAGCAAGGAGAAGAAGAAGAAGACCAAGGATTCCCATGGCCTCCTCCATCAACCTCTTGCCATCTACCGCTTCTATGGACAGCTAGACCTTAGATCTAGGGTTTCAATGAAACCCTAGCCAAGTAATAGGGTTTTATTTATGTTTTTATTTTAGTTTTATTATGTATGGATGACAGTCACATGTTTAGAGGATTTTTATAAATAAATCGTGCTTTCTATTGATTAAATCATTGCTTTCAAAGTTTATTCTTGTCTTAGATCTATTTTGATTGTGATGTGCTCAACGATCTATTCTTGCTGTGCTTGTTTAGATTGTTTATATGTGATGGTGCTTAATTGATTCGTGCTATCAAGTATCCGAATAGTCCATGCCTAGGTTAGATGGATTAGATCACAACCCTAGTTTAGTGTGGGATAATTCATGCTAACTGCAGATGGAGTATGTTGGTGCTTGAACCATGATTATCTTCTTGTCGGAGGAATTGGGCTTGTAGCTACAATTCCCCATATTCATCCAACGTAATAAGCTACAGTAATTCATAAATATTCCTATTATGAAGCTAGTGGTGGATTTGCAATCCTAGGTTTCCTTAAATATTATCTAAAACAAATATTTAAATTGCTTTCATAGTTTAGATTTAGTTTTATGTTCTTAGTTTAATTAAAATCAAATTAAAATCCGTTTTCTTAAATTAGCTAAATTTAGGTTTTAAAATTAAAACGCGGTAGTTAATCAATCTCTGTGGGTTCAACCTTTACTTCCACACTACAAATCTTTTGAAAAGTAAAGAATACTTTTATATCTTGATATTGACAACATCACCAGGCAACTCAGTGATGGAGTGATTTATCTATATATAGGAAATGCTACGAGAGTAGCAGCAGTTGCAGTAGGAGATCTACATCTTAGTTTTGATAGAGATAGGATTTTAATATTAAAAAATTACCTTTATGTACCTTCTATTAGAAGGAATTTACTTTCAGTTTCTTGTTTAGTAAAGAATGGACATTCAGTTCATTTTAATAGAGTAGTAGTTATTAAAGAAAATCAACGTTTTTTATTTGTTCTGGGCAATTGGTGGATGATCTTTATATTATAAATCCTATCTCTCCTATACTGCAACTTAATGAATTGAATAACACAAACAGTTTTCCATTTAAGAGAAAAGAACCTTCGAGGATGAACCAAACGCATCTTTGGCACTTACGCCTTGGTTATATTAATTTAAAAAGGATTCAAAGACTGGTTCAAAATGGGCCATTAGGCTCATTGGAAGTGGAGGCACTTCCAGTTTGTGAATCCTGCTTGGAAGGTAAAATGACCAAGAGGCCATTCTCAACCAAGGGCTATAGAGCAAAAGAGCCGTTGGAACTGGTTCACTCTAATTTGTGTGGTCCTATGACTGTCCAAGCAAGAGGGGGATTTGAGTACTTTGTCACTTTGATTGATGATTACTCAAGGTATGGGTACATTTACTTGATGCGGCGTAAGTCTGAGTGCTTTGAGAAATTCAAAGACTTCAAGGCTGAAACGGAGAAGCGTCTAAGTAAATGTATGAAGACACTACGATCTAATCGTGGTTGAGAGTACCTCTTGGGAGAGTTTAGGGAATAGTTATTGGAGCAAGGGATTACATCCCAATTGTCTGCACCCCGTATGCCTCAGCAGAACGGTGTAGCAGAAAGAAGGAACAGGACTCTTATGGACATGGTAAGATCTATGATGAGTTATTCGGATTTACCAATTTCCTTTTGGGGACACGTATTAGAGATAGCCGCATACATTCTAAACTTGGTACCACTAAGTCAGTACCTACTACTCCCACAAAATTGTGGACTGTGCGAAAGCCTAGTCTGTGGCATGTTCGGATCTGGGGTAGTCCAGCACATGTGCTGAAAGGGAACGCAGAAAAGTTGGAATCGAGAACAGAAGTATGTTTCTTTGTTGGGTATCCAAGAGGAACTAAAGGTGGTCTGTTTTATAGTCCTAAGGATCAGAAGGTTATTGTTAGCACCAATGCCACATTCTTAGAAGAGGACTATGTTATGGACCACAAGCCTAGAAGTCATATTATTCTAGAGGAAATGAGAGGAGAGACACCGAGACATACTTCTTTGATACCAACGGTATGAGAAGAAACACCACAAGAAAGAGTTATCTATATTCCATTACCACGTCATAGTGGGAGGATTATCAAAACTCGTGTAGATCCCGAACCAACCATTAACACGTAGGTTCCTGAACCAGTACAACGTGTAGATAATGGTGTATTAAGTTCAGAATCTTCACAACGAAATATCAGTGATACACAGAAACGGGTTATGCCTCGTAGTAGTGGGAGGGTTTTTATTCAACCTGATCGGTATATGTTCTTGGGAGAGTCTTATGACCGGGTCCCTGATGAACAAGGTACCGACCCCTGTAACTACAATGAAGCAGTCTAAGATAAAGATACAGATCTTTGGCAAAAGGCTATGAAATCTGAAATGGAGTCTATGTACTCCAATCAAGTCTGGGATCTTGTAGAACCACCCAATGAAATAAAACCCATTGGATGCAAGTGGATCTATAAGAAAAAGAGAGGAGCAGATGGTAAGGTGGAAACCTTTAAAGCTAGGCTTGTTGCGAAAGGGTTCACTCAAAAAGAAAGAATCGATTATGAGGAAACTTTTTCGCCGGTGGCAATGCTGAAGTCTATCCGGATTTTCTTATCCATTACTGCACATTTCGAATATGAAATTTGGCAAATGGATGTCCAGACAGCATTTCTTAATGGGAATCTTGACGAGTGCATCTATATGGTGCAACCAGACGGGTTCATCGTAAAGGGCCAAGAACACATGTTGTGCAAGCTTAAGAAGTCCATTTATGGACTTAAGCAGGCATCTAGGTCTTGGAATATCCGCTTTGATCAAGCAATCAAGTCTTTTGGTTTTGATCAATGTGCGGATGAATTCTGTGTGTACAAGAAACATGATGGAAGCATGGTGGTGTTCTTAGTACTATATGTGGATGATATCTTGCTAATCGGAAACGATGTGGGGGTATTATCTTCTGTAAGGGTATGGTTGTCTAGTCAATTCGATATGAAGGACTTGGGAGAAGCCGGTCACATCCTAGGGATCAAGCTTATACGAGATCGTAAGAATAGGATGTTGGGCTTGTCACAAGGCACTTATATTGACAATATTCTTGCAAGGTTTAGCATGCAAGATTCCAAGAAGGGATTCCTTCCCTTCAGACATGGAATTACTCTATCTAAGGATCAGTGTCCTAAGACACCTGATGAGATAGAGAAGATGAAGGCAGTTCCTTATGCCTCGGCAGTAGGAAGCCTAATGTATTCTATGCTATGTACTAGACCTGACATCTGCTTTGTTGTTGGCATGGTTAGTAGATATCAGTCTAATCCAGGGCAAGAACATTGGACTGCGGTGAAAAATATTCTCAAGTACTTGAAAAGGACTCGAGACTATATGTTAGTTTACCAAGCAGACAGTCTTGTACCTATTGGTTACACAGATTCTGATTTCATGTCAGATAGGGATTCCATAAAGTCTACCTCAGGATATGTGTTTACCCTAGGAGGTGGAGCCATTACTTGGAGGAGTATCAAGCAGTCATGTATTGCTGATTCCACCATGGAAGCCGAGTATGTGGCTGTTTCAGAAGCTGCTAAGGAGGCCGTTTGGCTCAAAAATTTCCTTATGGATCTAAGAGTAGTACCTGCGGTACAATCCGCTATTACCCTTTATTGCGATAATAGCGGAGCGGTTGCTAACTCAAAGGAACCAAGGGCCCATAAGAAGGGAAAACAAATTGAGCGTAAGTATCACCTGATACGAGAGATCGTGCAAAGAGGTGATGTTGAAGTGACCAAGATAGCATCAGCAAATAACCTGGCAGATCCTTTCACCAAGAGCTTACCGGCCAAGACTTTTGACAGTCATGTAGAAGGGATAGGAGTGAGGTGTGTCGCATCATGGCTTTGAGTCTAAGTGGGAGATTGTTAGGGATATATACTAAAAGCCATGTTTTATGTAGTTAATTTATTATTCATTTAATAAAATCAGTTAATCCATTTTTTATGAGAATCTGTGTGGGCAATGTTTGTATTATATTATTTATTTAATATTATGCATGTGTGTCTCTCATTCTATATAGTAGGTGGTTTGGTGTGTAGAGTTCGGCTTACACACGGAAGATCAGGCCATCAGATATTATAGAATGTAAGATTTTGGTTTACAGTTTTAGATGGGATTGGACACAGTATCGGTAGAACTGCATCATGGTGTTGTAGTAGGTTTGTCTTGCCTATGGAAAATGGTATAGTTTCAACTCACTATGCTGGTACACTTTGTGTATTAAACGGGACTGACTTGGGGTAATTATCTTTATACTGACTTATAAGATAATTAATACCTCATGGCTATTATGAGTGCTTATGCTCTAAATCCTAAGTTAATTTGTAGACACGTACATTTGATATTTACACTTTGATCCCTAAAAGGGTGAGATCCTTAAATGGGTCAATATCTCATTGGATTGGGTGACAATATTAATTGTGTGGTGGATATTAATTAATGATGGAATCCATGTCTCAATTTTGGGATTGATGATATCCCCTTGAGAAAGCTTATAAGTTTTGATTATGTCAAACCCTGCAGGTGGATTTTGTATCCGACATATCAGATAAGTTAAGCAGAGGATCTCAAGGAATTTTAAGAAATTAATTAAATATGATTGTCAGTAATTATATTTAATTAATGGATATCTGTAATCTTAACGTGGGGAGATAATAAGCATTTAATAACATGGAGCTCGAAATATATTTTTGAGATAAGGGTAGGAGTGCAATTATAATTCTTTAGTGGTATGAATTATAATTTATGGAAATAGGAATCTGATTCAGTTCGAATTTGGGTTTCCTAATTCCATAAGGAAGCCTATTCCTTATTGACTTCTTATGGTCCCTATCGTAGCCTATATATATACTGCTTTGGCTCTCTTCTCAGTTAGCATTTTTCTATATAGAGAATTATAACTCGGAATAGAAAAGAGAGCGTAAAAGAGGGAGAGCAGAAAACAGAAAGGATTTCGAAAGAGCCCACACTCAGTTCGATATTCTGGCAGTGGAGGAATACGGTAGAAGATCGTGAGCTATTATCGAGCCCGTGTTCTGGATTCGTCTACTACAGCAATCCGTTTTTGCAGTTCAAGGTAACCCTAGTTCCGCCCTTGTAGGGTTATTGTAGTTTTCACGTAATTTTTTTTTGCAGTACCAACTTATACGCGCTGTCAATGGATTCTGGGAACGCAGTTTTCTAAAAAAATAATGTCAATCGATTGCTAACAATGGTAATCGATTGGGATTTCAATCGATTGCTAATAATGGCAATCGATTAGGATGTCAATCGATTGCTAATAATGGCAATCAATTGGGATGTCAATCGATTGCTAATAATGCCAATCGATTGGGATGCCAATCGATTGCTAATAATGGCAATCAATTGGGATGTCAATCGATTGGAATTCTATCCAATTGATTGGGTCCAGACTGATGGCAATCGATTGGTAATTATGCCAATCGATTGGCACTTCGTCTTCACTAGCAGATTTGTAAAAAAGCATATATAAACGTACACCACATGCATTTTCTACATCAAAACTTCATAATAACTTGCAAAGACTTCATGTAAAGGGACCAAGTGAGTTAGGAACTCACATAGGGTGCGTTTGGCTTGTGTTTGCTTTGAAACTTCAAAGTTTTCTCTTTCCTCCTTTTCTTTCTCTCTTCTCTGTCTAGCTCTCTCTTCTCTGCCTCTTCTCCTTCTTCTTCTTGTTCTTCTCTTCTTCCTCTTCTCCTTCTCTACTGCCATGTAGTGTGTGTATGTGTGTGTATGGAGATATAGATATAGATATAGATATATACATATCAAGATATGTGTCTCTCTCTCTTAAGTTGTGTAAAACAGGCCCAAGGCCATAAATGAAGACATATGTATAGAGTTAAGAGAGTGCCACACGTTTAATTTTCAAGAAAAGAAGAAAACTTGTCTCAGCTTATGCCAATCGATTGGTATAGATAGCAATCGATTAGTAATAGATATTTGAAGGCAATCGATAGGAAGGAATGGCAATCAATTAGTATGTTGCCACGTCATTGCTTTTAGTCTGTATAATGGTAATCGATTGGTATAACGACAATCGATTGGTATCTGAAAAGTGGCAATCGATTGGGAAACAAGGCAATCGATTGGCAACCAAATTTCACCAAAAGAAAGAAAAAGTTTATATATGTATATAGAATGAAGCTTTATTTATTAATACTCTCTAGAATTTCAGGGTATTACATCATCCACCACTCAACAAAAGATTTCGTCCTCCAAATCAAAAGCAACCGAGGCTAAAACAAAAACGAAAACTTCTCACGCATCTCTGACTTTAGCTCCCACGAAGCTTCTCCTTTATCATAATGCTTCCACTGAACCTTCACCAATGGAATCTCCTTGTTCTTGAGCCTCTTGATTCCTCGATCCAAAATGCCAACTGGTCCTTCGTTGAACGTAACATTGTCGTTGACTTCAATATCTTCGAAGTTGATCTCATGTGCTGGGTTGTGGGCACATTTCCTTAGCATACTGATGTGGAAAACGTTGTGCACTCCTGACATCTTCGGTGGAAATGCAAGGCGATAAGCAACTTTTCCAACATGCTCTAGAATCTCGAATGGTCCGATGAATTGCAGCGATAACTTGCCTCTCTTCTGACCGAATCTGACGATGCCTCAAACAGGTGAAACCTTGAGTAGCACGTGATCTCCAACGACAAACTCCAAGTCTTTGCATCGCTTGTCAGCGTAACTCTTGTGTCAGGTCTGAGCTGTCTTAATCTTTTCACAGACAATCTGAATCTTTTCACTTATTTCTCGTATCATCTCTGGCCCAAGAAGTTGAGTATCTCTGACTTCGGTCCAACACAGCAGCAATCAACAAGGTCATTCGTACAAAGCTTCAAATAGTGTCATCCCTATACTCAATTGATATCTGTTGTTATAGGCAAACTCAATCAAAGGTAAGTGTGTCTCCCAAGAACTCTCAAAATCAATGACACAAGCACATAACATGTCCTCCATTACTTGATTAACTCATTCAGTCTATCCATCTATCTGTCGGTGAAAAGCTAAACTCAAGTTTAGCGTTGTTCCCATCACTATTTGGAGACTCTTCCAAAATTCAGCAGTAAAGCGCGAATCTCGATCTGACACTATAGTAACAGGTACTCCATGTAACCATATTATTTTTTGCAGATACATCCAGCTCAAACGTTCTACTAGATACGTCATACTGTAGGCAATAAAATGTGTTATCTTTGTAAGTCGATCCACAATTATCCAAATAACATCGTGGTTCTGCTGTGACTTTCGCAATTCTACCATAAAATCCATGGTTATATGTTCCCATTTCCATTGAGGAATCGGTAACGGCTATAGAAGTCCAGGTGGCTTCTGATGTTCTGCCTTTACTCGTTTACAAGTAAGACACTGAGATACATACTCAGCTATTTCTCTCTTCATCCCTTCCCACCAGAAATTCCTCTTCAGATCCTTGTACATCTTCATACCTCCCAGATGAATAGTCATCCGTGACTTATGCGTCTCATCAATTATTTCTTTCTAGAGATTTTATTTGTCAGGTACACAGAGTCTACCTTTACATCGTAAGGCTCTGTCTGTACTGATACTTCAGATCTCGGGTTCCTTTGGTGATATCTTGACGAACCATAACTTCAAATCCTCCATTTTCTGTTAAGCTTCTATGATGCGGCTAATTAAAGTTGGTTGTACCATCAAACATCCAAAATACTGTCTTTCCATTGGTTCCATTGGCTGAAACTCAAATTCAGCTAACACTTCTAATACTCTCCATTCTCGAATTAGTAATGTAGCGACCACTAGTTGAGGTTTACAGCTCAAGGCATCTACCACAACATTCACTTTACCTGGATGGTATTGTAACAAAAAGTCATAGTCCCAGAGTAACTCCATCCATCTTCGTTGTCACATGTTCAGCTCCTTCTGAGAGAACAAATACTTCAAACTCTTATAATAGGAAAATAGATCAAACTTCTCTCCATAGAAATAGTGTCTCCAGATCTTTAATGCAAATACTATTGCTGCTAGTTCCAAATCATGAGTAGGATAATTCTTCTTATGTACCTTCAACTGTCTTGATCCGTAAGCAATCACATTCCCGTTTTGCATTAATACACATCCAAGTCCTTGGTGCGATGCATCACTGTAGATCACATACCTTTCTCCACTCTTAGGTATTATGAGTACTGGTGCTGAAGTCAATCCTTCTTTTAACTCCTGGAATGCACCTTTATGCTTGTCTGTCCACTCGTACTTCATCTCCTTTGTCGTCAAATTTGTCAAAGGTCCTGCTATCTTGGCAAATCCTTCTACAAATCTTCTGTAATATCCAGCTAGGCCGAGAAAACTTCTGACTTTGGTCGCATTGGTCGGTCTATTCCAGCTTAAGACTGCATCAATCTTAGATGAGTCCACCGACATACCATCTTGAGATATAACATGTCCCAAGAATTTGATCTCTTGTAGCCAAAATTCGCACTGACTGAACTTTGTATACAACTTATTTTCTTTGATTGTCTATAAAGCAATCTGTAAGTGCTCTTTGTGGTCTTCTGCTGTCTTTGAGTAGATTAAAATATCATCGATGAACACTATAATGAATTTATCTAGATATGGTCTGAATACTCTATTCATTAAGTCCATGAATACTGCTAGTGCGTCCGTCAATCCAAAAGGTATAACTAGAATCTCGTAATGCTCGTATCTCATCCTGAATGCAGTCTTTGACACATACCCTGGTTAAACTAATAACTAGTGATATCCCGAACGTAAATCGATCTTGGAAAAGATCCTTGATCCTTGTAACTGGTCGAATAGGTCATCTATCCGAGGTAGTGGATATCTGTTCTTAATCGTAACCTTGTTAAACTCCTTGTAGTCTATGCAGAGTCAAAGTGTTTTGTCCTTGTTCTTCACAAATAGGACTGGTGCTCCCCAAGGTGACGTACATGGATGAACAAATCATAGATCTTCAAGTTCTTGGACTTGCTTCTTCAGTTCCGACATCTCAGTTGGTGCCATCCTATATGGAGTCTTTGATATCGGTGACGTACCAGGTACTAATTCCACACAAAAGTCTATTTCTCTCTTTGGTGGAAGTCCTTTAATATCCTAGAATATTTCTTGAAAATCTTGTACAGTAGGAATTTGATCCATCTTGAGTTCTGTATTCACATTCCCGATTATAGCCAAACTACTCGTAAGAAACATATCGCTCATTGTCTGACACTGAAATCTAATCGTCAGTCATCCGGGTATTAGAAACACAATCATCCTAGTAGGGCAATCTAGGTTGGCATTGTACTTAGTCAACCAATCCATCCCTAGGATAATTTTAAATTCTAACATCGATAGAACAACCAAATTTGCTGGAAGATTCCTATCTCCCAAAGTTAGTGGGCAATCCTTACATACTTTACCCAATTTAACAGTCACTCCCAATGGTGACACAACATTCAGTGCTTGCTCAAGTATCTGGAGTTCTAAACCCAACTGATGCACAATTTTAACAGCAATAAAAGAACATACGGCTCCAGTATCAAATAAAGCTTTAATTGGACTATGAAAGAGTACAAGCGTACCTTCCAAATGCTGCTGTTCATCGGCATTAAAACCTGCCTCTCCTGGGATTATTGCATTCATCCTTGTCTGATCCGGAGGTCCATGAATTTCTTGAACTAGTGCCCCATAGTATCCTTCGTGTGGTGCACAGTAATCCCTGCTCAAGTGTCCCGGCTTATTACAATTTCGACAGATAGCACCCATCCGGTGGTTGACCTTGGAAGTTGTGCAGAACTTTGCAATATGTCCTGGCTTTCAACAGTTAAAACAACCTCCGTCATTTGATGGTGGAGCTATAAGCAGTGCCTGGGGCTGAGGTCCTTGCTATCGATACGGCTAGGGTCGAAGATAACTCTGTTGGGGGTTCTTGGTTCCTTCCTAAGTTCTCCTGTTTCCTTAAAAATTTCCTCGGGGTTTCCATCCTTGGGTATTCCTCGACTGTTGTGTTTGGAAATTCCTTTGTTGGAAGTTCCTTGATGGCTATGGTCGACTCATTTGAGGTCGCTGTATTGGATTTGCATCCTTCTCTAGACTTACAGCAAGTCTGACCAGTCCTTCAAAACTTTGGTTCAGGTGACCGATCATCATGTGGCAAAGATGGGGATTCAGTCCTTGATGAAATCTTTTCACCTTCTTCTGTGGTGTATCAATCATATGTTGGGCGAACCGAGATAGTCGTTCAAACTGAGTGGTATATTCTCTTACTATCCAATCTCCTTGAACTAAGCTTATAAAATTATTCTCCTGCTGATCCTTTTCAACTTCCAGAAAGTACTTCTCCAGAAATCTTCCCTTGAATGTTTCCCAAGACATTGCTCTTGTAGCGTTTATTCCTATAGTGGCTCGTTCAGCTTCCCACCAATCTGTGGCGGCATAAGTGAGCTGGAACGTAGCAAGGCAACGCTTTTCTTGCTCACTACATTCCAATGCATCAAAGATCATATCCATTTCTCTTATCCATTATTCGGCTTTCCATGGTTTCGTAAATCCATCGAACTTCTCAAGACGTAACCCACAGAAATTTGCTAACAACTTGTCCCCTGTTTGACTCTGCTAAAATGGTGTAACTAGGGGTTAGACAAGTCGTTGATTTGTAGCATTATTGTAGGTATCGCCTACATGCTCCATTCTTTGCATGAATGCTTCAAATACTCTGGATGGGTCCATTCCTTCTGGAATTGGTGCTCCAATACATGCTTGGTGATTTCTCAAGGGTCCTACCATAATGATAACGAGTATTGCCTACAAGAGACACATCAATTAGCTGAAAGTCTTCTCGCAGGAACAAAACAAGATGGGGCGAGGAGAAACAAGAATTAACAGTTCTACAAAATAATGCATCAAAACAACCATACGATCAAAATCAAAAGCACTGCTCATCTAAATCAAAAGATGTACTGCATAGTACACACTAGTCAGAATGTGTACCACGTGGACAAAGCTAAATAATACTAAGGTCAACTATTACAATACTACTACTAAGGATAACATCAATATAAAGCTATGGTCAAATAGTTATCTCTCAAGCTCCCAAAAATAATGTGGACAACATGTCTTGATATAAAACTAACAAAAACTAAATCCCCCTGTAGATCCTGACTCAAAAGTCATCAGCATCTGATCTTGCTGCTGGTGCATCATCCTCAGGTGCAATATCCATCTCTACCGGTGGATCATCCTCAGCTGGTGCTACTGCTTCTCCAACTACTACTCCTATATCCCAATCCTTGACAATCATGTTGTCAACCTCCATCTCCTCAACATCAAATGCTAGCTCGACAACATCGGTGATTAACTTAGCAAAATCCCCAACTAGGGCCATAGCATCTGCTAATGCAACCTGTCCTATCGGAGCTCTGGCTGGCTGTGCAACCATCGCGACTACCCACTCAACTTCCATATTGGCAATAGCTACCAATGAAGCACAAGTCCTGCTGGTAAATCAAACACTATGGGTATCTCAAGCACGACCTCCTCCTCAGGCTCCACTGCAACATCCTGTATATCCTCATCTCCCACTACTCCTACATCATCCCCTACTGCTATAACCTCCTCCTCGACTAGCTCTGGGTCCTCCTCTAGATCCTCCTCTGGCTCCTCGTCATCCTTAACTGGCTCAATGTCCTCTACAAGATCCTCCTCTGGCACCTATGGGGCAACATCTATGATCGGCTCTGCCTCTGGTAACACTGGCTCCTCAAGCTGCTCATGTGGCTCTAGAATGGGTACCTCGAGTATTGGTGATAGTGGCACTACTACTAGTGCTGCCTCAGTAGGTCCTCCAAGAATAGCTCATAACTCGATATCATCTATCTCCAGCTTACTCCTAATCAATCATAGAATCTCCTGATAAATATCTCTACTAATCCTTGCAAAATGATAAGCATCCATACGCATCTAGGTCGGGTGAGTCCGTCCATCAATACAGAGGGCCTTCCACATATCTTCTTCTAAATAATGACTGGCTATCTGACACACACAATCCTGGTAATGCTCTAGGTCAACTGGCTCCACGGTATCCCCATGGATCACGTGTCCTCCATATGAGTCGTCCGCAAATCTATGAAACTCTGGATCTATGCTAACCTATAAGGAATAACTATTTATCGTCAGAAGGATGAACTTATCTCAAACTCATATCTCATCTCAGGAAATCTTAAAATACTAGGACCAGATGGTGTAGAATCGTTAGTGAACAAAAGTATCACAACCTAGGGCTCTGATATCAAAAATCCTGTCACGCTTCGGAGCAACAAAAATACAGAAAAATAAATTTCCTTTTTGGGTCTATAGGGAATGACTAGTGAATGTCACTAATGATCCACACCACTCAGTGCTAGTCTATAACAAGAATAGTAATAAAACAAACTAGATATACAAAATCGTTGCTTCTATTACAACATAAGAGTTATTACAACAGTAATGCTATAGCGGAAGTATATAAGGTTTGGAAGCAACATATGCCCAAGTACCAAATATAACAAAACAATCTAAACTGAAATAAATAAACTAAAAACTATATCCAAATCTTAAGCTGGCATAAATGTCAGCATAGTAGTCCTCCCCGGCATACGTGTCATTAGTGGGGCCACCCTTGGTGTATTCCTCTCCTAGATAGTAACCATCATTGTAGGATCTGTCACCTATAGAATAAGGTATAAGATAGTCTGGACGGGGGAAGGTCTAGGCAATAAAGGCCGTCAGCTTACCGAGAGCTGAGTGAGTATAAACTAACAAGGTACCAGTTATCTGAAGCAATAACAAGCTTATGACGACATGAGTTAAGTCTTATTATAGTAATATCTTGCTCTTTATTCAACATCGTTGTCCAACCCTTATCATCTTGTTATTCGAAGACGAAAATCAACATACTCTGTCTAGAAAGAATAGACTCAATCGTTTCACATATATAGACGTACCATCATTCTATCCATTGCTCGTTAAGGATATAAACCATCCACCGCATGTCAGGGATACAACGTTTTGAATTAACAGCACATCAAATCTATTGCCACGACTTCCACTACACCAAATGGCCAGATTTCTAACGGACAGTTTTTATGATTTCTTATGGATATATCCGTTAGTAATTCATGAAAATCTGTTAGTAATTTGAATTGTTTAATGTAATTATTTATGAGATGAAATAATATAATAAACTATAACATAGATATATAAGGAAGAGAAAATAAAAGAACCATGGCTGTCTCAAAAAGAAAAGAAATGAAGATAGATAGAGAGAGAGAGAGAGAGAGAGAGAGAGAGAGGGGGGGGGGGGGAGGGGGGAAACAGAGATCTAGGGCAGTCTTTGCGTCCTCTGCCGCTGGCCTATTGCCGGCGTCATATACCTCTGCCGTCCGAAAGGTAACTTTCCCTTCTTCCTTCTTCTTCTTCTTCCTCCTTCCTTCTTAATAAAACCCTAGATCTAAATGTTCTTCTTCCAATTTTTTTTTCTTCTTCTTCTTCTTCTTCTAGTTCTACAAAAGCCTAAACTTGTCTACTAGTAGATCTATTGATACATATAAAGACAAAGATGGATTTCAATTCTAAGTTTTATTTTTGTTTTTACTGTGACACTTTTCTAGATTCTTTCATGGGAAAAAAAACTATGTGAATGTTGTCCTCCATTTTCACCTTAATCCAAGGGTTTGATATTTGCCAAGGGGAGGCAGACTCGTTAAGATGGAAAATGTTAGAAGTTGGTTTTGTTCTGTTTGGTCTTTCTATGGAGATTAGGTTTGTTGACTGGGCTTCCTTACATTCCTAATCTTCTTGATCACTATATTACCTTACTTTCTCATTATTCAAGTTCAAAGAAGACTAAAGAAGTTGCAAACCTCTGAAGTAATACCTATAGGCATGTCATTTCTGACCAGAATGGCTTGGGATTATTCAATAGTTTTATACACATTGAATTTCAAACCAAACAAAGCTATGGAATTGTTTTCATATTCTAGATAAAATGAAACAACCACAAATCTTAATTAGAGGAGGAACTAGATGAGTTTTGGCATGCATTTTACTGGATTCAATTTCTCCATGCTAAAGAGTCAATTTTTACTGTCAAATCTATTATTTACTATGGTTTTTAGGTGCATCTGATTTAATATTGCCTGCAATTTTCAGTTCAACTTAGCGAGATTCCATTTATCTGCTGATCATTTTTGCTATTTCTAACTTACCTAAACGAGTCATTCATATATTAAGCTTTTTAAAAATCTAAGATTTTCTCTGTGCTCTCCTTTATGTGGAGGAAAACAAGGAACAACATTTTTTTGTTGTTGGCTAGGTCCAGCTGGGACTACCATTGCTTTTGTTAATACTTCCATACCTATAGCATATTGCAAAAATTCTTAATGGAACATATCAACACAATTGGCTTTTTATACAACAAAGATCTCGAGCTCTTATTTGCAGTTGTGCTATGAACTTTAATGACTAGCTCAAGCTTTGCATCTATCCATGTGGGTGGTACAATGGTATTTGAAACTGAAGTACTATTCTTTGGTGAAGCATAAAAGTATTCTTTAGCATTTATCATAGGCCACTCTTTTTATGCCTTGGTGATTGAAGTCTTAAGCAGAAACTTTCTGTCTGCATGCATTAAATTAGCTACTTTAATTAGATTATTTTAGAGAATCTTGAAGTATACAGTTTGCTTGCACATTGTGATCATATAGTTAGTGAGCCTAATTGGGTGAATTCCTGGCACAATATGAAAACAAACTATCACACTTGGTGAACCTGTAGACTATTCATGCTATTCGTATTGATTTTCCGTGTCTTCTAAATTCTTTTTAAATGCACTATAGCTTTGTCAGTATTATTTGATAATTCTATCTCTTTTTATTTTTTATATTTCCGATGGCTACCCTTCTAATGTTATCGTTCCCTCATTTTTAGACTCGCCAACTTATCGATCCAGATATGTACTGGTTTGCAATTCCAAATATCGGTTCGGTACTCAAAGGCCTCTCTCAGGTATATGTACTTGCTCAAGATTTTCTTTACCATTATATATGAAGAATACAAGCACTGCTGTCATTTTTAAATGGATTAAGGTGTCTAACATGTCTACTAACAAAGAATTAAGTTCTACAATTTGAGAGTAGCTCATGGTGGAAACTATCCAGTATCCACTATAGCCTTATGTATTCTCCCTTTATAATTATCATGATTTTTTTATATTCTGTTTCTATTATACTTCTGTTTGTTATCCCTTCTAAATTAATGAAGCTCAAGTATGGGTTACAAATTACTATTGAATTTTTTGGCAATGCATGGTAGGTAGGTATAAGGTAAATTATGATGTTGGGCAAGTGTATACTGTAGTAATTCTTTTGCTTTGATGTATATATGCATGAAAGGGAAAAAAGGGGTAATTCTTTTGGCACAATCTTCCCAGAACTTTTTGCTCACAAAGTCTTGTATTTTCTTGAGAGGAGATTTGTTTGGAGTTTTGATGTTGAGAATATATTTAAGTAATGGTCCTATAATGTTTATGCTCCCCAATTTGAATCTAAAATGCTTTGACAGTTATACAACATACTGTTGTAACAGTTGGTGGAATCACGTACAATTGTATGTAGTATAACTTTTAAAGCATTCGAGAACCAAATTTGAGAATCATAGCTAATTCAATATAGTTTATTCGAATGTGGCTAGTCAGTGCAAAGAGGAAGATGAGTTCAGGGTTGAATATATGTTGGGCATATTGTTCTAGAAATTAATTCCTTGGATTGTTTTGAGGCTTTTGACCATGAACTACATGTGGATAGATTTGTATTTCTCATTCACTTGGGTCACAGCCACATCAATGATTTCAGTCATACTTTTTTGAATTGTATTACGTTAGGGAACTTTTTGTTGAGATCATTTTTGCTGACCCAAAATTTGTTCACCGGCCCATTGCTCACCCAAGCACCCCATTGGTGAGCATTTGGGGCCCACCACTTTTAAACATATGTTTATCCCTATTTTGCGGATGTTTGGGTGAGCAAAAAATGCTCCCTTCCTTGATGCCATTAGTTTTTGGAATACATTTTTTGCCCACCCCAAAATTGCTTAACCATTGCTCACCCAACTCTCTCATTGGTTAATGCAGTGGGACCCAGGATTAAATAAGGATTGATTAATGATAAAAAGTCATAGGTCCCACTATATTAGGCAATGGGAGAGTTGGGTGAGCAATGGGTGAGCAAAACTGCACTCTAGTTCATTTTAATGTTTTTTACAAACTATATGTAAATTGTGTGAATTTATGAATATGTTTGGTTGTTCCTTTCAGGTCCGTCCTTTGTGGTGGATCAACTAGTAGGAGAATATGAGCTCTAAGGAGGTAGGTACACATTTTTCATATATCCCATGGAATACTGTTTTCCTTTCATCATGTTAGTGGCATGATAATTGACATTGATAGGGTACTCTATATTTGTTTGCGTGTATGTATACATGTGTATATTTATTGGTCAAGTAATTTTTTTGCCTTTGGTTCAAGTAATTTCTTTTATGTTAATTTTCTTAAATATTTTGCAACAAATGATAGGTGAGACTTGTCATATTCTTTGGAGTTGAAAGGTAGAAGGTATAAATTTTTAATGAATTTAGATCACATGATGTTGAATGCTCTATTATAGGATATCATTGTTGATGTAAGATATTTGGAATTAAAAAATTAAACACTCATAAATGGTGATAGGACCTTCTTGAAGTTGGTACTTTCACCTTGATACTTGTAGATCAAGGATTCAGTTCTTTGATTCCTATAGCTCATACTTTTATGCTTCAATTAACAATTTGATTATTACATGAAAGTGTTCAAGAAGAAAAGAAATATACTTTGTAAAACTTTAAGTTTAGGAATAACAGTTTGAAGTCTAAAAAGATTAACCAATGGTTTGGGAAGTTTTATTTATTTATTATTAATTTTTTTACAAACTAATAAATTTTATTTTCAGGGTTGGTTAGAAAGAAGTTCATCTTCGACTTAGGAGTCAAAAGACAATGCCAATCTAGAAAGTCTGCTGTTACTATTGAGATGTCTAAAATTTTTGGAAAATGCCACTTTTCTTAGCAAGGATAATCGGTAAATTGAGTTTGGTTCTCCAGTTTCTCTTTTGCCTAATTGGGTTAGAAAAATAAACTGCCTATTCCTGTTGAGTTATAAATCATATACCTCATTTTATTTTAACCTGTTGCCTATTAGTGTTTGGTGTATACATGCACTTCTATTATCTATAAAATGATTTCTCAAAATTTCTGGTATTACTAATAAAAACCAACGGTTTCTAATCTCTGTCTCTGTCTCTCTCTCTCTCGTGCCCAAGTCTCATTCACGAGACGACACTATATAAGCACGAAGACACGAAGTGAGGAACCCCTAATAACTAATAACCAAGAGGCTTAGTTCTAGCAAACCACAGTGATATTACAAACATCTTAGCCTGAAATGGTGAGTGACTTTTTCCCTTGACTGCCCAACAACTTATTCAAAGTTAACTTTATCATATACTATACTAATGCATTTTGGGTTTCATGAACTTCAAGACAAGGCACAAATTTCTCATTAGTTTTCATTTTGTTGACAGTTTTGAAACAAAGCACAAATTTTTGACATGAGTATAGGTACCTCCGGTGAATGTAAAGAATGAAATCATAGACTTTGTGAATTTGTAGGAAACTACAATAGTAAGGTAAAATTGATGCATTGAATCTATGTAAAATTGATGAGCTTGTTGAGAATATGGGAACATCATAGGTTCATGGTGATGATTCTGTGATACTTTTGTGTAAAATGCTGAAAGTGCATTGGAAATAGAATTTTGTAATTGTCTGTCTTTTGGTTATAGAATTTTGTTTTAGCTCTATAATCAAGTCCTAATGAGGTTTTTTTTCCTCTCTTAATTGCTTTTATAACAGAGAATTAATGCTCAAGATTGATAGTTGGTTTCCACAAAAATGCAGTCGAAGCTTACTGGGGTGCATAGGAAGTACTTTACATATCCAAGTTTGGTTATGCTACAAATTTTCTAGTGGAGACCCAACAATGTAGTTTATTATCTTCATGTGACTTCTTCTGTAATTTGGGTTGTGCCCCTGGGAAGATGTTTATTTGAACTTCTAATCTCACTGATATGGTGGTTTAGATTGGATACAAACATGATTTGTTCCCACTTTGTTATTTTCCATTTGGTAATAATGATGGGAAATTATACCATTTTTCCTTCAATTTCTCTTTAATTATGTTGTGGTTTTTGTTGTATGCTAGAGATTGAGCTTGTTAGTGTTTCTTAGATATTAATTATGCTTGTAAATTTGGTGGGTGTGAAATGTAAATTAGGTGTAAATAAAAATTGGAAAGCATATAAACAAAATATTATTTTAAAATTTATGCATATTTCTAACAGATGTATCCGTTAGTTTTTTTTGTTTGTTCTGGACATTACTAACGGATATATCCGTTAGAAATTGTTGACAAAACCGTTTGTATTCAATGCAAATCTTCTAAAATTAATTTGAAAACTAACCATTAGTAACTAGCTTTCTAACGGATATATCCGTTAGTAAAATTAATATTACCAACGAATAAATCCGTTAGTAAATCAGTTAGTAATGTTACTAACGCTAAAATACTAACAGATATATCCGGTAGTAACATTAATTCTAACGGATATATCCGTTAGTAATGAGGCCATATGGTGTAGTGTTCTCACTGTAACCAGTGGTCCCCCATCCACCGCTCGTTAAGGATATAAACCATCCACCGCTCGTTAAGGATATAACATGGATCATCTGGTTACCTTAGGACTACATGGTCTTGCCCACTGCTCGTTAAGGATATAAACCATCCACCGTATGTGAAAGCATATTATGACCAGGCGTCTTCCCACATACCATTTCCAGAACTTATCAAACCTACTTAAACTCAATACTTCTATCGAAACATGACAATTCCCATGTGGCCTGACTACTCTTGATTTGAAACAAACGGATACATCAAACTCATACATGAACCGAAATCATCTAACGCCATTATATTAATCCATTATTCTTAATCATACTTTATCTTTATTGTCACATTGTCCTTGATCAATCCCAAATCGCATAACGGAAGTACGAATTGGGAATTGAACAATCAAACCCTTAATATAATAAATAGGCAAAGGAATCCATGTTCTGCCAATACCAATCCAATCGATTGGGATAAGATCCAATCGATTGGGATAAAAATAATGTCAATTGATTGCTAACAATGGCAATCGATTGGGATATCAATCGATTGGAATTCTATCCAATCGATTGGGTCCAGACTGATGGCAATTGATTGGTAATTATGCCAATCGATTGGCACTTTGTCTTCACCAGCAAATTTATAAAACAGCATATATAAACGTACACCACATGCATTTTCTACATCAAAACTTCATAATAACTTGCAAAGACTTCATATAAAGGGACTAAGTGAGTTAGGAACTCACCTAGGGTGCATTTGGCTTGTGTTTGCTTTGAAACTTCAAAGTTTTCTCTTTCCTCCTTCTCTTTCTCTCTTCTCTGTCCAGCTCTCTCTTCTCTGCCTCTTCTCCTTCTTCTTCTTGTTCTTCTCTTCTTCCTCTTCTCCTTCTCTACTGCCAAGCAGTGTGTGTGTGTGTGTGTGTGTGGAGATATAGATATAGATATAGATATATATATATATATCAAGATATGTGTGTCTCTCTCTTAAGCTATGTAAAATAGGCCCAAGGCCATAAATGAACACATTTATATAGAGTTAAGAGAGTGGCACACGTTTAATTCTCAAGAAAAGAAGAAAACTTGTCTCAGCTTATGCCATTCGATTGGTATTGATGGCGATCGATCGGTAATAGATATTTGAATGCAATTGATTAGAAGGAATGGCAATCGATTGGTATGTTGCCACATCACTGCTTTTAGTCGGTATAATGGCAATCGATTGATATAATGGCAATTGATTGGTATCTGAAAAGTTGCAATCGATTGGGAAACAAGGCAATCGATTGGTAACCAGATTTCACCAAAAGAAAGAAAAAGCTTATATAAGTATATGGAACGAAGCTTTATTTATTAATACTCTCCAGAATTTCAGGGTATTACAATGATAGAGTGGATGCTCCCTTCCAGAGGGTTCCTGCATCGGTTGTTTTTACTGCCGAGTACCTCTTGGAGATCTGAACCTTGATCGAGAGACGAGCTTTATAGATAGACTTAGACATAATAAAGAGAAACAATAAAATTTCTTTTTGGGTCCATAAGGAATGACGGGTGAAAGTCACTAATTATCCACACAATATAGTACTAGTCAACTAATGAATAAGAATAGCGACATAATCAAACTTAATATACTAACAGTTGTATCTATTACAAATATCAGAGTGGTCCTCAGGATCACAACAGGTATGAAGACAACATATGCCCAAGTACCCGTAAAACTAATAAAGTTCAACAGCAATATAAAGTAATAATATGAACTACTATCTATCTTCAGATCATCAGCTAGCGTAAGGGTAGTTGTCAATGAACAGCCTTCTCTAGCATGACTAGCATCAGTGGGGCCACCATCTGTATAATCCAATTCTGGGTAGTATCCCTCATCGTAGTCATCATCATAAGCTCCACTACCTGCATTGTTAGGGACAGGGTAGTCAGGACAGGGAATGTCCAGGCAATAATCAGCTTACTGAGAGCTGAGTGAACAGAAACTCACAGAGTACCAATGATATAACATAATAACAAATTATTGAAGTGTCTAAGATATAGTGTTACTATGGTATCTTTTTATTTATCATCCGAATGTCGTTACTCGACCCTTATCGTCTTGTAAATACAAACTTAGTACCATACTGACTCTTGGAACAGACTTGATTGTAAAACTCCTGGATACACCAATGCTCTATCTACCGCGTCACCGCAAGTTATAAATGCCTTCTACCGCATAACACTGCAAGTCATAGAGTTCATCTACCATGTACACCACAACTCATAGATAATACGTCAGTCCATCCCCCACTTTTAAAAACATATACACAGTCCACCGCATGTCAGGGATTTAACGCTTCAAGCATCGACACATCAATTCTATTGCCACGACCTATCGTCAGATCTACTGCATACCTATGATCAAGGTTCACCAAGTCATAGACACATTCGTTTGTCTACCGCATACTTATGATCAAGGTTCACTGCAAGTCGTAAATATTATATCACTGTAATTCATAGACACACACGTTTGTCTACCGCGTACTTATGATCAAGGTTCACCGCATGTCATGCACACGTTCGTCTATCCACCACGTACTTATGATCAAGCAGTATACATTCTCGTTCTCTTCCCATAACTTATCAAACCTACTTACGTTTGTACTGCTAATAATTACATAACAGCCCCCTTTATGGCTAAACTACTCTGATTAAAATGAACGGATACCGAACTCGTACATGAACCGCATAATATCTAACGTCATCACATTAATCCATTATTCTTAATCATACTTATCTATGTTGTCCCATTATCCCTGATCAACCCATAATCGCATAATTGAAGTCCGAATCGAGAATCGAATCACCGAACCTCATTTATAATAAACCAAAGAATAAATTTATGTTATGCAAAGTTCGATCGATTGAAACCATTTCAATCAATTGAGAACATTAAAGTTTGAGCGATCAAAGTTTGTTCGATCGATTGAACTCAGTTAAATCGCTCGAGAGTCATCTTCTCCAGATAGTTCTGAATAGTGAACATCTAGAAGCATTAGGGCGTATTAGGATTTACTTATTCATGTCAAAAACTCGTAAAACATCATATAATAGGTACCAAGTGAGTTTAGAACTTACAGAACATCGTAAGGGCGTGTTTGGTAAGCTTTTGGTCTCTAATCTTTAATGGTGGCTCCTTTTCTCTCTTCTTAGTCTCTGCCTTCTCTCTTTGTCTCCTTCTCTTCTCTGCCTCTCTTCTTCTTCTTCTGGCTCTCTCTCTCTCTCTCTCTCTCTAATAGAATATTTATAATATATGTGTGTACATATATATATAAATGTCTGCATATATATATATGAACACAAGCACTCACAACTCTCACACACACAACAAAACCAATGTATATAGAGGAGAGGGGTGGGCAGGTGGCAATGTTTGCGTAAATTAAAACTGAAATATCCAGGTGCGTTCGATTGATCGAAGTATGTTCGATCACTCGAATGTGATTTGGCCAGTTTTGATCGATTGAAATACAGTTTGATCAATTGAAGTGAGGACTACGTCATAAATTTAGGTCGATAGGGTTTCGATCAATTGAACATGGTTCGATTATTTGAACTTGAAAATTCTCGATCGGTTGACAAAACTTTGATCGATCTAAAGTGAAACTTCAATATAGTCAAGGAAAATATATAAAATTTCTCTATATAAATAAATATTGAAAATACAAGGTATTACATCATCCACCACTCATTAAAAGATTTCCACCCCGAAATTGAAAACAGCCAAAGTTTAAAACAAAAATGAAAACTTTTCACGCATCTCTGACTCTAGCTCCCATGAAGCTTCGCTTTCATCATGATGCTTCCACTGGATCTTTAATAACGGGATCTCCTTGTTCCCGAGCTTCTTGATTCCATGATCTAGAATGTGAATTGGTCCTTTGTTGAATGTAATGTTGTCGTTGACTTCAATGTCTTCGATGTTGATCTCGTGCGCTGGGTTATGAACACATTTCCTCAGCATACTGATATGAACAATATTGTGCACTCCTGACATCTTCGGTGGCAACGCGAGTCGGTAAGCCACCTTTCCAACACCTTTTATAATCTCGAATGGTCCGATGAATTGCAGCGATGGCTTGCCTCTCTTCTGACCAAATCTAACGGTGCCTCGAATAGGTGAAACCTTGAGTTGCTCGTGGTCTCCAACGGTAATTTCCAAGTCTTTGCGTTGCTTGTCAGCATAACTTTTGTGTCAGGTCTGAGCTGTCCTCATCTTCTCACATACAATTTGGATCTTCTCACTGGTTTCTTATACCATCTCTGGCCCAAGAAGTTATGTATCTATAACTTCGGTCCAACATAGCGGCGATCGATAAGGTATTCCATATAAAGCTTCAAACGGCGCCATCCTTATGCTTGTATGGTAACTATTGTTGTAGGTAAACTCGATCAACGACAGGTACGTCTCCCAAGAACTCTCAAAATCAATAATGCAAGCCTCTAGCATATCTTCCATCACTTTATTAACTCGTGCAGTCTGACCATCGGTCTGCAAATGAAAAGCTGAACACAAGTTTAGTGTAGTTCCCATTGCTGTCTGAAGACTCTTCCAAAACTCTACTGTGAAATATGAATCTCGATTTGACACAATTGAAATTGCTGCATCGTGTAACCGTATAACATACTGTAGATACATTCAGCTTAAACGTTCCATTGGATACATCATACTATAGTCAATAAAATGCGCAGTCTTTGTAAGTCGATCAATGATTACCCAAATAGCGTCGTGGTTTTGCTATGACTTCAGCAATCCTACCACAAAATCCATGGTGATGTATTCCTATTTCCATTGGGGAATCGGTAACGGTTGTAGAAGTCCAGGTGATTTCTGATGTTCTGCCTTCACTTGTTTACAAGACAATGAGCCACATACTCAGCTACTTCTCTCTTCATTCCTTCTTACCAAAAATTCCTCTTCAAATCCTTGTACATCTTTGTATCTCCAGGATATATAGTCATCAATGACTTATGTGCTTCATCCAATATTTCTTTTTGGAGATTTTGTTCATTAGGCACACAATGTCTACCTTGACATCGTAAGGCTCTATCTATACTAATCCTCAAGACCTCTGGTTCTTTTGCTGAAATCTTGGCGAACCATAACTTCAAGTCTTCCGTCGTCCGTTGAGCTTTTATGATACAGTTGATCAAAGTTTGTTGTACCATAAGACATCCAAAATGTTATCTTTCCATTGGTTCCACTGGCTGAAGATCGAATTCATTCAAGATTTCTAATGCTTTCCATTCTCGAATTAGTAATGCAACGATTGCTAATCGAAGTTTACGACTTAAAGCATCGGCGACGACATTTGCTTTACCAGGATGGTATTTTAATGAAAAGTCATAATCCTTAAGTAACTCTATCCATCTTTGTTGTCGCATGTTTAACTTCTTCTAAGAGAACAAATATTTCAAGCTCTTATGATCGGAAAATAGATCAAACTTTTCTCCATAGAGATAGTGTCTCCAAATCTTTTATGCAAACACTATTGTTGCCAATTCCAAATCATGCGTTGGATAATTCTTCTCATGTACCTTCAATTGTCTTGATCCATATGCAATGACTTTCCCATCCTACATAAGCACACAACCAAGTCCTTTGTGCGATGCATTACTATAGATCACATACCTTTCTCCACTCTCAGGTATCGCGAGTATTGTTGCAGAAGTCAATCTTTCCTTTAACTTCTGAAATGCATCCTCATGCTTGTCTGTCCACTCGTACTTTATCTCCTTTCTTGTCAAATTCGTCAAAGGTCCTGTAATCTTGGAGAATCCTTCGACAAATCTCCGATAATATCCCACTAGACCAAGAAAACTTCTAACTTATGTCACATTAGTTTGTCTATTCTAGCTTAAGACTGCATGAGTCCACAGATATACCGTCTTGAGATATCGCATATCCTAAGAATTTGACCTCTTGTAGCCAAAATTCACACTTGCTGAACTTTACACACAACTTATTATCTTGAAGCGTTTGTAAGGCAATCTATAAGTGTTCTTTGTGCTCCTTTTTCATCTTTGAGTAGATCAAAATATCGTCAATGAACACTCTAATGAATTGATCCAAATATGATCTGAATACTCAGTTCATTAAGTCCATGAATACTGCTGGCGCATTCATTAATCCAAAAGGCATAACTAGAAACTCATAATGCTCGTATCTCATCCTAAATGCAGTCTTCATCACATCTTCTGGTCGAATGTAGATCAATCTTTGAAAAGATCCTTGATCCTTGTAATTGGTCGATTAGATCATCTATCCGAGGAAGTGGATATCTATTCTTGATTATAACCTTGTTTAGCTCCTTATATAGAACTAGTGCTCCCCAAGATGACGTACTCGGGCAAACAAATCCTAAATCTTCAAGTTCCTGAACTTGCTTCTTCAGTTCTAACATCTCAGTCAGCGCCATCCTATATAGAGTCTTAGATATTGGCAACGTGCCAGGTACTAGTTCCACACAGAAGTCAATTTCTCTCTTCAGTGGAAGTCCTTTAATATCCTGGAATACATCTACGAAAGCTTGTACGGTAGGAATCTGATCCATCATGAGTTTTTACTCGTGCTTCCGATTATAGCAAAACCACTTGTTAGAAACATGTCTCTTGTTGACTAACAATGAAATCTGATCATTAGACATCTAGGTATTGGAAATACAATCGTCCTGGTAGGACAATCTAAGTTGGCATCATACTTAATCAACCAATCCATCCCTAGGATAATGTCGAACTCTGACATTGACAGAACTACTAAGTCTGCTGGAAGATTCCTATCTCCTAAGGTCAATGGGCAATCTTTACACACTTTACCCAACTTAATAGTCACTCTGAATGGTGACACAACATTATGTGCTGGCTCAAGTGTCTGGGATTCTAAACCCAACTGACACACAATCTTAATAGCAATAAATGAACATGCAGCTCCAGTAACGAATAAAGCTTTAACTGGACAGTGAAAGAGTATAAGCGTACCTTCCAAATATTGCTGCTCATTAGCAGTAAAGGCTGCTTTTTCTGGGATTATGGCATTCATCCTAGTCTGATCTGGGGGTCCTTGAATTCCTTGAATTGGTGCCCCATAGTATCCTCCTCGTGGTGTATGGCAATCCCTGCTCAAATGCCCTGGCTTATTGCAGTTGCGACATAACTAATCGCTACAACGGTGGGTCTTAGGAATAGTGTAGTTCCTTGCTAGGTGCCTGGATTCCAACAGTTAAAACATCCTCTGTCACTCAGTGGTGGGGCAGTAAGCAGTGCCTGAGGTTGTGGTCCTCGTTGTTGATATTGTTGGGGTCGAGGGTAGCTTGACTTAGGTTTCCTGGTTCCATCCCAGGTTCTCTTGTTCCCTTAAAAATTATTCTGAGGTCTCTATCCTTGGGTATTCTTCAGTGGCTGGTTGTGGAAATTCCTCTGTGGAAAACCTCTCGACGGCTGGGGTCAATTCATTTATTATCGCTGTACTGGATAGGCATCCTTTTCCAATCCTGTAACAAATTTGACAATCCCCTCAAACAACTGATTTAGGTGACCAACCATCTTATGTCTGAGGTGGGGGTTCAATCCCTTTTTGAAATCTCTTCACTTATTTTTGTGGAGTGTCTATCATATGCTGAGCAAATCGAGATTGATGCTCGAACTGTATGGTGAATTCTTGCACAGTCCATCCTCCTTGGACCAAATTGAGAAAGTTCTTTTCTTGTTGATCTCTCTCATCTTCTGGGAAATACTTTTTCTAGAAATCTTTCCTTAAATATCACCCAAGGCATTCTCTGTGCAGCATTAGCTCCTATTGCAGCTCTTTCAACTTCCTACCAATCTGTGGCAGCGTAACTCAACTGAAATGTGGTAAGACGACGCTTATCTTGCTCAGTACATTCTAAAACTTCGAAAATCAATTCCATTTGCCGTATCCACTGTTCCGCTTTCCATGACTCCGTTAATCCATCAAATTTCTCTGGGCGTAATCCATGGAAACATTCGAGTAACTTATCACCAGTCTGTCTTGCTGACAGTGGTACAACAGGTCTTTGGTGAGTGGAGTGGTTAGAGGTATTTCCCACATGTTCCAATCTTTGCATGAAGGCTCCAAACACTCCTATTGGATCCATACCTTTCGGAATGGGGGCTCCTAATCATGCTTGATTCCTTGGTCTAACCATAGTGATAAGGTATGACATGTACCTACAAAAGGCCTATTGATTAGTTGAAAGTCTTCTCATAGAAACAAAATCAAGATAGAGCGAGAAGCAACAAGAACTAACAGTTCTACTAATCAGCATATACTCACTCAAACATACAACCAATGTCAAAAAGTACTGCTCGTATATATATCATCAAAAGATGTACCATATAGTACACATTAGTCAAACTGTGTACCATATGAGACATAGGCTAAAATAGTACTAAGGTTAGCAATTTATTGTACTACTACTATTGATAGTATCTATATAAAAGCTATGGTCAAATAGCAATCTTTCAAGCTCCCAAAACTCATACATGTCCTGATAAAATTAGCAAAAAAAGAAAACTTTCCTCCAGATCATGACTCAAAAATTGTCAGCGTCTAATCCTGCTGGTGGTGCCTCATCCTCTGAAACGATGTCCATCTCCTCAAGGGGTGCATCCTCAACTGATGCAGCAAGATCACCAACTACTACTCCAATAACCCAATCCTCAACTATCTCTACATCCGCGTCCTCTGCCATCATCACCTAATTAGCGACGTCGATGGCTATAACAGCGAATCCATCAGCTATATCTAATGCTCCTGCTAATGCAACCTTTCCCATAATAAATCTAGCAGGCTGTCCGACCATCTCAGCTATCCATCCCATTGCCATATCAGCCATAGTTGCCATATGTACTATAGATCCGGCTGGTAATGCTTGTAGAACGGGTACCTCTGGCATAACTATCTCCTCATCAGGAATATCCTCCTCTACTACCTCCATAATCACGTCTCCTTCTATCACTATATCATCCTCTCTAACCATGATATCTGCCTCAATGGCCTCAGGGCCATTCAGCTCCTGTATGTTAGGGATATATACTAAAAGCCATGCTTTATGTAGTTGATTTAATATTCATTCAATAAAATCAATTATTCCATTTTTATGAGAATTTGTGTGGGTAATGTTTGTATTATGTTATTTATTTAATAATATGCATGTGTGTCTCTCATTCTACATAGTAGGTGGTTTGGTGTGTAGAGTTTGGCTTACACACATAAGATCAGACCATCAGATATTGTAGAATATAAGATTTTGGTTTACAGTCTTAGATGGGATTGGACACACCATTGGTAGGACTGCAGCATGGTGTTGTAGTAGGTTTGTCTTGACTACGGGAAACGGTATAGTTTTAACTCACTATGTTGGTACACTTTGTGTATTAAACGGGACCGACTTAGGGTAATTATCTTTATACTGACTTATAAGACAATTAATACCTCATGACTATTATGAGTTCTTATGCTCTAGATCCTAAGTTTATTTGTAGACACGCGCATTTGATATTTACACTTTGATCCCTAAAAGGGGAAGATCCTTAAATGGGTCAATATCTCATTGGATTGGGTGACAATATTGATTGTGTGGTGGATATAAATTAATGATGGAATCCATGTCTCAATTTTGGGGTTGATGATATCCCCTTGAGAAAGCTTATAAGTTTTGATTATGTCAAACCCTACAGGTGGATTTTGTATCCGATATATCAGATAAGTTAAGCAGAGGATCTCAAGGAATTTTAAGAGATTAATTAAGTATGATTGTCAGTAATTGTATTTAATTAATGGATATCTGTAATCTTAACGTGGGGAGATAATAAGTATTTAATAACATGAAGCTCAAAATATCTTTTTGAGATAAGGGTAGGAGTGCAATTATAACTATGTAGTGGTATGAATTATAATTTATGAAAATAGGAATCTGATTCAGTTCAAATTAGGGTTTCCTAATTCTACAAGGAAGCCTATTCCTTATTGACTTCTTATGGTCCCTATCGTAGCCTATATATATGCTGCTTTGCCTCCCTTCTCAGTTTGCATTTTTCCATCTTGAGTATTATAACTCGAAATAGAAAAGAGATCGTAAAAGAGAGAGTAGAAAACTAAAAGGATTTCGAAAGAGCCCACACTCAGTTCGATATTCTGGCAGCAACGGAATACGGTAGAAGTTTGTGAGCTGTTATCAAGCCCGTGTTCTTGAATCGTCTACTACATTAATCCGTTTTTGCAGTTCAAGGTAACCTTAGTTCCGCCCTTGTAGGGTTATTATAGATTTCACAAAATATTTGTAGTACCAACTTATACGCATTGTCAACGGATTCTGGGAACACAGTTTCCTAACACTGTACTGGACCAAACTCAGGCTCCCCTGGGTTATTCTCGGCTCATCATCATCGTCATCGTCTGCAGGCTCCTCCTCTGCTGGGTCCTCATCATCCATAGGCTCCTCCTCTCCATCTCCGTTGATATCCTCATCAGGATGCTCATCCTCTGGCTCTGGGTCCTCCTCTCCCTGAATTATCCCAGGCTTTGAAACTAGCACGTCGGGTACCTGTGATGGTGGGGCTATAGGTGTAGCTATAGGCTCTGGTGGAACAGGCTTGGCCAAAATAGCTCGCAACTCAATCTCATCTACCTCCGATTTACTCTGAATCAATTTAGCCATCTCCTGGTAAATAGTTGCCTGGGTTATAGCATAGTAATATGCATCCATACGTATCTCTGTCAGGTGTGTCGTGCCCACAACATATAGTGAAGTCCACATCCTCTCCTCCGAATATTGACTAGTTGTCTGGCGAATATGGCTAAGATATATCTCCGGTATGGCTGGCTCCACGGTGTCACTATGAATAAAATGTTCGCCAAAAGAGTCATCTACGAATAGGTAGAAATTTGGATCCATGCAAACCTGCAAAGGAAACTATCTATCGTCAGGAAGATGAACTTATCTTAAACTCATATATCATCTCAGGAATCTTAAATGCTAGGACCAGATGGTGTGGAATCGTTAGTGAACAAAAGTATCATAACCTAGAGCTCTGATACCAAAAATCCTGTCATGCCTCGGAGCAGCAAAAATAGAGAAAAAATAAATTTCCTTTTTGGGTCCATATGGAATGACGGGTGAAAGTCACTAATTATCCACACCACACAGTATTAGTTAACTAATGAATAAGAACAGAAACATAATGAAACTGAATACACTAATGGTTGTATCTATTAAAAACATTAGAGTGGTCCTTAGGATCACAACAGGTCTGAAGACAACATATGCCCAAGTACCCGTAAAACTAATAAAGTTCAACAACAGTATAAAGTATTAATATAAACTACTATCTATCTTCAGATCTTCAGCTGGTGTAAGGGTTGTCATTAGCGTAACAGCCTTGTCTAGCATCACCAGCATCAGTGGGGCGACCCTCTGCATAATTCAATTCTAGGTAGTAGCCTTAATCGTAGTCATCATCATGAGCTCCACTACCTACATTGTTAGGGATAGGGTGGTCTAGATGGGAAATGTCCAGGAAATAACGGCCATGGGCTTACTCAGAGCTGAGTGAACAAAAACTCATAGAGTAACAAAGATATAATGTAATAACAAGTTATTGAAGTGCCGAAGATATAGTGTTACTATAGTATCTTTTTCTTTATCATCCCAATGTCGTTACTTAACCCTTATCGTCTTGTAAATACAAACTCAGTACAATACTGACTATTGGACTTGATTGTAAAACTCCTGGATACACCAATGCTCTGTCTACCACATCACCGCAAGTCATAGATACCTTCTACCGCGTAACACTGCAAGTCGTAGAGGTTATCTACCGCGTGCACCGCAAGTCATAGATAATACGTTAGTCCATCCCCCACTTTTAAGAACATATACACAGTCCACCGCATGTCAGGGATTGAATACTTCAAGCATCGACACATCAATTCTATTATCATGACCTATCGTCAGATCTACCGTGTTCTTATGATCAAGGTTCACCGTAAGTCATAGACAAATTCGTCTGTCTACCGCGTACTTATGATCAAGGAACACTGCAAGTCATAGATACTATATCATCGCAAGTCAAAGACACACATGTCAGTCTACTGCGTACTTATGATCAAGGTTCACCGCATGTCATAGACACGTTTGTCTATCCACCACGTACTTATGATCAAGCAGTATGCGTTCTTGTTCTCTTCCCAGAACTTATCAAACCTACTTACGTTCGTACTGCTAATAATTACATGATAGCCCCCTTTTTGGTTTGACTACTCTAATTAAAATGAACAGATACCGAACTTGTACATGAACTCCATAATATGTAACATCATCACGTTAATACATTATTCTTAATCATACTTATCTGTATTGTCACGTTATCCCTGATCAACCCATAATCGCATAATTGAAGTCCAAATCAAGAATTGAATCAACGAACCTCATATATAATAGAACAAAGAATAAATCTATGTTCTACAAAGTTTGATCGATTGAAATGATTTCAATCAATTGAGAAAAGTAAAGTTTAAGCGATCGAAGTTTGTTCGATCGATTGAACTCAGTTCAATTGCTCGAGAGTTGTCTTCTCTAGACAGTTCTAAATAGTGAACGTCCAAAAGTATTAGGGCGTATTTGGATCTACTTATTCACATCAAAAACTCATAAAACATCATATAATAGGTACCAAGTGAGTTTAGAACTCACCAAACGTCGTAAGGGCGTGTTTGGAAAGCTTTTGGCCTCTGAGCTTTAATGGTGGCTCCTCTTCTCTCTCCTTAGTCTCTACCTTCTCTCTCTGTCTCCTTCTCTTCTCTGCCTCTCTTCTTCTTCTTCTTCTTCTTCTTCTAGTTCTCTCTCTCTCTCTAATAGAATATACATATTATGTGTGTATATATATATGTATAAATGTATGTATATATATATGAACACAAGCACTCATGACTGTCTCTCAAATTTTCTAGGAAACAAACTCTCTCTCACACACACACGAAACCAATGTATATATAAAGGAGAGGGGTGGGCAAGTGGCAATGTTTACGTGAACTAAAACTGAAATATCCAGGTGCGTTCGTTCGATCAAGTATGTTCGATCGCTCAAATATTATTCGGCCAGTTTTGATCGATTGAAATAGGGTTTGATTGATTAAAGTGGGGACCATGTCATTAATTTAGGTTATTGATCGATTGAACAGGTTCGATCGGTTGGACTTAAAAATTCTTGATCGGTTGATAGAACTTTGATCGATTGAAATTGAAACTTCAAATATGTCAAAGGAATTATGTAAAATCTCTCTGTAATACAAGGTATTACATAAATAACCAAAATAAGGGAAAGCTTGTACTTTTCAAAATTTCTGACAGCCTCTGCCCACTCTAGCTGCGCTCTTTAGCATGTGATAAAAGAATTTTCTTTGTATTTTAGAAAGTGTTCTAATCATGTTAAATCAAAGTTTGCACTCTTTCAATCTTTTAGGTTATGGAAATTTTCCTTTCCATGCCTCTTTTAGCTTTCATTACCTTGCCTTGAGTCTTAATGATATATAATCAGACCTAGTTGGGTTAAATTTTCCTCTAGGATCATAGATAGGCGCTCTAAGCTGTTTGAGGACCAGGTCACCCTCAACAAGCTTTCTTGGGTGGACCTTTTTGTTAAAAGCACGAGCTATCCTTTTCTGATATCCCCGAGTATGATTTATTGCTGTTAACCTTTTCTTATCAAGTAGCTTTAACTCTTCATACCTTCCTCGCGGCCATTCAAGGTTGGTTACTTCACACTCTGCCAAAACCCTAAGAGAGGGTATTTCTACTTCAATCAAAAGGACAGCTTCCGTCCCAAAAACTAATGAATATGGCGTAGCACCCGTTGAAGTTCTTACAGAAGTCCTATACCCCCAAAATGTAAATGGTAATTTCTTGTGCCAATCCCTATATTTATCCGTCATTTTTCCTAGGATTGCCTTAACATTCTTATAGCTGCTTCTACTGCTCCATTTGTTTGAGGCCTATACAGGGAAGACTGATGGCGGGTGATCCTATACTTCTCTAAGAGCGGGATAACCTCCCCTGGAAATGACTACCGTGATCAGAAATGAACTCATTCAGAACCCCATATCTGTAGATTATATTTTTCTCAATAACACCACATCCTTAGCTTTTAAAGTTGTATATGACGCAGCTTCTACCCACTTAGTAAAATAATCTATCGCCACAATTATGTATCGGTGTCCATTTGAAGCTTTTTGAACTACTTCACCAATGATATCAATACCCCATACGGAAAACGGCCATGGGGTGGTCATGCTATAGAGTTGGAAAGGCGGGGTATGCATCAGATTTGCATGGATTTTACACTTATGGCACTTTCTGACATACTCACAACAATCTCTATCCAAAGTCGTCCAATAATACCCTTGGTGAATTATCTTCTTTGCTAGCATATGCCCATTCAGGTGGGGTCCACAAATCCCCTCATGTATTTCCTCCATCATTCTCTTAGCTTCTTTCCCATATAGACACTCCAGATTATACCCAGTGTAAGACTTTTTCTATATTTTATTCACATAGATCACAAATTGGCTAGAAAATATCCGAATCGCTTTTTTATTCTTCTTTGAATCACCCTCGGGGTATTTTCCTTTTTTAATAAAATTCTAAACATCCACATACCAAGGTACTTCACCTTCTTCCTTTTTTTTGATGGCTACAATCATCTCAAATGAAGGTTGGTTTCTTTCTTCTATGGATAATGGGATCATGGTAACTCCTACAGGGATTTGGATCATTGAGGCTAGGGTTGCTAAGGAATCAGCTAATTGATTTTCTTCACGGGGGAGGTAATAGAATGAATCCTTTTGAATTGTACTTTCAAACTCTCCAGATATTCATAATAAGGTCTGAACTTCTCATGTTTTACTCTCTAATCTCGTCGCACTTGGGATATTATCAAGTTAGAATCTCTAAAGATATCAATCCTCTCAACTTTTAGGGCCAGGGCTGCTTCCATTCCAGTTATACATGCTTTATACTCTACCGTATTATTGGTTGAATTATACTTAAGCTTGATAGCTAATGGGGTAGGGGCTCTACTGGGTGATAAAAGAATGATTCCTACTCCATATCCTATCTCATTGGCTATTCCATCGAAATACATTCTCCATCAGTCTTCTTTTACCTCCATTACTCCCTCGTTTGGAAATTTAAATTCTCCTTTCTCCTCAAATTCTACAGCAAGGTTAGCTAGATATTCGACCACGACTCTCCCCTTGATAGATTTGGAAGTGACATACCTTATACTCCCTCCATCCCATAATAAGTGTCCACGTTTCCTTTTTTGGATGTCCCACATTAAGTGTCCACTTTCCTACATTGGCATATAGCTTTTACTTACTTTCCAAAACTACCCTTATAATAAAGACAAAGTAGAATTTATTTGTGATCCCAAAACAAGAAAAAAGTTAAACACCCATCACATCTAAGGGTAAAATTGAAAAGTGACCCTTCACTGAACCAAAAAAAATTATAATACAACTTTTTTAAACAATATGCAAAATGGAAGTGGACACTTATTATGGGTCAGAGGGAGTATCAAATTCGGCTAACATCATGGTCTACTAGGAAATCCTACTGGTTAGGGCGGGCTTTTTGAATAGTTATTTGAGTGGGTCCATCTGGGATATCAAGGTTACTGGGAAGGGTAACATATAATATCTATGGTGTTGGGTACACCACACAAAGGCCCAACATGCTTTCTCTAATGGTGAATAGTTCAGCTCATATCCGATCATCCTTTTGCTCAAATAATAGATAGCTTTCTCCACATGCCCCTCTTCTTCTTCCTAGGCCAACATACACCCCATCGAACTTTCGATTACAAATAGGTATACCAAAAAAGGTTTTTCAGGTTTGGGAGGTGATAGGACAAGTGGGTTTGGAGGTAGGTTTTGATCTTTTCAAAGGCTTTTTGGCATTGGCTATCCCATTCAAACTTCTCTCCTTTCCTTAGTAATTTGAAAATGGGTCATACCTATGGTGAGTTTTGATATAAAACAGCTAATGAATTGTATCCTACCCAAAATTCCTCAACTCCTTCTCATTCTTCGATGGCTGCATTTCTACTATGGGTTTTTTTTATATCTAAGTTGGGTCCACCTCAATCCCCCTCTGTGTGATAAGAAATCCTAGCAACTTCCCAGTGGTAACCCTAAAGGTGCACTTCTGCGGATTCAACCTCATCCTGAATTTTCTCAACCTCTTAAAAACTTTCTTAATGCTTTTAAATGGCCTCATCTCTCCTTAGACTTTATGATCATGTCATCCACATATACCTCTACTTCTTTATGAATCATGTCATGTAATAATGTAGTGGTAGTCCTTTGGTAAGTCGCACCCATATTTTTAAGCCCGAACGACATTACCCTATAGCAATACGTACCCTAAGACGTGATGAAAGTGGTCTTCTCCCTATCTTATGGTGCTATGAGAATCTAATTATAGCCCAAAAATTCGTCCATAAAAGACAAAAGTGTATGTCCCACAACATTATCTACTAGTATGTCAATATGGGGTAAAGGGAAATCGTCTTTAGGGCTGGCTTTGTTTAAATCTCAAAAATCAACGCACACCCTAACACAACCATCCTTCTTCAGTACTGGCACGATGTTGGTGACCCATTCAGGGTACTCGGTGACCATCAAGAATCTAGTTCTCAATTGCTTTTCAACTTGCTCTTTTACTTTAAGCGCCTATTTAGGCCTCATTCATCTCAATTTTTTTTACGGTTTTGAATTTGGGACGAGAGGGATATTGTGTTAGACTATCTCTGGATCAATTCCTGGCATATCATCATAAGACCATGCGAAGACATCTTTGAATTCATTTAATAGATTGATTAATTCTTTGCTTTCCTCATTGTTAAGTGTGGAGCCAATAAAAATATTTTGTGGATTATTTTTATTTCCCAGATTAATTATGAGAGTATTCTCTAAGATTTTTCATGCAGATTCATTTTCTTTTTCAATTAATTTTTGCAATTCATCTGGTATTCCATCACATTCATTGTATGTATCATACTTATTATGTGCATTCGAGTAGGCAGAATTAGTCACATTTTCATTAATACTTTTTGGAGTGATTACTACAAATATTGAAATAGTAAGACGCCTCATTTGGGCCATTAGAGACTTTGGGAAGGGGGGATACCTATCACTAGACTCAAAAACCCATTCTTTATTAATCTTTCTTTTGAGCTCTATGGCGTCGCAGCCTGACAGACCCTTTGTTCCTTCCTCATTTTCTAGCTCTTCTTCCCCTGCTTCATTTTCTTTGAACTCTTCTTCAATCTGACCTTTCCCAATTTCTCCCTTCATGACTTTCTTAGGACCATCCCCTTTAGTCTCCCCGCTTTCTTCTATCAACAGATTCTTCATTATCACGCCCATCCAGGAAAAATAGATTCTTTTAAATGCATATTTGGGATTTTGGGAATTATCAATGTTATTTGATAATTGTGAAAGTGGTTGACTATAGTCAACGAAGGTGTCAAGTGAGGACACAGAGGTTCGAGAATCATGAGACACTGACTCGACTTAAATGGCATTTATATGACTAAATGTTATATAAATTATCTGGTATATGTGAATAGTGCAATATACATGTGTAGTGTACTTTTCTAGTAGTTTGATCTTGTTAAAGATCATTTTGAACGAATTAGAGATAACCCATGTGATGCGTTGCATAAAAGGTAGGTTATCTAGAAATTTCACAAAAATAGTTTTCGAAATATAATTATGTCGACAAACGAAACTTAGATAAAAATTGGTAAAATTTATAGCTTTCACTCGTGAAGCAATAAGATAGATGTGTCAAACGTTTCGAGGACTAACTAGAAGTTTTGAGAGCCGCGGGGAGGTAAATGTAATTTCTAAGAGTATTGCCTATATGTAGAAGAGGCAAGTTATTTTTCACCTTCACAACTTTTCCAAAATTCAAAATCAAAAGAGGGATTTGGGGATTTTGGGAATTGAGAGCTTGCCGACACAAATCGACGGACTTCTAGTCATTTATTTTCTTCCAAATTTCATATTCGAGCTCCTCGAGGTAAGATATACATTGTGATACCACTTAGGCCTCGTTTGGCTAAGTTTTCTGAAAAATTAAATTTATGGAAGTTTGGGAAAATATGTAAATGCTTATAGGAATCACTTCTAATCGGAGATTTGACGTTTAATCGGGCTACTAGTACTTTCCTCAAAGTTAGAGGACGATTACTCGAGGTATGAATTCTAAACTTATGTTATATAGGGAATTTTGGATGTTTTAAACATCATGTATGATATTATGATCCAGGCAAAAGTCATGTGTTAATTTAGGCCCGTTAAATTTAGCGAGTACGCATGAAAATCATGTTTGCATGACTTTGTGAGCATGGTAAATTTCTATGTGGGTCAAAGTGGAGTTTGGTACAAGTTCATGCCGGGGGTCGCATCTCGATGTTTGAGAGTTATGTAACGACAGCTACTTGCTTCATTTGGGAACCGGCCCTGCTAGAGCAGTTGGGTGCAATGGTTGAGAGACTCTGGACATGCCATTGGCATCGCAGTTGATAGACTTTGGGTTTTTCGATATACTAGATGAATGCATATCTCTCTCCCTAGAGACTATTTGATGTGGTTTAGATGTTTAAAGCATGAATTGCCATATATGCATATGTTTAGAATTGTACACTCAATGTATAGTTGATCTCCATTACAGTTATGAAGAAAGGAAAGAATAAGCGTGAAGAGTGTGGCCGTGGGAATGCCAGGGATCACCTTTTGTTTATGTTTTGTTTCCATTTTAAGTATGTAATAACGAATTTTGGGAAGTTCGGACTGTATTCTTAACTTAGAACTTTGGAATGGATTATCACAGTTGTAATATGTTTCAAAACTCCTTTTGGTTAAACTGTAATGAATCCAAACTTATGGATTCACAATTTGAATGCTTAACTTATCAAATTCGGATTTGGAAGGAGAGTGGATAGAGTTTTGTGAGTTGAGCCAAACAAGCCTTAGCTTGTTCCGTTATTGTTTCTTTTCATGGGTTTGTAAGATTAAACTTTGTTTTTGAAAGCTTGTTATAGTTTGTGAAGTTTGGAATTATTTATGCATGTTTGGAGTGGTGTAAGAAGTGAAGGTTGAATAGATTCTGAGCGAAATTCTACTACTAGAAGGAACTCTGCTAAAGGGTCATTTGACCGGTCGAAGGAGGTCGTTGAACCGGTCTAAATACCCGCTGCATGTTTTCTTTTTCTACTCCTTCTGGAAATAATTTAAATGTTTTGATTGGTTCTTAGGGTACCTTTAGGACCCCTTTTAAAATAAATTCATCCGGTTCAAAATATAATTACGGTTTCAAATTTATACGGATTTTACAACTCAAAAGGTATCGTTTCCTAAGGTTTTAAATATGCAAGGTTGTTTTAAAGTTTTTTTCGGCTGTGTTTACTTTTATTGAATTGGATAAGCCTCGGTAGTGTGCCACATGTCCTATTTCCACCTATGGCTGGATGGGTCATGACATTTATTGGTATCAAAGTAATAGGTAACAAAACTTTGGGAACGTTCGACATTGAGTGGAGTGTTGAGTGAATTGACCCATATTCTAGAATGCATTCACATATTGTAGAGATATTTGATGTATATGGTATGTTGTTTTACATACATAATTATGTTATTGTTATACATGCGTAGTATTTATGCATTCGTAAATCGGTGAAATCATGCAAATGTAGAGCTGTGTGATGAGATAAGGCTTACCAGGCATTATCATAGACCTTGTGTGGTGATACGAGGGAGAGATCATATCCTAGTAGTGACGAACTATTGAGTTTCTAAGCAAAGACAAATTGACTTTTGATCGAATCGGTGAATGTTTTAAACAATAGTGATAAGTTTTCTTTGGGGGATCTAACCAAGAACAGAGTTTGAGTAGTAAGCGTCAGAGGAGATTTCCTTATAGTTCACATAGAGAATGAAAAGTGATTACTCATTGTTGAGTTTTGGGATTAGGATTGATTGATAAGAGTTCTGCTTCAGCCATAGGTTAGTTGTCGTGATGTGAAAGAATAGAGAGGTACAGTTAGGTTTTTATGACAGAAAGATAGTCCACTAGCATGTATTTCTCGTGTATGGGGTAGGTGAGGAATCTCTTACCTTATCTTACGGTGTTAACCTATGGTGTGATCATATGAGTTATCTTATGATTTCTTTTATGGTGTATGATGGGTAGTTGAAGAATCTATCAACTAATTGTATAGTATTGAGATGATCGGATGGTTGAGGAATCTCTCAACCTATCTTACGGTATGTATTGGGGGTTGAGGAATATCTCAACGGATTATGAATATCATGGTTGTTGAGGAATCTTTCAATAGAACCTAGTTTCGAGTGGTTATGGTAGCATAGTGGATTTAGATATGGTACGAGGATTAGTAGCGGATGCTACCAGTGGAGGTATAAGTGGAAAGGTTAGATTTAAGGATTAACCTATGATGGGGGGTTAAGAACGGGAATGATAGAGTATGCTTTGACGGTTTGAAACTATAGTTGGTAGAAGTTTAATTGATGACATACTTCGGGAGTGGTTCCTTAGACTTGATGATTATGTGCGTATGAATGTAACGATAAGGATGATATAGGTTAGAGGAGAAACCGCAGAACTGCTTGATGGAGAATAAATGAATGGAAATGATTAAGAATAGGATTTTTTTGGCGTTTTGAGGTGGGTGTCAAAGGAAGTATAATAAAAGACGTAAGAATATAGGACTTGAGGTAAAGGATAAGTGTAACTGATTGAACGTGATAAGAGATTCGGAGAAATTAAATTGATATTTGGATATCATAAGGATAAGAGGATCTTGGTAGGGATTCCTATAGAGAAGTTCGTTATTACAGGGAGTTGCAGTGCAGACAACCATGAACCTTGCGTGGTTCGATGAGTTTTTGACGTTTTTGAGCACTTTTTGGTGGTTCTAAAATGGTTGGGAAGAAGCCCCAAATGTCTTGTGAGTTTGGGGACTTTTAAAGATATTAAATGGAGGAAAATTTGATCCAAGGGGTACTTGGACCGGTCGAAAGGGGCGTCGAACACCCCTCTGCCCAAACCAGTGATTTCGAAAACATTTTTCGTCGACTTTTACGAAAATGGGCATAACTCTTTCTAGAAAATTCAGATTCGTACACCGTTTTTTGCATTGGAACTAGGACTCAAAAAGATATCTTTTGATATAAAATTTAACCATATTTTCTAAATGACCATTTTTCCCTTGGGCTGTTTTGTCACAGAAAAGTTCTTTGAAGATGTCTAATCTAAGCTTTCCCTGCTAATTGTGTATTTTAAATAAATTGAAAATCTTTTGATGCTTTTAAAACATCATGGAGTGTTTGAAGTGAGTTGTAGTCAATAGGAAGTTAGGAATACGACAATTATTACAACACTAAACAAGAGTAGTTGTAGAAATGGATAGAGTAAAGAGACTTTGGGTAAGCCAAGTTAGAAAGATGAAAATGTAAATTAGGAAGATGAATCTTTGATGATAAAGTGAACAGGAATGGTAAGAGTGGGATGAAGACTTGGTTGTACATTGAGTACATTATTAGATATGATCATAGGAAGGTAAGGTGGTTAAAGGACAATGGTGGATACAATGGCAAGCTAGTTATCCTGGATTCCAACAAGGTTGGAGGATTTTGAGAATGTCAGATTTCATCCCTAAGAAAATTTTCAAAGTTTAAAATATTTTAAAACTAACTTTTGTTTAAATGAGAAAAATAGTATTGAATACTTGTGATAAGGTATCAAGTAGACTTTAGAAGACGAGTATCATGGAAGGATATAGTATGCTTAGTGCTTGGGATACAACGGTGTTTGTCAAATGAATGAGCTCTACGTGGGCAGATTATGAACTTGGAAATTTTAAAGTAAGGGGTTAGTGAAATGTTGTACACTTGGACTTAGTAAGCTGGAGGTAGTGCCACTAAACGAGTTGACTTGAGTATTATTGTAAAGGGAACTTGATCTTGGTTTAAGTATTGGAGTAACCCGAGGTTATGAATGATTTGAAGTTTTGAACAATCAGGAACTTGATGAGATCTGTAAAGTGTGAAGCACTTGAAGATAATAGTTATGAATGGGTTGACATTAGTATCGGAGTGAGAATGGGTGACCTTGAGTATTATCACAAAAAGTATGTGAATTGAAAGTTGATAGGGAATTTATCAAACACAATGAGACCATGGTCTTGATTGGAAAGATCACATTTCTAATTTGTCTTCAGATATTTAGGGGAATAGTATGAATACTTGATCAACAGGTTCTTTGAGAACAACGAATTTGAGATCAGAATAGCAAAGATAAAGGATTAGAGAATTTGAATTGGAATTAAGTCAGGCTAACTAGAGTTATGAAATATTAAACTATTAAATAAGGTATAGTGTCTTGAGATGTTATACATAGAGTATACGTTTAGTGTAAAGGATTGTCAGGAACTCAGTAAGTGTTGAGATACATAAGTACGATTAGTATGGGCTTGTGTAAAGGTAAAAGTGAAATACTAGAGACTTATGGAGTCATATAACTACGTAAATGGTAGTGAATCTACTTGGACTGATAGTCTAAAGGATAGTAGAAAAGTAGAGTATATATGAGATAAGAATGGACTACATTACAATTGAGATCTCCGACAGAAAAGTAATTGACTCAGGGTGTGTGTATATTACGTGAATAAGAATGGATTGTGAGGGGTAAAAGGTTTGAGATAGGAACAATGTATGTTCTGAGTATGGTAATGCATCATGATGATCACTGTGGTACGTGTATGATTGACTAAGTCAATTTTGGTTCACAATATTATTTATTACGACGGATATTGAGGTAATTATGTTGTGAAAGAGATGAAAGTGTTATGTAAAATTTCAAAATAATTTGTTTTATAACATGAATGAGAAATGTATTTGACTTTGTTAAAAGTTTTAAATCAAAAGTTTAAGGTGTAATCTTTTATGTTAATAGACGGTAGTTCGAGTACAGAATTGGAGAAATAAATGACAAGTGAGTTAACTATTCGGGACATCAGGTGGGCTTGAAGAAGTAGAATGATATGAAATTGCCAGTTGGGAATTCGGATCATGTCTTACGAAACATGTATGATTGGAAGAATAATATGAGGTTGGATTAAACCGAAATCAAATTTGATAGGGAATGAGAGTCATTTGAAAATATATTATCGTTCTACAGGTATTCCGCGATTCGCAGGATAACGGATTGAATCTATGGTATATAAAATAGTTGGTTGCGACATTGACTTATCGACAGAGTATGTATATATGATAGTACTCAGTTTTGGTTCACTTTGAGATGAAAAATTGTGTATAGTTGTTAACCAGTTGAGACGCGTTGTAAACGACATTTAGTCTAAAAGAAAGATGGGTGAAAGTGAGACGAGTTATTTCCTTAGCTTTAGGTATTGTGATGAAACTTTTGAGTTTCGAAAAGTATATGTGACAAGTACGATGAAATGATATCTGAGTTGACGTTGTGGCATTGTGATGTGATGTGATGTGATGTTAGGATTGACTATTTGAGTGTGTTCTACTAAGGTGTTGATGTTTTACTGATCGAGATGTTTCGATGTATTGTTCGTATTCGATGTGAATCTTCAATCGAATTGAGACAGGGTCTCTGAGGATTTATTTTCCTTCAAAGCATGAGGATTTATTTTCCTTCGCGAGAATGTGATATCTCAGTAGAGACATGTGGTTTGAGATGAGACAAACGTTGGAAGTAATTAGGGGAGATCTGTGTGACATGAGGAGATAGTACAAGTTTGGGGACAAACTTCCTTTTTGGAGGAGAGAGTTGTCACACCCATCCCGAAAAAATATATTCTTTTAAATACATATTTGGGATTTTGAGAATTATCAATGTTATTTGATAACTCTGAAAGTGTTTGACTGTGGTCAACGGAAGCTGTCAAGTGAGGACACGGTGGTTCGAGAATCATGAGATATTGACTCGATTTAAATGGCATTTATGTGACTAAATGTTATTTGAATTATCTGGTATATGTGAACAGTGCAATATACCTGAGTAGTATACTTTTCTGGTAGTTTGATCTTGTCAAAGATTATTTTGAACGAACTAGAGAAAACCCATGTGATACGTTGCATAAAAGGTAGGTTATCTAGAAATTTTACGAAAATAGTTTTCAGAACGTAATTACGGCGACAAACGGAACTTAGATGAAAACTGGTAAAATATATAGCTTTCACTCGTGAAGCAATAAGATAGACGTGTCAGAGGTTTCGAGGACTAACTAGAAGTTTTAAGAACTCGTGGGGGAGATCAATGTAATTTTTTAGAGTATTGCCTATATATAGAAGAGGCAAGATATTTTCTCTTTCACAACTTTCCAAAAGTCAAAATCAAAGGGGGATTTGGGGATTTTGGAAACTGAGAGCTTGCCCACACAAATCGATGGACTTTTGGCCATTTAGTTTCTTCCAAATTTCATATTCGAGCTGCTCGAGGTAAGAGCAACATTTTGATACCACTTAGGCCTCGTTTAGCTAAGTTTTTCGAAAAAAAATTAATTTATGGAAATTTGGGAAAAACATGTAAATACTTGTAGGAATCACTTCTAATCGGAGATCTGACGTTTAATCAGGCTACTAGTACTTTCCTCAAAGTTATAGGACGATTGCTCGAGGTATGAATTCTCAACCTATGTTATATAGGGAATTTTGGATGTTTTAGACATCATGTATGATATTGTGATCCGAGCAAAACTCATGTGTTAATTTAGGCCCATTAAATTTAGCGAGTATGTATGAAAAACATGTTTGTATGACTATATGAGCATGCTAAATGTCTATGTGGGTCAAAGGGAGTTTGGTACAAGTTCATGCTGGGGTTCACCTCTCGATGTTTGAAAGTTATAGTAGCGACTGCTACTTGCTTGGTTTGGGAACCGACCTTGCCAGGCTTGCCATTGCCATCGCAGTTGATAGACTTTGGGCTTACTGATATATCGGATAAATGCGTATCCTCTCCCTAGAGACTATTTGATGTGATCTAGATGTTTAAAGCATGAATTTCCATATATACATATGCGTAGAATTGTACACTCAACATATATTTGATCAATGGAGATTTACTCCATTGCAGGTATAAAGAAAGGAAAGAAGAAAAGCTTGAAGAGTGAGGCTGTGGGAATGCCGGGGATCACCTTTTGTTTATGTTTTGTTTCAAATTTTAAGTGTATAATAACGAATTTTGGTAGTTCGGACTTTGTTCTTAACTTATAACTTTTAAATGGATTAGTGCAGTTGTAATATGTTTCAAAACTCCTTTTGGTTAAGTTGTAATGAATTCGAGCTTATGGATTTGCAATTTGAATGTTTAACTTGTCAAATTCGGATTTGGAAGGAGGGTGGATAAAGTTTTGTTAATCAAGCCAAACAAGCCTTAGCTTGTTCAGTTATTGTTTATTTTCATGGGTTAGTAAGATTAAACTTTGTTTTTGAAAGCTTGTTATAGCTTGTGAAGTTTGGAATTATTTATGCATGTTTGGAGTGGTGTAAGAAATGAAGGTTGAATGGATTTTTAGCAAAATTCTGCTACTAGAAGGAATTCTGCTAAAGAGTCATTTGACTGGTCGAAGGGGGCCGTTCTACTAGTAAAAAACCTCCCTGCATGTTTTCTTTTTCTACCCCTTCTAGAAATAATTTAAATATTTTGATTGCTTTTTAGGGTACCTTTTGGGCCCCTTTTAACATAAATTCATCCGATTCAAAATGGAATTACTTTTTGAAATTTATACGGATTTTACAACTCGAAAGGTATCGTTTCCTAAAGTTTTAAATATGCAAGGTTGTTTTAAATTTCTTTTTTAGCTGCGTTTATTTTTATTGAATTGGATAAGCCTCAGTAGCGAGCCACGTGTCCTATTTCCACCCGTAGCGGGATGGGTCGTGACATTCATAGCCGAACCATCCAGTGTACAAATCCAATCCTTGACAACAATCGATTTTGCAGGTGCCTGTAAGTAGGGGTCTTCATAATTAGTGATCTTGTGTGAGAAGAAGATCTCAAACCTTGGCTTCAAACATTTGTTGTTATGGCATGGCTCCGGAAAGCCACAGAAGGGAAATCTTCTCGTTCTTTGATGAAGTACCTATTGAGCATCTTTGCGTATGGCACCAGTGGTGCGTCAGCAGCTTTCTTTTTCTCTTTCAACTCTTTCCTCGACGATTGATAACCTAATCCATGAGTGTGAGTTTGTGTCTTAATGTATGAAAACTCTGACAAATCTTGGTGCTTTTTACCTAAACCCATACCTGGAAAGAATCCAATTCTCCTCATGATCCCTGCGATTAATGGACTTGCATATTGATCAAAACATGACGGTAGAAATTCCCGCGATTTTCCATCCTCCAGCATGTTGACGAACTCAAAACCCCCTAAACTTGTTTCTTCCCTTTATAGATGTACTTCTAACACTGGAGCGCTGGATGAGGCCTTGTTCACATGAACCCAACTGTCCCCAAGAATGTCATAAATTTTATTCTCCCAAATGCACTTGACCTTTTGATGGATTGTTGACGAAATTGCACACAAATTGTACAACCAGGGCCTACTCAACAACAAATTAAAAGAGGCGGGGATGTCAATGATCTGAAACTCAGCTTCCTTTTCTAACGGTCCAATAGTAAGATTAAGAAAAATAATGCACATGACCGTCCTTTGGGTGTTGTCATAAGTCCTTACCTTGTGCTCGGATGGTATGAAAGTTGACTCAGTACCTGCAAAGGCTAGACGTGGATGGTCTAGCGGCATGAAACGCCATTAGCGGTTAAACTAAGTGAGGGTACCCTTAAGGTTACCACCACTAAGGTAAGTTATTCATCATATCTTATTCTCAGAACCGTGTCTCGTTCAAACCCAATCATACCCTTCGAAGCTTAGCCCAAAACTGAACTGACCAACGACATTGACTGAAAGAAGACTTAACCAAATGCATTTACAGGTCAAGAAAGAACAACACTTGACAATGAATCGCTTGATCGAACACGTCACTGATGATCCTCAGGTCACCCGTAAGACTGAACTCATCATGACGATCCTCAGATCAAGAATGCGGGATATTAACAGTCACTTGATTGAACACGTCATGACGATCCTCAGGTCACCCGCACATAGCCGAACACGTCATGCTGACCCTCAGACCAAGGGTGCGGAATTTAGTCAATCACTTGATCGAACACGTCATGACGATCCTCAGGTCATCTGCACTTGACTGAACACATCGTGCCGATCCTCAGACCAAGGTACAAAACATTTCACAACTACCCAATCGATTCCATGGAATTACCGAAGGACTAACTCTGCAAGAAATATCCGAACATGACACGAAAGTTTACGAATTAACTTTGACCGGAAGTCACACGACAATAAATAAAGCTCAATGTCCCTTCTTCGTATTAAATCTGTTATTAAAGGTTTTATCGTTATTCTACGCGTTCGTACGTTTCGTAGTATAGTTCAATAATAACATCCATTTATACTTTCGAAGTTACATTTATACATCCGTCATTCTGTTTTATATAATAATATACTTACGATGAGAACTTACCCAATCACTATCAACGCAATAATCATGCTGTACAGCATACTTAAAGCTTGGATATGAACTTTCAACGGTCATTAAACTATATTCATACAATGGAAAACATAGCACGTAGCTCATAGATTTATAACATGAATTTAATACCAATAAACATATAGATGAAACCCTTAACATACTCATCCACGCAATAGCACTACCATAGCACAAGATTAAGATTTTCATAACAACACAGGTACTGAAAAACTAGCATCAACAATCAACACCATGCATAAACAAAACATCATACAAAGAGCTACAGAATCTGCCAGGATACATTTTCACTGTGTTGACTGAAACAACATTATTTATTTGGGCATGATAAATTGCTTTGTAGATCAAACTCAAAACTAGAACATTATAGGTATTTGAATCATCTTCATGTACAGAAAAATCTAGCTTCAATTACATTTTTGACCTGCTCAAAATATTTATTTTACTTAGATATTTCTATATTTTCAGACTGCTCTGTCCCATATTTATAGTACTGCATTATACGTGACGTTCACCTATGAAGGATTCATTTTTAGACCAGCCTATAGAAGAGTTATTTATAGATAAATGAGTCAGCTTTCTCCACAAAAACATCTAGCCTAATTCAAATTTTTGAGCTACTCAAAACGTTCATTTTACTAAACTATGTTCTGCTGAAAGTTTCTATTTCCCAGATTTATAACACTGTGTAGTACATGCATTTCACCTATGAAGGAATGATTTCTAGACTAAGCTATAGGTGAGTTATTTGTAGATAAATGAGTTAGCTTTCTTCACAAAAAAACCTAGTCTAATTCAGATTTTTGAGCTACTCTAAACATTCATTTTACTAAACTATGTTCTGCTGAAAGTTTCTGTTTCCCAGATTTATAACACTACGTTATACATGCATTTCACCTATGAAGGAGGGATTTTTAGACTGAACTGTAGAAGAGTTATTTGTAGATAAATGAGTTAGCTTTCTCCACAAAACACCTTGCCGAATTCAGATTTTTGAGCTGCTCCAAACGTTCATTTTAATAAACTATGTTCTGCTGAAAGTTTCAATTTCTCAGATTTAAGGATTTGTCTTGCATGGCATGGAATCCTCAAAATAGCAACATCAAGCTCTTGCTAAACATCACTACATACTATATAGGTTCTAAAGTAAGTTAGTAAACTCACCAATACTTGAAATTTGGTTTGAATGAAGGATTGAGCTTAAGGAGCTTGAGCTTAAGCTTCTATGGTAGAAGCTTCCTCTTCTTCTTCTTATGTTTCTTCTCTCTCTCTAAGAAATTTATCTCCTAACTCTCTCTAACTCTATATGTGTTGATTATGGAGACCAAGAGAGTAAAATGCATGCTTGTGGGTGTGTTTATATAGAAATGGTAGAGAGACATGTGTCTCTATGCATGCTAGGACACATGTCCAACATGTGGACAAGTGTCACAAGAGGTGACATGGACTGCCATGTGGCCGACCATGTGGGGCCCACCTCGGATTGTGTGCAACTTTCTTGATTTGCTTGCATAAGTTCCTCGATATACGTTTCAGTCTCGATTTACGTGCAAACTGTTATTATTTCTAATGTCCGGGTTCGGGTACTTGACTAAGCTGAGTTTTATTACGGTCGAGCTGGTACGATTATTACAATCTAATTAATAATACTACAACACGTCAAAACCGTCACGCAATTAAAATAATATAATAATAATAATATAGTCGGTCCAACACAGAAATTCGAAAAAAAAAACTGATATTATTTAATGAAAAAAAAATTACAGGTATTACATCATGTGAGGAGAAAGAGAGAAAAGACCAAAGAGAGGGCTATTTTAGATATTATACTCCATAGTTGATGTGTATCTAATTTATAAAAAGTACTCCCTCAGTCCCACAAATAAGTGTCCTCATTTCATTTTTTGGATATCCCACATTAAGTGTCCACTTTCCTAAATTGGCATATAGCTTTTACTTACTTTCCAAAACTACCCTTATAATAAAGACAAATTAGCATTTATTTGTGATCCCAACACAAGCAAAAAGTCAAACACCCATCACATCTAAGAGTAAATTTGGAAAGTGACCATTGAATGAACAAAAAAAAAATAATATAATACAACTTTTTTAAACAATCTGCAAAATGGAAGTGGATATATACTTATTATGGGATGGAGAGAGTACTAGACAGACTTTTAAATACTCCACATAAAGTTGACTGAATTTTAATTATCCCAAATTGAAAAATGCAGTAGCTGGTAGAGTGCTAACCATCTACTAACACCTATCTGTAGAATTACTGACATTTTTCAAAGTAGCACACTTAATATACTGGTCGACCAACTAATCGATCTAGTCCCCGCTACTCAATAGAAGTACATTTATCAATCTAGATTGTTGTACCGGGAACTGAATTGTAGGTAGTATAGTGATCCCTGTTGAGACCCTAAAATAAAATCCACTACACTTTGTAGCGAATCTAATAGTAGAGAGGAACATATAAAAATCATTCTCTTCCAGAACACCAAAATATCAAAATCTTCCTCGCTCTCCCTTACCTTGTGCTTTGGACACTCTGTCCTGATGTGCCCAAATTTGTGACAATAGTAATACTTGATATTCTTCATAGATTTTCGCTACCTTTTCTATAACCCTTCTTACTCCTTCTAGGCAAACCTTTCGCCTGCTCTCAGTACCTTCACTAATCAATTATTTTATAACTATTTTGTTATTATTAACCATCATCTACTCTTAAAGCTTACATTGTTATAAAAAAGAGTAACTTAATTATCTATTAACAAGTGGCATGCTCATGTAATGCACGGGATCTAACATTTTAAAAATAATTTGTAAAATCATTGTGTTAATTCTATAAATTAAAACAATTGTGAATATATTACATAAAATAATAATGAACTGCTTATAAAAGCTAGGTTAAAAAAAAAAAAGGAAGATGAAGAAGAAGAAGAAGAAGAAGGAACACCACACCTTAAAATTGGAGCACTACAAAAACTTGAAGGACAAACTTTTTAAATCATGAAAATGTCGAGAAAATCAAAGATTGAAATTGGCCAAATTGATTGGAATATAAAATGTAATATACTGAATCCATACCATATCCTACTAATAAGTTTAAAAAAAAAATGAAAAAAATAAATATAAAATAATTCTACCGTAGATTTTTATGTACACCATATCTTATCTACTAAAATACGCATCATAAAAGCGTATTGATGGAGAATTGATGTGTGATAAAATTGACACGTGGCAGAACCTAAAAATTCTATTATATATATATAGGGATTTTCTAACTTACAGGATAGGAGACTTTTAGTGACGAAAAACACAGTTTTAGTGGCGAAATTTTTCGTCGCTAAAAGTTAGAACCTTTAGCAACAAAAATTTCGTCTCTAAAAACCTGTTTTTTGTCGCTAAAAGGGCTGCTATATGCTGCTAACTTACAACCATCATGTTGTAAATTAGCAGCCCCATATATATATTATAGATTTTGTAGCCCCTTAGGTGTGAGCCCATTGTGAGTGGCCTTTGTCCACGTGAAACACAACTTACTAGTGGGTCTGTCCAGGTAATGTGTTGCATCTGGTATTAGGAGGTGGCTTGATTTGAACACATGACCTTTGGCATAGTACAACGTTAACAACCATATACTTTAAAAGTTTAATACCTCGTTCGTCGTCAAGGTCTATAAATAAGTGAAAATTATCATGATTCATAACAACAATGTTATAGGCACTAAAAAAGTGCATTGAATGATCGGTGCTCTCTATTTTGGTGGATCCCATGCATACAAAGCATGAGTTCTACCGAAATAGAGGGCACCGATCATTCGGTGCACCAATTCGGTGCACTTTTTCAGTGCTCCAAGACTTACTCGATTCATAATTTTCCATGATACCATGAATGAAATCATTTTTGCTCACCTAATTTTGGTCACCAATTGCTCACTCAGACCTCCACTGAGTGACATATGTTTCATTTCATTTCCATTTTACCCTTTTGTATCAATAAATTACTGAAATGGGATACACGTCACATTAGAGACGTGGGAGAGCAATAGGTGAACAAAAATGCTCTCTGTCATGAATAGTGGTTGAGACCTCAACACGCATAATTTTTTCCGCAAGTGAAATTAATTTTACGTTAGTTGAATAATCAAAACAATGAAATTGTTATTAACTTTAGATTATCCAATTGTGATTAACACTGCTTTTTCAACAGAAGGAAACAAACAAAATTATTTGAAATTGGAAAAGCAAAGAATAAATCTTGTGAAATACTAATGGCAACATTATACTTGCAATTATTAAGAAAGATTTCAAATTAAACACGAAGTAGTAGGACTTGAAAAATCAATTGTGTGTTGATGTATTGGGTAGAGGTTTCCCGGAAAGGAAGTGCATGATGAGTGAAAGTGCTCTTGCAGGTTGGTAGCTTGGCACCTGATGCCCAGCCCCTCTAACAGTAGCAAATGTTAGGTCTCCTTTGTACTCTTGTGTATATCCACCAACCTGCGAGAAAATAACAAATTGTAACAAAAGCTAAAAAAAAAAATAAATAAAAAGAACAAAGAAAAACATGTCGAGATATTTATGTTTATGTCGCCATTTAGTTTATGAAGCTATACATTCATAGAGGCAGTCTCTAGAGCTGACGTTCATTTACGATCGCTTTTAGCGATGAAAATTACTGTTGCTAAAGTCGAAATCACATTTAACAACGGTGCTGTACATTTTTAGCGAGCCTAGCCGTACACCTTATATATGTGTGTGGTCAAGATGCTTCAACAACCTGGTACTAGAAAAAAAAAATCAAGCGGTTGAGTGGTTAATTTAATAAATAAAGGGTCCAAGAAAAAATTCTTAGAAGAATATATATAAGACAACCAATAATGTTAGGCATACAACCAACGATCCAAGTGGTCAAATTGTACCACTTTGATCTCTCCAATAGAGAGATTAAGGGTTCGATTTCCTTTAAGGGAAATTCTTGCCCCCCATATTTGTGTTCAATTGGAATGAGTGGCCTTTGTTGGACTTTACTATAGGCCATTGTGGGACTGTGGGGTTGGGTTGGGTTGGGTTGGATTGGGTTTGTGTGCGTGTGTGTGGTGTGTGTGTTGTATTCAGCCGTGACTCAGGTAAGACTCAAAAAAAAAAAAAAAAACTAGACACACAATACCAATCACAACACATGCTTTAAATGCATGTACCTTGTACTTCCCAAAAAAGTATGAGCCCTATGTGAAAATTTCACAAAAAAATGTGAACTCTGTGTAAAAAATCCACATACCACAAAATACATGTATTTAAAACATAATTGTAATTTGTGTTATGATTGGTATTGTATGCCTAGCACTATTGATAAAACAACAAAAAAAACATTTGGCCCAAAAACCAATTAGAGCCTATTTAGGTGATACAACTGCGATGGAACAACTCATGGAGTAAAACGTGGATTGTGGCTCATTTGGCGCAAACTGCAATAAATGTGGATTGGGAAAAGCTGGGGTAACCCAGCTAAGTTTTGATCGCAGTCAAACTGCCAGTCAGCTTACTGATAAAATGTCGCTCATGCCCCTTGTGTTTCTAAGGAATTACGATCCTGTCCACTAAAAGGCTAAAATACAGAGATTGTCGCACTAATTAATAATTAATAATTGAAAATTCATTTTGTCTATAAATACCCCTCTTGTTTTCATGATATACCAAAAAGTAGTCCTTTAAAACGACAAATGGTACCGTCCTTCTTGTTCATTTATGTAATTATGTGTGTATCAGTATATATATATATATATATATATTTAGGATCGGGCTAAATATACCATTTTTTTTTATTAAATATGGTGCATTTAGCCCTGGCCACCCTATATTTATAAATGCATGAAAGTGACAAATTTAGCAAAAAAATATGGTGCATTTAGCCCCGGCCACCCTATGTTTATATTATAGAGAATTTAATAGCTCAACAATTCATTAGACTTTAATAAAAAAGAATGTTCATTTTTTTTATATGTACTAATCAAATTAAACTTACTATGTATACAACAATAATATAATAGTATTACTATATAATGACATAAGGATAATTCTTGGGCACATAAGAATCTCACATAAACAAGATGTATAAACCACAATGTGTCTATCTCTCGATCTCCTGGTGGGGTCCACTGAGCCTGTGGGGTCCACAGTATCCGTGGGGTCTATAGAGGAGAGATAGACACATCTTATTTATGTGATATTCTTATATGCCCCAAGAGTTATCCAATGGCATAATTATCTTTAGGATATTAAAATCACTTTTGTATTTATGTAATTAACCTAACACTTACAATCTATTATGCCACTATAATCGCTTTTACTGTTAGGTGGTCTTGAGTTTTCTCAACCCCCAAAACTAGCTCATGAGGTGAGGCTTTCCCTCACACTTATAAACCGACCACCAGCTCCGTTTACATCCGATGTAAGAAATCCTAACAATCTCTCCCTCACACGTCTTTCTCACCCTTGTGATTGTTGGGCCGAGAATCGAGATGTTGTAAGCTGGATTGTAATACTAGTGTTGGGTGGTCTTGGGCATTTTCAACCCCAAAAGCTAGCTCAGGAGGTGAGACTTTCTTTCTCTCACACTTATAAACCAACCACCAGTCCCTTCCTGCGAAAACCCCAATAATTTTGTTGGGATAAAACCATACCCCAACTTTTATAACTACACTTTATCCAAACACTGTAACTATTATAATCAATTACGTCGATAATCCTTTCTGATAAATTCTATCACAATCGCAAAACGTAAATCCCAGATAGGCTCTTAGTCACTTTTCAATGGAGTTTTTAACTTTTTTTTTTTTTTTTTTTTGAAAGGGTTGCAATTGAACTATTAAATTGGGTAAAATTTAACTAACTCATGTTTTTGTTCCTTTTGGTGGGCACGTGTCAGGGTAGAGAAGGTTTGTTCTGCCTTACCCACCTAATTTAGTTGAATTAAAGACATTATAATTATTATTATTATTATTTTAATTTTGTTATCCAACTCTGCATAATCCATATAACTATTATATTATAAATTTAGGTAAAAGCCCCTTGAACAAATTGTCAAAAGTTTAAAGTTCAATGCAATTCTTAATTTATTGAAATGTCCCTAAAATATGAAATTTCACTTAATATTAATGAGCAATTCAGCGAAATTTAACTTATTATTCATGTAAAGTCCAGTGAAATTTTTACTTAATATGTATACATGGAGGACATTTTTCTAATTAGAAATTATAATTGTCCGTAACTCTAACATAAAATGATTTGATTTTTTAATTTTATGAAGAGTGACAACAATTTAACACCTCTTTAGGTACATTTTGTGTTGTAATAAAGATATGGGCAATGCTAGGGACACAAACATATTTCACTAACACTTACTAACGCACTCTATCTCCTAGTGGTACTGCGGGGTCGCAGGGTCCAGGGATCCCGCAGTACCACTAGGAGAGAGATAGTGTGTGTTAATAAGTGTTAGTAGAATTTATTAGTGCCCCATATATTACTCTAAGTAGTAGGGATGCACAAAAAACCCGTTACCCGAAGACCCGACCCGATCCGAACCGATTGGGTCGGGTTGGGTCGGGTCTGTTCGGGTCCAGTTGTATGTTAATTGTTTTGGGTCGGTTCGGGTCTGTTTTGGTCCGGTGAATAGACAAACTGTTTTTGCTAATTAATTGTTTATTTTGGTGACAAAGTACTCATTTTTCTTTTCATTATATCCATGAGTATATAAAACATAACCACCTTATTAATTTGAAGTTTTATAGGTTGCACATTATTATATCCATGAATATATAAACATTATATCCACTTTCTAATGGTGGGAATTAATTTTTATGACTCTCCACCCTCATCAATCTTTTTAATGGATATATTATACATAGAAGAATAGGTATCCACTAATGAATATAAATATAAATAACAATAAAATAAAATATAAGAAAAAATATATAAATTTTTTTTTAAAAAAAAAGCTGGGTTGTGGCCCAGACCCGACCCGAACCAAAGTTACTGGGTCGGGTCGGTCCGTGTCCAAACCTCATCGGTTCGGGTCTGGGTCTCAAAACATGGAACCATTCATAATCGGATCAGTTCCAGTTCTATAGAGACCCGACCGACCCAACCCATGTGCAGCCCTACTCTAAAGATATTATTGGTCCTGCCTTGTATATGTGGCATAAGTCATGTTGACACAAATGAAAATAAACCTTTTTTGGCTAATTCGAAAATGAAAATTAGACAAAATGAAAAAGAAATTAGTGAAAAAGAAATATGATTAAAAAAAAAAAAAACATTACCTCTCCATGGAAAAACCAGGGATGCCATTGAGTCTTTACGGGAAGCCTCATCGTACCAAGTGAATACTTGGTTGAAGTGACTGGTACCCTTCCATCTGTGTCTCCACTGCATTCAATTTCAACAAAATTCCTCATCATATCTATACATTAATTAATTATATGTATATACACATATATATATATATATATATAATATAATATACTACTCTTATAACTACTATGTTAAGTAGGTAAATAGCTACACTAATACTCTCTCTTCTAGTGGTCCGTCTTTAACTATTTTTTCTCTTACTCCGTATTTGTTTTCTTCACACTTTGCAAGCATATGTAAGACACGATCAAATTTCTAATTTCTTAAGAATGATAGAGCAGAGGCCCACTCTTTAATAAAGATAGAGTGCTCTCTTTGAAAATTTTTCTTATATATATATATATATATATGTTTGAGTGTGTATATAATAAAAGATGGATATAAATCTATAAACATCTCCTAGGATGTTCTCAACAAATATGAATACTCTATCTTTCTCTATTTCATCAACTATAAATATGAGTCTCCAAATTAGCTGGACTATTTTGGATACCATTTTGAGTCCCTAATGGAGCTCATTTTTATTTTTACTTTTTTGGCCAAGAGGAGCCAAAAGGACATTTATAAATATGCCCACCTAACATATACAAAAAAACAAAAAAGAAACAATGAAGAAGACTATGAGCTTACCTAAATATCCACACCCGAACTCCACTAGCCATGATTTCGTTTAGGAGGGGAATCATTGTGGACGGGCTGTCTTCCCAATCTTTGATGACATCACTGCAATGTTGGAGCAAAGCCTTAATTTGTTAGATATTATCTTGCAAAAAAACTGCCTTGAGTTTGGGGTTTATAAAACAGAGGCCCTCTCTTTATTTAAGAGAGAGCGTCCTCTCCATAGAATTTTCGTATACATATAATATATATATATATATATATATGTACCTGCATGGTTGCCAATCATACTTGAGCTTGGTCACATTGGCATGGAGGGCCTCTTGAACTTCAGGGCGATTCAAATAAGCATAAACATAATAATCACTACATGGATCAAAATTTTTCAGCTGCATCAACAATTAGTACCATCTTTTAGTGTGTACATAACCATAACCATAGCCCTGAAGTGAATTTGGGTGAAAACATAGTAGTCTGTCTTGAATATATTCTTTATCTATAAATTTGAACTAATATGCATGGAAACTACTTGATCTCAGCCGAATCATTTTAATACTAAAACAAGTTAATCTTATCATGGACTGGCGAGTACTTCTTGGATTTCCGAATCAACCTCTAACACTGTTTTTGATTCAGGTATTCTGGGCCCACAACGAAAGGAGAAGAAAAGAAAAACAGTATTATATGAAATTTTGCCACATAAGAATTCAATTTGATTAATTTCACTAGTTAGGGATTTCTGACCAAAGTCATTTTTACAAAAAAAAAAAAAAAAAAAAAAAAAAAAAAAAATTGGTTGTCCTTTAAACCCAATTGATCCATTATGAGGGTTTTTATTATTGATTTTTTTTTTTTTTCAAGACCAAAATTCTATCTGAATAACAGGAGTTTCAAGAAGTGATTGACAAAATTACAAGTGATCAACTTACTGAAGCCTTCTTGGGCTTGGATGTGAGATTAGTGGAGAAGCATAATGGAGCATATATGTTGTATATATCTATATCATTGACCTCCTTGTCAACTTCATCAGTAGCCTCATTGCACTCATCATTCTGAGCGGTCTCAGTGGGAGAAAAATCACAATATTTGTGGATTTGATTTCCAGTTTCATCCGAAATGAGAGCGTGGGTAGCAAAGTAATCGTACATTCCTCTTTGGTCTGTCTCATCATTGATCACCCCATTCCCAATCTGCATTGCCAATTTACGTTCATGTATATATGTTGAATTGAACTGAGTGTACATCATGTGAATCATACATGCATACCGTATAATATCTAACTGTACTGTGCTTGTTTTGTATAATGGAAGAGAAGAGGAAAGGAAGACGGTCTATAAGGGGGCACAAATTTCAGTTCTTTGGAGATAAAGGAAAAGGTTCTCATTTTTGTTCTCTTTTTGTTCTTCATATAAAACATTTTCTATGTAAGACTAGGGAAGACTCCCATCTTTCTTATTTAAACAAACAAAACGAAATTCGTGGGGAAAATTCAATAGAATAATACTTTGTACATTTTTTGAACTACAATTACATAAATGAATAATGATGTAGCTTGTATTTTTACAATATTTTGAAGTTTACATAAGTGAAATTGGGCAATTTTACTTGTTTCTTCTCACTTAATCATATGGCATACACGACCATCAAATTTGCACCATAAAGAGTGGGTGGTTAGTGGGCCTGCCTATGTGGATTGGGCAAAATATCCTGGTCCAGAGATGGATACCAGTCATAATGTTTTGCTTTAAACAAATGAATATTTTCCTCAAAAAAAAAAAAAAAATGAATTTTGAGGGGCATGTTTGGTTCGCATGAGTGAAATCAGACATGAATGGAACAAAAAAAATAAGCTATTAAAACACTAATGGAACGAAAAAATTTTATTATTTAATTTTTTTATCACATTATTTCTAGCAAACTAATGTTTAATCCATATATTTGACATTGGTTAAATTACATTCTAGTATATCCTGTAGTTATAATGTAGTTCATTTTGAACATTGTATTTTCAATTGTAACACTTTAATTTGGGCCCGCGGTTTATAAACACGTGCCAATATTTAAGGACAATATATCGGTAATGCATGGGGTTTCAGTAAAAATGAAGAGTTGAGATACATTCTTACAATGATCCCTTTGAGGTTGATAATGGTGGCGTTAGCATTTTTGTTGTGGTAGAGAATGTTATGTGCAAGCTGAGGCACATAATGTCCAGCATAGCTTTCTCCAGAGATGTAGAACTCCCTGCCTTTGTATTCAGGAAACCTCTCCAACCAATTCAATAAGAATATATAATTATCTGAAGCAGTCTTTTTATCTCCACCCTTCACATAATCTGATGTCCTGTTTGAATAGGAAAACCCTACTCCTGCTGGTGACTCCAAGAACACAACATTTGCAGCTGAAAATTGAAATGCAACAAAAAAAAGAAAAAAAAAAAAAAAAAAAGAGTTATATTATGCCTGTTTAGATAAGCATAAAAAATTTGGACATAGTTTTTAGTTCCACATTATTAACATTTTGAAAATTAACAAAATTTTAATTAACTTGAGGGACTGCATGACAGTCCTATGTGGTACATTGCACTCAATGGAAGTGGGCTACATACTTTGGAACCCACAAGTCCCAAATAATGCGAGTACTTATCTATGTAGATGTGTCGAATCATCTAAAATACCAACTGTTAATAAATGTGGAGTACTATGTAGGATTGTCACATCACCCTTAAGCATCTAAAAATTTCTTTAAGATATATTGTAGTTCAAAATTAGGCACAGACTCCGGTGCAATAAAAAGACATATCTAAAGCACTTACATATGTGAAAATGTTCACAATACTTATAAACCAAAAAACTGATTCTGAAATTTTCCAAAGAGGCAAACAACACCTCCAAATTAATCTAGGTATGTGTGCACATATATATGTATATATAGATATGTATATACAGGAGTAGAAGAAAGAGAAGATTATACACCATGGTTCCATGTGTATTTATTGCTGTATAGAGTTTTGCCGTCACTGTGGACACGGAAAGGTCCAAGCTCTTGCATTGCTCCATAAGCAAGAGAAGAACAACCGGGTCCTGTAAAGAGATCATCAATCCACATAAAAGTCATTGTCAACCAACTTAACAATTAAACAAAAAAAAAGACACTTTGTTAATGTATAAAGTATAATCAATTTCAATCTATAACCATAAAAACGGTGCTTTACAATCATCTGAAACAGCTCATCATCACTGAGTATATCAATATGAAGTTAACAGTAGTATACATGACAATAGCATAAATCAGTGAATTAACGACCATGTGATGTTTAACAAAAGAAAATATTTTTGCTCACTCAAAAAATGGTACAACAATGCTCACCCAAGCACCCCATTGGCCAATGTAGTGGGATCTAGGATTAAACAAATGTTGTTTAATGTTATTCAATTTTGGGTCCCATTACATTAATCTTGGATCCCACTGCATTGGTCAATAAGATGCTTGAGTGAGTATTAATATACCATTTTTTGGATGAAAAAAATGCTCTCTTAACAAAAAGAGCCATATGTAATAATCAGAAGTGCCTGTGGTGTAGCCCTCAATTTCTTACATATTTTGATACTGTATACTATGCATTACAACTCACAATCAATGTATTACCTTAGGCTTTGTCACCATGCACAGTTGATGGAGACACGCCAACTAGACGCACATGACTAGGGGCAGTCAATGTTCATTATGTGTGACTATTACTTATAAGTTACAACTAAATACTATCATTGTTGTTTTTACCACTTGTAGACAATTATAATTGAAATCAAGCCTAAGAAATATCATACAAAAAGTGAACCAGTGATTTGATCGGCAAGCATATCCGCTAGCTGAACATATACATCACTAATTATTGATAAGTTTCAAAAACATATTCATATGTGCATTATGTTAGGTAGCATTGGTGCGGTTGTGAGGGAGTCACTAATTTTTTAACAAATAGGAGTGCGGGTGTGGTGGGAGTGTTTAGATAAAATATTAAAAATATATTTTTATATAATAGTATAAATAAATCATTTTATAATTATTAGTGCTTTAGTGTATACCCTTATAATTGTTATTATTATTTCTCTTTTAAACCCCTAAAGTTTTCAAAATTGTATGAAGAACTTGTGTTTTTTTTTCTTCAAAAGAACGCTACAAAAAAATCTCAGCCACACTCCAAAAAGACTCAAAAAATCCACAGTGCAACCAATACAGGGTGCGGCGGCATTTTCGAAGAGTTCGTATTTCATAGGCATTATGTATAAAATATTTTAGAGAAAACAAAAAGATTGCATTATTACTGTGAAGAAAAGTGTTATAATAATTTGGTAGCAACTTTAATTATATTTGTCTGGGTATCATGCCCGCGTGTGTTTGTGTGTGTGAGAGAGAGAGAGAGAGAGAGACAGCATGGGTACATTACCGGCCAATGTTGAGAAAGTCCAACATTGTAGTTTAAACTTTCGAGATTTTAGGGGGATATTTATGATACCTTTTAGTAATAATGGTCGCCATATCTTTTAGTGGAATGAATGGGATATTAATTATCACCATACTAATATGTATACATATAGTATTTCTAAACATAGGTTTTATGATTTATATAGGAAAGACACATGTCTGATATTTTACTAAGGTGTGTGATATCATGTATCAAAATAATAGTTGCACTACATGTTTCTCTCAATCACATGCTTTCGTGTTAAAATAATAATAATAATAATAATAATAATAAGAAATCTCAAGTTTGCTAGTAAATGCTACTCTTAATTAAGTTGAAAACAATATAAAAAGTTGAAATTAATATAAAAAATTAGCCAAACCAAGTTGGGCCGGAGTGAATAATAAGATTTGATACCTCCATTAAGCCAAAGAAGAAGAGGCAAAGATTGCTTCGAATGCTGTGCTTCAGCAAAGTAATAATAAAAGGCACGACCAGCCGATTCATCGATCGTAACATAACCACCATAGTGAGAAAACCCTACATGTGGTTGTCCAGGCAATTTCTCTATTCTGTCTCTCTCTTTCAAACCCTCCTGTGGAAGAACCTTATAAATATTAGCTCCATCTACTACTAGTTCACTGGCCTTGAAATGACTTTTATCAATGCTGGAGCCTTTTTTCAACTTTCCTTTGTAAAAACGGCTAAGAGTTTCAGTTTGTTTTTTCCCCTGGGTTTGAGCTACAAAACTTGAGATTAACAACAAGAAGAGGAAAAGAGCCAAATGGAACTTGTAGTACTCCATTTCTTTCTTTCTCTCTCTCTCTCTCTCTCTCTCTTCAAACAACAAACACCTAACTAGAGAGAGGGAGAGAGATCACAAGGTCAGGAGGGTTATTTATTTGTGAGAAGAGTGGTATAGCTGTTGGTTATATATATATACATGATATGTAGGCCTCTCTCAGTACAAACTTAACGCTATGATAGGAAAACTCAAATTTTAATTGGGCATATATATATATATATAGTCATGATCTTCTTCTCCATTATGAGTATATATCAACAAGATGCTATATATGTCGACATACCATTCATCTTGTGCCATGTCAGTAATAATGTGATCTGTCATTTTGGCTAACAGAATAAATTGGACCAATTGAAATTTCAGTGTATATTTCTCTCAAATAGTACTCACATAATTAATGATTAATTCTTGAAGTTTTTTGCCAATTTTTATTTTTTAACTTATGTGACAGTGGATCACAACATTAAATACAGTACTACCACAATTTAAATTTCAGGCACAATGTGATGGGAATCAAGTCATAAAGGCCAAGATTTGTAACCGAAAGTTTTGAAGCCAATTTATTTTTAGTATAAAATTATAAAATTACAGAATAATGTATTGGATATGAATTAATTTTCTTAATTTCTCCTACTTCAAGAGTAGTTTATGTAAGGAAATTCAGATTTGGAATTGAATTGAATTTGAGTAATGTGATTGTGTGGTCATTCTTTCTTCTTTAGTCCCCTTCTTCCTCTCTCTCGTCTCTTATTTCTCTATCTATAATTCTTCCTACTAGAGGATCCTACACCATTATGTTTGTTATTCCTGGATAGACAAGACTTATTTATTGCCTTATGTGGAAAATTTGTTTCTATATGTGTAGCTTTTGGACACTCCACACTACTAAACATAGTCTAATAGTGGGGCAAGAGAGAACAGACATAGTGGAGGCTATATTTCAGATATTTTGTATTTGAGATGTCAACATTATACAGCTTTTTTCAACCATATATGAGTATGGTAGAATGGCCAAATTAGTTGAAAAGCTAAACATTTTGAGCTAAGTTCTTTTTACTGTGCGATTTGATCCACTCTTGCGTAACCCAACAGGGAAAAAAAAGGGAAGAAATCGTATAGTTAGTTTGTAGCCCGAAAGACCAAAAATGGAAAAAAAAAAAAAAAAAAAAAATAGTAATAATAATAAAAAAATAATAATAATAATTAAAATACATTTCTAATCGGAGATTTTCTTAGTTAAATGGTTTAAAATCACCAGAGATTTAAACAAGTAAATAACTAGAAAAAGTTATATATTCAAAAAGAAATAGGGGCCCCATATATACTCTATTTTGTACTCTCGTCTTGCTTCAATGGTGTATTTAAATGCCCACTTCAATTAGATAAATATTTTATCTACTTAGACGCATTGAGAGAAAAATAGTAAAGTCAGTATCACAAGAATGCTTGAAAATCAAGATCTTGGTGACCTCAAGAAAACATACAAAAATGATTAATTACAAAATTGGGAACACAGCAAAACCCTTCCTTTCCAATCCCCAAAAAGATTGAGCTTCGAGTACTATTGAACCGTTGGATTCAAGTGACCAAATAAGCAACGATATATCTGTTTAACTACATGATTGTACAATGACGTCATTGAATTTATCTCTGTTTAATTATTATGTTCTAGAAGTGGGACCAACTCAACGAAAAAGAGATTGTTTTATTAGTATGGAGTGCTTGGACTAAAGGCTACAAGTAAATGATGGTGTAGAGCAGTGTGGGGATACCCTTTTTAGAGGGAATATATATATAGTTGGAGGGATGTGGATTGGAATATGGATGTGGGTAGCGATTCCTTAGGTTCCATTGTCACACAAATATATTCTACTTTCTTTTTTTTTTTTACTAGTTTTCTGACTTGGTTATAACAGAATTGGTAGAATAAACCAATTGTTGTTGTGTTTGAGCTGTCTTCAAATGGTAGGAATGGGAAAGAAACAAATTATATTCGGCAAACCCTACTAATCACATGTACCCACATGAAAATGTAAATTAAAGAAATGGATCATATTTTAGATCAAGTCATATATATATGTTGGGGTTTTCCACATCGGATGTGGAAGGGGATGATGGTCAGTTAATAAGTTTGAGGGAAAGCCTCACCTTATAAGTTAGCTTTTGGAGTTGAGAAGACCCACGACCACTCAACACTATTGGTTATTGTTGATTTACTGTCTTGTGTAATTAAATGGAGGAATCATCACATTTAATGATTAAAGCTTACGGCTTCGAAATATGCCATTTGGAAGCCAAGAATGGAGGATATTCTCTATCATAAGGATTTTTGTATGATCCTGTTGCAGGTGATATGACCAAGCCTACAACTATGTCCGCTACAGATTGGGTAAAATTAAATAGGAAAACAGTGGGTCAAATTAAACAGTGGGTCAACCACACTATGTTTCACCAAGTTGCCCAAAAAGTCAATGCACAGAGTTTATGAGTCTATGTATTACAGGAAGACCGTGCAAAACAAAGCTTTCTTGATTCGAAGGCTTGTGAACTTGAAATTCAAAGATTGAAATTTCGTTGCCGAGCACTTGAGTGACTTTCAGAGTCTGGTTAATCAGTTGGCTACGATGAAGATGGTCTTAGATGATGAATTTCAAGATTTGCTATTGTTGAGTTCTTTGCCTGACAGTTGGGAGAAGTTAGATATGTCATTGAGTAATTCAGCTCCCAATGGTAAGCTGACTTTGGATATGGTCAAAGACAGCATGTTTAATGAGGATCAAGGCAGAAGGACACGGGTACAGATCAGACACAGGCTCTTATCACAGAGAACAGGGGCAAGAATCCGGATAAAGGGTCTTGGAAAGGATCTAAATCCGTAGTAAGTCCAGGAACAACAGAGGCAAGTCACAGACGAGATGGGAATTTTATGCTATTATTTTAACAAGGAAGGCCACACGAGCAAAATTTGTAGAATTCTTAAGAGAGTCCAGAAACAGGGCAATACTGATAAGAATACTGCAGCTACAGTAGTTGCAAACAATCATGATGTTCGCTTGCAATTATGGCTCATCACTGCGTATTTTAGGTCTAGTTCGCCTTAAGTGGCTCTAGAGACCTTCTTGTCTCCACCTAGCTCGAAGTACTACGCACGGAGATGTCGCAATGCCATCAAGATGAGGCAAATCCGTTAGATTGAGGTAAATCCTTGTTGAAGTCCTCTAGATTGAGGCAAAATCCCTTCCCTTGTTGAAGTCCTCTAGATTGAGGCAAATCTAGTGAAGTCCACTAGATTGAGGCAAATCCTTGTTGAAGTCCTCTAAATTGAGGCAAATCCCTTGTTGAGACCCTCTATATTGAGGCAACCCCTTTTATTGAAGTCCTCTAGATTGAGGTGCATCTCTTCATCCTAGATTGGACACCCCCACTGAATCATCCTAGATTGGACACCTCGTTGAATCATCCTAGATTGGACGCCCTCGTTGAATTATCCTAGATAGGACATCCCAATTGAATCGTCCTAAATTGGACACCTCCTGTGATCATTCGTGGTTCTAGATGAAACAATCCCTGAGTATCCTGCATGTTAGCATTAGGTTGAGTTCATATCATTCATTGTATTTCGCTTGAATTGTTGCTTGCATGTGGTGTACTCACTGAACTACAGTTGGTTTGATTTCCTGTAAAGGAATATAGGCAGCTCTTTCGAGCGCGACCACTTGATTTTTGAGACTTTCTTTGTGTGCTTACTTGAATGTTATGATTTTTTTTGATTTTTGTCCTAAAGTCTTCCGAACTCACTAAAAGATTGTCATGCATGCTTTGACATTCCCTTATGACGCAGGTTGCTTCCAAAGCTCTATCAAAAAGGGGCAAACTGTAGACACCCTTATTTTAGTTCGTCCGTTCGACAAAGGAACTACGCCTCAAGAATAACCCAATGATTGAAATTGGAAATTATCGGTTATGAAGCAGAACTCTGTGAAGCACCGTGGTCTCTTAGATACATTAGAATAATCTCTAGGAAGACTTAGTTACGTTAGAAACTCAATTTAGAGACAAGAACCCAAGTTAGGATAGCCGTTTCACATGAAATGAAGAAAAATCGCCTTTTACCGAGCAAAATCTAGACCTCGGGGTGAGATTCTGAGAGCTCCCTGTACAAAATATTCCTATTTCATCTTGATCATCTTCAAGCTTGTTTGGTAATATGTAATTATTATTATTGGGATGATCACTTGATCGACCATGCAAAACATACTTGTTAATCTACAATTAATCAAGAAAATTAATAAGAGATTTGATCACAAGATATATTGTAGCTAAACATATATAAGAGATAGATATAGCTAGGGTTAGGCTTTTATTTACTTATACTTGTTTTGGTTTCATTTCGTGACAAGTAAATTTTCTATACTAAGAGTCTAAGATCAATAAATCGTACTACAAAAACAAGAATGACGCTAAATATCGTAAGTAGCTCAAGATCATGAATGATAAAATCAATGATCATATGATCATATATATAATTTTGAATAGTGTTGCCTCCTAAATTTAAATCTCAAATTTGGTTTTCAAGTCTTTAACAGTTGTACCAATGATGTGGCAGTGATCGGTAGTACCACATGTCTTGCATTAAAAATTAACAAATTTTCTAGCTATTATATATTAAGTTAAAATGTGCTTTAGTCAGTTGGCAATTCTCCCACCTCCCAATTATTCTTCTTTCGATCAATTATGTGATAAAAATCCCCCTCCCCACTCTACCTAGTGAATTGGTATTTTGTCTTAATATATTATTTGGTAAATGGATTTAATCATTCACCAGTGCTAGAATCTGGTCTCAAATTTCAGGGTTTTTGTAAGTTTTCATAAATGTCTTTGATATTTCAAACAATTTTGTGTTGCATGCATTTGAATTGGGTGATTCTTGTGAAACGATTGAAGGTTGATTAATGTCTAGGATCCTATAATTGTGTTCTTTTTAGGGCTTTTGAGTATATAATGACATTTGTGAAATGTCTCTTACGTAGACGCTTACAGTTTGTGTTTACAAAAATGAATTGTGTAACAAACCACTTAATTATGAGCTACTAATATATTTATAATTAGGTAATGTGGCATTTGCATTTAGTTCAAGCAATTTTTTTTTGCATCCCAAACACAGTAATCTATGGCACCTAAAAACGCCTGTATGCAAACATTCCAACGTAGAAAGCTTTCCCATCAAAAAGTGGAGCACGTTGTAGGAACTCCTTCCTGCTTGAGGTCCATAGTATTAGAAAGATCTGTCTTTGTATGTAAAAAGAGCATGCTCTCTGATACCAATTGAAAAAACCCTAGTCCTACTTAGGATTTTATGCAGAATAAAATTAATCTAGTGAGTGCACTTGTGCACTATATCAAATCACAACAATCGCAACTCACAAGTGCACAGATATTTTTACGTGGAAACCCTTTTAGGAAAAACGTAGTAACAAAATCCACTAGAAAGCAAACTTACAATATCCAACTCGACCCAGGCCCGAATCACTCACAATCACCAACTAGTCGTCGGACTTGGTGCCTCTATCATGTTCAAACCCTTGATCACCGACCTCGGACTCACACCAATTGCAAAGCTCCCCATGGTTTACTCTTGATAGTGTTACTTACTCATAATTGATGTCACTAAGGTTACTTGGGCTATGATCTCAAAATGAAGAGATCTAGGGCTAAAAATGGCTAAAAAACACTCCAAAATCGTCTCTTGAAATTGCAACCATAATTTTATCAAAGAACGTGAAAGCACTCGATATTCAGTTATAGCCTCTTGAGAATCGTGTAACCGTGAAGGGTGAGCCAAAATAACTCCCAGGAATCCCATCAGCAAGGACTACCTGAAATCAATAACTATCACATATCAAATTTCCCTCAAATTGCTTTCCTTATTCCGAAATTTGAATCCTTAAACTAATCGGAGAAATCAAAATGAACCGAGTTATAACAAAATGTAAACTCAAAATACCAAAAAAGAGCAGATCAAAATCTGAGTTCGAACTCTAAATTTAATATACTCGTAATTGCCCAAAAACATTAATCTGCTTCTCAACATAATTTTATATTTTCCTTCCTACTCTCCTCATCACTTACATTAATTAACACAGCAAAGGAATCGGATTTACTCTACATTCCATTCCGATTCCTTCACCAAATTAATGAACCAAACAAAGCTCATGATCATCTCAAATAAACATGCTACAACACTGATGAAAGACACTCAAAAGAAATTGAAATATGAGTGAATTGGCCGAGGAACAATACTAAAAAATAAGAACTCTTGGAATCCACCAAAACCCCTTAAGCTCTCAAAGCAAAATATCAATTTTCATTCATCAAAAACTTTTTTTTACTTAGCTATGGCACCTTAGTTATAGAGGAATAACTAATAAGATACATAAACAAACAACTTTCCTAAGATAAATATTCCCAAATCAAATCTTCCTAAGATAATTATTGCTTTATCAAAAACTATCTAAATGATAAAACTTCCTAGTGATGAAATCTCTTTACATAATAATTCCTTAAATAAATACTCCTATTTCATGGAAATAAGATCGAAATAACTAAATACAATTGCCTCGCGGGTTAAATATGAGAATAACGAAATTGCCCTTTTGCTCCCCATTAAACTCATGGGGGAGTTAAATTAAAAGGTCTTAAGGTTGTTTGAATTAACCTAGAATATGAGCTTGATCTTCTGAGTTTTACGATTGAATTTTTGAGGGCCAGCTGGATCTAAAGCTTGAAGACATCGCATTGGCATTGGCACACCGGAGGGTTTTCCTAGATTTTTTTAGGGTCAAAGACATTTTTTTATTACGAAATCAAATAACACCTAAATTTATTGAAGTGTAGATTTACAAACAACTAGAAGGCTGCCAAAAAACAACCGAACCTGACCTATAGAGAATGTTCGAGATACAAACGAAAGAAAAATGCACAAACCAAGTCAAAATGGTTAACATGTTTTATAAACCTCTCAAGGAAAAAACAACCCCTTGGGGGGAACTCATAAACATTCCCTTATGGTACTTCATAAACGATTAGGGCCAAACAGCCCGTAGAATTAAAGAAATTAGTGTACAAAAATCTGCAACTTAGAGCAGAAACGAGAGGCATCTAATTCGAGAGCACATATGTATACCGAGCACCAGCGATCTGATGAGAGAAAGTGACATCGACGATTACAGGGTTCCACCTCCACTATATGAGAGAATACCATGATCAACGAAACCAAAAATTTAATTGAACGAGGAATGGCAACACTAAATAACTCATAGCATACACATGTACGTCTCACCTCAAATTACATCCAGTATAGTTCTAAGAGTACTGTTGGCCTAAAAGTAATCCTTAGAGGGGGGGTGAATAAGATTACTAATAAATAATGGCAAAATAAAAATTGAAAGCAAGCACAATACTTAATTAAAACAATAATTAAAGAGAGAAGGGAAAGAGACACTTGCAAACCAAATTTTCAAGTGGTTCGACAATCCGCAACCCGCGGCCTACATCCACCCCTCAAGAACACCTCTTGAGGAATCCACTAATCAATCTTCTTTGGGTGAAGCTCAAACCACTCTTTACAAGTTCTTTTTGAACTCCTTTTATACCTCCAATGAATGATACATTCACTTGGAGCAAGGGTTACACCAACCCTCTTACAACTTCAAGAATTTAATAAATGTTGGGTTACAACTGAATGGTACTCTCTTTGTAGAGTAGATAGAAACAATAAATGCTCACAATAAAAGCTCTCAAGGTTTTACGAATGAAATCTACAGCTAGAAGATTAAATCTCAAGATTTAGGGCTTGAATCTTTGATTGCAACAAGTGAGTATTGAATGAGAGTAATGGATGATGCAACAACCAAGTTTGAACTAAGTATTTATACTCTCTCAAAGAAATTTGAACGTTTAAGGTAGGTGGGAGCATTTAATGCTAAAGCAAAACATAGAGGAAAAAGAGCCGTTACTATTCTGTGCAGTAATCCAATCGACTAGGCTCGCGGTTCAGTCGACTGAACATTTGAATTGAAGGTTTACGCCATAAAAATAGTCGACGAAAAAGAGGCTTAGTTGACTGAAATGTTTCAAGCAGAATGCTTGATTTTGATGCAGAAACCAGTCGACTGAAGGTCAATTCCTGTCGACTGAAATAAACAAGGTCCAGCCGACTGAAGGAATGTTCAGTCGACTGTTTTTCTAAAGAAAAACAGTTTGCTTATTTTGAATGTTTTGTTATGTTTTAAGCCCTTCTTTTTGAGATTGAATCTAACCAACTTTACACAAAGACCTATAAGAGTACTACAACAAGGAAATAGTCTTCCATAGTGCTTCTATTGAATATCCATCATCATTCTTAAGATTTGTTTGGACAACATGCTAAATAGAAATGTAAGTATTCAACTTAATAGTTTGTTAATCATCAAAATTACTTAGGGTAAAACCCTTGGGGCTAACAACCTCCCTCTTTTTTATGATGACAAACTACTAGTTGCCCAAGATAAATGAATACAAAGAAATTGTCCAATTGTGATAAATGATGTATTTCCTTTGAAGAACATGAGAAATGAGAATCAATTCAATGTCACATGTTAAATAAGGAAATTTAAAAAATCTTCAGTGTGGATATGCAACAGGATATTCTCCCCCTTTTGTCATCAACAAAAATCACTTAGAGCGGAGAGAGGCTCCCCCTCTTTGAGTGAGTTGATGAATGGGATGGGGTAGGGAGAAGGGTGGGAATCACTTAAAAAGTTTCATCATCGTCCCATAGTTAGTACACAAATAGACAAGTATACCAATATTATGAGAATCAATAGCAAATACAATCATCATAGAAGCATGAGTACATATATAAGCATAAATGTCAAATGGATTAGCATATAATCAAAAGAGAAAGTGTCTGATAAAATCTAGAGAAACAGTTGAAATACAAAAGAGAATATATAAAAACAAAGAGATAGGAAGTATGTACTAATCACAAAAACCCAAAACTATCTATCTAGAAGTGCAGTTCAGCTTATACAAAAGGCCTAATCCAAAAGAGATCAAAAGAGGCTGTCATAACCCAACACAACTCCGAATCACTCGAATGGCGTCTTGAGTATCGTCAAGGCTAGGCTAGACTGCATCTCGGATAAGCGGTGATCCACTAGCTCTTGAGTGGCAAGAGAAGTAGTACAAAACCCGTCCACAGCAGAGCCAACCTCCATAATATTGGAACGAAGTGTGTCAAACTGAGAGGCCACTGTGGAAGAGAGTGTGGAGACACAGGAGGAGAGAGTGGACTAGAATGAAGTGACGGTGGTGGAAAGAGAGTCAATAGAGGCTGTGATGATGGAGAATGCTTGGAGATGTCAGCAGGAGGAGGAGGAGCAGAAGAAGGTGAAGGAGCAGAAGGAGTAGAATAAGAGGGAACACTAAAAGAGGGATAGTGGTGGTGATAGGATCAGTGGTGGTGGTGGTGGTGGTAGTAGTGGGTGTATCAGAGGAAAGAGGAGCGATGGTAGGGCGTGGAGTTTTGGGGACAAATCTGTTATGCTCAGGTTTATAACCCATGAGAGACAGAGTAGTGGTGGAGTAAACCTCATGGACTATGGGTTCATGGCGATCGCCGTCATAGAGGAACTTTAAAATGACGGAAGACGGAGGTAAGAGCCATACCAAAGGGGAGAGAGCTAGACTTAGATTTCTTTTGTGTCTCACAAATGTGTTTGCAGAAAAGGTAAGATAAGTCAAATTTCTTGCCCTCAAGTATACACCAAAGAATAAACACGTCATAATAAGAGACATAATCGCGACCACCCGCGCGAGGAACTATAACATAGGTGATAATGTGATGAAGTAAGCGGCATTCAAAGGTAAGTTGGGAGGCAGAGGGTTTTAGTGGGGCAACCAATTTGGGGTTCCCACAAATGAGACAACAGGCATTCAATGGGTCAAATCCATAGCCTGTATTCCACTTATTGTCCTCATATCGACGAACATTACCCATTGGAAATCCAAAAATTTGAATGGCAGTGTCGGGAGTGACGATAAATTTTACTCCGCGAACAAAGGAGTTGAACGAGATATGTTGTGGTGAGGGGTATAGATTTTGCACAAGAGTGGAGTAATAGGGCTGAGAGATGGATAAAAAGTCAGTCCATCCTAAGGCGTCAAACAGAGCACCAATTCAAAGTCCATAGGAAGTTGAAAAGTCAGGATGAAGAGATTTACCTATGACGATTTTTTGATGAATAAAAGATGCATTGAAGTTGTCCCTTCTCTCAACATCAAGAAAGCGAGTAGAAGGGCGTGGCACAGGCGGAGAAGAGGCTGAAGTAGGGGCCGGAGCAGAGGCAGGAGCAGAGGAGCCCTCTGGAGCCTTGCGTTTATTGGTCTTGGCAGGCATCTCAGCAAGAGAGAAAGGAGAGATGGAAAGGCTGAGAGTGAGTGAGAAGAATGGAGAGGAGATGTGGTGGGGAAATAGTGGTCGGAGTAAGGCAGACAGAGAAGAGGAACAGGGGAGGTCAAGGGTTCAGTCACCTGATGGGGAAGAGGGTTTAGGGTTTGAAAAAAAATCGCAAAGATATATATAACTAGACGTTCAGTCGACTGATTTATCGTTCAGTCGACTGTGGAGCATGTTCAGTCGACGAGAATGTGAAAAGCAGAATGGGGGATTTCTGGACAGAAACCAGTCGACTGAAAATCGGTTCAGTCGACGAAACAAAACAGAGTCCAGTCGACTGTTTTGGATGAGAAAAACAAAAAATCTGAATAAAAGAAAAGGGGATCCAAAACACTGAATCACACAACATCGACTTGACTAGCCATTCCCAATTCACGACGAATGATACAAAAACGATCTTCTTGAAGAGGTTTAGTGAAAATATCCGCCCATTGATGATTTGTATCGATGAAAACAAGTTCGACATCACCCTTTTGAACATGATCTCTAATGAAATGGTTTCTTATCTCAATGTTCTTAGTTCTAGAATGTTGAATGGGATTCTTGGATAGACTAATTGCACTAGTGTTATCGCATCTAAGTGGGATATGATCGAAAAGAAGTCCAAAGTCTTCTAATTGTTGTTTCATGTAAAGAACTTGTGCACAACAACTACTGGCGGCTATATACTCGGCTTCCGTCGTGGATAAAGCTACGGAGTTTTGTTTCTTACTAAACCAAAAGACTAGGGAGTGTCCTAGAAAGTGACACGTGCCACTTGTGCTCTTGCGATCCACTTTGCAACCAGTAAAGTCAACATTCGAATAACAAACTAAATCAAAGGGAGTGTTCTTAGGATACCATAAACCTAAGTCAATTGTGCCTAACAAATATCTAAAAATGCGCTTAACAGCCACAACATGCGATTCTCTAGGTGAAGATTGAAATCTAGCACAAAGACACACACTAAACATAATGTCTGGTCTACTAGCGGTAAGATACAACAAACTTCCTATCATGCCACGAAAATTTTTAGTATCAACAAGTTTTCCGGATTCGTCTTTGTCAAGTTTGAGAGAAGAGCTCATGGGAGTTGCAATTGGTTTGCAATTTTCAAAATCAAATCTTTTCAATAAACCTTAATGTATTTGGATTGGTTTATGAAAATACCATCTTTGTGTTGTTTGATTTGTAATCCAAGAAAGAAATTTAGTTCTCCCATCATACTCATTTCAAATTCATCTTGCATGCATTTGGCAAAATCCTGACACATTTTCTCATTTGTAGCACCAAAAATGATGTCATCCACATAGATTTGAACAAGAAATATATCATTGTGTGAATGTTTAATAAAAAGTGTGGTGTCAATTTTTCCTCGAGTGAATCCAAGATCAAGCAAATATTTGCTAAGTCGATCATACCAAGCACAAGGAACTTGTTTTAAACCATATAGAGCCTTTGAAAGTTTAAAAACATGATTGGGAAATTTTAAACTTTCAAAATCGGGAGGTTGCTTGACATTAACTTCTTCCGCTATAAAACCATTTAAAAAGGCACTTTTAACATCCATTTGAAAAAGTTTGAAATTTTTATGGCAAGCAAATGCAAGTAACATTCTAATGGCTTCTAACCTTGCTACGGGAGCATAGGTTTCCTCATAGTCTATACCTTCTTCTTGGTTATACCCTTGGGCTACCAATCTAGTCTTATTTCTAAGCACAACTCCGGATTCATTCTTTTTATTCCTAAACACCCACTTGGTTCCTATGATTCAATGATCAATGGGTCTAGGAACTAAAGTCCAAACTTGGTTTCTTTCAAATTGGTTCAACTCTTCTTGCATAGCTATAATCTAACTATCATCTTGCTCGGCTTCCTCTATGTTTTTAGATTCTATTTGAGAAAGGAAAGCTAGGTTGTTACAAATGTTTCTAAGAGAGGATCTAGTAGCTATGCCTTGACCAGGATCACCTATGATTTGATCTATGGGGTGACTAGAAACGGTCTTCCAATCTCTAGGGAGGTCATTTCTAATGTTGTCCCTAGGGTATTCTAGTGGAGTAGGGGAATCTTCCTTAGGCTTTTCTAAAGGAATGGAAGTTGAAGTACTAGCTCCATCTAGGCTTTCTACAACAACATCATCATCATCATCTTTCTTCTAAAGAGATTAGCCTCATCAAAAACTACATGCATGGACTCTTCTACAACTGAGGTCTTCTTATTAAAGACTCTATATGCCTTGCTTATTTGTGAATAACCTAAGAAGATACCCTCATCCGATTTAGCGTCAAACTTACCTAGGTTATCCTTATTATTCAAAATGAAGCACTTACAACCGAAAATTCTAAAATAGCCGATGTTAGGTTTTCTACCCTTCCAAAGTTCATAGGGAGCCTTACCAAGATTATTTCTAACAATAACATGATTAATAACATAACAAGACGTGCTAGTTGCTTCGGCCCAAAAGTATTGTGGCAAAGAGTGTTCATTCAATAAAGTTCTTGCTATCTCTTGAAGTGATCTATTTTTCCTTTCAACAACACCATTTTGTAGAGGAGTTCTTGGTGCCGAAAAATTATGTCCAAAACCATTTTCATCACAAAAATTTGAAATATCTTTATTGTCAAATTCTCTTCCTCTATCACTTCTAAAATTGTTGATAGCATACCTTTTTTTCATTTTGAACTCGTTTACAAAATTTTACAAAATTTGGGTAAGCCTCATCTTTATAAGCAAGAAAGATGACCCTTGTAAATCTTGAGTAGTCATCAACAATTATGAATGTATATACTTTGCCACTCATACTTGCTACACGATTAGGACCAAATAAATCCATATGAAGCAATTCAAAAGGTCTACTAGTAGAGATCTCCTTTTTCTTTTTGAAGGTGGCCTTTGTTTGTTTTCCAAGTTGACAAGCATCACAAATTTTGTTTTTGGTAAACCTTTGACTAAATCATTCTTTGATAAATTTGAAAGAAGATCCATACAAAGGCAACTAGTTTCACTCAACACGGCAAAGCATTTAATATCTTGAGAGGAAATATCATCAAAATCAATAGAATAAACATTTTCATCACGATAAGTAATAAATAATACTTTATCTTCTTTAGCGTTCATAATCATGCAATAATTTGATTCAAAGACAACTTTAAACCCTTTATCACACAACTGACTAATGCTCAACAAATTATGTTTAAGTCCATCAACAAGTCATACATTCTCAATAGTTAACGAGGAGTTCTTACCAATTTTACCTATGACGATGATTTTTCCCTTAGAGTTGTCTCCGAAAGTGACGTTTCCACCATCCTTGGGAGAGAGAGAAGAGAACTTAGATTTATCTCTGGTCATGTGTCTAGAGCATCCACTATCCACGAACAATCTATCCTTGCTTGAGAATTTTAAGCATACCTATAAAACAAGCTTAAGTATTCCTCTTTGGTACCCAATATTCTTTGGGTCCACTTTTGTTAGCAAAGGGAGGTGTGATTCCTTTTTCAATCCAAACTATAGTGGTTTTTCTCCTATTTGGGCATTTGTAGTTGACATGCCCCTTTCTCATGCAATAGTGACAAGTTACATGAGGATTGAAATTGCTTGAAGTAGATCCTTTTGTAAAAATGCTCTGATGAGATTTGTTTGAGGAACTAGAACTAGTAGAAGCATCACTTGAAAAGAAATTGTTGTACTTCTTTTCTTTGTAGGTGGGATTGAAACCCAATCCGGCTTTGTCAAAGACACATATTTGTTTTCCTAAAAACATATTTAAATTTTGCTCTCCATGAGTGAATTTAGCTAAAGTTTTTGTCAAATATTCAACTTGTTTCTTCAACTCAATGTTTTCTTTTTCAAAATCATTTGAAGGAATGCTTCTTGAAGTAAGCATTTCATTTTCTTTTCTCAAAGATTCATTTTGAGATTTCAATTCACTAAGTTCATTTGAGAGAAGGGAAAAACTCTCTTTGAGAGCTAAGTATTTGGTTCCCAAGCTTTCCAATTCCTCATGCAATTCATTAAATGAATTTTTGTAGCTCATCATAGTTATGAGATTCATTACAAGAGTCATAGTTAGAGTCTATCTCATCACTTTTATGTGCCATGAGACAAATATTTGCCACTTCATCATCACTTGATTCATCTTCGGATGTCTCATTCTCGGAATCATCCCAAGTTGTTGCCTTTATTGCCTTTTTTGCCTTTTGCTTGAAGTTATTCTTTAGCAATGGGTAATTGGCTTTGATGTGCTTGGGCTTTTTGCATTTAAAGCAAATGATTGGATCTTTCTTGACTTCGCTTTCCTTTTGCCCTTTTCTTGCAAAGGATTTGTCTCTTCTCAAGAACCTCTTGAATTTGCAAGTGATCATGGCCATTTCATCGTCTTCATCACTATCATCGTCTTGATCGTTTGAAGCCTTTAGACCCAAGTTCCTCTTTTTATCTTCATTGTCAAAGACGGCCAATTCCATTTCATGAGTGATGAGAGATCCCATGAGTTGTTCAATAGAGAGCCTTAAGAGTTCCTTTACTTCTCGGACCGCCGTGACCTTTCGTTGCCAATGCTTTGGTAAAGACCTAAGCACCTTCTTAATCATCTCTTCGTTAGGATAAACTCTACTAAGATTTTTTAAACTATTAGTAATGGTAGTAAAGCGAGTAGACATTTCACTAATAGTTTCATTCGGAAGCATTTTGAACATTTCATATGATTGAACAAGTAAACTAATTTTAGATTTCTTAACTTGATTAGTTCTTTCATGAGTAACCTCTAATTTATCCCAAATTTCTTTAGCCGATTCACATGAAGAGATTTTATTGTACTCATAAGGGTCTAAGCCACAATATCGAAGATTCATAAACATAGCATTCATTTTAATAAGTTTCTTGTCACCATCATTATATTCATCTTCCGTTTTAGCAACGGTTTAGGTGCCTATGATCTTAGTGGGAACATGAGGTCCTTTGACTACGATTTGCCACAAATCGAAGTCTTGAGCAATGATATTGTTAGAATATTTCCTTATTCATAGAATATTTCCTTATTCATATTGTGGACACGCGGAATTCCACCGCTTTTGTTTGTTTTGAAATTGATTGAAATTTGATTTTGAATCAAAGGAAGAGAAAAGGTCTGTTGAAAACAGATACAGAGTTGCCACTTGGTCTGTAAGGAACCAAGAAACCTAATTTTGACTCACCCAAACGGATAAAGGGCACCAGCCCTTCATAACCAAAGAACTTGGCTCGGGATTTTGGTACGAGAGAGGAAGGAGCCTTTGTCGCGACTAAAACACCCTCAACTCGCCCCGTCTTTCGACGGGCCTCAATTAGCATCCAAATAATCATCTTATACTATGTATGGTTCGACAATTAATACTATGATAGTATATTACATCACATAAGAAATTTTGAAATGGAAGATCTAAAGATAAGATATCATTCATAAGATCTAAGCAAAATATCACACAATGTAAAGTGAAAGATCACACAAACAAACCTAGGAAAAATCGTCTAATCATATATCAAATAATCAAGACTTCCTAATCTAAAGGGGGGACATGAATTGTTATTGAAACAAATAAACAAAGAAATCAAAATATGCTTAGCAAGCTAGAATGATGCATGCTAATCTTTGAGAAAAGAAGACCTCTCAATCCCCGGGACGGATGAGAAAGGAAGATTGGATAAAGGGGGAAGCATGTACGTGTGATCAAATTCGTTCCTTATGATCTTCTTGGATTAGGAGCCACAAAAGCCCCAAATCTTTGCATGGATGCAATGTATGTATCTAGAATGTGCTAAGGTTGTAGTGTGCCTTGTGTTCATGGATTCCTAGAATGACTTAGAAGTCTAAAATATGCATGAATGCATGAAGGAAATCATCATGGGATATGTACAAATGTAGTATGAACTACTTCCTAAGACATGAACTAATTTGGAGTGCATGTAAGCATCAAATCAAAGGATGGAAGTAAAAAGTATGCTTGCTGTTAATAGTGGACAGAACTGTCACTTGATCTTTTGGAAATTGAAAAGAGGGGTTAAGAATGTTTTCAATGCATGATGTTTTATGGAGATCTTCCTTATTGTGTCTAGAACATAACCCAAAAATCCAATCTTTAATAACTATCACAGATTGAGAAAAATCATATAAACAATGGAGGTCACTCAGAAATAGAGTCCGTACTGTCGACTGAAATGTTGAAAAATCTTAGAAAATGAAGACAAATGATCTAGAGGCCCATTTTATACAGAACGTTCCCTAAGACATTGAAGTTTAAGGGAAAAATAAGTTAGGACCACCCATTTTGGAAAAGGTTTCTGAAAAAGAGGTTGGAAGTGGACCTAGCTGCTGTGACAGCAAAAGCAGAATGTCTGGAAGGAATGTTTGGGCAGGAATGGACCCTTTTCAAGTGCTTCCAAGTCAAGCCAAAAATCATGGATGTTCTATAATGAGTTAGGAAGATTTTCCAAGTGGTCTTGCATCCATACATTGAGTATTGAGTTCTAGAGAAATCTTTGAACTCAGATCACTCACTGTTTTGACTCACTGTTTTGAAGATTTTGGGAAAAACAAGGTTTATTTCTTGAAATCAAAATGAGGGGTTTAGGAGGGGGGTTTTGAAAGTATACTTCCAGAACTTGGATGAATATTCTACCCACTTGGAATATCAATTCCTAACTCATTTCATGAACTTCCCAAGTATTTGCAAAACATAGTTTTAATTGGAAACCAAACTCAAGAATCTATGGGAGTATGATACATGAGAGGATAGATGATACATGATATGATGTAGCATGCTCAAAGTGGTAAAGAACATGCTCATGGGATATGGGCTCATCTAGATACAAGAGAGTGTTGCATCAAAGTGTGAAAGTCAAAAAGTGAAATGCTGTGAATAGTGGACAGACTGTATGCATTACTTTATAACATTATAATGGGAGGTCAAACGTGCCTAGGAAAATGTGGGAAAAATCAGAGATCATCCTTAGTGTATCTAGAAAATAACCCAAAAAGCCAAACCTCAATAGCTATCACAGATTAAAAGAAATAAATCAGAATGTACACATGACTCAGAAACAAAAGCGGCACTGTTGACTGATTTTGTATGATTTTTCATAAATCAAAGAAAGGGTTTATGACGACCCATTATATACCAAAAGTTTTCTAAGACACCCAAGTTTCATAAAACAAATAGAAAAATTATATGTACAATGACGAAAACATCCAGAATAAGTGCAAGAAGTAGGGTGAACATTTTGTGAGAATAGAGGCAGATTGTGGATATTAACTTCTCACATCCAAAACAAATACTTTCACATCTCTATAATTGATGGGAAAAAATGGAGACAAACTATGATGTCTTAGGAAGATTTTCCAAGTGATTTCATCATCATAACTCAAGTATTTAATTCAAAACAAATCTTTGAATCTGAACAGCTCACTGTTTTGGATCATTCTTGAAGAAAATGGATTTGGGTTTGAAATAGAGTTTGAGTTCTTGATTGGGGGTTAAGAAATAGATGTTCAAAGCATGAACTTAAACTCTTGAGATGACCATGTGACCACTTAGAACCTCATCCAACCTTGAATCATCAAAGAACTCCCAATATTATTGGAGAGATTCATTTTTATTTTGAACATAACTTCAAGGATACCTTGGAGGTATTGAAGTTATAATCATCATCTATCAAACATGGTTTTGAGGTCAAGAGCTACTATCCATAAGGATTCACTCACCTCAAACTTCATGTCATCATCTAGATGATGATGAACTAGTAAGTAAATAAAGAAAATCAAAAAAGAAATGAGGTAAGAAGAGATGATCATTGTATATAAGCAAGCAAATGAACAAATCATTATATGATATTCAAGGTGATATTGGACTTGTAGCTTGGTGTTTCACTCATAGATATAGACATTTGGACATGGAAGTAGCTTCCTAACTCAAAAATGCTTAGAGAAATGGTGATTGGGTATATTGATGATGAAGTATATAGAAGAATGGTGGAGGAAAGCAAGATTAGAACTCACTTTGATTGGAAAAAATGGAAGAAGAAGACTACTTCTTCTCTTTCTCTCTCTCTATATTTCCCTAGAGTTTCTTCCTAAGCTCTCTCTAAGCTTTCATGTCTTCCCCCTAAATGGAAGTAAATGGCTTCTTTTATAGGCAAACAAGGGGTGGTAAATGGAGTTTTAAAAAGTTTAAAATGGTCTCCCATTGGTCCAAAATAAGCTGGGAACCAAAACTACGTCGTTTTGATTTCTAATATATCAAATTGGACCCCCAAAAGAAATTACAAAAGTGGACTGTTCTGGGGAAGAGTGCCGCGGCGGCACTGGGCCTGTGCCGCAGCGGCAGTGGGCCAGTGCCACTGCGGCACTGCTCTTCCTTCGTACAGATAATGCTGTTTAGGCCCCCAGAGGTTCCGGTATTCGCGAAAAGGTCCTATTTCGTCCGAAATTCACAGAAAATGCATATAAACTCCAAATTGAGGTTGTGATATACCGTTGGAAAGGTAATGGAGTCTACTTTACATAAAAAATATTTTGGGGATAGGTCACTTTGACAAGGTTTGCGGTATTCACGATAAAAGCCGATTTGATCGCCTTTTTCGCCTTTGGAAATTCATAATAAATTCATTTTAAATCCAGAAATTATGTGCGATATACTGTTAGAAAGCTATTGACCTCTAGTATCCATGAAAAATGTTTGAAAAATGTTACGGTGCTCCGATTCTAAAGTCAAATTATGGTCAAACTGGTCAAACCTGGGATTCCCGGGAAGTTCTGGGAACTTCTGGGAGTTCCCAAGAGCTGACGTTTTCGCACGATTTTCTTTTAAAACTCATTTTAATACTTTTCTCATGATCTAGAATGATTCCGGTGAATTCGAACGATTTTTCGGTCAAACTTGGTCAAACCTGGTCAAACCTTGGTCAAACCGGTCAACGGGGACTTTTCTGGAACTTCCGGGACTTCCGAGGGTTTCTGGGAGCTGACGATTTTATCCGATTTTTCTTAAAAACTCATTTTATCACTTTTCTTACGACGTAGCATGTCTCCAGAAATTTGGAACCAAATCTGGGAGTTTTCGGGCTTTCAGGGGCATTTTGGTCATTCTGAGCATTCTGAGGGATAGAGCTGACTTCCAAGAGTCCTTTTGAGTCTTTTATGATCATTGTGAACCACCAAGCTATGGGTCTCCTAAATCTGATAGCCGACAAAATGGGGTGTCTAAACATATATATTTTGTATCTCACCATACTTTAGTCTAGGTTCAACTTGTACTACTCTATACTCACGAATGTACTACACTCTCCTACACCTATATAAAGGGTGACTATATACACTTTAATATGAACTTAATACAATTCTTCTCTATTCTCTAATATGGTATCAGAGCCATACCAATTCTAAACATATCTACGACCACATGGGCCGCCGCAGCCATAATCGCAGAGCACCAAATCTCATCAGCAAAATTCCTACCCAGCCCTAGCCACAACATCACTCACCACCAATTCAGCTGGACCCCACCAAACAACCAAAACTAGCCGACATCATCATCATACCAATTCTCCTATCAGCAAAACTCCTTGACTTTGTATCATATCATCAACAAACTGCCTTAACTCACCATCAATACAATCGGGCACCACCAAACAATCAATTCAGACCATCATCAAACTCATACCTTGATTTTGGATCATACTCCGTATCATCAAACTCACACCTCAACCGTAAACAATTAACCCAGTCAGATATCCAACCTGTTAGTACAACCCAAATCCGACCCCACCATCTCATACCCTGTTAGCACAACCCCACCTTTATCACTTTTCCTGTATGGAGCGTGTCGAGGCTTCTCAACCCATCTCCGTCATTATGGATGGTACCAACTATATCCTCTGGGCTCAAGCCATGTCCAGTTTTCTTAGGGGTCACAAACTTTGGCGTATTATCACTTGTGATGTCACTGAGCCTACACAGGCTGAAGGCGAGGATAAAACAAAATTCATTGATCGTCTTGAAGATTGGGATATCAAAAATCACAAGATCATCACTTGGGTTCGTAACAGTTGTGCTACTTCTATCAGTCTTCAGTTTGGTAGATTCACCACTGCCAACTCTCTTTGGAACTTTTTGGCCAAGCATTACACCACTGCTGATCTCGCTCACTAATATCAACTTTTAACCACTCTTCATCGCATGAAGCAACAACCCGGGCAATCAATCAACAGTCTCCTCTCCCAGATTCACTATATTTGGGATCAACTCACCTCCTTTGAACCTGAATTTACCGATGCCACTAATGCTGAGAAGTTTGCTTCCTATCGAGATCGTCAGCACCTAGTTCTTTTTCTAATGGCACTTACTGATGATTTTGAGCATGTCCGTGCATCTCTTCTCCATCGTAGTCCTTTGCCGACCTTAGATCAAGTGGTCACTGAACTTCTCTCAGAGGAAACTCGTCTTGGCGCTCGTAAGTCACCATCTACTAAGAATGTTCAGCTACTCCAAGGGATCTCAACCCAAAAATTAGAACTCATCTACTTCTGGGTCTTCCAAATAATGGTACAACTACTGCAGGAAACCCGGACATACACTCTTAGACTGTCGCACTCGCACTTGCAAATATTGTCAGAAATAGGGCCCTAGCCATCTACTATATGACTGCTTCCAGAATCCTGCAAGACACTCCCAGAATTTTATGAATCGAGAAGGTCCTTCCAAAACCGCTGCTACTACTGTTGAACATTCAACATCTACCGCTTTTGTCGAAGGGATTTTTGCCTCTCACATTGAGGATATCGTCAAACAAGTCCTTGCTCATTCTGGTAATTCATCCTCTATCGCTCTATCAGTCATTTCAGGTAATTCATCCTGGTTCTTTGACTCTAGTTCCTGTAATCATATGACACGTGATCCCACTCTCTTCTCTACCACACATTCTGATATTCACACCTCAACTATTCAAATAGCTAATGGCATCCCTATGTCTATTAGCTATATAGGACAGGTTTCTATATCACACACTTCACTTCCAGATACATATTGCATTCCCAAGTTAACTGTATACTTATTTCTATTGGTCAATTGTGTGATTTTGGTCTTACGGTTCTTTTCTCGTCTTTTGGTTGTTGTGTGCAGGATCCACAGACGGGACAGACACTTGGACAGACTGTAAGGTTGGACGACTCTTTGAGCTCCTCAACCTCCATATACCATCACACCTCTCCTCACTCACTCAAACAATTGCTCCAGTCACCTCCAGTCCATCACTCAGTCTCTGGCACTCTCGTCTTGGGCATGCCTCTGCTGGACATTTACAAACTTTAGTGTCTAGTGGTCAGTTAGGTTCTATTAATAAGGAACCTTTTGATTATCTTCCCTATTGATCAGGAGAGAACAAATCCTAATTACATGCCTTAATTCACATTTGTTAGCATATTTTATCTTGTTTTTATGTATTTTTATTTCATTTTCTATTTTAGAGCAGGTTTTGGAAGAAAACACTTATCTAGGCTAAATAAGGAGAAAAAGCAAGCTGAAAGAAGCAGAAAAAGGCGCGCGAGGTCCGCTCGCGCGAAACCAAGGAAATCACTCGCGCGACCTCCTAGAATCGCGCTCCGGCGACCTATGCAAAAAAGTGAAAACGTGTATTTCAGTGTACTAAAGACTCCTACGCGAACGAAACTGCCTAATTATATCTGGAAAGCTAAATACAGCAGTTTAAGTGCGAATTGGGTTAGGAAAGCTTCCAAAACTTGCTCTAAATCTGTAAATACTCAATTTTAATTCAATTCTTGGGTTGGCAATTATTATACACACAATATACAACCATACCTTCAGCCATTGAAGAGAGGAAAGCAAGGAGAAGAAGAAGAAGACCAAGGATTCCCATGGCCTCCTCCATCAACCTCTTGCCGTTCATCACTTCTATGGCCAACTAAACTCAAGATCTAGGATTTCAATGAAACCCTAGCCAAGTAACAGGGAGTTATTTTATTTTTTTTATTTTTGTTTTATTATGTATGGATGACAGTTACATGTTCTGAGGATTTTTATAAATAAATTGTGCTTTTATTGATTAAATCGTTACTTTCAAAGTTTACTTTTGTCTTAGATTTATTTTGATGGTAGTGTGCTCAATGATCTATGCTTGCTGTGCTTGTTTAGATTATTTACATGTAATGGTGCTTAAATTGAATTGTGCTATCAAGTATCCGAATAGTCCATGCCTAGATTAGACGGATTATACCACAACCCTAGTTTAGTGTGGGATAATTCGTGCTAACCGAAGATGGGTTATGTTGGTGCTTGAACCATAGTTATTTTCTTGATGGAGGAATTGGACTTATATCTATAAATCCCCATTATCATCCAACTTTATAAGCTTATGTAATTTGTAAATACTCTTATTATGAAGCTAGTGGTGGATTTGTAATCCTAGGTTCCGTAAACTTATTATAAAAATAAATATTTAATTGCTTTCATAATTTAGATTTACTTTATTGTTATTAGTTTAATTCAAATTAAATCCAAAATCCATTTTTCTTAATTAGCTAAATTTAGGTTTTAAAAATTAAAGTGCGTAGTATTCATTCTCTGTGGGTTTGACATTTACTTCCACACTACAAATCTTTTGAAAGTAAAGCATAAGTAAGCATACGTTTACATCTTGATTTTGATGAGATCAATTTTTGGCGCCGTTGTCGGGGATTGCATTACTAGCCAATTAGTTTTAGAATCTTAGTTTAGTTAATTCGTAAATATTAGATTAGGTTTTCGTTTTCTTATTTTTTTTGTTTTATTTTGAGTCACTAACTTTTCTTTTTATTTTTTTAATTTCTTAAGTACTCAAAATTCTAGCATTTCGAGTGGAACAGCTGTGCACGTCAAAGGAGCTTACGCGAAAAAAATAAAAATAAAAATAATTCAAGTAAATTGCCTCCTTTGCAATTCGCTTCAAACCACTGTAAGTCAGGGCGCCGAGACGCAATTACTTGCATTAGGTTAGTTGTGGAGTGAGCACTACATTAGCTAGGAAACCCGGGACACTGGGCTTGACGCGGTCATTGCATTACAGGATAATATTCATGCATCATCATAGTTGTATGCCTATTGCCTTATTTGCGTGATTCTTGTCTTGTAATTGTTTGAGTCAGTTTCTATTTTAGTTACTTTTCTTTTAAGTTTATGTTTGGTACACGTTCTAGTAAACCTGAATTAATTTCTATTGATCCTGAACTTGAATGTACCCTTAGAGTTAATCGGACTCCTTAACCGCCGTCGTTGTTTCAGGCCGAAATTCAAAGTACACTTAAAAGGTTAAGAAAAACAAGAACTTTTCAAATCGAGCCTATTCTAATGGCCGACGCAGGAAATAACAGAAATAATCCCAATCCTAACATACCGCAACCCCCTCCGCATAAAGACTATTTTATTCCTATGGCCTATACACCACAGGCTAGCATAGAATTACCGGAGGTGACGGCATCTCACTTTGAGATAAAGTCATCTACCATCGCGCTACTACCTTCTTTCCATGGCCGTACTAAAGAAGAACCTTATCAGCACTTAGGTGATTTTCAAGATATTTGCTCTACTTTAAAAATCCAACACCTAACTGATGATGAGTTAAAATTACGCCTCTTTCCATTTTCATTAAAAGACAAAGCTAAGTATTGGCTCCAATCTTTGGAGCCAAACACTATAAAAACATGGGAAGCATTACATATGACATTTTTACAAAAGTTTTTCCCAATCACAAGAACTAATCAGATAAGAAAATCAATAACAAACTTTGTGATGCAAGATGGGGAAACGCTTTACGACACTTGGGAACAATTTAAAGAATTATTACGCTCATGCCCACATCATCAAGTTCCCAAGTGGCAATTAGTTCAGGTCTTCTACGAGGGACTAGTTCCCTCACTTCGTAATACCGTCGATGATGTTTGTGCGGGTACCTTCCTACACAAAAGCACCGACGAGGCCTGGAAAATTTTTGAAACTTTGAGCGAGAATTCGATGCACCAAGCGGTGTCTGTCTGTCCTGAGGGGTACCTTCAACCTAAGCGAGAGGTGAAAGTTGAGTCGAGTCAATCAATTGAAATACAAGCATTATCTAGAAAACTTGACCGACTTATGCAAATGAACAAAACGTCGAGTCCACCCTCTTCTGAAGTATATGCATTATGTTCTGAACCGTCTCATACTATCTTTGCATGTCCTTCTGCATCTCAAATCCCGGAGTGTGTTGAGCAACACGTTAATTCTATGCAATAATTCCCACGAAATAACTATAATCCTATGTCGAACAATTTTTCTAATACTTATCGACCCCAATATCAACAAAGTCAATAGCAACAACACCCTCCTAATCCTAACCCTCCACTGGTTAACGCTTTTAAGGAGAAGGTGTTGTCTACCCTTAAAAACATAGAAACGTAAGTCCAAGCACAAGCACAAATAGTGCACTCTCATACACAATCCATTGCGAAGCTTGAATCCCAAATGGGACAAATAGCTACTACGGTGAGTCGTAGAAACGAGGGGAAGTTGCATGCGCAAACTATTCAAAATCCTAAGGGACAATACGAGAATGGGGGGTCGAGTGCACAAGTGAATGCCGTATCGCTAGGACAACTATTCGAGATGAGGATATTGTTGTAATTCCTGATGAGGGTGAGAAAAATAAAAATATAAATTATAATAAAGAAAAGGGTGAGGATGTGGATAGAGTTAGGAAAGAAAATGAACTGGTCCTAATGAATTATATTCCGAGAATGCCATATCCACCAAACGTTGAGGGACCGTCACATTTGTCTAAGAAAGGGTCAAAAATGAAAGATGTACTCGAGGTATTCAAACAAGTAAAAATTAATATTCCATTCCTCGATGCTATAAAACAAATTCCCGCTTACGCTAAATGTCTAAAAGACCTATGCACTCAAAAGCGCAAGCTGCGCAGTCATATCCCGAAAAGGTCTTCCTCACAGAAAAAGTAAGCTCCATTTTCCAACACGCTACTCCAAAATATAAAGATCCAGGTACTCCTCTGATATCATGTGTCATAGGTGACACTATCATTCATCGGGCTCTCCTAGACTTAGGAGCTAGTGTTAACCTCTTACCTTATCACGTCTATAAACAATTAGGACTAGGTGAACTTAAACCCACGGCCGCTACAATCTAATTAGCGGATCGTTCTATTAAAATACCTAGAGGAATCATCGAGGACGTCTTGTTTAAAGTTGATAAATGTTATTATCCTGTCGATTTTATGGTTCTTGACACTGAACCCGTGCTAGATGCTAGGAAACACACTCCTGTCATCTTTGGCCATCCATTCTTAGCGACCGTTAATGCGCGTGTTAACTGTTGAACGGGGGTGATGAAGGTGTCATTTTAGAATATGAACTTAAAATTGAACATTTTTAATGCTATTGATCAACCTCCCAAAGACGACGATTATCTATGTGAGGCAGAGAGTGAGGTAAGACAAACTATTGAACCCAATTACGTAATACCTGTGAGTAATGAAAATAATATGGTGAGTAGTAAGCGGATGAATTTGAATAATCAGGACCCCACAGATGAATTTACTCAGAAGGTACGAAATCGATTTGAACATAATTCGGGAGAACCGTCGGTCGAATTAATTCAAACCGACATTATTTTTGCTTATCAACGGGCTCTTCCTAATATCCTAAGGGGTACAAAGTCTGATTTTCAACCTCCATTAATCTTAAGCTAGAATGGTCTAGCTAAAGACGTAAAAGATAGTGCTTCTTGGGAGGCAACCCAATCTTTAGTTCACCTATTTCTATTGTTTTTGGTCATTTTTGGGTCTTTTTGAGTCAGTTTTGGTCATTCTGAACAGGTTTGGGGGTCGGAGTAAACTTATTTTCAGCTTATATACAAAAAAATAAAGAAAAAGAGGAAAAATGGTAACTCGCGCGCACGTCCCACTCGCGTGAGCTTGCCCCTTAATGAAATTTTTTTTTAAATCTTATGTGATATTTAGCCTCAGTATCACCTCGTATCAGAATTCGCGTGCACGAGGATGTCGCTCGAGTGACCCGCTCGCGCGATCTTGAGACTTAGAAATCTTTCTTTTATAAAATGTAAAACAAGCTTCTGCTTAAACTCGCGGAGGGATTCGTGCGAGCGAGGGTCGCTCGCGCGAGGTAGGGAGTTTTTGAGTTTTCTCTTTTACCTTTTACCTTTTGTTTCCCACACCTGGTCAGTTGTTTTTATTTTTCTGTTTATTCTTTTAGGTCTGTTTTTAGATGTAGTCTTTCCTTGTTTACATAGTTCTGTTTGTTTTTGTTTCTATTCGTTAATCTTTTAGTTTTAGTTTAGTTTAGTTTAGTTTAGTGTATTACATATTTATATTTCTATTAACTATTTGTTTTATTTTGTTAGTTTATTTTCTTATGTAAGTATTGGTAGGTGAATTAGTAGCTCCATTTGGAGTGTGTTTGAACTTTATCGCTATATTATTATTATACGTTCACCTATTTGTGATTGCCGAGATCGAGGTACTATCGTTCCTTTTCTACGTACTTTACTTTCTTTCATTTTATTGTTTCATTTGGGACAATGAAAGGTTTAGGTTTGGGGGTATGCACACACATGCACATTATTACACTAAATTTTCCAAAATTTTTCTATACTTGTGCTTAAATAAACGATGTTACCGATGTTTTTGTAATCTCGGATTCGATACTTCTTAGTATGTAATGTGATTCATTATAGAATGGTAAATAAGAGAAGATGTAATTAAACATTTGCTGAAGTCATGATGCGACGATTTAGGTCATGTATCGTTCGAATCGTAGTTTTATATCATAGATTTGCACACAAACCTATGCACTGCACGTAGTCGCTTGAATACATGTTTAATGTGAACTATAATATGATTCGGATTTCTAGATAACACATGGTGGAGACTAAGCCCAGTGAGCTTTTGAGCATATCTTTTCTTTTTAGAGGGTTATAAGTACATTTTGTGTTTGTCGAATTTCATTAAAACAGCGCATTAACTTGTTATTTAGTCTCATTATTCTTGTCTTGGTTGATAGTCAAGTTAAAATATTTGCTACCATGCTAAATAATCTTCCATCGTAAACGTTGAAGAACCATATAACCATAGGACATGATTTTAGGCCTTCTTTGTTTGCTATTGACCGATAAATGATAAATTTCCTTAGTTCGCCCTTTGAGCCATTAAAATGTCATTTTTCTTTAATTACCATTATCCTGTTTTTGCTCCAATTTGGCTAACTTGGAGTTCACTACTGAAAGATTGATCAACTTGTAGTGGTGTTAAGGCGATGTGTGATTGAGAAGAAGAAGAAAATAAGATGATGTTTGGGGTGGTTGCCTTGTCATTTATTGAATATTTGTTTCAAGAAGCAACGAGAAGGAAAGAAAAAAGATAAGGAAAAAAAAAGTTGAAAGTAGAAAGAAGAATAGAAATTAAAGAAAAAGAAGAAGAAGAAATTAAAGAAAAAAATATATGGAAAAAAGTATGAAAAGGTGAAGTTGGTAGAAGAGACGAATGAAAGAAATAGTACATGCCTTAGAATGCCATTATGAGCTAGATTACCTACCTAATGAATCCTTTCTATTCTTTTTCATTGCTCGAGCCACATTACAACCTTTGAAAAGTCCTATTTGATCCTAGGAAACATGATTTGGATAAGGAAACATGGTTTGGATATGAAAACGATGGGAGGGGGATTAAAATATGGTAACGATTAATTTTTCTTGATTGTTGGCATCCTATCCATGAGACTACTGTTCTTTCGTGTCATGCGTCTTTTTTGAGTCATATGTGAGTATTTCTCATTTTGAAAATATATTTCCTTCGCTCCCATATATTAAAAAAGTTACACCTATTTCTAAGTGTTTCATTTGAGAGTGTAATTGACATTGTGAGATTCGTAGTCGAGACATAATTAAATGGTTATCCGAAGTATATTCCATGTTCATGACATGCGCGTGTTCATTTGACCACCACATCACACACGTGCAATTTTATGAGAAACTCTATTGATTTATACGATGCATGTGCTTGGGATTGCTTTTCATGATGTAGGTAGACGTTTGATTCTGTTTCTTTATGTTCGTTATTCTATTTCAAATCATCGTTTTATAAAAAGGAGTATTGAATATTATGTTTTTCATTTTAATAAAACTTTTTAAATATATAAGTTAATCAAGATGGTTGTGGGTGACTTGTTGACGAGAACCCTCACGAGACTTCACTCGTCCGACTAGGGACACCTAGGGGTTTAAAAGGCTTGTTGCATATGCTAAATACAATCGTGATCCATACGAAAATGGAGTAGTATTTGTAGTAGTAGTTTTATTTTTCTATTCTTTTTGCTCGAGGACTAGCAAAATGTAGGTTTGGGGGTGTGATCGGGAGAGAACAAATCCTAATTACATGCCTTAATTCACATTTGTTAGCATATTGTATCCTGTTTTTATGTATTTTTATTTCATTTTCTATTTTAGAGCAGTTTTGGAAGAAAACACTAATCCAGACTAAATAAGGAGAAAAAGCAAGATGAAAGAAGCTGAAAAAGGCACCTCGCGCGCGCGGTCCGCTTGCGCAAAACCCAGGAAATCGCTCGCGCGACCTCCCAGAATCGCACTCGCGCGACCTATGCAAAAAAGTGAAAACGCGTATTTCATTGTACTAAAGACTCCTATGCGAACGAAACTGCCTAATTACGCCTGGAAAGCTAAGTACAGCAGTTTTAGTGTGAATTGGGTTAGGAAAGCTTCCAAAACTTGTTCCAAATCTTTAAATACTCAATTATAATTCAATTCTTGGATTGACAATTATTATACACACAATATACAACCATACCTTCAGCCATTGAAGAGAGGTAAGCAAGGAGAAGAAGAAGAAGACCAAGGATTCCCATGGCCTCCTCCATCAACCTCTTGCCGTTCATCACTTCTATGGCCAACTAAACTCAAAATCTAGGGTTTCAATGAAACCCTAGCCAAGTTATAGGGAGTTATTTGATGTTTTTATTTTAGTTTTATTATGTATGGATGACAGTTACATGTTCCGAGAATTTTTATAAATAAATCGTGCTTTTATTGATTAAATCGTTACTTTCAAAGTTTACTCTTGTCTTAGATCTATTTTGATAGTATTGTGCTCAATGATCTATGCTTGTTTAGATTATTTACATGTAATGGTGCTTAAATTGAATTGTGCTATCAAGTATCCGAATAGTCCATGCCTAGATTAGACGGATTATACCACAACCCTAGTTTAGTGTGGGATAATTCGTGCTAACCGAAGATGGATTATGTTGGTGCTTGAACCATAGTTATTTTCTTGACGGAGGAATTGGGCTTGTAGCTATATTTCCCCATTATCATCCAACTTAATAAGCTAAAGTAATTCGTAAATACTCTTATTATGAAGCTAGTGGTGGATTTGCAATCCTAGGTTCTGTAAACTTATTATAAAAACAAATATTTAATTGCTTTCATAATTTAGATTTACTTTTATTGTTATTAGTTTAAATCAAATTAAATCCAAAATCCGTTTTTCTTAATTAACTAAATTTAGGTTTTAAAAATTAAAGTGCGTAGTATTCAATCTCTGTGGGTTCGACCTTTATTTCCACACTGTAAATCTTTTGAAAGTAAAGCATAAGTAAGCATACTTTTACATCTTGATTTTGACGTCAAGTGTCAAAACAATCGGCATTGTTGTTTAATAAAAGTGATTCTTTTTCTTATGCTCCTTTTGATTTGATCATTATGATGTTTGGGGCCCTTCACCAACTGCCACTATGGGAGGCTCTAGATATTTTGTGATTTTTATTGATGACTACTCTCGTTATACTTGGATTTTTCTCATGCGTAGTCAGTCTAAATTACCTCAGTTATACTTTGATTTTGCTACTATGATTAAAACTCAATTCTCATGCAATATCAAAGTGTTTCATGCTGATAATGCGGCTGAATACACTGATTCAGGAGTCCTTAATTTCCTTCAACAACATGGTTCTCTTCCACATCGCTCTTGCCCCGGCACCTCCCAACAAAATGGATGGGCCGAGCGCAAACATCGAGATATTCTAAACACTGTTCGTACTCTTCTTACATCTGCCTTATATCCTGAGCATTTTTGGGGAGAGGCTGCTCTTGTAGCTGTTTATACAAATAATCGTGTTCCTTTCCCAGTCATTGGGAATCAATCCCCATATGAACGTCTCTATGGTCAGCCCCCCGATTATAGCACACTCAAAGTTTTTGGTTGTACATGTGTTGTTCTTCTCCAACCACATGAGCGTACAAAACTAGAGTCTAGATCCCGTTTATGTTGCTTCTTAGGATATGGTATTAAACACAAGGAATACAGATGTTAGGATCCTCACTCCAAGCATCTTCGAGTATCCAGACATGTTGTCTTCTGGGAACACAAGATGTTCTCTTCTATCTCCAAGTTCCACCTATCATATTACAGTACTCATCTCCTCTTCACTGATCCTTCAGCAGACCAGTTCCCTGACTCTACTGATATAGACATTCTTCCTGAAACACCACCCCTATTAGTCTCTCTATCTCTGTCATCCTCTACCACCGATACTTTCACTGAGTCATCCACCTTGCCTTCTCCTGAGTTGCCTGCTCTGACTAATGAATCTGCTCCTGCACCTGATCAACCTCTCCGACAAAGTAACCGGGTAAAAACTCTTTCAGTTCTTCTTCGTGATTATGTTGCCTTTTCTACCATTCTTTCTCATCATGAACCTCAGTCTTATCGTGAGGCTAGTACTAATCCTCTTTGGCAGAAAGCAATAGATGATGAATTACAGGCACTAGAACACAATCACACATGGGATTTGGTGAGCTTGCCATAAGGCAAAAATGCTATGGGATGCAAGTGGGTTTATAAAATCAAAACTCACTCAGATGGATCCATTGATCGTTACAAAGCTCGTCTAGTAGCCAAGGGCTTTACCTACGAGTATGGGATTGATTATGAGGAAACATTTTCCCCGATTGCTCGACTCACTTCTGTCCGCAGCCTTATTGCAGTAGCTACAGTTCGACGTTGGGACTTATTCCAAATGGATGTCAAAAATGCCTTTCTCAATGGTGAACTCACTGAAGAAGTTTACATGCGTCCCCATCCTGGTTATCATCATCAGCCTCATCAAGTTTGCAAACTCCGCCAAGATCTCTACGGTCTCAAGTAAGCTCCACAGGCTTGGTTTGCAAAATTCAGCACTATTGTTGAGGGTTTTGGTTTCACTGCCAGCCCATATGATTCGGCACTTTTCATTCGCCGAACTGACCGAGGCATTATTCCCCTTCTCTTTTACGTGGATGACATGATCATCACTGGGAGTGATACTTCTGGAATTCTAGATCTCAAAACTTATCTTAGCCAACATGTTGAAACGAAGGATCTTGGCAAGCTTATCTACTTTCTGGGCCTTGAGATCACTTCCAATTTTGATGGCTACTATCTTTCTCATGTCAAGTATGCTTCTGACCTACTTATTCGGGCAAGACTTACCAACAACAAGACATGCAGCACTCCTCTCGAGCTTAACTCTAGGCTCACTCCTATGGATGGTGTACTCTTGGATGATCCTACTTTATACCGTCAAATTGTTGGGAGTCTTGTTTATTTGATAGTTACCAGACCTGATATCTCCTATGTTGTCCATATTGTAAGTCAGTTTCTCTCTGCTCCTCGTTCTTCTCACTATGCAGCAGTTCTCCGCATTCTTAGATACATTAAGGGAACTTTGTTTCATGGCCTCCACTTTTCTGCACACACTTCTCTTGAGCTACATGCCTACTCTGATGCAGACTAGACAAGAGATCCTACTGACCATCGTTCTACCACTGTATATTGCTTCTTCTTGGGAAATTCTCTCATTTCTTGGCGCAGCAAGAAGCAAACTATTGTTGCTCGATCTAGTACAGAAGCTGAATATCGTGCTCTTGCTGATGCTACTCAGGAACTTTTCTGGCTACGATGGTTACTTAAAGAAATGGGGGTTATTCATTCTCTACTACAACTATCAGTTGTGATAATCAAAGTGCCATTCAAATCACCCATAATGATGTATTTCATGAACCGTACAAAACATATCGAGATCGACTATCATTTTGTACGTCATCATCTCTCTTGTGGTACCATTCAGCTTATCTCAGTCTCCTCTATTGATCAGACTGCTGACATTTTCACCAAAGCTCATTCGCCTGGACGTCTTGAGGATTTGGTTTCCAAACTTAAATTGGTTTCCATTCAACCACCTTGAGTTTGAGGGGGGCTGTTAAAATATTTCCTTATTCATAGAATATTTCCTTATTCATATATATTTTGTATCTCACCATACTTTAGTCTAGGTTCAACTTGTACTACTCTGTACTCACTAATGTACTACACTCTCCTACACCTATATAAAGGGTGACTCTGTACACTTTAATATGAACTTAACACAATTCTTCTCTATTCTCTAATAGATATAAATTCTCATTCTATTTTTCCAATAAGCATAGTTAGTTCCATTAAAGCATGGAGGTCTTTGGGATGATTGTCCCTCACTATAAGTGCTATTGGTACTTGTGGTTGCCATGTGATCTTAAGTCTAAGATATGTGGAATCAATACTATAGTCCAAGCTTTGATACCAATTGTTGGCCCAAAATTAATCCTTAGAGGGGGGGGGGGTGAATAAGATTACTAATAAATAATGGCAAAATAAAAACTGAAAGCAAGCATAATACTTAATTAAAACAATAATAAAAGAGAGAAGGAAAAGAGACACTTGCAAACTAATTTTTCAAGTGGTTCGGTAATCCGCAACCCGCGACCTACGTCCACCACTCAAGAATACCTCTTGAGGAATCCACTAATCAATCTTGTTTGGGTGAAGTTCAAACCACTCTTTATAAGTTCTTCTTGAACTCATTTTACACCTCCAATGAATGATACCTTCATTTTGGAGCAAGGGTTACACCAACCCTCTTACAACTTCAAGAATTTAATAAATGTTGGGTTACAACTGAATGATACTCTATTTGTTGAGTAGATAGAAACAATAAATGCTCACAATAAAAGCTCTCAAGGTTTTACAAATGAAATCTAGAGCTAGAAGATTAAATCTCAAGATATAGGGCTTAAATCTTTGATTGCAACAAGTGAGTATTGAATGAGAGTAATGGATGATGCAACAACCAAATTTGAACTGAGTATTTATACTCTCTCAAAGAAATTTGAACATTTAAGGTTGGTGGGAGCATTTAATGCTAAAGCAAAAAATAGAGGAAAAAGAGCCGTTACTGTTCTACACAGTAATCCAGTGGACTGGGCTCGCGGTTTAGTCGACTGAACATTTGAATTGAAGGTTTGCGCCATAAAAATAGTCGACAAAAAAGAGGCTCAGTCGACTGAAATGTTTCAAGAAGAATGCTTGATTTTGATGCAGAAACCAGTTGACTGATGGTCAATTCCGGTCGACTGAAATAAACAAGGTCCAGTCGACTGAAGGAATGTTCAGTCGACAGTTTGCTTGTTTTAAATGTTTTGTTCTATTTTAAGCCCTTCTATTTGAGATTGAATCTAACCAACTTTACATAAAGACCTATAAGAGTACTACAACAATGAAATAGTCTTCCATAGTGCTTCTATTGAATATCCATCATCATTCTTAAGATCTGTTTAGACAACATGCTAAATAGAAATGTAAGTACTCAACTTAATAGTTTGTTAATCATCAAAATTACTTAGGTTAAAACCCTTGGGGCTAACAAGTACCATGATCAGCATAACACACATACACAAAAGAGAATCGGTAAAACCCAAACAGAATGAGATACATTTAAGATGATGAACTTCTTAAGTAAAACACTATTTATAATTATGAATGCAATAAATTTGTCACACCCGTCCCAGAAATCTAAATGTGTTAAAATGAAAAATTAGTTTTTGAGAATTATCAATGTAATTTGATAATTGTGAAAGTGGTTGACTGTGGGTCGACGGTGAGTGTCAAACGAGGACACAGGAACATGGAAAATCATGAGGCATTGGATTGATTAAATGGAATTTATGTGGATTAAATATTATTTGATTTATCTAGTATATGTGAATAGTGAATATACCTATTTTGTGTACTTTTTTGATAGTTTGATCTTGCTAGAGATCAATTGGAATGAGTTAGAGATAACCAATGTGATACGTTACATAAAAGGTAGGTTTTCTAGAAATTCCACAAAAATAGTTTTCAGAACGTAATTACGGCGACAAACGGAACTTAGACAAAAACTTTTATAATTTATAGCTTTCACTCTTGAAGCGATGAATTAGATGTATAAGACGTTTCGAGGTATAAATAGGAGTTTTGAAAACTCATGGGAAGGTAAATATAATTTTTGAGAATTTTGTCTATATATAGCAAGCCAAGATATTTTCATTTGACTACTTTCCTAAAATTGAAATCAAAAGGGGGATTTTAGTGCTTAGAGCTTCAAGGCGCAAATCGACGGACTTCTGCCCGTTTATTTTCAACCAAATTTCATATTCGGACTCCCCGAGGTAAGAGTTACATTTTGATACCACTTAGGCCATGTTTGGCTAACTTTTTATAAAAATCCTAATGTTGGAATTTTGGGGAAAATGCTTGTAAACTTATAGGAATCGCTTGAAATTCGAGATCCGACGTTTAATCAGTCCCCTAGTTCATCCTTCAAAATTATAGGATGTTTGCACGAGGTACGAATTCTATACCTATGAATTACATGGAATTTACATGTTTTGAATATCGAGTTGATACTTTGGATCCGGGAAAAATTCATGTATTAATTAGGCCCATTCATTATGCATGTAAAACTACAATAAAATCATTTATATATTTATATGATTATATGAGCATGCTATGTGTCTATGTGGGTTGAAAGGGGGTTTAGTGAAAATTCATCCGGGGGCAAGCTCCTCGATGTTGAAGGATTAGAGTAGCGACGGCTACTGTACATGGTTTGGGAGAAGGCCCAGCCAGGGCACTGTGCATGGTTTGGGAGAAGGCCCAGCCAGTGCACTGGATGAGTGGTAGGGAGAAGGCCCTCCACGACATCAATTCCACTGCTTCATTATCGGATGAATGTGCACTACTCTCCCTAGAGACCATTTCGATGTGTTTTGATATGTTAAGGCATAAATTGTCATATAAGCATATATTTAGAATTGTGCACTCAGCATATAGCTGAGCAATGGAGATTTACTCCATTGTAGGTATGAAGAAAGGAAAGAAGAATGCGAAGAGTGAGGCCATTGGGATCACCCAGGACAAATCTCTCCCATTGAGAAATGGTAGTATCCTTTCTATGTTGAAATATGTATTTTGGAAGTTAGAACCATGTTTTGTTAATTATAAGGATTGGGGATGATTCCTTAATGATGTAAAATGTTGTAAAACTTCTTTTGGTTAGGTTGTAATAATTCGAACTTATGGACTCGCGAATTGAATGTTTAACTTGTCAAATTTGGATTTGAAAGGATGGTGGATAGTTTTGTGAATCGAGCCAAACAAGCCTTAGCTTGTTCCGTTATTGTTTCTTTTAATGGGTTAGTAAGATTAAACTTTATTTTTGAAAGCTTGTTATAGCTTGTGAAGTTTGGAATTATTTATGCATATTTGGAGTATTAAAGAGAGGAAGGTTGTTTGATGCCTTAGGCAAAATTCTGCAGCTTTGGGCAGGATTCTGCTAAAGGGTCATTCGACCGGTCGAAGGGGTCGTTCGACCGGTCGAAATGACTCCTGCAACAAATCTTTTTATACCCCTTCCAAAAATATTTTAAATGTTTTGAATGGTTCTTAGGGTACCTTTGGGACCCCTTTTAAAATATATACATCTGATTCTAAATATAATTACGTTTTCAATTTTATACAGATTTTACAACTCGGAGGGTAATGTTTCCTAAAGTTTTAATACTTAAGGTTGTTTTAAAGTTATTTTTCCACTATGTATAGTTATTGAATGAATGTTTGAGCCTCGATGACGTGCCACGTATCCTATGTCCATGCATAGTGGGATGGGTCGTGACATTTATTGGTATCAGAGCAATAAGTAACAAAACTTTGGGAACGTTCGACTTCAAGTGGAGTGTTGAATGAATTGGAACATATTTTAGAATGTATCCACATATTGTAGAGATGTTTGATGCATATGGTATGTTGTTATACATACATGATTATGTTATTGCCATACATGCATAGTATTGATGCATTCGTGAATCGGTGGAATCATACGAATGTAGAGCTGTGTGATAAGATGAGGTTTATCGTACGATATCATCGACCTTGTGTGGTGACCCAAGGGAGAGATGATATCTTGGTGGTGAGAAGCCGTTGAATATCTAAATTAAAACCAAATGAATTTTGATCGAATCAGTGAATGTGGTAAATGATGGTAATGAGTGCTCTTTGAGGGTGTTAACCGAGAACGAGGTCCGAGTAGTGAACTATAGAAGAGATTTCATTGAGAGTTCACATGGAAGGAGAAATTGATTGTTCGTAATTGAGTCTTGGGGTTTGGGATCGATTGGTAAGAGTTTTACTTCAGACATGGTCTAGATGTCATGACGTGAGAGAATAGAGAGGTACAGTTGGGTTTTATGACAGAAAGATAATCCAGCAGCATGTATTGCCTGTATAGGGTAGGTGAGGAATCTCTCACCTTTTCTTACGGTGTTATCCTATGATGTTCACCAACGGTGTGATCGTATGAGGTTATCTTATGGAGTTACCTTACGGTATATACGGCGTATGTCAGGTAGTTGAAGAATCTTCCAACATATTGTATGGTATTGGAATGATTGGATGGTTAAGGAATCTCTCAACCTATCTTACGGTATGTATTGGATGGTTGAGGAATCTCTTAGCCTATCTTACGGTATATATTGGGAGTAGAGGAATATCTCAACGGATTATGAATATTATGGTTGTTGAGAAATCTCTCAACTGAACCTGGTTTTGAGTGGTCATGGCACCATAGTGGATTTAGAAGCAGTAAAAGGATTAGTAGAGAATGCTACCAGATTGATGGTATAAGTGGAATTGTTAGGATTTGAGGATTTACCTAAGAAGGAATGGAGAAGATAGAGTATGCTTGGATAGTTGAAACTACAGTTGGTAGAAGCTCAGGCGAGCATAGACTTTAGTTTCTTAGACTTGATGGTTATTCACGTATGAATGTAACGAAAAGGAGGACATAGGTTAGAGGAGAAATAGTGGAAACTCTTGATGTAGAATAAAGGAATGGAAATGAAAAAGAATAGAAATTCCTTGGTGTTGTGAGTTGGGATGTCAAAGGAAGTAGAACAAAGGACGTAAGAATATAGGACTTGAGGTGAAGGATAAGTGTAAGTGATTGAACATGATAAGAGATTCGGAGAAATCAAATTGATAGTGGATATCATAAAGATAAGGGGATCTTGTTAGGGAATCCTATAGAGAAGGTCATTATTACAGTGAGTTGTAGTGTGGATAACCATGAACCTTGCGTGGTTCGATGAGTTTTCAATGTCTTCGAGCACTTTTTGGTGGTTCTTACATAGTTGGAAAGTAGCCCCAAATGCCTTATGAGTTTGGGAACTTTTTAGGATGTTAAATAAAGGAAAATATGGTCCAGGGGGTATTTGGACCGGTCGAAAGAGGCTATTCGACCGATCGAACACCCCTCTGACCCAAACAGTGATTTCAGAAACATTTTTTCGTCAAGTTTTACAGAAACAGTCATAACTCTTTCTAGAAAATTTGGATTCATGCTCCTTTTTTGCGTTGGAACTGAGACTCAAAGAGCTATCTTTTGATGTAAAATTTAACCATATTTTCTAAATGACCATTTTTCCCTTCAGTTGTTTTGTCACAGAAAAGTTCTTTTAAGGTGTCTAATCCATGCTTTCCATGCTAATTGGTGTATTTCAACTAAATAGAAATCTTTTAATGCTTCTAAAACATCGTTTAGTGTTTGAAGCAAGTTGTTATCAATAGAACATTGGGGTATGATAAGTATTACGATACTAAACAAGAGCGGTTGTGGGAATGGATAGAAAAGTAAAAAGACTTTGGGGTAAGTCAAGTTAGAGAGATGAAAATGTAAATTGGGAAGATGAGGTTTTGATGAGAAAGTGAAAATGAACGGTAGAAGTGGGATGAAGACTTGGTGTTATGCTGAGTACATTATCGGATATGATGGTAGGAATGTAAAATGGTCAGAAGACAATGGTGAATGTAGGGGAATGCTATCTCGGTCGTCCGGGATTCCAACGAGGTTGGAGAGTTTTAGGAATATCGGATTTCATCCCAAGGAGAATTTTAAAGTGTTTAGAAGGTTTTAAAATAAAACTTTTGTTTGAGTAATAAAAGTGGTATTAATTACTTGAGATGAGGCGTGTAGTGGACTTTGGAAGTCAGGTATCGTGGATGGATATGGTATGCTTAGTGCTTGGGACACAACAGTGTTTGTCAGATGAATGAGTTCTACATGAGTAGATTATGGGCTTGGAAATTCTAAAGTAAGGGGTTAGTGAAAGGTTGTACACTTGAACTTAGTGAGCTGGAGGTAGTGCCACTAAACGAGTTGACTTGGGTATTGTTCCAAAGGGAATTTGATCTTGGTTTAAGCATTAGAATAACTCGAGGTTATGAATGATTTGAAGTTGTAAACGATCAGGAACTTGATGAGATCCGTAAAGTGTGAAGCACTTGAAGATAATAGTTATGAAAGGGTTGACATTAGTACCAGAGTAAGAATGGGTGACCTTGAGTATTGTCACGAAAAGTATGTGAATTGGAAATCGATAGGGAATTTATCAAACACAGTAAGACTATGGTACTTGATTGGGAAGATCAATTTACTAAGTTGTCTTCGGATGGTTACGGGAATAGTATGAATACTTGAGCAGCTGGCTCTTTGGGAACATTGAATTTGAGATCAGAATAGCAAAGATAAAGGATTAGAGAATCTGAATTGGAGTTAAGTCAAGTTGATTAGAGTTATGAAATATTAAATGGTTGAATAAAGTAAGGTGCCTTGGAATGTTATATGAAGAGCGTACACTTAAGGTGGAAAGGTGGAACTCGGTAAGTGTTGGGATAGATGAGTACGATTGGTATGGGCTTGTGTAAAGGTGAAAGTGAAACACTAGAGACTTATAGAGTCGTATGACTATGTAAATGGTAGTGAATCTACTTGGACTGATAGTCAAAAGGATGTAGACAAGTAGGGTATATATGAGATGAGAATGGATTACATTACAATTGAGTTCTCTGACAGAAAAGTAATTAACTCAGGGTGTGTGTACAATACGTGAATAAGAATATATTATGAATGGTCAAAGGGTTGAGACAGGAACAAGGTATGTTCTGAGTATGGGAATGCATCATGAAGAATGCTATGGTACGTGTATGATTGACTACGTCAATTTGGGTTAACAAAAGAAAAAAACTTGCAGAATTAGTATTAAGGAATTGCGAGAAACAGACTGTTTTATGCTAAAAAAATTGCCAAAAACAAATTCTTTCCACTCTTCAAGAGGGTCACTTTCTGGTTAAATATTTAGCCATAGTCTTAAGAATATATGATAAAGTTATAGCAGTAAAAGAAGGCAAAACAATATGCTCAAATCACTTTCAGTTAGTTCTCCTCAAATCCAGAATGGACCTAAGAAATGATATAAAGACTAATAAGATGGAGTTTCTTTCATAAACAAAGAAAACGGCTAGTAGAAAAACAGTTGCACAAAAGTGATGCACAAAATGCCATAATAATTTAGGCCTTGCATTTTACTTAAAAACAAAAAAATCATAGAGACAGAGAGAACTTCATCTTACATTTTCTAGACAAAACATCCTTCACCATGATACAAATCAGCCTGGCATTTTCATTGAAGATTGGTAGCTTTTTTTTGCACATTGTCATAACGAATATTCAATTCCACAAAACACTTACAAAGAAATAATTATTGATTGCAAGTTTATGGCTAGTTTAGGCACCCCCATTAATGTATATGATTCAATTCACAAGTGGTGGAGAAACTCTAGACCTCTTGATTTAGACTGGCTTTAGAAAGACTCATGCAAGACAAATCGAAAAAATTCCAAATCTCTCAGATCTGTAGAAAAATTCCAAATCTCTCATATCTACAGGAAATTCCAAATGTTAGAGAGAGAGAGAAGAGAGAGGGGGAGAGAGACAATCCTATGCATGTGTCTCGTGGGAGAGAGAGAGAGTAAAGCAAGAGAGAGAGAGTATAGCTTGGGCCTCCGGCAATGAACGGTAGCGGCTGGTAGTGGCTGTTGTCAATTGTAAATAAATCTATATACACATAGCACATAATTGGTTTAAAGACATACCTATGCAGAATACCCGATGGATTGTTGTTTCGGTGTTGTTACAAGCCCGAATAGCACAGACACGAACTATTGCCTCCTTATTCCAAACCTTGCTTCTGTGCACATTTCAAAATCCATGAATAGTCGTAGGACATAGCTACTATAGTTATCCATTTTGGTTTCCATGTCCTGCAATCCAAAGCCCTTGGTGATGGCTATGGAGGAAGAAAACGTGAGAGAGAGGAACAGTGAGAGGGAGAGATATATAACGTGTGTTAAATGTATACACCAAGTAGAGACATAGAGCATTGGGTGTTATGCAAAATTCAAATCCTAACATCGATGGCTGGTGTTGATGTGAGTGGAGAGAGAGAGAGAGAGGGAGAGAGAGAGCACTGAGATGAGACAAATGAGAGGAGAGAGAGTGAGAAGACGGGAGAGGAAAGAGAGGAGATAGATGTATGTGGGTGGGGGGAGTAAAGACAGAGAGCATTGGGTGTGAGGCAAAATTCATTTTTTTTTAATTTGCAATATTGTACATCCGTGAGAGGGGGAAAGAGAGGATGAATACTGTGTGAGAGAAAACCATGTGAGTGAGTTTTGGACCAAAATCGATCCTGGTCATTGAATTTAACCCAAGCCCCAATTCCAACCCTCTAATGTTTGTCTCTCACATTTGTCCCATCACTTGGGTCCTGATTTATTATACAGATACGGATGTCATGTTGATTACAATCTTACGATTTCTTGATTATACTATGATTTATTCATTTTATATTATGTATCAGATGGACATTCTTTTCTCAGAATTCTCATGGTTTCAAGCCATATTGAAAGTAGTGTTACTGTTATAAAATAAAAAAAAACTCTTGTATTAGAAGTTATTACTATAATATTACACGAGGGGCCTTTATATAAGCAATAGGAAATCCAACACATCGAGACACCATATCATATAATATATCTTATATTAATGTATTAGATAATATAATATCATATACATCTATTTCATAGATACTAGATAACATATTTTATTCTAGCATATTCCAACACTCCCCCTCAAGTTGGCAAGCGGAATCTTTTGAAGTGTCCAACTTGCATTTGAGAGTAAAATGATGATCATTGGTTGACCGGCGCAACTTTTTCAAGATCTCTTAAATACTCCCCCTCAATATAAATTTAGGGCACAATTTTCTCTTACACATTATCGTGTTCAAATCCCCCCTCAAACTGAAGGTGGTAATGAAAATTACAACCATAGTTTGGAATGAAAAAAATTACAGCCAGAACTAGACTATTCAAGTGTGAAAATGGTGATGTTAACAACGAGTGGGATATAAAAATCCTCAAGATTGGCCAAGGTAGAGACATTATCCACCAACAACACAACAAGCAAATGTGGAACAACAATATCCACAATATTGGCCAAGGTGAAAACAATTCACCAACAACAAAACAAAGTGTGGGACTAAAAGCCACACAAAAATCACCAATTTCAGCCCAAGAATAGTGAAAACGAATGTTGTAATGCGCCATCCAAGACTATTGAGTTGAAATATAACAAAACCAAACTAACAGTAGCCCAAATCAATCAATCTAAACCAAACAAGGCTTTGGTTAATCAAAGAGAATCACCAGAAGCAAAACAAGGGCAATCCACGGGCTGTACAAAACATAGTCAAAAAATTCTGTCATGTCTGAATATTTTAGGGGTGATTTTGTAAATTCCAAAAAAAACTATGGGGGCTGATTTGTAAATTACATAAAGTTGGGGGGCTAAAATTGAAATTTCATAAAGTTTAGGGGCAAGATTGAGAGTGAGTGAGGGCTACCACACTGGATTATGGTCTACTTTGGATTCCAGAGCAACCCACGTAAACTAGGGAAAAAAAGCACTGATATATTATTTCAATAATCCATCCATTTAATAATTGGGTTAACTAGTATTAAATCTTAATTAGTGTACCTCTAGTCCAATAGGCCCAAACAAAAAAATTTTTAATCATAAGTCCATAGATATATTCTGGACGAAACTACCCCATCCATAACTCACATGCACACTCATAAACTTCCTTCCCAATATGACAGCGAAAATCTCGCTTGAACCATCCCAGAACCCTACGATCAGTGCTAGAATTTTGGGAATTCAAATTCAAACACACAAATACATATAAGTCTTTCGATTTAATCGTTAGAATCTAGGGTGAACCCACAAAGTGCATTCAAGCTATTGGGAAAAAAATGTCAGTTGACCAGCAATATATACAGCGATTTCGGAGCACTGAATCATGGGAAGAAAATGTAAGAATAATTCTCACTGTTGCCAAATTTCCCACTAGTTTTCCAGGTTATGAAGGTGTTCAATTGTTTCTTTTGAACACGATTCATAATTGTATGACTCACATTAGGAGTTCTACAAAAATAGGGTTTGCATTCGCAGAAACCCTTATTTGTGTTTGCACCACTCATTCTTCACACAACGATGACATCAAAATACTCCAGCTCGATGTGCTTGATTCGTATGACTTGATTGCTTGTGATCAAAAGTGTGAGAATTTCAGCAAATGGCAAAATAAGGGTTTTTGGATCATATATTGTTTTAGTGCAAAAGTTCAGTGATAAAGTGGGTTTTGAGTAACAGGGTGTGGGTTTTTTGTGATTACATGGGTTTTTGCAAATATTAGGATAAGTTCACTAAATTTAACGCTAGATTGTTTAGATTCCTGTATTTTTTGGTTCCATGGTATTCGTTGTTGATTCTTGTATTTTTTTGTATTTCCAGCTCATTATGTTAGGACTGCTTTGGAGTGTTAAATTCTTCACTGGTATTCATGTTTGTGCTATTGAATTGTTTCTGTTAGGTGTAAGGAATACTTTTCTAGGCTACCAAGCATGGGGGTGGGTTTTGTTTTTGGTGGAACACAAACATTGGGGCGAACAATAGGTACGTGATTTGTTTCTGATAAATTTTACAACAAAATCTGCATTTTGAATATGAGAATGTATTTTCGGTTCTAGTTTTTTCTTTTTTTAGTTTGTAAAATTCTACACACTAGTAGTAAGATTGTGGGTTTTCTGAGAATTAGAGATGAAATATAGTCTTTACCTCTTGGAGGATTCTCAATTATGCAATCAAAGTTGATTTGAAGGATCTTCTTCTTCAAGTGTTCTTCAAGCTCTTCAAACACTCATCCATGGGAGTTTTAAGGAGGCAATTGATGTCCAAACCTATCTAATCTAGTTATCTTGAGATTAGTTTAGGAGATTTTAATTCATAATTCACTCTCTCTCTCTCTAGAAATCTCTTAAATTGAAAGTAAGTATATCTTCAAGTATATTCAAAGCTTCTTCAAGATGACCCAAGCTCTAGGTGCTCTCTAGATCTTCCAAGTATATCAAGATGATCTCACATGGATCTATGTATAGAGTTTTGAAAACTTAACTCTTAAGTTACAGGGTTAAAATAGGATTTTTAGAGAGCAGAAAAGGGTAAAAATGGCCATTTTGGTGCCTAAACGCAGTTTCCAGGTAATTTCCTCGCATTGGGAGGCTTCTAGAAGGGTCTTGAACCAAAAAAGCTCAATGGAGGGGCAACATTTGGGTGGAGGCTTAGGTGGGACCCGCCACCCCCCTTATGGGACCAGCCATCTACTATTTGTCTTCCTCTTGTTGCCCTCAAGCTCTGTTTAAAATATTACGTTCACTGCTTTTTTACATTTTTGTAAAAATGCTTTTTGGTGTCCGAAATCGTCCGTTTACATACCGTTGGAAAGCTGTTGAGTTGAATTTCAGTGTAAAAATATTCTAGGAGTTTTCATAATGAAAATTGAAGTCCAATTGAAGTCAGGAAGTCCTCCGAAACTTTCGTCGTCTTTTTTAAAGTCAAACGACGTCTTTTCCAAAATTGCTTTCAAATGTGTGTTGATTTCAAACTTTTCTTTAAAATTGAATCTCTAGATACCAAGAATACTACGTTTAGAACACTTTATGTTCATATAACCCTGAGTGAATAGGAATTCTGAGAGATGATTTTGACAAAACCGGGATTTATGCATGGAAAAGGGATTTTTTGAGCTTGAAGTCACTTTTCGAAGTTCAATCTTTCAATTATGTGGAATCCAGTACCTTCCACAGGGTACATTTCATCATCAAATCCTCCAAGATGTTGTCCACCCTAAATCCTATCAGTGTGGCCAAAATTGGGTGTCTACAGTTTGCCCCTCTTTGGCAGAGTTTGTTGTGAACAACGTGAACTGCAAGTGAGTGCCGAAGCTTGAAGGAATCCAATAACCATACTGAGAGGTTGTTGGAAAAAAATCCGCAAAAATCAAGAAATTCAAAATCGGAGAAAATCAAGAAATCATGAATGCAAGAATGCAATGCAATGCTGGGTAGAGGCTGCTGAATCGAAGTTGTTGCTAGTCGTGCTCCGCTGGAGCTGCCTACGTATCCTTTCCAGGAATCAGACCAGGGCATAGTTCAAGCCCACAAGGAGACAAAGAACACACAAACAACAACACGAATGAAATGCTCCTATCCTAGGATGCTGATGCAGTATAAAAATGTGAATTGTGTAAGTGCTGGAGGAATCGTCCTCAAGGGCTCGCTAGATGCAAAATCTAATGCAAGGGATGCAACGTCTCACTCTCACAGTCAAATATGTCTAAAGTATGCTCTCTGTATCTTGGATGATTCTTAGAGTCTTGTTGGAGTTTTTCTTCTGAGTCTGAGGCTTGTAGGAACCATCTATATCTCGGACAACTGCTGAAGTAGCGAAATATCTTGGATGAATTCTGAATCATGTCTAACAACTTCTGATAAAAAGTGTCTTTAAGCTTGGACGATTTTTGAAATAATGCTTCCTTAAACCCAGATGACTGATGAAGTGTCCTGACCCCTAGACGATTGCTGATGTAGAGTCCTTCTACTGGGGACAGTGTGTTGATGAAGTGTCCTTTTGCTGGGGATGATTGCTGATGTAGAGTCCTTCTGCTAGGGCTATTGATGTAGAGTCCTTCTACTGGGGACAATTCTTCTAAAATAGGTCCCTCTGTCAGAGACAAATCTTCTGTTCTTTTGATATAGGTACTTCTTGGGGGGACAAATCTTCTAAAATAGGTCTGGAGGCAAATCCTCTGAACCAGGTCTCTCTGTTGGAGACAAATCTTCTGTTATTTCTAAAACAGGTCCTTTTGTTGGGGACAATTCTTCTGTTTTTCTAAAACAGGTCCTTCTTCTGGAGACAAATCTTATGTTCGGATGTATGAATTCTGATAGATACCCTTCATCTGGAGGCAGTCCTGATACATGATGCTAAGAGAAACCTTATATCTGTAGGCGATTCTTATACACGATGTTGAGAGATACCCTATATCTGGAGGCAACCTTGATACACGATGCTGAGGGATACATAATTTTGAGAGAAACCCTATATCTAGAGGTAACCTTGATACTTGATTCTGAGATACACACGATTCTGGCAATTCTGATACATAAATTCTGAGAGATACCCTTCATCTGGAGGCAGTCCTGATACACGATGCTAAGAGAAACCTTATATCTGGAGGCGATTCTGATACATAACGCTGAGAGACACCCTATATTTAGAGGTAGCACGATGCTGATAGATATCCTATATCTGGAGGCAATACGATGTTGAGAGAAACCCTATATCTAGAGGCAACCCCGATACTCGATTCTGAGATACACGATTATGATTGATACCCTATATCTGGAGGCACTTCAGATATACGATGCTGAGAGATACCTTATATCTGGAGGCAATTCCGATATTTGATGTTGAGATACACGATTTTGATTGATACCCTATATCTGGAGACACATCTAATACACGATGCTGAGAGATATCTTATATCTGGAAGCAATTCTGATAGTTAATGCTGATAAATACCCTTTATCTGGAGGCAACACGAATTCTGAAAGAAACCATATATCTGGAGGCAACACAAATTTTGAAAGAAGCCCTATATCTAGAGGCAACACGAATTCTAAAAATTCTCTACTGGGGAGATTCTATGATGCTGAGAGATGCATGGGTTCTGATCTCATGAATCTGCTAAAGTGTACCTTTCTTCTGGAGGTAACTCTGACGATATCTGAAAGTTCTCTGCTTAGGGAGATATCTGAGATGACTGAGATGTGAGCACATATTCTGGAGGCCCTACTGATTTAATCTGAGACTCATATCGGTGCTTCAACCAGCTCACACATTCTTGCAACACGTCGGGCTTATTCTGACCCTTTCTTGAATATCTTGCTCATGGTTTAAAGATCTTGTATTCTGACCCATCTTCTGTGTACCCAAAAAATCTTTTTTGGATGTAATTCTCGAGTGACAGTAGACCTAAATGTCTAATTTCTGAGGCGATACATAATTAATCCCAAAATAACGGGAGTTCGCTCAATTCTTGGCTTTTTCAAGCTACGGTGCCCTCGATTCTTCATGTCTGGGGATTTTTTTGAATGGTGTTTAACCAAGATTCAAATTCTTTAAGGGTCTTTTTAGACCAATTTCATCAATTTTCAAGCACTCTTAAGGCTTATACACCAAAATTGGACCAATCCAGGGTCAAATTAGAGTTTTGTAAATTTGTAGAGAGCGGAGCTAATTTTCAAAGGCACAGATGATATACAGAGAATGCTTTTTGAAGTATACATAGAATGTTGTAGAAGCGTATGCCAAATGCAGAGCATGATTAATAGTGTTTGATTTAACTTTCTTTGAAGAGGCAAGCCTTCTTGGCAATTCTAGATCCCAATCTTAAAGCAAAACTCAAATCCTTTGGAGTTCGGGCTTTCAAGTCTCTTGATGGCTTAAGTCTTCTAACGACATTCTGGGTATTCTTAATCATCTTTTGCTTCTTACAAGCGTTTTATCCTTTCAACCTTAATCATCTTTGACCAATCACCATTTATCTGGTTGATTCCAAGCTGCTAAAACTTCACTTTCTTATCAAAATCTTCAAAACTGGTAGATTTCTATTGCTTTACCAATCAAATTCAAAATCATTCTAAACGACTTCCCCAAGTTTCAAGTGTTGGAAAATTAGGTTTAAAATTATTTTAATCGCGCAGCGGAAAGGTTATGTTTCATAAACTTTATTGGTAGCCAAGGATCTACTACTAGTCAATTCTATAGATGCGTACTAACAAGAGGGAGAAGAATTATACCTCAGGTCTTGAACCCAATTCTAAAATATTCGACCTCGGTGATACAGCAGCCTCCACTAGGCTGTCTTCACCTTTATGACTCCTGTGGATGCTTTTCGGAGAGGCTAGAGATGGTGGGATCTCTAATAAGGAGGATAGGAAGGTTTTGGGAAGCTCTAAACAGGTTCTGCAGCTTTCGTATATGAAAAATGAAGATTATTAAACCTTGTACGCAGTCGCCCTATTTATAGATTTCTAAAACCAACTTTAACCTTCGACCGATCGAAGTGAGTTCGATCGATTGAACCTTCGATTGATTGAACTACGTTCGATCGATCGAACATGCCTTGACTTCAATCGATCGAAATTAGTTCGATCGATCGAACCTGTCTTGACATCATCCTCTTCTGCATTTTCGAACATCCTGGCCGAGCTAAGAGTAGGACCACCTAGGCTCTTTATTGTTGGCTCAGACCAACTGTTAATTCCCATGATCAAACTCCTTGATCAGTAAACAAACCAACTAGTCAGTTAACGTTTACTCCACTATAACGATAACTGAACTCCAACGCAAAAGAACATATCCGAAGTGATAACTAAACTTGTATGTTTGTACTAATGTCCCTCTACCTTCAGCATTCGTAATCATATTCAGGTAGTCGGATAACTGTTACTGTCAACCTGAATCATGATTACTTCTTGTGTTTCTTGAGTCCTATTCACCTCTTATGATTACCAACCATGTTGATAACTACTTATCAACAAGAATGCAGTTCTCAGTAATCAACTTGGTGACATTCTCAAGGGAATGCTTACTCTAAATTAGAGGGTAGATTCTATCTTGACAATATATGTTCACAACCTATGAATATGATATACCCAAGATACCTAGGTGTTGATCTTTTATAGACCACACTGATTAGTAAGTCAAAGCAGTCATATTCACAGTCTGTGTTCTTGATCGTCTCAAGATTGAGAACACGTACCTTATACAAGTTATGAGTTCCTATTGACTATTGACAGCCTTGAGTGTCAATAGGAAAGCTCAGGTCCGTCAAATGCACTACAAGCACTAGCATATTAACTAAGAGTGACACTCTAGTGATTGAGATTAATCACTCCATCTAATGGTAGTTAATTATGCTACAGTGTAGACCCGATGAGGTATCCAGTCTCATCATCCACTGTGACAAGTTCTATGCATCAAAGAATAGTAACGCATATTTCATCGTATGTATCTCATACATACACGAATTACTTACTATGATGCTTAAGGATTAAACAATCATCTCATGACAGACACATACACAATGAAATGTAAAGCTGATATCCATATATTAAAATGCTAATGTCTTATACATAAAGTAATGGTTTGAGGGCACAAACCCAATAAACTTCCACTTGTACTCATAAGCATACAGAATTACATCTGAGACCTAGACTATCTAGATGGCTATCAAAGACCTTCTATGGCAAGGCCTTTGTAAACGGATCAGCAGGATTGTCAGAGTGGCAATCTTGGTGACAGTCATATCCCCACGTTGAACAATATCTTGGATAAGATGATATTTCTGCTTTACGTGCTTTCCCTTTCCGTGGTTCCTTGGCTCCTTGGACTGAGCCACTGCCCCACTATTATCACAATAAAGTGTAATGAGTGATAGCGATGCTGGTACCACCTCGAGCTCCATAAGGAACTTCTTGAGCCAAATAACTTCCTTTGTGGCTTCACAAGCTGCTACATACTCAACTTCTGTAGTTGAGTCTGCAATGCATTTCTGCTTAATGCTCCTCCAACTAATAGCACCACCTCCCAAGGTAAAGAGATGACCGGACGTCGTCTTTCTTGAATCTTTATCTGACATAAAGTCCGAGTCAGTGTATCCTACTGGAATCAACTCACCACTGCCGTACATAAGCATGTAGTCTTTAGTCCTTCTCAAGTACTTAAGAATGTGCTTAACAGCTATCCAGTGCTCTGGACTCGGATTCAATTGATACCTGCTAACCATGCCAACAGCAAAGCAGATATCTGGTCTAGTGCATAACATCGTATACATGAGACTTCCCACTACCGAGGCATAGGGAACTCCTACCATGCGATTCCTCTCCTCCTGTATCTTAGGACACTGGTCCTTGGAGAACGCTAAACTATGCCTGAAAGGTAATAAACCTTTGTTCGAATTATCCATTAAAACCTAGTTAGCACCTTATCGATATAACCAGCTTAAGATAATCCCATTATCTTTCGCTTACTATCCCGAAAGAGCTTTATTCCAAGAATATAGTTCGCCTCTCCTAGATCCTTCATATCAAAAGTACTAGCTAGCCAAACCTTGACCGTTGACAATGTCACTACATCATTCCCAATGAGTAGAATGTCGTCAACGTAAAGCACAAGAATAGCCACCACTTTTCCTTCACACTTCTTTATACAGAAAGTTCATCCAGATTCTGTATGAAACTAAACGATTTGGCCGCTTGGTCAAAACGTATGTTCCAACTCCTAGATGCCTGCTTAAGCCCATAAATGGACTTTTACAACTTGCATACCAAGTTACCTTTCCGACTAGCTATGAACCCTTCTGGTTGCTGCATATCCTCCTCAAGATTGCCATTCAAGAATGCAGTCTTGACATCCATCTTCCAGATCTCATAATCTAGGCATGTAGCAATGGATAAGAGTATTCTGATGGACTTGAGCATGGATACCGATGAGAAGGATTCCTCATAGACAATGCCCTCCCTCTGAGTGTAACCTTACGCTACAAGCCTAGCTTTAAAGGTCTCAACCTTTCCATCAGATCCTTTTTTCCTCTTGTAGACCCACTTGCAGCCAATGGGTTTAATATTGACTGGAAGTTCTCCAAGATCCCAGACCTAATTGGAATCCATGGATTCCAATTCAGCTTTCATAGCTTTAACCCAAAGAGCTGAGTTAACATCAGTCATTGCCTCTTCGTATGTGGTAGGATCAAATTCAGATTCTATGGAGATAACTTTAAGAAATTCTCCTAAGAACATGTATCTATCAGGCTAACTGATAATCCTCCCACTACGACGAGGTACCGGTGTGGAAATGGATGAAGAAGTGGTATTTTCTTGATTTACATCGTTATCAACTGCGGGTTGGACTAAGGGTTCTCCTTCTATCTCTCTCAGATCTATCCTTCCCTTAGGTTTATGGTTCATGATATAATCATCCTCCAAGAAAACAACATTTATACTAACAAACACTTTCTATTTTCTTGTATCATAAAAATACAATACATAAGTACCCTTTGGACACCCTACAAAGTAACATACTTCCGATCTAGAATCCAACTTTCATCTTTCCTTTCAGCATATGTGATGGATACCCCCATATCCGTAGATGTTGCAAAGAATGCTTGCGCCCAATCCATATCTCCCATGGTGTCTTGGGAACAGATTTTCTTGGTACTAGATTTAGTATGTACGCAGCGGTTTCCAAAGCATAACCCCAAAGGAATAAAGGTAACTCCGAATAACTCATTGACAAGCGAGGGTATTTGTAAAATACAACCGCGCTAAAAGAAGAAAATGTGCTAAATTATTTCACAATTCCTTCATTTATCTGTAATTTGAATTACAATGCTAGTTTGTACACAATTTGATTAAACTATGATAAGTTGTTTGTTTTAGCTGTAGTTTGTGCAGATTACTGTTGCTGTGTGAAGAATTGGATGAGAAAGATAAAAGGGAGTGCTGAATTTTAATGAAGACAAGTAAAGGATAAAAAGTGAACCTCGATCGATTGAAGACCATTCGATCAATCAAAGGTTCGATCGATCGAAAGAAGCTCAAGCGCTTGAAGACCCCAGAAGTTCAATCGATCGAAAGATGTTCGATCGATCAAACATGGCTTTTATCAGATTTTACGCGCACGCAGCAGAAGCGGGATTTTAACCCTAGCATTAGGTTTTCAGTATTTATACTCGTGTTATATACGTCCATAAGGACGCCCACTTTGATTTTTCATCAGTTTATAGAGAGTAGAGAGCTTTACTTTGTTTTTTGTAGGTTTTAATCAAGGTGATACATTGTTTGGTTTGGATTCTTCCTAGTTCAATACAAGTTTTCGTTTCCAGATTACTTTATTTACGTTCTGTACTTAGGTTATAGTAGTATAGCTTGTTATCCAGTAGTTTTGCATGTTAGTTATAGTTATACAACTAGTTTTCATAGATTTTATGCAAACATCACAACCAAACACACCTTTAATGGAACTTTACGTTAAAAATGAATTAGAGACACTTCAGACTATGTCTGAGTAGTCCCCAGGTTGGGAGATCACGATGAAACCGTGATCTCAAGCCTCTGTCATGCAGCAGAATAATTCCTGTGTTCGATAGATCGAATACATTCGATCGATCGAAATAGAGATACAGTCGAGCGATCGAAGTCAGTTCGATCGATCGAGAGATGAAGATATGCAGTATTCCTAGACTTTCTGCTTTACTGATTTATTATCAAATTGTCCCCAAACGCTAAGTTTGTCAAAGCAGTCTGTGAACTTTAAGCCTTGAGGCATTTTTCTTCAATATATTTTGCAAAACACCCTCAATGCTAACACCATTGTAGGTGAGAGTCTAAACTATTGTTTTAAACCGCTTTTGTGTATTTCAAACTTAATTGTGATGATATAGTCCCGGTCATGAAAGGACTATAGATTCTTTATCCTAAGAGAAATACGGAATACTGTAGAGAGTGTGCTCCATTGAGCTTCAACGCAACTGCATGGTAGATGGCTAGGTCGCGGTGGATTCGTGTAATCCCAACATTCCCTTTTAGTAAGAAAAACACGTTTTAAATCACGCTTTAATTAATTAGTTAGTAATTAGTTTAATTTAGTTTAATTGTTTTATCTTTAGTAGTTGATAAACTGTGGAACTTAGTGTTCTACACTCCTCTAAAATATTGATTTTTATTTTCTTGTTTGAGATTAATCTGAGTAATTAGTTTAACACCTTCCCTGTGGGATCGACCTGGTCTTAACCAGTTACTACTTGCACGATTACTTACACTTGGGTATAGCACACAAGAGCACAGAAGAATAATTCTCGTGTCAAGCTTTTGGCGCCGTTGCCGGGGAAGGCGACAAGCTAACGCTTCGATTACCTCAATCTATCCTTATCTTTTTCTGTTTTTCTTTTTCTTTCGTTCTTTAGATTAAAAACTACTTAGGGTCTTTCCCTTTATGTCCGATAATTCCATCGAAGGAATTTACAAAAACCCATTCTATTCATCCAATTCATCTAGTTCTATTAACCCCATAGTTACACCGATCGATTCAATGGCTGATAATCAAAGTGAAAACGGTGATAATGTGGTCGTACCAATCGACGATTCACTTCGTCCTTTGTGCGATCTCATGACACCTGAACACGCGCCTACGCCTTCTTGTATCCTCATTCCACCCCATGCAGGCGAATTTCAATTTTGTAATGGAATGATTCAACTCCTTCCTACCTTTCATGGAATGGAGAGCGAGAAAGCGTATCTACATGTCAAGGACTTTGAGGATGTTTGAAAAACTTTCTCATAGGACTGTCCTGTAAACATGACACGTCTATTGCTATTTCGTTTCACTCTGAAGGATAAAGCAAAAGCGTGGTTACTCACCTTGAAGCCAAACTCCATCTACACCTGGCATGCGATGAACACTGCTTTCCTTAAGAAATTCTTCCCACCTCGCATGACCACTGAGGTTAAACGACAAATAAATTCTTACAAACAAAAGAGCAATGAAACATTCACCCAAACTTGGGAATGTTTCAAGGATTTGCTACTCTCATGCCCACATCACGGGTACGAGAAATAGCGAACCATCAGCTACTTTTATGAAGGATTAAATGGTGAAACTAAGAAATTGGTCGAGACCATGAGTTCAGGGCCATTTCTTCGTAAAAACACGGAAGAATCTGAAGCTCATTTCGAGTGGTTAACTGAGCATGCCCATGAGTGGTCAAATTCAGATGATGTCCCACGCTCATAGATATCCTATGTGGAAGAGAAAAGTTTATACGAACTAAAAAGTGAGGATCATCTGATGAATAAGTATGAAGAACTAGCAAAGAAAGTGGAAGAATTAGGAATGAAAGGAGAGAGTTCTAGGCAGTTTTTGCCTGAAGAACCATGCGGCACATGCAACATGCTGGGACACACTACTCAATACTGTCCGAATGTGCCATATTTTCAAGAACAACCCCCCATGGAAATGAATGCCATGCAAGGGTATAGGGGGGCGGGGAATTCCTACAACAATTATAATTCACAAAATAATAACAATAGATGGAATCACCCCGGGTTTGATTAGAAAAACAATACTGGGACTCAAAACCAATATCAACAACAACAGCCCTACAATAACAATAATCAATATCAAGGGCAATACAACAGGCAGTCCCAGCCATTCCATCAAAATAGAGCAAATAACTACAACAACGCTCAACCCCCTAATAATCAACAGCCAAATGTTTACGTGCCACCTCACAAAAAAGTGCAAGAAGAAGAACCACTCTCTAATACGAATTTAACCGAACAGCTAATTCAAATGATGAGTAAAATGTCCACGACATTAGAGAGAATGGATGCACGTCAAGAGGGGTCGAGTGGAACGTTTCCTGCTTAACCACTTCAAAACCCTAAGGGATACAACAATGGTCCCCCTAATCATGAACAGGCAAAAGCCGTGACAACTTTGAGAAGCGGCAAAGTCATAGGAAAAAACATGCCTCATTCTACTCCCGTGGAGTATGAAGAGGAAGAAGTGGTAACTAAAAACAAATCATCTACTCAAGAAGAGGAGTCGTCCACTAATGACAAATTATTAGAATCAAACGAGGATGCTCCTAAAGAAGTAGAAGTTGAGAGAAGGCCTGGAAAGGAGCCCATCAAGGATGAATTACCTAAATGCCCTTTCCCCTCGCCTTACCCTCAAAGGCTCAAGAAGCCCCAACACGAGGCAAAGAATTAGGAGTTCTTGGAGTTGTTCAAATAATTTAAAATTAATCTCCCGCTCCTTGATGCAATCAAACAAGTGCCAGCCTATGCTAAGTATCTAAAGGACTTATGCACGATCAAGAGGAGGCAAAGTGTGAAGAAACATGCCTATATCGCTTACCAAGCAAGCGCAATCATTCAAAATGAGTTGCCTCCAAAGCTTAAAGACCCTGGCACCCCAACTGTCTCGTGTAGAATTGGGAATCAAAGGATAGACAACGTATTCCTTGATTTAGGAGCTGGCGAAAACTTGCTGCCATATTCAGTATATAAACAACTAGGGTTGGGTGAACTCAAACCTACCAGAGTTGCATTGCAATTGGCAGATAGGTCAGTCAAAATCCTAGAGGAATACTAGAGGATGTTCTGGTACAGATAGATACATTTGTCTTTCCGGTCGATTTTGTGATTCTGGACACCGAACCTGTGTCTAATCCATGTTCACAAATCCCGGTGATTTTTGGACGTCCATTCCTCAACACCATTGATGCCACAATCAAAATAAGGAGTGGTATCATGACCATCATATTCGGGAACATGACTTTAAATGTCAAGATTTTTTCAAATCCCCGACCCGAAGAATATGAGGACGAAGAAGAGGTTAACTTCATCAAAACAGTCATCGAGGAAGAGGCTGATCTTGTAGAATACAAAGATCCTTTAGAGGTAGTTGTTTCACAATTCGACGCTACTTATCAACCTATCAATTCTACCCCATTGGACGCTGCCCTAAATCATGCCTGCCTCATGATGGAAACTAAAGAGGAAGATAGAGATGAATGCATGTGGGTCACACCATATGAACCCTTGCCTCCGAAAACGAAGTTAACCATGCCGTCAAACTTTTAGTTTCCTGGTTTGGAATTAAAGGAGCTTCCAAAAGAGCTCAAATACGATTTTCTAGGGACTAAAAATACTTATCCTGTGATAATCTCATCCACGTTGAATTCAGAACAAGAGGATAAGTTGATTCAAATGCTCAAACTGCACAAGGGAGCATTGGGATGGACTATTGCCGACCTAAAAGGTATAAGCCCATTAATTTGCACCCATAAGATATATCTAGAGGAAGATGCTAAACCGTCGCGACAAATGCAGAGGCGTCTGAATCCCAATATGCAAGAAGTAGTGAAAAAAGAAGTCTTAAAACTTCTGGACATTGGGATAGTATATCCTATCTCTGACAGCTCTTGGGTTAGTCCAACCCAAGTGGTGCCCAAAAAGGCTGGTATAACAGTTATCCCAAACAAAGATGGCGAGTTAGTACCAACACGCATCCCCACTGGATGGCGAATGTGTATTGATTATCGAAAGTTGAATACTGTGACCGGAAAGACCACTTTCTATTGTCATTCATGGATCAATTGCTAGAAAGAGTGGCGGGTCATAAATTTTATTGCTTCTTGGACGGATATAGTGGCTATAACTAAATCGAAATAGCTCCTAAAGATCAGGAGAAGACGACTTTTACTTGTCCGTTCGGTACATTCGCCTACCACCGTATGCCCTTCGGTTTATGCAATGCACCTGCCACCTTTCAGCGGTGTATGTTAAGCATATTCAATGATATGGTTGAACAGACACTCGAGGTCTTTATGGACAACTTCTCAGTATTTGGCCATAGTTTTGATAACTGTCTGGAAAACCTTGAGAATGTGTTAGCGAGATGCGAGGACAAACACTTAGTACTAAACTGGGAAAAGTGTCACTTCATGGTGACCAAGGAAATTGTCCTCGGTCACATTATCTCGGATAAGGGTATCCAAGTCGATAAAGAAAAAATCGATATAATTTCAAATCTGCATGTCCCTCGTACAGTCCGAGACATTCGATCTTTTCTGGGACATGCTAGATTCTATCGACGCTTTATCCAAAATTTTAGTGCAATCTCCCGACCACTGTGCCAACTCCTAGTCAAAGACGCGCCTTTTGAATGGTCGGAAAACTGTCAAATATCTTTTAATGCACTAAAAGAAAACCTTACCTCCGCACCGATAATACAGGCACCCGATTGGAGTTTGCTGTTTGAGTTAATGTGCAATGCTAGTGACTATGCCATTGGCGCAGTTCTAGGACAGAGGAAGGACAACATGTCACGCCCCGGCATAGCCAAAATATGGAAAAATTTAAAATTTTCATCTTGGACCCTGAGGCACGTGACTGGTTGCAGTACCGAATTGTCCATGACCAAATAATAATATTTAAACGATATAATGAAAGGATAAAACCATCATCTGCTCACATTGATATATTACAAAGAAAGGCCACAATACTAGTTAACTATTACATCTGGGTAGATACATCAGAGTCTTATGGCTCTAGGGCCTTACAAAAGCTATAACAAAATATATGCTAAGTCTTCTGGTTATAATCAAAAACATTCACAGGGGATAACTGCTAGTCTTCTCTCTAACTAGCATAACCATAGCCATCTTCGGTGTACTCTTCCTCCACATTCTCCGCTTGTGTAGCATTATGACCCGTGTACTCGTTACCTGGATAAGCTGGACATGGGAATGTCCAGCGACATGAACGTCGTCAGCTTGTGAAAGCTGAGTGAGTAAACTAAATCAAATGGAACGTATATAGTAAAACACAGTAGGAATACATTTACTACCTTTCAACATGTCTTTTAGGATCTTTACGTTCTCACCGTCGAATTATAACTAGTAGCGTACCCGACTACATATTCAATAGGAATACAAACAATTCAGGAGACCCGTCTAGACATTCTTAATGCCACTACCATTCATTTCTAACATCCGACATTATTTACAAACCCAAAGTGTCCCTTGCTAACCAAACCATCTTTCATCAACCACTTCATCTTTCATCAACCAAAACATCTTTCATCAACCACTTCGTCTTTCATCAACCAAAACATCTTTCATCGACCAAAACATCTTTCATCAACCAAAACATCTTTCATCAACCACTTCGTCACGAAGAACCGAAGTGTTAAGGAGTACAAGAACATCCATTTCGTCACGAAGAACCGAAAGGAGTCTTCACTCAAAAATCACCGCTTCGTCACGAAGAACCGAAAGCGTTACGGAGTACAAGAAAATCCATTTCGTCACGAAGAACCGAAAGGAGTCTTTACTCAAAGAATCACCGCTTCGTCACGAAGAACCGAAAGCGTTACGGAGTACAAGAACATCCATTTCGTCACGAAGAACCGAAAGGAGTCTTTACGCAAAGAATCACCGCTTCGTCATGAAGAATCGAAAGCGTTACGGAGTACAAGAACATCCATTTCGTCACGAAGAACCGAAAGGAGTCTTTACTCAAAGAATCACCGCTTCGTCACGAAGAACCGAAAGCGTTACGGAGTACAAGAACATCCATTTCGTCACGAAGAACCGAAAGGAGTCTTTACTCAAAGAATCACCGCTTCATCACGAAGAACCGAAAGCGTTACGGAGTACAAGAACATCCATTTCGTCACGAAGAACCGAAAGGAGTCGTTACTCAAAGAATCACTGCTTTGTCACGAAGAACCGAAAGCGTTACGGAGTACAAGAACATCCATTTCGTCACGAAGAACCGAAAGGAGTCTTTACTCAAAGAATCACCGCTTCGTCACGAAGAACCGAAAGCGTTACGGAGTACAAGAACATCCATTTCGTCACGAAGAACCGAAAGGAGTCTTTACTCAAACAATCACCGCATCACAACTCAACAGCACATCCCTTTTTCTTACTATCCTGATCTCCGTTGCCCAGATTACCTATCCGACAATTATCCTTATCATAATCTGCTTCTAACATAGCACAACCGACCCTTACATTTTCCCGACCGCGCATTCGTCACTCATTTCGGAATTTAGTTCATTAAAGGACTTCCGAATATACTTTCGAAGTTACATTTATACATCCGTCATCCTGTTTTATGTCGTAATATGCTTACAATGGAAACTTGTCCAATCACTATCAGCGCAATAATCGTGCTGTACAACATACTTATAGCTTGGGTATGAATTCTCTATGGTCATCACACTATATTCATAACAACGGAAACCTAGCGTGTAGCTCGTGGATCTATAACATGGATTTGATATCAATAACCATATGGATGAAACCCTTAACATACTCATATACGCGATAGCACTACCATAGCACAAGATAACCATAACCACATAGGTACTGGAAAGCAAGCATCATTAATAAACACATCATACAAGTAGTTATACAATCTACCAGAATTTAATTTTACTATGTCGACTGAATTGATATGATTTATTTGGGCATGATAAATTGATTTGTAGATCAAACTCAAAACTAGAACATTGTAGATAATTTAATTAGCTTCATGTACAAAAAAATCTAACTTCAATTGCATTTTTGAGCTACTCAAAATATTTATTTTACTTAGACATTTCTATATTTTCGGACTGCTCTGTCCCAGATTTATAGGACTGCGTTGCATGTATATTTCACCTATCATGGAGTCATTTTTAGACCAGGCTATAGAAGAGTTATTTGTAGATAAATGAGTTAACTTTCTCCACAAAAAAACCTAGCTTAATTCAGATTTCGGAGCTGCTTAAAACACTCATTTTACTAAACTGCATTCTGCTGGAGGTTTCTGTTTCTCAGATTTAAAGTACTTCGTTGCATGTACATTTCACCTATGAAGAAATGATTTTCAGACTGAGCTATAGAAGAGTTATTTGTAGATAAATGAGCTAGCTTTCTCCACAAAAAAACCGAGCCTCATTCCCATTTTCTAACTGCTCGAAATGTTTGTTTTACTAAACAACACTCTGCTGGAAGTTTCTGCTTCCCAGATTTGAAAATTTATCTTGCATGGCATGGATCTCTCAAACTATCAACATCAAGCACTTAATAAACATTACTACATACTATATAGGTTCTAAAGTGAGTTATAATACTCACTTAAACTTGACATTGAGCTTGGGCTTTGGATTTGAGCTTAGGAAGCTTGAACACAACCTCAATGGTGGAGACTTCTTCCTAGTTCTTCTTCTCCATCTCCATGTATCTCTTATCTCTCCATGGAGTTCATCTCCTAGCTCTCTCTAACTCTATATGCAGATTGTAAATGGCCAAGGGTGTAATGCATGAGTATAGGCATGTTTATATAGAGATGGTGGTGGGATATGTGTCACCATGCATGTGCTAGAGTGTACATGCATGGACAAGTGTCCTAGAGGTGGACAAGTGGCAAGGGAGGTGGTGCCATGTGGTGCATGGGCTGCCATGTGGCCGACCATGTGGGGTCCACCTCGAGTTTTGTGCCACTACCTCGGTTTGCGTGCAAATATTCTTGATACGCGTGTCAGTCTCGATTTACGTCCAAACGGGTGTTGTTTCTAACGTCCGGGTCCGGTTACGGGACTAAGTTAATTCTAATTACGGTCGAGTCGGTGCAGTGATTATAGTCTAATTAGTAATTACATTACACTGATACAGTCACACAAATAAAATAATAATATAATAATAGACCAGATATAGAAATTCATAAAACTCGTATTATTGCACGTAGAGAAATTACAGGCATTACATCTTCTGCCACCTATTACAGGATTTCGTCCTCAAAATCTGAGCTATCTAGGCACTAAAAAGAAAAGAAAATTTCTCTCGCATTTCTGATTCCAGCTCCCAAGAGGCTTCTCCTTCGTCATGGTGTTTCCACTGAATCTTTACCAGTGGAATCTCTTTGTTTCTCAACTTCTTGATTCCATGATCCAGAATCTTTACAGGTCCTTCAATGAATGTAGCATTGTCATATACTTCGATATCTTTGAAGTCGATCTCGTGTGCCGGGTTATGAAGACATTTCCTTATCATGCTTACATGGAATACGTTATGAACTCCCGACATCTTGGGTGGTAACGCCAATCTATAGGCGACTTTTCCTACGCGATCCAGAATCTCAAATGGTCCAATGTAGCGTGGCGATAGCTTTCCCTTCTTCTGTCCAAACCTTACCACGCCTCGAACCGGGGAAACTTTCAGGTAAACATGATCTCCCACTTCAAATTCTAGGTCTCGATGTCGTTTATCCGCGTAGCTCTTGTATCTACTTTGTGCTGCCTTCATTCTTTCCTTTACTGTATTGATTCCTTTATTGGTCTCCTGGACTAAGTCTGGTCCCAATAATTTGCCATCCCCAATTTCAGCCCAACACATAGGTGATCGGCACGGCCTTCCGTATAGTGCTTCAAATGGTGCCATCCCTATGCTCGAATGAAAACTGTTGTTATAAGCAAACTCAACCAACGGTAAGTGAGTTTCCCACAAACTTTCGAAATTGATTACACAGGCTCGAAGCATGTCCTCCATTACTTGATTCGTCCTTTCTGTTTGTCCATCAGTTTGTGGATGAAATGCAGAACTTAACTTCAGAGATGTTCCCATCGCTTTCTAAAGACTCTCCCAAAATCCAGCGGTGAATCTCGAATCTCGATCTGATACTATTGACACCGGTACCCCATGTAACCGCACAACCTGTTGTAGATAAAGTCGACTCATCTTCTCGACAGGATAGGTCATATTATATGCAATAAAATGGGCTGATTTGGTCAGTCAATCAACAACTACCCAAATGGCATCATGGTTCTGCTGGGATCTTGGCAATCCCATAACAAAATCCATAGTGATATGCTCTCATTTCCATTCTGGGACTGGTAGAGGTTGTAGTAATCCTGGAGGTCGTTGGTGTTCCGCCTTGACTTGCTGGCAAGTAGGGCATTTTGCTACATATTCTGCGACTTCTCTCTTCATGCCTTTCCACCAAAAGTTCCTTTTTAAGTCTTTGTACATCTTGGTTCCGCCGGGGTGTATAGTCATCCTTGACTTGTGGGCTTCATTCAGAATGTCTTTCCTCAAATTATCTGTGTTGGGTACACATAACCTGTCCTTACATCTGAATGCCCCGTCTGTTCCAATATTCCATTCAGTCGGATCCTTTGCTTTTGCCTTCTCAAACCATTTCCTCAATCCTTCGTCCTTCTTTTAAGCTTCGAGTATTCGGTTAATGAGGGTTGGCTGCACCATAAGACATCCAAAAGGTCGTCCAATACCTGGTCTTGTAGTCTGAAAGTCAAATTCCGTTAAAGCTTCTAAGGCTTTCCATTCCCTGATTAAAAGTGAGGCGATTAACCTTTAGGGTTTTCTGCTTAGAGCATCTGCGACTACATTTGCCTTACCGAGGTGGTATTGCAAATTAAAGTCGTAGTCCTTAAGTAGCTCCATCCATCGTCGTTGTCTCATGTTTAATTCCTTTTGAAAGAACAGGTATTTCAAGCTTTTGTGGTCTAAGAACAGGTCAAACTTCTCTCCGTAGAGGTAGTGCCTCCAAATCTTAAGTGCAAAGACAATTGCAGTCAATTCCAGATCGTGTGTAGGGTAGTTTAATTCATGTAGCTTTAATTGCCTAGATCCATAAGCGATCACCTGACCATTCTGCATAAGTACACATCCTAGTCCTTGATATGAAGCGTCACTGTAGATAGTGTACTGTTCACCACTCTTGGGTATTGTAATAACCTGCATTTTCATTCATTGGCATATTTTAATTTCACTGTCTGTTTTTATTTTAAATTCTTATGTGTAGAATTTATTTCTTGCTTTATTTCACAATTGAAATTACTTTTGGGGTCAAACTGTGATTATGTGAAATTTAGCAACACCTGTATTGAATTTCAAATCTGTATTTCAAAACGGTGGAAATGTTCTCTTTTAATTCAAGCTGTATTTTTATGAAACCAGGAAATCACTTCTTACACTAAAATGAATTTTCTGTATTTTTGTGGTGGACACCGCACCCCGAAAATACCAGTTTGTGTTCAAAACTGTCCACGCTGTGTTGAACTTCCACAGATTTTGGAAGTGACTGATTTGACAATTGCTTTATTTCCAATTATGGAAAGTAATCATTTGATAGAGTCTTGTTTGGGAATACACTTGGTGTGTATGTTAATTTAAGGCCATAAGCTTGTTTTGCCAAACACATACAACTTGCCCCCTATAGGCCTATATGGCTCCTAAGCAATGTGAGACTTCATCTAAACATTTCAGCAGATGGTATATATGTAATACGTATATGTATAATCAACTCTTTAGTGTATTAGAAAATAAAATCAATTGTAGAGTGAAGAAAACACAACTTGGGCTCCAAGTTCTCCAAATTGGAGTTCTATATTAACCACATCCCCTTGCTTCCTTGCACATTCTGCACAAGCTCATTCAGAGGGTTTAGAGAGAGCTTGAGAGAGAGATACACAGAGAATTTCAGGGATTGCATAGAGAGAGAAAACTTCCAAATCACCATAGCCAAGCTTGGGTTATTTTCTTGATTGGTCTTATCTTTCTCAACACACACACATCTCCTTATCACAGTGAGTATTACTAACTCACTTAGATTGTAATCCATTCTTCATTTAATGATTTGTGTAGTTAATTTATGAACCACTATTGATGTTGTACGTTGAAGTTCATAGCTTGAAGAATGGAGATTTTCCAAACTCAACCAAAATCTGTTTTTAGAATGAAATATGAAAGAATATACAACCTACACGCCATATTTAAAGTATTAGAGTCTAATTTTGATCACATGAGAAAGTATGCTAAAAATGAAGTTTTGTCATCTTTTGAAATTTCATAAAATTCTAGTATCATGGATTGAATCATGTGAAATTGATGATGGATTCTTAATCCTCATTCAAAAACAAAGAGATCCATATATTATATGACATACTTAATTACAGAATTGAAAATGGGTCATTTTAGACCCTGAATTGCTGAAACAGAGTAATCTGACGAAGAAGATGAAGCCTCAGCATCAGCTCGCGCCACGATCACGCGCGCGAGAATCGCGCGAGCGGCCCGCGCGAGCGACCTTTCGCGCGCGCGGCCCGCGCACGCGAGGTATGCGTCTCCAGGCAGACAGAAAAGTTTATATATATAATTGAAAATTTGGCTAGTCGCGCGAGCGAGGGTCGCGCGATAGACCTTTCGCGCGAGCGATCCGCGCACGCGACCTTGGCTGTTTCAGGCAGATAGAAAAGTTTATATATAAAATAAAAAGTGGGCATATCGCGCGAGCGGCCCGCGCGCGCGAGTTCTGGCAGTTTCTGTTTTTGTCTGCTTTCTGTTAAGGGACTGTTTGGTTCAACTTTTAAGTACTGTTAAAGTTCTGTTTGGGAAATTTTGTAAATCAGAACTCTGTTGGTTATGTTAGAATGACCTATCAATCCCCGTACGCGCGTTGTTCCTTTAATTCAGTATTTTGCTTTCGTTTAAGTGCATATCATTCATGTGGGGTCAATGGTACATGCATGTGGGTGTTAGTCAGTGTGGAAAGAGTATGTGATTGAGATTGTGTTGTGGTTGTGGTTGAGATTGTGTTTGTGTTGTGGTTGTGGTTGAGATTGTGTTTGTAGTTATGGTTGTGGTTGAGATTGTGGTTGTGGTTGTGGTTGTGGTTGTGGTGAGGGTATCTTTGAAATGCGACGGTGGCAAATATGGACACTCCCTGACGCCCATGGAAGCGTTAAAGTGTGTGAAGCCGAACTTGGACACTCACTGGCACCCATGGTAGTGCTAAAGTGTGGCCTACGGACACTCCCTGATACTCGAGTCTGGATACTGCGTGAGGGGTTGCCCCGGTATTTGCATGGCGGTTAGGGTATTCATAGTGTGAGGCATTGGACACTCCCTGGTACCCCGGACCAAAGTGTGAGGCAAACTGGACACTCCCTGGCGCCCCGTTGCTAAAGTGTGGCTATCTGAGTGTTTCAAAGATACCAGGAGTAAGATAGTGGGTTGTTGTGGCTGTCGAGAGAAAAGAGTCGGCAAGATGAGTGTGGTGCATTGTCTCATACATGAGTATTGGTTTTATGAATGAACGACTTTTAATATATTCCTTGTTGTTTATTAATTAAACTCTCTTTATGGTCACACTATTGATTTTGCAAAACTGTAAATGGAAAAAGGTAATTGGGTATGTGTTACATTCAAAGTTATGTTTTTAATACTCACCAGCTTCTCGAAGCTGACGACGTTGATGCGTCCTGGACATTCGTGTTCAGGCTTTTCAGGTTATAACCAGGAGGAATCATATGACTATGCTAATTGAGAACGGCTGCCCTCGGATGAGAAACTGTTTACTTAATTATATGCTTTAAGTTTACCTGTTTTAAGTTATGGACCGTTTTGTAATAAGGATGATTGTAACAGACACTAAGTTATTGTTTTGTTTTCAAGGCGGTCTGTGCCTTAGTTGACCCTGTATCATGAGATGTAATAAGTTAGAATTTTTGTAAGCCTTGATTTCTCTGCTCTGATTATTATTGTGTATTGTTGTTCGACGTTTGGGACGGAATCGATCCTTCAAACTGTCGCGACCTACGGGTCCATAAAGGAAATTAAACGCTTTCCTTATTTATGCTACGTCGGGGCATGACAGGATTTAGTGGTATCAGAGCCAGGTTATTATTTATCTCAAGATAGTTTAGCCAGGTTAGGGTTTACCAGTATAGACCCGATTCCACATTCCATTAAGTGTTACACACCCGATGATACGACAGGGAGGATAGACTCAGGACCCAAACGCCTAAGATTATTTCTGTTCTGACTTAAGTAGTAACTTTTCAGATATGGATCCAGCTCAGCCCCTGTTTGTACCGGATGCTTTTGGAGGGCATTGGGTTACTGTGGGAGCGATAGTGCCGGCTTCGGCGACCCTTTATTTCACTGCTGTTGGGCAGCGTGCAGCTGCTACCGTCGAGTTGGACCTCTGGCATCAGATTCACATTTTAGGACTGGTCGACCTGTCCCGTGCTCGCCTCGAGATTCTTTTCTTTATAGAGATCCAGCGCTTAGTACTCGTTGAGATGGTTCGCTTGGTTAACAGCGATACCTTCTATTTTCCTCTGGAGGTTCAGATTGTGCAGGCCCACCTTGCACAGCTGGAGGTGCCTCCACCAGTCGTCCCCGCTATTGAGGATGACGATGACGATGACGTTGACGTTGTGTTCGCTCCTATTTCCGAGGAGGATGGCTTAGGATGGGACGACTTTGCAGTCGACCTTGAGGAGGCACTTGCACTTGAGCCAGCCTTGCCTGAGGCAGATGTCCCTAGACCTGCTTCATTGATGACCTCTCATAGCTGTAACTTTGGGGCAGGCCCCTCCCATGTTCAGCGTTTTCATCAGACCGACTCGCTTGATCTGTTGATGACTACCTACAGCGATGACTGACCGTTTAGATATTGCCTTGTACATATTAACTGCTTTTGACTTTTAGCTCTATCTCTTTTTGCAAACTGTAATTACATGCATTAGAGCGTAGGTCAATGACCCCATTTTTGTAACATTAACTCTTGCATGCGTCCTAACCCATACAGATAGGGTAGGCATTGATCTGACCATACATGCCTTTTTGTATCAACTTGACAAGAAGTTATTTATATAAAATATACTCTTTTGAATATCATCGTCATTTAAATTGCTTCATAGCACTGTTGCATGCATGTTTCTCATTCTACTATCACTATCATGCATAGAATGGCTGGAGGAGTAACAAGGAACAGGAATTTGATCGAAGGAGCACCTGAGGTTGCCGATCCCACGGGAATATTTGAAGCTTTCATTAGGCGTCTCGAAAGGGTTAGTAATCAGAATGAAAACCGACGAGACCGCCAAACTGGAGACAAATTGCTGGAGAGATTCCGTGCTCTAAGGCCCGAGCAGTTTGCGGGTACAGCAGAACCCTGGAAGGCCGAGCAATGGTTAAGACAGATGGACCGTATGTTCGAGGCTGTCCAGTGCAATGAGATGGACAAGAGGAGATTGGCTACGTTTCAGCTGACCGATGCTGCCGCAGATTGGTGGGATTCGGTCATAGCTACTATCGGGAATGGAGCTGCAATGGGAATGACGTGGACTGCGTTCAAGGGGAGATTTTTGGAGAAGTACTTCCCGGCCACGGAGAGGCATAGAAGAGAGAAGGAATTCATGGACCTGACGCAAGGAACCAAGTCGGTGCAAGAGTACACCACACAGTTTGAAAGACTGTCTCGGTTTGCCCCTCACCTGGTTGATACTGAGGAGAAGAAGATCCGTAAGTATAACCAAGGACTGACACCGCAGATTCGTCGCCTGACTCTCGGCCACCTAGATAAATCCTTTGAAGGACTTGTTGGTTTGGCTACTGATCTAGAAGAGGATGTTCGAGTGAGCCGAAAACAATTCGAATTTCGACCGCCTCAAAGGGGTAATTTTGGGAATAGACCACCAATGAATCGTACCCAAGGGCAGAAGAGGAATTTCGACAGAAGTAAGAAGACCCAGGCTATTACCTATCCGACTCAACCCCGAGTAGGAGAAGGAAGTAGTAGTGGAAAGTGCTTCAACTGTGGCAACCCTGGACATCTGGCTCGTGATTGTAAGGCACCGAGGCGTGCTACTCAGCAAGGGATAGTCTGCTTCAACTGTGGTGAACCAGGCCACATCAGTAGGTTCTGCACCGCTCCTAAGCAGGTGACTTATGGACAACAGGGACAGACTCACTTGAATGCTGTTATCCCTGATGCCGCTGGATACGATGGAACTGCGTACGAAGAAGGAGATTATGGACAGGTTCAACCTGATCAACAAGCAGTAGAAGGTACATTAACTCTGTTTAACTCTCATGTTAAAGTGTTATTTGATACGGGTGCTGCTCTTTCGTTCATATCTGTTAATACAATTCGGAGATTGGGTATCTTACCTCATCGCTTAGAGAAAGCTTTGAAGGCTACTTCGCCATTAGGAGCTGCAGTCAGATTAGGACACGTGTGCAAGGATTGTCCCTTACGGTTAGGAGACCGAGAAATCCCTGCGAGGTTGATTGTCCTATCGATGAAGGAGTTCGACATAATCCTAGGGATGGATTGGCTCTCTCAGAATCAAGTGAAGTTGGATTGTGCGAGGAAGAGAATTACATTCCCCGACAATGAGAATCAACCCTTTGATTTTCAATGTAACCCTTTGGGAGATATGTTCCTCACGAGATGTTTGGCGAACATCAAAATCGTCAGTACAAAAGCGACAGTGTTGTCTATACCGGTAGTTAAGGACTTTGAAGAAGTATTTTAAGACATTTCTGGTTTGCCGCCCGAGAGAAGTATAGAGTTCTGTATTGAGCTTATACCGGGTACCGTACCGATCACCAAGGTTCCCTACAGAATGGCCCCCACAGAACTATCGGAATTAAAGGAACAAGTTCAAGAGCTCGAGAACCTAGGATTTGTACGTCCAAGTACATCGCCTTGGGGAGCACCGGTGTTATTTGTGAAAAAGAAGGACGGGACACTCAGATTGTGTATCGACTACAGAGAACTGAACCGCGTGACTATCAAGAACAAGTATCCCTTGCCTCGGATTGACGATTTATTTGATCAACTACAAGGAGCTACGACATTTTCCAAGATAGACCTAAGGTCGGGATATCATCAGTTGAGGGTACGGAAGGAAGATATACCTAAGACTGCGTTCAGAACCCGATATGGTCATTACGAGTTTCTGGTGATGCCGTTTGGAATGACGAACGCCCCAGCAGTGTTCATGGATCTGATGAACAGAGTGTTCAAGCCTTATTTGGATCAGTTTGTCATCGTCTTTATAGATGATATTTTGATCTATTCTAAGTTGGGTGAAGAACACGAACAACATCTACGGATTGCGATGCAGACGCTTAAGGACCACCACTTGTATGCCAAGTTCAGTAAGTGTGATTCTGGTTACAAGAAGTTAAATTTTTGGGACACAAGGTGTCATCTCAAGGAATTTCAGTGGATTCGTCCAAGACCGATGCTGTATCAAACTGGGTTAGGCCGAGCAACCCTACAGAAGTTCGGAGTTTTCTTGGACTCGCAGGCTATTACAGGAGATTTGTTGAGGGATTCTCAAGGATAGCAGCACCTTTGACTGGGTTAACGAAGAAGAATTTGAAGTTCGAATGGGCAGAGAAGCATGAGCGCGCCTTTCTAGAGTTGAAAGAGAGACTCACTACCGCGCCGGTACTAGCAATACCCAAGCCTGATGAGAAGTTCACTATCTTTAGTGATGCGTCATATCAAGGACTGGGGTGTGTACTTATGCAAGATGGCAGAGTTATCGCCTATGGATCCAGACAGTTGAAGCCAAATGAGTTGAACTATCCTATTCATGATTTGGAGTTGGCGGTAGTAGTTTTTGCACTCAAGATTTGGAGACGCTATCTCTACGGAGAGAAGTTTGATTTATTCTCCGATCACAAGAGCCTGAAGTATTTGTTCACACAGAAAGAGTTGAACATGAGGCAGCGCAGATGGATGGAGTTGATCAAAGATTACGACTTCACGTTGGAATACCATCCGGGTAAAGCCAATGTGGTTGCTGATGCCCTGAGTCGACAAACTCGTGAGACGATCGCCTCCTTAATGGTTAGAGAATGGCAAGCATTGGAGACGTTAGCGGAGTTCGATGTACAGAGTGCTGAAGAAGGAGAGGGACAACTTTTCGGATGTCTTATCCTACAACCTGTTCTTATCGACCGCATTATTGGAGCTCAGAAAGAAGATGAGAAGTTTCAGACATGGTTCAAGAAGATGTCAGAGAAAAACCCGGCAGAATGGAAAGTGGGAGTCGATGGAGGATATCGTTGCAGAAATAGATTATGTGTGCCAGGTAATGAAGAGTTAAGGAAGGATATCCTGGAAGAAGCGCATAAGTCCAGATATACAGTTCACCCGGGAGGAACGAAGATGTACAAAGATTTGAAGAGAAAAGGTATGAAGAAGGACGTGGCCGAATTTGTATCCAAGTGTTTGACGTGTTAACAAGTCAAGGCCGAACATCAGAGACCGTCAGGATTGTTGCAACCACTACCTGTTCCTGGTTGGAAGTGGGAACACATTACTATGGATTTTGTAGTAGGATTGCCTCGATCGCAACGGAATCATGACGCTATTTGGGTAATCGTGGATCGTTTGACGAAGTCGGCTCATTTCATTGCTTAAGTATGACTTACCCGGTAGAGAAAATGAGCCGGATGTACATACGACAAGTGGTGCGACTTCACGGTGCACCTGTGTCAATAGTGTCAGACCGTGACGCACGTTTTACTTCTGGATTTTGGGAAAGTCTGCAAGAAGCTATGGGAACCTCGCTCAAGATGAGCACTGCTTTTCACCCTCAGACATATGGACAAACTGAGCGTGTTAATCAGATCATGGAGGATATGCTTAGGGCTTGTGTTATTGATTTTGAAGAATCTTGGGAGACACACTTGCCGTTGGTTGAATTTGCTTATAACAACAGTTATCACACGAGTATCGGGATGGCCCCGTTCGAAGCATTGTACGGACGACCATGTCGTTCTCCCTTGTGTTGGGCAGAGGTTGGAGACACAGAGTTGTTGGGACCAGATTTGGTTAGAGAAACCAACGAGAAGATTTCTTTGGTCAAGGAGAGGATGAGAACTGCTCAAAGCCGGTATAAGAGTTATGCTGATCGGCGCCGGAAGGATTTGGAGTTTAGTGTTGGAGATCACGTACTCCTAAAGGTTTCACCAACCCGAGGGGTGGTACGCTTCGGTCTCAAGAGAGGGAAATTAGCTCCACGTTTCATCGGACCGTTCGAGATTTTGGAACGTGTCGGGATAGTGGCTTATCGACTGGCGCTACCACCGAAGATGTCTGGGGTTCACAACGTGTTTCATGTGAGTATGTTGAGGAAGTACATACGCGACCCCTCGCACGTGGTTAGTTATGACGATATTGAGACGAGTCATAGCATTTCTTACAAGGAAAGACCTGTGAAGATTCTAGATCAGAGTATCAAGAAGCTGAGGAATAAGGATATCCCATTGGTGAAGGTCCAGTGGAATCACCATGACGAGAATGAAGCTTCGTGGGAAGTTGAAGCTGAGATGAGGAAGAAGTACCCGGAGTTGTTTCAAGACTAGTTAGTCTTGATTTCGGGGACGAAATCCTGTTTAAGGGAGGAAGGGTGTAATAACCTGCATTTTCATTCATTGGCATATTTTAATTTCACTGTCTGTTTTTATTTTAAATTCTTATGTGTAGAATTTATTTCTTGCTTTATTTCACAATTGAAATTACTTTTGGGGTCAAACTGCGATTATGTGAAATTTAGCAACACCTGTATTGAATTTCAAATCTGTATTTCAAAACGGTGGAAATGTTCTCTTTTAATTCAAGCTGTATTTTTATGAAACCAGGAAATCACTTCTTACACTAAAATGAATTTTTTGTATTTTTGTGGTGGACACCGCACCCCGAAAATACCAGTTTGTGTTCAAAACTGTTCACGCTGTGTTGAACTTCCACAGATTTTGGAAGTGACTGATTTGACAATTGCTTTATTTCCAATTATGGAAAGTAATCATTTGATAGAGTCTTGTTTGGGAATACACTTGGTGTGTATGTTAATTTAAGGCCATAAGCTTGTTTTGCCAAACACATACAACTTGCCCCCTATAGGCCTATATGGCTCCTAAGCAATGTGAGACTTCATCTAAACATTTCAGCAGATGGTATATATGTAATACGTATATGTATAATCAACTCTTTAGTGTATTAGAAAATAAAATCAATTGTAGAGTGAAGAAAACACAACTTGGGCTCCAAGTTCTCCAAATTGGAGTTCTAGATTAACCACATCCCCTTGCTTCCTTGCACAATCTGCACAAGCTCATTCAGAGGGTTTAGAGAGAGCTTGAGAGAGAGATACACAGAGAATTTCAGGGATTGCATAGAGAGAGAAAACTTCCAAATCACCATAGCCAAGCTTGGGTTATTTTCTTGATTGGTCTTATCTTTCTCAACACACACACATCTCCTTATCACAGTGAGTATTACTAACTCACTTAGATTGTAATCCATTCTTCATTTAATGATTTGTGTAGTTAATTTATGAACCACTATTGATGTTGTACGTTGAAGTTCATAGCTTGAAGAATGGAGATTTTCCAAACTCAACCAAAATCTGTTATTAGAATGAAATATGAAAGATTATACAACCTACACGCCATATTTAAAGTATTAGAGTCTAATTTTGATCACATGAGAAAGTATGCTAAAAATGAAGTTTTGACATCTTTTGAAATTTCATAAAATTCTAGTATCATGGATTGAATCATGTGAAATTGATGATGGATTCTTAATCCTCATTCAAAAACAAAGAGATCCATATATTATATGACATACTTAATTACAGAATTGAAAATGGGTCATTTTAGACCCTGAATTGCTGAAACAGAGTAATCTGACGAAGAAGATGAAGCCTCAGCATCAGCTCGCGCCACGATCGCGCGCGCGAGAATCGCGCGAGCGGCCCGCGCGAGCGACCTTTCACGCGCGCGGCCCGCGCACGCGAGGTATGCGTCTCCAGGCAGACAGAAAAGTTTATATATATAATTGAAAATTTGGCTGGTCGCGCGAGCGAGGGTCGCGCGATAGACCTTTCGCGCGAGCGATCCGCGCGCGCGACCTTGGCTGTTTCAGGCAGATAGAAAAGTTTATATATAAAATAAAAAGTGGGCATATCGCGCGAGCGGCCCGCGCAAGCGATCCTTCGCGCGAGCGGCCCGTGCGCGCGAGTTCTGGCAGTTTCTGTTTTTGTCTGCTTTCTGTTAAGGGACTGTTTGGTTCAACTTTTAAGTACTGTTAAAGTTCTGTTTGGGAAATTTTGTAAATCAGAACTCTGTTGGTTATGTTAGAATGACCTATCAATCCCCGTACGCGCGTTGTTCCTTTAATTCAGTATTTTGCTTTCGTTTAAGTGCATATCATTCATGTGGGGTCAGTGGTACATGCATGTGGGTGTTAGTCAGTGTGGAAAGAGTATGTGATTGAGATTGTGTTGTGGTTGTGGTTGAGATTGTGTTTGTGTTGTGGTTGTGGTTGAGATTGTGTTTGTAGTTGTGGTTGTGGTTGAGATTGTGGTTGTGGTTGAGATTGTGGTTGTGGTTGTGGTTGTGGTTGTGGTTGTGGTTGTGGTGAGGGTATCTTTGAAATGCGACGGTGGCAAATATGGACACTCCCTGACGCCCATGGAAGCGTTAAAGTGTGTGAAGCCGAACTTGGACACTCACTGGCACCCATGGTAGTGCTAAAGTGTGGCCTACGGACACTCCTTGATACTCGAGTCTGGATACTGCGTGAGGGGTTGCCCCGGTATTTGCATGACGGTTAGGGTATTCATAGTGTGAGGCATTGGACACTCCCTTGTACCCCGGACCAAAGTGTGAGGCAAACTGGACACTCCCTGGCGCCCCGTTGCTAAAGTGTGGCTATCTGAGTATTTCAAAGATACCAGGAGTAAGATAGTGGGTTGTTGTGGCTGTCGAGAGAAAAGAGTCGGCAAGATGAGTGTGGTGCATTGTCTCATACATGAGTATTGGTTTTATGAATGAACAACTTTTAATATATTCCTTGTTGTTTATTAATTAAACTCTCTTTATGGTCACACTATTGATTTTGCAAAACTGTAAATGGAAAAAGGTAATTGGGTATGTGTTACATTCAAAGTTATGTTTTTAATACTCACCAGCTTCTCGAAGCTGACGACGTTGATGCGTCCTGGACATTCGTGTTCAGGCTTTTCAGGTTATAACCAGGAGGAATCATATGACTATGCTAATTGAGAACGGCTGCCCTCGGATGAGAAACTGTTTACTTAATTATATGCTTTAAGTTTACCTGTTTTAAGTTATGGACCGTTTTGTAATAAGGATGACTGTAACAGACACTAAGTTATTGTTTTGTTTTCAAGGCGGTCTGTGCCTTAGTTGACCCTGTATCATGAGATGTAATAAGTTAGAATTTTTGTAAGCCTTGATTTCTCTGCTCTGATTATTATTGTGTATTGTTGTTCGACGTTTGGGACGGAATCGATCCTTCAAACTGTCGCGACCTACGGGTCCATAAAGGAAATTAAACGCTTTCCTTATTTATGCTACGTCGGGGCGTGACAGGTATAGCTAGCACTGGCGCTGAGGTCAACCTCTCCTTTAATTCCTGAAAGGCGCGTTCGTGCTTGTCCTTCCACTCAAACTTTATATCCTTCTTTGTTAGTCCGGTTAAAGGAGACGCGACCCTTGAGAAACCCTCCACGAATCTCATGTAATATCCAGCCAATCCAAGGAAACTTCGTACTTCCGATGCGTTGGTTGGTCTATTCCAACTAGAAACTGCGTCCGTCTTGGTTGAGTCCACTAAAATTCCGTTCTGTGAGACTACATGTCCCAAGAATTTGACTTCTTTCAGCCAAAACTCACACTTACTGAACTTAGCATAGAGACGATTTTCTCTAAGTGTCTGAAGTGCTATCTTTACATGCTTCTCGTGTTCTTCATCACTCTTCGAATAAATAAGGATGTCGTCGATAAACACGATGATGAATTGATCCAAGAAAGGTCTGAACACTCGATTCATCAAATCCATGAATACCGCTGGGGCATTAGTTAATCCAAAAGGCATAACTAAGAACTCGTAGTGCCCATATCTTGTTCTGAAAGCTGTTTTCGGTATATCTTTCGGCCTGACAAGCAACTGATGGTACCCAGATCGAAAGTCAATCTTCGAAAAGGTCGTCGCTCCTTGTAGTTGATCGAACAAATCGTCTATCCTGGGAAGCGGGTACTTGTTCTTAATAGTAACCTTATTCAACTCTCTGTAGTCGATACAGAGTCGAAGATTTCCATCCTTCTTTCTAACAAATAGAACCGGGGCTCCCCAAGGTGACGTGCTTGGTCTAATAAATCCAAGATCTTCTAACTCTTGTACTTACTTCTTCAACTCCAGCATTTCCGTTGGGGCCGTACGATAAGAAGCCTTGGATATCGGTGTCGTTTCGGGTACTAACTCAATACAAAAGTCGATCTCGCGCTTTGGTGGTAATCCAGAAATGTCCTGAAAGACATCCTCATAGTCTCGGACTATCGGAATCCGAGCGATCGTCAAATCTGAGCCTGTAGTTTCCATAGCGGCTAAACGACTTGTAAGAAAGGCGTCACTAGTGGGGTTGCATTGAAAACTAAAGGGTGCACTTCCAGGTACTGAAAATGTGATCGACCTACCAGTACAATCTAACTTTGCATGATACTTAGTAAGCCAGTCAAATCCTAAGATTACGTCGAATTCCTTCATTGACAGAACAATTAAGTCTGCATGTAGGTTCCTATCCTCCAATGTCAAAGTGCAGTCTTTGCACACCTTTCCTAGCTTCACGGTCACTCCCAAAGGTGATACCGCGTTCAGGGCTACCTCAAGTGCTAGGGGTACTAAACCCAATCGTCGTACAATCTCAAAGGCAATAAACGACTCGTAGCACCTGTATCAAAAAGTACTTTAACTCGACTAGCATATAATGAGAGTGTACCTTCCAAGTTCTGCTATTCCTTTTCATCATAGCCAGCTGCCTCGGGTATGATAGCATTGAGTCGAGCCTTACTAGCTTGGCCTTGAGTAGTAGGCCCATGATAGTTTCCTTTTGGTGCCTTACATCCTCTGCTCATGTGTCCCCTCTTGCCACAGTTGTAATAGACAACATTAATTCGATAATTATCCCTGGGGACTGTGCAGTCTCGAGCCATGTGTCCGGGGATCCCACATTTGAAGCATCTATCCCTATTGTTCTCGGTAGTAGTGGTCAATACTTGTGGTGCAGTTGGTTTTGCATGCTTATTCCAGGGAAAGGTGTGTCCTGGTTTCTTACCACTATTCCATGGGTGTTTGTTTCCTTGGAAACGGGTCAGAGGTCTTCCCCTTGGTCCATTCCTAAGCTGAGGTGGCGGAGTTGTCATCTTTTTATGTGTTATGAACCTAACTGAATAACTACTGGTTACCCTCCAGTCCTAACTATGGTTATGAGATATATAAACGATATAAGGTATAGCTAACAATTCTAATATGAGTACATATCACATCAATAAATTTCATCAAGTAGTGGAAACAAATCTTTATAGATAACTTCAAATATTTACATAGAAAGGCGTACACGCTACCACTAGTTTGTGTTATATGCCTGGGTACATACTATATACACAAAAAGATGGGCTACTAGTCCTAATACAAGTAAAGCTCTAGATCCTGGGAGTCCTATCCCAAAAGTCCTTCATATCTGACTTATATGGTAGAACATCATCCAAGATTGGAATCTCCATAGGTGGAACCTAGTCCAAGTACGGGTCAAACTTATCAACCATCTCATCTTCATTCTTATCCAAAGGCTCTGTATCTGCATCCTTAGAGTCGTCCTCAAGGTCATCCTCAACCTCTGGCTCTCCAGCCTCCATGACTATCATTGCTTCCCCCTCACCAGCACCCTCTGTTGGGTCAACATCCTCTGCTAGGTCAATACCCACTGCTGGGTCAATCTCCTCATCAACCCCATCCTCCATATCCCTCCGGGATATAATAAGGAGCCATGCTAATCACAAAGCTACCATAAAGTTTATGTATTTATGGATGGAAAAAGGTCTAACAGTTTATAACTTAAGTGTGTAGGACAATCGGTGTACACGTCTTAACCTAAAGCTCTGATACCAAAAATCCCGGTCACGCCCCGGCGTAACCAAAATATGGAAAATTTTAAAATTGTCATCTTGGACCCTGAGGCACGTGACTGGTTGCAGTACCAAATTATCCATGACCAAATAATAATATTTAAACGATATAATAAAAGGATAAAACCATCATCTGCTCACATTGATATATTACAAAGAAAGGCCACAGTACTAGTTAACTATTACATCAGGGTAGATACATCAGAGTCTTATGGCTCTAGGGCCTTACAAAAGCTATAACAAAATATATGCTAAGTCTTCTGGTTATAATCAAAAACATTCACAGGGGATAACTGCTAGTCTTCTCTCTAACTAGCATAACCATAGCCATCTTTGGTGTACTCTTCCTCCACGTTCTCCGCTTGCGTAGCATCATGACCCGTATACTCGTTACCTGGATAAGCTGGACATGGGAATGTCCAGCGACATGAACGTCGTCAGCTTGTGAAAGCTGAGTGAGTAAACTAAATCAAATGGAACGTATATAGTAAAACACAGTAGGAATACATTTACTACCTTTCAACATGTCTTTTAGGATCTTTACGTTCTCACCGTCGAATTATAACTAGTAGCGTACCCGACTACGTATTCAATAGGAATACAAACAATTCAGGAGACCCGTCTAGACATTCTTAATGCCACTACCATTCATTTCTAACATCCCACATTATTTACAAACCCAAAGTGTCCCTTGCTAACCAAACCATCTTTCATCAACCACTTCATCTTTCATCAACCAAAACATCTTTCATCAACCACTTCGTCTTTCATCAACCAAAACATCTTTCATCGACCAAAACATCTTTCATCAACCAAAACATCTTTCATCAGCCACTTCGTCACGAAGAACCGAAGTGTTAAGGAGTACAAGAACATCCATTTCGTCACGAAGAACCGAAAGGAGTCTTCACTCAAAAATCACCACTTCGTCACGAAGAACCGAAAGCGTTACGGAGTACAAGAAAATCCATTTCGTCACGAAGAACCGAAAGGAGTCTTTACTCAAAGAATCACCGCTTCGTCACGAAGAACCGAAAGCGTTACGGAGTACAAGAACATCCATTTTGTCACGAAGAATTGAAAGGAGTCTTTACTCAAAGAATCACCGCTTCGTCACGAAGAACCAAAAGCGTTACGGAGTACAAGAACATCCATTTCGTCACGAAGAACCGAAAGGAGTCTTTACTCAAAGAATCACCGCTTCGTCACGAAGAACCGAAAGCGTTACGGAGTACAAGAACATCCATTTCGTCACGAAGAACCGAAAGGAGTCTTTACTCAAAGAATCACCGCTTCGTCACGAAGAACCGAAAGCGTTACGGAGTACAAGAACATCCATTTCGTCACGAAGAACCGAAAGGAGTCTTTACTCAAAGAATCACCGCTTCGTCACGAAGAACCGAAAGCGTTACGGAGTACAAGAACATCCATTTCGTCACGAAGAACCGAAAGGAGTCTTTACTCAAAGAATCACCGCTTCGTCACGAAGAACCGAAAGCGTTACGGAGTACAAGAACATCCATTTCGTCACGAAGAACCGAAAGGAGTCTTTACTCAAACAATCACCGCATCACAACTCAACAGCACATCCCTTTTTCTTACTATCCTGATCTCCGTTGCCCAGATTACCTATCCGACAATTATCCTTATCATAATCTGCTTCTAACATAGCACAACCGACCCTTACATTTTCCCGACCACGCATTCGTCACTCATTTCGGAATTTAGTTCATTAAAGGACTTCCGAATATACTTTCGAAGTTACATTTATACATCCGTCATCCTGTTTTATGTCGTAATATACTTACAATGGAAACTTATCCAATCACTATCAGCGCAATAATCGTGCTGTACAACATACTTATAGCTTGGGTATGAATTCTCTATGGTCATCACACTATATTTATAACAACGGAAACCTAGCGTGTAGCTCGTGGATCTATAACATGAATTTGATATCAATAACCATATAGATGAAACCCTTAACATACTCATATACGTGATAGCACTACCATAGCACAAGATAACCATAACCACATAGGTACCGGAAAGCAAGCATCATTAATAAACACATCATACAAGTAGTTATACAATCTGCCAGAATTTAATTTTACTATGTCGACTGAATTGATATGATTTATTTGGGCATGATAAATTGATTTGTAGATCAAACTCAAAACTAGAACATTGTAGATAATTTAATTAGCTTCATGTACAAAAAAATCTAACTTCAATTGCATTTTTGAGCTACTCAAAATATTTATTTTACTTAGACATTTCTATATTTTCGGACTGCTCTGTCCCAGATTTATAGGACTGCGTTGCATGTGTATTTCACCTATCATGGAGTCATTTTTAGACCAGGCTATAGAAGAGTTATTTGTAGATAAATGAGTTAGCTTTCTCCACAAAAAAAACCTAGCTTAATTCAAATTTCGGAGCTGCTTAAAACACTCATTTTACTAAACTGCATTCTGCTGGAGGTTTCTGTTTCTCAGATTTAAAGTACTTCGTTACATGTACATTTCACCTATGAAGAAATGATTTTCAGACTGAGCTATACAAGAGTTATTTGTAGATAAATGAGTTAGCTTTCTCCACAAAAAAACCTAGCCTCATTCCCATTTTCTAACTGCTCGAAATGTTTGTTTTACTAAACAACACTCTGCTGGAAGTTTCTGCTTCCCAGATTTGAAAATTTATCTTGCATGGCATGGATCTCTCAAACTATCAACATCAAGCACTTAATAAACATTACTACATACTATATAGGTTCTAAAGTGAGTTAGAATACTCACTTAAACTTGACATTGAGCTTGGGCTTTGGATTTGAGCTTAGGAAGCTTGAACACAACCTCAATGGTGGAGACTTCTTCCTAGTTCTTCTTCTCCATCTCCATGTATCTCTTATCTCTCCATGGAGTTCATCTCCTAGCTCTCTCTAACTCTATATGCAGATTGTAAATGGACAACGGTGTAATGCATGAATATAGGCATGTTTATATAGAGATGGTGGTGGGATATGTGTCACCATGCATGTGCTAGAGTGTACATGCATGGACAAGTGTCCTAGAGGTGGACAAGTGGCAAGAGAGGTGGTGCCATGTGGTGCATGGGCTGCCATGTGGCCGACCATGTGGGGTCTACCTCGAGTTTTGTGCCACTACCTCAGTTTGCGTGCAAATATTCTTGATACACGTGTCAGTCTCGATTTACGTCCAAACGGGTGTTGTTTCTAACGTCCGGGTCCAGTTACGGGACTAAGTTAATTCTAATTACGGTCGAGTCGGTGCAGTGATTATAGTCTAATTAGTAATTACATTACACTGATACAGTCACACAAATAAAATAATAATATAATAATAGACCAGATATAGAAATTCATAAAACTCGTATTATTGCACGTAGAGAAATTACAGGCATTACACAACAAGCCTTATGTAATCTACTATGCCAGCCGAACACTTACTGAAACTCAAATGAATTATATGACTACTGAGAAAGAGTTACTGGCAATAGTATTTTCTCTAGACAAATTCAGGTCTTATCTAATAGGGTCCCCAATAGTCTATTTTACAGACCACTTGGCCCTCAAGTACCTGCTTTCTAAGAAAGACGCGAAATAGTGGCTTATCCGCTGGATACTCCTACTCCAGGAATTTGATATCACTATCAAGGATAAAAAGGGAGTAGAGAATGTGGTCGCCAACCATTTATCTCGGTTGACATTCACTGACAACACTGAGCCTGTACCTATAAAAGATGAATTCCCAGACGAGCAACTGATGGCTGTCTCCAATTTGCCTTGGTACGCGGATATAATAAATTGCCTTGTTAAAGGCGAGACCCCGAGCCATTGGTCAAATCAGGACAAGAAAAGGTTCCTTTCGTTCGCACGCCATTTCTTTTTTGATGACCCTTACTTATTTAAGTACTGTGCTGATCAGGTCATCAGGCGTTGCATTCCAAATGAGGACATAACTGTAATTTTGGCCTCTTGTCATTCTGAAGCATGCGGTGGCCATTTTGCCTCCCAAAAGACCGCACACAAAGTATTGCATAGTGGCTTCTATTGGCCCACTGTGTTCAAAGATGCCTATACTTTTTGTAAATCGTGTCAACGATGTCAAAGCTTGGTACACTTTCAAAAAGGAATTCGATGCCCTTAACTCCCATCATTATAATTAAAAAAATTCGATTGTTGGGGCATTGACTTCATGGGCCCATTTCCTAAATCTAATAACTGTGAATATATACTCCTTGCTCTGGAATATATATCAAAATGGGTAGAAGCGATACCGACGAGACGCAATGACCATAAAACGGTAATATCCTTTCTTAAGAAAAATATCTTATCGCGTTTCGGAACCCCAAAAGCCCTAATAAGTGATCAAGGCAAACACTTTTGCAATAGGCCTTTGGAATCACTACTCAAGAAATACGGGTTGAATCACAAGATCGCTCTAGCCTACCACCCACAAACAAACGGGCAGGCAGAGTTGGCTAACCGTGAAATCAAGTACATTTTAGAAAAGACAGTTAGTTTCAACAGAAAAGACTGGGCTTATAAACTGACTGATGCTCTTTGGGCATACCGTACTGCCTACAAGACAAATCTGGGAATGTCCCCATATAGGCTAGTGTATGGTAAGGCATATCACCTCCCCATTGAAATTGAGCACAAAGCATATTGGGCGACACGCTCATTAAATTTCGATATTAAAGAAGGAGGTCATCTCCGAAAACTCCAGTTGGCGGAACTGGAAGAATCAGACGAGATGCATATGACAATGCTAAACTTCACAAGGAAAGGTTGAAGGCTCGCCATGATAGAACGATTTTTCGAAAATCTTTTGAGCCGGGGCAGAAAGTTTTATTATACGATTCACGCCTTCATCTCTTCCCAGGAAAACTCCGATCTCGGTGGACAGGACCCTTCACAGTCAAATCTGTCTTTCCACATGGGGCCGTTGAGTTATTTAATCCTAAGAACGGCGGAAGTTTCAAAGTCAATGGCCAAAGGGTACAACCGTTCTTAGAAGATTTCCAACCAGAGGTCAAGCACATCCAACTGGATGAGCCCGACTATACCTCAACCTAGAACGCTCAAGTGCGTTTTTAACAATGTTGTTGTACTTTTTCTTTTACTGTTTCTCATTTTGTTTTGTTCTTTCGTTTATCTATTTCTTTTTTAATGTGATCTTGATCGTAATCTGCTATTCCATTTCTATCTCCTGCAGGCTATCCAATATGAGAGATGACGATGTTCACTCGATAGGGTCATGGGCTGTTCAGAATATCAGAACCCACCGTGGACTACTGATGAAATAGCATTCTGCTTATCTCCATACCAAGGGCCAGGAGCCGAAGACGTCATTGACTTAACCCACGGATACATCCCATACGATCCTGCTGTCCTCCAGATCAACCCATTTGAGCACATGGAACTCCCTGAAGAGGAGGGAGAACCAGAAGGATATGCTGTGTGGGAAGTCGATGACGCTCTGATGGAACAGTGGGAAAATGACTCAATGTGGGAGCCATGGGAAGAAGATGACTTACAGGATGTGGTGCCAAAACGCCATTATGCTGTATTCACATATGTTGATGACTTCCTTCTCATCCAAGTGGTTCCCTACATTTATGTCCATTTGAGTTATTTGTTGTTCCGGCTTCAATGCCCTCTACCTGCTAGTGCACCTGGGGATATCAGGCCAATAGTGAGGTTAATTCTTGGTCACACTCCTTTCTTTTTCTTTTCGTTTTGCTTTGTTTAATTCTTCCTGTTTGATCTTTCTTTTGCTCTAGTTAATTTCTTTTCTTCGTTTCCTTTTTGTTTCCCTTTGTCAGGAATATCACTATGAATCCACCATTTCCATCGTTGTACCTTCCACATCAATTCTTTCATGGATTTGGACCATACATAAGGTCCCCGGGTACTCCGCCACAAGAGGAACGTCTGATGCGCAATTACACTCCGTTATCCTTGTCTCCATCCGGATTCCCTATTGTCGGTGGAATCAATTCCTTAGAGAGTTCGGACTTGCTCGATGATGCCCTCGCTGCTTTTCGCTTGTTTTGGGAAAGGGAATCATCAAGTTTAGACTCTACATTTGAAGTTCCGGCAGAGAAGGAGGTTGTGGAAGACGAAATCTTCCTGCTTGAAGAATAGTGGTTGACTTTAATTGTTTTTTTTGTCATTTCATATTTTTTTCATCAATTGGAGTGTATTCTTAGACAAAGTTTTGTTTATTTCAGCTTTTTTTTAGTTTTTCTTTTTCAATAAGGTTTTAAAGACCATGTTGGGGGCAATAATATTGCAAGTGGATGCTATTATAAAGATTTATTTATATAAATTTGCAATTTTTTACTATGAGGATGTTGTTTTTGGCTTACGTTTCTTGTCAATGAACTGTTTTATCACTATTCTGTATGGCCAGACCAAGGTTGGTTAGTTGGGGGTGTATAATTTCTCAATTCTATGATCTTATAGAATTTTCAGGTTCGATCGATTGAACAGATCTCGATCGATCGAACATACCAAAACCTCGAGCGCTTCAGCAGGGCTCAATCGATAGAAGGTTCGATCGATCGAACCATCTCGAGCGATCGAGACTTGTTTTTAAACGAGGCTTCATTCAGAATCTTCATCAGTCTCTCTTCATCTCCCTAACTCTCAATCGCTCGAAGACAGAAGGAGACTCATGCGATTTTTGGACCCCCTACTTGCAACCACATCAATTGAGGAGTACCTGGACCCCTAATCATCATTAGCATCACTGTCATCCTCTACTCGGCGCATTTCTCGAGGTTAAGCCCCAAGAACCCCCTCGTTGTTCTTTCCATTTCAAATTCATATGGGGGTGCCTGCCATTGGTTATTTTACTCTTTGTCTTAGTTGTCTTGTTGTATTTTTTTGTTTTCGGGCTCTTCTCGTTCTCATTCCTCGACGCTGCCACTTCGCTGTGTTGATCGATCGAACTAGTTTCGAGCGATCGAACCCACGATTTTGTTGATTGATCGAACACTTCTCGAGTGATCGAACCCACGATTTTCTCAATCGATCGAACATCCTTCGATCGATCGAAGTGCAGCAGTTTCTTTTTGTTTTCTGTTTTCCTATTTTTAATGTTTCTATGTTTGTTTCTTCTGTTTTAGGGCTAAACAATGAACCCTATCACTGGGTATCACAAGTTCAAGCCATTTGACCTAACCATACCCGACCCTATACCCGATCATGGGTTCAGAAACGAAGAAGACCGGGTATGGTTCACTAGATACTTCCAGTCGCTTAAGGTCGTGCTCGAGCGACCCCTCGAGACAGCATGGCTGGCTACTCCTTGGTATCTTGCCCGGATACGCGCTATGCCACAGTGGTACACGCTCCTCTCCCAGCCTAATCACGTTAATCTGTCCTGGATCCGGGAGGCATGTGCGACGATGATCAGGGATCCAGTTGCTCCGTTCATACTCCGCTCATTCTTCCGTGGCCGGGAGATCATTTTTAGTCCGGCCATTGTCTCTGCTGCTCTTGGGGTACCCGAGGTACCTGATTGTGTTTGTCCACATCGCCCCGACACACTGCTGCTCTCCCCGACTATTATTATCAGAGAGATCACTGGGGGTGCTATTCTGGGCTGGGATGGCGAGGCCCTTATTCCTGACTTCTACCTCACAGATAATTATCATATGCTGCACCTCGCCCTCAGCAATTGCCTCTTAGTGACATCTTATCGGGAGAAGATTGCAACATGGTACGCCCATGTGTTATATGTAATCGGGACACGGCAGTCGGTCTATTTGCCTTGCCTTCACATTGATTTCATAAGGCACCCTACTCGATACATTCAGGCCAAGAAGCACCTGAAGGGTGCTTGGGCCATTCACCGGGTTATTGAGCAGGCAGATCTACTTCTATTGGCGGGTGATGCGACTGCCCAGTCTCGCAGTCATTTTGGTGAGACTGCTTCCTGCCGGTCTGATGCGCAGAAGAGAAAGAGTGAGGTAAAGGCAAGGCGAAGGTTGGCGAGAAGAGGAGGAGAGGAGGAGGCACTGATACAGAGGGTGCTGCTTCTGGGATGTCCACAGAGGCTGAGGAGCATGAGTCTGAGGAGGAGATGGTTCTTATTGAGGAGGTTGAGAGATTTGAGCTGAGACAGAGATCTCAGGCTCGTACCCAGGGAGAGTCTTCTTCTGCGCCTCTCCCGACTATTCATGAGTTGCTATTGGAGGAAAGAGAGGCCCGGATTAGACTTGAGGGTAAGGTTGATCAGATGACGACTCTGCTGGAGGCGATCTTGATACAGATCGGAGTCAACTAGGCAGTTCATGCAACTTCTGCACCACCCCCCAGCGATCCACCTACCACTTCTGCTATTCCACCACCTACCACATCCGATCCTGTAGCCCCACCTACCACCACCGGTCCATCATCTTCCGCTCCACCTTCCCAGATCGATCCTACAGCTTCATCATCATCGGCGATACCGCCTGCTACGGAGATACCACTTCCACCTCCTCTTGTCGTGACTGACACACCCTTATCTATTCCAGCTGCCACGATCACGAGTGACCCAGCAGCACCAACTGTTGCTGAGGGTGGCGGTAGGGATGCTCCCGATGTGTTTATTGAGATATTATCGGAAGTCGCTGATGATGTCTAGTTTCTGCTAGATCGCTGTTGTTGGTTGTTTTTGGTTTTTGGGTTATTAGATATTTTGGACACTGTGGTTGGATTTGGATGTGTTGGTTGGTTGTTGGATATTTTTGGATACTGTTGGGATATTCTGTGTTGTTGAATGGTTTGTATATTTTGTATTTTAGTTTATATGGCGCATTTTATCATTGTTCTATTTTTTCACTTTATTATATTTCTAGTGATTAGTTCCATTTTATGCATGGATCCCATGCTCTATATTTCATATTCTTTTGATCTCTGCTGCTTGGAGTTTGTATGCTTTCTGTACAGGTTGTTACACTTGCCATTCTTTTGATGATATATATCAGGTGATATCTCTCTATCTATTTTTGAAAATCGCCTGCTGAGGACATTACAATTTTCAGTTGGGGGTGGGATGTAGATAGATAATCACCTGTGCATAGTAGTTCTTAGCAATCTGGACCACTCTATCTATTGTGCATGTCACACAATTTCCATTAGAAACTAAATTAAATTACAAAAATTTCACATACAACAACTTTGCAAAATTTTCAAACAATTAAGTAAGTTTTTGAATTAAATTGGTAGAATAATTTTGAATATTCACTCCTATTTAGCTGTAATCAAGCAATGACACAACCATTTTATTCTCATCCTTTTATGAATTAGGTTCACGCGTTTTTCTAGTTTCTCTAGGATGAATGCATATGTTGATCATTCTTGTATCCAAATCATTTGCACATGTTAATAGCTATATAGAAAACTTAAAATAAGAGTTAATACGACTTTCGTACTTTAAAGAATGAAGTAGTGAAAACTAGTTACCCTTAGTGAGCTTTTGAATCCAATCTTCAATTCTGAGGGAATTATCACATTAAAACTCGAATTAATTTTCTTGAATATGCCGATTAAATTCGTTGAATAGTCTCTAATTCTTTCATTTTGGCTTCTTAGTAGAGGAGAACGTTCAAGATTTACCAACTAAACTCAATGAACATTGACGTGTAAAAATTAAGAAATTGAGAAAATGATTTAAGCCATCGTATTTGCTCCTTGCCTTCTCCATTTACCTATATCGACATCTCCGAATGTGCAGTGTTCTTAACCCCACACCTAATAAATAATGCCGAATCCATTATGAAATTCTAAATCCCTAATCGTATACTTTGACCTCAATATACCCCATTGCACACCCAATATGATTAAATTGTTGAAGTATGAGGAGGGAATAGTGGTGAGAAGGTTCTGCATATATATAAAAATATATATATATATATGATGATGATATATATATTTATATGTATGGAGAGGATGGTTGGAATAAAGTGAAGAAATTACTGAACACAGCCACATGCTGAAAATGTGCAATTTCTTACCCCTCTAATTTCTACCCTACTAAATAAAAAACTGAAAAGTCAAAGCCTTAATGATTCTCAACAACTTAGTTTAAACATGAATGTGTAATTTGAGTTATCCACGGTATTTCGCTCCTCTAGTAAGTAGTATTCCGTTCGTGAGACTATACACTCTAAAATGTTCGTCTTCTATAGAGTCGAGTATGAAAGCATTAGTATCAAAAAAAAATCACTCCTATCAAAGCTTTCATACCATGTGCGATCATTATTAGCCAAATTTCTTTGGGATGTTCATTTTTTAGTGTAATAACTATGTGAGGATTGAGTTGAAACTACCAGTTCTGAGAGTATGATAGTCTAAATAAACTCTAAATAAAGTTCGATGTATAGCTGTTAATTTCACACACACACGGATACATGGATGTGACGCATATGTTATTTTTATCTTGGAGATATGAGGAGCATGTGTATTTCTTTCATGGTTTGAATGAGGATGATATGATTCGTAGAGCTAAATTAATAGTTGAATAGAAGGGAGTGTTTAAAAGTTATTCTATATCTTTTTGAGCTTAAAATCAGAGAATTATGTGGGTACATTCACTGCAAACCCTCACAAGACAACACTCGTCCACTAGGGGAAACCTAGGGGTTTAACGGCTTGTTACATTTGCTAAATGCAACCGCGATTCCTGCAAAAGTGAGTTAGGTAGTTTCTTTCTTGTTATTTTAGTTTAGTTAATCTGGATCTAGTTTATTTTAGTTTTTCTGTTATAGTTGTAGTTTAGCTTGTTTTTATTTTCGCTCTATTGCTAGGGACTAGCAAATCGCTAGTTGGGGGTTGTGACAAGCGGGGGTATTTGTAAAATACAACTGCGCTAAAAGAAGAAAATGTGCTAAATTATTTCACAATTCCTTCATTTATCTGCAATTTTAATTACAATGCTAGTTTGTACACAATTTGATTAAACTATGATAAGTTGTTTGTTTTAGCTATAGTTTGTGCAGATTATTGTTGCTGTGTGGAGAATTGGATGAGAAAGATAAAAGGGAGTGCTGAATTTTAATGAAGACAAGCAAAGGATGAAAAGTGAACCTCGATCGATTGAAGACCATTCGATTGATCGAACGTTGATCGATCGAAAGAAGCTCAACCGCTCGAAGACCCCAGAAGTTCAGTCGATCGAAAGATGTTCAATCGATCGAACATGGCTTTTATCAGATTTTAAGCGCACGTAGCAGAAGCGGGATTTTAACCCTAGCATTAGGTTTTCAGTATTTGTACTCGTATTATATACGTCCATAAGGACGCCCACTTTGATTTTTCATCAATTTATAGAGAGTAGAGAGCTTTACTTTGTTTTTTGTAGGTTTTAATCAAGGTGATACATTGTTTGGTTTGGATTCTTCCTAGTTCAATACAAGTTTTCGTTTCCAGATTACCTTATTTACGTTCTGTACTTAGGTTATAGTAGTATAGCTTGTTATCCAGTAGTTTTGCATGTTAGTTATAGTTATACAACTAGTTTTCATAGATTTTATGCAAACATCACAACCAAACACACCTTTAATGGAACTTTACGTTAAAAATGAATCAGAGACACTTCAGACTATGTCTGAGTAGTCCCCAGGTTGGGAGATCACGATGAAACCGTGATCTCAAGCCTCTGTCATGCAGCAGAATAATTCCTGTGTTCGATAGATCGAATACGTTCGATCGATCGAAACAGAGATACAGTCGAGCGATCGAAGTCAGTTCGATCGATCGAGAGCTGAAGATATTCGATCGATCGAAAGCGCGTTGATCGATCAAACCTTCTGATTCTTGAGGACATTCTATGCAGTATTCCTAGACTTTCTGCTTTTCTGATTTGTTATCAAATTATCCCCAAACGCTAAGTTTGTCAAAGCAGTCTGTGAACTTTAAGCCTTGAGGCATTTTTCTTTAATATATTTTGCAAACCACCCTCAATGCTAACACCATTGTAGGTGAGAGTCTAAACTATTGTTTTAAACTGCTTTTGTGTATTTCAAACTTAATTGTGATGATTTAGTCCCGGTCATGAAAGGACTATAGATTCTTTATCCTAAGAGAAATACGAAATATTGTAGAGAGTGTGCTCCATTGAGCTTCAACGCAACTACATGGTAGATGGCTAGGTCGCGGTGGATTCGTGTAATCCCAACATTCCCTTTTAGTAAGAAAAACACGTTTTAAATCATCGCTTTAATTAATTAGTTAGTAATTAGTTTAATTGTTTTATCTTTAGTAGTTGATAAACTGTGGAACTTAGTGTTCTACACTCCTCTAAAATATTGATTTTTATTTTCTTGTTTGAGATTAATCTGAGTAATTAGTTTAACACCTTCCCTGTGGGATCGACCTGGTCTTAACCAGTTACTACTTGCATGATTACTTACACTTGGGTATAGCACACAAGCGCACAGAAGAATAATTCTCATGTCACTCATCATCGTCCTAGTCATATCTAAAAAAGTCCGGTTCCTTCTCTCTACTACACTGTTCTGTTGAGGCATACCAGGTGCAGTCAACTGTGACAGAATCCCATTCTGTACGAGGTAATCAATAAACTCATTAGAGAGGTACTCGCTACCTCGATCAGATCGAATGGCCTTGATATGTATGCCCAACAGCTTCTCCACTTCAGCCCTAAACTCTTTGAATTTTTCAAAGGCTTCAGACTTGTGCTGCATTACGTACACATATCCATACCTAGAGTTGTCATCAGTAAATGTAATGAAATACTCATAACCACCCCTTGCTCTAATATTTATTGGTCTGCACACATCTGTATGAACTAATTCCAACAATACATTGGTCCTATTACCATTAGCGGGAAAGGGCCTTTTGGTCATCTTACCCTCTAAACAAGACTCACAGACTTCTATTGGTTCGAGAACCGAATCACCTAAGACCCCTTCTTCGACTAGTCTACCAATCCTATTTGGATTGATATGGCCAAGCCTCATATGCCAAAGCTTTGTTGGATTAGTGGAAGGTTCCTTTCTTTTAGATGGTACAGTTACCACTGAGTTATTAAGTTCCATACAAGAATCTTTAGAACTATTGGGAGTAATCACATACAAACCATTTAATTTAACACCAGAACAAATAAAATAACCATTTCTTTTAATCACAACTTCAGTTTCAAAATGAAAAGAATAACCATTATTCGATAAATTAGAAACTGAAATTAAATTACGTCTCATTGAAGGGACGTATAGTACATCTGATAAAATCAAAACTTTATTGTCTAGAAATTCTAAAACTATGATTCCTATAGCAACCGCAGATACAGTTGTGCTAGAACCTAGAGTTTGTACGATCTCCCCATCACTGCACCTCCTGGTTGATCTGAACCCCTACAATGAATTACAGATTTGGTTAGTCGCACCAGAATCAATGCACCAAGTGTTTGAAGTATCCGTTATAAAATTTACTTCAATCACATGTGATTCAATCATACCTTAAACTCTTGTAGCTAAGAATTCTGGACAGTTCCTCTTCCAGTGGCCCTTGTCGCTGCATTGGAACACTTTCCTTTGCCATGGCCACCCACCTTCCCTTTGCCCTTACCTTTCCCTTAGATTTTGCAATCTTAGGGACTGGTCCAACACTTGGACCACCATTACCAGCCTTCTTCTTTTCTTCCTTACCTTTTGGCGTAGATCGGGAAGAAGAAAAGCTTTTCTGACGTTCAAAATGTTGCCCCCAGGTTTGATCACCCCTTCTGCTGCTAGTAAAGAACTCATTAATTTGCTCATTGAAAAATCCATTTTATTTATGTTGTAATTCAGTTTAAATTGAGCGAATGATGGCGACAGCATATTGAGGATCATATCAACTTGGGTCTGTGCATCGATGTTGGCACCTAAGGTCTCCAGCTTGTTTAAATAACCAATCATTTTCAAGACATGTTCTTTGACTGGAGTCCCTTCCGACATCTTGGCACTCATTATCTTCTGCATAGCTACCTGCCTGGCAGGCCTGCCATGCTCCCCAAACATCTTTTTTAGGGATTCGATAATGTCACTAACAGAATTGTTCGACTGGTATTGGTGTTGCAACACATTAGCCATAAAAGCCAATATGTAACAACGAGCCATCCCATTCAACTTTTTCCATTTATCGAACTCGTGTCTGGCAGTTGCTAAAGCATTTACTGCGGGTACTTCGGGGCATGGGGTGGTGAGGACGTATATCTGATCCTCCGCAGTTAACACAATGTCGAGGTTTTGTTTCCATTCAGTATGGTTATTTCCAATTAACTTGTTTTGTGTAAGTATGGTGGTAAGAGGACTAAATGTAGATCCAGACATGATGATTTACTGAAAAACCAAAACAAAATAAATATGGATATCAGAATTTGACAGTTTGAAATAAAAGAATCCTTAAATCTCTCATTTAAAAAAACAAAGTCGCCGGAATATCAAAACAAAAGAATAAAGCCTCCCTGTGGTGGTCAATGTTCGATCTTTCGATTTATCATGACTTATCCACTATGCAATTCTTGCAAAACAAGTCATGACTCCCGAACCTATTTGATCTCTAAGTTTCTGAATAATGCCCCGTGTGGGATCCCTTATCCATAGCTTAGCTAGTGTGTACCATTAACTAGGATCCAATCACAACCGTCTCAAGTAGCGCCTCTGTGTGGTGGTCACCCTCTAACACGTTTGATTGATCCTATTCATAGGAAGTTCACAACTAGTAACCAATGAGTAGTGTACCCTCCGTATGGAATGATCACCCCTAGCGAGGTGACACGGAATTCACTACACATCTTACAATGAACCGTTAATGGAAGATCGTGCGTGTTATGAATAAGACCCTCTCCCACTAGATTTAATAAATTAAGGATTTTGCTTTTGGAAAATATTTGTTTCTACACATTACCTATAAACATCCAATATTTACTAGTGCGTTGAAAACGGTTTTTGAATTTTATTTTAGAAATTTTAATTTAAGTGCATGCAAGTAGTAACAATGTATAAAACACCAATCACAAACCAAGCACATAAAATAAAAAACTAAAATGAAAATAAAAACATCCAAATGATGCCTCTATCTCCCATGGCTCTATCTTTATAGAACCTTCTTCTTGGTTTGATCGCCTCCGGTTCCATCTTCATGGACAATGGCTAGCTCCTCCATCTTCATGGATTTTCTAATTCTATTATATTGGTCCTATGGTTCTTTTGAAGCTTACAATTTATCTAGAAATAGAAATCAACAACAAGAAAATAAATAAGGCTAGGGAAACCGGTGCGACTTTCCTTTTCATAGGATTGAAGTCGTAGTGCCCTTTACATATGCCTTAAAACCAAACCAATAATAAAAATATAATATACACCAATCTCAAACAATTAAATACAAAATATAAAAGTCTTGGTGCCATGGGAGATAGCGGACTAAGCTTGCTGCAAAATGGTTAGTTGTACGCACATCCACGCATATATAACAAATATATATAACTATTGGAACCCCTAATTGATTCGCACAATGCATAAACTCTTTATGTACTGAATTAGAATTTGAGACAACATCTATCTTCTCTGTCACACTTCGATCTATCGACAAAGGTTCGATTGATCGGACCTTCGATCTATTGAAAATAGTTCAATCGGTTGAACTTTCAGTTTCACAGAAAGGTTTGAAAATTTTACAGAATAATTTAAAATTAAAGTAAATAATTTTTAAAACATTTAAAGCTGTGAAAAGAACAGCTAGACAGAGAATCGATCTCGATCGATCTAACCTCATTCAATCGATCGAACTAGACCAAAGTTTGATCAATCGAAACTTGTTAGATCTCTTGAGAATGGAAGACGTTAGATCGATCGAGACTACTTCGATCGATCGAATCCATCTTGCATCCAATGCAATCACAGATTTGTATTCTACTGCGATAACACTGCAAAAATAGATCTGTGGCAATGCAGTTTCAAAAATAGTTCTAAAAACAACATGCAAATCAAAACCAGTGTTCCAAAACGCATCTATAGATCCAAACAAGAGTAGCTCGGATACCAATTGATGGAAAATTAGGTTTAAAATTATTTTAATCGCGCACCAGAAAGGTTAAGTTTCAAAAACTTTATTGGTAGCCAAGGATCTACTACTAGACAATTCTAGAGATACGTACTAACAAGTGGGAAAAGAATTATACCTCAGGTCTTGAACCCAATTCTGAAATCTTCAACCTCGGTGATACAACAGCCTCCACTAGGTTGTCTTCACCCTTATGACTCCTGCGGATGCTTTCCAAAGAGGTTAGAGATGGTGGGATCTCTAATAAGGAGGATAGAAAGGTTTTGGGAAGCCCTAAACAGGTTCTGTAGCTTTCGTATATGAAAAACGACGATTATTAAACCATGTACGTAGTTGCCCTATTTATAGATTTCCAAAACTGACTTTAACCTTCGACCGATCAAAGTGAGTTCGATCGATCGATTGAACTACTTCGATCGATCGAACATGCCTTGACTTCAATCGATCAAAATTAGTTCGATCGATCGAACCTGTCTTGACATCATCCTCTTCTGCCTTTCTGAACATCCTGGCGGAGCTAAGAGTGGGACCTCCTAGGCTCTTTATTGTTGGCTCAGACCAGTTGTTAATTTCCATGATCAAACTCTTTGATCAGAAAACTAAGCAACTGGTCAATTAATGTTTACTCCACTATAAAACGATAACTGAACTCCAACGCAAAAGAACATATCTGAAGTGATAACTAGACTTGTATATTTGTACTAGTGTCCCTCTACCTTCAGCATTCGCAATCATATTCAGGTAGTCAGATAACTGTTACTGTCAGCCTGAATCATGATTACTTCTTGTGTTCCTTGAGTCCCATTCACCTCTCATGATTACCAAACATGTTGATAACTACTTATCAACAAGATTGTAATTCTCAGTAATCAACTTGGTGACATTCTCAAGATAATGCTTACTCTGAATCAGAGGGTAGATTCTATCTTGACAATATATGTTCACAACCCTATGAATATGACATACCCAAGATACCCAGGTGATGATCTTTTATAGACCTCACTAATTGGTAAGTCAAAGCAGCCATATCCATAGTCTGTGTTCATAATCGTCTCAAGATTGAGAACACATACCTTATACAAGTTATGAGTTCCTATTGACTGTTGACAACCTTGAGCATCAATAGGAAAGCTCAGGTCCGTCAAATGCACTACAAGCACTAGCATATTAACTAAGAGTGACACTCTAGTGATTGAGATTAATCACTCCATCTAATGGTAGTTAATTATGCTACAGTGTAGACCCGATGAGGTATCCAGTCTCATCATCCACTGTGACAAGTTCTAAGCATCAAAGAATAGTAACGCATATCTCATCGTATGCATCTCATACATACACGAATTACTTAATATGATGCTTAAGGATTAAACAATCATCTCATGATAGAAACATACACAATGAAATGTAAAGTTGATATCCATATATTAAAATGCTAATGTCTTATACATGAAGTAATGGTTTGAGGGCACAAACCCAATATCAAGTGCTTCCAAGGCTCACAAGTCTAGAGATAACCATCCTGAGGTCATATCGAAAGTTCCATGGGTTTTAATATGCAAAGAACAATTTCACCAATTCTGATCAATGTTCTGACAGGCAAGTGCGTAATGATATTGGCAAAAACTTTGACAGCTTATTGGCTTTTTTAGGGCTGCATGCTGATTTGATTCAAACAAAAAGCTTAATTCGTTGTTCAACTCTGCTCATTCAATTCTGACTTCCATCAATTCTTCAATTTTGATGATTTTCACTTAATGTTTCTTCCTTATCATAATTAATGTAACAACAATGTTAGGAACTTTTGCTTGTATCCACCTTTAGATGCTCTTAGAGTTTTACAATTTTTGTTCACTTTGAACCACACGCTTGAGCTCACAGACTAGACGACGATAGATTTGACCACGACAGACATTGACACAGGAAGTTGACACTCTTGACACTGAAATAGAAGTTTGGAGGAGACAACTCAATTTTTCATGATATAATGCACATTTGCCATGTTTGAAGTTTCTCTTTGCTTTTCGAGTACACTTCTTATCTTAGTGTGATAATACTCAACTAATAAAGTAATGCATTGAAAATACTCCATATGGATCTCAATCAATCCATTGCATTCTCTTAAATATGCTTTGAATTAGTGCCTTAGCTTATAGAACAAGAGATGATTTATTTCAAATGTTTTCAAAGATATACTTGACGACTCAGGATTCTCTTATAATGTAAAACGGGTACAGGCGAACAAGTTTGCCCCTAGTTGACAGGGATAAATGGAAGTTTGGGCAAATGCAGTTTGCCCCTAGTGTGGCAGTGATATCTTGAGGCTCTGGGCAAACTTTGAAAGTTTGCCCCTAGTTTGCAAGGTTCAGGGATCGAGAGTCAGGAAAGCTTGCCTACTTATCCCCAAAATGGGAATCAAGTCCAAAGTAGTTCGACCGAGGTATTGAAAGAAAGTATTTGAGATATGGTTGAGTGTTTCAGGTGCAGTGACCAAACCGAGTAGGTTGCTGATACGGACCCCGACAACAAGGTGACAAAACCCATAACACGATTAATGCCTTACACCGTTCTACTGTCATATTCAAATGGAAACCGCGACCCAACAACTATATCAGATGTGAACCTTGGTATAAAGGATGAAGATGCCACAATCAAGGATGGAAAACTCGATTGATAAGTCCAAGTATGAACCCCACAGAGTAAATCTGATAAGTTTGAATAGTTCTTCAAAGAACCAAAGAGAAAACTCTCACAATATTATTAATGATCAAAAACTGCATATTACAAACCCTAAAACTGTTTAAATAGCTGAGGCTTACAGTTGGGCCCTATAAGCCTACGAAATATTATGCCCCAAAATAAATTTGCCCAAAATTAAAATAAAACAAAACTAAAGGGATAAGGAAAGTTCCATAGTTAGCATGCAAGCCTACAATTCAGCAATTTAAGCAATTAAGAAAAATGACAATCAAATTCTAATTTTAGGAAAACTAAAATTTGACTTCAATCTTGAACTGCTGGATTATTCTTCTAGAACTTGAATTAGATTGAGACATCTTTGTGGACCAAACTCAATCGGCCTCCACGAATTTCCCTAAGACCAAAATTCTTGAATTAGCCCATTGAGCGCCTCTTTGAACTTCTTTGCCCGAGCCCTCGTAACCAGTCCAATTGGAATTTGAACTGGTTCCCTTGAAGATGTGCCATGATTTGCATCATTCCCCTCATCTTGAAAAGGATTTGTCCTCAAATCATCACCTACATCAAAAGGACTCAAATCAGTAACATTAAAAGTAGCACTTACATTGTACTCACCTGGTAAATCTAGCTTGTAAGCATTATCATTGATGCACTCTAGAACTTGGAAAGGCTCATCTCCTCGTGGCAGCAATTTGGAACGCCTTTCAGCCGAAAATCTCTCTTTTCGCAGATGTAACCAAACCCAATCTCCGAGTTCAAAAACCATCTTGTAACGCCCCTTGTTGGCTTGCTTTGCATATTGCTCTATTCGTCGCTCAATGTTGAGTCTGGCTTCTCATGAATCTGCTTAACAAAGTCAGCTTTCCTTTGGCCATCTAAATTAACACGCTCAGTCAAAGGTGAAGGAGATAAATCCAACAGAGTTAATGGATTAAACCCATATACAATTTCAAATGGTGAAAATTTAGTAGCAGAATGAACAGATCGATTGTAAGCAAACTTAACATGTGGTAAACAATATTCCCATGTTTTAATGTTCGTTTGAATAATAGCCCTTAACAAAGTTGACAAAGTCCTATTTACTACTTCAGTTTGACCATCAGTTTGTGGGTGATAAGTAGTAGAAAATAATAACCTAACTTATACCATAAGGTCTTCCAAAAGTAACTCAAGAACTTGGCATCTCTATCAGAAATAATTGTTCTAAGCATACCATGTAATCTTACAATCTCCGTAAAGAACAAATCAGCAACATGTGATGCATAATCCGTTTTGTGACATGGAATAAAATGTGCCATTTTAGAAAAATGATCTACCACCACAAAAATTGAACCCCTACCCCGTTTGGTCCTAGGCAAACCTAACACAAAGTTCATTGAGATATCAATCCAAGGCTCACTAGGAATAGACAGTGGTGTGTATAATCCATGGGGTTGCACTCGAGATTTTGCTTGTCTACAAGTTACACATCTTCCATAAATTCTCTCAACATCTCTTTTCATGTGTGGCCAAAAGAAATGCTAGTGTAGGATGGCTAGTGTCTTAGCAACTCCAAAGTGTCCCAATAAACCCCCACCATGCGATTCTCTCACTAACAAATCGCGTAATGAATAATTAGGAACACACAACTTATTCTCCCGAAATGAGAAATCTTAATTCCTAAAGAATTTACCTAATGCTTTTTTCTCACAATTCCTATACTCTTCATGAAAATCTTGGTCTAATGGATACAATTCTTTAATGTGTTCAAAACCAAGCAATTTTGCATCAAGAGTAGAAATCAATACATACCTGCGAGAGAGAGCATCTGCAACGATGTTTTCCTTACCTTGCTTGTAATGGATGACGTATGAAAATGTCTCAATGAATTCCACCCATCGCGCATGCCTCCTATTCAACTTGTGTTGGCCTTCAAATGTTTCAAGGATTCGTGATCGGTGTGAATCATAAACTCCTTAGGCCAAAGATAGTGTTGCCACGTCTCTAAGGCTCGGACTAACGCATACATTTCCTTGTCATAGGTAGGGTAGTTTAAGGCTGCCCCACTCAGTTTCTCACTAAAGAATGCAATTGGTCGTCCTCCTTGCATGGGAACTGCGCCTGTGCCAATACCTGAAGCATCACATTCAATTTCAAATGTTTTATTAAAATCTGGTAAAACAAGTAAAGGAGCATGAGTTAATTTTTCTTTAAGTAATTGAAACGCCTTATCTTGTTCTTCCTCCCATTTGAATCCAACGTTCTTCTTGATCACTTCGGTAAGTGGGGCGGCTATGCTACTAAAGTCTTTCACGAACCTCTGGTAAAAACTAGCAAGCCCATGAAAACTTCGAACTTGGCCTACACTCATGGGCATTGGCCACTCGTGAATCGCACGAACCTTTTCCTCATCAACCTTTACTCCTTAGGCACTAACAACAAAGCCATAAAACACAAGCTTATCTCTGCAAAAAGTGCACTTCTTAAAGTTAGGAAATAGCTTTTCCTTTCTCAAGACTTCCAAAACTGATTTCAAGTGTAGAACATGGTCATCAAAATTTTTGCTATAAATGAGTATATCATCAAAATAAATAACAACAAATCTGCCTATAAAAGTACGCAAGACATGGTTCATTAATCACATAAATGTACTTGGTGCATTAGTTAATCCAAATGGCATCACTAACCACTCATATAAACCATGTTTTGTTTTAAAAGCAGTTTTCCATTCACCTCCTTCTTTCATTCTAATTTAATGATAACCACTTTTTAGATCAATCTTAGAAAATACACAAGCACCATGCAGTTCATCTAACATATCATCCAAGCGAGGAATAGGGTGTCGATACTTTACCGTGATGTTGTTGATGGCGCGACAATCAACGTACATCCTCTACGTCCCATCCTTCTTAGGAACTAAAATCACCAGAACAGCACACGGGCTCATGCTTTCTCTCACGTACCCCTTTTCCATCAATTCACTTACTTGCCTTTGCAACTCCTTTGTCTCCTCAGGATTAGCACGATAGGCAGGTCGGTTTGGAATGGAAGCGCCAGGTACAAAGTCAATTTGGTGTTCGATCCCTCGAGTAGGCAACAAACTATGCAGAATCTCTTCGGGCATGACGTCACCAAATTCATGCAAAAGAGAAACAACAGAACTAGGCAAAGCGGGGTCAATCTCGTTAGTGTTCAGAAATGCCTCCTGACACAATAGTACAATCATTGGCTGATTTAGAAACATCGCTCTTTCGATTTCACTCGCTTTTGCATAGAAATTTGTTTTTCTCTCTATTTTTATCTCTCTAGCCGAATCTTCTCGCTTTTTTTCTCTCTCAATTTTCTTGGCCTCTCTTTTTTCTTCACTCGAACTTTCACTCACTTTCTTGTTCTCTTTCTCTCCTTTTTGAACATTCTCCTTTTGTAACCTCACTTGATCCTCATAAACTTGTTACGGGGTTAAAGGTACAAGAGTGATCGAACGTTGATTAAGTACAAATGAATATTTGTTCGTAAAGCCATCATGCTTCATGCGCCTATCAAACTGCCATGGGCGTCCTAGCAATAAGTGTCCAGCATGCATCGGTACTACATCACACATCACTTCATCTTCGTACTTACCAATTCAAAATGCCACTAACACCTGTTTGTTCACCCTCAACTCACCACTATCATTTAACCATTGCAACTTGTACGGCCTAAGGTGTTTCAGCATGGGCAGCCTTAACTTCTCCACCATTATTGTGCTTGCAACATTAGTACAACTACCACCATCAATAATCACACTACATACCTTGTCCTTAACTTAGCACCTAGTATGGAAGATGTTTTCTCGCTGCACTTCCTTAACTTCTCTTGCTTACACACTCAATGCTCTCCTTGCCACCAATGTTAATGCATCTGGGGCAACGTACTCCTCCACAGGAATGTCCTCCAATGGTGGCATATCACCAGTGTCATAATCATCATCCCCTGTTTCAATCTCACCATTGTCTCGCATCACCATAACCCGCTTGTTTGGATATTGACTTGCTATGTGCCCCCTGTCTTGGCATTTAAAACACTTAATGTCACGATTTCTAGAAGTAGAAGAATCGAATTTACGTTGATTTCCATGGCTGGTCAATTCTTGTTCTTGCTCAATTTTTGGCTTCACCAAAGGCTATTTCTCATCTCTTTTCCAATTATTTGGTTTCCAAGCGGATGTATTGGAATTTTGGCTTGGATTTTGGCTTGGACGTGTGCTGCTGCCCCTCCTCTTGAGTTGATTCTCAATTTTAATAGCCATGTGTACCATATCCTCTAATTCAACATTGTGTTGCAATTCCACTGCATTGGCAATTTCCCAATTCAACCCAACTAAGAATCTAGCCATTGTAGCCTCTCGATCTTCCTCTACATTCGCTCGAATCATAGCAACTTCCATCTCCTTATAATATTCTTCTACACTCCTATTACCTTGCCTCAAACTTTGTAACCTATTATACAACTCCCGATAGTAGTAGCTTGGAATGAATCGCTTCCTCATCACAGTTTTCATATCCTTCCATGTCTCTATTGGATGCTCCCTATTTCTCCTCCTATTCAACACCAATTGATCCCACCAAATAATAGCATAATCAAAAAATTCAATGGCAGCAAGTTTTACTTTCTTAATCTCAGAGTAATTGTGGCAATCGAACACCAATTCCACCTTCTTCTCCCATTCAAGATATGCTTTCGGATCAGTCTTTCCTTGAAACGAAGGAATCTTCATCTTAATACTACCCAAATTATTATCCTCCCGGTTCCTAGCTTCTCTAAACCTAACTTCGCTACCCTGACCACCATATCTCCTCTGATTATCTATTGACTCACGATCATTTTCTTCATCAAAGTCTTCCCCAAAATACTCCTCATCATCAACTCTCACTCTTCTTTGTACATTATGAACATTTTGTGGTTGCCTATATGGTGTACCCGCTTCAACTCTATCCAATCTCTCATGTATCGGTTCCAATTCTGCCCTCATCATCCGCCTCATCTCTCCCACTAAAGCTTGCATTTGTAGATTCGTAACAACCGACTGTTGAACCTCTTCTTTTGTGACTCTTCCCTGATATTGATCCATAATCCCTGCAAGAACGGATTAGAAATAGAAACAGATCCTCGCTACACTCCCTCATGTATTTCACTCAAGAAAATGATTCACTCGTGTTTACACTCAAAATCAAATTGGCTTTTACCCTCTTATGTGCTCACCACTCTTGCCTTTTGCACTCGTAGTAATTCTCACTCGGTTCTTATGAAACTGACCAAACAATGACCAGAATTTCTTAGTAACAATCCACACCCAAACTAGACCAATCAAATTTGGAAGTTGAAAGCATGACTAAAACAAACGCGAATGACTAGGTTTCCAATAGCACAGAAAAAATGGAATTTTCGGAAAAAAAATTTCACACTATGGAGTAAGGTCAAATTTGGACTCCTTCGACCCCCAATATTGTAAAACAAAAATAAAATTTTAAGCCGAGTTTTTGTACCTTTTTTTTATCGCGGCTTACCGATCTCTTCTCTTCTCATCTCTTCTCTTCTCTTCTTTTCTTTTCTTTTCTTTTCTTTTCTATTTTTTTTTTAATTTTAACGATCACATTCGAATCGCACAGATTGTAAAACAAGACTAATATTACCAATTTACCAAACACAAAATAAACAAGACTAAGAATCACTGATCTAGATGACTGTGACACGAAAGGTACTGAAATAGAACAATACGAATCAGTTTCAGAAACCTTAGTAAAATAAGAAGTGCAAATCACAGATCTGAAATTCCCAAATCTGAATCCGAACACTTTTTTTTTTATGCGGTTCAGAAATGAGAACGAATACGAACAAGAAAGAAAAAAATAGAAACAAAAAGACGAATAAAAACAAAACCAGAAGAAACGAATAAGAACAGAAATGAAAAAGATAGGATAAACCTGAGACTAGAACTGTGCTTTGATACCAACTGATACGAACCCCGCCAACAAGGTGACGAAACCCGCAACACGATTAATGCCTCGAACAGTTCTACTGTCAGATTCAAATGGAAACCGCGACCCAACACCTATATCAGATGTGAACCTTGGTATAAAGGATGAAGACGCCACAATCAAGGATGGAAAACTCGATTCATAAGTCCAAGTATGAACGCCACAGAGTAAATCTGATAAGTTCGAATAGTTCTTCAAAGGACCAAAGAGAAAACTCTCACAATATTATTAATGATCAAAAACTGCATATTACAAACCCTAAAACTGTTTAAATAGCTGAGGCTTACAATTGGGCCCTATAAGCCTACGAAATATTATGCCCCAAAATAAATTCTTCCAAAATTAAAATAAAACGAAACTAAAGGAATAAGGAAAGTTCCATAGTTGGCATGCAAGCCTACAATTCAGCAATTTAAGCAATTAAGAAAAATGACAATCAAATTCTAATTTTAGAAAAACTAAAATTTGACTTCAATCTTGAACTGCTGGATTATTCTTCTAGAACTTGAATTAGATTGAGACATCTTTGTGGACCAAGCTCAATAGGCCTCCACGAATTTCCCTGAGACCAAACTTCTTGAATTAGCCCATTGAGTGCCTCTTTGAACTTCTTTGCCCGAGCCCTCGTAACCGGTCCAATTGGAATTTGAACTAGTTCCCTTGAAGATGTGCCATGATTTGCATCAGTTGCCTACGTATCCCCAAGTGGGAATCAGGTCAAGCGTAGTTCCTTGAAGGCTGTAGGTTTTGAAAGAGCAAGAATTCAAGAATTGGGGGGCTTTTTGAGCCATGTCATTAGACATATTTTCTAAAGAAGTCACTTATGGTATTGTTGAAAGAAACTAAACTACCTCTCCTTTTTTTTCTTTTCTTTTGCTTTTTCTTCTTTCTTTTCTTTTTCTCTTTTTTTGTTTTTGACGGTTGATTCTTTTCACCTTTTCACTAGCCAGCCAATGTTATAGCATGCATGTTTTCGGAGCAAGATTAGCCCTTCAAGTTTTTGGGTTTAAAGAAATTGTAAATCAAAGTTTTGGGATAATTCATGTTCCCGATTTCTCGATCTTCTTCATTCTTCTTCCTCTTCTTTCTTTTATTTTCTTTTCTCTCTAAAGTTTTGACTGGCTAGGATCAAGTTCATGAAAGCAACATGGAAAATTTTCTTTTCTTTTGATGCTCTAACTTTTGCCTAGGCACCCTTTTGGGTTTTAATCCTAGCGAACTTCTGTGTTTTCCTTTTTCTTTTTCTTTTGTGCTCTAACTTTTGCCTAGGCACCCTTTTGGGTTTTCATCCTAGCGAGCTTCTTCATTTTTTCTTTTTAAGAGAAGTAGTTCCTTTAAAATGTTTGGCTACCATCAAGGACAAAGTGTACATGGCTTGAAGGGCTACCATCAAGGACAAAGTGTACATGGCTTGCAGGTTAGACAGGTTTGAATGGCACATTTTTTTGGGCTCAAGATTTTAAAATGGGAAGATCAGGGATTTAAGCTAGTCCTGAGTCACTATGAAGTATATCTTTTCATTATTTAAGCAAAAGCATCTCAAGATTCTTAAAGTAAAACTAATCAATTCTTAGCTTTCTTTGGCGTCAGCGAAAAATCAACTTTGATCCTTTCAGGATTCTTTTCAATGCACAAATTTATCAATAGTGTATTTTTCATAATAATCAGAGAAATGACATTTTTACCTTAGAGATTCGTTCATTCATGACTAGGCACATTTAATCAAGAAAATCAAGATTTCATTTCATTACTTCTAAACAGAAGAATTACAGTACTCGACATAGACTTAAACATAACTTGACAATAGACAAACTCGACAACAAGACTTAAATTCTAAAACATAAAACAGGCTGGACTCGATTCGACTGGATCTCAAGTGGAGCATCATTGTGTTTTGATTATTCCTCTTAAGCATCCATTTGGTTTCAACAAGCAGCTATTTCCAAATATCATCATTCAATCATTTATCTTTAAGCTTTCCATAGTGCCCTTTTTAATGTCCCTGCTGAACTTAACTCTGTCTTTCAATCACCCTCTGAATCTCCATAAAATATTCAACTAATAATTGGATAGAGGCGAGAATTCGTGGAAAAGGTGCCACAATCCGCTCATGCCATGCAGTGGTGAAGCAGTAATCGATGAAGTTCGCAGAAGTATACTGTCTACAGCCATATTGCTTGGCTACTCTGTATGGGATGGAAAAAGTGGTAGCATGTAAACAAGAAGCCATATCCCACTTCAACCTGGAAATCTAATAGTAACTGAACAGTAATCCCAACGGGCACTGACCCAATGGATGTCCTCGGTGGTGAGACCGCTTAGCCAAATGAACCAATCCTCAGAATTGCTAAAAAATCTTCATACCTACCTCTGATCCAAGGAAGGGATCCTACAAAGACCACGAGGATATACCAATAAACTGAGTCACTCAAGAAGCCAAGTTTGCAGCACTAAAGGGGAACCAGAAAGGAGTACTGTACCATTAGCATGTGCTTGATCTAAACCCATTAGAGTTTCTGCTAGAACCAATATCATAGGGTTTCGTCGAGAATGTAGTCCACAAGCTACTGGTATGAGGCCATGAGATGAAGAGGAAAACAAGAAGTGCGAAATCATAGCCAACGTTAAGGCACCCCATCCAGATATGGAATGATCGAAATGTCCTCCGGTGGTAGTACAATAGCGAGCAAATAAGCGGGGAAATCAATCTCATGATCAGAAATCATGGATCGGGCAACAGAATGAGAACAACTGAGAAGTAATGTTAGGCTCTTTGCAAATCCAACCTTTATGGTGGGAAGGATCAGATCGGAGTAGGGGCTGAAATTGAGAATGGCACTGAATTCTTCAAAGAGTGGTTAGATCTCCTGATGTCCAAATCAAAATACATGGAATTCTGGATCCTAACATCGAATGGTGGCATGCATAATATGTTCTTCAAATTTCACATTTCTCAGCTAAAAGAGTGTACCAAGGCCAAAATATCTGAAATGTATATGATCAATACCGGTGACCTCATCCATCCATGAGAAAAGTGCCTGAGGATCAAGAAGAGCCATTTGTCTGCAACTTTACTTCTTTATTTCTCTCTAATTCAGGGAGTTCAATTCTTAGGTCCCCATCTTTTTCTCTGGTTTATTAGGGATTTTTAAAATAATCAGGTATTTTTATTGCAGACAAATTTTTGAAGGAAGGTATTTATAAAAGAATGGAAAATCAAAGATAGAAAATCATTTCCTTTTAACAAACATTTTCTAAATTTGAGGAATCTTTTTTCAAAATTCTGAGGAAAACAATCTTTTCTTTTCAAAAGTGTATTAGAGGCGTCGCACTCGTGAGTCGTATATGCAATGCTCGTGTAGTTTATGCAATGTAGATGAAATGCAATCTAATATAAATGCAATGCACCTTAATCTAGCTTAGACCTAGCATATCAGAACATAAGCACATAAGATTCCTTGAGTATACAAATCATCTGACTAATCCAATCATTATCCAAGGTTTTTAGCTTTGAAATTCTTGATGGCTCATGTTTATAAAATTGAATTTTTCATGAAAATCTTGAAAGAGAGGGGGGAGATTTGCAAAAACATGTTTGAACCATCAATGCTTGTGGTGCGAAATCATGATTCTTGAAAATTGAGGTAGGAAATTTGAAATCTTCTAAAATCTGAGACGATGATTTTTTTAAAAAAAATTGAATCATTATAATGTGTAATCATGATTTCTCTTGAAAACCAAAGTAGGAATTTGAAATCCTCTAAAATCTGAGAAGAGGGTTTAAAATTGAATTATCAAAGTAGGAATTTTGAAATTCTTTAAAATCTAGGGAGAATTTTGGAAGGATTTTGTGAAAGGAATTTCAAAGCAAATTTTCAAAAGGGATATTCCCAGAATTTTCAAAAGACTTTTCTTCCCCCCTCCCAGTAGCTAGATGGGAATTTATGGTCCCTCTTGCCAGAAGAGACTTCACTTGTATTTTCAAAATTTTTCAAAACAATTGTCCTCGAATAATGATTGGATGTTTGGAAAAAGACCATACTACTCTAGAGGAATCTACCATAGAAGGTTTGATGATGCCTTCGCATACACGTCTTCATCATCCACATACTCCCTTACGGGCAAACGCAAATAATTCATCACGTTGTCCTAGTCAAAGATGATAATTAAGATCCTAATTGAAGGGTTCTATAGAAACTATATGCAAAGGCCAGGTTTTAGCCTCACAAATGGTCCATTAGCAAGCCAAGGGATCTATATACCATGCGCAGTACAAGGCTAACGGTGACTACAAGCTACCAAAGTCTCTTGACAAATGGAGGAAAGAGGGTCCTCCACCCACAAGGCAATGGTCTCAAGCAGTCACGGTGAAAGAACAATGCAAGTGCAAATGCAGGCAGAAACAACACGATTATCGAATTAATAACAAGGATATTCTTTGACTCATGTCAAACCCTCGAAGAACAAGAAACCATCAGTTTCATGTTCAAATCCCCAACAGAATCGCCAGATTATGGACCGCGAAAAATGCTAACGAGGGGTGGTCCTGGCGTTCTCCCTCGATAGTGTCCTGGGACGGATCCCAAGGAGCACACTTTGGGGAAAACTAGGACTTCCTCACGCGATCCTAGAGACAAAGAGTCGCCACCTATTTTTTATCAGAAATTAAGAAACCCAAGTTTGACTCGCCCAAAATTGAATAAGGTTACTTGCCCTTCATAGCCAAAACTAGGCTCGGGTGTTTAGGTACGAGAGGGAAAGGAGCCTAAGCAGGACTAAATCACCCCCTCCTCGCCCTACCGAACGGTAGGCCTTGATTCAAATATCCTTGTTATTAATTCATAATTAGTGTTGTTTCCTCAAACATTCTAGAAAATATATACATGTAAAAAAGGGAACATCTAAGGAAAATCATGTCGAGAGATTAAATCAAGTAGAAGTCGGATGCACATGCAATACAAGAGAGAGGTAGACTCATAGTGGCTAGTCTCTCCTGGCACCGATGCAAGTAAAGGAAACATGTCATGATATGCAAAATGGAACGAGAAGACTTACATTGAGTTGACCCAAGCGGAGACGCAAAAAGCAAAAAAGAAAGGAAACGTGTAATGTAATCATGCAACAATCCTAGATAAGGTGTCTCTAACATATAAACACATAAGTGAGGACTATCCTAAAGGAATTGTGTCATTTAAAACAAAGTTGTAAACCTAGAAAAATTCTAAGAGAAATGATAGAGATAGTACACGATACATGGGCACTAAGCCATATGTAGACGAGGCAAGTCCACAAATCGAAGTCCAAATCCACGACATTCAATTCTTTGCTTTAAGACACCAAGAAATACCCAAGAATTGCAAAAATAAAAACAAGTAAATGATATACATGAAAGATAAGGAAAACATGTCATCAATCAAATTTCCAGATTCAGTAACCTCTAATGAATCCTATCAAAAGAGGTCTTAAACATGAGCTGGATTAAATCCCTTTTACCGAAGCTTAAATACATGTCGTAGGGAACTTTTCCAAAAATTAGAACCTCAATACCATTTTTGAAGTTAGAGAAATAAGAGTTTTGGGAATAGTGGACCAGGACTATCCACTGTTCTTGTGAAAATCATAATTAATTCTACAAAAATCATATTTCATTATAATTTATAAAAACAATAATCCCATGGACATGTCATGATCTTAAGGTTTCTCAAAAGTTGTTTTAAACAGACTCTATTATTCTGGAAATTTGGTATCATTTGACAAATGAATGCAAAACACATTAAAAGTATAATAGAAGTTCATGAATCATGTTAATCAATTTATTATAAGCTTTTAATCTCTCATCCATTTATCCTAGATGATTTCTAAACCAAGTTTTATTCATCAATTGTTGTTGAGTGATAAAGGTATGGCCATTTTGTATACATAATCATAATTGTAGTTAAATCTAGAAAATTCCAGAATAGTTGTATCAACTTCAAACGCTTAGAAAACGATCTTAACTTGATCGTATGCTCACTATTTTACATCGGCATACAGATACATGAGTTAGGAATCATCCCCAAAAAGCGAAACATCAAAACTATTATAGATTTTCTAAAATTCAATCACAAAGAGACTATGTTCCACTGATTTCTCAACAATTTCTAAATATAGCATATAGATCCTCGAGGTTCTCAAAACGGATCGAATGAAAGCTAATTCATCAAAGTTTACCCAGAAAATTTGAAATCTATCAAACTATGGGTTTCAATGGACCAAAGCTTATGGACAAAATCAATCTGTTTTGCTGAATTTTATCTAGTTCATTGTAAAGTGTGAGAAAAACATCTTAGGTGATGATTGAAGTTTATTAGATAGATCAAACTCATAGATCAACTTAATTATCATGATTCCCAATCAATTTAGCCCTCAAGTTCTATGAAGAACTTTAGATCATGGATCAAAGGGACTTAGAAATATCCTATTGAAGATGAAATACAATAGGAATTCTAGGTATTAGGAATAATCAAGAGATAGGTATGAAAATAGGAATCATCCTTCTCATAGATCAAACTTCCAAACCATCACAGAATTCAAAATAGATAAATATGTATAATCATGTATGCATGGATCTAAACTAAATAGAAGAATGAAATCAAAATTGAAAATCAAAGTAAAAAATCAATCTCTAATTATAGATTATCAATAAAATCAAAGAGACGTGGATCTAGTCATGTGAGTGTGTGAAGAACAATAGAGGGAGAAGATGAGTGTTATAACAAATAAAACAAAACAAAACTAGATCCAAGTCTTACAGATTTATATATAAGAAATAAGAATTAGAGATGAATTATAGTGTTTACCTCTTGGAGGATTCTCAATTATGAAATCAAAGTTTAATTGAAGGATCTTCTTCTTTAAGTGTTCTTCAAGCTCTTCAAACACTCATCCATGGGAGTTTTAAGGAGGCAATTGATGTCCAAACCTATCTAATCTAGTAATCTTGAGATTAGTTTAGGAAATTTTAATTCATAATTCACTCTCTTTCTCTAGAAATCTCTTAAATTGAAAGTAAGTATATCTTCAAGTATACTCAAAGCTTCTTCAAGATGACCTAAGCTCTAGGTGCTCTCTAGATCTTCCAAGTATATCAAGATGATCTCACATGGATCTATATATAGAGTTTTGAAAACTTAACTCTTAAGTTACAGGGTTAAAACAGGGTTTTCAAAAAGCAGAAAAGGGTAAAAATGGCCATTTTAGTGCCTAAACGCAGTTTTCAGGTAATTTCCTCGCAGTGGGAGGCTTCTAGAAGGGTCTGGAACCAAAAAAGCTCGATGAAGGGGGAAACATATGGGTGGCATCTTAGGTGGGACCCTCCACCCCCTTATGGGACCCGCCATCTATTTTTTTGTCTTACTCTGGTTGCCCTGAAGCTCTGTTCAAAATATTACGTTCACTGCTTTTCTAGATTTTTGTAAAAATGCTTTTTGGTGTCCAAAATTGTCTGTTTATGTACCGATGGAAAGCTGTTGAGTTGAATTTTAGTATAAAAATATTCCAGGAGTTTTTATAATGAAAATTGAAGTCCAATTGAAGTCCGAAAGTCCTCAGGAACTTTCGTCGTCTTTTTTGAAATCATACGACGTCTTTTCCAAAATTGCTTTCAATTGTGTGTTGATTTTGAACTTTTACTTAAAATTGAATCTCTAGATACCTAGAATACTGCATTTAGAACACTTAATGTTCATCTAACCTTGAGTGAATATGAATTCTGAGAGATGATTTTGACAAAACCGAGATTTATCTATGGAAAAGGGCTTTTGTGAGCTTGAATTCACTTTTTGAAGTTCGATCTTTCGATTGTGTGGAATCAAGTACCTTCCACGGGGTACTTTTCATCATCGAATATTCCATGACATTGTCCACCCTATATCCTATCAGTGTGGCCAAAATTGGGTTTCTACAATTTGCCCCTCTTTGGCAGAGCTTATTGTGAACAACGTGAACTGCAAGTGAGTGCCAAAGCTTGAAGGCACCCAATAACCATACTGAGAGGTTTTATGAAAAACAAAAAAAAAATCTACAAAAATCAAGAAATTCAAAATTAGAGAAAATCAAGAAATCACGAATACAAGAATGCAATCCAATGCTGGGTAGAGGCTGTTGAATCGAAGCTGCTACAGGTCGTGCTCTGCTGGAGCTGCTTACGTATCCTTTCCAGGAATCAGACCAGGGTGTAGTTCAAGTGCGCAAGGAGACAAAGAACACACAAACAACAACACAGATGAAATGATCCTATCCTAAGATGCTGATGTAGTATGAAAACATGAATTGTGCGAGAGCTGGAGGAATTATCCTCAAGGGCTCCCTAGATTCAAAATCTAATGCAAGGGATGCAACGTCTCACTCTCATAGTTGAATATGTCTAAAGTATGCTATCTGTATCTTGGATGAATGTTAGAGTCTTGTTGGAGTCTTTCTTCTGAGTCTAAGGCTTACAGGTACCATCTATATCTCGGACGACTACTGAAGTAGCAAAATATCTTGGATGAATTCTGAATCATGTCTAACAACTTCTAATAAAAAGTGTTTTTAAGCTTAGACGATTTCTGAAATAATGCTTCCTTAAACCCGGATGACTAATGAAGTGCCCTAACCCCTGGACGATTGCTGATGTAGAGTCCTTCTGCTGGGGACAGTGTGCTGATGAAGTATCCTTTTGCTGGGGACGACTACTGATGTAGAGTCCTTCTGCTGGAGATGATTATTGATGTAGAGTCCTTCTGCTGGGGACGATTCTTTTGAAACAAGTCCCTCTGCCGGAGATAAATCTTCTGTTCTTTTGATACAGGTCCTTCTTCGGGGGATAAATCTTCTGAACAGGTCTGAAGGAAAATCCTCTGAAACAGGTCTCTCTGCCGGAGACAAATCTTATGTTCTTTCTGAAATAGGTCCTTCTGTTGGGGATAATTCTTCTAATTTTCTAAAACAGGTCCTTCTTTTGGAGATAAATCTTCTGTTCTGATGTACGAATTCTGAGAGATACCCTTCATCTGGAGGCAGTACTGATACATGATGCTAAGAGACACCTTATATTTGGAGGCGATTCTAATACACGATGTTGAGAGATACCCTATATCTGGAGGCAACCATGATACACGATGCTGAGGGATACATAATTTTGAGAGAAACCCTATATCTAGAGGCAACCCCGATACTTGATTCTGAGATACACACGATTTTGGAAATTCTAATACACAAATTCTGAGAGATACCCTTGATCTGGAGGCAGTTCTGATACACGATGCTAAGAGAAACCTTATATCTGGAGGCGATTCTGATAAATGACGCTGAGAGATACCCTATATCTGGAGGCAACACGATGTTGATAGATACCCTATATCTGGAGGCAATACGATGCTGAGAGAAACCCTATATTTGGAGGCAACCCCGATACTCGATTCTGAGATACACAAATTTGATTGATACCCTATATCTAGAGGCACTTCTGATACACAATGTTGAGAGATACCTTATATCTGGAGGCAATTCGGATAGTTGATGCTGAGATAAATGATTCTGATTGACACCCTATATCTGGAGGCACTTCTGATACACGATGCTGAGAGATACCTACTATTTAGAGGCAATTCTGATAGTTGATGCTGATAGATACCCTTTATCTGGAGGCAACACGAATTCTGAAAGAAACCCTATATCTGGAGGCAACACAAATTCTAAAAGAAACCCTATATCTGGAGGCAACAAGAATTCTGAAAATTCTCTGCTGGGGAGATTCTATGATCCTGAGAGATGCATGGGTTCTGATCTCATGAATCTGCTGAAGTATACCTTTCTTCTGGAGGTAACTCTGATGATATCTAAAAGCTCTCTGCTAAGGGAAATATCTAAGATTTCTAAGATGTGAGCACATATTCTAGAGGCCCTGCTGATTTAATTTGACACTCATATCGGTGCTTCAACCACCTCACACATTCTTACAACACGTCGGGCTTATTCTGACCCTTTCTTGACTATCTTGCTCATGGTTTGAAGATCTTGTATTCTGATCCATCTTCTGTGTACCCAACAAATCTTTTCTGGATGTAATTCTCGAGCGACAATAGACCCGAATGTCCAATTTCTGAGTCGATACACAATTAATCCCAAAACAACAGGAGTTCGCTGCAAATCATCAATTCTTGGCTTTTTCAAGCTGCGGTGCACTCAATTCTTCATGTCTGGGTATTTTTTTGAATGGTGTTCAACCAAGATTCAAATTCTTCAAGTGTGTTTTTAGACCAATTTCATCAATTTTCAAGCACTCTTAAGGCTTATTCATCAAAATTGGACCAATCCGAGGTCAAAATAAGAGTTCTATCAATTTATTGAGAGCGGAGCTAATTTTCAAAGGCACAGATGATATGTAGAGAATGCTTGTTGAAGTATACATAGAATGTTGCCGAATCATATGCCAAATGCAGAGCATGATTAACAGTAGTTGATTTTATTTTCTTTGATGAGGCAAGCCTTCTTGGCAATTCTAGATCCCAATCTTAAAGCAAAACTCAAATCCTTTAGAGTTCAGGCATTCAAGTCTCTTGATGGCTTAAGTCTTCTGACGACATTCTGGGTATTCTTTAGTCATCTTCTGCTTCTTACAAGCGTTTAATCCTTTTAACTTTAATCATCTTTGATCAATCACCATTTATGTGGTTGATTCCAAGCTGCTAAAACTTCACTTTCTTATCAAAATCTTCAAAATTGGTAGATTTCAACTGCTTTACCAATCAAATTCAATCATTCTAAACGACTTCCCCAAGTTTCAAGTGCTTCCAAGGCTCACAAGTCCAGATAGCCATCCCGGGGTCATATCAAAAGTTCCAGGGGTTTTAACATGCAAAGACCAATTTTACCAATTCTGATCAATGTTCTGACAGGCAAGTGTGTAATGATTTTGGCAAAAACTCTGACAGCTTCTTGGGTTTATCAGGGCTGCATGCTGATCTTGATTCAAACAAAAAGCTTAATTCATTGTTAAACTCTGCACATTCAATTCTAACTTCCATCAATTCTTCGATTCTAATGATTTTCACTTAATGTTTCTTGTTAATCATAATTGATGTAATAACAGTGTTCAGAACTTCTGCTTGTATCCACCTTTAGATGCTCTTAGTTTTACAATTTTAGATCACACACTTGAGATCACAGACTAGATGAAGATAGACTTGACCACGACAGACATTGACATAGAAAGTTGACACTCTTGACACTGAAATAGAAGTTTGGAGGAGACAACTCAATTTTTCATGATATAATGCACATTTTCCATGTTTGACGTTTCTCTTTTCTTTTAAAGTACACTTCTCATCTTAGTGTGATAGTACTCAGCTGATAAAGTAATGCATTGAAAATGCTCGATATGGATCTCAATCAATCCTTTGCTTTCTCTGAAATTTGCTTTGAATTAGTGCCTTAGCTTATAGAATAAGAGATGATTTATTTTAAATGTTTTCAAAGATATACTTGATGTCTCAGGATTCTCTTATAATGTAAAAACAGGTGCAGGCGAACGAGGTTTGCCCCTAGTTGACAGGGATAAATGGAAGTTTGGGCAAACGCATTTTACCCCTAGTGTGGCAGTGATATCTTGAGGCTCTGGGCAAACTTTGAAAGTTTGCCCGTAGTTTGCAAGGTTCAGGGACCAAGAGTCAAGAAAGCTTGCTTACTTATCCCCAAAATGGGAATCAAGTCCAAAGTAGTTCGACCGAAGCTTGAAAGAAAGTATTTGAGATGTGGTTGAGTGTTTCAGGTGCAGTGACCGAACCGAGTAGGTTACCTACATATCTACAAGTGGGAATCAGGTCAAGCGTAGTTCCTTGAAGGCTGTAGGTTTTGAAAGAGCGAGGATTCAAGAATTGTGGGCTTTTCGAGCCAAGTCATTAGACAGATTTTCTAAAGCAGTCACTTGTGGTAGCGTTGACAGAAACTAAACTAGCTCTCCTTTATTTCTTTTCTTTTTCTTTTTCTTCTTTATTTTCTTTTTCCCTTTTTTTGTTTTTGACGGTTGATTCTTTTCACCTTTTCACTAGCCATCCAATGTTACAACATGCATGTTTTTGGAGCAAGATTAGCCCTTCAAATTTTTAGGTTTAAAGAATTGTAAATCAAAGTTTTGGGATTATTCATGTTCCCGATTTCTCGATCTTCTTCACTCTTCTTCCTCTTTTTCTTTTATTTTCTTTTCTCTAAAGTTTTGACTAGCTAGGATCAAGTTCTTGAAAGTAACACGCAAAATTTTCATTTCTTTTCATGCTTTAACTTTTGCCTAGGCGCCCTTTTGGGTTTTCATCCTAGCGAGCTTCTTCTTTTTCTTTTTTCTTTTTTCTTTTTCTTTTGTGCTCTAACTTTTTCCTAGGCACCCTTTCGGGTTTTCATCCTAGCGAGCTTCTTCTTTTTTTCTTTTTAAGAGAAGTAGTTCCTTTGAAATGTTTGGCTACCATCAAGGACAAAGTGTACATGGCTTGCAGGTTAGACAGGTTTGAATGGCTCATTTTTCTGGGCTCAAGATTTTGAAATGGAAAGATTAGGGATTTAAGCTAGTCCTGAGTCACTATCAAGTATATCTTTTTAACATTTAAGCACAAGCATCTCAAGATTCTTAAAGTAAAACTAATCAATTCTTAGCTTTCTTTGGCGTCAACGAAAAATCAACTTTGATCCTTTCAGGATTCTTTTCAATGCACAAAACTATCAACAGTGTATTTTTCATAATTATCATAGAAATAACATTTTTAACTTAGAGATTCATTCATTCATGACTAGGCACATTTAATCAAGAAAATCAAGATTTCATTTCATTACTTCTAAACAGAAGGATTATAGTACTCGACATAGACTTAAACACAACTTGACGATAGACAGACTCGACAACAAGACTTAATTTTAAAACATAAAATAGACTGGACTCGATTCGACTGGACCTCAAGTGGAGCGTCACTGTGTTTTTATTATTCCTCTTAAGCATCCATTTGGTTTCAACAAGCATCTATTTCCAAATATCATCATTCAATCATTTATCTTTAAGCTTTCCATAATGCCCATTTTAATGTCCTCGCTGAACCTGACTCTGTCTTTCAATCACCCTCTGAATCTCTATAAAATATTAAACTGATAATTGGATGAAGGCGGGAATTTGTGGAAAAGGTGCCGCAATTCGCTCATGCCATGCAGTGGTGAAAGCAATAATCGATGAAGTTCGCATAATTGAATCTCTCATAATCCTAATGTCGTCCTCAGAAGTATCCTGTCTATAGCCATATTGCCTGGCTACTCTGTATGGGATGGAAAAAGTGGTAGCATGTAAACCATGAAGCCATATCGCGCTTCGACCTGGAAATCTAATAGTAACTGATTAGTAATCCCAACAGGCACAGACCCAACGGATGTCCTCGGTGGTGACACCGGTTAGCCAAATGAACCAAACCTCAGAATTGCTAAAAAATCTTCGTACCTGCCTCTGATCCAAGGAAGGGATTCTGCAAAGACCGCGAGGATATACAAATAAACTGAGTCACTCAAGAAGCCAAATTTGCAACACTAAAGGGGCACCAGAAAGGAGTACTGTTCCATCAGCATATGCCTGATCTAAATCCATCAGAGTTTTTGCTAGGACCAATATCATAGGGTTTCGTCGAGAACGTAGTCCACAAGTAACTGGTATGAAGGCACAAGATGAAGAGGTAAACAAGAAGTGTGAAATCATAGCCAACGTCAAGGCACCCCATCCAGATATGGAATGATCGAAATGTCCTCCCATGGTAGTACAATAGCGAGCAAATAAGCAGGGAAAATCAATCTCCTGATCAGAAATCATGGATCGAGCAACAGAAGGTAAACAACTGAGAAGTGGTGTTAGGCTATTTACATGTCCAGTTTGAATGGTGGGAAGGATCAGATCGAAGTAGGGGCTGAAATCAAGAATGACACTGAATTCTTCAAATAGTGGTGAGATATCCTGATGTCCAAATTGAAATACATAGAATTCTGGTTACAAACATCGAATGGCGGCACACATAATATCTTCTTCAAATTTCACATTTCTCAGCTGAAAGGGTGTACCAATGCCAAAATATCTTAAATGTATATGAATAATACCGGTGACCTTATCCATCCATGAGAAAAGCACCTGAGGATCAAGAGGAGCCATTTGTCTGCAACTTTACTTCTTTCTTTCTCTCTAATTCAGGGAGTTCAATTCTTAGGACCCCATCTTCTTCTCTGGTTTATAGGGATTTTCAAAATAATTAGGCATTTTTATTGCAAAAGAATTTTTGAAGAATAGTATTTACAAAAGAATGGAAAATCAAAGATAGAAAATCATTTCCTTTTCAAAAACATTTTCTAAAATTGAGGAAATATTTTTTCAAAATTCTGAGGAAAATAATCTTTTCTTTTCAAAAGTGTATTAGAGGCGTCGCACTCGTGAGTCATATATGCAATGCTCGTGTAGTGTATGCAATGCAGATGAAATGCAATCTAATCTAAATGCAATGCATCTTAATCTAGCTTAGACTTAGCATATCAGCACATATGCAAATAAGATTCCTTGAGTATGCTAATCATCTGACTAATCTAATCATTATCCAAGGATTTTTAGCTTTGAAATTCTTGATGGCTCATGGTTATAAAATTGAATTTTTCATGAAAATCTTGAAAGTGAGGGGGGAGATTTGCAATAACATTTTTGAACCATCAATGCTTGTGGTGCGAAATCATGATTCTTGAAAATTGAGGTAGGAAATTTGAAATCTTCTAAATTCCGAGTGAAGAATTTTTTTAAAAAAAAATTGAATCCTTAAAGTGTGTAATCATGATTTCTCTTAAAAATCAAAGTAGGAATTTTAAATCCTCTAAAATCTGAGAGGAGGATTTAAAATTGAATAATCAAAGTAGGAATTTTAAAATTCTCTAAAATCTAGGGAGAATTTCGGAAGGATTTTATGAAAGGAATTTCAAAGAAAATTTTCAAAAGGGATGTTCCCGGAATTTTCAAAATACTCGGGTTTTTCAAAGAAATGCTTGTATTTTCAAATTTTTTCAAAAAAATCATCCTCGAATAATGATTGGATGTTAGGAAAAAGACCATACTACTCTAGAGGAATCTACCACACAAGGTTTGATGATGCCTTCGCATACACGTCCTCATCATCCACATACTCCCTTATGGGCAAACGCAAATAATTCATCACATTGTCCTAATCAAAGATGATAATCAAGATCCTAATTGAAGGGTTCTATAGAAACTATATGCAAAGGTCGGGTTTTAGTCTCACAAAGGGTCCATTAGCAAGCTAAGGGCTCTATACACCGCACGCGGTACAAGGCTAACGGTGACTACATACTACCAAAGTCTTTTGACAAATGGAGGAATGAGGGTCCTCCACCTACAAGGCAATGGTCTCAAGCAGTCGCGGTGAAAGAATAATTCAAGTGCAAATCCAGGTAGGAACAGCACGATTATCTAATCAACAACAAGGATATTCTTTGGCTCAAGTCAAAGCCTCGAAGAACAAGAAACCACCGGTTTCATGTTCAAATCCCCAGCAGAGTCGCCAGATTGTGGACCACGGAAAATGCGAATGAGGGGTGGTCCTGGCGTTCTCCCTTAATAGTGTCCAGGGACGGATCCCAAGGAGCACACTTCAGGAAAAACTAGGACTTCCTCACGCGATACTAGAGACAAAGAGTCACCACCTAATTTTTATCGGGAATTACGAAACCCAAGTTTGACTCGCCCAAATGTGAATAAGGTTACTCGCCCTTTATTACCAGAACCTAGGCTCGGGTGTCTTGGTACGAGAGGGGAAGGAGCCTAAGCAGGACTAAAGTACCCCCTCCTCGCCCTACCGAAATTGTTCTTAATTCATAATTGGTGTTGTTTCCTCAAACATACTAGATAATATATACATATCAAAAATGGAATATCTAAGGAAAATCATGTCAAGAGATTAAATCAAGTAGAAGTCGGATGCATATGCAATACAAGAGAGAGGTATACTCACAGTGGGTAGTCCCGCCCAGGACCGATGCAAGTAAAGGAAACATGTCATGATATGCAAAATGGAACGAGAAGACTTACATTGAGTTGACTCAAGCAGAGTCGCAAAAAGCAAAAAGGAATGAAGCATGTAATGCAATCATGCAACAATCCTAGATAAGCTGTCTCTAACATACAAACACATAAAGCGAGGACTATCCTAAAGGAATTGTGTCCTTGAAAACAAAGTTGTAAACCTAGAAAAATTCTAAGAGAAAGGATAGAGATAGTACAAGATACATGGGCACTAAGCAACACGTAAACAAGGCAAGTCCTCAAATCGAAGTCTAAATCCATGGCATTCAATTCTCCGCACCAAGACACCAAGAAATACCCAAGCATTGCAAAAATACAAACAAGCAAATGATATGCATGAAAGACAAGGAAAACATGTCATCAATCAAATTTCCAGATTCAGCAACCTCTAATGAATCCTATCAAAAATGGTCTTAACCATGAGCTGGGTTAAAACCCTTTTACAGAAGGTTAGAAACATGTCTTAGGGAACTTCTCCAAAAAGTAGAACATCTTTACCATTTTTGAAGTTAGAGAAATAAGAGTTTTGGGAACAGTGGACCAGAACTGTCCACTGTTCTTCTAAAAGTCATAATTAATTCTATGAAAATCATGTGAAGCTCTATTGGGTGTCAAAAGAAAGCTATTTCATTGTAGTTTATGACAAAAATAATCCCATTGACATGTCATGATCCTAAGGCTTCTCTAAAGTTGTTTTCAACAGACTCTGTTATTCTATAAATTTGGTATCATTTGACAAATGAATGCAAAACACTATAGAAGTATAATAAAAGTTCATGAATCATGTTAATAAAGTTATTCTAAGCTTTTAATCTCTCATCCATTTATCCTAGATGATTTATAAACCAAGTGTTATTCATCAATTGTTGTTGCGTGATCAAGGTGTGATCATTTTGTATACATTATCATAATTGTAGTTAAATCTAGAAAATTCCAAAATAGTTGTATCAACTTCAAACGCTTAGAAAATGATCTTAACTCGATCGTATACTCACGATTTTACATCGGCATATAGATACATGAGTTAGGAATCATCCCCAAAAGGCGAAACATCAATAACTATTATAGAGTTTTTGAAATTCAATCACAAAGAGACTATGTTCAAATCTGTCCACTAATTTCTCAACAATTTCGAAAAATAGCATCTGGATCCTAGAGGTTCTTAAAAGGGATCAAATGAAAGCTAATTCATCAAACTTTACCCAGAAAATTTGAAATCCATCAAACTATGGGCTTTAATGTACCGAATCTTATGGACAAAACCAATCTGTATTGCTGAATTTTATCCAGTTCATTTTAAAGTGTGAGAAAAACATCTTAGGTGATGATTGAAGTTTATTAGAGAGATCAAACTCATAGATCAACTTAATTATCATGATTCCCAATCAATTTAGCCCTCAAGTTCTATGAAGAACTTTAGATCATGGATCAAAGGTTACACGAATAAAAAGTTGTGTGCGCTTGTGTGCTATATACCCAAGTGTAGGTAGACGTGCAAGTAGTAATCTGGTAAGACCAGGTCGATCCCACAGGGAAGGTGTTAAACTAAAAAATTAGATTAAACTCTAAAGGAAAAGGAAAATTCAAGATTTAAAGTAATGTGTAGAACACGAAGTTTTACAGGCTATAACTACTAGAGCAATTAAAATAAACTAATGAGTAACTAATTAACTAAAGCAATGTTTTAAAAACAGTTTTCATTATAAAAAGGGAATGTTGGGATCACCCAAATCCGCAGCGATCATGCCATCTACCATGCAGTTACATTTAAGCTTTAAGGAGTGTGTCTATCTAAAGTATTCTGTTTTTTCTAAAGATAGAGAATCAATAGTCCATTCATAACCAGGATTACATCATCACATTTATTTTCAAAACACATGAAGGTGGTTTAAAACAATGATTAAGTCTCATATTCTGAATGGTGTTAGCATTCGAAATGGTTTGCAAAAGTTATTGAAGAAAAATGCCTTAAGGCTTAAAGTAGTGAAACTGTTTTGACAAACTAAGCATTTGGGGACAGTTTGATAACAAATCTCAAAAGCAGAATGTCTTGGAATACTACAAAAAGACTTCTCAAGAATTTGACAGTTCGATCGATCGATGCACTTTTGATCGATTGAATATCATCATCTCTCGAGCGATCGAGATGTCCTCGATCGCTTGACTATGTGTCTGCCTCGATCAATTGAACTACTTCGATCGATCGAGTGCAGGTTTTATACTGCTACATGGCAGAGGCTAGAGATCACTGTTTCATCGTGATCTCCCAACCTGGGGACTACTCAAACATGGTCTGGAGTGTCATAGATTCAATTTCAATGTAAATATTCATTAAAGTCCTGTTTGGTTGTGATTTTAGCATGAAATTTATGAAAACTAATGGTTTAACGCTAACTAACATGCAACTCTATGATCTAACAGATTAAACTACAATAACCTGCAAGAAGAAAGTAACTAGAACAATAAGATGTAACCTGGATTGAAGAACTTTAATTAAACTTAAGAGAATCCAAACCAAAACAATGATAGTCCTTGAAAAATCTACAAAAATTAAGAATAAACTCTCCTCTCTCTATGTAAACTGATAAAATCTGAAGTGGGCGTCGTCTGGGACGTTAATAAAATGCATATATATACTAAAACCTAAAGCGAAGGTTCAAAACTTCGTTTCTGCTACGTGCGCGTAAGTTCTGATAAAAGCCATGTTCGATCGATCGAACATCACTCAATCGGTCGAACTTCTGGAATCTTCGAGCACTTTAACTCTCTTCGATCGATCGAACTCTCGATCGCTTGAGGAATCTTCAATCGCTTGAGACTTACTTTTCATGTTTGAGTTATTTTCCTTAAAATCAAGCATCCCTTTTATCCTGCTTATTCATTTCTTCACACAGCAAATAATGATCTGCACAAATTATAACTAAAATAATACAACTTATCATAGATTAATCATATTCTGTAAAAGCTGGTATTGTAATCCAAATTGCTGATTCATAAGGGAGTTCTAGACTAAATCAGTGTATTTCTTTATTTTAGCGCGGTTGTATTTTACAAATATCCCCGCTTATCACAACCCCCAACTAGCGAATTGCTAGTCCCTAGCAATAAAGCGAAAATAAGAGCAAGCTAAACTATTACTACAACGACTAAACTAAAATAAGATAAATTAAAGCAAATAATCTAAATAGAAAGAGAAACTACCTAACTCACTTTCACAGGAATCGCAGTTGCATTTAGCGAATGCAACAAGTTGTTAAACTCCTAGGTTACCCCTAGTGAACGAGTGTTGTCTCGTGAGGGTTTACAGTGAATATACCCAAAAAATTCTAAATTTAAAGTTCAAAAAGATATAGAAAAACTTTTATAACATTCTCGTTTATTCAACTGTTAACTTAGCTCTACAAAAAATATATTAACCTCAAGCAAACCATGAAAGAGACCCACATACTCCTCATGCCACCAAGATAGTTATAACATATGCATCACAATCATGTATCCGTGTGTGTGTGAAGTTAACAGCTATGCATCCAACCTTATTTAGAGTTGTTCCAGACCATCGTACTTCCAGAACTCGTAATTTCAACTCAATTCTCACATGGGTTTACACTCAAAAATAAACGTCTCACAGAAATTGGCTTTATAATGATCACATGTGATATGAAAGCTTTGATACGAGTGAATTTTTGGATGCTAAATGATTTCATATTTAACTCGACAAAAGACGGACATTTAGAGTGTATAGTCTCATGAATAGGATGCTACTTACTAGAGGAGCGAACTACAGTAGATAACTCAACTCACACGTTCATATTCAAACTAAGTCATCAAGAATCATTAAGGCTTTAGAATTTTGGGTTTTATGTAAAAAAAAATACAGATGATGAATGGAAAGATTGCGCATCTTAGCATATGATAGAGCTTATCATCTCATTTTATTCCTACTTTATTCTTCTCACATCTCCAACCACTTGTCATCCTTTCATATTCTCCCTTTTTCCTTCTTTTCATTTCTTTTCTTCTTCATTCATTTTTTTTAACCTATGTATAGCAATCACTTCCCACAACTACCCTCCTCCACTCACATACTTTGACTGTTTTCTATTATTGGATGCACAATGAGGTCATTTAGAGTCAAGGTGAAGAATTAGGGGTTTAATTCCATAATGGATCAAGTATTATTCAGTCAGTGTGGGTAAAGGGGTATGGATGGTGGTAGGAAATGGGTAACAATGTCTTAAATCATTTTCTTAATTCCTTATTTTTAGCATTACAATGTTTATTGAGTTTGGTTGGTAGATCCTGAATGTTCTCCTCTAATAAGCAGCCAAAATAAAAAATTTAACTGAGACTAGTGCAACGAATGTAATATACGTAATCAAGAAAAACAATTCGAATTTATTTGAAAATTCCCTCAAAAATAAAGATTGGATCAAAGACTCACTAAGGGTTAAATAGTTTCTACTACTCGTTCTTTTAGCACCATAGTCGTATTAAAATCATTTTTAGGTTTTCAACATAGCTACCAACTAGTGCACTTGGATGTTGGATACATGAAAGGTCAACAAATGCAATCATCCTAGTGGAACTAAAAAAATGCGTGAACTTAATCCATAGAAGGATGAGATTAACATAAATGTATCATTGCTTGATAACAAATGAATAGAAGTGAATATTCAAAGTTGTTCTACCAATTAAGTTCAAAAATTCCTTAATAATTTGAAATTTGAAATTTGAAATTTGAAATTTGAAATTTTTCTTTAATTTATTTTATAGATTTAATCCAATTCTAATCGAGATTGTATGATATGTGCAATAAAGTTATCCAGATTGCTAAGTATAAACATGTGCAGGTGATTACCTATCTACATCCCACCCCCAACTGAAAATTTCGATGTCCTCAGAAGTTGATTTTCAAAATAAATAGAGAGATATCACCTGATAATGCAAAGCAAACACCGCAAGCATAGCAATCTGTAAAGACATACAAACTCCAAGCAGCTAAGATCAAATAAAATAATAGATACTGATAAAGCAATGTCCATATGTAATACAAACACCCAATCACCGAAATGATAGAACAATACAAGTACAGAACAGTGATAAAAATGCCCAAAAGATCTAATAGCCCCATCATAACCAAACCCAAAAGAAACTAAGAGAGAAGAGAGAGAGGAACAGTAATAAACAAAATACAATAAAACTCCCCCTCTCAAAGGACATAACCTACTCATCACCAATATTATCGGATAAAATCATGATCGGTGCAGCAGGAGCATCCTCATCTCCACCCTCAGTAATAGTAGTAGGAGTCGCCGGGTCACTCACAGTCGGAGCAGCTGATATAGACAATGATGGGTCAGCCACGACTGGAGGTGGTGCAGATGATGATGATGGGGCATAGGGATTAGTGGGCAGTGGAGGTGGGGTAACAGAAGTAGTAGGCAGAGCAGTGAATGTAGATGGAGCAGCTGGATCAGAAGTAGATGGATTGGTGGTGGGTGGTGCAGAAGGAGCAAAGGGTGGGTGTGAAGCTGTGTGAATAGACTGATCTACCCCGATCTGTATCAAGATCGCCTCCAGTAAGGTCCTCATCTGATCCATCTTGCCCTCGAGTCGTATCCACGCCTCCCTCTCCTCAACAAGCAATGAGTGGAGAGTCTGGAGGGATACGGAAGACGACTCTCCCTGGGCCTGAGCCTGAGACCGCTGTCTCAACTTGAACTGCTGCACGGCAGCAACAGGGTCCTCATCATCTGAATCTAGCTCCTCAGCCTCGGTAGGCGTCCCAAAAGTTGCACCCTCTATGCCGGTGCCTCCCTCTCTCTTCCGCTTTGCTCCCACCTTTGCCTTTCCTTTTAGCTTTCTCTTTTTCTGCGCATCAGAATGGCACACTACTGTCTCTCTAAACTGACTCGAAGCCTGTGAAATTGTGTCAGTGGCCAATGGGAGCAATCCAGCCTGCTCAATCACCCGATGGATGGGCCAAGCGCCCTCTAGATGACGCTTGGTGGCAATGTACCTCGTGGACTAGACAAGGAAGTCGATATAGAGTCGGGGCAGGCAGACACGCCGCTCCATCCCAATGGCATACAGAACTTGAGCATACCACGGCGCCACTTTTTCGTGATATGACATCATCAAAATGCAATTGGCTAGCGCCAGGTGGAGGAGATGATACTGCTCAGTCAGAAAATGATCCTCAATTAGGGAGATGCCGTTCCAAATCTGAACTGCACCGCCGGTAATTTCTTGGATAATGACAGAGGGCATAGTCTCTGGTGTACCGGGTATGTGCGGATAAAAGTGGTCGGGAGTCTCCAGTACACCCAAAGCAGCGGCCACAGAAGCTGGGCTGAAAATGATCTAACGACCCCGGAAGAATGATCGGTAAGTGAACGGGGCCACAGGGTCCTTAATCATGGTTGCACACGCTTCACACACCCAATTGATGTTGATTTTATTTGACTGCATCAACATCTCAAACCAGTTCGGCATGTCACGGATCCATGCAAGGGGCGGAAAGCCATACAGCCTCAAGTGGGCACTCTAAGATCACTTTCTGCGTCTGGAAGTATCGGGTGTACCAAACTCGTTCCTTGTCATTTCTAAGGCCATGATCTGGTACTGGGTCAGGAATAGCGAGGTCAAGGGGTTTAGATTTGTGATACCCCGTAATAGGATTCATTTGGAATACCCTGAAATTAAAATTAAAAAAAACAAAAGTAGAAGACCAAAAGAAGAAACTGCCACTGCATCAGTTCGATCGATCGAACAGTTGTCGATCGAACGAAATTATGCTACGTTCGATCACTTAAAACCATCTCGATCGATCTAATAATTCTTGCCTTCGATCACTCGAAACCATCTCGATCGATCGAGCACAGCGAGGCGCAGAAAAAATGATAGAAACACAAATAAAAGAAAATAAACAAGAACCTAAGGTTTCTAAGGTTACAAATAGGTCTTAGGACCAATGGGGAGCACCCCCTTGATATTTTAACCAAAAATGGAATAGGGAGTTCAGAGGATCCTTACCGCGGTTTGAGCATAGCGGAGAGGGAGAGATGATGATGATGATAGTTGATGATGAGCAAGGGCGACCCGCAAATGATGGAAATGGAATTGGGAGGAAAATCGCCGGGCTCCCTCTCTCTCTGTCTTCAAGCGCTCAAGAGTTAGGGAGAGGAAGAGATTGAAGAAATGTATACTGGACGCTTCATTTAAATACAAGGCTCGAGCGATCGAACATTCTCGATCGATCGACCGTTCGATCGATTGAAAATTTTTCAAGCGCTTGAGGATTGGACATTTTCGATCGATCGAGGGTTATTCGATCGATCGAACATGAAAATCATCATAAATCTTTACACAGAACAACTGTGTACCCCCAACTAACAGAAATTGATCTGGACATATAGAATAGCGTAAAAGTATTTCAATTACAGGACATGCAAGCCAGAAAAAGATCATCATCAACACGGTAATATAAAATTGCAATTTTTATAACTTTAACTTTGTAATAGCATCCTCTTTGCAAAATTGTTGCCCGCAACCATGATACTTAAGACCTTATTAATAAAAAAATAAAAAATAAAAAAAAACTAAAAATTAAAAGTAAAACTAATAATCCTTTGTCCAACATTACACTTCAAATGATAAAAGAAAGACCAAATGACAAAACGCAGTTGAAGTGGAACACTAATTTTCAAACATGAATATTCCATCTTCCACAGTTGCTTCTTTCTCCACCACATCTTCGAGTGTAGATTCCAAACTTGATGATTCCCTTTCCCAGAATAGTCAGAAAGCACCAGGGATATCATCGAGCGAGTCTGAAATCTCCAAGGAATTAATTGCACAAGCAAGAGGTGATCCGGATGGAGACAAAGACAAAGGAGTGTAATTTCTCAGCGGACTTTACTCTTGCGGCAGAGTACCCAGGGACGGTATGTATGGTCCAAATCCATGGAACAGTTGATTCGGAAGGAACAATGGTGGTAACATTGGATTCATAGTGAAAATCCTAACAAAGGAAAAACAAAAGAAAACCAAAAAAGAATAAATTAAAAAAAATAAAAGAAAGAACCAACATAAAGGAATAAACACAGAAAAAACAAAAAGAAAATGATGTGGGACAAGGAATTAACCTCACTATTGGCGTGAAATAACCATGTGCACTAGCAGGTAGAGGGCATTAAAGCTGGAACAACAAATAACTCATGTGCACATAAATGTATGGAACCAATTCGATGACAAGGAAGTCATCAACATAAGTGAAGACAACATTATGGCGTTCAGGCACCACATCCTGTAAATCATTTTCTTCCCATGGTTCCCACATTGATTCGTTCTCCCATTGTTCCAAGAGGGCATCATCTACTTCCCCAACAAAATACCCCTCTGGTTCGCCTTCCTCTTTAGGGAAGTCCATATGCTTGAAGGGGTTAATGTGGAGGAGTGCAGGATTGTAAGGGATGTACCCTTGGGTCAAGTCAATTACATCATCCGCTCCTAGTCCTTGATAAGGAGAGAGGCAGAATGTAATCTCCTCGGTAGTCCATGGAGGGTTAGGATAGTCTGAATTAGCCCATGACCCGATTGAATGGACGTCGTCATCCCTCATATTTTTAATAGCCTGTAGGGGAGAGATAACATGGAATAGCATATTAGAATCAAAGTCATACTCAAAAAGAGATAAAAATAAATGAAACAAAACAAAGTGCAGTAAATGAAAGAATACAACAACAATGTGTGAACACTCTTTAGTGTTTTAGGTGGAGGAATAGCTGGGCTCATCTAACTGGATGTGCTCAGCTTCTGGTAGGAAGTTCTCCAAGAACGATTTTAACCTTTGGCCATTAACCTTGAAACACTCATTATTCTTGGGATTTATGAGCTCAACGGCCCTATGTGGAAAAACAGATTTAACAGTGAATGGACCTGTCCACCAGGATCGGAGCTTTCTTGGAAAAAGGTGGAGGCAAGAGTCGTACAGCAAGACTTTCTACCCTGGCTCGAATGATTTTCAAAAGATTGTTCTATCATGGCGAGCCTTCAACCTTTCCTTATGTAATTTAGCATTGTCGTATGCATCTCGACATATTTCTTCCAGTTCAGCCAACTGGATTTTTCGGAGATGACCTCCCTCTTTAATGTCAAAGTTCAATAAGCGTGTCGCCTAATAAGCTTTATGCTCGATTTCGACAGGAAGGTGATATGTCTTTTCGTATACTAGCCTGTATGGAGACATCCCCAAGTTTGTCTTATAAGCAGTGCGGTACGCCCATAGAGCATCGGTCAGTTTATATGCCCAGTCCTTTCTGTTGAAACTAACCGTCTTTTCAAGTATATGCTAATTTCTCGGTTAGCCAACTCTGCCTGCCCATTAGTTTGTGGGTGGTAGGCTAGAGCGATCTTGTGGTTGACCCTATATTTCTTAAGAAGTGACTCCAAAGGCCTGTTGCAAAAATGCTTGCCTTGGTCACTTATTAGTGCTTTCGGGGTTCCGAAACGCGACAGAATATGTTCCCTAAAAAAGGACATAACCGTTTTGTGGTCACTGTATCTTGTCTGTATCGCTTCTACCCATTTTGATACATACTCTACAGCTAGGAGTATGTATTCACAGTTATTTGATTTCAGAAACGGGCCCATAAAGTCTATGCCCCAATAATCGAATATTTTAATTATGATAATGGGAGTTAAGGGTATAGAATTCCTTTTTGAAATTATACCAAGCTTTTGACAGCGTTGACAAGATTTATAAAAAGAATAGGCATCCTTAAACACGGTGGGCCTGTAGAAACCGTTGTGTAGGACTTTTTGTGCGGTCTTTTGTGAAGAAAAATGGCCACCACAGGCTTTAGAATGACAAGAGGCTAAAATTACAGTTATGTCCTCGTTTGGGACTCAACGTCTGATGACCTGATCAGCATAATACTTAAATAAGTAAGGGTCATCGAAAAAGAAATGACGTGCGAACGAAAGGAACCGTTTCTTGTCCTGATTTGACCAATTACTCAGGGTCTCTCCCGTAACAAGATAATTTACTATATCTTCATACCAAGGCAAACTAGAAACAGTCAACAGTTGCTCATCTAGGAATTCATCATTAATTGGTACGGGTTCAGTGTTGTCAGTAAACGTTAACCGAGATAAATGGTCAGCGACTACATTCTCTACTACCTTTTTATCATTAATTGTGATATCAAATTCTTAGAGTAGGAGTATCTAACTGATAAGCCTTTGCTTTGCATCCTTCTTAGATAGCAGGTACTTGAGGGCCGAATGGTCTATGAAATAGACGATTGGGGACCCTATCAGATATGACCTGAATTTATCTATAGAGAAAACCATTGCCAGTAGCTCTTTTTCGGTACTCGTATAGTTCATTTGAGCTTCGTTAAGTGTTTGAATGGCATAGTAGATTACATAAGGCTTGTAATCCTTCCATTGTCCCAGGACAGCACCAATGGCATAGTCGCTAGCATCGCACATTAGTTCGAATGGCACACTCCAGTCAAGTGCCTGTATTATCGGTGCAGAGGTAAGGTGTTCCTTTAGTGCATCAAAAGATGTTTGACAGTTTTCTGACCACTCGAATGGTGCGTCTTTGACTACGAGTTGACACAGTGGTCGGGAGATCGCACTAAAATTTTGGATAAAGCGACGATAAAATCCCGCGTATCCCAGAAAAGAGCGGATGTCTTTAACTGTATGGGGGACAGGTAGGTTCGAGATTATATTAATTTTTGCTTTATCAACTTGGATACCTTTATCAGAAATAATGTGGCCGAGGACAATTCCCTTGGTCACCATGAAGTGACACCTTTCCCAGTTTAGTACTAGGTATTTGTCCTCGCATCTTGCTAACACTTTTTTAAGGTTTTCCAGACAGTTGTCGAAACTATGGCCAAACACTGAGAAGTCATCCATGAAATCCTCAAGTATTTGTTCAACCATATCACTGAATATGCTCAACATGCACCGCTGAAAGGTAGCAGGTGCGTTGCATAAGCCGAAGGGCATACGACGGTAAGCGAATGTACCGAACGGGCACGTGAAAGTCATTTTCTCCTGATCTTCAGGAGCGATTTTAATTTGGTTATAGCCACTATATTCATCCAAAAAGCAATAATATTTGTGACCCGCCACTCGTTCTAGCATTTGATCCATGAATGGTAATGGAAAGTGGTCTTTCTGGGTCACAATATTCACTTTTCGGTAATCAATACACATCTGCCATCCGGTGGGGACACGTGTTGGTACCAATTCGTCATCTTTATTTGGGATTACCGTTATACCAGCCTTTTTGGGCACCACTTGGATTGGACTAACCCAAGGGCTATCAGAAAATAGGATATATGATCCCAACATCAAGCAGTTTTAGGACTTCCTTTTTGACTACTTGCATATTGGGATTCAGACGCCTTTGCATTTGTCACGAAGGTTTAGCGTCTTCCTCCAGATATATTTTATGGGTGCACACGGACGGGCTTAGGGCTTATGCCTTTGAGGTCGGCAATAGTCCATCCCAATGCTCCCTTATGTTGTTTTAGCATTTGGATTAACTTACCCTCTTATTTAGGATTTAATGTAGATGAAATTGTGATGGGGTAAGTCTTTTCAGTCCCTAGGAAAGCGTATTTGAGCTCTTTTGGAAGCTCCTTTAATTCCAAGTCGGGAAACTAGAAATTGGAGGGCATTACTAACTTTGTTTTTGGAGGTAGAGGTTCATATGGTGTTACACACATGCATTCCGCTCTATCCTCCTCTTTGGTTTCCATCATGAGGCAAGTTTGGTTCAAAGCAGCATCCAATGGAGTAGAATCATTAGGTTTGTAGATAGTGTCAAATTGTGACACTACTACCTCCAAAGGGTCTTTATAATCAACGAAGTCGGCCTCATCTTCGATGACTGTTTCAATGTAGTTACCTTCTTCTTCATCCTCATATTCTTCACGTCGGGGATTTGAAAAAATCTTGACATTTAGAGTCATGTTCCCGAATACGATGGTCATTATACCACTTCTTATTTTGATTGTGGCATCTATGGTGCTGAGGAATGGACGTCTAAATATTATTGGGATTTGTGCATATGGATTAGACACAGGTTCAGTGTCCAAGATCACAAAATCGACCGGGAAGACAAATGAATCTATCTGCACTAAAATGTCCTCCAATATTCCTCTAGGGTATTTGACTGACCTGTCTGCCAGTTGTAACTCAACTCAGGTAGGTTTGAGTTCACCCAACCCTAGCTGTTTATAAACTGAGTATGGCAGCAGGTTTACGCTCGCTCCTAGATCAAGGAGTGCGTTGTCTATCCTTTGATTCCCAATTCGGCACGAGACAGTTGGGGTACCGGGGTCTTTGAGTTTCGGAGGCAATTCATTTTGGATGATTGCGCTTGCTTGGCAAGCGACATAAGCATGTTTCTTCACACTTTGCCTCCTTTTGACTGTACATAAGTCTTTAAGGTACTTAGCATAGGCCGACACTTGTTTGATTGCATCAAGGAGGGGAAGATTGATTTTGACTTGTTTAAACAATTCCAAGAACTCCTGATTCTTTGCCTCATTTTTGGGTTTCTTAAACCTTTGAGGGTAAGGCGCGGGAAAAGGGCATTTAGGTAATTCATCTTTAACTGGTTCCTTTTTGGGCCTTCTCTCAACTTCTTCTACTTCTTTAGGTGCGTCATTATTTGATTCTAATGGTTTGTTATTAGTGGACGGCTCCTCTTCTTGAGTGGATGGTTTACTTTTATTCACCACTCCATCCTCTTTATACTCTTCAGGGGTAGAAAGGGGTATATTGCACCCTATAAGCTTGCCGCATCTCAGAGTAGTCACGGCTTTGGCATACTCTTGGTTATTGGGACCATTGTTGAATCCCTCAGGGTTTTGAAGTGGTTGGGCAGGAAACGGTCCACTCGACCCCTCTTGTCGTGCATCCATTCTCTCTAATGTCGCAGACATTTGACTCATCATTTGAATTAACTGTTGTGTTAAATTCGCATTAGAGAGTGGATCTTCCTCTTGCACCTTTTTGTGAGGTGGTACGTACACATTTGATTGCTGATTGTTAGAGGGTTGAGCTTGGTTGTAGTTGTTTGATCTATTTTGATTGAATGGCTGGGGCTGCCTATTGTATTGCCCTTGATATTGATTATTGTTATTGTAGGGCTGCTGTTGGTATTGATTTTGAGTTCCAGCATCGTTTTCCTAATCAAAACTGGGGTGATTCCATCGATTATTTTGCGAATTATGATTGTTATAGGAATTCCCCGCCCCCCATATACCCTTGTATGGCATTCTTTTCCATGGGGGTTGTTCTTGAAAGTAGGGCACATTGGGACAGTATTGAATGGTGTGTCCCAACATGTTGCATGTGCCGCATGGTTCTTCAGGCAAAACCTGCCTAGAACTCTCTCCTTTCATTCCCAACTCTTCTACCTTCTTAACTAGTTCTTCATATTTGTTCATCAGATGATCCTCACTTTTTAATTGGTACAGACTTTTCTCCTCTATACAGGATATCTGTGAGCGTGAGACATCTTCAGTATTTGACCATTCATGAGCATGTTCAGCTAGCCACTCGAAGTGAGCTTCAGCCTCATCAGTGTTTTTGCGAAGAAATGGACCTGAGCTCATGGTCTCGACCAACTTTTTGGTTTCACCATTTAACCCTTCATAAAAGTAGCTTATGGTTTGCCATTTCTCGTACCCGTGATGTGGGCATGAGAGAAGCAAATCCTTGAAACGTTCCCAAGTTTGGGTGAAGGTTTCATTGCTCCTTTAATTATAAGAGTTTATTTGTCGTTTAAGCTCGGTGGTCATGCGAGGTGGAAAGAATTTCTTTAAAAATGCAGTGTTTATCGTATGCCAGGTGTAGATTGAATTCGGCTTTAGGGTGAGTAGCCACGCTTTTGCTTTATCCTTCAAGGTGAAGGGAAATAGAATTAGGCGTGTTACATCCACGGGACAATTTTGTGAGAATGTTTTACAAACATCCTCGAAATCTTTGACATGTAGGTATGCCTTCTCGCTCTCCATTCCATGGAAGGTTGGAAGGAGTTGAATCATTCCATTGCGAAATTGGAATTCGCCTGCATGGGGTGGAATGAGAATACAAGAAAGTGTAGGTGCGTGTTTGGGTTGCATGAGATCGCACAAGGGACGGAGCGAATTATCAATTGGTACAACCACATTCTCACCATTTTCGCTTTGATTGTCAGCCATAGATTCGGTGGGTGTGGCCAAGAGATTAATAGAACTAGAAGAGTTGGATGAATAGAGTGGATTTCCGTAAATTCCTTCGATGGAATTATCGGTCATGAAGGGAAAGGTCCTAAGTAGTTTTTAATCTAGAGAACCTAAAAGAAAAAGAAAACAGAAATAGATAAAGGTAGATTGAGGTAATCTAAGTATTAACTCGTCGCCTTCCCCGGCAACGGCGCCAAAAACTTGACACGAATAAAAAGTTGTGTGCGCTTGTGTGCTATACCCAAGTGTAGATAGATGTGCAAGTAGTAATCTGGTAAGACCAGATCGATCCCACAGGGAAGGTGTTAAACTAAAAACTTAGATTGAACTCTAAAGGAAAAGGAAAATTCAAGATTTAAAGTAAAGTGTAGAACACGAAGTTCTACAAGCTATAACTACTAGAGCAATTAAAATAAACTAATGAGTAACTAATTAACTAAAGCAATGTTTTAAAAATGGTTTTCTTTATAAAAAGGGGATTTTGGGATCACCCGAATCCGCAGCGATCATGCCATCTACCATGCAGTTACATTTAAGCTTTAAGGAGTGTGTCTATCTACAGTATTCCGTATTTTCTAAAGATAGAGAATCAATAGTCCGTTCATAATCAGGACTACATCATCACATTTATTTTCAAAACACATAAAGGTAGTTTAAAACAATAATTAAGTCTCGTATTCTGAATGGTGTTAGCATTCGAAATGGTTTGCAAAAGTTATTGAAGAAAAATGCCTTAAGGCTTAAAGTAGTGAAACTATTTTGACAAACTGAGCATTTGGGGACAGTTTGATAACAAATCTCAAAAGTAGAAAGTCTTGGAATACTGCAAAAAGACTTCTCAAGGATCTGACAGTTCGATCGATCGATGCACTTTCGATCGATCGAATATCATCATCTCTCGAGCGATCGAGATGCGACACGTCACATCTATGACGCAACTCAATGGACAAGGAGTCCTATTCTTAATCTCTTTCTAGACTCTAGGCCATAATAACTGTTCCGAGTTCCATCTCAAGAAGTTCGTCAGTGCCTAAACTTTTGGTTGATATGACAAGTCATTTCAGTAGGCGAACTATATACGTATGCTAACCGTCTATCACCTAATGGTTAATCAGATATCCTCGTTAATCAAAAATATATAAGGAGAAATATACGGTTGGTGAATAGTACGAGTATAAGTAGACATCCATTTTGAAAGTAAAAGATAGGTTGAAATAGGTTTTCATTAATAAGAAAGATATTACATAAGAAAGATTCTAATACAAGTTCTACTAGATTCTAGACATCTATTCCGCCAAAATGTGGGATTACAATCCCAATACCATGCTAATCAAAAGATAAAACAAACTAAGGCGTCAACTCTTCTAGATGTGTTATTCCTCCTGAAGTCACGATTTCCTCTGGGGGTGTCCATAACATCCATTGTTCGTTATCCCAACCTATTGGCCAATCAGGATCATATAAGTACAATGTCCTATTTTCTATTAGATCTTCCTTAACTAGATCTAACTCCATCTCTCCATCGTTTAAACTTTTTACTAGGGTGGCGAGGATCACAAAAGGTACTATCTCGGTTTATGATCCTCTCTGATGAACTATCGTAAGACTATCAAATGCATGGGATATTATGTCCATCTCTATTGACATCGTGCAAAGTGCTACAACTCTATGATATGCAATCTCAAGTACATTGCATCAATCTTCATATCTTCCTATGGGCACTATGCTTGATGGTGGTACCAATACGGGCAGGACCTCGGGAAGTGACCTTCTTGTCTATGATGGTCCTGTGCTTTCTATCTTTAGCGTCATACTTTCTTTGTTACTCTATACTACCTACTCGAGTGAAAACTATCTTAGCATTGGTTACTATATCATGAACATCTTACGGTTCTTATCTTAAGAGTGTCGAACAGATGGTGAACTCCTAAACCTAAGCTCTGATACCAAAAATCCTGTCACGCCCCAGAGTAGCAAAAATAGGGAAATTTTAAAATTTCCTTTTTAGACCCATATGGAATGACTTGATTGAAAGCCGTCCTGTCCTCTAACACTATAACAACATGAAAATAAAGTGGAGAAAGCTATTTATAACTTAAACTTTAATCTGAACAATTAGAAATCATTGGTCCCAATTAATACAATAGACTATTATAAATACACGATACTGGAGGCTATCTTCGGTCTTCAGTCTAGCTCTACACTTCCAGTGTTCTTTTGCATCTTACCCTCAAAACTGAATTGTCCTTTGGCCAACCTGCAAGGAAATCTGGACATCGGATGTCCAAGCTTAACATGCCGTCAGCTTTGCACCAAAATAAAGTGGGCATTCATAACTATATTCACTACCAATATACATACACTAACTACTCATCTCACGTTATTACTTTGCACCTTAGGATGCGGTTAATCCATTATCGATTGACGTCGCTCACACAGACATAGCAAATGTATCAACCAACATGTAATTCAATTATCAAACATCCATCGTTAACATATTAACGGGATTAATACAATTTATAACATGCTTTTCTAGTTCTCGTAATCATAACAACTTTTCTCATATCATTTCATTTCTCGTATCCATTATGCTCGTGCATGAAAATGCGTACTCAATGAACCCAAACCCAACCTCTGGGATATGAAATCCTATAACCAATGCAACTCAAATAACGTCGAGTTATAAAACCCATAACGATAGCTTACTCTGAACTTGCTTTCACAATACAAACCACGCTTCCACTGCGAACTCTGATACTTGTTTTATACTTCATTTTGTCACAACCCACGGGCAATGGCACTGAGGTGTGTATCTCCACTTAATCCAAAATAGCACGATGGTAGAATTGGCTCGATTGTCTTTACCCTCGCTAGTGAATCACCACCAGATGAGTTGCACGTCAGAATACTAACTGCAAATCGACAGTATGGTGGCAAAGGCACACATCATGTGTACAATCACGGAATCCCATCGCAGAGGATGGTACATTAGTAACTAACTAGCGCATGATATACAGCACGATGGCAACCTATACAACGTATGTACTATCTCCGGCAAAGCTCCTTGGACGACCAGTACATTAGAGCACTATCTACTAAGCAATACGACGGCAAACCAAGACGCATGTGCCATCTCTGGGGATTTACACGGACGACTGGCACAATAGCGGCTCTAACTGTTCTCTTACTATTATAATGACAATATCTAGTATCTCAATCATACTATCTCGTTATCACGTATCTTTTTCATCTCGTAAGGTTTTCCAAATCATAACAACTAATTACTCATGATACAAGAATCTCAATTATATCAATTCACACTTCCCAAGACTCTCAATTACTTTAACTCACGACCTCACTTGGCCGGAGTCACTGACGCTGACTGTGTGTACTGACACCGTGATATGATATCCAGTTATATGATTCTTAATAACACCATTTCATTCGGCAAGGCATATAAATGACACCCTTAACATGCTCTTTATTGTCATTACGTAATTAAGCATGGTTTTCAAAGTAATAAATAACAACATGCTCATATAATCAACATTGATATATAAAGCGTACAAACTAACGTTCCATAATCAATTATTCATCACAGCTATCATGTATAGTTCTTTTCTTTTACTTCTAATCTATATATCATAGTAATATCTAACATGCTTGTCTCCTGGCAATTGATTCCATAACATAATCCACACATACATTAAGTCACAGTCCTACAACGTATAAGTCACAGTCCTACAACGTATCATAGAATAACGGTGATGAAGCGTATGTGTAAATGATAGGGGCATAATGGTAATTTTACCAAATAAGGATATACACCTCAAGGTCGTGATCTAAATGTCATTCTAAGTCAAACGCCATTGACTAGACTCAAATCGGAGTCCGTCACATAAAAGACTGGGGTTTTCTATACCAGTGTAGGGCCTACAGGTAATCTGTAATTTTTACTGCATCATAAGGTCTCCAAACTCTAGGGAATATTTTTAAACATTATTCTAAGACTCTGGGAACTGACCGCGTATTGTTCTGAGCTACGGTTATTTATTACGAATTATTGAAGTCATATTTATATATTTATAGTCTTAGGAGTTTTATAATTATTAAATATAATTTAGAAAGACAAACTGTCCTTAGAAATATTTTTATTAAATACTAGACCTTAAAATAGGCTAGTGACATTTTTCTTATAATTTTCGGGACTCGTTTGATATTTAAAATATTTAAACGATAACAATCGGATCCTTATTAATTAAATAAAATACTAAAGTTTAGGTTTTATAAATAAATAATTTATAAAACAAGGTCATTAGGCCTTGGAATAAACAATATAATTTAAAATATAATTTCAGAATATAATATGAAATTCCAAAATATTAAAAACTATTTTATAATTTAAAACTATTTAAAACATTTAATCAATTTACTAGTTTCTATTTTAATTTAAATAACCTTTATTATTTATTTGACCCCAAATAAAGAATAAGTATAACAATAACAATAATAATTTCAAAATATTTAAAAGTTTAATAAATAATATTAAACTATTTTTAACATTAATTAAAATCAATTAACTAATTAAATCAATTATCATCTAAGGCTTAGGCTATATTTGGCAAACCACCAACCAAACACGTATAAGTTGGCCCAAAATCAGCATACCCAAATGTTGCCCAGGCCCAAGCCCAATAATATTTCCTCTCCTTCTTCACCTCATGCACACTCTGTGCATATACACATATTACACGTATATATACATATTATTATACAAACTTCAAATGGCCATAACTCCCTCATTTCTAAACGAAAATGCACAAAATTTAAGTCGAAATCGAGTGCCTTGACGAGCTTGATCCAACGGTATAGGTCTTGAATCCTAACTCTTAACATTCTGTCCATACGGGGGCAAAAACCAATTCGTCCAATAAAGAATAATTGGATCGTAGGACGACCAAACGTGGTCTAAGCTTTGAGCCATTCATCGGGTAGCTTAAGGGGATCGTTAGGGTCATTTTGGCGCTGGTTTCATGGGTTTTGGTGACGGTCCGAAAACTCGAGCTCGTACGAGCTTCAATGGTGGTCCGGTCATGGCAGGGGGTCTCGGTCTTTTCGGGGTATATGTGAGGGCGTGTGTGTGAGTCCGTGTATATAGAAAGTATAGAGAGGGGCGGCCCGTTGGCACATCCCTCGTAAAAGAACGAAAAACACTCCTCGAAGGAGTGGGAAGTAGGAGTAACGTCCATAAAGTGGATAACGAAAATAGGAATGCTATCCAGTTGATGGGCAGCTGGCCGGAACTGTTGAAAATATGATTACAGCCAGAGATGTAAGATCCAAATCGGGCTGCCACCAGCACTGAAGCTCGAGTGGACAAAATCGGTCTTTCCACGAACTAAGTGAGCCCAGACTAGATTGGCCAAAGCCAAAGGTTTCCCAGAGGGTAGAGCCAGGGCCAAAGTAGTACACTCTTTCGTTATGGCCTGACTGGCCAAGCAAAAGAGATACCTGTTCAGCCAATAGATGAAGAAAGCGGTGTGCTCAGTGTCAGAAACATATGTTCCTTCATTACCCATGGAGGCAGTCAAGAAGCCACCAAACGCAGTAATCGGCCTGTAAGACACGACCCCATCCCTAACAGATTTTTGTTGAGGGTAGGAGAAGCTAGCCATTCCAACGTCCAAGCCAGGGATGACTTCTTGTCCATGGGGGTGCAGCCCAAGCAGGTAGCTGACATGTTTGATCGTCGGACCCATCGGACCTCAACGAAAGAGGAATCCATTGCTTGAAGAAGACCAGAAGAGGAGAACAAAAAAGAAGAGTGGCCAGTCTATCTCAAGTCTGGAACGGCTGAGCGTAATGACTGTCCCAATCCACAGCGGGTGTGGGCCAGCCCTGATGGGATGAGTGGCAGACCATGCTTACTCCAATGGGTTGGTAGCTGGAGGAATGACTCATTCTCAACCGGCAAAAAGTAGGGGTGGAAGGCCGTCGGGGGATCGCCGCGAAATGCCGTACCAAGACCAGGCGCGTCGAGGTAACGTCGGAAGTACTGTAATGGCTAAAGCTTTCGGTAGAAATCTTCGAAGCATGGGTTTTAGCCAGTACCCTCACTTCTTTACACCGATTCTATGTGTTGGGGGGGAGGGGTGCATCTAGAAAAGCTTTTTTGCCTTTGGAAGAGGTCGCCAGAACAGTCTTAGGCACCATTATAACAGGTGGTGGTGGAGTACTTTCTTTGCCGGAAAGAATGGAGTTTTAGAGAGAGAAGCTCTGGTTTGCTGCTGGAGAGAGGGAAGAAGACGTAGATGAAAGGAAAGTGAAGAGATTTTGAAATCTAAGTTATCTTATATGCTTAGCATTTCATGTAGAGTGACTGGTGGGATTCCCAAAGATTTGACAGTCTCTGTATGGTAGACATGTGGCAGGTTTAAAATTCAAAATGTCACATCAATCAAGGGCAGGACGTTTGATATGACCTTTTGGGGGGCCATTGTTTGCACCCAAAAATCGCCAAAGGTTTTTGAGCCCGAATAGAGTATTAAAATAGGCTTGAGGATAGCCGGCCCAAAGCATGTCTAGGAGTGGCCGGCCTAGAGATTGCAAAGATCCATTGGGCTCAAGGAGAGAACGTCACGCGGTTCAGAAAGACAAGGCTATTGTCCCAGTTTGGTAGAGCCCGATAGGTGAAATAGGTCATGTACTGATCAATCGGGCACTACCATAGGAATAAATGAATAATAGCAAGTGTGGGAGCCCGATTGGGAGGCTAAGTAGGGATAATGCCAATCGGACACCATACTGGGAATAAATCTAAAGGCCAGTTGCATGAGCCCGATTGGTCATTCAAAAGATTGTCATCGGGCATAGAAATCCGAAAGTATGACTGTTGGGAGCTGCGAGCCTGATGAGGCTAAGGGTGTAATCATGGGAGTCCGATGGGCGTAAGGAGAAGGCGATTTTCCTTCTAGTTGTCACGGTGACATCACCCGAAATGTAAGGAGGCAGAATCCATTTGGGAAAGGAATCTGATCACATCCAACTGGATTTAGAAGGTTAATCCCTAGAATACTGGGATTGAATCAATCAAGACTCCGGATAAGGCAAGAATTTGGGATTAGGAAGGATTCTACGTTCAATCATCTGCTTGGAGCACAGGTTAAGGAAGTCCTTGCCTTATCAGGATTGTTCAAGGCCACTATAAATATAGAAGCAAGCCAGCCATGCAAAGGACTCCACGTCATCTCGATAAACCGCATTCAACAGCACTCATACAGCATTCAAAGCATTGTGTTATCGTTGTTCTGCATCCATAACAAATAGGTCTGTCCTTTTTGTTGTTTTACTATTTTTCATTCTGTGGACAATCAGAGCCTGTTCTGATCTTGTTCTTTGGTAATAAAATATCTGTATTTTATTAATCATTTGTGATTGTTTACCTAGTGAACTCTTGCACTATTTGGCTTGTGCGCTTCAATACTGCCAGAGGATTTTTGATGAGGATACTTTCCTACTCATCACACACAATCATCTTTTAGAAGTAAGATTTTAAAGCCTTGCGTATAACTCACTCAAGCAGATAGGAAATTAGTTTGCATACACACACCGAGCCCGTTTGGCTCTGGCACGCCCGCACAAACTACAAGCAAACAGTATGGGCATAGGGGTAGTCAGACAGAGAGGGTGAAGGAGCAATGGGGTTGGGAGGTTTTCTTTCTCTCTTCTCTCTCACTACTCTCGGGTCTCTTTCTATTCTTCCCAACTTCTCTCTCGATTCTCTCTCTTTATGTATATATATAATCTAACACACAGAGCACACTATATATATATATTATAATATTCATATAAGAGGTGTGTGTGTATGCATCACATGTATATAATATATAACGTATGTGTGTGGGCTTGTGTTTGACGGTTTGGTGAGGTGGAGAGGGAAGTGTACGGATGGCAGTGAGGGTGATGGGGAGATTGAGGGATTGATGGTTTGGGGAGGACATGCAGTGGTTCACGAGGTCTTAGGAGGGTGTTTGGGTAGGAAGTTCACCCAATGGCTGTAAGGTGGTTAGGGGGTACTTAAGCTAGTATAGGTTGAATCACAAAGATCTCCAAAATCGTGGGATGCGACGTTACCTCGAGCCACGTGTTGTACAGTCTGGGTAATACCAATTCCACAAGTCCGCGTGTAAATCAGTCCGGGTCTACGAACATAGTTTGGGTCTAACACGACTGTCCGGGTCCTAAAATAAAAATGTCGATTACACTAATTGTCATGCCCTGAAGTACCAAAAATAGGGAAAATAAATTTCTTTTATGGGTTCATAGATAAGTGACTTGTTGAATGTCACATGATTGTTCTAAATATGCTTACAACAACAATATAATACTGGAAGATGACTAAGTTCAGCAGAAGCATGAATTTAAAACATTCAAGTCTTACATGATTAATATATTACAGACCCAGAGGATATCCAAAAGATACATAGTATATGTCCAACTAAACTATTACATCATCAAACATATTAACAACAGAAACTACGTCAAAGAAAATTAAAGCTCCAGGGTCTGCAGCTAGCGAAACCATAGCCTTATTTCCAGTAATCTTCACCAGCATAATCTTCAGCAGTAAAATCAGCATCTTGATAGTAGCCCGTTCTATCGGAACCTGTTAAGGCTGGACGGGGATAGTCCGGCAGCATGAACGTCGTCAACGATTAAGATGAGTGAGGGTACCCTTAAGGTTACCTCCATTAAGATAAGTTGTTCATCATCTCTTATTCTCAAAACCATGTCTCGTCCAAACCCAACCATAAACCCTACGAAACTTAACCCAGAACTAAACTGACCAACAACATCGACTAAAAGAAGACGTAACTTCAAAGGTATCCAATATTCTGGGTACAATGCATCCATAGGTCAACAAAGAACAACACTCAGCAATGAATCACTTGATCGCACACGTCACTAACGATCCTCAAGTCAACCGCCTGACCGAACATGTCATGGACGATCCACAGATCAAGAAGAGGAGCACACTACAGCTATCTTTTAATCGCACACGTCGCTAACGATCCTCAGTCCAACTATTCGACCGAACACGTCACGAACGATCCACAGATTAAGAATGCGAAACATACATAAACAATCACTTGATCATACACGTTGCTGACGATCCCAGATCAAGGATACGAATTATATCTCACCAATCGACCCCACAAAGATCAACGAAAGGCTGACTTCGCAAGAAATACTCGAACACGACACCAAGGTCCACAAATCAACTTTAACCGGAAGTCAAACGACCGGAACGAATATCAATGTCCCCTATTCACATAAAATCTATTATTGAAGGGTTTGCCATCATCTTACACATCTACCCACCGCTCGTTCTTTATGTCTTAAGATCCACTCGCGCGAATCATCTTAGTATCAAACCACATTAAGGTCAACATTAAGTTACGATAATTACGTCATATTGGCTATTGTCTTAACTTACTAACGTATTCTTCAGGATTACATATTAAGTCTTCTAGACATTATTCTAACTCATCCTACATTATTCATACTAAACACTGAACCCCCACTCTGTTCTTAGCGAGTAAATTCACCAATACGCACAAACACTTAACTCGCGCGCTGTCTCTCTCTACTCTGTGAATGCCCGGCTTAGCTCAATGAATCAGTGTGCCATCATCATCTCAGCCTCGGTGGTTGTCGTTCTCTCCGCAGCCTTACTTCCTTTACTCAACACCACCAACACCACCACCGACTGTAATAATTCTCATTATCACAGATTTCACATTTTACTTCTGAAGCTTTTGCTTATACATAATGCATATTCTATATCTATATATATATATATATATTGAGATTTTGCAGATTTGTTGAGTTTAAGACAATCATTGTGGTGGTCGTCGCCAGTAGTTGCAGACTTGTTGGTGAGTAATGGGACCATATACACGAGCGATGTCTCTCTACCATTTGCGGATTCCATAGCTATTAGAAATGGTCGAATTCTCCGAATTGGCAACTATTCCTCTCTCCAGGTCTTCTTTTCCTCCAGATAAACAATATTTTGCAATTGAACAACTTTGCTTGTGTGCTCTCTTTTTTCTTTCTTTCTTCCGTATTTCTACATTTCAGTGAAAAAAAAAGAAAAGAAAAAAAAAACTGAAATCTACTTCTCCTGCTGTCCATGCTATTCTCTGTTTGGTAATAGTCACTTTTTTTTTTCCCCCTTTTTTCTCTAAGTATATTTTATTATTATGTATAAAGAGAGGAAAATGCCCAAAGAGGAACATAGATAGAGATAGAAACATTACAGAGTAAGATTAAATTGCTATAGAAGTTGAGTATCATGGGGTTCCGTCAACTCTCAACTCATGTCCTTATGTGCAAAACACCATCTTAAAAGTAAAAGCAAGTAAGACTTGATTTTGTGAAGAAGTAAAAACTGTGTTAAAATGCACCTTTAAAATAATTTGCTACTAAAGATGGTTATGTAATTACAATTGGTAAGAATGTATTCCATGTGAACTAGGTATTTTTTACCCACATTATTTTGTTCTTTACCCGACAAAGTATTACATGTGAAATCAAAAGCAAGTAAGACTTGATTTTGTGAAGAGGTAAAAATTGTGTTAAAATGCATCTTTAAAATGAGTTGTTACTGTTGTTGATTATGTAAATACAATTGGTAAGAATGCATTCCATGTAAAGTGTTCATGGTTGCATAATTAATATTAAACGCTACTGGCTATACATCCTCACTTGGTGTACTCCAATTGCTCATGTTATACACTTATACCTAGGGGTGGCTAATTTAGAAGCCAATAAGCCTGCCCTTCTGGCATCTTCCTAAAGACAAAAGTGGTGGGTAATGTCCTTGCTTCATTCTTGAATTTTACTGACTGCGGTAATGACATATTAACTTATTTGTAAGACCTTTTAACCATTATGGTTGGTGAAACATAAACGAAGTAAAGTTAATATGATCCTACATTAATTGGTATCAAACCAATCAAGTCAACTTAAACTCAACCATGTCTCAATAGTGAGACCAATTAACTTCCAGGCTAGAAACATATTTGCCCTTCAGCAAAAAAAAAAAAAAAAAAAAAAAAAAAAGGTAGTATAGAAAACAGGTCAACACCATATGGAAAACAATCAGAAAGCTATACTCGAACCAATGATACAAAATAATTCCACCTATGTTTGGGAAACAAACCTAGAAGGCACAACGTATACAATCATAGAATTGATCATATCTCCTTAGTAATTATTAATACCAGCCGAAATTTGTCTATCACTAGCGACCCAGGAGATGAAGGGACTTCTCTAATTTGCCTAGTGGTGAATAATCAGCGGTTTGAAGTTTATAATCCTTGGAATTTATTGTCACACTAGCTTCTAACCCATGCGATGCACGAGAGAATGCCCATTAGTCAACTGTGAGTTGACCATTATTTTTTGGTTACAACATTTCAAATGACTACTATACTCTATCAAAGCAAATAATAATAATAATATCCAATTAAATTTCTCAAATTATGTGGATTTTAAGCCTAGTGGAGGTGGGTTGCAGCGAAAGACAGAAATACATTTTCACCCTAACTAAAAAGATGTTTTGATTGAGGTATTTGTTTTTATTTTAAGACACATAAGGGTGAAGTAGCTTTTTTAAAATGCATTTGTTTTGCCACTGTTGGAGCTTGATATACATTGTTGGGCCCATTCTCTAACCATTGAGCAGTTGGTAACTTAACATTTACTGGAATTGATTTATTTTTTTAAAACTAGTCATTTGAGAGTAGAAGAGGCATTTGAGGAATTGTTTAAAGGGATGTAGTATTAATTTTAAAAGGTTTTAACCAAAAATTTTGCTGTTCAACTGACAGTTTTCAAAAAAGGAAAGTATTAACCATGGGGAAGCTTTATATTTTGGCTTAAACCAAGGGAAGCTCAATTGAATTATCCCAAAAGGATTTGAAAAATAAATTTAAATATTAAACAGATTACGTGTCGAATTTCGAAAACAAATTTAAATATTTCACACATGTTTATGGAGCGTCCGACACGTGTCGGAGGTGTGTCACACAAGTGTCGGTGTCGAAGACATGTCGGACACAAATACAACACTTCATTTTGAGGTGTCGGTGCTTTCTAGGCTTGACCTAGACAACTATACATCTTTTCCATGTGGGACAAACTATTCGAAAGGTGTTTCGTGCTATGCACCATGTTGAGAAAGACCAAACCCTATGTACGATACACTTTTTGTATCTAGAAAGGGAGGTCCTTATGATGCTGCGAACGGCTATTTGAAGTGTAAGGGGTAGACTCGACTCAAACAGGATAGCTGAGACCCCTTACTCTTAAGCTATCCTTGATCGATTGCTCGTGCATGGTCCTTCGGGTTTAATATTTTGGCCAAGTTTACGATACCTCTCACCCCTATGTTAGGCTGCCAAAATATTTTCTTACGTTTCATTGCTTTTACGCCAAAAAGAAGATGTTCCACACGAGCTCCCGTTTTGCGGTGTGGTGCAAGACCGCTTTTTGTACTAGTTACATGCCATATAACTACACCCACACACACACACACATATGTATATATTAACACTTCCCCTCAAGCTGGAGCATAAATATTATGTTACAATATATTTCACTTGAATCCCACCCAATGCTTTAGTAAACAAATCGGCTTGCAAAAGCTTCTAACATAGGGTTCACATTCTAACATAGACTTCATGTGTACTATATGGATCACATTCTGCAAAAAGCTTCTCTTGAATAAAGTGATAGTCAATTTCAATGTGCTTCGTATCACATAGTAAATTCATCAGAGTGGATTGAGCGAATCCAAGTTCTTCGAACAAATGATTCAACCACACTAGCAAGTAGTGTAAGTCGTAGCCCTGTACTTTGATTCTGCACTATATCGGGCAATCACTGTTTGTATCTTGCTTTTCCTTGACACATGATTGCCTCCAACCATAACCAGTGGTGGACCTACTATTACCAGGGGAACCTTGCCCAATATGTGTTGAAATGTATTTTAATTAGTGGTTATTTCCTTCCATTATTAGTTGGTTTATTTTTGGGTCATGTTGACCATGTTTAATTTCTTATTTATTAGGAGATTATTGTTTTCCTTTTTTATATCTCAGTCTTGTGTATATATAGATTGGTAACCATCTAATAAAATTATGCCTTTGAATCATACGTTTTCTGCATGGTATCAAAGCGACTGCCTAGGACATTTGGGAGACCATGGCTAGTACTTGTTCCAGAAAGGGCAATTCTACCCAAATATTTGAGTTAAGGCGATTAATTGGTCGATCTGAACAGGGTAGATGAGTGTTCTCCAATATTTCACGTCCCTATCTACTAATTGGAAGCGTCTCGATCATCTCTTGGACTACAAGCCAGTTTGTCCCACTGATTCCACTGCTTATAACAAACTGGTTGCTGTAGAAAGGGTTTTTAAATTTCTTGAGGGCCTTCGATCAGAGTATGATCCAGTTCGTAGTCGTGTTTTGGGTATGGATCCTTTGCCTTCCCTTCAGGAGGCCTTTGCTTACATACAGAACGAGGAAAGTCGTCGTTCTACCATGCTTCCACCTACATCTACAGAGAGATCCGCTCTAGTTTCTGCTCCTCATCGAGATGGGAACCATGGTCGTGACACTACGAGTGAGTCCGGTTCTTCTGACAAATCAAAGCAGTTTTGTGACTACTGTAACACCAAATATCACACGAGGGAGACATGCTACAAACTTCATGGTTATCCACAAGGAGGTCGAGGGGGTCGTTCGGGACAGTCTAGGGGTCGTGGTGGACGTGGAGGTTACGTTGGGGGCCGTTGTTCTCGTGCCCATCATACAGAGGTTGTTGATTCCTCCGTTGTTGCTGATATACCTCCTACTTCATCCACTGCATTATCTGCCTCAGATTTGGAGACTCTCCATCGCTTGATGTCTAGACTGGATACACCTACTACTGCCTCATCATCTTTTGCTCATTCAGGTAACTTAGCCTCTTCTGTGAGTGCATTCCATTCTCAATCTAGTCACCCTTAGATTATTGATTCCGGGGCATCTGATCATATGACTGGTTCCTCTTCTGTGTTTTCCGATTATAAACCATATTCAGGACAAGAGAAGGTCAAGATTGCTGATGGAACCGTTTCTTCGGTTTCCGTTAAAGGTTTAGTCCGTGTCTCTCCCTCATTATCTTTATCTTCTGTTTTACATATTCCTAGTTTTGCCAATAACCTCTTATCTATCGGTCGTATTACTCGTGATAAAAATTGTAGCGTCACATTTTCCCCTTCTCATTGTGTATTTCAGGATCTTATCACGAGGAGGACGATTGGCAGTGGTAGAGAGGAGAATGGTCTTTATCTTTTGGAACCGCAGGCACCACCACATCTAGCACATCATACTACTTTTGCCGGCTCTACATCTGGTGATATTATGCTTTGGCACAGACGTCTTGGACATCCTGCCTTTAGTTTACTTCAGTTTTTATTTCCATCGTTATTGTCAAATAAAAATGTATCCACCTTTAGGTGTGAGGATTGTGAACTCGGCAAGCACCACCGTGCTTCTTTTTATCCCAGTAATAATAAAAGTACTGTTCCTTTTGCTCTTATTCATTCTGATGTTTGGGGTGCTTCTAGAACTGTTACTCTTAAATGTCATAGGTGGTTTGTCACATTCATTGATGATTTTTCTCGTGCTTCTTGGGTATACATGATGAAAGAGAAGAGTGAAGTTCACTCAAATCTTTAAAAATTTTCATAAAATGATTTGTACTCAATTTGATGCTCGTGTCAAAATTATTCGGTCAGATAATGGGGGGGAGTATTTTAAATCTGGTCTTGAAGAATATTTCTTGGATCATGGAATAATTCATCAATCATCTTGTACCAACACCCCTCAACAGAATGGGGTTGCTGAGCGTAAGAATAGACATCTCCTAAACACTGCTAGGTCTATGTTATTCTCTGCTCAGGCTCCAAAGTTTTTTTGGGGAGAAGCAGTCTTAACAGCTGCTTATCTCATCAATCGGTTGCCTACTCAAGTCCTCAACAAAAAGTCTCCAGTTGAAGTACTCTCCAGTCCTTCTTCCTTGTTTTCTATCCCTCCTAAAGTCTTTGGTTGTGTGTGTTTTGTTCATAACCATGTCCCAACACGAGGGAAACTTGATCCTCGTGCTATTAAATGTGTTTTTGTTGGTTATTCACCTACACAGAAAGGCTATAAGTGTTACCATCCTCCCACCCGGAGGTGGTATGTCTCCATGGATGTCACCTTTTTCGAGGAACAATCTTATTTCACTCCTCAGACACCTCTTCAGGGGGAGACAAGGAACATAGAAGAGTTGCCTGATAGTGTTGAGGTTGTTACTGCTCCTAGTGATAGACTTGATGTTCCTGTGCCGATGCCTAACGTTACTGTGTCTAATTCATTTGAGATATTGGGGACTATTGAAAATGAGGATGAAATTGATAGAGAGGCAGATGAGGAACCCACCAGCAAAAGAGGAGGAAACCCAGAAAAAGGGGATGTAGTATATCAGCGAAGAACTTGGAGGATGAAAGATAAGACCATTGCTCCAGATCCATCACTTCCAACTCCTTCTCCTGATGAGAACCTAGGTAACTCTGATTCTACTCCTGTTATTAACTCTCCTATCATTGATTCCACTCCTATCATTGATGATCTAGATATTCCAATTGCTGCACGTAAGGGTGTTAGGTCATGTACTCAACATCCTATATCTAACTTTGTCTCTTATAGCCGCCTCTCTCCTTCCCATAAAGCTTTTGTGTCCAATCTTGCTTCTGTGTCTGTACCTAACCATGTACAGGATGCACTCACTGATCCCAAATGGAAACATGCTATGATTGAGGAGATGAAAGCACTCCACAAGAATAGTACCTGGGAATTGGTTAACTTACCTAGAGGGCACAAGACAGTGGGGTGTAAGTGGGTGTTTGCAGTCAAACATAAAGCAGACGGGTTTATTGAAAGGTACAAAGCACGGTTAGTTGCAAAAGGTTTTACTCAAACCTATGAGGTAGATTATGAGGAAACATTTGCCCCAGTTGCTAAGATGAATACTGTGAGAATCCTATTATCTCTTGCTGCAAATTTGAATTGGCCCCTACATCAATTTGATGTGAAAAATGCATTTCTACATGGAGATCTGGCAGAAGAAGTATATATGGATATTCCTCCAGGTTTTGAAGACTCTAAAACCAAAGGGAAAGTTTGCAGGCTTAAAAAGTCTCTGTATGGGCTTAAACAGTCTCCAAGAACATGGTTTGAGAGATTTACTCAAGCTATGTTGAAATATGGCTTTAAACAAAGCCAAGGTGATCATACACTGTTTATTAGACATTCCTCACAAGGGAAAGTCACTGTTCTCATAGTGTATGTGGATGATATTGTCTTGACAGGAGACGATGTGGAAGATATGCAGGAGTTGAAGATATACTTGGCCAACGAATTTGAAATAAAAGACTTGGGAAATCTCAAGTACTTTCTGGGAATTGAGGTGGCTCGAAGCAAACAAGGAATCTTTATCTCCCAGAGAAAATATGTTCTCGATCTTCTCCAGGAAACTGGCATGCTGGGGAGTAAGGCATGTGATACTCCTATGGAAATTAATCAGAAGCTAGGAGATGACACTGATGGAGCAGTGGTTGACAGGGGGTGATAACAGAGATTGGTGGGTAAACTTATTTACTTGTCACATACCCGTCCGGACATCGCTTTTGCTGTAAGTGTTGTTAGTCAATTCATGCATGCTCCACGTGAATCTCACTACAGTGCTGTTCTTCGTATTCTTAGATACTTGAAGTTAGCACCCGGAAAAGGATTGTTTTTCGGTGTACATGATCATCTTCAGGTGGAAGGTTATACAGATGCAGACTGGGCAGAGAGGTCTACCTCAGGATATTGCACCTTTGTTGGAGGAAATCTTGTTACCTGGTGTAGCAAGAAACAGGCCGTTGTATCTAGATCGAGTGCTGAAGCGGAATTCCGAGCTATGTCTCAAGGAATTTGCGAACTATTTTGGATAAAAATTCTTTTGAGAGATCTTAGACTTGAGACTACAGATTCAATGAGGTTGTACTGTGATAATAAAGCAGCCATCAATATTGCACATAATCCAGTACAACATGATCGAACTAAGCATATTGAAATTGACAGACACTTCATCAAGGAAAAATTGAGCAGTGGAGTGATATGTATCCCATTTGTGAAGTCTAGTGAACAACTGGCAGATGTTCTCACCAAAGGTCTTGGAAGCAGGAATCATCATTACTATCTTAGCAAGCTGGGCATGAGAGATATCTTCGCACCAGCTTGAGGGGGAGTGTTGAAATGTATTTTAATTAGTGGTTATTTCCTTCCATTATTAGTTGGTTTATTTTTGGGTCATGTTGACCATGTTTAATTTCTTATTTATTAGGAGATTATTGTTTTCCTTTTTTATATCTCAGTCTTGTGTATATATAGATTGGTAACCATCTAATAAAATTATGCCTTTGAATCATACTTTTTCTACAATATGTACCAATGTAATCGTCTCCTCGTATGTGACCATGGTCCATGTACAACAAACCAAGTCCTGGAGCTCCTTTTAAGGTATTTGAATTATTCCAATGGGTGGTCTGAGGATAGGCAATAATCTGGCTAATTGCACTGACTGCAAATGCAAGTTAGGTAATTAAGCTTCCCCACTAGACACTTGTATTATCCTAGATCATAAAATAACTCCCCATAACCTGGTAGTAATTTGGTTTTGGGATCTGTAGGAATATCCAAAGGGCTTAGACCCCAACTTACTTGTCTCAGATAGGAGATCACTGGAATACTTTCTAGAACAACTAATGCAAAAGTGGCCTCTTTGAAAGCTACTTGAAGTATTAATCAGAAATTTCAATAACACATGCACACAAATACGCATGCCGGAAAAATTGCAGTGAGTGCGACTGTGGGCCTGTGGCCCTAATATTGCACTCTTTTTTCAGAGTTCGATCAATGAAAGTCGCTGAACCCGAGTCCTTGAATTCTTAATCTATGTGGGATATAGAAGACTCTGGTCTGAAGTCATTTGGAATTTGGGATTTGAATGCTAAGTTGGACCACAATGGCATATGATTTTGAAGCTCAGTGTAATGAACTCAAGCACTTCTTTGCTTTGTGTTCAAGCACTTGTGATCTTAACCCCGGTATTAAACTTAGAGTCTCTTATCTTGATGAAATATACGTAATGGGATTTCATGGGCTTGCAATCTTTAAAGCTTGTTTTATCGTCTGTATATCGTTTGTAAAAGTTATGGTTTCTCCATTTCTTACATGGTCTCTCTTCAATTTCCTACAACTGGCGTGGCTGGTTCATACATGGTATCACGTTTACTATTGATTCCTCTTCATATGCACATTCTAGAATACCATTTATCTTATCTTATCTTATCTTTTTTTTTTAAAAAAAAAAACAAATTGTTATTTATTTATTTATATAAACGTTTATCTTTTGCCAAAAGTGAAAGCAATGTTAATTGCATACTGCTTCATATTTAAAGCTAGTTTGATAACCTTCAAATTTGAGAAATGCATTAAATTATTCATTACGTATGCAAACACAGGATTTGGCAGGAAATGGGACTGAGGAGTTGAATCTAGAGGGGAAAGTTGTTGTTCCTGGGTTCATTGACTCCCATGTGCACTTGATTTTTGGAGGACTCCAGGTACCAGCAATCCCAGCATCTGATTTAGTTTTATGATTTATCTACTAGAAAATGTGCTATTTTTGACTATTAGAAATCTCCCAAGTATATTCAAAAGTTCTGGTTTTGACAATTTGCTGGAGTGACATATGTTTAGTTTCTTTGTGGCTTGTGCATCCTTCTTTGAAGAGATGGGTACAGTATTAGCTTCAATCTTGTGAAGCTTTCTTTTTCAGTTATAAGTTTTCAATTTCTTTGACTATAGTAATCTTTCACTAAATTTTCAATAAATACTATGGTCATCTATGACTTTTGTTTGAAGGATATTGCTTTTTGTGCCATTGTAGATTTGTGATACAGAGCACTGAACATCTTATTTTTGGCACGATGTTCTCTACTAGATGCAACTGGCTTATATTTAGCAATATATGCTTAATTGGCTGGTATATCATAGAACAGTAGAGGCGAGTGATTAAGTTGGCTGGCTTATATTTGAGTTCAATGGAATGAAGAACTTGAAAACATAAAGCAAGAGCAGAGGAACTTGAAGAGAAAATAAGGGAAGTCCTATGCAAAAATCGCACCTAAGCTTGTAGACGATCTCAACTTACTTATCTTTAATAGTCCACACCAGCTTTGAAGAGGTTCTACTGCATCACTTGTTTTGAAGTTTGATATACACTGTTGGGCCCATTCTCTAACAACTCATGCTTTTGGAATAGATGGTAATTTAACATGGTATCAGAGCCTTGATCGATTCTCCATCCCTGCTTTGTTGTGCATATTTGCACTTTGTTATTTGACTCCACTATGATAGAGTTTGGTTAGTTTGCTCTCCACGTGCAAATCGGGGTTGCACGTGAGGGAGGGTGTTGAAGCTTGATATACATTGTTGGAGATGAACAAGATTCAAAGATAGAGAGGAGATCATGTTAATATGTATGTATAATTGTAGATGTATATGAATCCATGAATTGTTAATCATGATGTACCCATATTCATTCACAACTGCATATACTTTTCTAATTAAAATATCTAACTTACGATTAAAACCCATAAAAGAAACAGAGTGATAAATTGATCATGTAGCATTGACATGTATTTGGAAGGAGATTCGAGTATTTATCCTCATTTCCCAATATTCCTTTTCTACAGTCAAATATTTGAAATCTTTCTGTTGTTTTGTTAATTATACTTGTTAGAGGATAATGAGTCATTTATTAGGGCATAGGTCATTAGTTGTGTCGGCCCTAGTGGGTATTTTGGTTATTTCCCTTTCATGTTATTGCCTATATAGGCATCTCTTGTATTCATTGTTAATTCATTCCATATACAATGCATTTACATGGTATCAAAGCATAAAATCCACCCACGATAGCTCTCCACTATATTTCGGCTACCGGTGAGAGGTTGCTCGCCGTCTGCTGGATCCCTACCATCTTACAGTAGCCACCTTATTGTTCATCGTTGCCGACCCATCGTGTGAGGGTTGAGAGTCCCTAAAATTGCCGGAAAAAAGGTTTCAATCAATAGTTCATCGTGTAGATCCAACTATTATTGTTCACCCATCACTGTTCACAACAGTTATTGTTCATAAAAGAGTTTGGTAAAAGATGATTCTATTATTTACACAATAGGTTTATATAGAGTTACAAGAGAAAACAAGAAAAGAAATAACATAAAGACATTAAAAGATAAAAATAACAATAGTCAACATGACCCAAAAATATATCTCCTAATCACGTATATAATTGCATAATTAACTGCTTAATTTCAACACTCCCCCTTAAGCTGGGGCGAAGATATCGACGAGTCCAAGCTTGCAAAGAGAAGACTGAAGTAGACCAGGACCAACAGACTTAGTGAACATATCAGCAGTCTGGTCACGTGATGACACAAACATTGGGGTGATGACCCCTGATCGAACCTTTTCACGAATAAAGTGAATATCGACTCTATGTGTTTGGTTCTCTCATGAAGGACAGAATCTGATGATAACGTAATAGCAGACTTATTGTCACAGAACAAAGATGATGAGTCCTTCACAGGAAAGCCCAATTCCTCAAGGAGAGAGCGAAGCCAGAGAATTTCACAAGTTCCCAGAGCCATGGCACGATACTCAGCGTTAGCGGAAGAACGCGAGACAACAACCTGTTTCTTACTTTTCCAAGATATGAGATGATCACCATAAAAAGTACACAACCCAGAAGTAGATCGTCTGTCACTCTTTGAGCCCGCATAATCAGCATCAGTAAAACAGGAGAGCCCTGCTTGCGCTCCTGCTTTAAAGAACAAACCAAAACCAGGACAGGTCTTAAGGTAGCAGAGGATATGATACACAACATCCAAGTGAGAAGAGCGGGGTGAATGCATAAACTGGCTCACAACACTGACAGCAAATGTCAGATCCGGTCTTGTATTCGTCAAATAGATGAGACAACCTACAAGACGCTGATATACCGAGGAATCCGGTAACAGTTCACCTAACTCAGTAGACAATTTTAGGTTAGGATCCATCGGAGAGGATGCTGGTCTACACCCAAGCATACCTGTATCTTGAAGAAGGTTAAGAGCATACTTTCGCTGGGATAAGGAGATACCCTGGCGAGACCGAGCTACTTCAATACCAAGAAAATACCTTAGAGACCCTAAATCCTTAACATCAAATGACGTCCCAAGATCACGCTTTACAAGAATAATACCTGAAGCATCATCACCTGTGATGATAATATCATCGACATACACTGAGAGAATAATACATTGTCCGTGGGAGTTGCGCCGAATAAAACAAGTATGATCTGAATGGCAGCGGATAAAACCCATAGTAAGAATTACCTCACTGAAACGACTAAACCATGCAGGTGGAGACTGTTTCAAACCATAGAGAGACTTCCGGAGACGACAAACTTTCCCAGAACACTCCCCCTGAGGGCGAAAACCAGGCGGGGGATCCATGTAGATAGTCTCAGAGAGGTAACCATTAAGGAATACATTCTTAACATCCAGCTGATGAAAAGGCCAAGAATAGGACGGCGTAAGGGAAACCAGAAGATGGACAATGGTTAGCTTAGCCACAGGAGCAAAAGTAGCACCAAAATCCTTACCAGGAACCTGAGTAAAGCCCTTAGCGACAAGCCGGGCTTTATACCGATCAACAATGCCATCTGACAAATATTTAACAGTGAAGACCCACTTACAGCCAACAGTACGCTCACCAGCAGGAAGAGTAACAAGATCCCACGTCTGATTGTCCTGAAGAGCACTCAGTTCTACTTTCATAGCAGCCACCCATTTAGGATTCTGAAGAGCTTCATGAACTGACCGAGGAATTGGAATTGAGTCAACTGTACTAACAAAAGAGCCAAAATCTGATGACAGTCCCTGGTAAGAAATATACTGAGAAATGGGATGATTAGTACTATGAGAAACAAGAAAGCGGAAAGGTGGACGGCGAACACGGGTGGGATAACGAGGAGGGGGAACAATATCATAAACAACATCAGGAGGTACATCAGAAACTAAAGGAGAAGAGGAGATACCTGAGTCCGGAGAAGAAGCTGACAGGGGAGCAGGAGCGTGCTGACGCCTAGAGTAAACCTGTAATGGAGCACTAGAAACAACAGGTGGAAGAGACTCAAAAATAGGAACCGAACGAGATTGAACAGAAATATCCTCCACCACAGGTTCCACAGACGCTGGAAGAGTGGAAGAACCTGGATAAAAAGGAACAGTTTCGAGAAAGGTAACATCCAGAGAATTATAGAAATGGCGCATGAGAGGATCAGAGCAGCAATACCCTTTAGACATGGGTGAGTACCCTAGAAAAACACAACGAACTGCCTTATCAATAAGTTTGGTACGGGTAGGACTTTTATTTTGGACAAAGCAGTTACAACCAAACACCTGGGGTACAATAGGAAAGAGAGTGCTACCAGGTTTAAGGACATGAAGAGGTGCCTTTCCAAGGACATGGCTCGGAGTACGCTTAATAAGATATGTAACAGTAAGAACAGCCATGTCCCAAAAATATTTAGGTACTCCCATACCACATAAGAGACATCTAACTACAGACATGATAAGGCGGTTCTTTCGTTCTGCCACACCATTCTATCCTGGAGTGTAAGGACATGTAAGTTGTTGAAGTATACCATCCTTATTAAGGGCACCCCTAAACTCATCAGTGATATATTCACGTCCATTATCAGAACGAATATTACGCACAATAGTATGATACTGAGTTTTAACCATTTATAAAAAATTTCTAAAGTGAGAAAAGACTTCAGACTTTTTCTTCAAAAGATAAACCCAAGTACAACGGGTGTAATCATCGATAAATGTGACATAATATCTGTGTTGGGACAAAGCCGTGGTAGGTGAGGGACCCCATACATCAGAATGAATAAGGTCAAAAGCACTAGGTGCTCGGTGCATGCGAGGTATGTAAGAGGTGCATGTATGCTTTGACAATTTACAAACCACACACTTACAATTATAATCTTTGCAAGCTTTATTTAACTGTGGGAATAACCAACACAAATATTGAAAATTTGCATGTCCTAAATCGGGCATGCCACAAATCCAAAGTTTTAAGAGAAAAAACATAAGTATTCGAATTTGGTAAGACACAATTATTGGAACTAGAAGAAACAGTAGCTTGCAGGCTGGAAGAGGACACCCTGGTTGAAGGAGGATCACCAAAGTAGTAGAGGCCGTCACGCTCATGCCCCCTGCCAAAACTCTTCTTCGAAGTCAGGTCCTGCAGATAGCAACAATTGGGTAAGAACACAACTGCACAATTATGATCTTTGGCTAACCGATTTAACAGACAGAAGATTGTAAGCAAAATTAGGAATAAAGTAGACAGATGAAAGAGTAATATTAGGAGATAAATAGGTGTCACCCTGACTGTGAACAGACACAGATGATCCATCAGCAATACGAACTGACTGATCAATGGAAGTAAATGGAGAAACAAAGGAAGAGAACTCACCAGTCATATGATTACTGGCACCGGAGTCCAGAATCCAAGTAGGATGGGTAGACTTACCATAAAGAGCAGTTGGAGTACCTGTAGCAATAGCAGTTGTATGTCCGGGAACAGAGGAGGAGGTAGTGCCAAGGCCCAATTGTGACTGCAGCTGGGCAATTTGGGACTGAAGCTCAGTATAATCTGGTGACGGTGGAACCATTTCAACAATAGCTCCAGCACGAGGAGCACCTCTCCCACGACCCACACCCCGAGCCTTATTATATTGTTGTTTTAACTCAAGATGAAGGTCAAAACAACGATCAATAGTATGACCAAGCACACGACAGTGCTGGCAATATGGACGATTACCTGTAGGACGAGGACCTAAGGGAACACCACTAGGAGGACGAGGTCCGAAAGTACCAAAAGGAGAGCGTGAGCCCGGGCGGGCAGCAAAAGCCATCTGATCAGAGACTGGAGGAGCAGGCACAGTCGGCGGTGCTAAAATGCGACGGCGACGCTCGTCACCTCAACAATAGCAAAAGCCTCAAATAAAGAAGGCATAGGAACAGTGTTTAAAATCTGGGTACGCAGGGCCTCGAACTCAGGTTTTAGACCCATAAAAAATTGGTAGGTATGCCGACGGTCGAGATGTTTAACTTCAACATCACCATCATTAGGGAAATCACTGATGGGTTCATATTGGGCTAACTCCTCCCACCGGGTCTGCAAATAGCTAAAGAATTCAGAAACAGAATGACCTAAAGTAGCCTGAGAGGCATAAGAGATGTCATGGTAAAGCTCAAAAACTTATGAATCAGAGTGGGCATGGGCATACATCTTCTTTAAAGCTGTCCAAAGCCCATGAACAGTGGTGTGATACATAAACATGTGGTATATTGACTCCTCCATCGAATTAAACATCCACCCCAAAATAATACAGTTATCAGAAAACCATTCTTCATACTTAGCATCAATTTCTGCCGGTTGGGGCTCCTTGCCAAGTAACCACCCAATCTTCCGTTTTCCGCCAAGGTAAAGACGAAGGGAATTGGACCAAGCATGGAAATTCTTCCTGTTCAGGACGACACTAGTAACCCATTGAGCGGGGGTTGGATGAGAGAGATTCAGACGAGCAGGGGTAGGAACAGTGGTTGAAGCACTGGACTTAGCGGGATCACCCATGGCAGCAGTAAGAGAGAATAACTCCAAGGAGTGGACAGCCGGTAGACAGCGGTAGACTTAGACAGGGGTATAACTCCAAGGAATGGACAGCTGGTAGACAGCGACGGACTTAGACGGGGGTATAACTCCAAGGAGTGGACAGCCGGTAGACAGCGGCAGACTTAGACGGGGGTAACCAGAGACGTGGTTACCCGACGAGACGACGAGAGAGGATGGAAAGTGCTAGGACATCACTCACATGCCCACGAAGGGCAGAAGATGCAGCTGAGGGGCTGTTGGACCAAGCCGAGGGGCTTGGGGGCTGCGCCGCAGAGAGGAGGGGGCTGGTAGGCTGTGCCGCAGGTGGTAGGGTTCTGTGGCTAGGGTTTGAGGAGTAGGTGGTGGTGTCGGTGGTAGTGGACCGGTGGTGGGTTGGTGTTGGCGGTGGTAGCGATTAGGGTTAGGACCAAAGGCTCTGATACCAAAAAGAGTTTGGTAAAAGATGATTCTATTCTTTACACAATAGGTTTATATAGATTTACAAGGGAAAACAAGAAAGAAAATAACATAAAGACATTAAAAGATAAAAATAATAATGGTCAACATGACCCAAAAATATATCTCCTAATCACGGATATAATTGCATAATTAACTGCTTAGTTTCAACATTCATCAATACTGTTCACAACAATTATTGTTCATTAGCTGTTCATTGGTACCGTTCATCGGTGTTTGATGCAGGACACTTGACTAAACAATGAATATTGATGGAAAATTGAAGAACAAAGAAGAAAGATAAAAGTCTTGGAATCCACCCAGACAAGAACTCTTGGAATCGACCAAGACCTTAATCCTTCTAAGCAAAAACTCAATTTTTATTCATTATAAACTATCGAATACAAAAGCTTGGTACCGTATTTATAGTGAAATAGAAGACTCCTAATCTAGGAAAATTCTTAAAATCTAAAACTTCCTAATATATAATATCCTTAATAGATACTAATTCCTAATCAGTATTTATTCTTTAAATAAAAACTTCCTAAACCTAAATAAACAAATAAAGTACAATATCCTCCTGGATCAAAGACTATAATTACGAAAATCTTCTTTTAATCCCCATCAGTGTTGCTCCCTACTTTGTCTTTCTTTGCCGACTCACCGTTTAGAGGCAAGAGAGTCGTTTTGATTGCCAATCACCCTTGTGAGATTGAGAAACCTTAGCCAACTTCTTTGCAAAGTTGAGAAACCATTGTTAAGAGAGAGAGAGAGAGGAAATTGTACGAGAGAAAGTGACAACTTGACCTCAAATGTCACACAGCCAACACACACACACGCGCGCGCACATATATATGTATATTCATGAGAGTTATATATATAATTACATAAATATCCTTATATTCTAACACTCCCCCTCAAGCTGGAGCATAGATATCTATCATTCCCAGCTTGTTACAAAGATCATAGAAAGGTCCATTATTTAAGGCCTTAGTAAAAATATCTCCTAACTGAGCATTAGACCTAACAAAAGACGTAACAATTTGTTTTCTCATGACCATACTCTGATAAAATGGCAGTCAACTTCAATATGCTTGGTCTTCTTTTGAAACATTGGATTGCTGGCAATGTACATGGCTGCTTGATTGTCACAATACATTTTCATAGGTTATCACTCAAGGATCCCATATCTTGCAAAATAGACTTTACCCATAACAACTCGCACGCAGTATGAGAGCCATAACTCTATATTCAGCTTCTGCACTTGATCTTGCAACAACATTTTGCTTTTTTACTCTTCCAACTTACTAGATTATCACCAACAAAGACACAAAGACCTGAACTGAACGTCTATCTAGATGATCTCCAGCCCAACTACCATCTGAGAAACCTACGATTTCTAAGTTATTCGAAGGTTTTAACACCAAACCCTTACCAGGGGTGCCTTTCAAATACCTCAGAGAGCGACATACTGTCTCCCAATGTTGTTTCTTGGGATTCTGCATAAGCTGATTAACAACTCCAACAGAAAAAGTGATGTCCGGTCGTGTCACAGTCAAATAAATCAACTTCCCCATAAGACGTCTATATCTTCCAGCATCCTCAAAATCTTCTCCATCATCCTTACTAAACTTTATATTCAAATCTATTAGAGTGTCAACATAGGAAAGGGAACTACTGAATGAGACTTTGGTTAGAACCTATCATTCCTGTCTCTTCTAGGAGGTCGAGTACATATATCCTTTGAGACAATAATATCCCTTCTTTAAACCTGATTACCTCAATACCTAAGAAATAGCGTAGTTGTCCCAAATCCTTCATATGTAAGCCGTAGATGTGTGGTACTTGTATTTGGTTTGACCACTGCAGATTGGTCACATACAGTACCTCCTTGGCTCCAAAAGGGTTGTTTGCGTGTGTTGGTTGTTGGTTAAAGGCCAATTTTGTGGGTTGCTAGTGCGCTTGTTATGTGCGATAACCCATATTCAACTGCTACAATACCCTTGATGTTCATGTTCATTCCCAACTTCAGTTTGAGGGGGAGCATGGTGGAGGGGTGCCCTAGGCCAAGGCTGTGGTGATTATATTCTAATCTTCTTCGTAAGATTGAGAGTGTTTGTTGCGAATCTTCTTTGTAAGATTGAGAGTATTCCCTTACCGATCGTACTGTGAGATTGAGAAAACCCTAGCCTCTTCATCATTTATGAAGTTGAATGAATCTTGTTCCTTTGACAATCTCATTCATGAGATTGAGAGGATCCATCGTATAGGTTGTTGTCGTTCATTAGTTACAGGCTTCAGATTGGATCGTTGTTCAACGATCATTGTTCAGTTGTAAGTTGCGTTGCCAACCCATTCAGTGAGGTCTAGAGTTATCTGTGCTGACTCAATGGGGTTGAGAGTTTGTTTTTTCGGTTGTAATCTTCTTTTCAAACTTTAGTTGTAATTTTCATTACCACCTTCAGGTTGAGGGGGAGTGTTAGACGATAAATTAGTCATTTAGTATATTAGGGCTTAGATCATTAGGTATGTCAGCCCTTGTCAGTATTTTGGTAACATGACTGGGCTCTGACAAAACTTGTGTTAGAGAGAGAAGAAGAAAAAACACACAATAGAAAATACATGATATATTTATATACGTACATATATATATATATATATATATAGAGAGAGAGAGAGAGAGAGAGAGAGAGAGAGAGAGAGAGAAGAAAAGAAGAAGAAGAAGAAATGATCGTGTCGATTATCAAGTTGTGTTTAATGTAACCCCATTAAAATCAATGTAGATAGTGATGAGTAGTGTGTTGGATCCCTGGAGAATTCCGGATTGAATCTATGGAGTTGTTTGAGAAATAGTTGGTGGTTAGATTGTGATGATCATACTTGGAATCTAAAGACTACAATGTAAAAGCAACTCTAGCTATTTAAATGTAAATGAGAAGGTTTTGAAATGACGTGAAAATGGATGAAGTTGAAACCTAAAGTGTTTTGAATCCACTTCTAACCATTTAGACATTTGGAAAATCATATCTCTTCACTAGTTAACTCATGAACTTGAAAAGAACTCGTAGACTACAAGACTATGAAGATCTAGGAAGAAATGCCATTCAAATACTAGCATGACCCATCTTTGATAGGAATGATTTGTCCACCCTACACTAAACCAAAAAAGAAGTTAAACTAAATTGGTGGTACAAATCATCTTCTCTATGCATGAACAATATTTCATATTTAAATCACAACAATGAAGCATTATTGTGTAACCCTTACACTAGAGATAACATAAATCAAGCATAAAAGGATTTGAGAAAAGATAATTTTATTCCTTTACACTCCCATGTATATATAGTCTTACAAAGAGAGAATAAAAGGGAAGGAAATCAACCACAATAAAAGAAAATAAATGGAAATAAATAAGGTCAACATGACCTAAGATAGAATGACTAATAAAGGAAGGAAAATAAATGAGAAAAGCAAAAATATCTCCAACACTCCCCCGCAAACTGAAGATGGGAATAAACCATGGAAGTTTGGAATGATAAGGTTACAACAAGACTGTTCATGAAAGTTGGCAAGAGTGGGAAACACCATCCACCAATAGAGGGCGAGCCTGTGGGAATGATCATCCACAATAAATCACCAAAAAAGCCAACTTCTTGTTCAAACAAGTAACAGTGGTTGCAACAATAGACCTAAATCTTGAAGGGTTCGAACCACCATAATATACTCCACCACTCCCCCTGAAAGGGCTAGCCGAAGGATGGACAAAGCCTGAATGGGACTGGCCTAGGGCTGGACAAGGCCCGAAAGGGCTGAACCTGTGTTGGACAGGGCACGAAAGGGCTGACCTTGGGCTGTACAGGGCTTGAAGGGGCTGGACGAGACTTGTAGGGTAGTAGGCGTAGGGAGGGTTGTCGGACGGAGGCTTTAAGCCAAAAGCAAAGCGATGTCCGGCCGGCGATGGGTTGCCACCCGCCGAAGGTGGAAGCGGGGAAACAATGCCAAAATCGAATTTGGCTCTAGTACCAAAAAGGATTTGGGAAAAGATAATTTTATTCCTTTACACTCTCATGTATATCTAGTCCTACAAAGAGAGAATAAAAGGGAAGGAAATCAACCACAATAAAAGAAAATCAATGAAGGTCAACATGACCCAAGATAGAATGACTAATAAAGGAAGGAAAATATGTACAAAATTATCTCCAACAAGCATGAATAGAGTTCTTTCACACCGTACAACTTTATCAGACAAGAAAGAAATCAAAGCATGTAAGAATATAAGATTTAAAATGCAATTACATAGAGTAAATGTAACACCCGTACCCGGAAAAGAAGATTAAAGTGATATTAGTATGTATTAATTAATGATAATTAATGCATAAAATGATTTAAGATGGGGTTATGAACCCACAGGTAAAAAGGTGTTCAAATGCAGACATGAATGAAAGTCCTGTGATAAGTAGGATTGGTATAAATGTGGGGCCCAATAAGGTCTAATTAAAGTAATTTGCATTTTGATGTTATTATATGTTTATATGATTACTTGTTTTAAAGTTTAACGATATTGTTATGTTTTATGATGGTTTAAGGGGACCAGTTTGGGTACCCGTGTGATGGTGTGAGGGCGTATTTTAGTACAATTTATAATTGGTAGGTTTAATAACAACCTCACACTATATGTGGGACCACATTTGGGACCCACATGGGACGTAGATTAAATCCATTTAGAAAAGGTGGATAGTTAACATAATTAACATGAGGTTTCATAATAAAGCTTAACGAAAATTGGGGGAGCTAAATGAAAATAGTGCAAAAGTGTGACAACACATATGCATGCCTTGCATTTGTGTCTCACAAGTGTCAAACAAGCTGGATTTACACAAATTGGGAGAACCAAAAGCTCTCAAGTCGGCGACGGTTTTCTCGACGACGTTTCTTGCAGCTCCTTCGCCGTTCGACGTCGGATTTACGATTCGAGACCATATTTGGTCTCGTGGAGGTAAGAGGATCGCATGCATATCCTTTATTTTCATTTTCGGTAACGTTTTGCAGGCGACCGTTCTTGATAGATGACGTTTGATGTACCAAAACTATGTACGAATTACACCGGTAGGATTTGAAGAAATTTACAAGAGGTTGGGATTTCTAAGCTTAGTTTGCTTGTAAATCGAAGAGGTGCATGTTCTAATCCCAAAATTGGGTGTTTAGATGTGTTGATATGATAATTGTTGGTTTAGAATGCTTAATTCATGCCTATGTAGCTTTGATTATGATGAATTTGGGTAAAAGCATGTCAATAATGTGAAATTGCTATGCTTATATGTTAAGTTGCTTAAATGCTTATATGGATCAAAGGGAAGTCGAGTAGTGGTCACCATTTATAGGTCCCATATATAAGGGATAGGAATCCCTCAAGAGAAAGGGCGTGGTGACGACCACAATGAAATGCCGGGACGCCTTCGGGGTCACAAGAGTGTGTGTGTTGCGCTATATGCGCCCAAAAGTGAGAAAGATTCGGGGTAAGAAGGACCCGGGGGTGGTGACTGGAGTTACTTGACTTTTCGGAAATCATTTTGTGGATGTTTATAATGATTATTGCATCACGACCAGCTCAACAACCACCTCAAGGAAGGGAGCAACGTCAGGGATGTTATTTTCAACTTAACCTAGGGGAGACCACTGTCGCTAATATAAATAATTGTATTAGAATTGTAAATAGTCAAGTATATTTTAAAACAACAAAAATAATTACACTTAAGTGTCCAAAATTACATTTAATTCATTTACACAACTAGGACCCAAATAACTCAAACCCATATGGTACTCTAATGTGCTCCAATTTGACTGCTACCAGTGGTACCTGCATCTAAAATAACACACGGGGAAGTATACAATATGACAGGAATAATAAAGGTTCAAAAGTACAATGAACAACCATGATGACATTAGCAATTGCTAGGATCAAATAAAAAAGACCAAATCACACAACCCAACCGATCACACAAATTACCCGCTCACCCCAGGAGCATCATACTAAGTTCCTCTTGGTAACATACCAAGAAGAGCCACCAACCTCACCTCACCCGTCACCATTCCTCGATCCTTGAGGCCTGTTGGATCTTGGTAGGTGCTCATTGCTCATGTACCCTTCAGTTCCACAGCATTTAGCCAAAATAATATTTTAATAACATTTAACCAAAAAGACAGATTCCAATAGAAAGGCAACATAAGCAAATAGAGTACAAATATGGATGACAAGGAAAATACTCCGGAGATTTAAGAGCACACAACCCCGTACCTTAAAAATGATGTTGAGTAATTCCCAAACTCTTCCTATTTTCTACTTCTTTTATTTCTCTTTCTTTCATATATATATATGTTGCTGTGTGAGAGAAAGAGAGAGATCAAGAGAGATAGTGCAAAGCTGTTCCCATTGCTCTTTGTAGTCCTTCCCAAAACCTGGACACAAAACGTGTATCATGATCCGATACTATAGATACTGGTGCCCCATATGTAATCTCACAATCTCTTTGACATAATGTAATACCCTGCATTTAATTTTCCCAATTTTTTTTAATAAAAAATATACCGATTTAGGAATTTTTAACTGTGTTAAAATACATGTGTGTGCGCGTGGTGGTGTGAGTGACCACACGGGATAATTTCTAGGGGCAACTTGGGCCCAAAGAAAATGTGCACAGTGTGTGCATATGTGCTGTGCGTGTGTGTGGGTGTGCCGTGAGTGTGTGTGAATGTGGAATTTTTTACCCAAAGCATCAACAGTGGGGTAATAATTCCCTAACCCATCACTGTTTTAACTTATTTCCCAAACCCATCACTTTTCTATAAGTCGCGACTTCAACTAGCGATTTCAGCCTGAAATCGCGATTTCAAGTAGCGACTTTATCTAAGACAGAAATCGCTACTTGAAGTAGCGATTTCATCAGCAGCTAAATTCCCAGCAGTCTGTCCATTGCAGCAGCTCCCTGCTATATATCCAACATATTTATATTTGCAGAGTTGAACCACCAAGTATTATTAATCCAACATAATTAATCCAATTACAATGTGTATTTGTAAAAAGTGAGAGAGAGTGGGAGAGAGATAGAGAGATAGGTGTGAGAGAGTGGGAGAGAGATAGAGAGTGCGAGAGAGTGGGAGAGATAGAGAGATAAGATAGAGAGTGCGAGAGAGTGGGAGTGGGAGAGAGATAGAGAGATAGGTGCAAGAGAGTGGGAGAGAGATAGAGAGTGTAAGAGAGTGGGAGAGAGATAGAGAGTGGGAGAGATAGAGAGATAGAGAGAGTGAGGGGGAGAGAGATAGAGAGTGCGAGAGAGTGGGAGAGATAGAGAGTGCGAGAGAGTGGGAGAGATAGAGAGATAGAGAGAGTGAGGGGGAGAGAGATAGAGAGAGTGGGTGATACAGAGAGTGGGAGATAGAGATAGAGAGAGAGTGGGAGAGATAGAGAGATAGAGAGAGAGTGAGGGGGTTAGAGATAGAGAGAGTGGGTGATAGAGAGAGTGGGAGATAGAGATAGAGAGAGAGTGGGAGAGATAGAGAGATAGAGAGAGAGTGAGGGGGAGAGGGAGAGAGAGAGAGAGTGGGTGATAGAGATAGAGTGAGAGAGAGAGAGTGGGAGAGATAGAGAGAGAGTGAGGGGGAGAGAGATAGAGAGAGATAGTGGGAGAGAGATATAGATGTATAGATTAAATTTTTTTTACATATATGCAAATGTGTAACTATTTGTTTATAATACATCAAAAAACAAAGGTGTAATTATTTTGTGGATCCTATGGACTATCTTTGTTTATAATGTGTCCCACACCACGGAACCCTCTTCGTTCTCTTAGGCCTACCCTCTGCCTGTGGTGGATCCTCCACGAGTGGAACCTTCTCACGTGGCTGGATGACCTGCGATACCCCTCTCCCTCTGCGGCCATGACGACCTCTACCCCTAGCGTAAACTGAACGTATCGGAGGTCGTCGCTGAGACTCGGCCTGTGTCAAAACCTCATCCTGTGTCTCTGCCATGGGGGTATCATGTCCAGTCGTCTCTCTCGCCTCCACATGCATCTCCTCCGCCCCTACCTGCGTCAAACTCTCCACCATCATCACCATCGCCTCGAACTGTGAATCTGTATGTGGTAGCGGGATCGACGATGACGACGGTGCATCTGTACATGTGTACTGTGGGATGGAGAAGTCACGGATCGGAGATATACGGAACTGAGAGCCCCCTGGAGTGAAAGGCCTATAAACGTCGTCTGTATCATCATATGCATACACAGTAGGACCCTGATCATCTGGTGTATGTAGCTCAGACTCAGAGTGTGTAGATGGGTCTGTCTGCTCCTGAGACTGAGACTGAGACTGAGGCTGAGTATGATGATGAGGCTGAGGATGAGGATGAGGCTGTGGCTGAGGATGCGTCTGAGGCTGAGGCTGAGGCTGAGGCTCTGAGACGCGGGGCACGAATACTGTGGAAGATGGAACACCCCCGTTTAAACGTCGGTCCTCATGAACAGCCTGTAATGAATGCTCACTAATAGTACGAATCTCCTCCAATGCCGCCATCACCTCTGGAGGGACGGAATGAGGGCCGCCTGCTGCTAAACTAGCCAACACCGATCGTGCAACCTCATACACACGAGTCACACCATCCTCCTGAAAAACAAATGGAAAGTTTAATTAAGTATTCCACATTTTATGCCAAGTGCAGGATGGAAATTTTATATGTTGTACGATAAGTAAAACATCTCACCAGAACGCCGCGAATCGTACCGACTGGCGGGAAGCCAACAATTGGTGGATCTCTAACTGGTCCAATCAGTCTACGTGTAATGCGGCTATACCATCTCATATATGGGTCTGAGGCAAGCATCTGAGCTGCATCTGGAATACCTACCATAACATGCTGTAGCCGATGGTCCCAGAGCTCTACATACTCCCTATGGAAGTGACTCCAGTCGGTATTCGCATGACCACGTCGATCAATGCGATGTAATGTCCTCATAGTGTTACATGGCTCTGGGACTACCTGCCTCATCCCGAACTGTCTCATCACTCTGTCGGGATGATGCCACTCAACCATGGCGTACATGATCAACGGACATCTGGCCATCCATTTGCCCTGCCCAGCTCGACAGTACGGAGGTAACGAAGCGACAAGCTCAGCACTGTACGGCTGCCAAATCATCTATGAAAAATATATAAAAAATTAGCAACTTGAACAATAATGCAAATAACGGTTTAACTCTGCACATTATTTACCTGCTCGGGCCTCATCTGATCCAACTGGTCCCGAAAGTGACGCTGGACATGAGTAGGCACATCCCGAACTGAGAATCGGGTCAACCACCTAAAGTAATGACAAAATTGTTAGCACTTAAATGAATGTACGAGTAATGAATTCAAATAATGTATAAAACAATGTAAGTATACCTACAACCCAATGGACCATCCTCTGGTACAGCTGCTGGTAAGGGGACTGGTCGGATATGGGTCAATATCTCCCATGCCCAAAGCTGCGATTGATAATAATTGAGTTAAGTTATGTATGATAGACTGAACAATCGTAAAAGATGCGTAATTCACAGAATTTACATAACAAATAACCTGTAAAAGTATAAGCGGGCCGGATATCTCAACAGCGGTACGATGAACTGCAGCACACAACTCACGGTATAGATATGCCAATGCTGCACTGCCCCAGCTATAGCCAGCATCAAAGTGTCGTAGATGTGGTAGATATATAAGGCTGACCTTGTTCCCAGACTTGTCTGGGAACAACGACCCTCCTATCAACATCATACAATAACATTGAGCCATCTGCTGAATAGTGGCGTTGTCGGCATGCTGAGCGATCTGGGGAGTGAAATGGTCCCGTATCGTAGTCAGTCGCAGTGAAGATCCTGAGATAGGGGCTAGGGGTGGCGTGAAACCGAGCAACTCCTGACATAGCTCCTGCCACTGCTCCTTGGAGCGTGACACATCAATACCGGTAACTGCTCGGCCATCGACCGGTAGGCCCAATATAATGCTGACGTCCTGCAGCGTGATCGTGGTCTCGCCGACAGGTAGGTGAAACGTGTGTGTCTCTACACGCCACCTCTCAACTAGGGCAGTGATCAGACCCCAATCATACTGTATAAATCCGAGTCTGTATGAGCCGTAGAACCCGATCTGTCTGATGTAATATAATATGCGCTGATCTGGATCCGGACCTCGTCGTAAAACAGCCTCAGAGCGCCGGCAGTAAAGCTGTCTCAAGATCTCACCATCCCAAATGGCGGATGACCGATGTGCGTCCTGTAATGTCAGTACTAAGCGATCCTCAGGTCCAGGATGTATATCCATGGTAAGCAAGCTGTTCAAACATGATGGTTAGTCAACAAAATCACTAGTAAACTGCTGGGCGTCAGACCCAGTGACTTGTCGCATCAACTGCTGGGCGTCAGACCCAGTGACTTGTCGCATCAACTGCTGCGCGTCAGACCCAGTGACTTGTCGCATCAACTGCTGGGCGTCAGACCCAGTGACTTGTCGCATCAACTGGAATGTTGTCAGAAGCAGTGACTTGTCGCGTCAACTGCTGGGCATTGCATGGTCTATATATACTGTGGTTTTGATTCAATGTGATATCCCAAGCATTCCTACTTATCCTTCTTCTTCTTCACTGCATTGTTTTTTAGTATGGCAAGTAAGTATACACCTACGTACCACCCACATTTTTTTGAAAAAAGGATAATGAGTAATGAAGAGAAGGGTGTTCTACTAGAAGCACTCATGGATTTTGCTACTCCGGAATGGAAACATGAAGATGGTTCATTTAAATATGTTGCTTTCGAAGCTTTGCAGACTGTCTTTGCTGAGACAATCCCTGGATGTGATCTTCCAGATGATGCCATTGCGACTCAGGTTTGGAGCTGGCAGAAGGAACATGAACTCCTTCAGGAGTTGTTAACGATGAGAGGTGTTTGTTTTACTGAACAACGGTTGCTAGAAGTTCCTGACCAGACTTGGTATGAATGGTGTGCTAAGGTTAGAACCAAAAACCTCTCATCGCTTCCATTTCAATGGTTATGATGATATGTATCTTATGAAAATTGTTTTCATGAATTATACGTGTAAAAAAGCTATGACAGTACTGCAACATCGTTGAGATACTATGCACACTACCGCTATCATAGATGTTATATCTTTAAACCGCTGCCGATCACAGGCTCGACAAAAGAAAGTGGTGTGGGCCCGTCAAATGTTGCCAACTCATCTGGAAATGAAGCGAGGAACAACACTGAGGAAATTCTACGGAGGTTGAAGCGTTGACCGCACAATTGTTGTTTACTAGGATGTTTGTATTAGTTATCTAAGCTATTTGTTTACTAAGGAGTTTGTTTACAAAGTTTGTACTAGTTAACTACGCAGTTTGTAGTGGATATACAAGGACTTTTTACTAAATAAAGTTTTCATTTCCAATTGAACATTACATAGTCACAACAAGTAAGTACATATTACAAAGCACATCGCTTAAACACAACACTGAAAATTATACTGCATTAGATGGCCCAGCTTGACTACGTTGTTGGGGGCATCGTCTCCTGTCATGGCCTTGTTGATGGCATAATCCACATTGATAAGTTGCCCTACCCCCCCTCTCTCAAATCCATCTTATTTGTTATGCGGGTTGATCGTGGTCGGCCCTTACCTCGAAGCATAGCAGGATTGTGCACAACTGTAGGACCAGAAGGTGGGTTCCAGTAATCTTTGTGATGAATTGGGAAAAACTGGGGTGCCCAACACTGGTTGTACGAGTCAATTGTGTAACATTGATGAACGAAATTTTGATATGAAGTTCTAAACTTAGCTAGAACTGCCAATGCGTGAGTACATGGCATTTTATATATATCCCATTTTCCACAACTGCAAGTCCTATTAGATATGTTCACAATTTGACTAGAACCCAATGATCCCCCTTTGTTGACCTGAGAGAAATCGTTCCACTCAAACGGGCCCTGCACGTACCCGTGCTCGGAATGAAAAATCTCGAGGTTGTACCTACCAATCTTGCCTTCTGATTTCAACAATCTGCACATTGCTCTTGGGGTGAAGTTAAAACCTTCCCTAATGGCTGTCTCAGCAAGTTCACGTCGCTCGCTAGAGTACTTAACAACACGAAAAAATATCATTTCAACACAAGCGGTGATAGGAAGATGCCTAGATTTCTTGAGTACACCATTAAACACCTCTGAGATGTTGGTTGTTCGCATACCGTACCGTCGTCCCCCGTCGTGGGCAATGGTCCATTTTTGGGCGGGAATTGCATCAAGATACTCCCACGCCTTTGGATCAACCTTCTTAATCTCTTCCATGAACCCATTAAATTTACGAACTTGGTGGGTACTCCCAGCATTCCACATAAGTTTCTTTAGGTATGCATTTTTAAACTTTGTGGCGAAATTACTCTGCACATGCCGGAGGCAATAGCGATGATACCCATCGGGCTCATGAAACCCTACATCATGCTCATTCACCGCAGAAAGGATGCCTCTATGTCGATCGGATATTAAACAAATGCCTTCTCTGCCAGGCACAACGTAGTCCCTTAGCAATTTCAGAAACCACGTCCATATTTCAGCTTTCTCCTCTTCAACGATGGCAAATGCTAAAGGAAAAATTTGATCGTTTCCGTCTGTTCCCATAGCGATTAGTAATTTGCCCTTATATTTCCCATACAAGAATGTGGCGTCGATACTTATGACGGGGCGACAGTGTTTGAACCCATCAATGGACGCCTTAAACGCCCAAAATACTCTTTCGAAGTTCTTTACAGTCGCACTACCACCGTTCACGTAGAACCATTCAACAACCGTTCCAGGATTATACTGTTGAATTGCAGCCATGAACTTGGGCAATTCTATGTATGATGTACACCAATCCCCAAATATCATTCCAATGGCTTTCTGTTTCGCATTCCACGCCTTCTTGTATGAGACGGTGTACAAATACTTATCTTTCACCTTTTGCATTAGCGCAGCGATGTTAATAGATGCGTCCTCCTTAATCATTGGCATTATGTCCCTAGCCACTAGCCGAGCATTTAGATTTCTATGACCAAGGTTCATCGTAGTGGACATACAAGTGTGGCTTTGCTCAACCTTTATGACTTCAAACATCCCGTGTCGTTTCAACCTTGCCCGTAGTTGCCACTTGCAACCTTGTGACGCTAATTGACATTTCAACGACCAACGATCCGGACTAGTTTGATCCACCGTGTACCGTTGATGTGTCATTGTGTTCTTATTGAGTACAACTCCACAAATCTCTGAAGATCATCTTTGGTTTTGAACATCATACCCTTCACCAACTCGTCTCGATCTGGATTCCATTGCCTACCCTCAATGTTTGAAGCATAACATGCCTCTCCAGTATGGATGCCCAAGTCAAACGATGTAAAAGTTGATGAACGAGGCTCATACAAAGCATTTTCAGGATTTATTTGGGCAGTCGGCTCAATATCTTCGATAACATCGTCTTCCTCATCCCCCCCAGTATACTCGTCTGCATGCACATCTTCTTCATCCGAGTTTTCCGGTGTCAAGTTGGTGTCCATCCCTCTGTGTGCCCAATCATCACCATATCCGCAATCATCTGAATCGAACTGCACATGAATTGGCCGTTCTGATACAATGTCTTGCATCGGACTCCTGTAATCATTCTGACTGTTTTGCAATGCATTTGAGCAATCCACATGTTGTCTAGACGTGGACGGCAATAACCCCTGTACAAACGGGTTTGAGCTTTCGCCTTCTTGTGTCAACAGAGAGGTGTACGGCCCAATCCAGTCATCTAATGTTTGATGGGCATCGGGAAGATTCTCTGTCTCGACATATAGATCCATAGAGTTTATAGCCGCATTGGTAGATGCTGTTTCTAGTATTACTTGCAGACTTTCGTCATCAATTACTTCAAACGGTATAAACTTGGAAACCTGATATCCAAGAACCGACGGAAACCTACAAGTGAACTTCAAACGAACACTATTCTGATGAACCCCCATTTTCTTGCAGACGTTTCTAACAAGTTCAGTGTATTCAGCGTCCGTTCTCAGGCGAACGAAACTTCGACAGTGACTATCGTAGTATAGACCATCTGCTCCAATGCACATGTTCCCCTCCCAATACAGCATTATAGTCACAACACTGGCCATTTTAATACCTTCACATTTGCAAATTCGAGTGTAAGTAATCAATGGTCCATCGCGTCGTTAAGAATTGTACTTTTCTATTGAGAAAGAATTCCTACAAAACATGAGATTATTAAAAGACTAACAATTATATTGATGAGTTACTAGTTTGGTAATTAGGTTACAAAAGAACTTGGGGGGTTCGCTGAATTTCTAATGAGTTACTAGTTTCAATCAGTTCACTATGTAAAACTTTATGAATTAAGCTTGTTAATATGGATTCACCCAGGAAAAGTGCTTTCAGTTCTCAATGGATCGAAATGATTACATTGTTCCTAGTCCAGGTTTCCAATAGGTTCATGCATGTTGGAACTTTAAATCGTATATTTCAATTGCATATGGTTCATAAGTTGGGATTTGAGTATGGAACGATCATCCTTAGTTCTTATATATCATCTGGAAAGAAAATGAGGACCCCATTAGGAGTATTACTATGGTTCTTAAATTTGGGCGGGATAGTCCAAATTTTGTGATACTTGACATGCAATATTACAACTGTCGAAGTATTTAAGAACCAAATTTGAGATTCCAACATCAGAGCTATAGCACTACCAAAGTAGAAATTTTGAATAGTTACTTTCATTCGGATTTCATGTTGAATCTTTAAGCAGGTTCGGATTTCCTTATCGGTTATTTTCTGTCGGATTCGGATCGGATCGGATCCAAATCCGATCCGTTTACAAGCCTATCTGTGTGTGTATGTGTATCTGTGTGTGTATGTGTATGTGTATGTGTATCTGTGTGTGTGTGTATGTGTATGTGTATGTGTCTGTGTGTGTATGTGTATGTGTCTCTGTGAGTATGTGTCTGTGTGAGTATGTGTCTGTGTGTGTATGTGTATGTGTATGTGTATCTGTGTGTCTATGAGTATCTGAGTATGTGTATCTCTGTGAGTATATATATACACACATTGTGTGTCTGTGTGAGTATGTGTGTCTGTGAGTGTGTGTATGTGAGTGTGTGTATGTGTATCTGTGTGTGTGTGTCTACAGAGAGAGAGAGAGAGAGAGAGAGAGAGAGAGAGAGAGGCACCTGAGAGAGAGAGATCACTGAGAGAGAGAGAGAGAGATCACTGAGAGAGAGATCGAGATCGCAGAGAGAGGGCTGAGAGATAGAGAGAGAGCAGATCTGGACTGTGAGGGAAGAAGAAGAAGATGCGGCGGGTTTTCCCCACTTTAAATGAAATCGCTACTTGAAGTAGCGGTTTCTACTTTAAATGAATTCGCTATTCCAAGTAGCGAGTTCTAGCTAAAGTCGCTATTTCAAATAGCTATTTCAGTCTGGACTTGGTTTGGCCTGAAGTCGTTAGTTGAAGTCGCGACTTCTAGAAAAGTGATGGGTTTGGGAATTAAGTTGAAACAGTGATGGGTCAGGGACATATTTGCCCCATTTTGATGCTTTGGGTAAAAAAATCGTGAATGTGTGTTGTGGCCCCCAAGTTTGGTAAAGTTATATATACACACACTTCTCTAAATCTCTCAACAAACTCCTAGCAACTTAAAGGGGGTTTTCTTATCCAACACATGGGTAGGAAGGCGGTTGATAAGGTAAGCTGCGGTTAATACCTCCTCACCTCAATAAGACCGAGGAGCATGAACCTGGAAAACTAAAGACCGAGCAACATCTAAGAGGTGACGATTCTTATGCTCGGCCACTCCATTTTGTTGTGGAGTATCGATGCAAGAAGTCTGATGGATAATTCCATGGGAACAGAAATACCGACTTAAACTCGAATCGATGTACTCACCCCCATTATCAGACCTTAAAACTTTCACAACTGCCCCGAACTGGGTACACCATTTTATGGAAATTTTGAAAAATAGAGAAGACCTCCCGCTTTTCTTTCATTATATACAACCACGTAGTACGGGGACAATCATCAATAAAGGACACAAACCACATATGACCTTTCAAAGTTATAGTACGAGAAGGACCTCAAACATCAGAATGAATTTATGCAAAAGGAATTGAACTTTTATTATTACTGGGACCATAAGACGCTCTAACATGTTTCCCAAGTTCACATGCATCACACGAAAAGTTGGGATTTGAAATTCCATAATTAGCAACTAGAGATGAAAACATAAATTTCAGTAAAGAAAAAGATGGGTGTCCTAAACGCCTATGCCAAAGCACTAAATCTTCAGCTGTATTCTTCAAAACGACAATATTATGAGCTAGCTTGTTCCCCTCATCGCTCTCATCCAGAATGTAAAGCCCGTGTCTCTCTACCACTGCCAGTCACCCTCTTCGTGATAAGATCCTGAAGGACACAATGAGAGGGAAAAAAGGTTACACAACAATTCAAATCTTGATACGACTTAAGGATAAAAGATTATGAGAGAAGCAAGGAACATATAAAACTGAAGTTAGGAATAAAGAAGGAGTGACACGAATAAAACCTTTCCCCGAAACGGAGGAGAAATTATCGGGAATTCTAAATTTGTCCTGACCTGAGCATGGCTTATAATCATAATAAAGGTCAGAAGAGCGGGACATATGGTCAGAAGCTCCTGAACCAATAATCCAAGGAGAGGAAGAATGAGAAAGAAAAGCTCTTGCTGGCGCAACCACATTGCCTGACTGTGCAAAGGACGATGAGGTACTAGTAGCTGACGAGGAAGTATACCGGGCTAGCAGATGCCTAAAAGTATTAAGCTCAATAAGGGATAAAGGGCTCGGCTCAGAAGCAGGAGCAGTATCACTGGGAGCTGAGCCAGAAGTCTCGGTAACTGTAGAATGATGTGCACGGGCAGCCCCTCCACGGCTAGCAGAACGACCCCCATGACCTCCTCGACCGCCTCCACGACCTCCCCAACCACTGGGGGGACGGCCATGTAGGGTCCAGCAGTTGGGCCGGGTATGATGGGGCCGATGACAATAATCACAAATCACAACAGGTTGATCTGAAGGAACAGTCTGCTGCTGGGTCCCCTCTCTAAGCGGAACAGAGACAAGGGCAGAACGTTTGGTGGATGCAGGCGAAAGCATAACATAACGACGACTCTCCTCGTTTTGAATATAAGCGAAAGCCTCCTAAAGGGGAGGGAGAACATCCATCCCAAGAACCCGACTACGAACAACATCGTAATCGGAATGAAAGCGCTGAAGGAATTTGAAGACTCTTTGTATCTCAAGTAGCTTCCGGTACTCCTCTGCATCAGTAGTACAGACGGGCTGAAAGGAGTGGAGATGATCAACTCTGTCCCAACTAGTAGTAAGGAAGGTATAATATTGGGTGACTGTCATCTCACCCTGCTCAGAACGGTCAATGGAGCGTATAAGTTCAAATTCCTGATCATAATTCCCCCTCCGAGAGAAAGTGGAAGCAACGGTGTCCCAAATAGCCCTAGCGTTCTTCATCCGATAAAAACTCTCACCAATCTCGGGAACCATAGAATTGATGAGCCAAGACATAATAATAGAGTTTTCGATCTCCCACTTATCATAACACGGGTCCGTAGTAGAAGGGGCCACAATACACCCATCAAGATGACCCATCTTCTTGCGTGCCTTCAGATACAACTCAACCGCTTGTGACCATTTCAAGTAATTTTGGCCATTGAAAGGAACGGTAGTAATTTTGATATTGGGATCCAAGGGTGTAACCATGGTCTGAACAGTGGTGGAAGTCGTTGGTTTGTCTAGGTCAGTCATGGTTCTGTGTGCTGAATGGAAAACCCACAAGAAAAAGGAAGGAAGACAAAGGAAGATGGGTACTCACGGAACAGTTAGATCAATTCAAGGGTCCATAAGGGAACCCAAAAAAAACGGAAGAAACTAATTTAGGTCAAAACAGAACACTGGAATTGTACTAAAAAAAAAGGTTAACAACTCAGTCCAGAATGGCTGGAATGTGTGATGAGGTCAAGGAGGCTTGCGGCTATGGTTTTATAGGAGCATATGGAGGCCGGTGCTGGTTGGGTGGTGCAAGGAGGCTTCGGCGCAGGCTGGGAGGGGATGGGAGGCTGTGGTGCAGGCTATGGGGGTTGGGTGGCTGCGGCAAGGTGGATGGAGGTGGTGTGGGCTGCGGCAAGACTTAGTGGTGGTGGTGGATGGTGGAGAACCCCTTTAGGGTTAAGATGGCTCGATACCATGTCAAATTATGTTTGGTAAAAGCTTAGGTTTCTAACATTAGTTAGAAGGTTTCTAACATTAGTTAGAACCTTTTATATTGAACATATATTGAACATAAAGAAGAAGAAAACAAATATTACAAATAGGTCCTTGGACTTGTAACAAAATACAACATAACAATAAAATAACTCTTAACACTAGTTTTAACTTACTCCTATTACAAGAGTGTATCTATATCTCTAGTGTACTTAGGAAGCTTCCTCTTTTTTTTTTCCCAAGACTAAAATGTGCTGAGAATATCTTGTAAGGCCCCTTTTCTTGTGATTTGAGCTCCTCCTCCTCTCTCTCTCTTGCAAGTTGGCAAAAAGCAGAGTGCTTTTTGACTTTTCAACTTAGGAGCATTTCTTTGTACCTCTCTATAAACTGGCAGCTTTTTTGGGTATGTTTGTGTCCAAACACCCATGCAAAAAGTCGAGAAAACATGGGGTGAGAGCTTTGAAAGCGAAACAAGCCCTTGGGAATTTCGAGCGATTGAACTGGCATCTCATCCGATCGAAATTTGTTCTGTCTGGGCTGCTTTTTCCTCATCATAGCTGCTGCATTTTCATCTTAATTGCTCATCAGCATATAGGATACAAATTTTCATCACAAGCAATATAAACAGAAGAAAACAAGGCATAACAAAGTCACATCAGGGGGCTTAATTGTATGACATCTAAGCACTTATCAAGGAATATTGTACTTCCTCTTTAGGCTACCAACTATATCTACACTCGAATTAAGGGAACAATATCTTCAAATCTCCGTGGCACATGACCTTTTTTTTGCTTCTCAACATGGGATCCTCGTGAGTTGAAATACATGCAGATATTGGAGAGAGGGGAGGGGAGAAAGAGATTAGGTTATTGTTTGGTGTAACGGTAAAGTTCATGCTAACAAGCATGGGGGGAACAAACACTTTTTGTAAGAATAATGCCAGAAAGTTAGATCTGCCTCCAATCTACCTCTATTAATGGTTTTTGCAAGTGGGACCACTTCTAGGTAATAGCACTTTTGAGAGACTGGTAGCCACCTTTACTGAAAAAGAGTAGATATGGTAAATCGATCAAATGCGGATGGTTGCGTAGTGAAATATTTTTAGAACCAATATAATGTTAAGAGCAAGCTAGTATTAATTTTCTGTGGAAAATATTAGTGGTATAGTGTTTACTACTTAGGGATTTGTGTTTTCTTTCCCATGCAATTTGGATTGGGTTTCTAATTGAGTAAATGGAAACAGATGATGCGAGTGGAACTTCGAGGAGTGAATAGAAAAGATGAGTTTATCGAAAAGGTCAAAGAGGCAGTAACAAGTAAGTCTTCCTTTATCCACATCGTGTTTTGTTACTTTCATGAATCTTCCCGACCCTTGGAGTTCCAAATCATGTACCCTATCTCTGTCTTTACTATTGAGAATCATGCTTTTGGTTATTGGTACTTTTTTTTCAATATTATTTCCACATTAACTTTTCTGAGCCACTGAACTGAAGTTTAAATTTAGTGCAAATCAAGGATCAAAATTTCGTTCCGTTCAGCCGGAAACTTTTCGGAAACATGTGGAAACACCGGAAAAAAGTGGGAACATTGAGAAACATGGGGAAACATAACTTCAATCTTAACTTGTCAGAAATAAAATAAAGAATGGAATTCTGTGTATTCTTTTCTCTTGGAAGTGGCTCTATTTATGCAAGATGCAAGCTAGCTATAAAAGGAAAGAAATAAAATAAAATCGCACTTAACTATAGGTCCCACAAATTATTTTAATGCATCCCACCAATTATGCTAATATATCCCACTAACGATAATATACAATAAGCACAAGATATATGATATTCTTCAACACTCCCCCTCAAGTTGGTATACAGAAACTTGTTGAAATATCCAACTTGAAAACAATACTGTGGTTGCCGGTCCTTCCTAGCCGGGAGAGCCAAGAATCCAAGAGTTCCGCAAAAGATCGTGAGGCCAGATGTTGTTCGCCTGATAGGTATTTCTGATAACACCACCTTAAGCTGTAGTGGGAATGAAAAATACAATCGCAGTTTGGGATTGAAATTACAACCTAAAACAAGATTGTGTCAATGACGTAAAATATCGCGATACCAACTGATGATGCCAGATTTGGGTCGGATTAGATTGTGAATGAATCAGTGTATGCAAGTAGTAAGTAATGTAGAATTATTTAGGGCAAACACTAAGAAGACTAATTCAGTCTTCTCTCTTTTATTATATCAATCATAATCAATTACAATAATACCCTTAGGTAGAGCCAGAAAAGAAATAAGAAAAATGACATAATATAAAAATAAACTCTAACACTCCCCTCAAGCTGGCACAAATATGTCTCTTAAACCCAGCTTGCTAAGAGCAAAATGAAACGGCCTGCTTCCAACTCTCTTTGTAAAGATGTCTGCAAGTTGCTCCTCCAAATGACAAGGTTGCCATTCACAAGATGTAGACCTTCTGTCAGTTACAGAGCTAGCCTACGCTTCCACTCTAAGGTGGTCATGTCTAGCAAAAAACAAACCCTTACCCGGAGCAGACTTCCAGTATCTCAAAATTCTGAATACAACCATCCATATAAGTTTCACGAGGAGCATGCATGAACTGGCTAATAACACTGACAACAAATGCAATGTCTGGACATATGTGTGAAAGAGATGAGTCTTCCTACGAGCCTATGATATCTTCCTTTGTTTGCCTCTGCTCCACTATTATCATCACTAAGTTTCTGATTAGAATCAATTGGACTATAACACGCTCGGCTTTAAAGCATTCCAGTCTCCTCCAACAGATCAAGTACATATTTTCTTTGAGAAATAAAAATTCCATGTCTAGATCTAGCAACTTCAATTCCCAAAAAATACTTACGAGAACTGGATCCAAATCGGGATGAAGTCCCTCTAGGAACTTAAAAATCGTCTCCTCCACAACAATTTTATTATAAGCCACAGAATTAGCCGGGCAAATAGGCTTGTAGTCCAAAAGGTGATCCAACCATTTCCAATTGGTAGATAGAGATGTGAAATACTGAAGAGCACTCTGCTCTCCCAGTTCAGATCTCCCAATCAACCGCCGTAACTCAAAAATCTGTGCTGAATTTCCCTTGCGGGAGTAAGTGTTGGCCATGGTCTACCAAATATCTTGGGCAGTTGCCATGTCCAAAAAACCATGGAGTGCCAAAGCCAAGTCATGACAGTGGAGTTTTCCATCTCCCACTTGTCATAACAGGCATCCTCGGTGTTAGGTGCTTGAATTTTTCCGTTGATATACCCCATTTTTCCTCTGCCCTCTAGGGACATGATCACAGATCCGGACCATGGTAGGTAGTTTTGGCCATTGAAAAGTGACGTAGTGAGTTTAACGTTCGGGCTGTTGGTGGGAGCAACAATAACATGTTCACCCTTAGGCAACGGTGTATTCACGTTGGATTTGGCTGGATCCGTCATTGTGAATCAACACAAAAAAATGCCCGCAACACACAATAAGGGAAAAAAACTGGTACCAACGGATACGTAGCACATGATTAGAAATCAGAATACCATAGAGGATACTAGAATAGCAGTCTACTGATTAAATGTCCATAGATGACCAGAAACGAATCGGTGGAGATTAAACTGTCAAAATGTTATTTGGTAAAAGCTTAGGTTCTAACAATAAGCTAGAACCTTTTATATTAAACATAAAGAAGTGAAAACAAATATTACAACCAAGTCCTTGGACTTATAACAAAATACAATAACAATAAAATAACTCTAACACTCCCCCTCAATCTGGTACAAAAATATCTCTCATTCCCAGCTTGTCCAGGATAGTATGAAACGGTCGACTCCCAACGGCTTTAGTAAGAACATCAGCAACTTGATTGCAAGTCTTCACAAAGGGAACACAAATAGTACCACTAGTAATATTTTCTTTGATGAAGTGTTGATCAATATCCACGTGCTTTGATCTATCATGTTGAACAAGGTTATGAGCTACACTGATAGCCGCTTTGTTATCATAATATTGCTTCAGAGAGTCTGTCAGTTCAACCTTTAAGTCCTGTAGCAAAGACTTGATCCATAATATCTCGCAAATACCTTGAGTAATGGCCATAAACTCAGCTTCTGCACTAGACCTGGCAACCACATTCTGCTTCTTACTCCTCCAGGTAACGAGGTTACCTCCAACAAATGTGCAGTACCCTGATGTGGACCTCCTATCTATAATAGAACAGACCCAATCAGCGTCAGTATATGCTTCCACCCTTAGGTGGTCATGTCTCGCAAAGTGCAAGCCCTTTTCAGGAGCAGACATGAAATACCGAAGGATCCGAAAAGCGGTCTCTTGATGTGACACTCGTTGTGAATGCATAAACTGACTGACAACACTAACAGCAAAAGCAATGTCTGGACGGGTTTGAGACAAGTAAATCAGCTTACCAACGAGTCTCTGATAACTCCCCTTGTCCACTAATTCCCCACTACTGTCATCACTAAGTTTCTGATTTTGCTCCATAGGTGTACCACAAGCTTTGCTGCCAAGCATCCCTGTCTCCTTCAACAAGTCAAGGACATACTTCCTTTGGGAAATAAAGATCCCATGTTTGGATCGAGCAAGTTCAATCCCAAGAAAGAACTTTAAAGCCCCCAAGTCCTTGATCTCAAACTTAATGGCCAACTGCTTCTTCAATCTTTCCATCTCCTCCAAGTCATCTTCTGTAAGCACAATATCATCAACATAGACAATATGGGCAGTAGTTTTACCCTATGATGAGTGTTTGATGAATAACTTGTGATCTGCATGACTCCCAAACCGAAGTATAGCCTGTGTGAATCTCTCAAACCAGGCCTAGGAGACAGCTTGAGGCCATACAGTGATTTTTTAAGCCTACACACCTTCCCATTTGTCTTGAAGTCCTCGAATCCTGGAGGAATATCCATATAAACCTCTTCTTCTAAGTTGCCATGCAAGAAAGCATTCTTCACATCAAATTGGTGAAGTGGTCAATCCTAGTTGACTGCTAGTGAAAGGAGGATTTTAATTGAACTCATCTTCGCGACTGGGGCAAATGTCTCCTCATGGTCCACCCCATAGGTCTAAGTGAACCCTTTTGCCACCAACCGAGCTTTATGCCTCTCAATAGAACCATCAGCCCGGTGCTTCACAGTATACACCCACTTGCACTCCACAGTCCTCTTTCCTTTAGGTAACATGGTTAACTCCTACGTACCAGTCTTTTGAAGAGCCTTCATCTCCTCAATCATGGCATATTTCCACTTGGGATCACCAAGAGCTTCCTGTGCATGGTTAGGAATACTGACAGAGGAAAGTTTTGAGAGGAAGGCTTTATTGAAAGGAGAGAGATGAGGATAAGAAACAACGTTAGATATAGGATGTTGAGTACATGATCTAACACCCTTTCGAATGGCAATAGGGACATCTAACTCATCTAAGTCAAGAGAGGGTGTATCGGAGGAATTTCCTGAATTTTCATCACTTAAAGAGAATGGCAGCGGTAGTGGAGAAACAGGAGCAGTACAAATTTCTGGAGTCTCTTTGGTTTTCCTTTTACTCCATGTCCCCCTGGAATAAACCCTCAACTTATTCTCCGTATTCTCCCTCTGTCTCTCACTAACCTTTTCTTCTTCAGGCTCCCTCTCACTTTCTCTCTCTGGTTCAACTCTCACTACCTCAATCATCATAGGCAAAACCGGTATCTCTTCACACCTCGGCTCCCCCTGAAGAGGTGCCGTAGAGTCAAGAAAGTAGTATTGTGACTCATGAAATGTGACTTACGTAATGACAAACCATTTCCTAGACGGAGGATGGTAGCACTTGTATCCCTTGAGTGGGGGAGTAATCGACAAACACACACTTAATAGCACGAGGATCTAATTTTCCACGGATCGGACTGTGATTGTGAACAAAGCAAACACAACCAAAAACACGAGACGGAATGGATGAGGATAGAGAAGAGTGAGAAAGGACCTGTAGAGGAATTTTCTTGTCCAACACACAAGTAGGGAGACGGTTGATAAGATAAGCTGCGGTTAACACGGCCTCACCCCAATAAGAGTCGGGGGCTTGAACCTGGAAGAATAAGGACTGGGCAACATCTAAAAGGTGTCGATTCTTACGCTCTGCCACTCCATTTTGTTGTGGAGTGTCAGTGCAAGAAGTCTGATGGATAATCCCATGGGAACAGAAATACTCAAACCCGAATTCAATGTACTCTCCTCCATTATCTGACCTTAAAACTTTCACTACCGCCCAAATGGGTACTTACCATTTTGTGGAAATTTTGAAATATAGAGAAAACTTCCCGTTTTTCTTTCATCATATACAATCACGTAGTACGGAAATTATCATCTATAAAAGACACAAACCATCTATGACCTTTCAAGGACAGTCCGGGAAGGACACCAAGCATCAAAATGTATTAAAGCAAAGGGACAGAACTTTTAATATTACGGGGAGCGTAAGAAGCTCGAAAATGTTTCCCAAGTTCACAAGCATCACAAAAAATATTGGAGTTTGCAGTACTAGTTTTTTCAACAAGAGAAGGAAAGATATATTTGAGTAAAGAAAAAGATGGATGGCCTAGTCTCCTATGTCAAAGCACTAAATCATCTGCTTTATTCTTCAAAACGACAGTATGATCAACAATCTTTTTGCCCTCATCCAGAATTTTCTCTCCCTCTTCAAGTATACAAAGTCCCTGTCTCTCTACCACTGCCAATCACCCCCTTCGTGATAAGATCCTAAAGACACAATGAGAAGGGAAAAAGGTTACACAACAATTCAAATCACGAGTGATACGACTTGAGGATAAAAGATTATGAGAGAAACTAGGGACATGTAAAACTGAAGTCAGTGGTAACGAAGGAGTGACAAATAAGACCTTTCCCTGAGACAGAGGAAAAGGTACCATCGGCAATGCAGACTTTATCCTGACCTGGGCAGGGCTTATAATCACAAAACAAGTCCGAGGAACAAGACATATGTTTAGAAGCGCCTGAATCTATAATCCAATGAGATGAAGAGAGAGAAAGGAAAGCTCTTACCGGCACGACAATGTTCCCTGATTGTGCAAAAGAGGATGAGGTACTAGCAGCTGACGATGAAGTATACCGGGTCATCAAATTCCTGAGAGTGTCGAGCTTGGCAGGAGATAACGGGCCCTAATCAGAAGTAGGGGCAGTATCAACACTAGGTGGAGTCTCAGTATCACTAGTAGCATTATGAGCACGAGTACCACCTTCTCGGCCTCCCGTACGACTTCCACGATCGCCCCCATGACCGCACCACGACCACCTCCAAGACTGCAAGACCTCCCCGAGCAACCGGGGGACTTCCATGAATGCTCCAACAATTGGCCCGAGTATGATGGGGCTGATGACAATAATCACAAATCACGACAGGTTGGTCTGAAGGAGTAGACTGCTGGGTCCCATCTCTGGACGGCGCAGAAACTAGAGCAGAACGCTCAGGCAGGTGAAAGCATAACAGAACGACGACTCGACTCGTTCTGAACATAAGCAAAGGCTTCTTGAAGGGGAGGGAGAATATCCATCCCAAGAACCCGACTACGAACAGCATCATAATCGGAATGAAGCCCCTGAAGAAACTTAAAGACCCGTTGCCTCTCCAGAAATTTCTGGTACTCCTCTGCATCAGTAGTACAGGCTGGCTGAAAAGAGTGCAGGTGGTCAAGACGATCCCAACGAGTTGCAAGTGAGGTGTAGTATTGGGTGATGGTCATATCACCCTGCTCAGAACGGTTAATGGAATGGAGCAGCTCAAGCTCCTAAGCATAGTTCCCCCGGCGAGAGAACGTGGAGGCAACGATATCCCAAATAGCTCTTGCTGTCTTCATACAATAGAAACTTTCACCAATTTCGGGAACCATGGAGTTGATAAGCCCAGACATAATTATAGAATTCTCAATCTCCCATTTATCATACCCGGGATTAGAATTAGGAGGGGTAGTGACACGCCCATCGAGATGTCCCATCTTTCTTTAAGGTAAAGTTCTACTGCTTGTGACCACTTCAAGTAATTTTGGCCATTGAAGGGAGTGGTAGTGATTTTGATATTGGGATCCAACGGTGTAACCATAGTCTGAACAGTTGCCACTGATTTTTCGGGGTCGGCTATAGTTCAGTGCACGGATGGAAAACCCACAAAGATTGAAGGAAGACGAAGGAGATGGGATCGAGAAAAAAGATCAACACGATATGTTTAACGGTCCATTAGGGGACCAAAAAAGAACTCCAAACAGTCAAGAGCCAATCAAACCAGTAATTATAATGGTGCTGAGTGAAAGTGTCCCTGTTGGACTCAAGGGAAGCTGGGAAGGTGGATGAGGCTTTGTTTAGGCCAGGAGGGGGCTGGGTGTTGGCGCAGGGGCTGGGGTGGTCTGGGTATATGCGGCGCAGGCTGGGGTGGAGCTACTGTGTGCAGCGCAGGCTGGGAGGGTCCTATTGGCTGAGGTGCATCCCTAGGGGGAAGGGAGGTGGTTGGCGAAGGCCAGGGTGGTTGGTGTAGGGGTGGCGCAGGGAGTGGTGGTGGCTGGTGGCTGCCGTTGGTGTTAGGGTTAGGGTTAGGGTTTGAGGTTTGGCTCAGATACCATGTCAAAATTGTTAGATATTAGCTTTTGTTTTATTTTACTTTATAAGTGTCAAGTACACTATTGTAATCTTATGTTCTTTACTCTCTTAATAAAATATATACCTAGGTTAATCAGTTGATTAATCTAAGCTTCACAAAATATTGATGTTAACATGGTATCAGAGCCAAAACTGTACCTAAACCCTAACCCTAACCCTTACCCGCGCCGGCAGCTCCATCACCACCAAGCTTGTGCCGGCCACCTCACCACCACCACACTTCAACCTACCCAAAACCAGACTAGCCGCAACCCTCACAACCAGCACCAGACCAGCTGCAGCCCTCACAACCTGCACCAGGCAAGCCGCAACCCTCACCACCAGATCCAGACCTGCCGCAACACTCCTCCCTGTCCACCACCACCTCGCCGACATCACCCAACCCTAGGCTTCGCCACTCTCCCATGACCACATAGCACTCCAGCCGAGCCTCACTCCATTGTTTTTCGAACCATATACCATTTATTTCAGTCACCCATTTGTTCTATGGTTGCCTAGCCTTGCTACACTACCAATATATCCCTAATTTCTTCTAGTCTTCTTCATTCGTCCCCCTATCATTACGAGGCCTTAGTTTTGATCGCCGTCTAATTTCAACATATTTTTTGGGTCCCTTCATGGACCCCAAAACAGCCTCGTGCTGATTTGTATGCATTAAAGTCCCTTGTTAGCTCCCTCTCTTCGTGTTTTTTGGTGTGATTATTGTGGGTTTTTCCCTTTGCTTGTTGGAACCATGGTTGACGATAAGATTACGTCGTCTGGAGATCTTCCACAGCCTCAGATGAGCCAGTTAGTTGCTCCACAGGATAACCCAACTCTTAAAATCACAACCTCTCTATTCAATGGCCAAAATTATGTTCCTTGGTCACAGTCTGTTCTTCTTTACTTGGAAGAGAAAGCGAAGGATGGATATATTGATGGGACTATCATCGCACTGAGTGTTGCTGGTGCTAGTTATGCTAAGTGGAAGGTTGAGAATGCTCTTGTTAGGCCATGGCTAATTCATTCTACGGTAACTGAAATTGGGGAAGATTTTCTGGGTATGACCACCGCTTGTGATATTTGGGATACAGTTGCTCATACCTACTCCCGTAAGGGAAATTATGCTCAGGAGTTCGAGCTGTCTAGGGTGATCGATAGTTCCGTGCAGGGGACTATGACGGTTATTCAGTAATACACTTTTCTCACTACCCAGTGGAAACGTGTTGATCATCTTCATGACTACCATCCAGCGTGTCCTCAGGACGTTATTGGGTATCAAAAGCTTCTAGAGAAGGAACGAGTATTCAAGTTTCTTCAGGGGCTTAATTCAGAGTATGATTCTGTCCTTAGTCGGGTACACTTGGGATGGATACTCTTCCCACGCTTCGGGAAGCATTTGCTTTTGTCTAGAACGAAGAGAGTTGCCGTTCTGCTATGCTTCCGGCTGGCTCTATCGAGCGCTCAGCCCTTATGTCTGCTCCTTCTTCTCCAGAGGCCCTCCTGCAGTCTCGTGGTACACCTTCTCTTAGTGGATCTGAGTCTTCTGAGAAGTTGCAGAAATTGTGTGATTATTGCAATCGTCGTGGACATGTTAGGGCTACTTGTTGGAGCCTTCACGGTCGTCCACCTGGGACCCGTGGAGGTCGCTCGGGTGGTCGTGGAGGACGTGGCGGCCGTGGGGGGCAATCTCGTGCTAACCATACTGAGGTCATTGATGTTACAGACTCTGGGTCTACAGCTCAGCCTGGGATAGCTCCATCAGCCCCTTTATCTACCACGGAGTATGAGTCTTGTGAACTTGGGAAACATCGCCGGGCAACTTTTGCACTGAGTATTAATATAAGTTTAGCTCTTTTTGCTTTGGTTCATTCTGATGTATGGGGTCCTTCTCGTATTTTGTCTTTAAAGGGTTTTCGTTGGTTTGTTAGTTTTGTTGATGATTATTCACGTACCACATGGATTTACCTGATGAAAACCAAGAATGAAGTTTTTTCCATTTTCCAAAACTTCTATCAAATGGTGTTGACACAATTTGGAAAGGGGATTCAGATACTCCGTTCTGATCAAGGGGGAGAATACATTGATTCGGGTTTAGGAAATTTTTTTTCGTCCAAAGGAATTATTCATCAGACATCTTGCACTGACACCCCGCAACAAAATGGGGTAGCAGAACGCAAGAATCGTCATTTACTTAATGTAGCTCGTTCTATGCTTTTCACTGCTAATGCTCCCAAATCATATTGGGGTGATGCAGTTCTTACGGCTGCGTACCTCATTAATAGACTGCCCACTCAGGTTCTCCAAAGAAGGGCACCCATTGAACTGTTATCTGACCCTTCTTCCCTCTTTCTATTCCTCCTCGGGTCTTTGGGTGTGTCTATTTTGTCCATAATCACTCTCCTACTCGTGGGAAGTTAGACCCTCGTGCCCTCAAGTGTGTCTTTGTGGGATACTCTCCTACCCAAAAAGGCTATAAGTGTTATCATCCTGAGTATAGGAAGTGGTTTGTGTCTATGGACGTTACATTTCATGAGTCTGTTCCTTTTTTTGGGCATTCCAAGACACCTCTTCAGGGGGAGAATCAGAGTGAAGAGATTCTTGGTACTTTACCGGAAATTCCTGTTATCCCCGTTGGTATGTCACCTCAGAAAGATAAGGAAACTGGAAATGGAAATGTGGAGGTAGAGGAAGTGATGGAAGTAGAGCCAAGTACTCCTAAACAATTACCAAAGGAAAAAGAATTGTTAGTGTATTCCAAGGGTACATCGAGTAAGAAAAGAAACAAAGAGGTTGAGGTTGAGACCAATACTCCTGTTCCTCCACTGCCATCTACTCCAACTGGTGAGGCTCTAATTGACCTTGATTGTGATTTAGGTAATTTAAATAACTCCTTACCTATCGAGTCTAGTGATCTTGATGTTCCTATTGCTGTTCGTAAGGGTGTTAGGTCTTGTACTCAGCACCCTATTTCAAATTTTGTGTCCTACTCTCATTTATCTCCTACTTACCGTGCCTTTCTTTCAAATATTGCCTTTATTGCTGTACCTAATTATGTTCAGGATGCTCTCAATGATCCCAAGTGGAAACATGCCATGGATGAGGAGATGAATGCTCTCCACAAGAATGTCACTTGTGAGTTGACTAAGTTACCTATAGGCAAAAGAACGGTGGGGTGCAAGTGGGTGTATACAGTGAAGCATAGAGCAGATAGTTTCGTCGAGAGGTTTAAAGCCCGTCTTGTTGCCAAAGGATTCACCCAGAATTATGGGGTGGATTACCAAGAGACATTTGCACCGGTGGCAAAAATGAATTCTGTCAGGATCCTTCTGTCTCTAGCAGTTAATCGGGAATGACCACTTCACCAGTTTGACATTAAAAGTGCTTTTTTGTATGGTGACTTGGAAGAAGAAGTGTATATGGACATTCCTCCTGGATTTGAGAACCACAAAACTGAAAGAAAGGTGTGCAGGTTAAAGAAGGCTTGTATGGTCTTAAGCAGTCTCCGAGGGCATGGTTTGAGAGATTCACTCAGGCTATGTGCAGATATGGCTTTAGACAAAGTCAGGCTGACCACACCCTATTCATCAAACATTCCTTGCAAGGTAAGACTACAACTCTCATTGTGTACATGGATGATATTATTCTCACAGGCGATGATTTAGAGGAATGCAGCGCCTCAAGGAATATATGGCAGCGGAATTTGAAATCAAGGATCTAGGAGAACTGAAATATTTTCTTGGGATTGAAGTTGCGAGGTCGAAACATGGGATCTTCATTTCTCAAAGGAAGTATATGCTTGATCTCCTAAGTGAGACTGAAATGCTTGGAAGTAAAGTATGTGATACTCCTATTGAGTTTAACCAAAAACTAAGTGATGATAGCAGTGGAGCAATGGTTGACAGGGGGAGATATCAGAGACTTGTTGGGAAGCTCATTTATCTCTCCCATACACGCCCTGATATTGCCTTTGTTGTAAGTGTGGTGAGTCAGTTCATGCATGCACCTCGGGAATCTCATATGGATGCAGTTTACAGGATCTTGAGGTATCTTAAGGCTGCTCCTGGTAAAGGCTTATACTTCGGGAAATATAACCATCTCAGAGTTGAGGCATATACTGATGCTGATTGGCCAGGTTCTGTGACAGACAGGCGATCTACTTCAGGTTACTGTACATTTGTGGGAGGTAGGGGTGTAAACGGTTCGGTTCGGTTCGGTTCGGTGTGATTTTTGACAAAATCGATCGGTTTCGGTTCAGTTCGGTTCGGTTCGGAGTGTGTAAATTTTCGGTTCGGTTTCGGTTTTGCACTGCACAAATTAAATTAAAACCGACCGAACCGATCGGTTCGGTTCGGTTTATCGGTTTGGTTCGGTTTTTGAACACCCCTAGTGGGAGGCAACCTTGTCAGTTGGAGAAGTAAGAAACAAAATGTGGTAGCTCGATCGAGTGCTGAAGCTGAATTTAGAGCCATAGCTCAAGGTGTATGTGAGCTCCTATGGGTCAAGTTGTTATTGAAGGATTTGAAACTAGATTGGTGATCCGATGAAGTTGTACTGTGATAGTAAGGCCGCTATTAGTAATGCACACAATCCGGTATAACATGATAGGACTCAGCATGTTGAGATCGACATGCATTTCATCAAATAGAATTTGAATAACAAGATTATCTGTACCCCGTTTGTGAAGAGTTGTGATCAACTGGCGGATGTTCTTACTAAGGGAGTTGGTTCTAGAATCTAGATAGTTTCATGATGTATGTGTAGAATTTTATAATTAAGATAAGAGAGAGAGTTTGTATTCAACTAGATAATCTTCTTTACAATACTTCAACCCTTTATATATGGTGAGAATGAGAGATAAGATAGGAAATAAGAGATAAGATCAAATCTCCTATGATTCCAATCATATCAATTTAAATCAAACAAATTTAGATATCTCTATAATATTCTGGGATTTCTCTCTCTGGAATATCTTCTGGATTTATCTATGTTTTCTTCCATATTTTCCAACACTCTCCCTCAAGTTGGCACACAGATTCTTGTTGAAGTGTCGAACTTGCACACGAATATGGAAGAGTGTCCAACTTGCACACGAATATGGAAGACAATCTTATACCTAACTATCCTCTCTAAAACTCCACCTTGTAGACTGTTGCAGTGGCCCCTCTTAGGTAGTCTCTCGTCCATGTGTGACCCCTTCTTGGGTGGTCCACGTGCGGCTCCTCTTAGGCGGTCTCGTCATACAAACATCTAAAGCTCCAAGATCACATGGAGAAAGGTGAGATGTATCCACGGAATAATCCATCGTGTGACACATAAATAGAGGTAGTTGTCTTGTCTTCAACACTCTCCCTCAAGTTGAAGGGGGTGGCTATTCAAAGACATCCGTGTGGTGTAGCGGGTCCCTCTTCCGGTGGTCTTGTCTCCCGTGTGATAAAGCGGGCCCCCTCCTTAGGTCTTGTCACCCAGTCCTGTCTCCTTATATTCTCCCCCTCAAACTGAAGGTGGGAGTGAAAACGAACACCGAAGTTTGGAAGATTATAGTAAAAAACCATTAAAGCCTAAAGCCAAACATGACTTTAAAAAAAATCTAAAAATTTCTGAAAAATTTGGGAGTGGTTTGAAAAATCTGAAAATTTTGGGACAATAGGGTTTGCCGATAAACAGCGAACAGTGATCGATGAACAGTAATCTTGAGTAGTAGCTGATGAACAGTAACTTGATGAATAGTAACTGCATGAATAGTGTTCCGATGAACAGTGCTTCGTGAACATTTCTCAATGAACAATGTTCTTCTCTCTCAATCTCCTTTTTTTTCCTCTACACAGATGATTATACTCCAATCAAAACAAGAACCTACGGATGCAGCGAGAAGGAAGAACAGAAGATGTAGAAGAGAATGGTGGTTGTTAGAGATCTACAAGGCCATATAGAGGCTGCGATAGGGGTGGGCTGAGAGTTAGGAGGCTGCGGTTAGGTTAGTGGGGGGCTTGTGGGTTGCGGCTAGGTTAGTGGGGGGCTGGGGGCTGCGGCTAGGCCAGTGAGGGCTGGGTGGGTTGCGGCTAGGTCAGTGAGGGCTGGGGGGGGAGGGGGGGGGGGGGGGGGGGGGGGGGGCTGCGACTAGGCCAGGGTGGTCTGGGTAGGGTTCGGCTGGTGGTGTATTGGCTGGTGGTGGCTGTCGGTTGGTGGTGGGATGGGGTTTAGGTGGTGTATGGTGGTGGATCTGGAAATCCCCCTTGGGGAGGCTTTGATACCATGTAGAATTTTATAATTAAGATAAGAGAGAGAGTTTGTATTCAACTAGATAATCTTCTTTACAATACTTCAACCCTTTATATATGGTGAGAATGAGAGATAAGATAGGAAATAAGAGATAAGATCAAATCTCCTATGATTACAATCATATCAATTTAAATCAAACAAATCTAGATATCTCTATAATATTCTGGGATTTCTCTCTCTGGAATATCTTCTGGATATATCTATGTTTTCTTCCATATTTTCCAACAGTATTAAGCAAGCTGGGATTGAGGGATATCTTTGTACCAGCTTGAGGGGGAGTGTTAGATATTAGCTTTTATTTTATTTTACTTTATAAGTGTCAAAGGACACTATTGTAATCTTATGTTCTTTACTCTCTTAATAATATATATACCTAGGTTAATCAGTTGATTAATCTAAGCTTCACAAAATATTGATGTTAACAAAAATGTTATTTGGTTTTTGCTTAGGTTCTAACAATAAACTAGAACCTTTTCTATTAAACATAAAGAAGAAGAATAAAAATCACCAATTTTTTGCCCAAGAACAGTGAAACAAATGGTTGTAAGTTTAGATCGGAGACTTCCGAGTTGATATGAGACAAAAAAAATAAAAATTAAAGTAAAGAGGTTAAAACTTTAGCCACACCACAGCCAAACAAGGCCTTAGACATCTAACCACATCAAAGCCCAACAGCCCAAGAACAAAGCAAATTTCATAAATTTAGGAGATATTATGGGAATATCAAAAAGTTTGGGGTTGTTTCTAAAGGGATTGTTTGTAATATCAAAATTGACTTGGAAGCCATGAGCTATGTAGCACGGATACGGACACGCGACACGGACACGATACGACACAGAGACGGGGAAACGGCAAATCCCAAGAAAATAGGATACGGAGACGGCTGGGATACTTCGAATAAAAAAATATTCTTACATCTTGTTCAGTAGATTAAGAATAATTAATATCTTATATATCTTTGCAAATTTTCTAATTTTGATTAATACTAATTACTACACTTTTTTATTGATTGGGTTGAAAGGGAGAGGTAGTATATATAAAAAGTTAAAGAAAAAAAAAATCAATTTGTAAACCCTAACAGCAAGACCATTGGAGACTAATAAATCAAGAAGAAAGAAAAAGAAAAAGAAGAAGAAATGAACATCTAAAAGTAAAAGAAAAAGAAAAAGAAAAAAAAAATGGACTGACCTCGGTGTAAGACCTCGCCGGAGCCCTCACCGTCGACCTGGACCTTGCCCTCGACCTCGCTGGAGCCCTCGACCTCGCCGGAGCCCTCGCCTTCGCCGGAGCCCTCGCCGGAACCACTCACTAGCTTCAGCTGCTATGCCCTCTCAAGTCGCAGCTTCGTGAGGCTAGGGTTTCCAATATACATCAGACCTTATATATAATTTTATTTCCCTTTATTTCATTTGCACCCCCACAAGAAATACATATCCTAAAACTACCACCGAATCTAAAAAAAAATAAAATAAAACTATCACGCCGTGTCTCAGGCGTGTCTCGGGCGTGTTCTGCCGTGTCATGGAATGTCCGCCGAGTGTCCGAAATTAACATTTAATTTAATTTAATTCGGACACTTATACAGGCGTGTCCCGTACGTGTCCCTATTGATACGTACGGGACACTTATACACTCCGCGGTCTGTGCGGGGACACGCACGTGTCCCGTACGTGTCCCCGCACAGACCGCGGACACGGACACTTATACAGGAGTGATTAATCTCAATCACTAGAGTATAACTCTTAGTTAATATGCTAGTGCTTTACTGCATTGACGGACCTGAGATTTCACATTGATATAAAAAATTGTCAACAGTCGATAGGAACTCATAACTTGTATAAGGTACTTGTTCTCAATCTTGAGACGATTATGAACATTGATAGTGGATATGGCTGCTTTGACTTACCAATCAGTGAGGTTTTAAAGATCAACACCTGGGTATCTTGAATATGTCATGTTCATAGGGTTGTGAACATATATTGTCGAGATAAAATCTACCCTCTGATATAAAGAGTAAGCATTCCCTTGATGATGTCACCAAGTTGATTATTGAGAACTGCAGTCTTGTTGATAAGTAGTTATTAACATGTTTGGTAATCATGAGAGGTGAATGGGACTCCAGGTATAGGAGAAGTAATTATGAGTCAGATTGACAGTAACAGTTTATCCGACTACCTGAATATGATTACGAATGCTGAAGGTAGAGGGACATTAGTACACCATACAAGTCTAGTTATCGCTTCGGATATGTTCTTTTGTGTTGAAGTTCAATTATCGTTTTATAGTGGAGTAAACATTAATTGATCAGTTGGTTAGTTTGCTGATCAAAGAGTTTGGTCATGGGAATTAACAACTGGTCTGAGCCAACAATAAAAAGCCTAGGAGGTCCCACTCTTAGCTCCACTAGGATGCTTGGAAAGGCACAAGAGGATGTTGTGAACACAAGTTCGATCGATCGAAAGAGTTACTGAGATAGGGTGATGTGGAGCACACGTGGACAAATTGGGCCCTACAATAACCTGCTCTGTTACCATGTTGAATTGGAGCATCCAACCCAAAAGCAATTGGCTATGAGTGGAGTAGCCCCTTGAACTTATATATTGAGTAGCTAGGTTGTAAGTGTCCGATGTGGGACAATCTCAATAGGATTTATATATATTGAACCGTCACAGTACATAGAAACTGGTTATATGGTTGCTAAACTTCTGCAGTCAGATATTTAATTTCCTAAAAATCATATTTGCATATGGTAATATTTGAAGTTGATTCAAATGAGAAGATTATTTGGCATTTCTCACATACAATATTCCAACTTATTTCCTCCAACATTAAATACCATTTTTTCAGTAGTTTATTTGATCCTTCATAAGATGGTCAACTCCTGTCAAATAGCATGACCATATGTTCATTATTTTATTTGTCCTTCATAAGGAGGTCAACTCCTGTCAAATAACACGACAGCGGATAGTGAAAGAGAGTCTAATAATGCATTTACTGTAAAGTTGAATTATATTGATATATCTAGACATTAATCAGTTTGCTTCAAACACCTTAGAAAACTAAATAGGGTATGTAGAAGTGATGACATTTTGTGGATTGGAGAGTTGTCAAGTTAATAGTCTGCCGACTCTGCCCTATATATCCACTATCAAATTTGTAACTTTCTTCAGCACTTTGAAAATTTGCAGAGATGAAACACGGTTCCTGGGTGTTGGGTGGTGGATGGAACAATGATCTCTGGGGAGGAGAATTGCCAATGGCTTCATGGATTGATGATATTACTCCTCAGAATCCTGTAAGGAATCCTAATTTTGCTAATTGTAGGATTTTTGTGGATTGATGATATTTTTGGCTCACAATCAATCCTGTGAGAAATCTTAATTTTTTCTAATTGTGGGAGCTTTACAATCAAAGTTAAGTTGGCATGATATGATACTTGAGATATCTTCTTCATATGCAGGTGTGGCTGACAAGGATGGATGGCCACATGGGCTTGACTAACTCTTTGGCACTAAAAATTGCTGGGATTACTAACTACACAGAAGATCCAAATGGTGGAGCCATTACTAGAAATACTGGTGGAGGTAAAATAAATGTTACTATATTACTATGTGTATCAAGGTGATTCCTAATTGGCAAAGTGAGTATAGCTGGTCTGGTGTCGAGCTGGGTCTAGGCCCTTCCATCACATAGTTCGAGTGTTTAGCCCCCACCCCTTCCCCTTGTAATAAAAAAAAAAGAAAAAAAAAGGTGATTCTTAACTGGTTAAAGACCTAGGGCTGTTAAAAAAAGAAAAGAAAATGCACCTCGAACTGACCAAACCGAGTCTATCGGTCGCTTTTTCAAAATATATTCACAAAAAGAAACCGAACCGACCGACCTAAAGTGGGGAAAAAAAAGAGACCAAACTGAACATAATGGTCGGTTTTTAAACATGAAAAAATGACAAAAACCGAGCGATGCACACCCCTACAAAGAACCTAACTTTCCAGACAGATAAAACTTACACTTGTAGTTCTGTTCCTGAAGCCTTACAGTTGAGAAAATTTAGGAATTCATGTCAGACATGGTAAGTCGGTCTGAATTTTTATTGTTCATTTTGGGCTCCGAATAGAATATAGAGATCTCAGGTTGCATAATTCTATGCATTCTTTGTTCATAAAAAGCTGGGTTTAGAAATAAATATTGACGACAATAAGCTGGCTACATTGTCACCATTCTTTTTTATTTGTAATATTTCCTGATGGAGTGACATGGAGTCTTGCAACAAAATGTGTAGCTAAATCACTGTCACGTATCAAGATTACCGGAGTATATGATAAAGCTGTGTCCTGCAGTTTATGTAGCTTAATGCAAATACTAGGCAGTTTCATTTTAGTGTTCTAATTTATGTATTTCAGAAGATTCAGAATACTATAACCAAAAAAAAAAAAAAAAAAAAAAAAAACAGAAGATTCAGAATACTGTGCATAGTTAGTGGCACACTTTTTTAGTTAACTCAGTAGTTAATTTCCAACAGATAGAACTTCTCATGGAATTATTCATATCAACAGAATTTTCTACCAATTCCAAACCCATGATGTGGATTAGGATTGAGGAAATTCCCACTTTGTTCCTAGACTTCTGTTGATCTGGTTATTCAACCAACGATGCCCATACAAGGGGATATCCCTTATGATTGGAATAGAATACATTTAATAATTACGTTCCCCAGACACTGCAGTGGTGAGAGCCTCGTGCACTAGGTGTTCCCTTTTCATTAATTGAATTGTTGATCAAGGATGATTCCTGGATGATGTGGTCTACATTAGGGATGCTAGTCATAGTAGATTCCGTGATTTGAATCAATGAGTGCCTAATTTCCCTTCTAGTTAGTATTGAACCAGAGTAATTGCACACAAAGTATCATTTTCTGCCTTCAGATTTAAGCATTGATCAAAATTTCCTTTCTTTTTCATCGAAATGGCCAAGACGTTTCCGTTTTGCGGGTCATGGGAACGAAACAACCGTGGAATCTCGAAGTTCCATGGATTCAACCAAAACGACTTCGTTTCCTTTGGTTCCATTGGAACATACATATGATTCTGTTGGAAGATATGGAAGAATGAGATTGGGAAGATAATATTATGATATCAATTAGTATTTAGGGGTTATGTCATCAATGGGTATTTTTGGTCATTGTTATTGTTAGGGATTATGTAATCAATGATGTAAGCCCTACGGGCACTTTAGTATTTTCCTTTCCTTATATTTTCCTATATATAGGGTTGCTATGTAACCACTGTATGATAACATATTATTCAATACATTTAGTTTTTTCTTCAGATTCTGCTGAAACTTTTCAGTTCTTCTCCTCCTCTCTTTGCTGCCTTCCAGTCTCCTCTTGTCTCCCTGTTTTTCTGGGTAAGGGGCTTAGGGATTTTGGTATTTTTAAGTACACACATGCCCCCCCCCCCCCCCCCCCCCCCCCCACACACACACACACACACACATATCTATATATATATATGTATATAGTCTGGATCTTAAGTGGACCCCAAACAACAGGACTCGCTTTTAGCGACGAAATTTTTCGTCAGTAAAACAATGATTTGTAGCGTTGAAAAATTTCGTTGCTAAAAGCGAGTCCGTCCCAAACCCGTTCGTTTGGGTCTGCTTAAGATCCTCACCGTATATGTATATTAAGTTAAGTTTCTCAATATATATAGGATTTTATTTATATTAATTAAGTTATTTTATATAATGTTTTCTGGATTCTATGAAGTGTTCAACTTAGATTGGCGACTAAATCCTTATGTGTTTTCAATTTGAACTTGTTGGCCCAAAATGGAAACCCTATGGGGGGATGGTGAATTAGGTTTTAGCTGAAAATTAACTTTTTAAAAACTTAATACATAACTCTTTGCTGCCTTCCAGTCTCCTCTTGTCTCCCTGTTTTTCTGGGTAAGGGGCTTAGGGATTTTGGTATTTTTAAGTACACACATGCCCCCCCCCCCCCCCCCCCCCCCCCACACACACACACACACATATCTATATATATATATATGTATATAGTCTGGTTCTTAAGTGGACCCCAAACAACAGGACTCGCTTTTAGCGACGAAATTTTTCGTCAGTAAAACAATGATTTGTAGCGTTGAAAAATTTCGTTGCTAAAAGCGAGTCCGTCCCAAACCCGTTCGTTTGGGTCTGCTTAAGATCCTCACCGTATATGTATATTAAGTTAAGTTTCTCAATATATATAGGATTTTATTTATATTAATTAAGTTATTTTATATAATGTTTTCTGGATTCTATGAAGTGTTCAACTTAGATTGGCGACTAAATCCTTATGTGTTTTCAATTTGAACTTGTTGGCCCAAAATGGAAACCCTATGGGGGGATGGTGAATTAGGTTTTAGCTGAAAATTAACTTTTTAAAAACTTAATACATAATAGAAGAAAGTAATGTCTTGATTTTATTCCACTAGTATGTACAATATTTATATAACTAAGAGAGGAAAAAGGAAAGGAAAAGAAAACTAAGAAAGGAAAATTACAGATAAGATCAAATCTGTCAAATCCTAATCAACATAAATAACGTGATCCGTAAATTACGACAACATAAATTCCGATAATTCCAACACTCCCCCTCAAGCTGGAGCGAATACACTCATGAGGCCAAGCTTGACAACAGAGGACTTCGAAAGAGAAGGTCCAACGGACTTAGTAAACACATCGGCTGTCTGATCTGAAAATCATCATCGGACTTAGAATTACCAACTATGATACTTAAGGATTGAAAATCTTCTCATGAAAGAAACATACATAATGAAATGTAAAACTGATATCCATATATTAAAATGCTAATGTCATGCATAAAGTAATGGTTTGAGGGCATAAACCCAACATATAGGCATATCGTCGGACCCTCCCGGGCACCACATCGCGTGCGCCGTTCCCGGGTTGATCCTCGGTTTGAGGGAGCTTGCTCTGTCGGGCCAACAATGCTTCAATTTGCTGCTGTGCCTGACGCTGGCCCTCCATGAGTTGCTCAAGGGCCGCCGTAATCTGTTCCGATGTCATAGAGGCCGCCGGTTGGGAGACCGGTGGGTCCTCCCGACCTACTGGTGCAGCAGTCTTCTTACCCTTCTTTGGCGCCATGTTAATCAGACACAAATTTGTTTTTTGGGAGAAAACTGTCGGTTCTCACAGACGGCGACAAACTGATGATGCCAAAATTTGGGTAAGAGAGTAAGAAGAAATAAACAAGAGGGTTTGTATGTGGTTTGGCCCTGTTAATTAAGAGACCTACGTCCACGTGGTGTGTCGGGGCACTTGCACTATGATATGAAAGTTGCCGGGAGTCTTTGGTGAACCAACAAGAGCTTGGAACTTGAAGAAAAAGAGATGGAGAAGTTTTTCTTATTTATTCACCGAGTGTTACAAGGTTTATATATACACATTCAAGGAATTAAGAAAGGAAAGAAATAAAAGAAGAAATAAAGAAAAAAAGAAATAAAATCAAATCAATCCTAAAATCCCACAATCAACATGAATATGGGATTAACTGAAATTAAATAAGAGATTGACTGAAGTTAAATCTCCTATGAAATAATATCTTCAACACTCCCCCTCAAGCTGGGTTGTAGATGTTGTACATACATAGCTTGTGACTCAATTCTTCAAAGTTAGTTCTTAGAAGAGCTCTAGTGAGTATGTCTGCTGTTTGAGATTTTGTAGGGATATAAACAAGTTGAACAATTTCCTTCTCAATCTTTTCTGAAATGAAATGCCATTCTATCTCAATATGCTTTGTCCTGTCATGGTGAACGGGGTTCTTTGCGATACTAATAGCAGCTTGACTGTCGCAGAACATCTTGATGGGATTCTCTATTTCTACTCCCAACTCATTGAGTAATCTCTGTATCCAAATTCCTTCACAAATACCAAGAGCTAGAGCTCTAAACTCAGCTTCTGCACTGCTTCTTGAGATAACAGGTTGTTTCTTACTTCTCCAAGTTACGAGATTTCCTCAAACATAGGAGCAGTACTCAGAAGTAGATCGCCTGTCTAAAATATCTCTTGCCCAGTCTGCATCCGAGAAAAATTCAACATTTCTATTATCACTCTTCTTGTATAGAATACCTCTACCAGGAGTCATCTTGAGATACCTCAAAATTCTTTTCACAGCTTCCATATGTTCTTCTGTTGGGTTGTTCATGAACTGACTCACAACACTAATAGAGAAACCAATATCAGATCGAGTATGTGAGAGATAGATACGTCGTTCTAAAAGTCTCTGATATCTCCCCCTGTCAACTGGTACACTATCTTTTCCAGTTCCTATCTTCTTGGTTGAATCCATTGGAGTATCTGCCGGTTTACATCCAAACATACGTGTTTCTTTTAGTAAATCTAGAACATACTTTCGTTGGGAGACAAATATACCCCTTTTAGATCGTGCCACCTCCATGCCAAGAAAGTATCTAAGATAGCCAAGGTCTTTGATTTCAAATTCTGCTAAAAGTTTCTTCAATCTCACCAGTTCCTCCTCATAGTCACCAGTTAGAATGATATCATCAACATTAACAATTAGTATCACTATTTTCTTTTCTACAGAGAACTTCACAAACAATGTGTGATCTGCCTGACATTGGGAGTATCCATACCTAACTACTTACTTTGCAAATCTGTCAAACCATGCATGAGGAGATTGCTTGAGTCCGTATAGTGATTTCTTCAGCTTGCACACTTTGTTGTAGTTGGAGGAAGATTCTAGTCCTGGTGGTATCTCCATGTACACTTCTTCCAAATTGCCATTCAGGAATGCATTCTTGACATCCATCTGATGTAATGGCCAATCTTGATTAGCTGCAAAGGAAAGAAGAATTCTGATGGTATTGAGCTTGGCCACTGGAGCAAACATTTCCTGATAGTCTATTCCATAAGACTGAGTAAACCCTTTGGCAACAAGCCGAGCTTTTAACCTCTCAATGCTTCCATCAGCCTTATGCTTGATAGTAAAAATCCACTTACAACCAACATGCTTCTTTTCAAGGGGAAAGCTCCGAAATTATCCAAGTACCATTTTTTTCAATGCTCTAATTTCTTCACTAACTGCCTTTCTCCATTATGGGTCCTTGAGAGCCTCTTGAATAGAATTAGGAACTTGTACACTATGAAGAGCCGAAACAGATGCATGATAGGATGTCTCTAGTATTTTATTTATGAAACAAATCTGCTGATGGGATGATTTGTGCATGTTTTGTAGAAATTAATTAGGGCAAAAAACATAGAGACTGATTATGTCTCTAGTATTTTATTAAGACATAAATCATACAAAGTTACAAGAATGCCCTTGGGCGAATATCACTAAATATAAGAGAAACAAAAAGAAATAAAAATAAATATTTTTAACACTCCTCCTCAAGCTGGTACAAAAATATCCCTCAAACCCAGCTTGCTAAGAGCAAAATGAAACTGTCTACTTCCAAGTTCCAACTCCCTTCGTAAGAATGTCTGCAAGTTGATCACCAGTCTTCACAAATGGAGTACAAATCACACCACTATTAATCTTCTCCTTGATAAAGTGTCTGTCAATCTCCACATGTTTAGTCCGATCATGTTGCACTGGATTGTGGGCGATACTAATTGCAGACTTGTTATCTCAAGAGGCATCCTCGGTGGTAGGTGCCCTAATTTTTCCGTTGATATATCCCATCTTCCCTTTGCCCTTTTGGGACATGATCACAGATCCGGACCAGGCTAGGTAGTTTTGGCCATTGAAAAGTGACGTAGTGAGTTTAATGTTCGGGCTATTGGTGGAAGTAACAAACATGTGGTCACCCTTAGGCAACTGTGTAATCACGTTGGATTTGTCTATATCCGTCATCGTGAATCAACACTAAAACAAATACCCGCAACAAACACTAAAGAAAGGGAAAAAAACTGGTAACAACGGATACGTAGTACACACAAAAAAATTCAGACCACCATATAGGATGCCAAAGTATCAGTCATCTAATAAAAGTCCATAAATGGACTAGAACCAAAAGGTAGAGAACAAACTCCAATCAAATCAGCGAACTGGTACAGAACCTGTATGGGTGTTGTCGGCTAAGGAAAAACAAGGTTGGTGAGTGTCGGCTAAGTCAGATTAGCATTTGGGGTGGTCGGCTTTGTTGGGTAGGACATATATGGATCTCGGCTGGTGTATATGGTGGTTGTGATGCAACGGCTAAGTGGGGGGCTTGGTGTGGTGATGTCGCATAGGGTAGTGATGCCCTAGAATCGCTGTGACAGGTCTGGGTGTGAGGCTGAGGGGCTGCGACAGGTCTGGGTGTGAGGCTAAGGGGCTGCGACAGGTCTGGGAGGTGGTTAGATGATGTGCAGCTGGGCAGGGGAGGACATGCGCAAAGATGTGGTGGTGGTAGGAGGTGGTCCGGTGGTATTGGATGTTGGTGGGAAGCTCTTCCCTGCTTAGGGAGGCTCTGATACCATGTAGAAATTAATTAGGGCAAAAAACATAGAGACCGATTATGTCTCTAGTATTTTATTAAGACCTGAATAATACAAAGTTACAAGAATGCCCTTGGGCGAATATCACTAAATATAAGAGAAACAAAAAGAAACAAAAATAAATATTTCTAACAGTTCTAACACCCTTTTTCAAAGCAATTGGAATATTTGAATCATTAATAACAAGTGCAGTATTCTCAAGATCAGAAATTTCCATGCCTAGAAGGAATTTGAGCAGGTTTTGGACTCGATTCAGAGTCTTGGTCAAGTGTAAGAGATATAGGATGTTCCATCTCCTTTTCAGGTCTTTTCCTCCTATTATAGACACGAAGCTCATGATTTGGAATTTGTGCTGATTTGGAATGATTATGAATAGGAGATTGGATTGGAGTTGTAGGAGGATGACTCTCGGTTTGCTCAAGAATTGAGTTTTGAGGTGTATGGTCATTGGTTGGAGTATTTTGGAATGATTTTGCGGTGTCCCCAAGTTGAAGTGAATGATCAAATTCACTGCCAGAAATGTCCCAAAGCTGATATTCTCTCATGTTCTCCCCCTGAATTTCAGAATTGGGATAGTAGGATTGATGCTCGAAGAATGTCACATCCATTGAGTTGTAGACGTTTTTGGTGATGGGAGAATAGCACTTATAACCCTTTTGATTTTGAGAGTACCCGAGAAAGATACATTTGATGGATTTAGGGTCTATTTGCTATGATATTGTTGGTGTATATGGACAAAGACTGAGCACCCGAATATTTTGGGGTCCAATGAAGAGATTATTTTGTTGTGAGGAAAGATTTGGAAGACTTGACAAGGAGTTTGGAATTTGAGGACTCTGGAGGGCATTATGCAGCTGTAAGGACGGCTTCTCCCCAGAAATGTTTTGGAACGTGAGTGGAGAACATGAAAGATCGAGCTACTTCTAGCAAGTGTCTATTTTTTCTTTCTGCAACTCCGTTTTGTTGAGGAGTGTTGGAATATATTTTTATATATAGTCAAACTTATTCACAGACTGATTAGGAATAGATTGATTGTAATTTATTTTAGTTGTCTCTTTCCTTTTCTCTCCTTTATTTCCTTTTTCTGTTTTTCCTAGCTTGTATATATACATACATTGTGAATGAATAAAATTATAAATTATTCTTCCATCTTTCTTCTTGGTATCAAAGCCACACAAAAAACACCAAACCCTAGCCTCTCACCACCAGCCGCCGCCGCCTACAGCCTTCCCTAGGCTCGCCGCACCACCACCCTCCCCCAGCCCATCTCGGCGCAGCCTCCCCAACACCAGCCGAGGGTCCCACAAGCCCCCCAGGGCTCCGGCGCACCTCCCAGGTCCCCACCGAGGCCTTTGTGCCTCTTCGACAGCCTCTGCGCTGTCCTCCGCCCCTTCTGTGGGCCTCTCCTGCATCCCTGTGATGCATTAGAGCCTTAGTGCTCCTTCTCATCTCTCTTTCAGACCATTATTTGGTCTTCGGTTGCCCCATCTGTGTTCCATCTGTGTTCCACCTGTTCTGGGCAGCCCTTCATCTTCTCAATTTTCCAAATTTTTTGTTGGTTTTCTCTTGGGTTCAGGCTCTTCGGTATGGCTCACGACGGAAAAACTACTGATCCTGTTTCAGATAATACTGCTCGTCCAGATCTGTCTCTTTCTCAACACACCCCTGCTCAACGGGTTACTAGTGTGTTGTTGAGTGGAAGGAACTTTGACGCATGGTCCCGTTCTTTTTGTCTCTATCTTGGCAGCAAAGGTAAGTCTGGATGGATTCTAGGCACTGTACCCAAACCAGCGCTCTCTGATCCTACATTTGCTCAGTGGGATATTGATAACTGCACCATTTTGGGGTGGTTATTTAACTCTATGGAAGATCGGATTTATCATATGTTCATGTTTCATGATACTGTTTCTAGCCTATGGACCTCTCTGACTCAAATGTATGCTCATGAGTGCATTGATTCTCGTATCTTCGAACTTTATCGGGATGTTGCACTGGCTTCTCAAGCTACATTAGGTCTTTCAGTTGCTGATTATTTTGGCTACCTTCAGTCCCGTTGGGAGGAACTGGCTCAGTACGAGCCTCGTAGTGAATTTCCGCCTGAAGCAGCTACTATTGCTCTCCGACGTCTCAATCGCCATCACACCTACCAGTTCTTGATGGGTCTAAAACTTGAGTTTGAATCTATCCGAACTCAGATTTTAAACATATCCCCCATGCCCTCTTTATTTGAGGTGTTTGCTACGATTGATGGAGATGAGAGACGTCGTCGCTTGCTTCAACCTCCGGCTTTACCTGAGCCAACTCCAGTGCCTGATCAGATGGCTCTTGTTGCCCTGACGGGCCCATTCACTCATCCTCCTGGATCTGGTAACCGCCCTTTCTGCACTCACTGTGGTAACCTTGGTCATGTTAAGGATCGCTGCTTCAAACTCCATCCTGAACTTCGTGAGAAAGGTGCCCGAAATAAAGGAAAGGGTCCATCCCGCACTGCTGCTATGGTTGAGACTACTCCAATTCCGGATCTTCTTCAACTCCAGACTCAGATGGGCCACCTTCAATCTCAAATAGGGGCATTACTTCAGCAAGGTTCTCATTCTGGCACCACTCCCACTGCTACTTTGGCTTCAGGTACTCCTTCTACTGCACTCCATGTTGGGTCTAGCAACCCCTCGTGGATTTTGGATTCTGGTGCCAGTGATCATATGACTGGTAAGTTGTCCTTGTTTTCATCCTCTTTGGTTTCCATCTCCCAATCTGTGCGTATTACCGACGGGTCCACTATATATGTCATAAGTAAAGGCGATGTTTGCCTCTCTCCTAGTATCTCTTTATCTTCTGTTCTTCATGTCCCTAGTTTTCCTTATAATCTTCTTTCTGTTAGTTGTCTTGCAAAATCTCTTAATTGTGAAATTGTGTTCTTACCTGATTGTTGTCATTTGCAGGACCGGATTTCGAAGAAGATTTTTGGCAAGGGATATGAGCGGGATGGCCTTTACTATTTTGGTGATCCACCTGGCGGGAGTTTAAGTTTGTCGTCTTCAAGTCTTCAGGCTTCTGTTTTGCCTGAATCTTCTAAGTCTTTCTAGTTTTTCTTTCGAGTCAATAAAATTGTGGCACGCCCGCTTGGGCCATGCAAACTTTCATTATCTCTGTCAACTTTTTCCATTATTAAATAAAGCCTGCCAGAAATTTAAATTCAATTGTGTGGTGTGTGAATTATCTAAGCATACTCGTTCTCATTACATACCTCGCATGAATCGTGCACCATCTGCTTTTGATATTATCCATACTGATGTGTGGGGTCCTTCCCCCGTTACTGCTATTTCTGGTTACAGATATTATGTTACATTCATTGATGATTACACTAGCTGTACATGGGTTTATTTGCTTAAAAAGAAATCAGAAGTTTTCTCCTTGTTTTCTAACTTCTTACAAATGGTTAAGACCCAATTTAGTACTGTTGTTCGTAATCTTCGTTCTGATAATGGTCGTGAATACATTACTAATGAGTTTCGGGCTGAGCTTAATAAGCAGGGTATTCTCCAGCAACTCACTTGTCCCTACACTCCATAACAGAATGGTGTGGTGGAACGAAAGAACCGCTCCATCATGTCTGTTGTTAGGTGTCTTCTGTGCGGAATGAATGTACCCAAATATTTCTGGCATCTGGCCGTTCTTACTGCCACGTTTCTTCTTAACCGGACTCCAAGTCGTGTTTTACAAGGAAAGGCACCTCTGCAACTTCTTCAGCCCGACAAAACCCTCTTTCCTATCCTACCTCGGGTCTTTGGTTGTACATGCTTTGTTCAAGATCGGAGTCCAACTCGAACAAAATTAGATAACAAGGTTGTCCGCTGCATCTTCTTAGGTTATTCACCTATGTCAAAGGGTTACAGGTGTTATGATCCTACCACTCGTCATATGTATCATTCTTTGGATGTCACTTTTTTGGAAGATACTCTGTTTTTTGCAGGTCCTCAGTCTGTTTCTGATCCTCCTTCTACCGAAGTCTCCGAGGATTCAAACTCTCCTCCGCGTCCTGTTCCTCTGTTTGAACAACCTCTGGCGACTTCTTCCAACCTTCCTCCGGTTATCACTACTGCTCCTACTCAGGTGTACTCTCGCCGGCCTCCTGCTCAAACTCCACTTCCAGTATCTTCACCGGAATCTGGTAATGTTTCTCCACCTTTACCTTCTGTTACCTCTAGATATCCCTCTCGACTTCGTCGCCCTCCTAATCGTTATGGTTTTTCTGTTAGTACTAATCACCCCATTGATCAGTATGTTTTCAGGGACTTTCAGATTCCTATTGCTCTTTTCTTAGTCAGGTTGACTTCACATCCATCCCTCAGTCTGTCTCTGAAGCTCTCAAGGATCCACAATGGGTGGCTGCCATGACCTTGGAAATGGATGCCCTTCAACGAAGTCAGACTTGGGAACTTGTGCCTCTTCCCCCGGGTGAGAAAACTGTTGGGTGTAAGTGGGTCTTCACTATCAAGTATCAGGCTGTACTATCGAGCGATATAAGGCGCGTCTAGTGGCCAAGGGCTTTACTCAAATCCCAGGCAAGGATTTTAGTGCTACCTTTGCTCCTGTAGCCAAACTAACATCTGTTCGGCTTATAATCTCATTGGCGGCATCTCACAATTGGCCTCTACATCAACTGGATGTTAAAAATGCCTTTCTAAATGGGGATTTGGATGAGACTATCTACATGGATCCTCCTCCGGGTTTTCGGGCTGAGGGGGAGTATTCGGGGAAGGTATGTCGTCTTCGAAAATCTTTATACGGACTTAAGCAATCTCCCCGAGCTTGGTTCAACCGCTTTAGTGAGGTTATTTTATCTTTGGGCTTCACTCGATGCCACTCTGATCACACTTGCTTCACCCATCATCGATCTGATGGCCGGTCAGTTATTATTCTGGTATATGTTGATGATATCATTGTTACAGGGGATGATGCTCCAGACATTACCAAAGTCAAGAAGGCTCTTAGTCAATTCTTTGATGTTAAGGACTTGGGGCCCCTTCGATACTTTCTCGGAATAGAAGTTGCTCGCTATCATCAAGGTATATCACTGTCTCAACGAAAATACACTCTGGATCTTCTGCAAGATACAGGTATGATGGGATATCGTCCTGCCTCCACTCCTATGGATCCCAAGCTTATCATAAGCTGTCTAATGAGTCTGGGGAACTCCTTCCTGATGCTTCAGTATATCAGCGCCTTGTTGGCCGTCTTATTTACTTGACCAACACTCGACCCGACATTACATTTGCAGTCAGTGTTGTGAGTCAATTTATGCATGCTCCACGATCATCTCATCTTGATGCTATTCATCATATGCTGCGGTATCTCAAGACTTGTCCGGGTCTTGGATTATTTTATTCTGCAGGTACACAGTCTGGGGTGTCCTGCTTCACTGATGCTGATTATGCTGGATCTCAGAGTGATCGTCGGTCCACATCCGGATTCTGCACTTTCTATGGGAATCATCTTCTCTCATGGAAAAGCAAGAAACAAGCTGTAGTTTCTCGTTCTTCAGCTGAGGCAGAGTATCGGGCCATGGCACAGGGAACTTGTGAGCTTCTATGGGTGCGTTCCATTCTAAAAGAGTTGGGTTATCCGGTTAAGGGCTCATCTACGTTGTTCTGTGACAATAAGTCTGCCCTTATGCTTGCTTCTGACTCGGTCCTCCATGAATGTACTAAGCATATTGAAGTGGATGTTCACTTCATTAGAGAGAAAGTTCGTTCTGGAATCATTGTCCCAGAGTTTGTGCCCTCTTCCAATCAAGCTGCTGATATGTTTACAAAGTCTGTTGGTCCCTCTCTCCTGAAGTCGTTTCTGATCAAGCTGGGTCTTATTGATATCTTTGCTCCATCTCCAACTTGAGGGGGAGTGTTGGAATATATTTTTATATATAGTCAAACTTATTCACGGACTGATTAGGAAATTGTAATTTATTTTAGTTGTCTTTTTCCTTTTTCTTTTCTTTCCTTTTCTCTCCTTTATTTCCTTTTTCTATTTTTCCTAGCTTGTATATATACATACATTGTGAATGAATAAAATTATCAATTATTCTTCCATCTTTCTTCTAGGAGTGTCAACACATGTACTTAAGTGAACTATGCCTTGACTCAAAAGGTAAGTGCCAAGGACAGATTTGAAATACTCTTTGGCATTATCAGTTTTTAAGACTTGGATCTTAGTCTGGAATTATGTTTGTATCATGGAATTGAAATTTTGAAAAATTTGACCAACTTAAGACTTTTCTTTCATAAGAAATAACCAGGTCAATCTAGTGTGATCATCAACAAACGATACAAATCATCGAGTTCCTGTTATATTTTTCAGTCTTGAGGGACCCCACACATCACTGTGAATTAAGGCAAATGGACGGGATGGTTTATATGAGATGCTGGGATAGCTACTACGAGTAAGTTTCGAGAATTGGAAGATTTCACAACTGAAAGACTTCGAATTTTTATTGATAAATAAAGAAGGAAATAGTTTTTCAAGGTACATGAAATTTGGATGACCAAGGCGATAGTGCCATAACATAATTTCACTATCTTTATTGACATGAGAATTTAAAGCTAATTGACTCTTAGACGGTATACAAATTGCATTCTGAGCTTGTCTTCTTAGAGGAGTATCATCTTTGAGAAGATAGAGTCCAGAACACATCTTAGCACTCTGCCAATCTTCCTCCCCGAATCCAAATCATGAAATGCACACAAGTTAGGGAAGAATTTAGCAACACAATTAAGATCACGAGTCAATTTACTGAATGAGAGTAAATTACAGTCCAGATTAGGAACAAGAAGAACAGAGTTTAGAGTCAGGTCCTTTGAAATTCTGATTAAGCCTGTTCCTCAACTTTGGATAGAGATCCATCAGCAATTCGGACTGTATGGTTCTCATTACACTGATTGTATTTGTGAATGATTGTCGCATCTCCCGTCATGTGATCCGATGCTCCAGTCAATGATCCGCGGAGTTGAGTATCTTCTATTGACTGTAGAGGCTTTTGAAAAATTACCTTTTTGTGCTAACATGGCTGATCCAGAGACTGGCGAACTTTACTGAGGTAGAGAATTATGGCTAAAGAGTTTTTGTAAAACCTCAAGTTCTTTGGTGAAAGGACTTGTCTCGGTTTGTGGAGAACTTCCATCTGTAGTGGTAGCAGCATTAGCACGACTCTCTTTGTCATTTGCTGGTCGAGATGGCTTCCAATCAGCGGGTTTGCCATGAATTTTCTAGCAATTTTCTTTGAAATGTCCTGGTTTGCGGCAGTGATCACACCAGGGTCTCCCTCTTCTTTGTCGATTTTCGTGGTTGCTGTTTGGGGTTCCTCGAGCTGCAAGAGCAGATCCTTCCCGTGTTGGGGCTGAGTTTTGAGATCCCATCATCACTTTCTTTCTACTTTCCTCACACCGAACTTCTGAGAATGCTTCTCTAAGACTTGGAAGAGGCTTGGTCCCCATTACTCTCCCTCGGACTTCGTCCAGATTTGAACGTCTTTTATTGAGGCCGAGAAGGAATTTGAACGTCTGTTTTTGTTATAAAATTCTTCTATATAGGGCTGTATCTTCAGGACATTTCCAGGTGTAGACATCAAACATATCGAGATGTTGCCAATGGCGAGTGAGTGTTAAAGTATTGAGTTACCGTGAGATCTCCTTGGCGTAAATCGTGCAGTATGGCTTCAATCTCGAATAGTTCTGAGGTATTTTTAGAACTTGAGTACGTCTCCCTTGCTGCGTCCCATATCTCCTTCACTGTTCTGTAGAGGAGAAAATTCTCCTATTTCGTTGGTCATTGAATTAATTAGCCACGACATCACCATGTGGTTCTCCGTCTTCCATGTTCTGAACTTGGGTTATTTTTCTCTGGTATGACGACTTCACCTGTGAGACAGTCATCTTTGCTCTTCCCACAGATAAATTTCCCACGGATAAACATCATTACTGACTGGGACCATTGGAGGAAGTTATGCTCGTTGAGTTTGTGACCCGTGATGAGAAGAGATGTGCCTTTAGTTCCTCCACGATTGCTTACAGCTGGTGTTGTTTCTGGATTGGAGGTAACCTCGGATATAGGACTTTGTCTCTCAGTAGCCATGCCGTATTTGGTCATGGAAAAAATTCGGTTTCAGAGGTAGGCTCTGATACCATGAAGAAAAAGAGATGGAGTAGTTTTTCTTATTTATTCACTCGAGTGTTACAAGGTTTATATATACACATTCAAGGAATCAAGAAAGGAAAGAAATAAAAGAAGAAATAAAGAAAAAAGGAAATAAAATAAAATCAATCCTAAAATCCCATAATCAACATAAATATGGGATTGGTTGAAATTAAATAAGAGATTGACTGAAATTAAATCTCCTATAAAATAATATCTTCAACAGAACTACCAGAGACCGGCTGGACAGAGTGCGTGTGTGTGTAATATAATGTTGCGATTCTATAGAATAAGATTGCGATCCCCCTTGGAGGAGGTGAGTGGCCTCTTTTATAGATACAAGAGACCACTCGTACACGGTAAGTAATTTGATATGGCAATATAATCTGATTGCAACTGATCAGCACAAATCATGGATGTTTTCTAGTAGGATTAGGAAACACCTCTCTCTTTCATTAGTCTTCTAGCTGAGATAGGAAACTGCCTGGAACCTTGTGGAGCAAGTCACGGGACATGTACAGCTAGCCGCCGACATGAGTGGGGCCCACATCGTATTCCCGATCCATTGATAAAGGGCGGGATATCCCGGGCGGTTCTGGGTTCCATCCCCGGGATGGTCACGCAGCAGGTTGCAACCACCGGGTGACTAGGCATTTTCTTGCTGAGGTGGCGTTGATACTCTCATCGGATATTTTTATGCATATCAGAAACGAAACATGAGTGAAAAACTTGGAAGTTACATCTTTCTAATTAAACAACTTATGGTTCTTAAAATAGTGTGAATTTGAAATAAGAATGATTCCATTAAAACAATGTGAGGAGGGCCCAAGTTGTACAATGTCTAATACAAGGAGAAAGAAGGCAAAACAGCAATTAAAGAGCATGATATTTTATCTCTACTCTCATGACTGTTATGTTATGAGTGCATCTTATCGCATGTGTTTGGGCTTATGTTAAGCAGCGTGGTTGTATCTCCACTGGTGGCCTGTAGTGAAACATTTTCCCATAAATAAATAAATAAACTAACAATTTTTTTGAAATATGGAAATTGTAAAGTCTGCACAGAACAATTCTTTGAAGTTCTACTACAGGATATTAAAGTTGCATGTTTTCGTCTGCATTCTTAAGCTCTTCCTTTCAATTGTTTCAATCTACCAGTTTTCTTCATGCAGTTTTCAGGCTCCAACTGCCTGGGTCAGGCAATAATGTGTTGTAGTTCTATCATGTCAACAATAATTTTTTTTTTTTACCTTATGATGCTTTTATAGTCCAACTAATGACGTTCAGCTTAGACATTTCTTGTACTGTCATTCTCAGGTGGTTGAATCCCTGTTCATGACTAGGTTATAACTTCAACTTGCTGTGATATTTTGTGGTTAGTTGTACATCAGTTTCTGTTTATGTGCTAACTAACCAGAAAGCCTTTTTCTAGCTATCTAGTCATTCTTTTTTCAAGTAGTTACTTTATTTCCTATATTTACATGTACTATTCAAGAAAAGGAAATGGAGAAAAAACAAGAAGAGAAGAATTAAGATAAGCATGACGCTGTGTGTAACATGCTATTTTTTCTTTTTCTTTTTGGTTGGCAATAATTAAATTTCCTCAAACGGGGAGTGGTCCTCATAATATCGTCATTGCAATTTTTAATTAATCCTCCAGGAAATCCAAACTTCCAGATCAAAATATATCCTAAACTCCATTTGTTTTCTTATATTTGGTTAATCTTCCATTCGAAATAATCCTCCAGTACGTAATCTTCTATTTCTGAAATTGATTCCAAAGTTTTAAATGTTCAAATGAGTTAGTGTTGGGAAACTAAATCCTTTGTATGGCATCATCTCATTCAGAACCTACTGGATTGCTGATTGATTCTGCTATGAAGCTCGTCCTCTCGTGCATCCCAGAGGTCTCAGTGAATGAAAGGAGGGAAGCTTTGTTAAGAGCGAGCAATCTAGCTTTGATGAGGGGTGTAACGACAGTTGTTGATTTTGGGAGATATTTTCCTGGTGCATCACCAGAGCTTTCATGGGAGGATTTTTCAGGTTTCACTTACAACCTTGTACTTTGTTCTATTTTTGTTGCATTGGAAGACATTTCATTTGAATGGCTTAGACACATATATTCATACGTTAATGATGAGGATAGACTAATTCATCTAATAAAGTCCTGGTAAGGGGCTTTGTGGAAGCATTAAGAAAATTATAAACTTTCAACTTGTTACTTAAAGCTCATTAGACTCATTTAAAATGGACATAATGAAAGCATGCAACCTCTATGGGAACGAAATATACAACGTGAATATTGTCAGGTATTCCCATGAGAGTTTGTAGTTATGATGGGATTATTCATGTATGATGTTTCGAAATCCCAATTTGAGATTTTATAGCGGTGTTAAGGAACAATTACACCTTCAAATGTTACAAAAGCATAATAGATTAGTTAAATGTGAACATTTCTCTCTTGTAGTAAAATATATTATACCACATATGTGTGTACAATTTACACGATATACTCCACAGTTAGTATCTTAAGTTTTCAACTGTTTTACACGACAAAGTCCAGGGTTTGTAGCTTAAGTTCTCAAGTGCCCTGTCCAATTGAATCCTGTAGTGCCAGAGTAGAAACATTTTGAATAACCATTTACTCATTTTTCTTTTTCCTGGTTACTGCCAGATGTGTATAGGTGGGCTGATTTATCTGGAGAGATGATGATCAGGGTTTGCTTATTTTTTCCAATGGAGACATGGTCACGTCTACTTGTACGACCTTAACTTATGCTACGTTATGACTGCCTCTTTTATGGTTATCTGGTTTGTATGTCTATTTAATGGTACAAATTGTTGAGTTTATGTTTGACTCTTGTGATCCTTAGTGCAAGTATTGTTACTGAAAACGCCCTACCGTTATAGCAATAGACCTAGAGACTGTGGGGTGTGTGATTAGATCTAGTTGCTGACCATTCCCGATTTTAATTTTATCAAACAACCAATTACGAAGTGCGAGTGCGTATGTGCATGTGTACAAAAATAATAAACTAATCACAGACTACATTGGATTTTACGTGGAAACCTGAACGGGAGTCACAAGCGAACAAAGAATCCACTATTAAAGAGGACACTTACAACTCAACTTGACTTTGATCAAAATCCCTTTGAATCATCAGTTTCGTCTCGCACAGCTGAATCTGCACATCCCTCATTGTGGAATAAGCCGGACAATATTGCACCGTCTTCAATAGCTTCCGCTCAAAAGCCTCGGTCTCATACCGATTGCAACATCACCAACGAATCTCTCTTGGTGAGGTATTACCCTCGATGATTTCGAAGGCAATGTTAGATAATGTGTCCCACATGGAATAAACATGGGGTTGGCTATGGCTAGATATACATGTTGGGCCTCTCCACCTAACAGCTTAAGCTTTTGGGTTGGATCCAAAGTTTCTTTATGGTTTCAGAGCCAGGCCCATTCCCAACCCTTTAGCCCATTCCCCACGATGGCTGACCCAAGAAGAGGTTGCACGTGAGGGAGAGTGTTAGCTAATTTGACCCACATGGAATAAACATGGGGTTGGCTATGGCTAGATATACTAGGGGTGAACAAAATACCCAGGATCCGAAGACCCTACTCGAATCGTCCCGAATGGTTCGGGTTGGTTCCGGTAAGTGAGTACGGCGGTAGGGTATGGTTCGGGTCTTGTTGAAAGATGAAATAATGGGTCGGTTCGGGTATATTGAACCAGACCCGAGAACCATTAAAAAAAACATTTCTGCTCTTATTAAGCCCAAGCCTCCCCTCTCTCTCTCTCTCTCTCTCTCTGTCTATAAGGCTGTAACCCTCTTTCTGAGCAACCCAAGTCTCTCTCTCTCTCCGACAATCGAGTAATGAAAGAGCAAGGGTTTCGAGCAATCAACACTGGGTTTGCATCGAAGAGCAAATGAAGAGCAGTCGAGCATAGAGCATCAAAGGACAATCGAAGAGAAACCCTACTCTGATTGTCATCTCCGAGGTTTCGAATACACGAACAATCGAAGAGGTTATTCTCCTTCAGGTTCTGGGTTTAGATCCTTCCTAATACAGACATATATGCATATATTTACGTATATATATATACCTCCATTTAACCAAAGCACAAGAGGCTTTGAAGCTGGGTCAGTCTCTGCCAGCAAAGTAGCAAACTCTGTAACTCTGTTTAAGAGAATTAGCACTTCCCTTTTCAGGTTCAATTTTCTTTAATGGGTTTTCATGATGTCCATGGATGTTGTTTTCATTGTCCAAGTAAGTAAGTTCTTCAAGTACTTTTTGTCTAGTAAAATTTTTAATGGAAATAATAATAATAATAATTTTTTTAAAAAGTGGGCTCGCAACCCGAACTGAAGCAGTCATCATTTATTGGGTCGAAAAAGTGGACCCGCGACCCAAACCGAATCGAACCGCATTTACAGTGTCGTTCGGGTCTAGGTCTCAAAGTCTAGGAAATAGGAACCATTTATAGTCGGGTCGGTTCCGCCCCGCCCTGACCCGAGTGATACGACTCAAGGATAAAAGATTATGAGAGAAACTAGGGACATGTAAAACTGAAGTCAATGGTAACGAAAGAGTGACACAAATAAGACCTTTCCCCCGAGACAGAGGAAAAGGTACCATCGGCAATGCGGACTCTATCCTGACCTGGGCAGGGCTTATAATCACAAAACAAGTCAGAAGAACGAGACATATGGTCAGAAGCACCTGAATCTATAATCCAATGAGATGAAGAGAGAGAAAGGAAAACTCTTGCCGGGACGACAATGTTTCGTGATTGTGCAAAAGAGGATGAGGTACTAGCAGCTGACGATGAAGTACACAGGGTCATCAAATTCCAGAGAGAGTCGAGCTCGGCTGGAGATAACTGGCCCTGATCAGAAGTAGGGGCAATATCAACACTAGGTGGAGTCTCAGTATCAGTAGTAGCATTATGAGAACGAGTACCACCACCTCGGCCTCCTGAACGACTTCCACGACCACCCCCACGACCATTTCCACGACCTCCCTGAGCACCAGGGGGACGTCCGTGAAGGCTCCAACAATTGGTCCAAGTATAATGGGGCCGATGACAATAATCACAAATCACGATAGGTTGGTCTGAAGGAGTAGACTGTAGGGTCCCTTCTCTAGACGGGGCAGAATCTAGAACAGAACGCTCAGTGGAGGCAGGTGAAAGCATAACAGAACGACGACTCTCCTCATTCTGAACATAAGCAAAGGCTTCTTGAAGGAGAGGGATAGTATCCATCCTAAGAACCCGACTACGAACAACATCATAATCGGAATGAAGCCCCTGAAGAAACTTAAAGACCCGTTGCCTCTCTAGAAATTTCCGATACTCTTCTGCATCAGTAGTACAGGCTGACTGAAAAGAGTGCAGGTGGTCAAGACGATCCCAACTAGTAGCAAGTGAGGTGTAGTATTGGGTGACGGTCATATCACCTTGCTTAGGACGGTCAATGGAATGGAGTAGCTTAAACTCCTGAGCATAGTTCCCCCGGCGAGAGAACGTTGAGGCAACGGTATCCCAAATGAGGATGATGTAGTTCAGGTACCTAAGGGCTTTGCTGCAGGACCCGTTCCATCGCAGCAACGATATCCCAAATAGCTCTAGCTCATACGATAGAAACTCACCAATTTCGGGAACCATAGAATTGATAAGCCAAGACATAATTATAGAATTCTCAATCTCCCATTTATTATACCCGGGATCAGAATTTGGAGGGGTAGTGACACGCCCATCGAGATGCCCCATCTTTCCACGTGCCTTCAGGTAAAGCTCTACTACTTGTGACCACTTCAAGTAATTTTGGCCATTGAAGGGAATGGTAGTGATTTTGATATTGGGATCCAACAGTTTAACCATAATCTGAATAGTCACCACTAGTTTTTTGGGGTCGGCTATAGTTCAGTGTACGGATGGAAAACCCACAAAGATTGAAAGAAGACGAAGGATATGGATCGAGAAAAAAATATCAACACGATCTGTTTAACGGTCTATTAGGGGACCAAAAAGTTCCAAACAGTCAAGGGCCAAGCAAACCAATATTTGTAATGGTGCTGAGTGAAAGTGTCCCTGTTGGACTCGAGGGAAGCTGGGAAGGTGGATGAGGCTTCGGTTTAGGCCAAGAGGGGGTTGGGTGTTGGCGCAGGGGCTGGGGTGGTCTGGGTATGTGCGGCGCAGGCTGGGGTGGAGTTGCTGTGTGCGGCGCAAGCTGGGATGGTCTTACTGGCTGCGGCCCAGCCTTAGGGGAAGGGAGGTGGCTGGTGAAGGCTAGGGTGGTTGGTGGAGGGATGGCGCAGGGAGTGGTGGTGGCTGGTAACTGCTACTAGTGTTAGGATTAGGGTCAGGGTTTGAGGTTTGGCTTTGATACTGTGTCAAAATGTTATTTGGTACAAGCTTAGGTTCTAACAATAAGCTAGAACCTTTTATATTAAACATAAAGAAGTAAAAACAAATATTACAACTAGGTCCTTGGACTTATAACAAAATACAACATAACAATAAAATAACTCTAACAAACTATGGGGTGTAAGTGGGTGTTTACAGTAAAGCACCGAGCTGACGGTTCCATTGAAAGTTATAAAGCTCGGTTGGTAGCAAAGGGGTACACTCAGACTTATGGTGTGGATTACGAAGAAACCTTTGCTCCAGTTGCAAAAATGAACTCATAACGGATTCTTCATTCCCTTGCAGCGAATCTAGATTGGCCTCTTCATCAGTTTGATGTAAAGAATGCCTTCTTACATGGTGATTTGGAAGAGGAAGTTTACATGGATGTTCCTCCTAGTTTTGAGGATTCCAAGACAGAGGGTAAGGTGTGTAGATCGAGAAAATCTTACATGGTCTTAAACAGTGTTCGAGGGCTTGGTTTGAGAGATTCACACAGGCTATGCTTCGGTTTGGTTTTAGACAGAGTCATGCAGATCATACGTTATTCATCAAACGTTCTACACAGGGTAAGACCATTGCACTTATTGTTTATGTTGATGATATTGTGCTCACAGGGGACGACTTAGAGGAGATGGAAAAATTAAAAAAACAGTTAGCCACAGAGTTTGAGATTAAAGACTTGAGTTCTTTCTGGGAATTGAACTTGCAAGGTCCAAACAGGGGATTTTTATTTCCCAAAGGAAGTATGTTTTGGACCTATTGAAGGAAACAGGGGTGCTTGGTAGTAAAGCTTGTGATACGCCTATGCTATGGAGCAGAATAAAAAAACTTAGTGAAGACAGTAACGGGGAATTGGTTGACAGGGGGACTTATCAGAGACTCGTCGGTAAGTTTATTTACTTGTCTCATACTCGTCCTGATATCGCTTTTGCTGTTGGTGTGGCTGGTCAATTTATGCATTCTCCTCGGATGTCACACCAAGTTGCTGTTATAGGATTCTTCGTTATTTGAGGTCATCTCCCTGAAAGGGATTATTCTTTGCTAGGCATGATCACCTGAGAGTAGAGGCTTATACAGATGCTGATTGTGCTGGTTCTGTCACGGATAAAAGGTCCACCTCCGGGTACTACACATTTGTAGGAGGAAACTTGATCACTTGGCGAAGTAAGAAGCAGAATGTTGTGGTGAGATCTAGCGCAGAAGCTGAGTTCAGGGCAATGGCCCAAGGTATTTGCGAGTTTCTTTGGATCAAGTTTTTATTGAAGGATTTGAAGGTTGAACAGTTAGATTCCATGAGACTATACTGTGATAATAAAGCAGTAATCAGAATAGCTCATACTCCTGTCCAACATGATAGAACCAAGCATGTGGAGATTGATCGACATTTCATCAAGGAAATGCTAAGTAGTGGAGTTATCTGTATTCACTTTGTAAAAAGTAGTGATCAAGTTACGAATGTCCTCACCAAAGGGATAGGAAGTCAACTTTTCCACACTGCTCTAGGCAAGCAAGGCATGAGAGATGTATTTGTACCAGCTTAAGGGGGAGTGTTGAGAATACTTTGTTTTTATTTCTCTTAGGAGATTAATTGTTAGTTAGTGGGTCTATTTGTAATATTTTATTTCTAATGCTTATTGTTAATATAAAAAGGGTTAGATAATTTGTCTAACCCTAAGCTTCCAATTAATGATTTCTTCAGCAGGTTCCACCACTGTTCAGACTGTGGTTACCCCCTTGGGTCCCAGTCTAAAAATTACTACCATTCCTTTCAATGATTCAAATAACTTAAAGTGGTCACAGGTGGTAGAACTTTATCTGAAGGCATGTGGGAAGATGGGATGTCTTGATAGGCGTATTATAGGAAACACCACTGATACCAGCTATGACAAGTGGGAAATCGAAAATTCTATTGTTATGTCTTGGCTCATCAATTCCATGGTTCCCGAGATTGGTGAGAATTTTACCAGACGAAGACTTGCTAAGGCTATTTGGGACACCGTTGCTTCCACTTTCTCTTGGCGGGGGAATTATGCTCAGGAGTTTGAGCTTATCCGTTCCATTGACCGTTCTGAGTTATGCTCAGGAGTTTGAGCTTATCCGCTCCATTGACCGTTCTGAGTTATGCTCAGGAGTTTGAGCTTATCCGCTCCATTGACCGTTCTGAGTAGGATGATATGACAGTCACCCAATACTATACTTTCCTTACTACTAGTTGGGATAGAGTTGATCACCTATAGTCTTTCCAGCCGGTCTGTACTATCGATACAGTGGAGTACCGGAAGTTACTTGAGAAGCAAAGAGTCCTTAAATTCTTTAGGGGCTTCATTCTAATTATGATGCTGTTCGTAACCGGGTTCTTAGGATGGATGTCCCTCCTCTTCAGGAGGCCTTTGCTTATATTCAGAATGAGGAGAGTCGTCGTTCTGTTATGATTCCGCCTGCATCCACCGAGCGTTCTGCTATGATTTCTGTCCCGCCTAGAGAGGGGACCCAGTAGTCTACTCCTTTAGACCGACCTGTCGTGATTTGTGATTATTGTCATCGGCCCTATCATACTCGGGTCAATTGTTGGAGCCTTCGTGGATGTCCCCTGGTGGTCGGGGAGGTCGTGTAGATGGTCGTGGAGGTCGTTCAGGAGGCCGAGGAGGGAGTACTCGTGTTCATCACGCTACTACTGATTTTGAGACTCCACCTAGTGTTGATGTTGCTCCTGTTTATGATATGAGTCCTTTACCTCCTACCGAACTTGACCCTCTCAGGAATTTGATGACCCGGTGTATGTCATCAACAGCTGCTAGTACCTCATCCACTTTTGCACAATCAAATATGCGAAACAAAGCGGGGATGGAGAGTTAAACCCAAGACCTCCCACAAATAAGGCTCTGATACCATGTTAAGCTACCAACTACTCCAAAAGTTTAAGCTGTTAGAGAATGGGCCCAATAATGTATATCAAGCTTCAACACGCCCTACCTGAAATGACTCCAAGGAAAAAAAAAATGAAAGAGGGAAAAAGAGAATATGTAGTAAATTCCCCGAAAAGAAATCAGTTTTCTCCCATATATGAAATCCACAAAGTCAATAAGACAAGTAAGTACCTTTAGTATAATGTGCAACAATAAGTTTAGTTGATAAATGCACATATCACAAGATGTCAACATTAAGTTCAAGGCACACTTAGTCATGTTCAGCCAATGTTTCACAGCTGCAAGTTCTCTTGTGCATGTGAGATTTTGTCAAGGCAACATTATCCTTTCTTTGTTAAGTATCTGAGGAGTTTCTGTTTTCTTCCTCTTTTATGGGCTTATTCTCCTGTGCAGGATCTTGTACACAAGACAGGCCATATGCTGAGCCAATGGATTTATTTAGGTGGTGTTAAGGCTTTCGCTGATGGATCATTGGGATCTAACAGTGCACTTTTTTATGAGGTGAGAACGCTTTATTTGTTTACAAAAACCTTCTGCAAGATGGGAACATACAGGTGACGTGCAACTGGTACAACCAGTTCCATATGCTAGTACAGGACTTTACTATGCTCTGGGCCACATTCATACTCTAGACTGCATGTCTTCTATGATATATAGTTAATGTAGAATTCTATGTGGGTACAAAGAGTACAAGGCTCAATGACAATAAACAAGCAATATACCCATAAACGGAGCTTTTAGCTGAACTCTTGTTCTCTTCTCTAACTTAACATATATACCTTTCTCCCAAATAGAAATAAAATTTACAGATATATATATATATATATTAAATTAATGTCTTCTATGTGCTCAACTCAAGATGGTTGGCATATCAGATGCATAATGGAAATTTGGTCAATAGATTTTCTGTTCTTTTTTTTTTTTTTTTGGTACATGGTCAATAGGTTTTCTTCTACTAAAATTATTGATGCAACATATTGGTTGTATGTTTTCCTAGCCCTATGCCGATGAGCCTAACAATTGTGGCTTACAAGTGACGGATTTGGAAAGTCTACACAACATGACTGTCTCATCAGATAAATCTGGTCTGCAGGTGCTTAATTGTCATGCTACATTAACCCCATTGCCATTATATCCATTCATTTATATTTCGACTGATAGCATCTATTTTGGTATATCTCAGGTCGCTATTCATGCCATAGGGGACAGAGCAAATGATTTGATCCTAGCTGCGTATAAGTCGGTGCAGTTCACAAATGGAAAGAGGGATCGCAGATATAGGGTAAATATTACCGGCACTGCGCTACAGATGGAGAAATTCAGTAGTCGATTATGTATTACATTTACCTTGTTCGATAGATTTAGAGCTGTAGATTTCTTTCTTTCTTTTATTTCCTTCTAAACTCTAGAAACTGTTAATTTCATGATTGGGACAAAGAATTGCAGATTGAGCATGCTCAGCATTTGGTACCTGGAACTGTTGCCCAATTTGGTGAACTAGGGGTTGTTGCTTCAGTGCAGGTTTCTGAAATTCCTCTTTTTGCTGTGTACTCCTTTGTTTATTTAATAAACATTGTGGTGTCAATATTTTTTAAAATTTCCTGGTATATTGGTTTGTATGTAACGGTAACAATACTCGGTTTAGGATTGCTTTTGAGTGGCATTTTTAACTTAGGTGAATCCTGTTGAGAATATTTTGTATTTTATTATTTTTACTTTGGTTATTAATTGTTAGTTAGTGGGTTCATATGTAATTTATTATTCTTCTCTTATAGTTTAATATATAGAGGGTTAGGGATTTTTCTAACCCTAAGCTTCCAATTATTTGTTTCTACATGGTATCAGAGCCTATGGTTCTCCAACCCTAACAGCCACCACCAGCCACCACCACCATCCCACGCCAATCACCACCAGCCACCCTTTGCACCGAATCCTATACCCACCCCAGACCCTTCGCCGAAGCCTCAGCCCACCCCAACCACTTCGCCGAAACCCTAACTCACCCCAGCCATTTCGCCGAAGGCCCAGCTCACCCCAGCCAGTTCGCAGCAACGCCCAGCCACCCTCTCCAGTTCGCAGCAACATCTCCCTCCCATCACTGCGTCGCGGCCCAAGCTCCTCCCTACCCCTTCGCAACAGTCCACACACTGGATTAATTCAATTTTTTGCAGTTTTGATTTCTCTACTTCTTTTGTGGTGTTATTAGGTCCTTTTATGGACCCTTGATCTAATTTTTACAGATTTGGTGCGTTCCCATCTTCTCCGTTTTCCTTCATCTTGATGGGTTTCTCATTCCAATCCGGTATAATGGTAGACCTAAGCAAACCGGAAGCCTCTACACCAACCACAATTCATACAGTGGTTGCTCCTATAGATCCCAATCTTAAGATTACTCCCACGCCTTTCGATGGCCAAAATTATCTGAAGTGGTAACAGGCAGTGGTATTGTATCTGAAGGCACGTTGGAAGATGGGCCACCTTGATGGGCGTGTGATAACTCTTATTTCTACGGATAGTGGCTATGATAAGTGGGAGATTGAGAACTCCGTTATCATGGCATGACTTATTAATTCGATGGTCCCTGAAATTGGTGAGAATTTCTATCGCATGAAGACTGCTGAGGCGATTTGGTACATAGTTACATCTACTTTCTCTCGACGGGAGAACTATGCATAGGAATTTGAGTTGCTACGTTCCATTGACCGTTCGGAACAAGGTGACATGACTGTCACCAAATATTTTTTTTCAGTTTCTTACCACTAGTTGGGATTGCATTGACCACCTTCAGGCCTATCAGCCTCTGTGTGTTGCTGATGCGGATGGTTACCGAAAGTTACTAGAAAAGCGAAGGGTCTTCAAATTTCTCAAGGGATTTCACCCATATTATGATGTTGTTCGTAGTCGGGTACTTGGGATAGACACTCTTCCAACACTTCAGGAGGCCTTTGCTCATGTACAGAATGAGGAGAGCCGTCGTTCTGTCATGCTTCCTCCTATATCTACCGAAAGGTTTGCTTTAGTGTCTGTTCCACCTAGAGATGGGACTCAGCAGTCGGCGTCTTCCGACCGACCTGTAGTGATTTGTGACTACTGTTTTAAGCCCCATCATACCTGGGCTAAATTGTTGGAGCCTCCATGGCAAGCCACCTAGTGGTCGGGGAGGTTGTGGAGGTCGAGGAGGGGGCCGTGGAGGTCGTTCTAGTGGCCGTGGAGAGGCTGCCCGTGCACATCATTCTGTCATTCCTGAGACTACTGCTTCGATTTCTAGTGGTACTACTCCATCTTCTATGCCAGCTCTAGCTCCTTGTCTGCCACCGAACTTGAGACTCTCAGGCACTTGATGGCCCGGTGTGTTGCTCTGACATTTACAAGCTCCTCGTCATCATTTGCCCAGTCAGGTAATGTTGTTAGATCACCAAGAGCACTCCTTTCTCATGTCTCATCTCCCTGGATTATTGATTCCGGTGCCTGTGATCACATGTCCCCTTCATCTAACATTTTCTTTGTCTATGAGTCTTTTTCAAGCTAACATAAATTTAGAATAGCTGATGGTACCTTCTCCCCTGTTACCGGGAAAGGTCTAATTCATGCTACTCCTCTACCCTTGACTTCTGTGCTACATGTTCCTCGTTTTTCTCACAACCTTCTATCTTTGAGTCGTATTACTTTGTTCTAGACTGTAGTGTAACCTTTTATCCTTTTCGTTGTGTGTTTCAGGATCTCATCACGAGGAGGACGATTGGCATGGTAGAGAGGAGCATGGTCTTTACATTCTTGATGAAGAAGAGACATTGGCTCATCATACCGTAGTTATAAAGAATAAAGCTGAAGACCTACACCTTTGGCATTGGAGATTAGGACATCCTTCTTTTTCATTACTTAGGCATATGTTTCCTACTCTTGTAGCAAATACTGGTATTTCGAATTTTTCTTGTGATGCTTGTGAGTTTTGAAAACATTTTTGAGCTTCTTATGCTCCTAGTGATAATAAAAGTTCAACTCAATTTTCTTTAATTCATACTGATGTGTGGGGTCCTCGTACAGTGTCATTAAAAGGTCATCGTTGATTTCTTCTTTTATTAATGATTTTTCTCGTACTACTTGGATACATATGATGAAAGAAAAACGAGAAGTATTTGATATTTTCCAAAATTTTCACAACATGGTGAATACTCAATTTGGGGCGGTAGTGAAAAGTTTGCGTTCTGATCAAGGTGGTGAGTATATTGATTCTGGTTTAGGTGCATAATTATCTTCTCACGGTATTATTTACCAAACTTCTTGCACTGACACTGCACAACAAAACGGTGTGGCAGAACACAAGAATCGTCACCTTCTAGATGTTGCTCGCTCCTTACTCTTCTAGGTTATTGCTCCTCATACTTATTGGGGTGAAGCAGTCCTTACAGCTGCGTATCTCATTAATAGGCTCCCCACTCGTGTTCTAAATAAACAAACATCTCTTCAGGTTCTTTCCCATCCTTCCCTCTCTGCATGCATTCCACCTAGAGTCTTTGGTTGTGTTTGTTTTGTTCATAACCATTCACCTAACCGTGGGAAGTTAGATCCTCGGTCTATTAAGTGTGTGTTTGTCGGATATTCTCCTACACAGAAGCAAGTGTTCTCAGAAATAGTTTGTGTCAATGGATGTCGCTTTTCATGAGTCTCAGTCCTACTTTGTTGACCCTCAGACCTCTCTTCAGGAGAAGATACGGTGTGAAGAGATGCCTATTGCTTCTGTGTTACCTATGATGATTGAGGTGGAGCAGGAAAGCGTTGAAATAGGGAGAAATGAGGGGGAACCTGAAGAGCCTGAAGGAAAGGGAGTTGAGAGAGAGAGAGAGAGAGAGAGTTAAGAGTCTATTCGAGGGGAACATAGAGTAAAAGGAAGACTAGAGAGGCTTTAGAGACTGTTGCTCCTCCTCCTCCACTGCCATGCTCTCTGAGTGATGATGATTCGAGTAATTCTTCTGACACACTCTCTCCAGAACAAAATGATTTAGATGTTTCCATTGCTGTACGTAAGGGTGTTAGATCCTGTACTCAACACCCTATCTCTAATTTTGTGTCTTATTCTTATTTATCTGTTAAGATAAATCATTCCTTTCAAAAATTTCGTCTGTCAGTGTTCCTAACCATGTCCAGGATACTCTTGCTGATCCCAAGTGGAAACATGCTATGAGTGAAGAGATGAAGGCTCTTCACAAAACTAGCACTTGGGAATTAACAACGTTGCCTACAGGTAAGAGGACTGTGGGGTGCAAGTGGGTGTTTACAGTAAAGCACGGGCTGACGGTTCCATTGAAGGTTATAAAGCTCGGTTGGTAGCAAAGGGGTACACTCAGACTTATGGTGTGGATTACGAAGAAACCTTTGCTCCAGTTGCAAAAATGAACTCGGTAAGGATTCTTCTTTCCCTTGCAGCGAATCTAGATTGGCCTCTTAATTAGTTTGATGTGAAGAATGCCTGCCTCCATGGTGATTTGGAAGAGGAGGTTTACATGGATGTTCCCCCTGGTTTTGAGGATTCCAAGAGAGAAGGTAAGGTATGTAGATTGAGAAAATCAATATATGGTCTTAAATAGTCTCCGAGGGTGTGATTGAGAGGTTCACACAGGCTATTATTCGGTTTTGTTTCAGACAGAGTCGTGCAGATCATATAGTATTCATCAAACATTCTACACATAGTAAGACCACTGCACTTATTATATATGTTGATGATATTGTACTTACAGGAGACGACTTAGAGGAGATGGAGAAATTGAAAAAAATAGTTAGCCTCAGAGTTTGAGATAAAGGACTTGGGATCCTTGATGTTCTTTATGGGAATTGAACTTGCTCGGTCCAAATAGGGATTTTTATTTCCCAACAGAAGTATGTTCTGGATTTGTTGAAGGAAACATGGATGCTAGGCAGCAAGGCTTGTGATACTCCCATGGAGCAGAATAAAATACTTAGTAAAGACAGCAACGGGGAATTGGTTGACAGGGGAGCTATCAAAGACTTGTTGCTAAACTTATTTACTTGTCTCATACTCGTCCGGATATCACTTTTGCAGTTAGTGGTGTTAGTCAATTTATGCATTCACCTCGGGTGCCACACCAAGAGACTGTCGTTAGGATTGTTCATTATTTGAAGTCATCTCCCGGAAAGGGTTTAGTTATTGCTAAGCATGATTACTTGAGGGTTGAGGCTTATACAGATGCTGATTGGGCTGGTTCTGTCACGGATAGAATGTCCACCTCTGGGTACTGTACGTTTGTCGGAGGTAACTTGGTTACCTGACGAATTAAGAAGCAAAATGTTGTGGCGAGATCTAGTGCAGAGGCTGAGTTCAAGGCAATGGCCCAAGGTATTTGTGAGCTTCTTTTGGTTAAGTCATTGTTGAAAGATTTGAGGATTGAACAGGTAGAGTCTAACCAAATCAAACCAAACCAAACCAAACCAAGCCTTGTGTCCCAATCAGTTGGGGTCGGCTGTATAAATCCTTTTTCTCCATTCGGCACGATGAAGAGCTATATGCTCATTCTGAACAGGTAGAGTCTATGAGACTATATTGTGATAATAAAGCACCGATCAGTATAGCTCATAACCCTGTTCAACATGATAGAACCAAGCATGTTGAGATCGATCGACATTTTATCAAGGAAAAACTGAGTAGTGGAGTTATCTGCATTCCTTTTGTGAAGTAGTGATCAAGTTGCCGATGTTCTAACCAAAGGAATTGGAAGTCAGCTTTTCCATACTGCTCTAGGAAAGCTGGGCATGAGATATATTTGTACCAACTTGAGTTGGAGTGTTGAGAATATTTTGATTTTTATTATTTTTACTTTGGTTATTGTTGGAATTATCGAAATTTATGTTGTCATGATTTACGGATCACGTTATTTATGTTAATTAGGATTTGTCAGATTTGATCTTATCAGTAACTTTCATTTCTTAGTTTTTTTCTTTCCTTTTCCATTTCCTCTCTTAGTTGTATAAATATTGTACATACTAGTGGAATAAAATCAAGACATTACTTTCTTCTTGGTATCAGAGCCAAAAGTATAAACCCTAGCCCCCTTCCTCCTACCGTCGCACAACCACCACCACCAACTCCCTCCGCCGCACATCAGCTACCATCACCAGACCTTCGCCACCTCACCCAGCCACTCAGGCCCTCCTCCCTTGGCCGCAGCCCACAAGCCCTGCAGCTCTTCCTTGGTTAGCTTCGGCTAACCCTTGCACAGTCTATAGGCTGCGCCTTGCCCTATTTTTGGGTCTTTTGATGATTTAGAGCTTGTCAGTGCTCTTTTTCCTTTTTTGTTGGGCTGTCCGTTCCTTTTGGCAGTCCCTTTCTCTGAAGTTTGCGCCTTGCTGATAGTTCTATTTGGTTGGTCCCTTCTTCTTCAGCCACTATGATTAACCCTGATAAAAGTTTGGATATTCAGCAGACTACTCCTATGTTTCAATCTCGTTCGGATCTCTCCTTATCTCAGCATATTCCTGCGCAACGCGTTACGAGTGTCCTATTGAATGGGAACAATTTTTGCCACATGGTCTCATTCTCTTCGTCTTTTCCTTGGTGCCAAAGGAAAGACTAGTTGGCTATTTGGCACAGTGCCTAAGCCTGCTTTTACTGATCCCACATTCAATCAATGGACTATGGATAATTGTGCTATCCTAGGCTGGTTCTTTAATTCTATGGAAACTCGTATCTATCAGATATTTATGTATTACACCTCTGTTCATGGTCTTTGGGATGCACATAAACGGAATGAGTCTCGTATTTATCAGCTTTATCGGGAGGTCTCTCATGCCTCCCAGGACTCTCTCCGGCTTAGTGTCTCTGATTTTTTCGGCTATCTTCAGTCTCATTGGGAGGAGGTAACCCAGTATGAGCCTCTTGATGATATTGCAGCTGGAGCTACTACTGTTATTATTCAACGTCTTGATCGTTTGCACACTTATCAATTCTTGATGGGTTTGAAATCTGAGTTTGAATTTCTTCGCACTCAGATTTTAAACACATCCTTCGCTTTATGTGGCCTTTGCTATGATTGATGGTGATGAGCGTCGACGATGCTTGATTTAGGCTTCTCCTGCTCCTGTTCCTGATCCTCCTACTGTTCCTAATCAGATGGCCTTTGCAGCTAATTTTGGAGCTCGCCACGGTGGTCGGCCACCACCTAACCGGTGTTTTAAACTTCATCCTGAGTTAAAGAAACAGTATGGTCATAGCCCGAATCCTGGATCTTCCTGCGTTGCTGCCATAGCTGATTCTGGTCCCGACTCTGCTACTCCGGATATTGGTCAACTTCATCAGAATCAGAGTTTGCTTCAGTCGCAGATTGGTCAAATTCAGACTCAACTGGCTCACTTCTTCAGCAGGCCCAACCTACCTCCTCTTCTGCTGCCGCCCTTGCTACAGGTACTTCCACTGCTTTACAGGTTAAGTCAGGATCTCCAAGGTGGGTTCTGGACTCGGGAGCCACTAATCACATGACCGGTGAGTTGTCACTTTTTTCGACCCCTCTTATACCTGTTAACCAAACTGTGAGTATCGTTGATGGTTCAATCACTCGTGTCCATAGTCAGGGTGACGTATGTTTATCCTCAAATATTACTCTGTTCTTCATGTCCCTCATTTCTCCCTTAACCTCTTGTTTGTTAATCGTCTTGCCAAGAGTTATAATTGTGCTATCTTTTTCTTACCCGATTGTTGTCTCTTGCAGGACCTGACTTCGAAGAAGGTTTTTGGTACGGGCCATGAGCGTGATGGACTTTATTTCTTCGGGGAACCACCACCACCACCTGTGTCTTCCAGTCTTCAAGCGTCTGTTTTACCCAGTTCATCTTCTAGTTCTTTTTCTAATAAGACTTTAGAGTTATGGCATGCTCGCCTAGGACATGCTAATTTTCAATACCTTTGTTTACTTTTTCCAGCATTAATAAAATCTGGTAAGACTCATAAATTTCATTATGTGGTGTGTGAACTTTCTAAGCATACTCGTTCCATTTATATTCCTCGCATGTCTCGTGCCCCTTGTGTTTTTGATATTGTACATTCGGATGTGTGAGGACCTTCACCTGTTACTGCTTTGAATGGGTACCGATATTATGTTACGTTCATAGATGATTATTCACATTGCACATGGGTTTATATCCTTAAGAAAAAATCTGAGGCTTTTCCATTGTTTGTTCAATTTTTACAAATGATCAAAACCCAGTTTCAAACTGTTGTTCGCACACTCTGATCTGATAATGGTCATGAATACATCTCTAATGAGTTTTGTTCTGAACTAAATAATAGCAATTTAGTTGTACATATACCCTGGAACAGAATGGTGTGGCGGAACGGAAAAACCGTCACATTATGTCTGCTGTTCGATGTCTCCTTCGAGGAATGGAGGTGCCTAAATACTTCTGGCACTTTGCTGTCCTCACAGCCACTTATCTCATAAATCGTACCTCGAGTCGTGTCTTAAATGGAAAGGCTCCACTGCATATTCTTCAGCCCGATTGCACTCTTTTTCATGTTTTACCCCGTGTTTTTGGTTGCACATGTTTTGTTCAGGACCGCAATCATCTTCGCACTAAACTCGATGATAAGGCTATTCGCTGTGTCTTCCTTGGGTATTCCCCCATGTCTAAAGGTTATCGATGCTATGATCCTATTTTTCGTCGAACTTATAATTCTATGGATGTTACTTTTTTGGAAGATGTTCCTTTTTTTGCAGGTCCTCGTCATTCCCCTATCTCGGTCCCTTAGGAAACTTCCCCTGTAACGGATGAACTTTCCCGTCCTATTCCTGTTTTTGACTCTCCTACTCCTGTGGTTTCCCTTCCACTAGTTATCACATCTTCCCTGAATTCCGTTACTCTTGACGTCCACAGGCTCATGCTCCGCTACCCGATACTTCTCCGGATCCAGGTCCTCCTTCTCCACCATTAAGACGATCCACCCGTGTTTCTCGCCCGGTAAATCGGTATGGTTACTCTTGTTCTACTAATCACCCTCTTTCCCAGTATATATCTTATTCTGCTCTTCAGGTCCCTACCATGCTTTTCTTAGTCAGGTTGATTCCATTTCGATTCCCCTGTCTGTATCTGTATCTGAGGCTCTCCAGAATTCACACTGGGCCAAAGCAATGCAAGCAGAAATGGATGCTCTTCAGCGAAACAACACTTGGGAGGTTGTTTCTCTCCCTCCGGGGGAAAAGACAGTTGGGTGCAAATGGGTTTTCACCATAAAGTATCTTCCTGATGGCTCTATTGATCGTTATACAGCTAGACTAGTTGCCAAAGGATTTACCCAAATTCAAGGCAAAGATTTCAATGCCACCTTTGCTCCCGTGGCTAAGGTCACTACTGTTCGCCTTATTATTTCTTTGGCTGCCTCCTACTCTTGGCCTCTTCATCAACTTGACGTCAAAAATGCTTTTTTGAATGGGGATCTTCAGTAGACTATTTATATGGACCCCCTTCCGGGTTTTCGGGCTGAGGGGAAGTATTCGGGGAAAGTTTGTCGATTGCATAAGTCACTTTATGGGTTGAAACAATCTCCTCGGGCATGGTTCAGTCGTTTTAGTGATGTGGTTCTATCTATTGGATTCACCAGATGCCATTCCGATCGCACATGCTTCATTAGACGTCATCCGGATGTTCGATGTATCATCTTATCTGTCTATGTCAATGATATTATTATTACTGGTGATGACACTATAGGAATTACAGGGGTAAAGAAGAAACTTGGAACTGTTTTTGATGTTAAAGATTTGGGTCTCCTTCGATATTTCCTTGGTATTGAGATTGCCTGGTCTCGTCATGGGATCTCAATGACCCAAAGGAAGTACATATTGGATCTCCTTATTGATACAGGTATGATGGGGTGTCGCCCTGCTTCTACACCTATGGACCTGAATCTCAAACTATCATCTGAGTCAGGAGAGCTTTTGCCTGATCTATCTTCTTATCAGCGTTTGGCTGGTCATCTTATTTATTTGACCAACACGACCTGATCTCACATTCGCTGTTAGCGTTGTGAGTCAGTTTATGCATACTCCACGTACTTCTCATATGGAAGCAGTTCACCATATTCTTCGGTATTTAAAAACTTGCCTGGAGTTGGGTCTTTTCTTTACTGCAGGAAAACAATCTGGGGTCTCATGCTTTACGGATGCCGACTATGCTGGTTCCAAGAGTGATAGACGCTCAACTTCAGGTTTCTGTACCTTCTATGGTAAACACCTTATCTCTTGGAAAAGCAAGAAACAAGCAGTTGTCTCAAGATCATCAGCTGAAGCTGAATATCGTCCTATGGCACAAGGTTCCTGTGAACTTTTATGGCTCAGATTCCTTTTACAAGAATTGGGATTCCCTGTGAGTGAGCCTCTACACTGTTTTGCGATAATAAGTCTGCTATTGAAGTCGACATTCATTTTATCCGTGAGAAAGTTCGTGCTGGGATTATTACTCCATATTTTGTTCCTTCTTAAGATCAGACAGCCGATGTGTTTACTAAGTCCATTGGACCATCTCTTTTGAAGTCTTCTGTTGTCAAGCTTGGCCTCGTGAATGTATTCACTCCAGCTTGAGAGAGAGTGTTGGAATTATCGGAATTTATGTTGTCATGATTTACGGATAACGTTATTTGTGTTAATTAGGATTTGGCAGATTTGATCTTATCTGTAACTTTCCTTTCTTAGTTTTTTCGTTCCTTTTCTTTTTCCTCTCTTAGTTGTATAAATATTGTACATACTAGTGGAATAATATCAAGACATTACTTTTTTCTGTTATTAATTGTTAGTTAGTGGGTTCATATGTAATTTATTATTCTTCTCTTATAGTTTAATATATAGAGGGTTAGAGATTTTTCTAACCCTAAGCTTCCAATTAATTGTTTCTACACTGTATGGTAAACCTATTTTCTGGTTATTAATTTGTGCTTTACGTGGCTTTCAACCTTCTCCTCTACAAAAACTTGATTTTTTGGAATAACCCAGGAGCCAGTATTCTGAATTACCACATAGGCTTAATTTTGTATACCCCATGTATTTCACATACTAAATATTTATTACTTAACTGCATTCTCATGTTTCACTTTTTCACATCCAAATAACTTTTTCTGGGATTGGTAGTGTTTTAGTTTATTTCCTTTCATGTTGGACTATTATAGCCCAAACTTTATATTGATGAGTTGATCATAATTAATTAGAATAAGATTTATCAAAAACTCAACTGATTGATGTACAACTCACTTGATTTTTAGCCATTCATCATTTTTATGAGAATTTCTTACTTTCCTGACACCGTTCAATCCAAACTCTTGACAGCCAGATCACTTACTAGATGATGCTGACTCTGCGGATAGAAAACTCGGGGTGGAGAGGGCTCAGAAAGGGTCTTACATGTTTCAGTCGCTCCTGGCTAGTGGTGCATTGTTAGCATTTGGTTCTGATTGGCCAGTGAGAGTCTATACTCTAATTCTTTCATAATTGTATATTTATGTATATTATAAGACATATATGTTCCTACAGTTACTACATCAGTCAGTTTTCTGTGTTTATACTTTATACCAACCTCAATGTTTCAGGTAGCAGACATCAATCCTTTAGGTACCATTAAGACAGCAATGAAAAGAATACCTCCTGGTCGGGAAAATGCTTGGATTTCATCAGAGTGCATTGAACTGAATGACGCTTTAAATGCGTACGGACCACTAAAATCTCAAATTTGTTAGATCCTCTAGTAGTTTGGATGTGTTATTGGCAATGATAGTAGTACTTGTTCTATTTGTAGTTCACACTATGCACTAAGCATTTTTTCTTTCCCGACATTTTGATATGGAGTCGTGGGATCATTATCAGGATTCAAGTGGAGATGTCTACATTTATCTTGTAAAACGTACCCATCAAAGCCTTAAAAAAAGTTTTTGAACTCTTTCTGTTTTGATTTTCAATGATGGTTTTGCATGCAAAAACAGGATAATTTTACTAGAAAGAAATAATATTCGCTCCCAATCTTACTGTAGCACGTCTGTGATGATGTGTTTTGTCTTCACGAATTCACACCTACAAAGCACGAAACTTAGTGGTGCAGCCATGATTTTTTTCCAATGGTATCGTTTTATAACCTAAAACCATATCACACAATACGGGTGTAGTTGGATGCAATTTGATGATGTTCAACCATTACAAAAATGTGGTTTTAGGTTTACTAGAATGACACCAGAAAATGTGGGTGCACTATATGTACACATTTGGTTGAACACATGAATCATTGTGAAATAGAACGGGTATGTTTGAACCGTATCAAATTACAAATTTGACACCCCTTTCTTATTTATTTATTTTTTTTCTTTATTTCAGTGGGTTCTTTTTTTTTTTTTTGCTAAAATATTTCAGTGGGTTCAGCTAACAATTTTCAAAGCATTACAATGTGTGAATAAATGTGTTTTTCCCAAATTTCAGTGGGTTCAAATTGCTCTATGGTATCTTAAAATTCCCTCTCATGGCAGGTACACTCTCTCAGCCGCTAGTGCATGCTTCCTTGACAAGGATGTAGGATCCTTATCTCCTGGAAAATATGCAGATTTTGTTGTGCTGTCCATTGATTCATGGGAGGAGTTTGCAGCAGCAGAAGGATCTGCGTCTGTGAAGGCAACATATGTCAGTGGAGTACAGGCCTATCCCCAAAAATGAACAAGGTTTTACTTTTTTTTTTTGGGTGAAAGGTGAGCCTTGTTAATTGTGTACACAATACAAAGACTACCAGATTGGAAATGGGTCTGCGGATTGTATACAAGGAATAAACACAAGTTGATTATTGTTTGGGTACAACGTTTGAAGAAAATTATTGTTGATTTCCCAGGAAAAAACAAAAACAAACTAGTTGAATTACTTGCATTTAGAATCATAAACTTTTCCACCAGTTGAATTTGAATTATTATATGATTTTGGTCATTGTGGTCTATAGTAGGTCACCTTTCTTGCGTTATTTTGAGAGCGATTGGAGAGGCTAAAATCCAGTACGCCTAATATTCTGAGGCCATATTTGTTGGCGGGATAAAATTAGCGGATAGGATAGAATAAGGCAGGATTAGATTAGATATGTAATTCTGTCAGATAAGCTTAAATATTGTTCTGGTTTGGATGTGTGCCATATAAGAGTTTCAGATATTATTAAATGTTTAAAACATTTACTATAATAAATTGGGATTTTTGGTGTGAGACCTCAAAATGAGTGGTACAAGTAAGAGCTCAAACTTTTTGGCATTTTTACCTAAAGTTCGAATTTTTTACCCGAAGAATCAATGTGGGGCAAATGTATCCCTAACTGATCCATCACTGTTTCAACTTATTTCTCAAACCCATCATTTTTTTAGAAGTCCCTACTTCAAGTATCGACTTCGACCAAAAAATTTCCAACAAGAAGTCACTACTTCAAATAGCGACTTTAGACCAAAAGGAGAAGTCACTACTTGAAGTAGCGACTTTAGTGAAAAATGGGAAGTCGTTACTTCAAATAGCGACTTCAGCCTTACTGAAGTCGCTATTTGAAGTAGCTGAAGTCGCTATTTGAAGTAGCAACTTCTGGCTTACATGACCCACCCCGTCCCTTATTTCTTCTTCCTTTTCCCATTAACCAGATATTCTCTCTCCCTCTGTGTGTGTGTGTGCGCGAACACACACACACACACACACACACACACACACACACACACCCCATGTATATACTCACAGACACGTACACATACACACAGACACACAATGTATATACATACAGACAGATACACAATGTAGATACATACAGACAGATACACAATGTATATACATACATACAGACATATACACATACACATAAATTTGTAATGCTACGGTCCCCAATTTCGTAATGCTACGTTGCCCAAATTTTGTAATACTATGCTCTCCCAATTTGTAATCCTATGCGCCCCCAATTTGTTATGCTTCCCAAATTTTGATTTCCTTTCCTGTTCTATTGTAGTTGGGGAGGCGGGGAGACGTGAAATTGAGCAGATGGTCTATACTACGATAACAACTGTCGAAGTTTCATTCATTTGAGAAGTGACGCTAAATACACTAAACTTGTTAGGAAAGTCTACAAAATGGGGGTTGATAAAAAATTGTCGATTGAAGTTCACTTATAGGTTTCCGTCGGTTCTTGGATTTCAAGTTTCCAAGTTTATACCGTTTGAAGTAAATGATGACGAAAGTCTGCAAGTAATACTATGTAACACCAGCCCTTTTATCTGTATTTATCTATATGGATGTATTCCTGTATTTCCGTATACGTATGTGTAAGTTGTGATCATTTATGAATGAATTCTAAAGATAGTTAGTATGAACGTATGATACTTGAACCTTTGAACATTTAAAACATTAGAAGGATTATTGTAATAGAAACCCCGAGCTTTCAAGCTCGTGGGAGCGCTCGAGATGGGAGTGCTTGAGCCAAATGGGAGCGCTCGAGCTAAAAAGTAGTGAAAAGACTATTTTGCCCCTGGGACTTGAAAACTCTATAATACCCTGCTTTCTCTCGTGTTAAATACGTTTTGAAAGTTTGATTACAGAAAGTGAGCCTTGAGAGAAAATTTGAGAGTTTATACACAAACATGCACATATTCATACTTGCATGTGCTCCAATTCATGATGCACACTCTCATACACACACAAACATGTGCATTTCTTCTACAATGAAGTCCTAGAGTTGAGTCCTTGAGGATCAAAGTGAAGAGGAAGAAGTTTGGAGTCTTGAAGCTTATTTTGAAGTGTATTGGAGCTCACGATCACATACACACATACATTGTCTTCAATTTCATCATCTAGATCAATCTAGATCTTGTGAGTACCCTACTCACTCTTAAAACATGTTTTCTTAAGTTTGATTTTGATCCATGGCCATGCATGTGTTGTACTTGAAGTAAATACGAAGTTATGTTGATCAAAATAACTAACTGCTAAACCCGAGTGCTCGGACCAGGCGCGAGCGCTCGAGTCTAATATATAGTCCAGGTGCGAGCGCTCGAGAAGCCTGAGCGCTTGAGCTTGGCAGTACTTAAAAGAATGAGTTGTTGCATGTTAAGTTTATGTTCATCTATGATATGTTGGTTGTATTATGAGCTGTAAAAGTTGTACCTTGGGTTATTCTTTATATTGTATATGCTTGCATGTGCTATGTGGACATTGTATATCATGTTGTTTGAGTTGTAACTTAATAATGAATTACTTATATAAAGAAAGAGGAGGCAGTCCTAGAATTTACAAAGGCGAGCGCTCGAGCTCACCCGAGCGCTCAAGCCTACTAGTTTAACAAAGTACATGTTTTCTATAGTAAGCAAAGGATGAATTGAACAAGTAAGATGTATATGTGCGAGAATATGTAAACTCCGAGAATAATATGAGACGTGTTTAAGTACGATAATCCGTGATTAATGCGCATTAATGGCTTGTACTGCTCACGTTAGTTGATGCGTAAGTTGCGATCATAAGAATATTAACGAGACAATCATGTCCATCGGTCTAGTTCTTATGTTTTGTTTGTAACAGAGTATTGAGTTTGCGATGTTGTTAAGACGCTGTAGCCATAAGGGCAACGATGACAAGAGTAGTCGTACTTGGATGGTGGTGGTGTTAAAATGGTTGACAGGCCATTTGGGCTCAAATGTCAAGTAAGTAGGCCAGATGGGGCTGCAATGACAAGTTAACCAAGGCCGTATGGGATAAGATGGGGGTTACTCAGTAATGAGGCCAGTTGGGCTAAGATGTCAAGTAAGTGGCCAGGTGGGCTAAGATGACAAGAGATATCAAGTAAGTTGCCAGTTGTGCTAAAGATGATAAATGGGTAATCCATAGGCCATTTGGGCTGCGATATTCCAAGCCAACAACATTCATGTCGGATTGCATGCAAAGAGTCAAGTTAATAGAGATTGGTTCTGTGATCCAAAGTAAAGAGTCAAGTTTGTGAAAGATAGGGCCTGTGGTTCAAAGTAACGTCGAGTTGTTAAGAGATTGGATTGATTATCCAAAGCTGTTAAGGTTGTAAAGATTGAGCCTGTGTTTCAAAGTGGATTGTCAGGTCAGTATCGATTGGACCAATAGTCCAAAGAGATCTGTCGGTTAGTGTCAGTTGTGTTCCCTAGTACAAGTATTGTCAATGAAGTCTCCAGATTAATGTAACACGTCAAGATTGAGATTGGTAAGACTTAACGTTAATGTTTTCAGGAAGCATAGAAGAGAAAGGTTTACTTTTTTTTTTTTAATGTATTATCTAGTGTTTATATGAGCATGTTCAAGTGTAGTTAGTATACTCACTTGTCTTGCAGTAAAGCTGACGACTTTCATGTCCTGGACAATCAAATGTCCAGATCTTGCAAAGGCTGACTACTCAGAAGAGGAGTACACCGAGAAAGGCTATGGCTTCGCAAGTTAGCTAGCGGGAGCCGAAGACTATTAGTTTATCTATCTTTTGTTTAAGATGAGGTACAAGGGCTCTATACCCACGATGTTAATCTCTTCTCTTTGTCCTATCGACTCTTATGTGAATGATTATTGTATAAGTATGTCTAGACCACTATGTTTATTACTACTGCCTGTTATTTATTATTGTTTTGGTTCTTATTTGTTGTGGACAATCATGAGGTATTCAACTTGCCACGTGCCTACGGACCCAAAAGAGAAAATTTTTAAAATTTTTCCTATTTTGGCTACTCCGTGGCGTGATATGAATTTTCGGTATCAGAGCACTAGGTTTATACGTGCTCGATGATTGTCCTATATATATATGAGCCTTAAGATACCTTGCGACTAGTATTGACTTAAGGTAGTTTTCTTTTCAGATTATGGAGCTGATGCATGTAGAGGACGAGCTGGGAGGATATATCATTTACGATGATAGAGTTAATGCCGCTGATCCCACATTCTATCGACAGTGTATCCGGATGAGAGCCCAGGAGTAGTTGGAGGAGTACCTATGGCATTTGATGCACATAGATGGACTATTATAACCGGATAGGATTCGTATGGGGGCTAAGCATCGTGCCCGTACTGTTGAGCTTATTTATATGGAGATGGGTCGAATGATATTTGCCGATGAGGACTTTCACGCTGCCGAGTTTCAGGCTATTTTGGTCGATCCTACACAAGCACCACCAGCACCATGGCCTCCAGTTCCAGTTCCAACACCAGCTTCAGTCGCCGAGCCAGAGCCTTAGATCCAGCCAGATGTGCCCATTTCCCCGTACGAGGAGCCTATTGTATCGCCAGCAGCTCTAGTTGAAGAGGATGCTCAGGAGGACGTAGATTCTGAGGATGATGATGACGAGGATCCTGAGGAGCCAGAGATAGAGCCTGAGGAGGAGGACGATGACCCTATGGAGGTTGAGGGAGAGGAAGATGGAGATGAACATGGAGAGAATGATGAGGGAGGTGAGGATGAGCATGAGGATGATCCCGATGATGAGCCGGAGGATGAGGAGGATCATGAGGACGATTATGATGACGATCAGGAGGATGAGCCAGAGGAGGACCCTGATGAGGACAAGGGTGATGAGGTTGATGCAGAGGCTGATCCGATGGATGACGACGATGACGGTGTTGAGGATGATATAGTTTAGGTACCTCAGGGCTTTGCTGTAGGATTCGTTCCACCGCAGGATGTTGTTGATGGAGGATGGATACCGGCCGAAGAGCAGGAGCTGGATGTTCAGCCAGAGGGCGACCCGATCTTCGAGGTGGTCGATGAGATTGATTTGTGGCTTGACTGGGTACCACCAGAGGAGATTGACTTTCTAATGATAAGCCACCTCTAGTCGAGTCAGATGTTGAGGACTTCTGGGATCGGATCTCTAGGATCTAGATCTTTTTGCTTCTATTGCTCAGGGCAGGTAGCCCACTTTCTTTTACGTACATTTTGTATATGTTTTTTTAAATTTTTTTTAAAATTTTTATTTTTTATGGTAGCGTTATATGTAGATGTGATGTAAATACCTTGACCATACCACATTGTACATATTTTTGATTATATGTATGTATATGAGCAGTACGCTTTTGTTGTTATAACTTCCGAGCATTTACTGTATTGAGTATGCTTATTACCTTGAGTGTTTGATTCCCTTACCTTACATTCATTATATTGTGCTTCGGCGGTTAGAGAGTATTGAAGAGACGGTTGTGTAGGTCTTCGTGGCAGATGGGAGGAGGAACGCAAGGCAACGACGATGAAGGACCCCTATTTCCTGAGAATGGATCCTATCGGAGCTTTTGAAGCTTTTCTGCAACATCTAGAGTATATAGGCGATGATCATCATGGAAACCGTAACAACAACAACCGCGGTAACCATCAAGCTTTGCCGTCGCCATAGTCGTTAACAGGCGATAAGATATTAGAGCGATTCAGAGCCCTTCTCCCAGATACGTTTGATGGAACCGGTGAAGCTAGGCAAGCTAAGAAGTGGGTGAGGAACATGAATCATATATTCGAAAGAATGAGATGCGACGAGGAGGAGAAGCGACGTTTAGAAACATTTCAGCTCACCTGTGCTGCTGATGACCGGGGGAGACTGAGAAAGCTAAGATGGGAGTTGAAGCGTCAGAAAGAATGCCGTGGACTGCCTTTCGAGAGAGGTTTTTGAAAAAGTACTTCCCCGAGGAAGAAATAGACTAGAGGGAAAGGGACTTCTTGGATTTGGTCCAGTGCAACATGACTGTGTGTGAGTACACCACACAGTTCGAGAGGCTATCTCGTTTGCCCAGCAGGTTATCCTTTATAGATGAGTGGGTGTTCCGACTATTAGATTAGGATTGATGGCAGGCTGGATTCGAAGGAAGGAGTTATGTTTCTCTAGAACTTTCTAGGTAAAACAGATCAAACTGATTATTATCAAAATGTAAAATGCGTCCCAAGCCGAAATATCACAAGTACCACCTCGTCCCGACCAGATAGACACTCTCCAGAAGAAGATCAAGAGGTACTACCGAGGGCTGAACCAACACCTCCAACACTTGACTAGGGGACATCTGAACCAAACATTTGAGATGTCAGTCAGGCTAGTTTCTGGATTTGAAGAAGATGGATGTCTGGCACCGAAGCAACCAGTAGGTCAACCTCTAATGAAAGGAAAGTTTGTGCCCCAATCCCCGGCTCATTTTCAAGGAGTCAAGAGAACTTGGAACGGAGAAAGGAAACCACAACCGACTTGCCCTCCAAAATAGATAGCCACACCACCTGCTACCACCGGAGGTAAAATCGGAAAGTGCTTCAACCGCGGGATCCCAGGACATCTCGCCAAGGACTGCCGACGCCTAAAGAAGCCTAACTGCCCTGACATGATCTGCTATAACTATGGCAAGCAAGGGGACATCGCTAAATACTGTCGATAACCTCTATGCGGATACTATGGAGTGACCACCCAAGCTAGGCTCAACGTTTTCATCCTAGAAGAAGCTGGCTATGAAGAAGAAGCTCAGCAGAATATGGAAGCTACGTTCATTTTATTTGGTAGTCGGATTAGAGTATTGTTTGATACTAGAGCTACGAATTCGTTTATTGCCGTTAGACTTGTTTAGAGGTTGGGATTAGAACCCCAGGCACTTGAGGATGCCCTTAATGCTGTTTCTCCCTTAAGAGTGATGGTTAAGTTGAGTAATGTATGCAAAGATGACACTCTAACCTTAGAAGAAAGAATTCTTTCGGCTGATTTGATCATGCTATTGATGAAGGAGTTTGATGTTATCCTAGTAATAGACTGGTTGACGAAGTATCATGCTAAGTTAGATTGTACTAATAAGTTGATTTCGTTCTCCGTGTATGGAAGCGCACATTTCCGTTTTTAGTGTAACCCCTCGTGCAATGCATTTTTGACTAGTCGTCTAGCTATTATGGTAAGCTCTAGCATTGATAGTACCTTAGCCCAGATACCATGGTTCAAGACTTCCCAGAAGTGTTCCAAGATATTACTAGATTACCACCCAAGAGGGAGATTGACTTTTGTATCGAGTTGGTACTAGGAACGTTGCCAATCTCTAAGAGCCCTTATCAGATGGCCCCGACAGAGATGCAAGAATTGAATAAGTAAGTTCAAGAATTGGAGGGCTTGGGGTTCATTTGACCAAGCACATCACCCTATGGAGCGCCAATGTTGTTCATGAAGAAGAAGGACGGATCACTCTGACTTTGTATTGACTATAGAGAGTTAAACATAGTCACGATCAAGAATAAATATCCCCTCCCTCGGATGGATGATCTGTTTGATCAGTTACAGGGATCAATGACCTTTTCGAGGATAGACCTACGATTAGGATATCATCAGCTATTCGTTCGACAAGAAGATATACCCAAGACTACTTTTAGAACTAGATATGGTTATTATGAGTTCCTGGTGATGCCGTTCAGACTCACTAATGCCCCCACAGTATTCATGGATTTGATGAATAGGGTATTTCGACCATACTTGGATCAGTTCGTGATTGTGTTTATCAACGATATGTTGATTTACTCGATGACAAAGGAGGAGTACGAGAGGCATGTTCGGATTGCGCTGCAAACGCTCAACGACCATCAATTATATGCTAAGTTTAGCATATGTGAATTCTGGATGGAGGAATTGGGTTATTTATTTGATGGAAAAACCGGTTTAAATTAAAAGTTTAAACGCACAGTGGAAAAGTTAAGTTATAAAAACTTAATGGTAGCCCAGGATCTACTACTCGTTAATTCCATAGATGCGCACAAGAGGGGACAAGAGTTATACCTTAGTGTCTTGAACCCAATTCTGATTTTCTTCTTCTTTCTTGGTGATGTAGCAGCCTCCACTAGGTTGTCTTCACCCTTATGTCTCCTGCGGATGCTTTCCGGAGAGACTAGAGATGGTAGGATCTCTAATAGAGAGGAAGAAGAAGGTTTGGGGCTCTAAAACAGTTTCTGCAACTTCTGACGTTCTAAAACGACGAACTTCTTTTTTCCAGAACGCAGCTGCCCTATTTATAGATTCCCAGAACCGACCTAACCTTCAATCGATCAAAGGACTTCGATCGATCGAACCATCCTCGATCAATCGAACCTGCCATGACTTCGATTGATCGAACTAGCTTCAATCGATTGAACCTGTCTTTACAGCTTCCTCAAGTGTCTTTCCAAGTATCCTGGCGGAGCTAAGAGTGGGACCTCCTAGGCTCTTTATTGTTAGCTCAGATCAGTTGATTAATTCCCATGACCAAACTCTTTGATCAGCAAATTAATCGACTGATCAGTTAACATTTACTCCATTATAAAACGATAACTGAACTCCAACGCAAAAGAACATATCCGAAGCGATAACTAGACTTGTATGTTGTACTAATGTCCCTCTATCTTCAGCATTCGTAATCATATTCAGGTAGTCGGATAACTGTTACTGTCAACCTGAATCATGATTACTTCTTGTATTCCTTGAGTCCCATTCACCTCTCATGATTACCAAACATATTGATAACTCTTATCAACAAGACTGCAGTACTCAGTAATCGACTTGGTGACATTCTCAAGGGAATGCTTACTCTGAAACAGAGGGTAGATTCTATCTTGACAATATATGTTCACAACCCTATGAACATGACATACCCAAGATACCAGGTGTTGATCTTCTGTAGACCTCACTGATTGGTAAGTCAAAGCAGTCATATCCGCAGTCTGTGTTCATAATCGTCTCAAGATTGAGAACACGTACCTTATACAAGTTATGAGCTCCTATTGACTGTTTGACAGTCTTGAGTGTCAATAAGAAATCTCAGGTCCGTCAATGCACTATAAGCACTATCATATTAACTGAGAGTTACACTATAGTGATTGAGATTCATCACTCCATCCAATGGTAGTCAATCATGCTACAGTATAAACCTGATGAGATATCCAGTCTCATCATCCACTGTGACAAATTCTAAGTATCAAATAATAGCAATTCGTATCTCACTTGTATGTATCTCGTACACACATGAATTACATACTATGACACTTAAGGATTAACAATCATCTCATGAAAGAAACATACATAATGAAATATAAAGTTGATATCTATATATTAAAATGTCAATGTCTCATACATAAAGTAATGGTTTGAGGGCACAAACCCAACAAACTCCCACTTACACTCACAACCATACAGGATTACATCTGAGACCTAGACTATCTAGACGACGATCAAAGACCTTCTGTGGCAAGGCCTTTGTAAACGGATCAGCAAAATTGTCAGCGGTGGCAATCTTGGTGACAGTCACATCTCCACGTTGAACAATATCTCGGATAAGATGATATTTTCGCTCTACGTGCTTTCCCTTTTCGTGGTTCCTTGGCTCTTTGGACTGAGCCACTGCCCCACCATTATCATAATAAAGCGTAATAGGCAACAGCGACGCTGGTACCACCTCGAGTTCCATAAGGAACTTCTTGAGCCAAACAGCTTCCTTTGCGGCTTCACAAGCAGCCAAATACTCAGCTTCTGTAGTTGAGTCTGCAATGCATTTCTGCTTAATGCTCCTCCAACTAACAGCACCACCTCACATGGTAAAGAGATGACCGGACGTCGATTTCCTCGAATCTTTATCTAACATAAAATCCGAGGCAGTGTATCCTACTGGAATTAACTCACTACCACCGTACATAAGCATGTAATCTTTAGTCCTTCTCAAGTACTTAAGAATGTGCTTAACGGCTGTCCAGTGCTCTGGACCTGGATTCGACAGATACCTGCTAACCATGCCAACAGCAAAACAGATATCTGGTCTAGTGCATAACATCGCATACATGAGACTTTCTATTGCCGAAGCATAGGGAATTCTTGTCATGCGATTCCTCTCCTCCTGTGTCTTTGGACACTGGTCCTTGGAGAACGCTAACCCATGCCTGAAAGGTAACAAGCCTTTCTTCGAATTGTCCATTGAAAACCTAGTTAGCACTTTATCGATACAATCAGCTTGAGATAATCCCATTATCTTTCGCTTGCGATCCCGAAAGACCTTTATCCCTAGAATATAGCTCGCCTCTCCTAGATCCTTCATATCGAAAGTACTAGCTAGCCAAACCTTGACCGTTGATAATGCCACTGCATCATTTCCAATGAGTAGAATGTCGTCAACGTAAAGCACAAGAAAAGCCACCACTTTTCCTTCACAGTTCTTGTATACACAAGGTTCATCCAGATTTTGTATGAAACCAAACGACTTGACCGCTTGGTCAAATCGAATGTTCCAACTCCTAGATGCCTGCTTAAGCCCATAAATGGACTTTTGCAACTTGCATATCATGTTACCTTTCCGACCAGCTATGAACCCTTCTGGTTGTTGCATATAGATGTCGTCCTCAAGATTGCCATTCAAGAATGCAGTCTTGACGTCCATCTGCCAGATCTCATAATCTAGGCATGCAGCAATGGATAAGAGTACCCTGATGGACTTGAGGCTGACCACCGGCGAGAAGGTTTTCTCATAGTCAATGCCCTCCCTCTGAGTATAACCTTTCGCTACATGCCTTGCCTTAAAGGTCTCAACCTTTCCATCAGATCCTCTTTTCCTCTTGTAGACCCACTTACAGCCAATGGGTTTAATGTTGGCTGGAAGCTTTACAAGATCCCAGACCTGATTAGAATCCATAGATTCCAATTCAGCCTTCATAGCTATAACCCAATGAGCTGAATCAACATCAGTCATTGCCTCTTCGTATGTGGCAGGATCAGATTCAGATTCTATGGAGACAGCTTCAAAAACTTCTCCTAAGAACATGTATCTATCAGGCTGGCTGATAATCCTCCCACTACGACGAGGTACCGGATAATAGGTGAAGAAGTGGTGTTTTCTTGATTTACATCATTATTAACTGCGGGTTGGACTGAGGGCTCTCCTTCTATCTCTCTAAGATCTATCCTTCCCTTAGGTTTATGGTTCATGATATAATCATCCTCTAAGAAAACAGCATTTGTACTAACAAACACTTTCTGTTCTCTTAAATCATAAAAATACCATCCATAAGTACCCTTTGGATACCCCACAAAGTAACATACTTCTGATCTAGAATCCAACTTGCTCATCTTTCCTTTCAGCACATGTGCCGGACACCCCCATATCCGGAGATGTTGCAAAGAAGGCTTGCGCCCAATCCACATCTCCCGTGGTGTCCTTGGAACAGATTTACTTGGTACTAGATTTAGTATGTAAGCAGCGGTTTCCAAAGCATAACCCCAAAGGAATAATGGCAACTCAGAATAACTCATCATCGATCTAATCATGTCTAAAAGAGTCCGATTTCTTCTCTCCGCTACACCGTTCTGCTGAGGCGTACCATGTGCAGTCAACTGTGACAGAATCCCATTCTGTACGAGGTGATCAATAAACTCATTAGAGAGGTACTCGCCACCTCGATCGGATCGAATGGCCTTGATATGTGTGCCCAATTTGCTTCTCTACTTCAGCCCCAAACTCTTTGAACTTTTCAAAGGCTTCAGACTTGTGCTGCATTAGGTACACATATACATACCTAGAGTGGTCATCAGTAAATGTTATGAAATATTCATAATCACCCCTTGCTTTAATATTTATTGGTCCACACACATCAGTATGAACTAATTCCAACAATGCATTGGTTCTATTGCCCTTTGCATGAAAAGGCCTTTTGGTCATCTTACCCTCTAAACAAGACTCGCAGACTTCCATTGGTTCAAGAACCAAATCGCCTAAGACCCCTTCTTTGACTAGTCTGCCAATCCTATTTAGATTGATATGACCAAGCCTCATATGCCAAAGCCTTGTTGGATTAGTGGAAGGTCCCTTTCTTTTAGATGGTACAGTTATCACTGAGTTATTAAGTTCCATGCAAGAATCTTTAGAAATATTGGGAGTAATCACATACAAACCATTTGATTTAACACCAGAACATATAAAATAACTATTTCTTTTAATCACAACTTCAGTTCCAAAATGAAAAGAATAATCATTATTCGATAAATTAGAAACTGAAATTAAATTACGTCTCATTGAGGGAACGTAAAGTGTGGATACCGGGCTTCCACCGCTTTGTTATGTTTTCGTTTGAAATTTGATTTGGATCAAAGAAAGAAAACGGTCTGTTGAAAACAGATACAGAGTCGCCACTTGGTCTTTAAGGAACCAAGAAACCTAATTTTGACTCACCCAAATGGATAAAGGGCATCGGCCCTTCATAACCAAAGAACTTGGTTCGGGGTTTTGGTACGAGAGAGGAAGGAGCCTTTGTTGCGACTAAAACACCCTCAACTCGCCCCGTCTATCGACGGGCCTCAATTAGCATCCAAATAATCATCTTATACTATGTATGGTTCGACAATTAATACTATGATAGTATATTACATCACATAATAAACTTGAAATGGAAGATCTAAAGATAAGATATCATTCATAAGATCTAAGCCAAATATCATACAATGTAAAGTGAAAGATCACACAAATAAACCTAGAAAAAATCGTCTAATCATATATCAAATAATCAAGACTTCCTAATCTAAAGGGGGACATGAGTTGTTCTTGAAACAAATAATCAAAGAAATCAAAATATGCTTAGCGAGCCAGTATGATGCATGTTAATCTTTGAGGAAAGAAGACCTCTCAATCCCCGGGATGGATGAGAAAGGATGATTAGATCGGGGGAAGCACGAACGTGTGATCAAGTTCATTCCTTATAATCTTCTTTGATTAGGAGCCATGAAGGCCCCAAATCTTGCATGGATGCAATGTATGTATCTAGAATGTGCCAAGGTTGTAGTGTGCTTTGTGTTCATGGATTCCTAGAATGACTTAGAAATCTATAATGTGTATGAATGAATGAGTGAAATCATCATGGGATATGTACAAATTTAGTATGAACTACTTCCTAAGAGATGCATGTAAGCATCAAATCAAAGAATGAGAGTTAAAATGTGCTTGCTGTGAATAGTGGACAGAACAGTAACTATATCTTGTGAAAATGGAAAAGAGGGGTTAGGAGTGTTTTCAATGCATGATTTTTTATGGAGATCTTCCTTATTGTGTCTAGAACACAACCCAAAAAGCCAATCTTTAATAACTATGACCGATTGAGAGAAATCATATAAACAATAGAGGTCACTCAGAAACAGAGTCCGTACTGTCGACTGAAATGTTGAAAACTCTTAGAAAATGAAAACGAATGATCTAGAGGCCCATTTTATACAGAAAGTTCTCTAAGACATTGAAGTTTAAGGGAATAATAATTTAGGACCACCCCGTTTGGAAAAGGTTTCTGAAAAAGAGGTTGGAAGTGGACCTAGCTGCTGTGACAGCAAAAACAGAATGTCTGGAAGGAATGTTTGGATCCAAATGGACCATTTCCATGTACTTTCAAGTCAAACCAAAAATCATGGGTGTTCTCTAATGAGTTAGGAAGACTTTCCAATTGGCCTTGCATCCATACATTGAGTATTGAGCTCTAGAAAAATCTTTGAACTCAGATCACTCACTGTTTTGACTCACTGTTTTGAAGATTTTGGGAAAAAAACTTGAGTTTTCTTTCTTGAAATCAAAATGAGAGGGATTGAGAGGGGTTTTGAAATAGAGGTTTTGAAAGTATATTTTCAACACTCAATGAAGGTTATAGCCACTTGAAATGCCAACCTCAAACTCATCATCAAGAATCTCCAAGATTGTTGGAGAGATTTATTTTTATTTGAACATAACTTCAAGAATACCTTGGAGGTATTGAAGTTATGATCATCATCTATCAAACATGTTTTTGAGGTTAAGAGCTACTATCCATAAGGATTCACTCACCTCAAACTTCATGTCATCATCTAGATGATGATGAACTAGTAAGTAAATAAAGAAAATAAAAAAGAAATGAGGCAAGAAGAGATGAACATAATATGAACAAGTAAGTAAATAACAATCAATAAATGATAATCAATGTGATTTTGGACTTGTAGCTTGGTGTTTCACTCATAGATTTTGACATTTGGACATGGAAGTAGCTTCCTAACTCAAGAATGCTCAAGAATGGTGATTGGGGGTGTTTGGGATGTGAAGTATAAGAGAGGTAATGGAAGAACACAAGATTAAAACTCATTTTCTATAGCAAAATAGTAGGAGGAAGCTCCTTTTCTCTCTTCTAAACCTATCTCTTATCTCTCTTCTTCTCTACAACTTTTTAAGCTTTTGCACTTGGCCCCCCCAAAATGAAGAGCAATGGGGGGTTTATATAGGCCAATTTGGGGTGGTTTTGGGATTTTAGAAGCGTTCCCATTGGTCCCAACAACTGAAATCATAAAACTACGTCGCTTTGGTTTTTAATTAATCAAAATGGATCCCCAAGAAAAATTACAAAAATACACTGTTCTGAAGGGGAGTGCCGCGGCGGCACTGGGCCAGTGCCGCGGCTTCACTGCTCCTCCTTCGTTCAGATAATTCTGTTTAGGCCCCCTGAGGTTCCGGTATTCGCGAAAAGACCCTATTTCGTCCAAAATTCACAGAAAATGCGTACGAACTCCAAATTGAGGTTGTGATATACCGTTGGAAAGGTAATGGAGTCTACTTTATATAACAAATAGTTCGGGGATAGGTCACTTTGAAAAGTTTTGCGGTATTTGCGATAAAGGTCGATTTGATCGCCTTTTTTATCTTTGGAAATTCATAATAAACTCGTTTTAAATCCGAAAATTGCGTGCGACATACCGTTGGAAAGCTATCGACCTCTAGTATCCATGAAAAATATTTGAAAATTTTTTCGGTGCCCCGGTTCCAAAGTCAAATTTGGTCAAACTGGTCAAACCTGGGATTCTCGGGAAGTTCTGGAAACTTTTGGGAGTTCCCAGGAGCTGACGTTTTCGCTCGATTTTCTTTTAAAACTCATTTTAATACTTTTCTCATGATTTAGAATGATTTCGGTGAATTCGGACGATTTCGGTCAAACTTGGTCAAACTTGGTCAAACTCTGGTCAAACTGATCAACGGGGACTTTCCGGGAACTTCCGGGGGTCTCTGGGAGCTGACGATTTCATCCAATTTTACTTGAAAAATCATTTTTTTAACTTTTCTTACGAGATAGCATGTTTCTAGAACTTTGGGACCGAATTTGGGAGTTTTCGGGCTTTCAGGGGCATTTTGGTCATTCTGAGCATTCTGAGAGATAGAGCTGACTTCCAAGAGTCCTTTTGAGTCTTTTACGATCATTGTGAACCACCAAGTTATGGGTCTCCTAAATCTGATAGCCGACAAAATGGGGTGTCTACAGTAAAGGACATCTGATAAAATCAAAACTTTAATGTCTAGAAATTCTAAAACTACGACTCCTATAGCAACCGCAGAAACGGTTGTGCTAGAACCTAGAGTAAGTACGATTTCCCCATCACTGCACCTCCTGGTTGATCTGAACCCCTGCAATGAATTACAGATATGGTTAGTCGCACCAGAATCAATGCACCAAGTGTTTGAAATATCTGTTATAAAACTTACTTCAATCACATGTGATTCAATCATACCTTGAACTCTTGTAGCTAAGAATTCTGGACAATTCCTCTTCCAGTGGTCCTTCTCACCGCATTGGAAATATTTTCCTTTGCCTTGGCCACCTACCTTCCCTTTGCCCTTACCTTTTCCCTTAGATTTTGCAATTTTGGGGACCGGTCCAACACTTGAACCACTAGTACCAGCCTTCTTCTTTCCTTTCTTTCCTTTCGGTGTAGATCGGGAAGAGTAAGCGCTTTTCTCAACGTTCAAAATGTTGACCCCAGGTTTGATCACCCCTTCCGGTGCCAAAAGAGAACTCATCAATTCGCTCATTGAAAAATTCATTTGATTCATATTATAGTTAAGTTTAAATTGAGCGAATGAAGGCGACAGCGAATTGAGCATCATATCAACTTGGGTCTGTGCATCGATATTGGCACCAAGGGTCTCCAGCTCGTTTAAATAACCAAACATTTTTAAAACATGTTCTTGATTCATATTATAGTTAAGTTTAAATTGAGCGAATGAAGGCGACAACGAATTGAGCATCATGTCAACTTGGGTCTGTGCATCGATATTGGCACCTAGGGTCTCCAGCTCGTTTAAATAACCAATCATTTTTAAAACATGTTCCTTGACTAGAGTCCCTTCCGACATCTTTGCACTCATTATCTTTTGCATGGCTACCTGTCTGGCAGGCCTGCCATGCTCCCCAAACATCTTTTATAGGGATGTGATAATGTCACTGGCAGAATCATTAGATTGGAATTGGTGTTACAACACACCAGCCATTGAGGCCAGAATATAGCAACGAGCCATTCCATTCGACTTCTTCCATTTGTCGAACTCGCGTCTGGCAGCTGCCGAAGCATTTTCCGCAGGTTCTTCAGGGCTTAGGGTGGTGTGGACATATATGTGATCCTCCGCAGTTAACACAATGTCAAGGTTACGTTTCCATTCAGTGTAGTTGTTTCCAGTTAACTTGTTTTGAGTGAGTATGGTGGCAAGTGGACTAAATGTAGATCCAGACATTATGATTACTGAAAATCAAACAAACAAAATAAATATGGATATCAGAATTTGACAGTTTAAAATAAAAGAATCCTTAAAAAAAACTCTTATTTTTAAAACAAAGTCGTCGGAATATCGAAACGAAAGAATAAAGCCTCCGTGTGGTGGTCAATGTTCGATCTTTCGATTAATCATGACTTGTCCGCTATGCAACTCTTGCAAAACAAGTTATGACTCCCGAATCCTTCTAATCTCTAAGTTTCTGAGTAATGCCCTATGTGGGATCCCTTATCCATAGTTTAGCTAGTGTGTACCATTAATTAAGATCCAATCACAACCGTCTCAAGTAGCGCCTCCGTATGGTGGTCACCCTCTAACACGTCTGATTGATCCTATCAAAAGAAGTTCACATCTAGTAACCAATGAGTAATGCACCCTCCGTATGGAATGATCACCCCTGGCGAGGTGACACAGAATGCACCACTCATCTTACAGTGAACCGTTAATGGAAGATCGTGGGTGTTTATTAATAAGACCCTCTCCCACTAGATTTAGAAATTAAGGATTTTGCTTTTAAAAATGTTTTCACACATTACCCATAAACATCCAATGTTTATTAATTTGTTGAAATGGTTTTTGAATTTTATTTTAGAAAACTTGTTTTACGTGTATGCAAGTAGTAATAATATAATTAAATGCCAATCGCAAAACAAGCACATAAAACAAAAAACTAAAATTGAAAATAAAGACAGCCAAACGATGCTTCTATCTCCCATGGCTCTTGTGTAGGACTGGGGGTATCAGCAAAAGGGAGAATCAGGTCAGAATCAGAATCGTAGCCCAAGATAGCACAGAACTCCTCAAACAGGGGGCATATCTCCAGGCCATTGAAATTGAAGACATGGTTCACCGAGTCCCAGTGGACAATAGCAGCACGCATGAACTCAGCATTCAAAGCCATCTGGCGAAGAGAGAACAGCTCGGTCAAGCCGTAGCTAAAAAGGTTGATCCGTTCCACACCATCTGTCATGTTCTGCCAAGCTGTGAGTTGAGCGGGATTATACAAGGCCATATTTTCTGTCGCGGCTCTAGCAAAAGTTGAAATTTCAGCAGTACCTCCCCGTTTCTCGGACTATCCGACCTACAAGGCAAACACACTCACTATCACAGGGTTGCTCATCGCAGTAACATCAACAATCGCAGAATCACAAGTACACAGATATGCATATCGTCACACAATCACCAAATAAAAGCAAGCACACAACCGCGCCTTCAAATCGGAAGCTATCCGGCCTAAAAGGCAAAACATCATCATACTTTGCCAAAAGGTCCCACACATCATCTTACACATTGTCTTAAACGTTGTCCGAATAGCCACATCATTCATTAGTACAACCCAATCGAAAACATGAAATGGAGATAAAACAAAATCCCCGCTTAAGAGGCCTCAGTCCTTCTCTTCTTCATCCTCTGTTGGACCACCCGGAGTATATGTTGGCGACGGTCTCCTCCTACCACCTCTGCACCTCGGTCCAGTCCTCGATGAGCCTGGCCCCACGGTACTGCACACACAAATAAAATGAAGGCAATCAGTAGGGAAACAACAAAAAGTACAAAGACAGAGTCGAGTCAGAAACCTACCAAGGACGCCATATGATTGGTGGCAAATTACCTCATACCATCCATCTGTCAAGGGCAAAATCAGGATTAGAACCTCATGACCTTAAGGAGCGCAAAATTAGAGACATACCCGATGGTCTCGCGTGAGAACCAAAGACCGTAAGCTAGCCGCCAAGGTGTGGCCCTCCTCAGCATAACTCCAGGGGACGTTGAGGATGCCTGCTCGCTGGGTAGGATACCCACACGTGACACGTGGCACCTCCATAACCTGGGGCGAGCCGTCTGCACCCAAAACATTAACGGTCCAATGCCAAGGAGGGATAGGATCGAAAACTAGGGGAACCTGTCTCCTATACATCTCGCGAAGCTGTAGGCACAAAACAAGTTAGGAAAAAGATGACTCAAAAACATAGGCAACGGATAGAGACAGAAACGATAAAGAAACTCACCTCCAGGATTGGGAAGTTGGGCATCAGAAAGCGGCCACGGTAAGTCTCATAAGCGGTCTCAGAAAGAAAGTGATCCCAAACATCGGTACCAGCTAAGGCCGCCAGCAAAGCATCACCAGAGAGGTCACTAGCATCCATCGCAGAAGGATCATGGGGGACGCGATACCTTGAACCGCCAACCACCTGCCGGGACACTCGCTCGCCGAGGAACCATTGCCTGCTCTCGGTACTCTCCATCAGAAGTCGGCAAGAAGAAAGACGTTTGACCGCTTGTATCTCCTCTGGGGCAGCATAGGCGACGCGCTCCCAAGGCGTCCAATCAACACTAGCAGCCGTCAGCCCGGTTAAGAAGTGTTTGAGCAAAATAATTCGGTGAGCCCCGCTCTTTACCCTGACAACATCCCTCCGCCATCTCAAGCCTCGTAGGAACAGAGGCACAAGAGCCATGTCGTCCTCGTCTTCACCTGATTCATCAGTAGGCGAAGGAGATAACATCTTCAGGTACTCAAAGCTCCAAAGCTGCACAGAAAAAGGAGAAAATAAAAAAGAGCACAGAAAATCGAAAAGCCAGAAGATAAAAGAAGATGCAGTACATACCTCTCAAGCTCGCCAAAATCCCCCTGTCGATTTAACATCGCCCCGGGAAACCTCACCCATGTGCTTGTAAAGGTGGGGCAGGGCAGCACATCCCCAGTCGTAAGAGGGGATCTCATCAATGGTCGCCAGGCAAGAAAGAAGTCTCAAGCTCACCCGGTCATTCCGTGTCGCAAAGATCGAGCAACCAAGGACATACAGAAGATACACCCTCAAAAGCTGAGAATTATTCAGGTTGTGATTCCCTCTGCCGTAGGCCCGATAAAGCCAGTCACAAGGAAACCAGTGTCTCTCCAAATTAAGGGGAACAACCCCAATCAACATCTCGACAGCCTCGGGATCAATCTCATAGAAGTAGTCCAGAATTAGGCGTTTCCCGCCAACTCTCAAGCCGGTAATCATAGAGAAATCAAAGGGCGTCATGGTCATCTCACCAAATGGCAGGTGAAAAGTATTGGTGGTGTCCCACCATCTCTCAGCCAGAGCGTAAAAATGTGCCAGATCATTGCTGCTCTTTGAAATAAGGCGGACAAAACTGCCCAACCGGCATCGTCTACCATCCTCTTGACGGTAGGCGAGAGTTGAGTGTACTATAGAAAAGCGTGAGCGAGACTACCGTGGCCCTTTAATGTCACTTCTGGCACCAGCACATACCAAAGACAACAAAAACGGAGCACAAAATCACTATTCACAACCCGAGGTTCACAAAATCAACATTTGAGCACAAATCAAACTTCTAACGATCTCTAGGTGCACACTACGGCTCACAAATCTAGCACAATACATGAAAATAGTCCTAAACTGTCGAAAGTTTCACATACCAAGCTTGCTAGAGCCGCGGCCGAAAGATGATGTTAGGGGTCCCGTAGAATCAAGTCCGGGGTTTGCATCTCGACTTTCATCCGTTCCTTGGCCTTCTTAGACGGTCTCCTCGAGCTCGAAGCCATGGATCTACAAAGAAAATGGAAGTCAAACCTAAACTTTCTTCTTGAAAATTAGAGCAAACCAAAACACCAATAAAAATTCCAACCACGGGGAAAGATTACTCACCTCAGCGCGCACAAGCTGCGTTTTGACGAATTTTGGCTCCGAAAACACCCCAAAATGGCCAAGAATGAGCTTGGAAAGCTCAAAAACCCGAGTTATACATAAATGGAGTCCGGCCACCCAGTGCCGTAGCCAACTGCCGCCGTGGCAGTGGCCCAGTGCCGCTGCGGCACTGCTCCCAGCGGGCCCCGCTTCGCTCTATTTTGCTCCGTTTTGCCCTATTTTGACTTGTTTTGGCCTTTTTCAGTCCATTTCTGACCCCGATCAGCTCCGGTGGCCCATTTTGGTCAAGATTTATGAGGTTTTACCCCCAGCAGTCCAAAAGTCATCAGGGCTACCTCCAGTAGGTAGAAATTGAGAAAAATCGACTCCCGAAGATCCGAATCGGCTGCTTCAGGACGACCGTCACAAATTTTGATCAAGCGCGAGAGTCTCAGTAACGAATCCTGGTTTTCGGCCGGTGCACCGAAGAAATAGAAAAAAGAGATTCTCCGATAACCCTACGTCATCCCCCGAGGATAGATACCAGCTCCCGGAGCCCCCGATCGGCTCTCTTGGATTGAGCGCCAAAATAATTGATCAACTGTGAGAGATTCAGAGATGGGTCCTGGTCTCGATCAAGAAAAAAGAGATTCTCCGAGAACCCTACAGCATCCCCTGAGGACAGAAACAGAAAGATACCAGATCCCGGAGGCCCCGACCGGCCCTCTTGGATTGAGTGCCGAAAGAATCAATTAACCGTGAGAGATTCAGAGATGGTCCTGGTTCCCGATCAAGAAAAGAGATATTCTCCAAGAACCCCACGCCATCCCCCGAGGACAGATACGGAAAGATGCTAGTTCCCGCTACCCCCAGCAGAAAGTAACAAAAGAGGAACCAACTCCCGAAAATCGGCCACCAGGAACAATCAGAATATCGCCCACATCCAGGTTTTGAAAACGAAGCGCCGTCCTTCCACGGCTCCATGTCTCCTGATTATCATGAGCTTTCTCATCTGTCCGTTTTCATAGCTTCCTTACCCATCATTTATCACAAGATCCCTCGGTCACCTTTAGCTATCATCTTTTAAAAAATGCGCATCTAATCTATCTCACTCGTTTGCAAAGCACAAATTCCAGAAGTTTGCCCCTAGACCCAGAGCCTTCTAAACCTTGATGTCCTTATCCAAGTCATCCACCACCTCACGTTCGCAAACACTAGCATAACACCAGCCCACTCGGAGTAACACGCACCACATCACCAGCTCATACAAGGATCAGAACACTAGGCATGATAGGACTCATGACACAATTCATATCACGCCCATGCATTGCATATCATCCTCATAGCATAGCATCCGCCTGTCTCGTTGTGCATGTGTGATTTGTTCCTTTGTGCCCTGAACTACGTCCTGGTCTGATTTCCCTAGGGATACGTAGGCAGCTCACGCAGAACACGACCAGCACTAGCCTCACCATCATTGCATCTTTTGTAACATTTTTTTTTAAATCCTAAATCTATAGCCTCCAAAAAGTCCTGTCTCTTCAAAGCTTTGGCACTCACATGCGACATGCGTTGCCTCGCAAGTTCATACCAAAGAGGGACAAACTGTAGACACCCCATTTTTTCGGCTATCAGATTTAGGAGACCCATAGCTTGGTGGCTCACAATGATCGTAAAAGACTCAAAAGGACTCCCGGAAGTTGGTTCTATTTCTCAAAATGCTCAGAATGACCAAAATGCCCCTGAAAGCCCAAAAACTCCCAGATTTGGACTAAAACTCCTGGAAACATGCTACGTCTTAAGAAAAATGATAGAATAAGTTTTTAAGTAAAATCAAATGAAATCGTCAGCTCCCAGAGACCCCCGGAAGACCCGGAAGTTCCCAAAAAGTCCCTGTTGACCGGTTTGACCAGGTTTGACCAAGTTTGACTGAAAACGTCCAAATTCGCCGGGATCGTTGTAGATCATGTGGAAAGTATTAAAATGAGTTTTAAAAGAAAATCGAGCGAAACGTCGGCTCCTAGGAGTTCCCAGAGGTTTCCAGAACTTCCCGGAAATCCCAAGTTTGACCAAGTTTGACCAAAATTTGACTTTAGAACCGGAGCACCACAACAATTTTCAAATATTTTTCATGGATACTAGAGGTCAATAGCTTTCCAACGGTATATCGCACATAATTTTTGGATTTAAAACGAGTTTATGGTGAATTTTGGAAGGCGAAAAAGGCGATCAAATCGGCTTTTATTGCAAATACCGCAAAACTTTTCAAAGTGACCTATCCCCGATTTAACTTTTTGTTTTAATGTAAAATAGACTCCATTACCTTTCCAACGGTATATCACAACCTCAATTTGGAGTTAGTATACATTTTCTGTGAATTTCGGACGAAATAGGGCCTTTTCGCGAATACCGAAACCTCTGGGGCCTAAACAGGATTATCCAGATGATTGAGGAGCAGTGCTGCTGCGGCACTCTCCTCAAGACCAGTATGTTTTTGCAAATATTTTTGGGGTTCCATTTTGATTAATTAAAAACCAAAACGACGTAGTTCCATGTTTTCAGACGTTTGGAGCCAATGGGAACGCTTCTAAAACTCCAAAACCACCCCAAATTGGCCTATATAAACCCCCCTTGACTTTTCATTTAGGGGGTGTCAAATGTAAGCTTTGAAAAGTTTGGGAGAGAAAAGTTAGGATAGAGAGAAAAGAAGCTTTCTTCTTTGATTTCAAAACAAAAGTGAGTTCCAACCTTTGTTTTTTTTACTTCATTACTCCTATTTACTTCATATTCAATACACCCAACCACCATTTCAGTGATCATTTAAGAGAGAGGAAGCTACTTCCATGTCCAATGTCATCACATATGACTGAAACATCAAACTACAAGTCCAATATCACATTGATCATCATCTATTGATTGTTATTTGCTTGCTTGTTTATATAATGTTCATCTCTTCTTACCCCATTTCTTTTTTATTTTCTTTATTTACTTACTAGTTCATCATCATCTAGATGATGACATGAAGTTTGAGGTGAGTGAATCCTTATGGATAGTAGATTTTGACCTCAAAAACATGTTCGATAGATGATGATTATAACTTCAATACCTCCAAGGTATCCTTGAAGTTATATTCAAATGAAAATAAATCTCTCCAACAATCTTGGAGGTTCTTGATGATGAGTTTGATGTTGACATTTTAAGTGGATACAACCTTCCTTGAATATTAAAAATATGCTTTCAAAACTTCTATTTCAAAACCCCCTTCTTAAAACCCTCACTTTGATTTCAAGAGATAAACCTTGTTTTCCCAAAATCTTCAAAACAGTGAGTCAAAACAGTGAGTGATCTGAGTTCAAAGATTTCTCTAGAACTCAGTACTCAATGTATGGATGCAAGGATACTTGGAAAGTCTTCCTAACTCATTAGAGAACACCCATGATTTTTGGTTTGACTTGAAAACACTTGAAAATGGTCCATTTGAACCCAAACATTCCTCCCAGACATTCTGCCTCTGCTGTCACAGCAGCTTGGTTGACTTCCAACTTCTTTTTCAGAACACTTTTCCAAAAGGGGTGGTCCTAACTTATTTTTCCCTTAAACTTCAACGTCTTAGGGAACTGTCTGTATAAAATGGGCCTCTAGATCATTTGTTTTCATTTTCTAAGATATTTCAACATTTCAGTCGACAGTACGGACTCTGTTTCTGAGTGACCTCCATTGTTTATATGATTTCTCTCAATCTGTGATAGTTATTAAATATTGGCTTTTTGGGTTGTGTTCTAGACACAATAAGGAAGATCTACATAAAAAATCATGTATTGAAAACATTCCTAACCCCTATGTTCAATTTTCAAAAGATCATGTTACTGTTCTATTCACTATTCACAGCAAGTACATTTTTACTTTCCCCCTTTGATTTGATGCTTATATGCACTCCAAATTAGTTCATATCTTAGGAAGTAGTTCATACTACATTTGTACATATCTCATGATGATTTCATTCATCCATTCATACACATTCTAGACTTCTAAAGTCATTCTAGGAATCCATAAACATAAGGCACACTACAACCTTAACACATTCTAGATACATACATTGCATCCATGCAAAGATTTGGGACTTTTGTGATTCCTAATCTAAGAAGATTATAAGGAATGATCATGATCACACGTTCATGCTTTCCCTCGATCTAATCCTCCTTTCTCATCCGTCCCAGGGATTGAGAGATCTTCTTTTCTCAAGGAATAACATGCATCGTACTAGCTTGCTGAGCATATTTTGGTTTCTTTGATTATTTGTTTCAAGAACAATTCATGTCCCCTTTAGATTAGGGAAACTTAATTACTTGATACATGATTAGACGATTTTTCCTAGGTTTATTTGTGTGATCTTTCACTTTACATTGCATGATATTTGACTTAGATCTTATGAATGATATCTTATCTTTAGATCTTCTATTTCAAATTTTCTTATGTGATGTAATATACTATCATAATATTAATTGTCGAACCATACATAGTATAAGATGATTATTTGGATGCTAATTGAGGCCCATTGAAAGACGGGGCGAGTTGAGGGTGTTTTAGTCGCGACAAAAGCTCCTTCTTCTCTCGTACCAAAACCCCGAGCCAAGTTCTTTGGTTATGAAGGGCCGGTGCCCTTTATCCGTTTGGGTGAGTCAAAATTAGGTTTCTTGGTTCCTTAAAGACCAAACTGTATCTGTTTTCAACAGACCTTCCTTTTCTTTTCCTTTTCAAAACGATTTCAAAACAAACAAAGTGGTGAAATTCCGCATATCCACAGTTGGTAGAGCCGATCTAAAGCGTACTTTGGGGTCTTTTTTACTCCTCTATCGTGGGTCAACCTTAGAGGTTTTGGTCGCCTCTATCATCGGTTTAGGCCTAAGTGGAGTTAGTGCCTCTGGGCATATACAGCCTGGGTTATCTAAGGGTTTTTCTTAGTTGAACCTAAGGCCTGTAAATGCTCGGTGTGACTTCCTATTGTCTTCATTCCCTCTTGCCCCCCAAGCTTTTGTTGGGGGTAGGTGTTGCGAGAACAATTATTGTAGGCAGCCGATCTAGAACGTTGGTAGTTTCAGAGTCTTTTGATGCCTCAGGTGTGATCCAGAGGTCCTCTGGGTGCCTCCGGTGTGATCCCGAGGTCTTCCGGATGCCTCGGGTGTGATTTTGAGGTCTTCTAGATGCATCGGGTGTGATCCTGAGGTCTTCTGGGTGCTTCGGGTGTGATCCCGAGGTCTTTTGCTGATTCAGGCGTAATCTAGAGGTCTTTTCAAGAGTTCTCTGACAGTCTGTGGAGCCTCGTGTTATAATCGGACAAAAGTACCACCGTAGTTGGACTCGTCTAGACTGTTGGAGTCAAGAGGTTAGGTCGGGATCACTGGGCTCCTAGTTAAGGTTAGAATTACTGGACCTTGACTGCTACGAACTAGAGGTCGGGTCAGGGCTGCCAGACCTTGACTGCTATGGACTAGAGGTCAGTTTGGGGTTGCCGGACTTAGACCACTATGAACTGGAGGTCGGGTCAGGGTAGCTAGAACCTGACTGCCATTGGACACTGAAGGAACTGCCAGAACCATTGGGCTTCTTTACATTATTCTTCTCAGGATGATCCCGCTTCCGCTTACTTCTTGAAGGCTCGTTGCTTTCTTAGGTCTTTTGTGTTTAGAAACTGTTTAGTGTCGATGAATTTTCCAACCCCTACTTTGAGTTCAACCAAGGTTGCCGGACGGTTTCTTTGAAACGACATGGCGCACTTGGTGTGTTGAACTCCCGAGCAGAAGGCTGTAATGGCGACTGCCTCGTTCAGGTTGTGGAGTTGAAGCTTCTGCTGATTGAACCAATCAGTGTAATCCTTCAATGACTCTCCCCTCCACTGTCACTGGATGTCAAGTTGCGGCCGGTCGAGCATGCCTATGAATAGGCTAATGAATTGTTTGCTGAGCTCCTTGAAATCTTTGACCGATCGGGGCTTTAGGGAGTGAAACCATTCAGTGGTTGAGCCTTTCAAATTGCTGGGACAGGCCAGGCTTCGTCGGCATTGGTAGCTAGGGCCATCTGAACCTTGCAGGTCCGGACATGGTGGACCGAGCTTCCCGAACCATTATAAGAATCTAGATGGGGTTGTTTAAATTTGCGCGGGATGGAAAACCTCATGATCTGGATTGAGAACGGTCACTCGGTCTCGGTGTTAACATGATTCTGAGTAAGGTTCTAACCCAACTCCTTGGCCATTCCGTCGATCTGTTTCTCCAAGCTCTTGATATGGACCACACACTTTCCCGATTGGTATTTGAGACATAGGTCAGGTCAGTGGAAGAGGCCTCCTTCTCATGGCGCATTATCCTCTAGGATGAGGCTCAGCTACGACCCCGGGTGATCATGTGCCTAAGATCATCTCAGCTCCTAGCTAAGTTATCATGGACCGATTCCTGGACCATTTGTTCTCGCCCTCTCCCTCTGGAAGCACACCCACCACTGATGTCTCTGGCATCCTCAATTCGGGGCGGGTTGGGTTGGCTCAAGCACGTTGTCTGGTCAAGATCGGTTCCTGACTGTGCCAACGTTCCTGGCTATTCCCCGGCCACTGGAGGATTGCTTTGTCGAGCTAGCAGGGCCTTGATCTGTCGTTTAGTTTGACACTGGCCCTCCAAGAGCTACGCGAGGGTTGCGGTGATCTGTTCCAGTGTCAGGACCAGCGGAACGTCTCCATTAGCCTGCTACATACCCTTCTTACCCTTCTTACCCTTCTTTGAAGGCATGACTTTCAATAAAGAGATTTGTTTATTGAAAAATCTGTCGTTCCCATAGATGGCGCCAAGCTGATGATGCAATTTTGCGCAAGAATAATTTGAGCAGATCAAGGAGAGAGAAGCAGTGAGAGACTCGGTTTGTATGTGGTTCGGCCCTATTAATGAAGGAACCTACGTCTATGTTTGTGTCTGAGCACGTTCACTGTACTGTTAAAAAGCTGGTGACCTTTGGTGAACCAACAACAGTTTGGAGCTACCAGTTGTCGGCTGGGCATAATTATGATTGCTATAGAGGCACTATGCAGACTAAAAGTGTTCTCCTCTTTGGAGGAGGTGAGTGGTCTCTTTTATTGATGCAAGAGACCCATTCGTACAAGGTAGCTATTCAGATTAGGCAATGCAATCCAATTAGGATGTGATTGACACAAATCAAGTAAGTTTCCTAATTGTATTTGGGAACTTTTTACACATTCTATTAGTCTTCTAACTTGAGTAGGAATCTAGCTGGAACGTTCTAGACCATACCTCGGGGCCTAGATGAGTTGTCCCTGTAGCGTACCGTGCCTGCGTGGACTTCCCAACCTGTTGGCCGAGTCTCGTGCATATACTGCTAGGGAAGTCTTAGGTAATTCGGACCACTCGGGATGGCACTTATCCATGCAGCAGTTCGTGACCTGATCGGGATAGGGGGTCGGTCACTGAGTAGTACCACTCGGTAATAGAGTAGAGCCAATTTCGGGCGTATCATTCTGTACATCATTATTATATTATATATTATATATTTATTATTTATATGGTTAATATAAATAATAAATTTTACTTTTAAATGGTATTTAAATAGTTAATAAATACCTATATGTATTAATAAATGCGGGAAAATTAGCAATATGTCCCTAATGATATTTTTTACAATATCATAAATTATAAAGGTAAATTATTATAGTTTAGTATTTTTAATAATTATAAGAAGCTATTTTACGAGTATAATAATTATTATAAATACTAAACGAGCTCCGAAAATTATGAAAAAAATACTGGTGGTGTATTTTAATATGTAACAATTATTAAAAACACTTCCAAGAACTGATTTCTCAGTATATATATATATATATATATATGTATTTAAATTCCTTTTCGTGTATTTTCTGGTATAGATTATCTTCAATAATTCATATTAAAGAATCTAGGACTCCAAAAATTACATAATCAGTTTCCAGTGTCTTACAATAATGTCTAGAACACTCCCCTTAAGTTTTGTAACTTTTTGACTCGGTTGAAAATACAGCCTGCCTTTTAGGGCCCACATAAGTGTAGTAAGCCCTATCTTTTATCTCGTAAAACGCGACTGACTCCGAGTTGAGTCTAGTCAATGGCGTTGGACTTAGAATGACACATAGATCACTAAGTTGATGTTTATATTCTCATTTGGTCAAATTACCATTTTCCCCCTGTAGTTGTACTCATACTTTATTGTTATTTTTTTCATTTATTGTTGTGAAACTTGACGATTAGCTATTTTTGAGGATCGGTGACTAGAGGTGAGTTTCTAAACCTTACTCTAATCCTAATAAGATTAATTGAAGATATTTATAAGTTACCTGTATGACATTTTGTAAAAGAAGGTGTTGATTATATATGATGCTATGTATTCTAATATTTATATGGTTGTGTGAAGTATGTTATGGTAGTGCTATTGCATACGTGAGCATGTTAAGGGTTTTATCTATATGTTTACTAGTATCAAGTCCATGTTATGTAATCCATGTTATACATTATGTTTCCACTGTTAAAAGGGTAAATGCACGTTTTATGATGATGTTAATCAGAATGATTATGTATGCCATGTTAATAAAGTAAAGGAATGAACGTAGATTGCATGTGAGTATTGGTAGAGGACACACGTGCATTTTATGACATGTGTCAGCATGTATTGTATGAGAAAGAGATGTGCTTGAAGAGAATGTGAATGAGATGAGATGAGATATGAGAATGTGAAAGAGATGTGAATATTGGATCCGATGGATCAACGACTGACGAGCCGGGTGAACATGGATGATTAGGGTTCCTAACGCGCGTCTCACCGTTGAAGACATCCGGTGATGCGCATATATGGTTGAAGTGAAGGAAAATTAGGTTTAAAAATTATTTAAACACGCAGCAGAAAGATTAAGTTACAAAACTTATTGGTAGTCCGAATCTACTACTCGTCAACTCTATAGATGCGTACAAGAGGTGACAAGTATTATAGCTTAGTGTCTTGAACCCAATTCTGAAATCTCTGACTTTCAGTAGCCTCCACTAGATGGTCTTCACTCTTATGACTCCTATGGATGCTCTCAGAGAGACTAGGGTTGATGGGAACCCTAATAGAGGGGACACAGAAGGTTTGGGAAGCCCTAAAACAGTTTCTGCAACTTCTGGTTTATTAAAACGAAGAACTCTTTTTTTTTTTTTCTGGACGCAGCTGCCCTATTTATAGATTCCCAGAACCGACCTAACTTTCAACCAATCGATGTGACTTTGATCGATCGAACCTGTCTTGATAAGATCCTCATGTGCCTTTCCAAGCATCGTGGCGAAGCTAAGAGTGGGACCTAGGTTCTTTATTGTTGGCTCAGACCAGTTATTAATTCCCATGACCAAACTCTTTGATAAGAAAATTAACCAAATGGTCAGTTAATGTTTACTCCACTATAAAATGATAATTGAACTCCAATGCAAAAGAACACATCTGAAGCAATAACTAGACTTGTATGGTATACTAATGTCCCTCTACCATCAGCATTTGTAATCATATTCAGGTAGTCGGATAAACAGATACTGTTAACCTGAATCATGATTACTTCTTGTATTCCTTGAGTCCCATTAATCCATCATGATTACCAAACATGTTGATAACTACTTATCAACAAGAATGCAGTTCTCAATAATCAACTTGGTGACATTCTCAGGGGAATGCTTACTCTTTATTAGAGGGTAGATTCGATCTTGACAATATATGTTCACAATCCTATGAACAAGACATACCCAAGATACCCAGGTGTTGATCTTTTATAGACCTCACTGATTGGTAAGTCAAAGTAGCCATATCCATAGTCTGTGTTCATAATCGCCTCAAGATTGAGAACACGTACCTTATACAAGTTATGAGTTCCTATAAACTATTAACAGTCTTGAGTGTCAATAGGAAAGCTCAGGTCCGTCAATACACTATAAGAACTAGCATATTAACTAAGAGTTAAACTCTAGTGATTGAGATTCATCACTCTATCCAATGGTAGTCAATTATGCTACAGTGTAAACCTGATGAGATATCTAGTCTCATCATCCACTGTGATAAATTCTATATATCAAAGAATAGTAATTCGTATGTCACTTGTATGTATCATACACACACACGAATTACTAACTATGATACTTAAGGATTAAACAATCATCTCATGAAAGAAACATACACAATAAAATGTAAAGCTGATATCCATATATTAAAATATCAATGTCTCATACATAAAGTAATAGTTTAAGGGCACAAACCCAACAAACTCCCACTTGCACTCATAACCATATAGGATTACATCTGAGACCTAGACTATCTAGATGACGAATTAAGACCTTCTGTGGCAAGGCCTTCATAAACGGATCTGCAAGATTATCAGAGGTGGCAATCTTGCTGATAGTCACATATCTACGTTGAACTATATCTTAGATTAGATGATATTTTCGCTCTACATGCTTTTCCTTTCCGTGGTTCCTTGGCACCTTGGACTGAGCCACTGCCCCACTATTATTGCAATATAGCGTAATTGGTGATAGCAACACTGGCACCACGCCGAGTTCTATGAGGAACTTCTTAAGCCAAACAGCTTCCTTTATGGCTTCACAAGCAGTCATATGCTCAGCTTCTATAGTTGAGTCTGTAATTTATTTCTGCTTAATGCTCCTCCAACTAACAGCACCACCTCCTAAAGTAAAGAGATGTCTGGATGTCAACTTTCTCGAATCTTTATCTGACATAAAGTCCGAGTCAGTGTATCCCACTAGAATTAACTCATCGCTGCCGTACATAAGCATGTAATCTTTAGTCCTTCTCAAGTACATAAGAATGTTCTTAATGGGTATCCAATGCTCTGGACCTGGATTCAATTGATATCTACTAACCATGCCAACGGCAAAGCAAATATCTGGTCTAGTGCATAACACTGCATACATGAGACTTCTTACTACCAAAGCATAGGGAACTCCTGCCATGCGATTCCTCTTCACCTGTGTCTTAGGACACTGGTCCTTGGAGAACGCTAAACCATGTCTGAAAGGTAACAAACCTTTCTTCGAATTATCCATTGAAAACCTAGCCAGCACCTTATCGATATGACCAGCTTGAGATAACCCCATTATCTTTCGCTTACGATCCCGAAAGAGCTTTATCCCAAGGATATAGCTTGCCTTCCCTAGATCCTTCACATCAAAAGTACTAGCTAGCCAAACCTTAACCGTTGATAATGCAACTACATCATTCCCAATGAGTAGAATGTCATCAACGTAGAGAACGAGAAAAGCTACCACTTTCCCTTCACACTTCTTGTATACACAAGGCTCATCCAGATTCTGTATGAAACCAAATGACGTGATTGCTTGCTCAAAACATATGTTCCAACTCTTGGATGCCTGCCTAAGCCCATAAATGGACTTTTGCTACTTGCATACCAAGTTAACTTTCCCACCAGCTATGAACCCTTCTGGTTGCTGCATATAAATGTCCTCCTAAAGATTACCATTCAAGAATATAGTCTTAACGTACATCTGCCAGATCTCATAATCTAGGCATGTATCAACGGATAAGAGTATTCTGATGGACTTGAGCATGGCTACCAATGAGAAGGTTTCCTCATAGTTAATGCCCTCCCTTTGAGTATAACCTTTCGTTACAAGCCTTGCCTTAAAGGTCTCAACCTTTCCATCAAATCCTCTTTTACTCTTATCGACCCACTTACAGTCAATGGGTTTATTATTGGCTAGAAGTTCTACAAGATCCCAGACCTGATTGGAATCCATAGATTCCAATTCAGCCTTCATAGCTTTAACCCAATGAGTTGAGTCTACATCAGCCATTGCCTCTTCATATGTAGTAGGATCAGATTCAGATTTTGTGGAGACATCTTCAAAAACTTCTTCTAAGAACATGTATCTATCAGGCTGGCTGATAATCCTCCTACTACGATGAGGTACCAGCATGGAAATAGGTGAAGAAATGGTATTTTCTTGTCTTACATCATTATCAACTGCAGGTAGGACTGAGGGCTCTCCTTCTATCTCTCTAAGATCTATCCTTCCCTTAGGTTTATGATTCATGATATAATCATCCTCCAAGAAAACAACATTTTTACTAACAAACACTTTTTGTTCTCTTGGATCATAAAAATACCAACCATAAGTACCTTTTGGATACCCTACATAGTAACATACTTTCGATCTAGAATCCACCTTGCTCATCTTTCCTTTCAGCACATGTGTCGGACACCCCCATATCTGGAGATATTGCAAAGAAGGCTTGCGCCCAATCCACATCTCTCGTGGTGTCCTGGGAACAGATTTGCTTGGTACTAGATTTAGTATGTATAAAGTAGTTTCAAAGCATAATCCCAAAGGAATAATGATAACTCAGAATAACTCATCATTAACCTAGTTATGTCTAAAAGAGTCTGATTCCTTCTCTCCTTCTCAATGCCTCCAAGTGTCCTTTCCTCTCATTGGATTTCACAATCATATTGTCCACATACACCTCTACTTCTTTATGGATCATATCATGCAATAATGTAGTAGTGGCCCGCTAGTACATTGCGCCTGCATTTTTTTAGCCCAAACTGCATCATCCTATAGCAGTATGTACCCCACGGTGTGATGAAAGTGGTTTTCTCCCTATCCTCAGGCGCCATTAGAATCTGGTTATAACCTGAGAACCCATCCATAAAAGATAGGAGTTCATGCCCTGCTGTATTGTCCACTAACACATCAATGTGGGGTAAAGGGAAACGTCCTTAGGGCTGGCTTTGTTCAAATTCGGAAGTCGACACAAACCTTAACACGACCGTCCTTTTTTAGAACCGGCACAATATTGGCAATCCACTCCGAATACTCGGTCACCATCAAGAATCTGGCTCTCAATTGCTTTTCAACTTCCTCTTTAACTTTAAGTGCCATTCATGCCTCATTCGCCTCAATTTGTTTTACCAAGTTAGAGTTAAGGAAGAGGGGGATATGATATTGGACTATTTCTGGATCGATACCTGGCATATCGCTGTAAGACCATGCAAAAACTTATTTGAATTCATTTAATAGTTTGATCAATTCTCTGCTTTCTTCATTACTAAGTGTAGAGCCAATAAAAATATTTTGAGGATTATCTTCATTTCCTAGATTAATCATTAGAATGTCCTCAATGATTTTACTTGTAGATTTTTTTTTTCTTTTTCAATTAATTTTTGCAAATTAATTGGTATTTCATGATCATCACATTCATTAAGCGCATTCGAGTAGGCAGAATTAGTCATACTTTCATTGATCTTATTTTTGGGAGCGATTACAACAGACATGGAAATTGAAAGACGCCTCATTTGGGACATTACAGACTCTGGGTGTGGGGGATACCTATCACTAGACTAAAAAATTCACTCCTTAATTTCTCCTCCCAACTCAGTAATGAAGCATTCTTCCTGGCCCTCTGTCTTCGTAATTTCTTGTACTTCTTCTTTTTTTGGTTCTTCTTCATCATCCCCCTTGTATTCTTTTTGTGTATCTTCTACCAATCCCTCAGCATATTCTTTTCCACCCTTGTCTTCCATGACCCCTTCTCGGCCCGTTCCCTCGGTTCTTGTGCTTTCTTCGCCCAACATGTTCTTCATGACCGAGTCATCTAGCGCACCAATCTAATCTTTAGCAGTAGCTGATTTTACAGGCACCTGCAGATATGGATCTTGATACTCAGAGAATTCATGGGGGAAGAAGATCTCAAAACCTAGCTTCAAACGATTGTCTTTCTGATCCACCCATGGTTCTGGGAAGCCACAAAAGGGTAAATTCTCTCCCTCCTTCACAAAGTATCCGTTGAGCATCTTCAAGTAAGAGTCTAATGGTGCATCAGCTGCTTTCTTCTTCTCTCTCAGTTCCTTCTTCAAGGTTGATAACCCAGACCGTGGGTGTGAGTCTGAGTGGGGATTCTTAGAAATTCTAGCAGACCTTGATGATTCTTACCCAATCCCATGCATGGGAAGAAACCCATCTTTTTCATAATCCCGGTGACCAACGAGCTCGTATATTGATCAAAATACAGTGGCATGAACTCTCTCGGCTTCTCCTTCTCCAACATGTTGATAAACTCAAACCCTCCCAGACTTGTCTCCTCTTCCTAAAATTGTACCTCTAGAATCGACGCGCTTGACGAAGCTTCAGATGGACGCACCCAGCTATCCCCGAGAATGTCACAGACGTTGCATTTCTAGGCACATTTGACTTTTTGATGAATCGTAGATGGTATGGCACCCAGACGGTCCAACCACGACCTTCCTATTAGCAAATTAAAAGAAGCAGGGATGTTAGTGACCTGAAATTTGGCTTCTTTTTCCAAAGGCCCGACAGCGAGGTAGAGAAGAATTATTCCCATAACTGCCCTCTAAGTGTTATCGTACGCTCTCACCTTCTGCTTTGATGGTATGAAGGTTGACTCATCCAGACCTACTCACTTAGGTATTCAAAATTGACACACGTTTAAGGCAGACCAGTTGTCAACGAGGCAAGTGGGTACGGTATTCTCCAAGCATTCTATAGTGACATACAGTGGTTTATTGTGAACGGGGGAGGCAGGTTATTTGATGAAAAGGTAATGGCCAGAGTTGGACTTTTGATGATCATTCCTACGAGGTCCTCCGGAGTTGTGTCGATGGAAACATCAGACTGATTTAGAGCATCAAGGACTGCCTGCATGTGGCACTTAGATGCGATCAACAAACCCCATATGGTGATATTGGCCTGAGTTTTCTTTATTTGTTTCAGAACCCCGTCCTCCTCTTCTTCCTCATTCACCTTCCCTTTCCCTTTGTCTAACTCTCTCCCCAGGTGATCCTCCCCTAGCTCATGTGGTTTGAAGTGCCTTCCTGACCGGGTTAAGTGACTGACTTCTTTTTTTGCCCATAAATTGTCGACTTCTGAAACGTCTTTCACATTCTCGTTATCGGTTTCTATCTCTTCGTCACTTATATACCATAGGTCATCCCCTACCTGATCCACATCGGTACTGTTAGTCTCCTGAACCCACCAATCCGCTTGCTTTGACGTTCCCTCTCCATATCCTCCTGACTGATTCCCTAGAGTATAGATTATCAATTCTTTCGACAACTGATACGGCTATCTTGGTGTTCCGGCTTTAGTGATTAGCCTAGATGGATCGAAGGTTGTCTCCTCTATTCCCAAGAAATAAAGGCCTTGTAGTGCTGGTATAGCATGATGATTCGGTAGTGGATTTCTAGTAACATTAGGAGTTTTGACAAGCGGCTCGGATATCACCTTGTTATCAATGAGGTCCTAGATTTCATGCCTTAGCCTTGTATACCAATCCGTAGAGTGACCCTTTTGTTGGTGAAATTTGCAATAGAGATCTTCTCGGATGCTCGGTGGGAGCAGACTTGGTAAAGGTCGAGATTCCAACGGGCGAAGATGCCCTTTCGCCGTTAGCCTATCGAGAGCGGTTGACAGTGATACCCCCAAATCTGAAAACTTCCTTGGCTATTTATCCCATGGTCCACTCAACACATTGACATCAGTGGGGCTAGAGTGACCCCCCAAATGTCCTTCATTTGATCCATAGTTTATCCTTCTATATTGATTCGGCTGTTCTTCCTTCTTGATTACTTGGATTGCATCCTCTATCCTTGTTCCCACATTAAAGACTTTAGCGAAAGTGTTGATCGACTAAAACCTCATTTTTTTCCTGATTCACTGATTGTAAGTTCTTCATTAACATTCGGATCTGATCTTTTTGGACGGCCTCTGCACCATCTTGGTTACCTTTTCCCTCCATCTACTCAGATATTCAGCAAATGATTCTTTGTTCCCTTGCCTGGTGGTTTCCAAATCTCGGACGGTGACATCCAAGTCTTGGTTGTACTCATATTGTGCCACGAATGCTTTGATCACCTCCTCCCAAATCCTAATTTTTCTTGGTTCAAGTGTGAGATACCAAGACAGAGCAACCCCGGTCGACCCCCTGAGCCTTACACATCACCCTTTCTAGTTTCTCTATCTTCTCGGTCATTATACTCTCTTTGTCAGTCTTTTCTTTTCCACCCTTTACCTTTCTGCTTTGGGAACCTCGGCCCAGGGCATCTCTGAGTCATCGTACCAACCTTCTTCCCTAATTGGCAGATCATTGTGATTCGAGGTAAAAAGTGCATGTTCATAGTATATTATATGGTTCTTTATGTATATTTTTATCCCCAAAGTCCCTACAGTTAGGTGCATTCTAATAACAATGTTCTTTTTATTGTGTTAATGCTAAAACATACGTTTATGCGTTATTTTATAGGTATTAGAATACAAATCAATGAAGTGGAGCTAAAGAAAGTGATTCTGGTGAAGAGAGCAACAGAAGCAGCTGAGAAAACGCCAATTTTGATAATGAAGACTTCAGATTTGGAAGCTTTTCCCAGAGATATGAAATGTAGATCTTTGAGTTACGGTCGCGTGGCCGCAAACGGGAGGTCAATTCGAGGTATGAGTTAAACGTTATGGCCATTCTCCCATCAGTGCGCAGAGCTGTCAAAATCAGAGGAGTTCAAGCCCTTAAGCAGAGTTCAATCGATTGAGAGTTCAATCGATCGAACTAAGCTCGGTCGATCGAACTTTATATTCACCCAAAAGTTGCGTAAACTCTGCAGGAACCCTATATATAAGTCATTTTGACGCCAGACGAAGGGAGGACGGTCTAGCACGCGAAAAACAACAGTTTAGGGTAGTTTTAGGGTTAGATTAGGAGTAGGTTAGGTTAGATTCATGTTATTTTTCCTCTTTTCCATTGATTTATTGAAGATTATTGAAGATTCAAGTGGATTTCATGTTTATTTCAAGTTTATTTCAGATTGTATCCAGGTTTTTCTTCTCAATCCTTGTTATTTGATTGTTATTAGTTTATATGCTATGATTACTCTAGGTTACTGTTTCTGTATTAGTTTATTATGTTTCTGAAGTTTAGACGTTGGAATTATGTGATGAAATATTGATTCTTAGCCTCTGCCATGTATGATATAGAAAACCTGGGCTCAATCGATCGAAGATACTTCGATCGATCGAACCAGAGCCATCGTCAAGCGATCGATGATATTTCGATCGATTGAAGGATGATGCTGTCCGATCGATCGAGAGCGCTTCGATTGATCGAACTTGCTAATTCCTGAAATGATTCTTTTAAATATTCCATGACTTTTTGTTTTAGAAATCTATTATCAAATTGTCCCTATAAACTCAGTTTGTCATAACAGTTTTTAGAACTTAAAGCCTTAAGACTATTTTCTTCAATGACTTTTGAAAACCACTTTGAATGCTAAGATCATTTAGAGTGCAAGTAATAACCATTGTTTTAAACTGTCTTCCAAGTATTTTAAATCAACTGTGATGATGTAGTCCTTGTCATGAAAGGACTATTGATTCTTTATCTTTAGAAAAATACGGAATGCTGAAAAGGAATGAACTCCATAGAACGTTAATGAATTTGCATGGTAGATGGTCAGGATCAATATGGATTCACGTATTTCCAACACCTTTAGTTTATCTGTTTCATTAGTTATGTTTTTATGAGCTTTAGTTTATTATTTAGTTTAATTTAATTAATTAGGATTCGTTAGAACCTCCAATCCTTCATTTTTATTTTCTTTTCTTTAGGTTGTAACTTAGTATATTTTCTTCCTATTCCTTCCCTGTGGGATCGACCTGGACTTCCAGTACTATATTACTTGCACGATCACCTACACTTGGGTGTTGCACAAGAGAGCACAACTATTTAGTCGTGTCAAGTTTTTGTCGCCGTTGCCGGGGAAGGCAACTAGGTTAGGATTTTACTAAGTTATTTTCAATTTTTTTTTCTTACTTTTCAAGAAAAATAAAAAAAAAACCTTTAGACTTTTTCTCTCACAAGTACAAAAAAATAAATAAATAAAATTTTATTGTTTAAAATTTTTGGATAAACAGGTCTTATCCATATTATCCTCCATACAACACAAACACCATGAATAGGTACACATTAGGTAATGAGAACTATCCCCCAAGTTGGCAAGCACCCACGTATGATGTGCATTATCAACCCGAGTGCTACCAACCACCACAATGGGAAAATGATGGTTGTAGTCCCTCAGATTATCAAACGCAACAAGAACCTCCACATGGAGAGTTCTATTAATCGCAATGTGGATATAACCAAAATGATAATGTAGGATATAGTAGTAGCTCCAACGATTACCAAACGCAGCAAGACTTTCCCTTTGGCGAGTCTTGTCCACAAATACAATGGGATGGGAATTACTATCAACCACAATGGGGCAAAACTTCGTATAGTAATAATGAGGAGAATAACCATGTTGAGGATAATGGTATGTTAAAATTACTGCTTAGTGAAATGAAAAGGCTAGATAGTGTTCTAGATAAATTAGAAACTAGATATCAACAAGCATATGCTATCCAACCTTTAGATGACTATACCAGTCCTTCAACACTACAACCTAAATTTCAAGACACTAACAATGGAATGGAATTAAAGGACAATGACGGGTTCATACCGAATGAGGTTAATAACTCACTCGGGAAAGTGACAACCCAACAAGAACTCTAAAACCAAATCATTGAGCATGAAGTTGTAGAACCATCTTTTCCTCAATATGCAACCCCAGACATCAACTCCCTCACTACCTTGATAAAATTGCACAATCTCGTTTTTCAAAGCACCTAAATAGATGATATATATAGTGATGAGAGTTACACGGATGAGAATAAGGTTTTTAGAGATAATGAGAGTTTAGGTGACTGTCACACCCCGATTTTTGGAAAGCCAAATAATCAGTATAGAACTAAATCTAGACTACTATTCGACTGCCCAACTATTGGAGTGAACACCACGGAGCCCATCCTAATAAAACTTTTTAATGGAAATAGATGTTCTTAAAAACTTGATTAAAACATTTGTACAAAATCTCCATTTAAGTTTTTAAAACAAAACCACCACATTTCCATTTTAAAAAAACACTCGTGCGGTTCCGAAAATACTCAGATATATTTGATTAAAGCTATAACTACTAAATCACTTATATTGAAAAGAGGAAGCTGGATGAACATTTCTAAATTCTCAATAATAATAAAAATCTTTTCATTTACAATCAAAGCTTTGACAGAATAACCTCTATTACAACCTATGGTTAGAGCTACTAAACGTCCCAATACCAACTACAATAATGGCCCACAATGCCAAATAAATGAAAATAGCAAATGAACAGTAAATGTCTTCATGCCTTCAAGCAAGTCCATGCAATCCAATAGTCACACCGGCCTACTCCTTAATCTGCAAAACGGCTGCGTTTCCCGATAAACGCCCCCGCATGATAAACATCACACGGGTCAGCATTGTATAACAACACTGGTATGAGTAAACACGCCCCAGTCTCAAGGATCACTCGTGGTCCCCTCAACTCCAACCCAACAATAGTCAATTAACATAATAATACCCAATAAATTTCGCTGAGGTTGGAAATCCGCTGGACTCCCTCCCTCTCTTGACCACAAACACATACAAAGTTGTAGGCATAATTGTAGTTCCACACGTGAGTGAGGACAAGCGGTAGTTTCCTCGAGTCACGGCGGCAGGTTGTTCCACCCACAAAGTAAAAGAAACACTTACTCTTAAATAACATGGTGAGCCAAAGCCTACATACAATGGTTAGTGGGCCCACCATCCTGCAACTCGAGAGTTAGCACAAATCCTTAGTATTAGAATAAGAAATTCTCCAATATTGAATCATTATATCAATTTCCTTCGCATTATACCACGGTAACCATTTCGAGTTTTCAATTTCATGTTTCGCAACAGTTTATCCACTTGCATTTAACGCTCTACAATCACTGTCATTTTTTTCTTGCCCTAGGTTCACCACTAAGGTCACCCTACTCATGGTCAACTTACTTTTTTTTATGAACGACTCATTATTCAATTTCCTAGCTTCACCACTTGGTCACCCTCCATGGTACACCCACACATATATCGCATGTGTACCCGGACATACTACTAACATCCACTCTGGTGCTAGTTTGGTTGGGGTATCAACCAAACCAGGTATACACACAGAAGGCCAGTTAATATGCCTAGACATCTAACAAATAAGCCGGGCATAAGGCTTAGGCCAGCTTGATCACGAAGCCACTGGAAAAAGGGTACACTCAGCAAGTCGAGCTACCAAAAAAAAATATCACATAACGGGGAGCGGTGAACACTAAGGAACTTGAAACCACTTTTTTTTTACCATCTACATTAATTCACATAAGTACCATTCATGAGGATTTAATCACGTCATTAACCACTTCGAAAATTTATCATTTATTACATGGATTATCATTATCCGGTTATTCACAATAAGGCCCTTGCGCCAAACTTCTATTAACGTCTCTAACGTAGTATTTCCACAATCATCATTTAATACTACACATAGCATAAGTCATAGCATTTAAAATCGGCATTCAACAGTACTATTTAAAATTGTCCCAAACAAATCTTATATTAAACAGCCCCAAAACCAGCATGGGTTGAAATTGTTCTTCATAATAATACCGTACAAAGAAACATCTCTAACAATTTTCATAAATATAATTCAAAATTCGGAGTTAACATTTACTGCTACAGTAATATGAATTTTCTGCCCAAACGGTGCAGAATTGGGAAAAACACCATTAGACGAAAAACGTGCAGAATCGCGTTTTACATTGACCCTTGCAAACAGTTTTACCAAAAACAAAATGTATGAATTAATACGAATTATTTTCTAAAACAGATATGAGAGTTTTCTTCAATTTTACCCAAATCCGAATTTGTGTTAATCTTCTTTTTTTTCTCTTCAATTTTCTAAATAACTTACATCTAACCTTTAATATATATATATATATATATAAATGTATATATATATCACTATAGATCCGTATTATATAAACACCCATCCATACGATTTATTCAAACTATAATGAACACAAATCGAAAATCAATCAAACTACGAATCAACCCTACAAATCTAAATGTTTACTCACCAAAATTGGGAAAAGCAAGATGATGTTGATGATGGTGAACTCCCTTCTTTTCTCTTCTCTTCTCTTTTTCTTCTCCTTCTAGGTGGCTAGGGTTGCCTCTTCTCTCTCTCTCTCTCTCTCTCTCTCTCTCTCTCGAGGCTGCTCTTTTTTTTTTCTAACCCTAGGATATATTATCTATGTATATACATATAATACACATACAATACATATATTACTCCCACAAATATTAATAATCCCGTTTTTCTTCTTATGGGCTCACTAAAAAGACTCATATGAGCCCAAAATGTAACACAAACCACTAAAATGGCTAGCCCAAAGGGTACGCATACCCCGGGTACTTAATTTCAATACCAGATACACTATTTGACACATTCGCGGGCCAGTAAATACTATATTAAAAAAAAAATACATATCAACACTTCATTTTTTTTTAATAAATTTAAATTAATAAAATGTAGCATTCAAACTAAATGGCTCACTAATGATTTTATTTATATGTCCTCCAAACTTAAAATTTTTAAAGACGTGTCTTACATAGGCACACTCATATAATATTGCTAACTGAAAATTATGATTAAAATAATTATTTACACACTTTGAAATTTTTGGGTTGTTACATTCTACCCTCCTTAAAGAAATTTCATCCCGAAATTTGAAGCAACGATAAATACACACGGTAGTCATCAATAAAGTTAAACACGTAATTTTAAACAAAGCATTGATTAAGTTTAACTCTCAACTATACGAGACCAAGTACGTCGAGCGACTAATCCAAACAAGGAAACCCTCATGTATATACCTTATTCTCGTATAGTCAATCGTCAAACACTAATAGATAATTCAAAACACAATTATTGATGCAAAACATGTGAATACAAACTAGGCATGCAATGATGCAATATGCTCGCAGTTAATCAAGGATTCTAACTATATGCCCATGTTTACCTCTTACCATGTCCCCCATTACACCTCCTCATGATACCCATACTTATTATTCAAACATGCCGCTTCAAGAATATACATAACTCTGCACTGGAAATAAGACTGCGAAGATAATAATGCGGTCGTAAATAAACCAACACGTGCTCGGATTCGTCATAGTTGTAGAAAATAGAATCCCATTGATCCGATAGATGCTCCAGAATATAATAGAAAGCCCGAATACAGACACAAGAATTATGCTCCATGCCAAAATACTTGTTGATAAATACAGCTCCATGATAAGAAATCCGAGATAACCGAATTATAGAACACATATGAGAATACCAGTCGATAATAAGAGAAATAATATATAAGGTTTTTCCCGATAATAACAGAATTTTCGATACTCCAATAGAATAATAATCTCTCGAATAATATGCCTGTAGATACCAGATAATGCTGAAGACCCGCTAATAATAATAGAAATCCACTAGGCAGGAGCTCCATTGTTGATCATCCTCCAATTCTCCTCTACTACCCGTCATACCAACAATATGTATGCATGCACTATTATACAACTCATAGTATAACAAATGATTTCAACAAATTAACATGTAATGAGAGGCTCGGAAAATTATAAAATTAATTGATTGAAAACAATTAAATAACAGGTAGACAACACATGGATAACACATAAGTATACATAACCCGAAACCCAAATAAAACCGCGACCTATAGCTCTGACCCACTACCACAATGCCAAAGATCCCCTAGACTCCTCCCAATCTAAGGCAACCAAAAGCTCTGATAACAAACTGTCACACCCCGATTTTTGGAAAGCCAAATAATCAGTATAGAACTAAATCTAGACTACTATTCGACTGCCCAACTATTGGAGTGAACACCACGAAGCCCATCCTAATAAAACTTTTTAATGGAAATAAATGTTCTTAAAAACTTGATTAAAACATTTGTACAAAATCTCCATTTAAGTTTTTTAAAAAAAACCACCACATTTCTATTTTAAAAAAACACTCATGCGATTCCGAAAATACTCAGATATATTTGATTAAAGCTATAACTACTAAATCACTTGTATTGAAAAGAGGAAGCTGGATGAACATTTCTAAATTCTCAATAATAATAAAAATCTTTTCATTTACAATCAAAGTTTTGACAGAATAACCTCTATTACAACCTATGGTTAGAGCTACTAAACGTCCCAATACCAACTACAATAATGGCCCACAATGCCAAATAAATGAAAATAGCAAATGAACAGTAAATGTCTTCATGCCTTCAAGCAAGTCCATGCAATCCAATAGTCACACCGGCCTACTCCTTAATCTGCAAAACGGCTGCGTTTCCCGAGAAACGCCCCCGCATGATAAACATCACACGGGTCAGCATTGTATAACAACACTGGTATGAGTAAACACGCCCCAGTCTCAAGGATCACTCGTGGTCCCCTCGACTCCAACCCAACAATAGTCAATTAACATAATAATACCCAATAAATTTCTCTGAGGTTGGAAATCCGCTGGACTCCCTCCCTCTCTTGACCACAAACACATACAAAGTTGTAGGCATAATTGTAGTTCCACACGTGAGTGAGGACAAGCGGTAGTTTCCTCGAGTTACGGCGGCAGGTTGTTCCACCCACAAAGTAAAAGAAACACTTACTCTTAAATAACATGGTGAGCCAAAGCCTGCATACAATGGTTAGTGGGCCCACCATCCTGCAACTCGAGAGTTAGCACAAATCCTTAGTATTAGAATAAGAAATTCTCCAATATTGAATCATTATATCAATTTCCTTCGCATTATACCACGGTAACCATTTCGAGTTTTCAATTTCATGTTTCGCAACAGTTTATCCATTTGCATTTAACGCTCTACAATCACTGTCATTTTTTTCTTGCCCTAGGTTCACCACTAAGGTCACCCTACTCATGGTCAACTTACTTTTTTTTATGAACGACTCATTATTCAATTTCCTAGCTTCACCACTTGGTCACCCTCCATGGTACACCCACACATATATCCCATGTGTGCCCGGACATACTACTAACATCCACTCTAGTGCTAGTTTGGTTGGGGTATCAACCAAACCAGGTATACACACAGAAGGCCAGTCAATATGCCTAGACATCTAACAAATAAGCCGGGCATAAGGCTTAGGCCAGCTTGATCACGAAGCCACTGGCAAAAGGGTATACTCAGCAAGTCGAGCTACCAAAAAAAAATATCACATAACGGGGAGCGGTGAACACTAAGGAACTTGAAACCACTTTTTTTTTACCATCTACATTAATTCACATAAGTACCATTCATGAGGATTTAATCACGTCATTAACCACTTCGAAAATTTATCATTTATTACATGGATTATCATTATCCGGTTATTCACAATAAGGCCCTTGTGCCAAACTTCTATTCACGTCTCTAACGTAGTATTTCCACAATCATCATTTAATACTACACATAGCATAAGTCATAGCATTTAAAATCGGCATTCAACAGTACTATTTAAAATTATCCCAAACAAATATTATATTAAACAGCCCCAAAACCAGCATGGGTTGAAATTGTTCTTCATAATAATACCGTACAAAGAAACATCTCTAACAATTTTCATAAATATAATTCAAAATTCGGAGTTAACATTTACTGCTACAGTAATATGAATTTTCTGCCCAAACGGTGCAGAATTAGGAAAAACACCATTAGACGAAAAACGTGCAGAATCGCGTTTTACATTGACCCTTGCGAACAGTTTTACCAAAAACAAAATGTATGAATTAGTACGAATTATTTTCTAAAACAGATCTGAGAGTTTTCTTAAATTTTACCCAAATCCGAATTTGTGTTAATCTTCTTTTTTTTCTCTTCAATTTTCTAAATAACTTACATCTAACCTTTAATATATATATATATATAAATGTATATATATATCACTATAGATCCGTATTATATAAACACCCATCCATACGATTTATTCAAACTATAATGAACACAAGTCGAAAATCAATCAAACTACGAATCAACCCTACAAATCTAAATGTTTACTCACCAAATTGGGAAAAGCAAGATGATGTTGATGATGGTGAACTCCCTTCTTTTCTCTTCTCTTCTCTTTTTCTTCTCCTTCTAGGTGGCTAGGGTTGCCTCTTCTCTCTCTCTCTCTCTCTCTCTCTCTCTCGAGGCTGCTCTTTTTTTTTTCTAACCCTAGGATATATTATCTATGTATATACATATAATACACATACAATACATATATTACTCCCACAAATATTAATAATCCCGTTTTTCTTCTTATGGGCTCACTAAAGAGACTCATATGAGCCCAAAATGTAACACAAACCACTAAAATGGCTAGCCCAAAGGGTACGCATACCCCGGGTACTTAATTTCAATACCAGATACACTATTTGACACATTCGCGGGCCAGTAAATACTATATTAAAAAAAAAATACATATCAACACTTCATTTTTTTTAATAAATTTAAATTAATAAAATGTAGCATTCAAACTAAATGGCTCACTAATGATTTTATTTATATGTCCTCCAAACTTAAAATTTTTAAAGACGTGTCTTACATAGGCACACTCATATAATATTGCTAACTGAAAATTATGATTAAAATAATTATTTACACACTTTGAAAATTTTGGGTTGTTACAGTGACTGCACCCAATTAGGAGAGGATGAGTCCCCTGTTGACTCTACCCTTACCTTTGATAGTAACCCTAGGGAGGACATAATTGAAAAATCTAAATTCAATTTAGATCATGTGATATTCATGAACCCTCACCTTCTTCGGTCGAAGAGGTGGTGTCAACAAGTTGCCCATCACCTATCCTCTCTATCAATCAATGCTCTCATCCAGAGTTTAAAAATCATGTGTACCCCACTCTTGAACAAAAAGAATTTGTTGTAGAAGAAGATGATAAGGATTCTAGCACGTGTTTTTCACAAAATTTTAACTTTCAAAATTCTTTGAGAGAGGACTTAGAAACTATTTGGCCCACATTAGATGATCTTAAACTTCAACAAGAAACTAGTAATCTGCTAGACTGCTTGACCTTCTTGAGTAGTAATGACATTGAGGCTCAAATAGATAGCTTTATCCAAGTCCAGTCCACAACCATGCACATGGAACAGAAATCAAATTCCTATGATCATATATCCATAGATTCTGCTCTAGAACAAGAGGAGGGTAGTAAAGCTTCATTAGAACATCACTTAGACCCTGCCCCTTTTATTGAACCATGGCCTTCGCCTGTTTTTGATAATATAAAAATAGAGACTGTTATAGAAAATACCAATACCAAAGATCTTTCCTTGAGTATAATTCCTAAAAAGTGTGGTATATCTCTTATAACTATCCCCAACAAATTTGGCAGCCATAGGTTTTGCATCATCTCCTCTGACCTTGAGCCTGATATTAGTTGGGGAGAGTTGCATTTTTATGAGGATCTGAAAAGTCTTCTCATTGTTAAATTATTTCACTGGGAAGATCCTCAAAAATTTTGGTTATTACTGTATGATAAAAATCTTGATTAACCGAATTTAGTTACTGAGTAGTTGTAGTATATTCTCTATTTTTTCTTGTTACTACTAATGATTTTGCAGGTAACTTAACAAAGAAATAAAAGAAAAAAAAAATATATGGATATTAATGCCTCGAGGTAACATCCTTCCTTTTCTCGCTTTACTTTACATGTACATGTGCTTAGTTTAGAACATTGGGGACAATGTTTAGTTTTAGTTGGGGGGGAGTGAGTCATTGCATGCCTCGTTTCTTTCTTTTTATGATTTAATGTCAATATACCTGCTTAGCAACATGACTCAGTAAATCAAAATTGTCAAAAATTTTAAAATTTTTAATTTTATTTTTGAAGATAATAAAATGGTTCTTGTATTTCTCTCTTAGTTAATGTAGTTAGTTATGATGCATTAGTGCTATTTTCTGTATGTTACTAGTATGTGATACACAATGACAGTTTCTTTACTATCTTAGTTATAGTATGTTTTGTGCCTTTTAATCTTCAAACAACTTTGAGCACGTTATGACAACCTTGTACTTAGCTAAAATGGATTAGTAAGCATAGCTTAGGTGTCTTGAGAGGCTATAGTGGAGACTAATAACCCAAGTGAGCTTTTGTGCCATTCTTTATTTTTGAGGGTTTTATAAAATTACTCTTACTTTTTGAAAAGCGTACTCACTCGTTGTAAGTCTCATTTTTCTTCTTCATTTTGACTGATCACTAGAAGAGAACGTTCAGGAGTTACCAACTTTAGAACTCTTGAATTTACTGAAATGAATAATCCTATGAACTTAGAATATGATTTAGGCCATCTTTTGACCATACACTCATAATGCAGCTTTGGCCTACCTCCATGATATTCCTTTACTTCACCTCTTGAGTATTATCATAATCACCTTGTCTTCACAATCCTAAAGTTCATACCTAACTCCATTTACGAGTTTGAGTTTCTTTTCTTTATCTAAGAGTGATTGGGATGTATTATCATGACAAGAAGTTTGGTAGTGTGAATAAGGGAAAGTTGGCAAAGAAAAAAATGATGAAAAAAAAGAAGAGAAAAAAAAGAAGAAAAAGACATGAAAAGAATAAAAAAAAAATGTCAATGGTTGTTACAAAAGAAAAAAAAATAATAGAAAGAAGAGTGCGAGAATGAAAAGAAAAAAAAAGGAAGAGAGAGATTGGAGATGTGGGGAAGTTTGAAAAGTTGTAGTAGACATTCTAATCATATCCTTTGACCCAATTGAATATCACGAACCTCTTTCTTCTTTCACTTAACACCTCTTTTTCAAAGTCCTAATGATTTTAAGTAAATTGAGTTTGAAGTTAAGGTAATGAGAGAGTTCTCCACGGTATCTCGCTCTTTTAGTGAAAAATATCCTTTCATGAGACTTTGTGCACTAAAATATCCGTTTCATGAGACTTTGAGTTTGAAGTTAAGGTAATGAGAGAGTTCTCCACGGCATCTCGCTCTTCTAGTGAAAAGTATCCTTTCATGAGACTTTGTGCACTAAAATGTCCATTTTTCTATTTAGATATGAGAAGCATTAGATTTCATTCACATTTACTCTTTATAGCTTCCATATATCATGAGTGATAATTATTACACCTAATTCGGAGTGATTTCATCTTTTGAGTGTAATCCTAGTGAGAGTCGAGTCAAAATGAATGTCTTGATAGTGTCTTAGGTTATGCCAACTTTGAAATTAATGTTTTGTATTTTGGTTGTTCATTCACACACACACTTGAAGATTAATAAGTATGAAATATTCTAATGACTTTGATAGTAGAATAATTATAATGTGTGTGTTGCATGACTATGGCATACTAGAGAGTTTCATGAGATTGTTGAGCTTAACTATATTGCTAAATGAGAACCATCACCATAAATATGAATTTTGTGGGTAGATTCACTGCAAACCCTCACGAGACAACACTCGTCCACTAGGGGGAACCTAGGGCTTTAAAGGCTTGTTGCATACGTTAAATGCAATCGCGATTCTTGTGAAAGGGAGTTAGGATTTTTACTTTATTTTGTTTTCAATTTTTAGAGTTAAATAAACATTGATGTAGTTCGCTTCATTACTAGGGACTAGCAACGAGCTAGTTGGGGGGTGTGATTCGAGGTGAAAAGTGTATATTCATAGTGTATTATATGGTTCTTTATGTATATTTTTATTCCCAAAGTCCCTACAGTTAGGTGCATTTTAATAACAATATTCTTTTTATTGTGTTAATGCTAAAACATACGTTTATGCGTTGTTTTATAGGTATTAGAATGCAAATTAATGAAGTGGAGCTAAAGAAAGTGATTTTGGTGAAGAGAACAACAGAAGCAGCTGATAAAACGCCAATTTTGACAATGAAGACTTCAGATTTGGAAGATTTTCCCAAAGATATGAAATGTAGATCTTTGAGTTAGGGTCGCGTGGCCACAAACAGGAGGTCAATCCGATATCTGTGTGAAAAGTTATGGCCATTCTCCCATCGGTGCGCAGAGCTGTCAAAATCAGAGGAGTTCAAGCCCTTGAGCAGAGTTCAATCGATTGAGACTTCGATCGATCGAACTAAGCTCAATCGATCGAACTTTATATTCACCCAAAAGTTGCGTAAACTCTGCAGGAACCCTATATATAAGTCGTTTTGACGCCAAACAAAGGGAGGACGCTACAGAACGCGAAAAACAGCAGTTTAGGGTAGTTTTAGGGTTAGATTAGGAGTATGTTAGGTTAGATTCATGTTATTTTTCCTCTTTTCCATTGATTTATTGAAGATTCAAGTGGATTTCAAGTTTATTTTAGATTATATCTAGGTTTTTCTTTTCAATCCTTGTTATTTGATTGTTATTAGTTTATATGCTATGATTACTCTAGGTTACTGTTTCTGTATTAGTTTATTATGTTTCTGTAGTTTAGACGTTGGAAATATGTGATAAAATATTTATTCTTAGCCTCTGCCATGTATGATATAGAAAACCTGGGCTCGATCGATCGAAGTTCGATCGATCGAACTAGAGCCATAGTCAAGCGATCGAAGATATTTCGATCGATTGAAGGATGATGCTGTCCGATCGATCGAGAGCGCTTCGATCGATCGAACTTGCTGTTTCCTGAGATGATTCTTTTAAATATTCCATGACTTTTTGTTTTAGAAATCTATCATCAAATTGTCCCTATAAGTTTGTCACAACAGTTTTTAGAACTTAAAGCCTTAAGACTATTTTCTTTAATGACTTTTGAAAACCACTTTGAATGCTAACACCATTTAGAGTGCAAGTAATAACCATTGTTTTAAACTGTCTTCCAAGTATTTTAAATCAACTGTGATGATGTAGTCCCGGTAATGAAAAGACTATTGATTCTTTATCTTTAGAAAAATACGGAATGCTGAAAAGGAATGAACTCCATAGAACGTTAATGAATTTGCATAATGGTTAGGATCAATATGGATTCACGTGTTTCCAACACCTTTAATTTATCTGTTTCATTAGTTATGTTTTTATGAGCTTTAGTTTATTATTTAGTTTAATTTAATTAATTAGGATTCGTTAGAACCTCCAATCCTTCATTTTTATTTTCTTTTCTTTAGGTTGTAACTTAGTATATTTTCTTCCTATTCCTTCCCTGTGGGTCGACCTGAACTTCCAGTACTATATTACTTGCACGATCACCTACACTTGGGTGTTGCACAAGAGCGCACAACTATTTAGTCGTGTCACACTGTTTGGTGGATTTACAACCGGTGGCGGGCGTGCAATTGCTTCTATCATATTCGGTTTATATTCTTAGCTTGTCGCCTCATCTGTTCTACTTGTTGTTCTACCAGTGTCCTTAATTCTGCTACTTCCCCATCATTTCTTTCATCTGCCATCTCAATGTCTCCTTCTCTCCTTACTAGCCTCGCTGTGGGACCTCTAAACCAGACCGTGCTCAAACTTGATGCTATTTTTGCCCTACAAAAGAATTTTTAATGACTTTTAAAAAAACTTTTTGTTACTTCTTTTTATCATAATTTTGAAAGATACTTGGTGAAACCTTTTTTTATGAATGGTTCATATGTCACACGGATGCAATGCATGTGTGTGTGTGTGTGCCTACTCTGTATGCAAAAGAAAGGGAAAATCTAGCCCTAACAAATAGTCACATTAGCATATAAAATCCTTACTCATATCAAATGAGCCAATTTCACCCCTAATTGCAATCCTCACTACCCTATCAAAGGTTGGGTATTTTTTTAAAATTTTTCAAAATTTATGAGATCTTTTCAAAACAATTCTCAAGAATTTTGAACATTTTTATTTGAAAATGAGGATATGGGTACATTTCTCAACAAAGATGATTGGATTGAATTTTTGAAATTAATTTGAAAAAAAAAAAGCATTTCTCCCAAACAAAAAAATTTCCTAAAACTTTTCCTTTGAATTGGTTAGGGCTTTAATAAAAAAGTAATCTTCAAAGGTTTTGAAAGAGTGGTTTGAAACTTTGGAATAATGGTGACAGGAATTGCTTGCTTGCAAAGATGGATTTAAAACTCCTTGGGTAGAAGGATCACATGATCGGATTATCACCGTATTTTTCATGAATTTGGATACATACAAGGTTAATGATGCATAGCTAAACATGATATAAGAGATGTAATCTTATAATCAAGATTCAGCATGTTCTCAAATGTCATAAGACATGAAGAGGAATTGCTCAAAAATGATTAAGTGGTTACACACCTTTCATCAAGTGAGTATCGTCATCATCCCAAGTAATCCATTCCGGGCATACAAATCTTCTTAGCACATAATCCTAATCAAGAATTGATTTCCTAAGTTTTGAAAGGTTCTATAGAAACTAACATGCCAAGGCTGGGTTTTGGTCAAAAAAAGGGACCCTTGACACACATCTGATAGGGTGCTTCATATACCATCACCTGGTACGAGATCAAGGGTGATTACACAATCCCATGATGGCTTAACCGACCGGGTTGCCCCGAGCCTCCAAGGCTATAGTTTAGTACAATCGACTGACGAGACATGCAAGTGCAATGCAACATGCACACGAAGATGAATTTATTCCATTAAAAAGATGCTTTCAAGTCTAACCCTCGAGTGAACCCAAAATCAGAAATTCTGGTCTGCGAAACTAGAGATTCTGGGTTCGATCCTCAGCAGAGTCGCCAGATTGTGGATATCACAATTTTCTATTACCCACACCTTTTTCAAAATCCTTTTCATTTCCAAAACACGAGTCGCCACTTAATTTTTTAAAGGGAAAATTAAGAAACCATTTTAAAGCAAGCTGATCATTTTAAGAAACCAGAGATTTCTAGGTCCGGGGATTATGGAATGAGAAGGGAAGGTGCCCGACGGACTAAAACACCCCCTCTCGTCCTATCCAACGATAGGCCTCTACTCAACATTCTTTTAATTGAATTAATAATCTAAATGTGCCCTCAACTAATACATATATACATATACATTACAAAAGCATGTCTAAAAGGGTGTAAGATTGCAAATGAGAAAATATCACTCAAAACCACATATTTCAAAATAGCAAGCAAGATGATGTGCAAATAGGGAACTAGAAAACTTACTCGGGATCCAGCCGCGAATATTAAATGTGTAATGCATACAAATGAAAATAAAACCTAAGAAATGGTCTCTAATCACATATATGCTCATAACGTAATTACCTAATTCTAAGGTGTCGCGTATGAGGTCGAAAAATCAATAAAATAAAGAAATTAAATAAGGGTAAATTATGACCAAATCCTTAATTAAAGCCAACAAAAGTTCAAAGGAGCCGTTGTTTTAGAATTAGTCAAAAGTCTCTCTCACAAGCACGTGGTCAAACATAGCCCCAAACATTCCAGCCACTCACACCGAGTGAGCGGTTGTGCGATAGCATTCCTCAATTCAAAAAATATTTCAAAACTTTAACCCTTCATAACTTTTGATCTACAACTCCATTTTTTACAAATTTTATACCGTTATAATCGTGTCGACGAAACCTACAAAACTAGTACCATTGTTGATATGTTTTGAGCCTTTTTTTAATTTGAAGAAATTTTATAAAAAAAATAGAGTTTTGTGAAATTTCACAAAAGTAGTTTTGTGAAATTTCTAATTTTGTGAAATTTCACAAAAAAAGTTTTGTAAAATTTTAAAAAAATTTGAAAAAAACACAAAGTTTATGAAATCTGACAATTTCACAAAATAACTTTGTCAAAATTGTTGATATTAATTTTGTGAAATTTTCACACAAGGCATGTAAAAATTTGGTTTTTTTTTTTTTTTTTGCTCAAAACATATCAACAATGGTACTAGTTTTGTAGCTCTCGACGTCATGATTCTAACGATATAAAATTTGAGAAAAATGGAGTTGTATGTCGAAAGTTATGGAGCTTTAAAGTTGCAAAATATTTTTTGAATTTAGAATATCATACGGTACAGTACTCATACCGTATGAGCGGCAACAAAAGCATGGGCACGTGAAAAATTGGGCGGGAGTGGGAAAAATGTGGGAAATGTTTGTGTGCATGTCAGTTTTGTCCTTTTGTCAAAGTTAAGGGACTTTTGATTAAATACAGATATTGAAGGTACTTTTTATTAAATTTTTAGTTGACAAGGGATATATCTCTAACTGTCCCATTAAATAAACTAAAGAGGGGTTTCGAGAAATCATACCTCACCAGCGCTACAAAACAAAGGGTTAGTCCACATGCTTTAGATAAGATATAATGTTAAATCTTAGATGAATCCAAATCAGAAGTATAAATCTACATGGATGAACGTATATGATTACATGGATATGGACATGAGTAAGCCATGAATTATCCTTGATTTGGATCATTTAACCTTTGGACTTAGGTTTAACTAATCATTATTGAAGCATGACTTAAGCCCTAGGTCACAGAAAAGTCATTTGAACTATTATTTACAAAGTTTACCAAATTTGTCTCAAAAATTTTGAAAATTACAAAGAGCAAATCAAAACTTCAAAAATTGGAAAAGCATGGTTTCCATGGTTTGATGTCAATGAATTTTGGACACAACATGCCTCTGTAAGTCTAGTTTCCAACCCAATAAGAAAAATTGAAGATCAACAGTTCAATCTCTGGGAATTAGACAAACACTAGACTTCACTCAAAAATTTACAACTCTCTGTCTAGAGATCTTGTACGATTTTTTAAAAATAGTAAAAAAATCAGAAACACTTTGATCTTTTTAGGGTATCTTCCTAACACATTTAACTACCCAGAAATAATTATTTGAGGCCAAGAATACTTGATTAAGGCTCTGATTCATTCATTTCAAGAAGGTGCTGTTGTTCTGAAACTTTGGGCAGATTAGAGTTGCTTCACAAAAACTCATGACCAAACCACTTTAAACATGTGTAGACACCCCATTTTGTCGGCTATCAGATTAAGGAGACCCATTAGCTTGGTGGTTCACAATGATCGCAAAAGACTCCAAAGGACTCTCGGAAGTCAGCTCTATCTCTCAGAATGCTCAGAATGACCAAAATGCCCCTGAAAGCCCGAAAACTCCCAGATTTGGTCCCAAAGTTCTAAAAACATGCTACGTCGTAAGAAAAGTGATAAAATGAATTTTTAAAAGAAATCAGGTGAAATCGTCAGCTCCCAGAGACCCCCGGAAGTCCCGGAAGCTCCCGGAAAGTCCCCGTTGACCGATTTGACCAAGGTTTGACTAGGTTTGACCAAGGTTTGACCAAATTTGACCAAGTTTGACCAAAATCGTCCGAATTCACCAGAATCATTTTAAATCATGAAAAAGTGTTAAAACAAGTTCCAAAAGAAAATCGAGCGAAAACATCAGCTCCCGGGAACTCCCGGAGGTTTCCAGAACTTCCCGGGAATCCCAGGTTTGACCAGTTTGACCAAAATTTGACTTTGGAACCGGGGCGCCGAAACAATTTTCAAATATTTTTCATGAATACTAGAGGTCAATAGCTTTCCAACGGTATATCGCACATAATTCCTGGATTTAAAACGAATTTATTATGAATTTCCAAAGGCGAAAAAGGCGATCAAATCGGCTTTTATCACGAATACCGCAAAACTTTTCAAAGTGACCTATCCCCGAACTATTTTTTATGTAAATTAAACTCCATTACCTTTCCAACGGTATATCACAACCTCAATTTGGAGTTCGTATGCATTTTCTGTGAATTTCGGACGAAATAGGGCCTTTTCGCGAATACCGGAACCTCTGGGGGCCTAAACGTAATTTTCTGGGCGTCTGAGGAGCACTGCCGCCGCGGCACTGGCCCAGTGCCGCCGCGGCACTCAACCCTCGTAGAGTCCATTTTTGTAATTTTTTTGGGGGTCCAATTTGATTAATTGAAAGTCAAAACGACATAGTTTTGTGTTCACAGTTGTTTGGGACCAATGGGAGTACTTCTAAAACTCCAAAACCACCCCAAATTGGCCTATTTAAACCCCCCATTGCTCTTCATTTTGGGGGGGCCAAGTGCAAAAGCTTGAAAAGTTGTAGAGAAGAAGAGAGGTAGAGATAGGTTTAGAAGAGAGAAAAGGAGCTTCCTCCTACTATTTTGCTATAGAAAGTGAGTTCTCATCTTGTGTTTTTCCATTACCTCTCTTATACTTCACATCCCAAACACCCCCAATCACCATTCTTGAGCATTCTTGAGTTAGGAAGCTACTTCCATGTCCAAATGTCAAAATCTATGAGTGAAACACCAAGCTACAAGTCCAAAATCACATTGATTATCATCTATTGATTGCTATTTACTTGCTTTGATTATATATATGTTCATCTCTTCTTATCTCATTTCTTTTTTATTTTCTTTATTTACTTACTAGTTCATCATCATCTAAGTGATGACATGAAGTTTGGGGTGAGTGAATCCTTATGGATAGTAGCTCTTGACCTCAAAAACATGTTTGATAGATGATGATCATAACCTCAATACTTCCAAGATGTTCTTGAAATGTATTGAAGTTATGTCCAAAATAAAAATGAATCTCTCCAATAATATTGGGAGTTCTTTGATGATTCAAGGTTGGATGAGATTCTAAGTGGTCACATGGTCATCTCAAGAGTTTAAGTTCATGCTTTGAACATCTATTTCAAAACCCCCAATCAAGAACTCAAACTCTATTTCAAACCCAAATCCATTTTCTTCAAGAATGATCCAAAACACTGAGCTGTTCAGATTCAAAGATTTGTTTTGAATTAAATACTTGAGTTATGATGATGAAACCACTTGGAAAATCTTCCTAATACATCATAGTTTGTCCCCAATCTTTCCCATCAATTATAGAGATGTGAAAGTATTTGTTTTGGATGTGAGAAGTTCATATTCATAATCTGCCTCTGTTCTCACAGAATGTTCACCCAACTTCTTGCACTTATTCTGGATATTTTCATCACTGTACATATATCTTTTCTATTTTTTTTATAAAACTTGGGTGTCTTAGGAAACGTTTGGTATATAATGGGTCATCATAAACCGTTTCTTTGATTTATGAAAAATCATACAAAATCAGTCAACAGTGCAGCTTTTGTTTCTGAGTCATGTGTACATTCTGTTTTATTTCTTTTAATCTGTGATAGCTATTGATGTTTGGCTTTTTGGGTTATTTTCTAGACACAATAAGGATGATCTCTGATTTTTCTTACATTTTTCTAGGCACGTTTGACCTCCCATTATAATGTTACAAAGTAATACATGCAGTCTGTCCACTATTCACAGCAAGCACATTTCAACTTTCATTCTTTGATTTGATGCTCATATGCATTCCAAATTAGCTCATATCTTAGGAAGTAGTTCATACTACATTTGTATATATCCCATGTTGATTTAATCCATTCATTCATGCACATTTTAGACTTCTAAGTCATTTTAGAAATCCATGTACACAAAACACACTACAACCTTTGCACATTTTAGATACATACATTGCATTCATGCAAGATTTGGGGTTTTTGTAACTCTTAATCTAAGAAGATTATAAGGAATGATCACGATCATACGTTCATGCTTCCCCTTTTGATCTAATCATCCTTTCTCATCCGTCCCGGGGATTGAGAGATCTTCTTTTCTCAAAGAATAACATGCATCATACTAGCTTGCTAAGCATATTTTGATTTCTTTGTCTATTTGTTTCAAGAACAAATTCATGTCCCCTTTAGATTAGGAAGTCTTGATTACTTGATATATGATTAGACGATTTTTCCTAGGTTTATTTGTGTGATCTTTCACCTCACATTGCATGATATTTGATTTAGATCTTATGAATGATATTTTATCTTTTGATCTTCCATTTTCAAGTTTCTTATGTGATGTAATATACTATCATAGTATTATTTGCCGAACCAAACATAGTATAAGATGATTATTTGGATGCTAATTGAGGCCCGTCGAAAGACGGGGCGAGTTGAGGGTGTTTTAGTCGTGACAAAGGCTCCTTCCTCTCTCGTACCAAAACCCCGAACCAAGTTCTTTGGTTATGAAGGGCCGGTGCCCTTATCCGCTTGGGTGAGTCAAAATTAGGTTTCTTGGTTCCTTAAAGACCAAGTGGCGACTCTGTATCTGTTTTCAACAGACCTTTTCGTTTTCTTTCTGTAATTCAAATCAATTTCAAAACAATCTCAAACAAGAGAGAGAAGTGGTCCGATTCCGGTATCCACAATCTGGCGACTCTGCTGGGGATTTTTATTTTTTAAAACAAAATAATACAGAGGTTTGACTCATAAGAAGCATTCTTAAAATCATCTTTTTACTGTGATTGGTTCACCGCATTGCACTTCTGCATTTCCCCTCCGACTGTGTCTGAAACGCGGCGCTGACATTGTTCAGGTCTTGCTGTGCCAGGGCACAAGTCACCGTTGATACTGTACCTTCCAAGGTATACCAAAAAGAGTAAAAACCTCCGTACTGTCTCCCTGACGGTATATTGGAACTCTCGTCAACGGTCCCTCTTTGACTAAACCCAGCCTTTGCATATAGATTCCTGTAGAACCTTTCATAGGACTGTTGATTTATCTTTTCAGATAGGACAATGTGATATAACTGTTGTATGCCCTGGTGGGATTGCCTGCGCGGTGTAGATGCTTATCTGGCATGAGGCAGAACCTCTTTCTTATGATCCCCAATGCAATCACTCACATGTGATCACATTGAGTTGACCTGCCTAGGTACCATGATAAGGATGTCTGCTCCATGCTCACAAAGATATACACCGCAAACCTTGTTTGTTGATCCTGAGACATAGGAGTATGAAAACCTGCTAGACAGTATGATCACTATCACCATATTAACCAGTTTCTTCCAGAAACTCTGTCCAGATATCCCAGATATAACCATATTAACCAGTTTCTCCCAGAAACTCTGTCCAGATATCCCAGATATAACCATATTAACCAGTTCTTCCCAGAAACTCTGGCTAAATCTCCCAGATATGCCAATTCCTCCAAAAAACTTTGTCCTATCTTCCCAGATATACTAGTTTCTCCCAGAAACTCTATCCAAATTTCCTAAAAATACCCAAAGTACCTGTTTTCCCAGAAGCTCTACCCAAATCTCCCGGATTCTCCAAAAATCCCAGCATCTCTGCCCACATCACCTAGAAATGCCCAGATATACTTGCTTCTCCTAGAACCTCTATCCAAATTTCCCAGAAATACCCATAGTACTTGTTCCTCCTAAAAACTCTGCCCACATCACCTAGAAATGCCCAGATATACTTGTTTCTCCTAGAAACTCTGTCCACATTTCTCAGAAATGCCCAAAATACCAGTTTCTCCTAGAAGCTCAGTCCAAATAAACCAGAAATCCCTATTTCTCCTAGAAACTCAGATGACTTCTAGAAATTTCTCTGAATCTTTCGAATCCCTGTTTCTCCCAAAAACTCTGTCCAAAATTCCCGAAGTATCCCGAAAATCCATGTTATCCCTTGGTGATCATACTGGAAAGTAAGGTTAGCACACTCTGTATGGCTAGGACCTTATTTGTTTAACTGCTATTTGTTAGAAATAGGAGCATCATATAGATTAGGGCTTGCATCCGCATGCTTGTCTCATGTGCATGCACCATTCTCATCAGTCTACGCACACTATCTCAGTCAGTCTGTACATAAGCCGGTCCATCTTCCTTAACATCACTGTCATTGTCTATCTAAAGTCATCACTATCAGAATCTGATACACCTTTCCTCTCGAATCTATAAATCATTACAGATTCCCAAAGTCAGCCTCTGAGATCCCCATCCTGGGTCAGAAGTCCGAGCAGTCGTTTGGTTAGAATCAGTCCGCCGAGAAAATTCAACATGAATCAGGAAACTTTGGAAGCCAAGGTCACTGAATTAATCAATCAACAGTCAGATCGGCTGGCTCAAGTTCTAAAATTTATGGAAGAGTTCCGACAACAGCAGCCACAGTACCCACCGGGGTTCCCACCACCACCGCCTAGATTTGGACCGCCTCCCGAAAATAATGGAGAAGAAGAATGGTTTCAAGGGGTCCCGCCGCCTGCATATGAGAAAAAGCTCCAAGAGAAAATGGACAAGGTCGACAAGCTTGAGAACATACTAAGGAAGAGTAAGGGGGTCGACGATTACATGTTAGATCTGGAAGGATTGTTTGAGCCCAACAAGGTGAGGCTACCCGAGAACTTCAAGATGCCTGAAATTAATCGTTTTGACGGAACTGGAAATCCGAAGAGCCACGTGAAGTTTTGTATGAGCATCTTCCAGTCAATGGGCTGCACCCATGAGCACATAGCTATGCTATTCCCTCAAACCCTCCAGAAAGCCGCACTATCCTGGTTCCTAACCCTTGAAACTTCCAAGACCCGAGTTTGGGAAGATGTTGCTAGAACTTTCATTGATCACTACTCCTACAACCAAGAGCTTGATGTCACCATCCGAGATCTGGAAACTACCAGGCAGAATTTTAATGAGTCCTTCGCTGCATTCTTGAGCAGATGGAGGAATAAAGTAGCCCAAATGATCCACAGGCCTATTGAGAAAGAGCAAGTACGTATGCTGGTTAAGAACCTGCAACCAGTATACCATGAAAAACTATTCTACCAGTCTATCTCAACATTTGAAGAGTTGTTTGAGGTTGGGACTAGAATCAAGGATGCTATCTGTGAAGGCAAGATCAATGGAGCTGGGTCACTGCAAAAGGAGAACAGACCCCATACCTTTAGTAAAGATCAAGAGAGCCTAGATGTCAATGCCTTAAGCCCATCATCAAGCCAAAATGATTGCAGCAAGAGGCACAAGAAAGGAAACCAAAGAGTCTTCACACCACTTGACATGAGCTTATCCTCCGCTCTCAACCACCTTGTTCAAAAGGGCCACCTTGTACCTTTGGAGCCTAGTAAGCCTCCTAATCACCCACCTCCTGGGTACAATGAATCCAAGTATTGTGATTACCACCAAGACCAAGGCCATGAGACCGACAACTGTAAGAGGCTCCATCACTCAATTCAGGATCTCTTAGATGATGCGCCGCACCCCAATCCAATTCACTACCTCGGTCTGGACCAACCCATGACCTATCCATTTCAATGATCCCCTTCGCTGAGGACCATGAATGTTGAACCTGTGCCGGTGAAGCGATGGTGTTTGGGACTTTTGCTATCAAAACAAATGAGGATGCTCTTTTAAAAAAAAAAAAAAAAAAAGAATAAGCGAGTCACTGTGACATTCCATTTGAGACCGGGTCAAGTCCAGTCGAGTCTGTTGTGTGTTTGTCTATTTCAAGTTTAGTCTTGTTGTCGAGTCCGTCTGTCATCAAGTTGTTAATGAGTCTGTAACCTTTCTCTTTGGATGGAATGAAGTCTCGTTTTGCCTAATCTGATGTGCCTAGTCATAGATGCATGAATCGCTGAACCAAAGTGTCACTTTTCAAATTACCATGGATATTACTGTGCTAAAAAAAAAAAATTTTTTTTTACTCAAACAAAAAATCCTGAAAGGTCAAAGTCAATTTTGCGCTGACACCGATGAAGAGCCGAGAATTGAATAGTCTTACTTTAAGAATTTAACAGATGCTTTTGCTCAAATCTTGAAAAGACATACTTGAGACTGACTTGGGACTTACCCAACACCCCTTTCCACCATTTCTACCATTTCGGAGCCTTGGGCCCAACCCAATTGATAGCCATGCAAACCTGTGCGGACTTGGTCCTTGATGGTAGCTAAACATTTCAGTGAGTTTCATCTCCACTTTCAAAAAAAAGGGAAAGAAAAAGAAAAGAAAAGAAAAAGCTCGCTAGGTTGAAAACCCGAAAGGGCACCTAGGTAAAAGTTAGAGCTGAAAAGGTATTGATTTCCAAGATCTGACCTTAGCCAGTCAAAATAATGGAAAAAATGAAAGAAATAAAACAAATGAGAGAATCGTATGTGCCTAGATCACATTCCAAAGGCACGGAACAACCACAAATAAATTCTGAAAAATGACATGCACATTTCGGAATTCTAAGATTGCGATTGAAAGATCTTGCAAGAATCAGCTGCATGAAAAACAAAATTGACTGGCTAGGCGAAAGTGAAAAGGATCAATCCTCAAAACAAAAGAAAAAGAAAAAGAAAAGACAAGAAAAGAAAAGAAAAGAAAGGGAGATTGAAACTAGATCCTTTTATTCAAAGCTACCATAAGTGGCTCAAGTTTGAAATTCTTTGACGAATGGTTTGAAAAATCCTTATGCCTCAAACCCCTTATTTCAAGACTTCGCCTTGAACTACGCTTGACCTGATTCCTACTCGGGGATACGTAGGCAACCACGTCGGTTCGGTCAACACCATCATAATCAAACCAATTTCCTTCAAGCCTTGGCTTGAACTACGCTTAACCTGATTCCCACTCGGGGATACGTAGGCAACCACAACGGTTCGGTCACCCCACATACCTAAAAAAATCAACCCGCTTCTTCCCCGACCGTGGCCCGAACTACGTTGGACCTGATCCCCACTTGGGGGTACGTAGGCAGACTTTAAAAAAAAAAAGAAACAAAAAGGATGGCTGGCTAGGACGAAAATCCGAAAGGACGCCTAGGCAAAAATTAGAGCTAAATCCAAGGTGAGCAATAACAAAAGAGAGAAAAGAGCTCGCTAGGTCACCTCACTAGTGCCTAGGCAAAAGTTATGAGCATTTGAGAGATTAAAGTCACGGTCCTTGCCTCAAGCCAGAAAATCACCTTTCACACTAGGGGCAAACTTTGGCTACTCGCCTCGTTTGCCTGAATTCTACTATCTACCCTTCATACAAGGGGCAAACTTCGGTCACCTACCTCGTTTGCCTAAAACCTCCAATAAGCCATCATTCCAAACTTGGGGCAAACTTCGGGCACTCACCTCGTTTGCCTACCGATCCCACTTCATGCCCTTCAAACTAGGGGCAAACTTCGTTTGCCACCCGATCCCAATACACCAATGGTAAGCCTTCAAGTCACAAACATTGTCTTGAACAGATGGAAATGGAGCGTCTTTCATTCCATAAGCTAAGGCACTAATTCAAAGCACATCTTGAGAGAAGCAAAGAAATTGATTAGATCAGTAGGGAGGAATTTTCAAAAATAAGATTCACCATCAAAGTGATGCCACATTAAGGAGAGAAGTAAACACAAAAGAGAAATGGTACAAAAGCACATTAAGTTTTGGCAAGTCGACCTTGTTTCATTTTAGTGTTAAATGTGTCGTCCTCGTGCGTCAATGTCTGTCAAGTTTTTGAGTCTGTTGTAGTCTCAAATGTGTAAATCAACAGTGACTAATAAAATTTTCAAATCAAGTTATAAAGAGCATGCCAATACAAGCAGGAGTACCGAACACCATTACTGCACCGGTCAAGGCGTTAGCATGAGAAGAGTCAAAACTTGGGGAAGATTTCATCCCTTTCCAAACTGCCAAAAGCTAACTGTCTTTCTTCATGCAACATAAGTCCATGAGTGGCTGTTGATCATCTTTCTTCATGCAACATAAGTCCATGAGTGGCTGTTGATGATCTTCTTTCATCCTAGCAACATAAGTCCATGAGTGGCTGTTGATCATCTTTCTTCATGCAACATAAGTCCATGAGTGGCTGTTGATGATCTTCTTTCATCCTAGCAACATAAGTCCATGAGTGGCTGTTGATCTTTCATCTTTCTCCTTGCAACATAAGTCCATGAGTGGCTGTTGATCTTTCATCTTTCTTCATGCAACATAAGTCCATGAGTGGCTGTTGATGATCTTCCTTTCTCCTTGCAACATAAGTCCATGAGTGGCTGTTGATCTTTCATCTTTCTTCATGCAACATAAGTCCATGAGTGGCTGTTGATCATCTTCGTTCATGCAACATAAGTCCATGAGTGGCTGTTGATGATCTTCCTTTCTCCTTGCAACATAAGTCCATGAGTGGCTATTGATCTTTCATCTTTCTTCATGCAACATAAGTCCATGAGTGGCTGTTGATCATCTTCGTTCATGCAACATAAGTCCATGAGTGGCTGTTGATGATCTTCTTTCATCCTAGCAACATAAGTCCATGAGTGGCTGTTGATCTTTCATCTTTCTTCAGGCAACACAAGTCCATGAGTGGCTATTGATCTTTCATCTTTCTTCATGCAACATAAGTCCATGAGTGGCTGTTGATCATCTTTCTTCATGCAACATAAGTCCATGAGTGGCTGTTGATGATCTTCTTTCATCCTAGCAACATAAGTCCATGAGTGGCTGTTGATCTTTCATCTTTCTCCTTGCAACATAAGTCCATGAGTGGCTGTTGATCTTTCATCTTTCTTCATGCAACATAAGTCCATGAGTGGCTGTTGATGATCTTCCTTTCTCCTTGCAACATAAGTCCATGAGTGGCTGTTGATCTTCCGTCTTTCTTCATGCAACATAAGTGCATGAGTGGCTGTTGATTATCACCCTCCATCAGTGTCAAACCACCGCAAATCATCTCTGTCACAAATAGAATGATACCTTGACTCCCATTTAAAAGACATATTTCCTTCTTCCTAGCAGAGTACATTATCCTTCAGCTCCCAGAGGCCCTGACCGGCCCTCTTGGATTGAGCGCCAAAAGAGATTCTCCGAGAACCCTACATCATCCCCTGAGGACAGAAACCGATAGATACCAGCTCCCGGAGGCCCTGACCGGTCCCCTTGGATTGAGCGCCAAAAGAGATTCTCCGATAACCCTACATCATCCCCCGAGGACAGAAACCGATAGATACCAGCTCCCGGAGGCTCTGACCGGCCCCCCTGGATTGAGCGCCAAAAGAGATTCTCCGAGAACCCTACATCATCCCCCGAGGACAGAAACCGATAGATACCAGCTCCCGGAGGCCCTGACCGGCCCCCTTGGATTGAGCGCCAAAAGAGATTCTCCGAGAACCCTACATCATCCCCCGAGGACAGAAACCGATAGATACCAGCTCCCGGAGGCCCTGACCGGCCCCCTTGGATTGAGCGCCAAAAGAGATTCTCCGAGAACCCTACATCATCCCCCGAGGACAGAAACCGATAGATACCAGCTCCCGGAGGCCCTGACCGGCCTTCTTGGATTGAGCGCCAAAAGAGATTCTCCGAGAACCCTACATCATCCCCCGAGGACAGAAACCGATAGATACCAGCTCCCGGAGGCCCTGACCGGCCCCCTTGGATTGAGCGCCAAAAGAGACTCTCAGAGAGTCCCCTACCATCCCAGCAGAAGATAGCATAAGTCCGAACCGATTCTTCAGACTTGTCATCATAAGGATCGGCCAAAACATCACCCGCAGTCAAATCACCCCGATTCCCATGGCAAGCACTGTCTATTCACAATTTAAGGACCCGTGTCCACTGATTATCATGAGCTTTCTCACCTGTCAGTCATTATGAGTTTCCTCACTTATCGTGAGCCTTTTCACTCCGGTTATCTCACCTGTCTATTATCGTGAGCTACCCCACTTATCATGAGCCTCCTCACTTTGGTTATTATAATACTGTAGGTTATCATAAACTCCCTCACCTATGGGTTATCTTTAGTTGTCATCCTCAAAGACCCCACATTCGATCCCATTCGCTTGTAAAGCACACTTCCCGTAATTCTAGAAGTTTGCCCCTAGACCCAGAGTCTTCTAAACCTTGATGTCCTCATCCAAGTCATCCACTACATCACAGTCACGAACACCAGCCCACTCGGAGTGGCACATCCCACGGCACCTGCTCATACTTGGATCAGAACACCAGGCATGATAGGACTCATGTACGAAATCATATCATGTCCACGCATTGCATATCATCCTCATATAGCATAGCATCCGCCTGATTGTTGTGTATGTGTATGTGTGATTTATTCCTTTGTGCCTTGAACTACGTCCCGGTCTGATTCCCCTTGGGATACGTAGGCAGCTCACGCGGAGCACGACCAGCACTAACCTCATCATCCTTGCATCTTTTGCAACGCTTTTTATCCTAAATCTATAGCCTCCAAAAGACCTGTCTCTTCAAAGCTTTGGCACTCGCTTGCGACATGCGTTGCCTCGCAAGTTCATGCCAAAGAGGGGCAAACTGTAGACACCCCATTTTGTCGGCTATCAGATTAAGGAGACCCATTAGCTTGGTGGTTCACAATGATCGCAAAAGACTCCAAAGGACTCTCGGAAGTCAGCTCTATCTCTCAGAATGCTCAGAATGACCAAAATGCCCCTGAAAGCCCGAAAACTCCCAGATTTGGTCCCAAAGTTCTAAAAACATGCTACGTCATAAGAAAAGTGATAAAATGAATTTTTAAAAGAAATCAGGTGAAATCGTCAGCTCCCAGAGACCCCCGAAAGTCCCGGAAGCTCCCGGAAAGTCCCCGTTGACCGATTTGACCAAGGTTTGACTAGGTTTGACCAAGGTTTGACCAAGTTTGACCAAGTTTGACCAAAATCGTCCGAATTCACCAGAATCATTTTAAATCATGAAAAAGTGTTAAAACAAGTTCCAAAAGAAAATCGAGCGAAAACATCAGCTCCCGGGAACTCCCGGAGGTTTCCAGAACTTCCCGGGAATCCCAGGTTTGACCAGTTTGACCAAAATTTGACTTTGGAACCGGGGCGCCGAAACAATTTTCAAATATTTTTCATGAATACTAGAGGTCAATAGCTTTCCAACGGTATATCGCACATAATTCCTGGATTTAAAACGAATTTATTATGAATTTCCAAAGGCGAAAAAGGCGATCAAATCGGCTTTTATCACGAATACCGCAAAACTTTTCAAAGTGACCTATCCCCGAACTATTTTTTATGTAAATTAAACTCCATTACCTTTCCAACGGTATATCACAACCTCAATTTGGAGTTCGTATGCATTTTCTGTGAATTTCGGACGAAATAGGGCCTTTTCGCGAATACCGGAACCTCTGGGGGCCTAAACGTAATTTTCTGGGCGTCTGAGGAGCACTGCCGCCGCGGCACTGGCCCAGTGCCGCCGCGGCACTCAACCCTCGCAGAGTCCATTTTTGTAATTTTTTGGGGGTCCAATTTGATTAATTGAAAGTCAAAACGACATAGTTTTGTGTTCACAGTTGTTTGGGACCAATGGGAGTACTTCTAAAACTCCAAAACCACCCCAAATTGGCCTATTTAAACCCCCCATTGCTCTTCATTTTGGGGGGGCCAAGTGCAAAAGCTTGAAAAGTTGTAGAGAAGAAGAGAGGTAGAGATAGGTTTAGAAGAGAGAAAAGGAGCTTCCTCCTACTATTTTGCTATAGAAAGTGAGTTCTCATCTTGTGTTTTTCCATTACCTCTCTTATACTTCACATCCCAAACACCCCCAATCACCATTCTTGAGCATTCTTGAGTTAGGAAGCTACTTCCATGTCCAAATGTCAAAATCTATGAGTGAAACACCAAGCTACAAGTCCAAAATCACATTGATTATCATCTATTGATTGCTATTTACTTGCTTTGATTATATATATGTTCATCTCTTCTTATCTCATTTCTTTTTTATTTTCTTTATTTACTTACTAGTTCATCATCATCTAAGTGATGACATGAAGTTTGGGGTGAGTGAATCCTTATGGATAGTAGCTCTTGACCTCAAAAACATGTTTGATAGATGATGATCATAACCTCAATACTTCCAAGATGTTCTTGAAATGTATTGAAGTTATGTCCAAAATAAAAATGAATCTCTCCAATAATATTGGGAGTTCTTTGATGATTCAAGGTTGGATGAGATTCTAAGTGGTCACATGGTCATCTCAAGAGTTTAAGTTCATGCTTTGAACATCTATTTCAAAACCCCCAATCAAGAACTCAAACTCTATTTCAAACCCAAATCCATTTTCTTCAAGAATGATCCAAAACACTGAGCTGTTCAGATTCAAAGATTTGTTTTGAATTAAATACTTGAGTTAAGATGATGAAAACACTTGGAAAATCTTCCTAATACATCATAGTTTGTCCCCAATCTTTCCCATCAATTATAGAGATGTGAAAGTATTTGTTTTGGATGTGAGAAGTTCATATTCATAATCTGCCTCTGTTCTCACAGAATGTTCACCCAACTTCTTGCACTTATTCTGGATATTTTCATCACTGTACATATATCTTTTCTATTTTTTTTATAAAACTTGGGTGTCTTAGGAAACTTTTGGTATATAATGGGTCATCATAAACCTTTTCTTTGATTTATGAAAAATCATACAAAAGCAGTCAACAGTGCAGCTTTTGTTTCTGAGTCATGTGTACATTCTGATTTATTTCTTTTAATCTGTGATAGCTATTGATGTTTGGCTTTTTGGGTTATTTTCTAGACACAATAAGGATGATCTCTGATTTTTCTTACATTTTTCTAGGCACGTTTGACCTCCCATTATAATGTTACAAAGTAATACATGCAGTCTGTCCACTATTCACAGCAAGCACATTTCAACTTTCATTCTTTGATTTGATGCTCATATGCATTCCAAATTAGCTCATATCTTAGGAAGTAGTTCATACTACATTTGTATATATCCCATGTTGATTTAATCCATTCATTCATGCACATTTTAGACTTCTAAGTCATTTTAGAAATCCATGTACACAAAACACACTACAACCTTTGCACATTTTAGATACATACATTGCATTCATGCAAGATTTGGGGTTTTTGTAACTCTTAATCTAAGAAGATTATAAGGAATGATCACGATCATACGTTCATGCTTCCCCTTTTGATCTAATCATCCTTTCTCATCCGTCCCGGGGATTGAGAGATCTTCTTTTCTCAAAGAATAACATGCATCATACTAGCTTGCTAAGCATATTTTGATTTCTTTGTCTATTTGTTTCAAGAACAAATTCATGTCCCCTTTAGATTAGGAAGTCTTGATTACTTGATATATGATTAGACGATTTTTCCTAGGTTTATTTGTGTGATCTTTCACCTCACATTGCATGATATTTGATTTAGATCTTATGAATGATATTTTATCTTTTGATCTTCCATTTTCAAGTTTCTTATGTGATGTAATATACTATCATAGTATTATTTGCCGAACCAAACATAGTATAAGATGATTATTTGGATGCTAATTGAGGCCCGTCGAAAGACGGGGCGAGTTGAGGGTGTTTTAGTCGTGACAAAGGCTCCTTCCTCTCTCGTACCAAAACCCCGAACCAAGTTCTTTGGTTATGAAGGGCCGGTGCCCTTATCCGCTTGGGTGAGTCAAAATTAGGTTTCTTGGTTCCTTAAAGACCAAGTGGCGACTCTGTATCTGTTTTCAACAGACCTTTTCGTTTTCTTTCTGTAATTCAAATCAATTTCAAAACAATCTCAAACAAGAGAGAGAAGTGGTCCGATTCCGGTATCCACAACATGAAATCTCATTAAAACAAAAATCACAGTGGTAAAACTTTGTGTTTTTGACACTCTCCATTGGTTTCATTTGATTCCAATAGTTCATTATATAACTAAAAATCTTTGATCAAAAGTGGTTAATGAACACACTGCACCTTTTGTCAAATATACCTTTTATTTGTTAACTTTATCTATCAAGCCATTAAATTTGGGTTAGACTAAGTTACTTTTCCTCCCACTTGGTGGTCCTTGGAAACTAATGACACTTGTATTTATAGACCTCAAGGAAATACGAAAGGAACTTCATGAAATCTCTAAATAATGAACCTAAACATGGTGGTAGGTTTGGATTTATTGACCAAATATGCTATCATCAACTTTAACTTCCTTGTAAAATATGAGCTTACAAGGGAGCTAAAGGATTTCAAACCAATAGATTCAAGTAAGACAATAAAACTCTTATGAATTCTAAGAGAAGAATGCAATTAAAAAGAAAAAGAAGAGGAAACCAAGACTCAAATGATATCTAAGTAAACTTCATGATTTGTTTAACCTTAACCTAAGGTCATTTTGATTCAAATTAATAAAATACAAGTTCAATCACAATATTAGTATGTATAAAGGACCCCAAGGAGTCCTATATATTGTGATTGAACTTGAAATAGAGACTTAATAACTTAGAGGTTACCTCCAACTATCTTCAACTTCTTGGTTGTTTTTAGGATATTCCAAGGCTAATCAATCTCTCCTTCTAGCTCTTCCTTTTAGAAAAACTTGCTCCTAATTGTGTTTAGAAAATTTTAAGAGTTTAACACAAAGAAATTTAGGAATCTAAGCCAAGATACTAACCAATTCAAGATCATTTGTAATGGGATATTCATCCCCTATACATATGCAATTTTTGAAGGGGTATCTCAGTATTTTCACAGCAAAAACCCTAATTTCGAACGTCCTTTTGAAGGTACAAACATACTATTTCAAAGCTGGCAGTCACAAAAATGCGGCACTTAGTGGAGATGGAAGCTACACTCAATGAGTGCCGAATCGGCATTCACTGACAGTCGATGCGACATTCAATGAATGCTGGTGCGGCACTCAATGAATGCCGTGGACAACTCTACGGACTGTCAGTTTTTCTGGAATTATGAATTTTGCAGCATTTGATGTACATTTGCGGCTCTCACTGACTGCTGTTGCGGCACTTTCCAACTGCCGTGCGGCAATTAGTGAGTACTATACCGGCAACCCGAGAGTGCTGTAAATATAAGCTATGTGCCGTTTTTCTTCTATTTTTCCTTTTCCTTCTTTCTTTCTTTATGTTTTGAATTGCAAAGCCTTTCGAAGAGCTTGAATCACCTTTTGGAAGTCCTAGATTAGTTGGACATTGTCATCATCAGATCTGGAGGTGACACCCCCCTTGATTCGACGTTTGGTCAAAATTGTGGTGTCTATACTCGTAGACTACAAACCACACTACAACACTCTTGGGCCAAGACAAGTAGTTCCACACACATATCTGGACAATATAGTAGTTTTCATTTATGTGGTAGCAAATAGTTTCTCACTCGAAACCCAAAGTTACTACGAATTTCATATTTACCCATCTAATTATGGTAAGCCAAACCTGTAAAATGTTAGTGGGCCCACCATCCTATAATATCAAATAATCACAAACAAAGCAAACAATTCCATATGCAAACCATCCACATTCTAACTTTAACGTCGCATTCATTATTCCACGCTTACCAGTCTTATGAAATAATCCATGTTCATTATTTATTAGCCTTAAATTTACCTTTGTGTTCCCTAGGTTCACCACCTTGGCCACCCTCCATGGTACGGCCCACACATATATCCCATGTATCCCCAAACATAGTACCAACACCCACTCCGGTACCAATTTAGGTGGAGTATCAACCAAACCAGATGTACACACAGAAGGTTGGCCACTATGCCAAACGTCTAATAAATAAGCCGGGCATAAGGCTTAGGCCAACTTGATCACACAGCCACTAGCAAAAGGGTTACACTTAGCAAGTCGAGCTACCAAAATATATCACACAATGGGGTGCAGTGAACACTAAAGGAATTATGTTGCCATTATCATTTATCGTTCGTATTATTTCCATTTTTGTGAAATTCATGTTTATTACATACTTCCGTCTCATCATAGTCCAATCACATCTCTATCTTTTAGATGCGTTTTAATTTCTCACACTATAGGGTTTTTATCAATTTACCCATAACAATCGTTCCACAATATTTTATAATCGAATTACAAGATCACTAATATACAATTCAACGTATCTAGTTTACCTTTTATCAAAATTTCTACAACATACAACCAATTATTTCAGGTACAGTTACCTCAACCAAACATTCTATATTAGCATACATGAAGCACATAATAAGCAATCATATTCTCCATATCGTAAAATATTTGTTCACTACTACTATAATTGTCATTTTCTGCCCAAATGGTGCGGAATTGGGAAAAACTCAAAGAACGAAAGTTGTGCAGAATCACGTTTTACATAGCTTATGTGGATAAAATGTTAAATTCTAACCCGCGGTTTTACAATATTTTTTTTTGAAGTTTCAGCAATTGTTAGAATTAAAAAAACAACGAATTTTCCCTAAACCCTGAAATTATCATTAGTATTCCACACAATTGTTTAAATCTAACTATCCACATAACAATTACGAATACCCTAGGATCAATACCCGAGGATCAAATTCATGAAGTCGCACAAAGGTCATAAATTAATTTGACAATAATTCTATGCATTCTAACGCAAAAATTAAACACCAACAATTAAATTAGACATGTAAGAAATTCATTCACTCGCGTATACATATATATATATATATATACTTGCATATATACCCGAATGCACACATTTAACTCACATTGTTTGAATCGTTGAATAGATCCTAGTATGAACCTAACAAACAACACGCTCTGCGATTTCACACACGATGACAGATCCAAAACCCTTCTCTTCTCTTCTCTTCTCTTTTTCTTCTTCTTTTAGGTAGCTGGATTTGCCTCCTCTCTCTCTCTCTCTCTCTCACTCTTGTGGATGCTAATCGAGAGAGAACAAGTCCTATTTATACGCCTTAACTCACATTTGTTAACCATTTTCATCCTATTTTTGTATAATTTTACTTCGTTTTCTACTTTCTGTCAGGTTTTAGAAGAAAGCAATGATTTTAGGCTAAATGGGGTGAAAAAGAAAGAAAAAAGAAGCAGAAAAACCAGTTCACGCGAGCGGCCCGCTTGCTTGGAAATCCAGCACATCGCTTGCGCGGCCCGCTCCTGCAACCTCCTAGAATTACGCTCGCGCAGCCTGCTCGTGCGATCCGTATAAAAAACCTAAAAACGCGTGGAATTAAGTTCTGAAGACCCTTGTGTGGGCGAAATTGCCTAATTACATCTAGAAATCAAATTATAGCAGTTTAAGTCGGATTAGGTTTAGAAAAACCTTCCTAAACCCTCTATAACTATTTATATTCATTCTAAATAAATTGAGGGGTTACACATTCATTCATACATCAACTTTGAAGGCAAGAGAAGGAGAAGATCTAGCTTGAAGGTCTCTAATGGCAACCATCAACTCAATCTTCATATTTTCATCAACCATGTGCAACTAAACTTCCATTCTAGGGTTTCAATGAAACCTTAGCTATGTAAAGGGGGAACTCTATGCTTTCTTATTTTAGGATTTGATGTATTGGATAGTAATTGTATGTTGGTGGATTATTCATATATAATCGATTTTTAATGATAATAATCAAGAGTATTTTGGATCTATTCTTGTCTTAGATTTTTCCTTATGCTTATTGAACTCAATAGTCCTTCATTTCTGTGATTGATAGGAGTATTTACATACAATAGTGCTTATGTGATTGCGATGTTTACATCTTTATAATTCATGCTTAGGAAAGATGAGTTATGCTACACCCTAGTTATAGGTAGATAATTCATGTGAACCGAAGATGAGTTATGCTTAGATTAAACTAGTGATATCCTCTTGTTGATACTATTGGGCTATAGATCGTAACTATCCAATCATGGAACTTAAAATAGAAAGTCTAGACCCCCGATGCATAGTTAGTGGTGGTTTTGCAATCCTATATCTCATCCACTCATATTTAAAACAATCTTAAATTTTGCAATTGTTTACTTAGATTTAATCTTAATATTTTATTTCCATAATTCATAGTTTAATTAATAGTAGGATTTAAAACAACAATCAATCAAATTCCATTTTTCTATAGCTAAATAGACTTACGTTTTCTAAATTAAAGGACAAAAATATGTGGGTTCGACCTTTACTTCCACACTATAAATCTTTAGAAAATAAAGCATACTTTTCATCTTGATTCTGACAAGATCAATTTTTGGCGCCGTTGCCGGGGATTGGCAATTTTTGCCATTAATTTTTAGAATCTTAATTTAATTAGTTAGTAAATATTAGCATAGTTTTATTTTCTTTATTTTTAGTTTAATTTTCAAGTTGCTAAAATTATCCGTGTTTTACAGATTTCAAGTCATCAAATTCTAGCAAGATCGAGTGGAGCAGCTGTGCGCGTCAACGGAGCTTACGCGGACCTGAAAAAAAATTGCAATCAATTTTTAAATACCAAGTAAATCCGTTGTTTAAATTTTGCATCAAATCACTGTAAGTCAGGGCGCTAAGACGCATTATTTGCATTAGGTTAGGTGTGGAGTGAGCACTGCGTTAGCTAGGAAACCTGGGGCGCTGGACTTTGACGCGAATCACTGCATAAGGATAATTTCATGCATCATAGTAGTACTGTGTGGTTGCGTGCTTGATTAGTTGCGTAGTTTATTTTCTTATTTGTTTGAGTCAGTCTTTATAGTAGTGTTAGTTCTTTAGTTTATGTTTGGTACCCGTTCAAGTAAACCTAAATTAAATCCGCTTAATCTTGAAGTTAAATTTACCCTTAGAGTCCTTATGTCTTCAACACAAGCTTCTAGAGCTCGGTTAATCCTAGACGACGAATCTACACCTGAACCGTCGTCTTTGTTTGAGTCAAAAATTCGAAGTACTCTTAAACGTCTAAGGAAAACTAGAACTATTAAAATCGAACCTATTTTGATGGCTGATTTCGAAAATAACAGGAATAACATAAATAATCAAAATAACAGAGGTAATACTAACATACCTCTACCTCGACTGCTAAAAGATTACTTTACCCCTACTGCTTATATGCCACCATCGTGCATAGAACTACCAGAGGTGACTGCAGGTCACTTTGAGATCAAATCATTGACGATTGCACTCCTTCCGTCGTTTCACCGTAACGTTATGAATTTCAGGGTATCTGTGCTACTTTAAAAATCCAGAACTTAACAGATGATGAGTTAAAATTGCGTCTTTTCCTGTTTTTCCTCAAGGATAAAGCAAAACATTGGCTCTAATCTTTGGAACCAAACTCTATTAGAACTTGGGAGGGCTTGCATACGACATTCCTACAGAAATTTTTCCCCATCACTCAAACAAATCAGATTAGAAAATCTATAAAAAATTTCACGATGCAAGATGGCAAAACTCTTTACGATATGTGGGAACAGTTTAAGGAACTCTTACATTCTTGCCATCATCATCAGATACCTAAATGGCAACTAGTACAAGTTTTTTACGAGGGACTAATTCCCGCTGTTCGTAACATAGTTGATGCTATTTGTGCGGGGACGTTCCTCCACAAGAGTGCCAATGAAGCTTAGAAGATATTCAAAACGTTAAGCGAAAATTCAATGCACCAAGCTGTGTCTAAACGCCCCGAGGGACACCTCCCACCATAACCAAAAAATAGAGGCTAAAGTTGAGTCCAGTCATTCATTTTAAATTCAAGAATTAAATAGAAAAATGGATTAACTCATGATGATGAGCCACGTACAGGCCCTACCTACTCCTGCTGACATATGTCAGTTATGCTATAATCCGTCGCATTCTACATTGGCATGTCCGTCTGCGTCACAGTTTTTGGAATTTGTGGAACAACATTTTATGCTGTTCAACAGTTCCAAAGACCCAACTATAAACCCGCGGGTTATAAACCCGGCCCAACATGGAATCCTCACCCAAATCTCTCATGGAAATCCAATAGTGAAGAACCATATTCAAAACCTGAGACAACAAACTTTCCAAACGCGTACAAGCCTCCTCCTAATCAATACCAACAACCTCCCTTCCGTACTAATCCTCCTAAGGATAAAACTTTTGAAGAGAGTATGTTGGCATCATTAAAAAACTTAGAGGCCCAATCACAATCACAATCTCAACTTGTTAACTCCTACACGTAATCGATAGCTATGCTAGAATCCCAAATGGGACAACTTGCTAATACATTAAATCATCGTAATGAAGGGAAGTTACCGAGTTAACCGGTCTAAAATCCTAAAGGGCAATATGAGGTAAGTACGCCAAGTGACCAGGTAAATGCAGTGTCGACAAGAGCGACTGAATGCCCTGAGGAGATTATACCCCTCCTAAGCCTCGAAAAGATTAGGGTAAAAGAATCAGTAAGGAACAAGATGGAGATAATAATGAAGGTAAGAAAGACCCTACTCCTTTGATACCTACTACATCTAAAACGACAAATCCATCACATTATGTACCTACAATTCTGTTCCCTCCAAGCATAGATGTCCCATCTCACTTCTCAAAGAAGGGAACTCGACCGAAGGATATTCTTGAGATGTTTAAAGAAGTAAAGATTAACATTCCATTACTCGACGCTATTAAGGAACTACCTCCATATGATAAATTTCTAAAAGACTTATGTACCCAAAAGAGAAAATCTAGAAATCATTTATCCAAAAAATTCTTTCTAACGGAGAAGGTTAGCTCTATGTTCCAACACAACACACTCAAATACAAGGATCCGGGTACTCCAACAATCGCTTGTCACATCGGTGACAAATGTATCCACCGGGCTCTTCTTGACCTAGGAGCGAGTGTGAATCTACTTCCTTATTCAGTATACGAACATTTGGGCTTAGGAGAACTAAAACCAACCGTGGTTACTTTATAATTAGCCGATAGGTCAGTTAAAGTTCCATGTGGGGTAGTAGAAGACGTGTTGGTAAAAGTTGATAGATGCTATAACCTGGTTGATTTCATCGTACTACACACAGAACCAGTCGTAAATGCTACTAAACACGTTTCAGTTATCCTAGGACGACCTTTCCTAGCCACGACAAATTCTATTATTAACTGTAGGACTAGGGTAATGGACATAACTTTTGGAAATATGATCATTTGTTTGAATGTTTTTAACGCATCTAATCACCCGTATAGAGACGACGAGGAGGCAGATTGTTATGCCATAGATTTTATTGACGAATTAGTCAAAGAGGCAGCACTGTAGACACCCCAATTTTGACCTAATGTCGAATTTAGGAGAGCGTCACCTCCAAGTCCGATGATGATAAGGACCGAAAGATTTGAAGTATTCCAAGCTCTTCAAAAAGTTCTCCAAACGCGATAAAATTTCACAGAAAGAAGAAAATACCAGGTATTTAGGAGAATTCGGGTATAAAACATCATTTTTGGAAAGGATCTTTAAAAAATAATTTGCTTTGAGAAAAAGGAAGACCTAAAAACGGAAGCTCAGCAAAAAACGGCACACGACAGACTTCCGCGGCACTCACTGAGTGCCGGACGGCAGTCAGTGAATGCTGTCCCGGCATTCACCAACTGCCACCGACATTTTCTGACTGCCGTTTGCTTTTAAAGTCCGTATTTTGCAGTACAATACGTATATGTATGCGGATAAAAACAAAAAAAACATATAAAGTAAGACTGACAAAAATGCGGCAATCCATTAATTGTCACGGCATTGGATGAGAGCCGTGCGGCAGTCACGCAATGCCAGAGCGGCAGTCATGGAGTGCCGCCGCGGCATTCACGGACTGCCGCCGCGGCATTCACGGACTGTCGCAACAGTTTCTTGACTGCCGCCCTGGGCAGCAGTCTGTCCAATTTCAGGAAGTACATATTGTACCACCAAATGAGGGATTTACACCTGTCTTTTACTCCGAATTTACTGAAATTACCTAGGTATTTTTGTCTATATAAGAAGAGGTATCTCCATTGAGAAGCATATACAAGAGAGAGGGGGGAGAGAGACCAAGAAAAATACAAGAGAGAACTACCACTACACCAACATATTTTTGGGAGAGAAAAGAGAGAGTTTAGAGAACTAGAGAGAAGAGCTTGGAAGATCTTCAAAGGAGAGAAACTTTGAGGATAGTTGGAGGTGATCCTCTAACCATAAGTTATTTTATTTGCATTCTTTCTTTTGAATCCTCAAACTATTTTGTTTTATTTGCTTCATTTCTCTTATTGTTCATACTTCCTTCTTGAGACTCTTGGAGATACTCAATATCTCTCTTGAAATTTCTTGAATATGATCTTTTGAATCCCACGTAAGCTTATGCTTCACATGGAAATCAAAGTTTGATCATCATTTTATTTTATAAGTAAATAGATGGATCCAAGTCCATACTCATAACTTGGGTCCTCTAAACTTGATGTCTTAGGGAATCCTTTCCATATTCTTTTGAGACTCATGAGTTTTAGTCATGTCTTGATCTCCAATGACCATCAAATGGTAGGAAAAGTGTTTTGGTTTGAACCCAACTTCATGGTTTAATAGTTGGAGTTACCAAATAAAAGTTGAACTTGACAAATGAAAATAGTGAGTTCACAAACTGTTTTTGATCAAAGATTTTTAGTTCGAAATCTAACCGTTGAAATCAAGTGAAACCAAAGGGAAAGTGTCAATAACACAATATCCTACCACTGCAATTTTTGTTTTAAGGTGGTTTCATGTTTAAAATGGTTTGGTCATGAGTTTTGTGAAGTAACAATAATCTGTCCAGAATTTCAGAACAGAAAGTCCATTTTTAAATTCATAAATCAGAATTCTAATGGAGTTTTTGGGGTCTCTAATAATTTTTTCTGGGTACCTTAATGTGTTAGGAAGATCCCCTAAAAAGATCTAAGTGTTTCTCATCTTTTTGCTATTTTTAAAAAATCAAACAATATCTCTGGACAGAGAGTTGTACATCTCTGAGTGACGTCTGGTTCTTGTTCTTTTCCCGGAGATCAACCGTTGAAACCTTGATTTTCTTTTTGATTTGGAAACTAGACTCACAGAGGCATCTTGTGTCCAAAATTCACCGACATCAAACCATGGGAGACATGCGTTTTCTTTTCTTAAAGTTCTGGTCTGCTCTCTGCAATTTTCAGAATTTCATGACACATTTGACCAACTTTGTAAATAATGGCCCAAATGATTCTCTTATGACTTAGGGCTTAAACCATATCTTAATAATGATTAATTAGACTTAAATCCCAAAGATAAATGATTCAAATCAATGAATAAATTCATAGTTAATAACCTACTCTTGTTCATATTCATGAATTCATGTACATTAATGCTTATAATTAGAACTAGTAATTGGATAAAGTTGGATTTCATTGCTCATTAGATATAAGCTAGAGAATTAGGATTGATTGTTTGATATCATATTATTATGTGAAGCATGTGGACTAACCTTTTGTTTTTTAGCGCTATTAAGGTATGATTTCTAGGACTCCTCTTTAGTTTATCTTAATTTTATTGATTCTTCGACTTAATGCGCGACACCTTAGAATTAGGTTTTGCCTTATGTGTATATGTGATTAGAGACTCTTTTTAGGATTTTCTTTTGTTTGAATGCATTGCACATTTAATATCGCTGCTGGATGCCGGGTAAGTTCACTTGTTCTCTATTGCATATCATATCGCTTGCTACCTGAATTACGTGGCTTTTGAATGATATTTTGTCAATTGCAATTTTACACCCTTTTAGACATGCTTTTGTAATGTATATTTATACATACGTATTAATTGAGGGCACATTTAAATTAATAATTCGATTAAAAGGATGTTGAGTAGAGGCCTATCGCAAGATAGGATGAGAGAGGGTGTTTTAGTCCGACGGGCTCCTTCCTCTCTCATTCCATAATCCCCGAACCTAGTTAATCTTTGGTTTCTGAAAGATCAGTTTGCGTTGAAAATGGTTTCTTCATTTTCCTTTTAAAAATTAAGTGGCCACTCATTTGTTTTCGAAATTGATTTTGAGAAAGTATTTTAAAAAGAAAAGCTGTGGGTAAGTCAACCTGCGATATTCACAATCTGGTGACTCTACTGGGGATCGAACCCAGAATCTCTGGTTTCGCAGACCAGGATTCTGATTTTGGGTTCACTTGAGGATTAGACTTGAAAACATCCTTCTAATTGAATTAATTAATCTTTGTGTGCCTGTTGCATTTCACTTGCATGTCTAGCCAGTCGATTGAACGGAACTATGACCTTGAAGGTTCGGGGCAACCCGGTCGGTCAAGTCATCATGGGACTGTATGATCACCATTGATCTCGTACCGTGATTCGGTATATTAAGCATCCTATCGGGTGTCTGTCAAGGGTCCCTTATCTGACCAAAACCCAACCTTTGCATAATAGTTTCTATAGAACCTTTCAATATTAGGAAATCAATTCGTAGGATTATGTGCTAGGGAGTTTTGTATGCCCGGAAGGGATTACCTGAGATGATGACGATACTTGCTTGATAAAGGATGTATAATATTTTAATCACCTTTTAGCAACTTCTCCTCATGTTACCCGACATTTGGAGGACATGCTAAACCCTGATTACAAGATTATGCTTCTTATATCATGTTTAGCTAAGCATCATTGACCTTGTATGTATCCAAATTCATGAAAAGTACGGTGATAATCCGGTCATGTGATCCCCCTACCCAAAAAAATTCTTTTTCCAAGATTTTCATTCGCCTCTTTTTTTAAAAAAAAAAAAACAAAAATCTTTTCTTTAAAATTCCCAAACTAATCTTTGTTAAGGCATATTTTTACTTGATCATTTTCAAAAGAAATAAATCCGAAAATCCTTGAAATTATTTTTGGGAAGAATGATTTTCGGAATAAAAGAAACCCAATCATTTTATGTTTAATACCCTCAAAAGCATTCTCAAGCATTGTTTTCAAAAAAACTTTTTACCACCCAAAAAATGCTTTGCAAATAAAATTTTGAAAACAAAAAAGGTTTTGAAAAAAAAAAACGACCTTTGAATGGGTAGTGGGGATCACAATGAAAGGAGAAATTATTGCACTTGACATGGGTGAGGATTTTATGTGCTTATGTGTTTACCTGTTAGGATTAGAATTTCCTTTGCTTTGGCATATAGAGTAGCACACACACACTTGCATTTCATTCATGTGCTATGTGTGCAGTGCATGCATCAAATCATAAGAGCATGTACATTTTGCACTCTCACCAATCGATACCATTACATACGCGTAGCATACAAACTCACAACATCTTCTTCCCAATTAAGATCAAAATCCCTCAAAAATCCCTTACTATTCAATTCTACATGCGGACCTTTTTTTTTCTATCTGTTTTTTTAGAAAGAGTGGAACAACCAGAGCCCCTAGTAAGGACACTTCTATTCTTCTTGGGTTTATCTCTCTTACTTAGAGGAGATCATGGACCATCATGTCGAGATAGACCCACCAATGGCCTACAGAGCTTTGGAGGAGAAAGTAAGCAAGCTGCAAGTCGTTGTTGAGCAACAAGACTCTAGGGTGAAGTAATTGGAGGGGGGCATGCTTGAGTTCATTCAATTATTGAGAGATCAAATGGGCCCTGATGAGGAAAAGATATATCAGAGAATACTGAATTGCTTAAAGAAGCACCAACAGGCATGTCTGAACCCACCTGTGCACCAAAGCCCATACCCATACTCAACCATTCACCAAAGCCCACATCCAGGCCCAATCCCAACTAACCAAAGAGCTATTCCAAGTCCACATCTCAACCCAAAAACCAACTCAAGCTCAAAGTCAAATTCAATCAAACCAAGCCCGCAAGCCGAGAATCTTCACCAACCTTGGCATGCCATTATCCATGGCCCTTGGTCACCTTATCAAGAATGGTCACCTCAACCCCCTGGACCCAAGGCCACTACCAAATCCCTTACCCCACAAATGTGACCTGTCTTTGTACTGTGCCTACCACCAAACCACTGGCCATACAACTAACTATTGCATGAAACTCCGCCATGATATCCAAGATCTCATTGAGCATAAAATCATCACTCCTTTGTTGAACCCACCGAGTGGCGTCTGGCATGACATACAATCTTTTCGATCACTGCCATCGCCGAATACTCTCAAGGGATTCGTTGCCTCCATGAGTGTACAATAACCAACTGGCCCCGACTCAATCAGCAGAATCAAAAAAGGCATTGACAATACTCAGTATGAGTCAGAGAAGGGCCATTCGACTGAAAAATGGGCCATAAGGATAGATGATGTTCCCACAAAGATACAGAAGGGGAATGATGAACCTGAGGAAGATGCTAGTGAGGTAATAGTGTTTGGAAATGCTACTGCTGAATCAAATGTGGATGCTCTTGGGGACCAAATAAATTAAAAAATTATCTGCGACACTTCAATTGAGACCAATTCAAGTCTGGTAGTCGAGTTATGTTAAGTAGGAGTCAAGTGTCAAGTCCAGTCAAGTTTTTGGGTCAATCGGTCATCGAGTTTATCTCTCGAGTCTCTTCTTATCGAATTGAGTGATGTAATCTTCCTTCCCTACTAGTTGAATAAAATCTCTTTTTTTCTTGATTCAGTGTGCTAATTCGTGAATGTATGGATCATTAAGACCAAAAAAAAAAAAGAAAAAAAAATCACTTTTTCAAACGATCATGGAAAATACTTTGTTAATAAATCTTTGCATTGAAAAGGATCCCCAAGTGATCAAAGCAAATTTTGTGCCAAAACAATGGAGGAGTGGAGAATTGATTAGCTTCACTTTAAGAATTTAAAGTGCTCTTGCTCAATCTTGAAAAGATGAACTTGGAACTTGAAGCTTGCTCACCATCCCCTTTTCTCAAATACCAAGCCTAAAAGATGAGCCCAACCAGTCTAAAGTCATAAACTTGGTCCTTGATGGTAGCTAGACATTTTAAATGAACTTCTTCTCCCAAAACAAAAAAATAAATAAAAAAGGAAAATAAAAAAAATGAAAAAGAAAATAAGAAAGAGCTCTCTAGGGTGAAAACCCGAAAGGGCGCCTTGGTAAAAGATTAGAGCACAAAAAAAAAAAGAAAAAAAAAAAGAAAAGAAAAAGAAGAAAGAGCTCGCTAGGATGAAAACCCGAAAGGGCGCCTAGGCAAAAGTTAGAGCAAAAAATAATATGCGTGTTGATTTCAAAAATCCTAATCCTAGCCAGTCAAAATCATGAAAAGAATAAGAGATAATAAGGTAGAGAAAAGAAAGAAAAGAGAAAAGAAAAGGCAGAGAATAGATAAGATTGAGAATTCTTGAGCACTTCAAAGTAGATCATTGGCATATGAACTACCTCAGGACTTTGTGTTGTTCTAAACAAAGAAAAAGATTGAAAGTGAAAAAAAGGACTTATCAGCTTCAAAATTTTCATGAGAGGCTCAAACACTAAGTGAGCCTAAAACACTAAGAGATGTCTTTGAAAAAAAAAAAATTTTTGAAGGGCTGATATTACTTTGTGAATATGATAGATGAGAGTTGTAAAGGTTAACTGGCTGGTGAAAAGGTTAAAGAATCAACCGTCAAATAAAAAAAAGAAAAGAAAAGAGAAAAGAGATAAGGGAAGAAGTAGTTCATCATGCTGCACAAGGGCTACCACAAGTGACATGCACTCCCTAGACCTAAATGGCAACATGGCTCGAAAAACCCACCAATTTTTGAAGCCTAATCCTTTCAAGGCCTCCAGAGTCCTTGAACTACGCCCGACCTGATACTAGGCAACCTATCTGGTTCTGTCATCACCCCATCATCTCATGCTATCATTCTTTCAGGCCTTGGCCGAACTACTTTGGACCTGATTCCCACTCGGGGATGAGTAGGCAAACCTCCCAAGGTTCTCGGTCCATAGCCATCCCTAAACTACATGCAGCAACCTTTTGGCACCTTTGGTTTCCTTCTTTCAGACTAAGGGCAAACTTACATTTGCCTGAAGCCACATATATATCGCCAAACCAGGGGCAAACTTCCTTCGCTGAAAATCCCTTTTATCATAGAAGCAAGCCCCTAAGTCTCTTTCAAGCTAGGGGCAAACTTTGTTTGCCAAAATCCCTCTATACCAGAGGCAAGTTCCCAAGTAATTGAGTTTGTTTTGAAAAGATTGAAATAGAGTGCCTTTCATTCTATAAGCTAAAGCACTAGTTTGAAGCACATTTTACATGGGCAAAGAATTCGCTAAATCGAAAAGAGGAAGTTTTCAAAGTTTAGATTTATCAGCAAAGCACTACCGTTTGTAAGATGATGAATAAATGAAAGGGGAGATGATACATTATTCACGATGAAACCACATTAAATCATGATAATAAAGAGCTTGAGCCAGTCGCCTTGCGTAATTGCTTTGTCAAGTTTGTCCTCCTTTGATGAGTCAATAATGGTCTCAAATGTGTGGGTCTAAGATGATGAATAAAGATTTGAAAAGTCTCCATGAGCATCCTAAGAGCAATTCGAGCAAAGCCTTCGAACACCATCACAACGTAATGCTAAAGTGGCAATATAAGAAGAGTCCAAGACTAGGGGCAAAGGTGATCTCCCTCATTTGACAAGATCGAAGTGTTTCTTCCAAAGGTCCGCAAATGAAGAAAATCATTATTTCTATCAGCTCCGTCCAAATTCTATGAGTTTCAAGACTCCCTAAAACTTAAAAAAAATCAAGTCTTTGAGTCTGAGGACTCCCCATTTTTGTAAAATAAAATTCTTTGAGTCCGAGGACTCCCTATTCTTGTAAAAAAAAAAATAATAAAAAAATAGAAAAATTCTTTGAGTCTGAGGACTCCCCATTTTTGTAAAATCAATTCTTAGGGTCCGAGGACTCCCTATTCTTGTAAAAAAAAAATAATAATAATAAAAAAAAAAAAAAAAAATTTCTTTGAGTCCAAGGACTCCCCATTTTTGTAAAATCAATTCTTAGGGTCCGAGGACTCCCTATTTTCGTAAAACCAATTCTTTGAATTTGATTGAGTCCATGTGACTCCATTTATATAAAATACTGAGTTCTTGAGTCCGCGTGACTCCATCTTTGTGAAATATGAATTTTTTTAGTCCATATGACTTCAGGTTTATAGAATGTGAATTTTCGAGTCCGTATAAATTTGTGCTTAAGAGATATGAAATTTTTAAGATCATATGACTCTCCTTTTGTAAAATGTGAATTATTTGAGTCAGTGCGACTCCCCTTTGGAAATAGGAACTGCTTCAAGTCGAAGCAACTCCCGACTTGGAAATGGGAATTGAGTTGAGTTGAACCGACTCCAGACTCCGGATTTTGAGAATTTGAATTTGTTTGGGTCCAATTAACTCCTGCTTCAAGAGTTTGAAATAAATTGAGTCTAATTGACTCCTAGTTTTGTGAAGAAGAAATTCTTTGTGAAGGAGAAAAAATTGGAATTTTCGTTGAGGCGATTTGACTCCAATTTCGAGGTTTGAGATTCTTGTTGGATCAAAATTGATTCTGATTAAGAAAATTTAAAATGTTAACCCCCGATTTTGAAATAAAAAATTTTTCTTTGAGTCCGTGCGACTCCTTTTGTATAAAAAGTGAATTCCTGTTGAGTCCGTGTGACTCCGTGAATTTCGTTGAGTCCGAGCAACTCCGTTGATATAAAATGCGAATTTTCGAGTTCGAATGACTCCTTTGTTGTGGAAATGCAGGTCCATGGATCATAATGACTCTTTTGTTTTTAAAAAGTGAATTTAGGAGTACATATGTAAGAAAATTGAATTTTTGAGCCCACATGACTACCTTTGTCTTGTAAATTATTGTGACTGCCTCTGTCAGAAAATTGAAGTTTTGAGTCCGTGTGACTCCCTTTGAATTTTTAAGTCTCCGTGACTCCTTTGTCAGAAAATTGAATTCTTGAGTCCGCATGACTCCTTGTGTAAGAAAGTTGAATTTTTGGGTCCACGTGACTCCTTTTGAATTTTTGAGTCTGCGTTATTCCTTTTGTCAGAAAGTTGGATGAATTTGAATTATTGAGTCCAAGTGTCTCCATGGGCGTAAAATATGAAATTCGGGGAGCCTGAACCGCTAGCCATAGGAACAGATCTGCAAGGAAGAGTGAGAAGAATCAAGTTCTTGAAAGGCTTAAGAGAAAAACATAGCAACACATGAAATGCTGTGGTGTTTAATCATAAATTCAACCAAAAGATAGGATCTTGATGATAGAAAGGAGTCAAATTGACTCCGATTTTTGTGAAATTGAAATCTTGATTCGATTTGACTCCTAGTTTTAGAAATTTGAAATTATTTTGAGTCAGTTTGACTCCGATTTTGGAATTAGAAATTCTTTTGAGTATGATTGACTCATGATTTGGAATTGGGAATTCTTTTGAGTCTGATTGGCTCATGTTTTTGGAAGTCGAAATTCTTTTGAGTCTGGTTGACTCCCAATCTTGTGAAATAGAAATTCTTTTGAGTCTGGTTGACTCCAAATTTTGTAAAAATTCTTTTGTGAACTAGAAATTCTGTAAGTCCAATTTTATGAATTTAAATTTCTTTGAGTCCGATTGACTCTTGGTTTTGTCCGATTTTGCGAAATAGGAATTGAATCAAGTCTGACTGACTCCTGATTTAGGATTTGAATTTGATTTGAGTCAAATTGACTCCGAACTTGGTGAAATTGAATTTATTTGAGTCTGACTGACTCTTGATCGAAATTTGAAAGAATTATTTGACTACCAATTTTGGAAAATTAAATTAAATTGAGTCTAACGGATTCTCGATTGTGGAAATTGAAGTGGATTTGAGTCCATTGGACCCCCGACTTTAGATAGTTGAAATAATTTAAGCCCATCGGACTCCCGATTTAGAAATTTGAAATAATTCGAGTTTAATGTACTAGACTCCGAATTCTTGGAACTGAAATTTGTTTGACTAAGAAGGGAATTTGTTGAGTCTAATGGACTCTCGATTTTAGAAAATCGAATTAAGCCTGAAGGACTCCGGATTTTTAGAATTGAATTGATTCGAGTCTGACTGACTCCAAATTTTGAATTAAATTGAGCCAAGTCTGGTTGACTCCCAATTTTGAAAAATAAAATAAATTAGAGTCTGACCGACTCCAGGTTTTGAAAAATAAAATAAATTTGAGTCTGTCCGACTCCAGGTTTTGAAAATTTGATGAATTTGAGTCTATGCGACTCCAAGTTTTGAAAATTGAAAAGAATTTGAGTCTGATTGACTCCCGATTTTGAAAAATGAAATAAAATTGAGTCTGATTGACCCTGAATTCAGAGCAAAACATATCCGACGAGGCCGAAGGGCTGTGGATCATTGTGAGAAAACATATCCGATGGGACCGAAGGGTTGCGGATTTTTCAGAGCAAACTCACTCGACACCAAAGTATAAGGCGCGAAGCGCATCTCAGTCGATCAGATGATTTTTGGAAGACACCGGAGTATAAGGCGCGAAGCTCATCTCAGTCTTTCAAGCGTGGTTCCTGATTTGACACCGGGGTATAAGGCGCGAAGCGCATCTCAGTCGATCAGATGATTTTTGGAAGACACTGGAGTATAAGGCGCGCAGCGCATCTCAGTCTTTCAAGCGTGGTTCCTGATTTGACACCGGAGTATAAGGCGCGAAGCGCATCTCAGTCGATCAGATGATTTTTGGAAGACACCGGAGTATAAGGCGCGCAGCGCATCTCAGTCTTTCAAGCGTGGTTCCTGATTTGACACTGGAGTATAAGGCGCAAATCGCATCTCAGTCGATCAGATGATTTTTGGAAGACACCGGGGTATAAGGCGCACAGCGCATCTCAGTATTTCAAGCGTGGTTCCTGATTTGACACTGGAGTATAAGGCGCGAAGCGCATCTCAGTCGATCAGATGATTTTTGGAAGACACCGGGGTATAAGGCGCGCGGCGCATCTTAGTCTTTCAAGCGTGGTTCCTGATTTGACGCCAGAGTATAAGGCATGTAGCGCATCTCAGTCGATCAGATGATTTTTGGAAGACACCGGGGTATAAGGCGCGTAGCGCATCTCAGTCTTTCAAGCGTGGTTCCTGATTTGACACCGGAGTATAAGGCGCGTAGCACATCTCAGTCGATCAGATGATTTTTGGAAGACACCGGGGTATAAGGCGCGTAGCGCATCTTAGTCTTTCAAGCGTGGTTCCTGATTTGACACAGGAGTATAAGGCGCGTAGCGCATCTCAGTCGATCAGATGATTTTTGGAAGACACTGGGGTATAAGGCGCGCAACGCATCTCAGTCTTTCAAATGTGGTTCCTGATTTGACACCGGAGTATAAGGCGCGTAGATCAGATGATTTTTGGAAGACACCGGGGTATAAGGCGCGCAACGGATCTTAGTCTTTCAAGCGTGGTTCCTGATTTGACACCGGAGTATAAGGCGCGAAGCGCATCTCAGTCTTTCGGAAAGCGTCGTTTCTAATTTGACACCAAGGTATAAGGCGCGAAGCGCATTCTAGTCGATTAGATGACTCTTGAAGAATGTCGGAGAATTAAGTATAGGAAGCGCGTCTTTCCTAGAATAAAATGATATCATAACTAGAATGGCATAGGGTGCATTTTTTTGACACTAAGAAAGGACAATATGTTGCTGAAACATTATATGGAGCACGAGATTGCTTGAGCACATGCATCACGATAAGATAGGTGCATTCATCCGTATGACTATTTGTGCTCGTGTGTGTTTGACCCTTGACCCGAACTACGTCTTGGTCTGATTCCTGAACGGATACGTAGGCAGCTCATCATCGAGCACGACCAGCGTGAACCATTGCCGCGCGAATGTTCTCTTTTTGCAACGCATTTTGTTTTTACCTAAATTCGACGGTCTGGTCAAAGGCTTGTCTTCACACAGGCTTCGACATTCACTTGTGGCACGCGTTGCTCCACAAGCTCTGCCGAAGAGGGGCAAACTGTAGACACCCCAATTTTGACCTAACGTCGAATTTAGGAGAGCGTCACCTCCAAGTTCGATGATGATAAGGACCGAAAGATTTGAAGTATTCCAAGCTCTTCAAAAAGTTCTCCAAACGCGATAAAATTTCACAGAAAGAAGAAAATACCAGGTATTTAGGAGAATTCAGGTATAAAACACCATTTTTGGAAAGGATCTTCAAAAAAAAATTTGCTTTGAGAAAAAGGAAGACCTAAAAAGGGAAGCTCAGCAAAAAACGGCACACGGCAGACTTCCGCGGCACTCACTGAGTGCCGGACGGCAGTCAGTGAATGCTGTCCCGGCATTCACCAACTGCCGCCGACATTTTCTGACTGCCGTTTGCTTTCAAAGTCCGTATTTTACAGTACAATACGTATATGCATGCGGATAAAAACAAAAAACTGATAAAGTAAGACTGACAAAAATGTGGCAATCCATTAATTGTCGCGGCATTGGATGAGAGCCGTGCGGCAGTCACGCAATGTCGGAGCGGCAGTCATGGAGTGCCGCCGCGGCATTCACGGACTGTCGCAACAGTTTCTTGACTGCCGCCCTGGGCAGCAGTCTGTCCAGATTCAGGAAGTACATATTGTACCACCAAATGAGGGATTTACACCTGTCTTTTACTCCGAATTTACTGAAATTACTTAGGTATTTTTGTCTATATAAGAAGAGGTATCTCCATTGAGAAACACATGCAAGAGAAAGGGGGGAGAGAGACCAAGAAAAATACAAGAGAGAACTACCACTACACCAACATATTTTTGGGAGAGAAAAGAGAGAGTTTAGAGAACTAGAGAGAAGAGCTTGGAAGATCTTCAAAGGAGAGAAACTTTGAGGATAGTTGGAGGTGATCCTCTAACCATAAGTTATTTTATTTGCATTCTTTCTTTTGAATCCTCAAACTATTTTGTTTTATTTGCTTCATTTCTCTTATTGTTCATACTTCCTTCTTGAGACTCTTGGAGATACTCAATATCTCTCTTGAAATTTCTTGAATATGATCTTTTGAATCCCACGTAAGCTTATGCTTCACATGGAAATCAAAGTTTGATCATCATTTTATTTTATAAGTAAATAGATGGATCCAAGTCCATACTCATGACTTGGGTCCTCTAAACTTGATGTCTTAGGGAATTCTTTCCATATTCTTTTGAGACTCATGAGTTTTAGTCATGTCTTGATCTCCAATGACCATCAAATGGTAGGAGAAGTGTTTTGGTTTAAACCCAACTTCATGGTTCAATAGTTGGAGTTACCAAATAAAAGTTGAACTTGACAAAACAGTGAGTTCACAAACTGTTTTTGATCAAAGATTTTTAGTTCGAAATCTAACTGTTGAAATCAACTGAAACCAACGGGAAAGTGTCAAAAACACAATATTCTACCACTGCAATTTTTGTTTTAAGGTGGTTTCATGTTTAAAAGGGTTTGGTCATGACTTTTGTGAAGTAACAATAATCTGTCCAGAATTTCAGAACAGCAAGTCCATTTTTAAATTCATAAATCAGAATTCTAATGGAGTTTTTGGGGTCTCTAATAATTTTTTCTGTGTACCTTAATGTGTTAGGAAGATCCCCTAAAAAGATCTAAGTGTTTCTCATCTTTTTGCTATTTTTAAAAAATCAAACAATATCTCTGGACAGAGAGTTGTACATCTCTGAGTGACGTCTGGTTCTTGTCCTTTTCCAGGAGATCTAACCGTTAAAACCTTGATTTTCTTTTTGATTTGGAAACTAGACTCACAGAGGCATCTTATGTCCAAAATTCACCGACATCAAACCATGGGAGACATGCTTTTTCTTTTCTTAAAGTTCTGGTCTGCTCTCTGCAATTTTCAGAATTTCATGACACATTTGACCAACTTTGTAAATAATGGCCCAAATGTTTCTCTTATGACTTAGGGCTTAAACCATATCTTAATAATGATTAATTAGACTTAAATCCCAAAGCTAAATGATTCAAATCAATGAATAAATTCATAGTTAATAACCTACTCTTGTTCATATTCATGAATTCATGTACATTAATGCTTATAATTAGAACTAGTAATTGGATAAAGTTGGATTTCATTGCTCGTTAGATATAAGCTAGAGAATTAGGATTGATTGTTTGATATCATATTATTATGTGAAGCATGTTGACTAACCTTTCGTTTTGTAGCACTATTAAGGTATGATTTCTAGGACTCCTCTTTAGTTTATCTTAATTTCTTGATTTTATTGATTCTTCGACTTAATGCGCGACACCTTAAAATTAGGTTTTGCCTTTTGTGTATATGTGATTAGAGACTCTTTTTAGGATTTTCTTTTGTTTGCATGCATTGCACGTTTAATATCGCTGCTGGATCCCGGGTAAGTTCACTTGTTCTCTATTGCATATCATATCGCTTGCTACCTGAATTACGTGGCTTTTGAATGATATTTTGTCAATTGCAATTTTACACCCTTTTAGACATGCTTTTGTAATGTATATTTATACATACGTATTAATTGAGGGCACATTTAAATTAATAATTCGATTAAAAGGATGTTGAGTAGAGGCCTATCGCAAGATAGGATGAGAGAGGGTGTTTTAGTCCGACGGGCTCCTTCCTCTCTCATTCCATAATCCCCGAACCTAGTTAATCTCTGGTTTCTGAAAGATCAGTTTGCTTTAAAAATGGTTTCTTAATTTTCCTTTTAAAAATTAAGTGGCGACTCATTTGTTTTCGAAATTGATTTTGAGAAAGTATTTTAAAAAGAAAAGCTGTGGGTAAGTCAACCTGCGATAGCCACACATCACCTTTTATATTGACTAAAGAAGTCTTGGAAGCATGTCCATCTCATTTCAATTTTAATGATTCAACATTGATACAAATATTAAAGAATTGAACACCATATTGGAATCGGTAAATATAACTAGTGTACTTCCATGGACACCCAAAATAGAGGCCTTACCACCTCTCGCACATGAACCGGCATTACTGTCCATCGAGTGTCCCCCGACATTTGAACTTAAACCGTTACCCGACTCTCTAAAATACGCATTTCTGGGGCCTAATACTACCCTTCCAATTATAATTGTGTCAAATTTAACTATAATTCAAGAATTACAACTAATACAGGTCCTAGGAAATTATAAGAAAGTGATTGGGTGGACGATCACCGATTTAAAAGGAATTGATCCATCTATTTGCATGCATAGAATAAATTTAGAGGACAATGCTAAACCATTTAGGGAAATGCAACGACGTCTCAACCCTAACATGAAGGAGGTGGTTATGAAGGAAGTCATTAAACTCTTAGATGCAGGTATTATCTATCCGATCTCTAATAGTAATTCGGTCAGCCCCGCATAGGTTGTTTTAAAAGAAATCGGGTATTACAGTAGTACCAAAAAAAAGGAGTCCTCATACCCACCCGTCAAACTACTAGTTGGCGGGTATGCATTGACTATCGAAAACTTAATACTATGACTCGTAAAGACCATTTCCCCTTTCCATTCATTGATCAAATCCTAGAATGTTTGTCTGGTCAAAGTTACTGTTGTTTCTTAGATGGATACTCTGGTTATAACCAAGTGCCCATCAATCTCGATGACCAAGAAAAGACAATGTTCACGTGTCCCTTTGGTACCTTTGCTTATCATCGTATGCCGTTTGGTTTGTGCAATGTTCTGGCCACTTTTCAACGGTGTATGATGGCAATTTTCTCGGACATGGTTGAAAAATTCCTAGAAGTATTTATGGATGATTTCTTAATTTTTGGTCCTACGTTTGACGAATGTCTCCAAAACATTACGAAAGTCCTCGCCCGTTGTAAGGGAGCGAATTTGGTTTTGAGTTAGGAGAAGAGCCATTTTATGGTTCAAGAAGGAATAGTCTTGGGTCACATTGTATCCAAGAGTGGTATAGAGGTAGATAAAGCAAAAATTGAATAAATTGACAAAATTCCACCACCTTCTTCAATTCGTCAAATCCGTTCATTTCTCGGGTATGCCAGTTTCTACCGACGGTTTATCAAAGATTTTAGTAAAATTTACGACCCTTGTACAATTTGCTTGCCAAGGATGTTCCATTCGTCTTTGATCATGAATGTCTAAGGGCATTTGAAACGTTGAGAACCTTACTGTCCACGACTCCAGTAATCTAATCCCCCGATTGGTCATTGCTGTTTGAACTAATGTGTGATGCATCCGATTATTGGAGCCGTGTTGGGACAAAAAGTGAATACAATCCCTCACATCATTTATTACGCTAGTAAAACCCTAAATGACGCACAATTAAATTACACAACAACTGAAAAGGAATTACTTGCGGTCGTGTTTGCCCTCGATAAATTTCGTTCATATTTATTAGGGTCCAAGGTCATTGTTTACACAGACCACGCTGCATTGCATCATCTTGTAAATAAGAAGGAGACAAAACCTTGATTAATCCGATGGATTTTACTCCTTCAGGAATCCAATTATGAAATTTGAGATAAAAAGGGTTCTGAAAATGTTGTGGCCGACCACTTGTCACGAATTCTTATTGAATCTAATGATATCACACCTCTCAAGGATTCGTTTCCAGATGAATAATTATTTGCATTATCTGCCTTAAATCGTCCATGGTACAATGACATCATAAATTTCTTAGCCATGAGATATACCCCTGATACGTGGTCTCGCCAGGACAAAGATCGTTTTTTTTTCTCAAATTAAACATTATTACTGGGATGACCCTCTGCTTTTTAAACATTGTTCTGATCAAATTATACGACATTGTGTTTTAGGGAGTGAGTTCAATTCTATATTGAACTTCTGTCACTCTTTAGAATGCGGAGGTCACTTTGGAGGCCGTCGTACGACCGCTAATGTCCTCTGAAGCGGGTTGTATTGGCCAACCTTATTTAAGGACGGTTACGAATTCTGCCAAAACTGCGTACATTGCCAACAAACAGGTAACATGTCATGTCGCGATGCGATGCCCCTTACCCCAATCATTATTATTAAAATATTTGATGTGTGGGACATCGACTTTATGGGTTCGTTTCTGTCGTCCTTTGGGTTAGAATGCATCTTAGTCGCGATCGACTATATTTCTAAGTGGGTGGAGGCAGTTGCGACAAAAATGAACGACCATAAAGTTGTGGTTCAATTTATTAAAGTCAACATATTTTTCGTTTCGGTTCACCACGAGCGATTATAAGTGACGGAGGAAGACATTTTTGTAATCGTCACTTTGAGGCACTCATCCGAAAGTATTTTGTCACTCATAAAGTAGGAACCGCGTACCATCTGCAAACCCAAAGCCAAGTAGAAGTCTCAAATCGAGAAGTAAAAAGTATACTGGAAAAAATGGTTCATCCAGATCGCAAGGATTGGTCGCAACGACTAAGCGATGCGCATTGGGCATATCAAACAGCATATAAAACTCTAATAGGAATGCCCCTTACCGACTAGTCTTTGGAAAAGCGTGCCACCTATCGGTGGAACTTGAACATAGATATATAATTGCTTAACCAAGATATAAAAACGGCAAGATGTCACCGTAAACTCCAAATACAAGAACTGGAGGAATAAGGAAAGAGGCCTATGAGAACGCCAGAATTTATAAAGAACGATCGAAAGCTTTCCATGATAAGATGATCATAAGAAAAAATTTCAAAGTTGGGCAACGTGTATGGTTATTTAACTCACAATTAAGGTTATTCTCGGGTAAGCTACGTTCCCGGTGGGACGGTCCGTTCGTAATAACGCAGGTGGTTCTGCATGGAGCGATAGAAATACAAGATAAAAACGGCGGAACACCTTTTAAAGTAAACGGCCAACAGCTTAAGTCGTACCGGTTTGACGAGATAGATGAAAGAGAGATAGAATCAATAGATTTGGTAGATCCGATCTATTTTGACTGAACACTAGCATCAGTCGTGCTAACGACATAAAACTTAATGCTTCTTGGGAGGTAACCCAAGATTTTGTTAGAATTTTCTTTAGTTTTATTCAATTTTTAGGAGTTTTTCTGCCAATGTCTGAATTTTGAATACCCAAAAAGAGAAAATATTGATTATTGCAACTCTTATACAAGGAAATAGAAGAGGATGAGAAAAACAGCCTCTCGCGCGAGTTTTGCGCCTTAGAAAAAATTTTTGAAATTTTTTGAAAACATGCCTCTGAATTAATTCGCGCACGAGGGGTTCGCTAGAGCGGTCCGCTCGCACAATTTTGGGCCTTAATAAATTTTCCAAAAATTTATTAAAAATAAGCCTCAGCTTCTGCTCGCGCCTAAAATCACTCGAGCGGCTCGCTCGAGTGAGTTTTTAACTTAGAAATTATTTTTTTAGAACAGAATAAGAAGCCTCAACTTCTCCTCGCGGAGGGATCCGTGCACGCGAAGCTCGCTTGCGCGGTCCGCTCACACGAGGAGCCCTTCCCTATATAAGTAGGGCTGTGAGCCCTAAAATTTTCTCAGACTCTCTTTTCTCTCTCTTTTTCTCCTAAATTCTCTTTCTCTCTCAGAACTCTCATCTCTCTCTCTTTCCTTCCCCCTTTTACCACCACAAACCACCACCACGTCGTCGCTACACCGCCGCCGCCGCCAGACACAACGACACCGCTGACACGGCATATCGTGACCAAAATTCTCTCTCCCGCCCTTGTCCTCACCTTGTTACAGGTATATATACATATATCTCTACACATATTAGACAAATTTTTACTTATCTAGGTCACACCGGAGGTTCTATCTTGATCTATACATATATATATATGTATATACATACTAGGGTTTTCCATATCTACGTATGTAGACTTCTCCTCATACTCACTCACCATAACCCTCATTATCATGCTAAACACACACAAATTTTTGATATATAGAATACATATATTTTGAAATCTGTTTGAGTAGATCATCTTAGGGTTTGTGAATTTAGGGATTTTTAGATCCCCAAATCTATATCCACATATTTACAAATTTGATTATCCACACACTCACACTGAGTAGATTAAAGGTTTGGGAGTTGGGGATTTTTTTGTCTACATTTTTTTGCACAGATATAAGTATATCTATACACAAATGTATATAAGACTGTATACACTGAAACATATCAAACCATAACTTACATATAAACATTGGTGGTCAATGTGAAATCAATTCTTGATTAGGGTTGATCAAACGAAATTGATTAAAGTTTCTGGATCTGTATTCATCAATATGTGTAACCACACACTCGCACTTTTTTTTTTAAAGATACAAAACCCTAACCCCTATTTTAACAATACTAATGAGAGTTAGGGTGTGTGGCTTTGAATTTTTAGATTTTACATCCACAGATATATATAGATTTGGATCAACATACGCAACACTGATACATACATACATTGAGACCTGTGGTATAAATAGGAGACCCTTTTACCCTAAGTTGAAAAAGACACTGTTTCTAGTCTATAATTGTAAGCTAGGGGTATCTAAACCACTCTAGTATTAGGTGTTAATTCTGCTAGGAATTGGTCTCAAAACCGATTTCTATCCAAATTGACACTTGATCATAGTATTACAACCTCAATTACCAGTTCGATTATTAACTTTAGTTAACACTTGAATAGGCAACTGCAATTTGAATCACGAACGATATAAATCACAAGCCGAGACTAGCACGTTGAGTGTTCAAATTAGGACTTTCACGTAATAACATTATGTATAAACTGAATTCAATAGTTAAGCACTTTAACTATGCTTCTATTAAAACAAATCTAAAACTTGCATTACGTTAGAACTTCGTCTTTAAGCTCAGTTTAATTTTAGCATTTACGTTCCTATCTAAAGATTTATATATATATTTACAATGTTTCTAAATACGTGACAAGTACCCCGTGACTTGCCGCAATGTGTGTGCCCTTGTCAGGACAGTGAGTGGGAAGGGGGCAGTCCCTTCTCACAGTTGTTGGGTGTTCCCCTATGAACCCCATTTTTATTTCAACTGTTGTAATTATATTGATTGTATCCCATCGAGTATTCCCGAAGAGTGCCAGGTTAGGATCAGGCATTTGGCTGACCTGCCCACCAACGTCTGGAACGTGTTATCCCAGACAGGGGATTTTGTTGCCTCCTACTCACCGGACGAACCTGTTGAAGCACCCGTCTTTCCCCAATCATCCCAGGTAAATTCTTAGGCAAACTATCTGGCTTTACCTATCTTGTGCTATTTTTCCCAATCACTGACTATATATTCTTATTTTTTCACAGAAATGGATCCCCAGAGAGACATCAAGCAGTTGAGAGCCTGACAGGCCACCGCCATTGCTGCTGCTCGGGTTGCAGATAGAGGAAAGAGGCTTGCTGCTGAGATATTGGGCAGCAATCATCTGCTTCGGTGAATAAGGTAGGGACCATGAGCTTTCTGGCGCCTAGGGAGACGTCGGCTCCCTAGGTGGTGGTGGTCAGGGAAACTGCTCCATGGGTGAACCTGCCGTCTGGGATTCCGCTAGAGGAGTCGGTGGAGATAAGGGAAAGAGTCAGACCAGTCCTCCTCCCCAGCCAAGTGGAGATATGTGAAAACATGTCTCCCCAAGCCGTCCAGGGGTGGCAGTACAACCTCTCCCACTTCGTAAGTGTCTCTTCTATCTTTATTTTCCTTTATGAGTTTTCTTTATTTTGCTCTTGTTAAGTAATCCATTGGTTCTGCTTGTTTTTGCAAGTCGGCTGCATGGCCGCTGGGGCTGAATCTTTCCTACCCTCCTTGGCCGGGATGGCCACTACTACTAAGGTCACCTTGTCACAGGAGCGGGCAACTTCAGAGGCCAGGGAAACCGCCCTGGCCGTCGAGAAGGACAAGGTTAAGGGCTTAGCCCTAAGCCTTGGAGCTGCACAGGCGGAGCTGGCGACCGCCTTGGCTGATCTTGAGGCTTCCCGAGCCATCACGGTAGTGACAGAGGCTAAGGCGAAGGCCCTGGCTGAGGCGACAACGGTGAGGTTTACGGAGGAAGCCTTCGACGATGGTTTCTTCCAAGGCTATGAGGACATGAAGAAGTGGCTAGCCCAAGACCACCTCGAGTGGGACATTTCGTCTTACAAAGGGATTGACTCGGACTATTGGGATATGGGTCCCGCTACTATTGAAGGTCCTACTACTGAGGCTGGGCCTACTGAGGATGCTGCCCTGGGTGGGGCTCTGCCCCGGGAGACAGCACCACCTTGGAAGGAGAGGTTGGGGAAATAGAGGATGTAGTTGTCGTGGACGATTCCTAGTCCCCGGCCTGTACCTTGGCCTCATTTTGTTTGTTTGTTTTTTTTTTTGGGAGAGGCTACTACTACTGCCCCCTGAGCAATGTAAATATTTTTAATTAATGAAAAAGGTCCACCGAAGCTGTCCTTCTTCATCAACTGTTTAATATTTTGTCCTTGCTTGTTTATTATTGCCCGTGATTGACCGATTTTTAGTCTTTCCATAATTCTACCTTAGCAAAAGTTTTAGGACTGTGACCGGAAGAGAACACTCAGTCTTTTTGGGACCTATTTAAATGTCTCGCCCGGTATAGTGTAGGATTGGTCCTGTTACTATCTGTTTGGCTTTCTCTGGACATTGTAGGTACTCAAGACTGTTTACCGGTGGCATCACGTGCCTAGCCCCGTGTCCTATTGAATGCCCAGTATGATTACCTATTTTTGTCCGGAGTTAGATACCAGTATCCCCCTGACCCACAAGCTTTTGCTAAGGCAGTCATTGGTTGAGGGAATGACCATAGGGAATCGACTTGGAACATGGTTGGTTGCAGGGTCTTTTGAGGCTTGCCATCATCAGCCACCTAGGTGGGCTCGCCCCCATCGTCGGTTGTGGACCTAGGCAAAGCCGACGCCTTGGGTATCATTCTGAGGTCTTTTGTGCCTGGGGTGTGGCCTCGAGGTCTTTTGGATGCCTGGGGTTTGACCCCGATGTCTTTTGAATGCCTAGGGTTCAACCCTGAGGTCTTTTAGATGCCTGGTGTTTGACCCTGAGGTCTTTTGGATGCCTGTGGTTTAACCCCAAGGTCTTTTGGATGCCTAGGATTTGACCCCAAGGTCTTTTGGATGCCTGGGGTTTGACCCTGAGGTCTTTTTGTACGATTGAAGATAGGGAGAAAAATTGCTTGGCAAAAAGAAAATTTTATTCATTACTAAGACTGCTCGGGGAGAGCTACAAGTTTCCTAACTAATACTGCTTTCATGCTTTACTGAAAGTACTTACGGAGGTGCTGCACATTCCAAGGATAAGGGAGGTCTTGCCCATCTAGAGTCTATAGCCAATATGTGCCGGGGCGGTTTACGCTGGCAACCCTATAGGGTCCTTCCCAGTTTGGGCCAAACTTTCCATGACTCGGGACTTTTGTTGACTAGTTTATAACCTTGAGGAACAGTTCTCCCACTTGGAAACTGCGGTGCTTGACCTTGTTGTTGTAGTACCGGGAGACCTTCTGTTTATAGGCTGCCACTTTCAGATACGTCCGATCCCTTTTTTCATCTATCAAGTCAAGCTCTCCTCTAAGGGCTTCCCCATTGCCTTGCTCACTAAAATTCGTCACTCGATAAGTGGGTAACCCAAGCTCCATGGGGACTACCACCTCGAAGCCGTAAGTAAGTGAGAATGGTGTCTCACCTGTTTCCGCCCGGGGAGTAGTTCGGTATGCCCACAGGAGGGTCGGTAGTTCCTCTACTCAAAGACCTTTGGCATTTTCAAACCTAGTTTTGATTGACTGCAATATTATCTAGTTTGTCACCTTGGCCTGGCCATTGACTTAGGGTTGCTCGGGAGAAGAATAGTGATTCGATATCCCGTAGCCCGAGCAGAACTGTCACAATACCAGGTTGTTGAACTATCTGCGGTTGTCGCTGACCAGAACCCGGGGAATGTCGAATCTGCTGAGAATGTTTTTCTCAAAAACATTTTCCATCTTTTATTCTGTAATTGTTGCCAAGGGCTCGGCCTCTTCCCACTAGGTGAAATAGTCAACAGCGATGATGGCAAACTTGACTTGTCCTTTTCCCATCAGGAGGGAACCAACAATATCGATACCCCACTAAACGAACGGCCAGGGACTGAAGATTGGTGTCTAGAGTTCTCCCGGGTGGTTGATCAATGGTGAGTACCTCTGAAACTTGTCACACATCTTAACATACTCCTGGGAACCCTGGGCCATCATCGGCTAATAGTAGCCCTGCAGCAGGGCCTTTCGAGAGAGTGCCCGGCCCAATAGTAGCCCTGCAGCAGGGCCTTTCGAGAGAGTGCCCGGCCCAATAGTAGCCCTGCTTGGATCTGTGCGGGGTGAACGCAGCGGAGATAGGGAATAGTGAACCCCTTTTTGTAGAGGATACCATCAACGAGGTGGTATCTCGGTGCTCTGTATTTCACCCATCAAGCTTCTTCTCTTTTATCTGGTAAAGCACCAGTGGTGAGGTAGGTTACGATCGAGTCCATCCAACTGGGCCCTAAGATGACTGGTTCGACCTCGATGTCCCCCAGGTTAACCACGTTGGGTTTGGCTAGGTATTCCACCCTTATCCCAGGTAAGTATGACTCAGAGGACGACGCGAGGTAGGCTAGTCGATCGACCCTAGTGTTCTCATTCCTCACGATCTATGTGATGGAAAACCTCTTGAGCTTCTTGGAGACCGTTCAAACGAATGTCAATTAGGCTACCATGTTGTCTTCCTGGGCTTCATATTCCTGATTGACTTTGTTGACCACAAGCTGGGAGTCATTGTATCCCTGGATTTTCTATGCACCCATTGAAGTAGCTAACATAATCCAACCAATACGGCTTCGTACTCGGCCTTGTTATTAGAGGCCCGAAACCTGAATTGCAATGCGTACTCTAATTGGATCCCATCGGGTGTGGTCAAGATAATCCCTACCCCGCTACCCTATTTGTTAGATGATCCATCAACATATAGTACATAGGTCGAGGTGTTAGGTTGTAAGCCAGGCAGTGTGACCGGCGGGTCGAGCTTTTCGGTAGCCTCTTCTGGGTAGGTGAACTCTACAAGAAAATTCGCCACTACTTGTCCTTTTATTGCCGTTCGGGGTCTGTAAACTACTTTGAATTCTTCCAACTCCATTTCCCATTTTACCAGCCTGTCGGATGTCTTGGCCTACTTAGAATCCGGTGGAGAGGTTGGTCCGTGAGGACTACGATGAAATGGGCCTGGAAATAGGGACAGAGTCTCCAGGCAGAGGTGATGAGGGCAAAGGCCAGCTTCTCGATGCGGGAGTACTGACTTTTCGCACCTTGGAGTGCCTGACTAGTGTAATACACCGGGAACTGTATCTCGTGCTCCTCCCGAATGAGCACTGAGCTTACCGTCTAGGGCGATACTGCCAAGTACAAGAACAATTCCTCCCCTGGTACTGGTGTTGAGAGCAGAGGGGGCGACGCCAGGTACTTCTTGAGTTCCTGGAAGGCCTCCTAGGACTCTTCCGACCATTGAAAAGCCTTTTGAAGGATCTTGAAAAATGGTAGGCACCGATCAGTAGCTCGATAGACGAATTTGTTTAATGCGTTTAATGCGGCTACCCGTCCGGCCAGACTCTAAACTTCTTTGGTTAACCTTGGTAACTCCTCGTCTCAATTCCTCGCCTCATTTCCTCAATTCCTCGCCTGCTGACTAGGTGCCCCAAGAAATTCCCAAACGAGACACTAAATGTGTACTTGGCTGGGTTCAACCTCATCCCAAACTTTCTTAAGATGCTGAAGGCCCCGGCCAGATGCTCGAGATGGTCAGACTCATCTCGGCTCTTGACCAAAATATCGTCGACGTAAACCTTCATCGATTTCCCGATTAAATCCTTGAACATCTAATTGACCAGATGTTGGTAAGTCACCCTGGCATTTTTGAGGCCGAAAGGCATCACTTTGTAGCAGTAAGTACCCTGGTTTGTGATGAAGGAGGTCTTTTCCTCATCCCCAGGGTACATACTGATCTAATTGTACCCGGAATAGGCATCCATAAATGAGAGGAGCGAGTCTCCTACTATTGAATCTATAAGGAGGCCTATCCTGGGCAGTGGATAGCAATCCTTGGGGCCAGCCCTGTTCAGATCAGTGAAATCTACACACATTCTCCACTTCCCGTTGCTTTTCTTGACGAGCACCACATTCGCCAACCAATCAGGATAGTGGACTTCTCTGATGGAATTCACCTTTAGGAGCTTTTCAATCTCTTCCCGCACGGCTGCTTGTCTCTCCAAAGCCATGCCCCATCTTTTCTGCATGACCGGTCGTGAGTCCGGGTCGATGTTGAGACGATGGGATATAACTAGGGGGTCAATCCCAGGCATGTCTTCATAACTCTAAACAAAGATCTCATGGCTCTATCACAGGAACTGGATAAACTCTTTCTTAAGGCCTGGTTCCAAGCGAACCCCGATGCTGATGGATCGATCGGGAAGTTGAGGGTCCAGCACCGCTTGCTCTAGTTCCTCCGCAGGGCCCATTCCATCACTTTTGTCTCTCGGGTCCATCTCCTGGATGCTCAATGTTTCTGTAATGTCCTCCCGATGCAGGGAGCTAAGGTAACAGCTTCGAACGGTGGCCTGATCTCCCTGTAGGCTGTTGGGACTGTTAGGGGTCAAGAACTTAACCACCAGGCTGTACGTTGACACAACAGCTCTAGCTTGATTGAGAGTTGGCCTTCCAAGGATGGCGTTGTATGCAGACGGGGCCTCTATAACCACGAAGTTCTCTAGTGTGGAGGTCTACTGGGGATAGGTCCCCATAAGAACTGGGAGTTCAATCATGCCGAGCGGCTGTATGCTTGAGCCATTGAATCCAACCAAAGGTGTGGTAACCGGCCAAAGTTTGTCCCTTAAGATCCCTAACTGGTTGAACACCGAGGCGAAGAGACTGTCAGAGGAATTGCCTATGTCCACCAATACCCTCTTCATTGTGTAGTTAGTTATGGAGATTGTTACTACCAATGGGTCATCGTGGGGGCAGTGCAAGCTCTTTACGTCGTCGGATAAGAATGTTAGCACATCAGTTGGTTGGGAGTCGGTGGATTAGACATGCCAAACATTCGCTCGGGATGCCCGAGCATGCCTCTTCCTTGCCAACTGTGAGTCCCCTCCGCCCGAGGTTCCTCCAGAGATCATGTTGATTTGCCCGAGTGGTTGAGGTTGCTCGGGGATTCGGGCATCCGGCCTAGGTCGTCTGTCTGCCGCGATAAACTCGACCAGATGGCCCTGTTTAATCAGCCTTTTAATGGCCATCTTGAGCTTAAAGCAGTCTTCTGTGTCGTGACCATGGTCCTTCTGATACCGGCAATATTTATCTCAATTTCTCTTCCCGAGAGGGATTGCACTACTGGTCCGGGAATGATGAGCGTAGCCAGGCTACTAGCAATATTTATTCAACGGTAGCCATGACTTCATGTATAGGCCAGGAAAGGGGCGTAAAAGTAACTAGAGCCTGTTCCTGACCACCCTTTTGCTGATCTAGCTTCGACTTCTTCCCCAAGCCATTCTTAGAACCATCACACTCCCCTTTGGCCCTTGGGGACTCATCTCTTGCAAGGCTAGCACGCTTAGCTTTCAGGGACTCCTCTGTGTCAATGTACTTTCTTAAACTTTTCAAGAGCTCAACCAAAGTGGCTGGTCGATTGTTGTGAAACAACATTGCGACTTTGGTGTGTTGTACTCCCAAGCAGAAGGCCATAATCGCGACCATTTTGTTCATGTTGCGAATCTGCAGTCTTTGCTGATTAAAATGGTCGACGTAATCTTGTAGGGAATCCACCTTATGTTGCTTGACAGTCAGTAATTGAGTGTCCATCTATGACCGGTCGAGCAATTCCCATAAACTATCCGATGAAGAGCTTACTGAGTGACTTTAAGTCGCTGATCGTTCGGGGTTTAAGGGTGTGGAACCACTGTGCTACCGCCCCTTTGAGAGTACTGGGAAAGGCAAGGCACAGTAGTTCATCAGCAATTATAACCTGCTCTATTTGGGCCTTATAAGTCCGGATATGGTCCACTGGGCTTCTCGAGCCATCATAAGAATCAGGGTACAGTGACTTAAACTTTTGTAGGATTGGGAATCCCGTGACCCAGATAGTGAAAGGCGATTCCGTTTCTGTGTTGGTGTGATCATGGCGTGCTTTACGGCTCAGTTTTTCAATCTGCTTCTGCAGGTCCTCAATCTGGGCCTTGATGTCCGTCAAACTAGTCTTTTACTCCGTGTCCAAATGGTACGTTATGTCGGACGATGAGGCCTCTTCCTCGAAGCATGATGTCCTCAGGGATAGGGCCCAGCTTCGGCTTCAGGTAATCATATGCCTAAGTTCCTCGCGGCTCTTGGCTAAGGGGTCCTTGGCTGAGTCCCGAGTAGCCCGATCATTCCCTTCCCCTTTGGTAGCATGCCCATTGTTGATGATTTCTCTGGCATCCTCCACTCGACGTCGATTGGCCCAGGAGTGTCACCAGGTCCGCTTGGGAGCCTGGCTACGCTCATCATTCCCAGACCGACCCAGGTCTGGTAGAGATATAGGCTCAGTGTGGGCGCACCTTTGGATCTGTACAGGCTCTCGGTCAGGCACGTCCTTCTCAGGCTGTTCCTCTATTTGAGGGAGTTTTTCCCAGCGGGCCAGCAATGCTTTGATGTACTCTTGAGTTTTTCGCTGGCCATCCAAGAGCTGCACGAGGGCCGTGGTAACCTGCTCAGAGGTCATGGAAGCGGTCGGTTGCCCGGCTTGCGAATTCATCTGACCTTCTAGAGCAGCACTCTTCTTACCCTTCGGCGGCATGTTTGTCAGTCAAAAATTTTTGTCGAAAAGCTTGTCGATTCCCACAGACGGTGCCAAGTTGATGATTCCAAAATCTGGGTAAGAGAGAGATTTAGAGATAGATGTACACCAAAGGATTATATGTGGTTCGGCCCCGTTAATGAGGTGACCTATGTCCACGTGTGCATCGGTGCGCTTTCACTAACGATCACAGGTGCTTTTGGTGAGCCAACAAAGTGGGCGACACTACCAGTAGCCGGCCGGGTGTATGCGTAACAGTGATATATTTTGCTATTCTCTAGGTTAAGAATGCGATCCCCCTTTATGGGGGTGGGTGGCCTCTTTTATAGTTGCAAGAGACCACCCGCACAAGGTAACTATCAGATTAGGAGGCCTAATCTAATTGCAAGTTGATGAGCATGAATCATGGGATGTTTCCTAAGTGGTTTAGGAAACATCTTCTTCTTTCCATTAGTCTTCTGATTAAGTTAGGAAACTGCTGGAACTGTTCAGCGTGAGTCACGAGGTCAGACCCGGGCTGCACCCATCTTGGTCTATCAGCATTACGTACTCCCGAGCCATATCAACAGATTGAGCGTTTCTGGGCGGGACACCCCGGGATGGTCCAATAACATGTCCCCATCCCAAGTGACTTGGCATTCTGCTACTGACGTTGCAATTTGACTTTGACTTGATATTTTTGGACCTATCATTTTCTAAATGACCATTTTTCCCTTGAACTATTTTGTTACAATAAGGTTCTTTTAAGATGTCTAATCCATACTTTTATTACTAATTGGAGTATTTCAAATAAAAAAAATTTTAAATGCTTTTAAAACATCATGAGTAAACTGAAACAAGTCATTGTCAATGGGAAGTTGGAGTATGATAAGTATTACGATACTGAACAAGAGCGGTTATGGAAATGGATAAGTAAAGTGACTTTAGGTAAGTCAAGTTAGAAGGATGAAAATATCAATTGGGAAGATGAAGCTTCGAGGAGTAAGTGAGAAGGAATGGTAAGAGTGTGATGAAGACTTGGTAGCACGTGGAGTACATGACTTGACATGATCGTAGGAAGGTAAAGCGATTAAAGGATAATGGTGGATACAATGGAAAGCTATCATAGTTGTCCTGGATTCCAACAAGGTTGGAGGATTTTGGGAATGTCAGATTTCATCCCTAAGAAAATTTTAAAATATTTAAAATATTTTAAAACCTAACTTTTGTTTAAATGAGAAAAGTGGTATTGAATACTTATGATAAGGTATCAAGTAGAGTTTGGAAGACGAGTATCGTGGAAGGATATGGTGTGCTTAGTGCTTGGGACACAATAGTGTTTGTCAAACGAATGAGTTCTATATGAGCAGATTATGAACATGGAAATTTTTAAGTTAGGGGTTAGTGAAATGTTGTACACTTAGACATAGTAAGGTAGAGGTAGTGCCACTAAACGAGTTGACTTGAGTATCATTTTAAAGGGAACTTGATCTTGGTTTAAGTATTGGAGTATTCCGAGGTTATGAATGATTTGGAGTTGATAGGGTATTTATTGAACACAGTGAGACTATGATACTTGATTGGGAAAATCAAATTACTGAGTTATCTTTAGATGGTTATGAAAATAGTATGAATACTTGAGCAATAGGTTCTTCGAGAGCAATGAATTTGAGATCAGAATAGCAAAGATAAAGGATTAGAGGATCTAAATTGGAGTTAAGTCAGGCTGACTAGAGTTATGAAATATTAAACGATTAAATAAGGTATAGTGCCTTGAGATATTATACGAAGAGTATATGATTAGTGTAAAGGGTTGTCAGGAACTTAGTAAGAGTTGAGATACATGAGTACGATTGGTATAAGCTTATGTAAAGGTGAAAGTAAAATGCAAGAGACTCATGGAGTCATATAACTACGTAAATGGTAGTGAATCTACCTGGACTAATAGTCTAAAAAATAGTAGACAAGTAGGGTATATATGAGATGAGAATGGATTACATTAAAATTGAGATCTCCAACAAAAAAGTAATTGACTCAGGGTGTGTGTACACTACGTGTATAAGAATGGATTGTGAATGGTCAAAGGTTTGAGACAGGAACAAGGTATGTTCGGAGTTTGGGAATGCGTTATGATGAACACTGTGGTACATGCATGATTGACTAAGTCAATTTTGGTTCACAATGTTATTTGTTACGATGGATATTGAAGTAATTATGTTGTAAAAGAGATAAAAGTGTTATGTGAGATTTTAAAACAATTTGTTTTAAAAACATGAATGAGAAATGTATTTGACTTTGTTAAAAGTTTTAAATCAAAATTTTAAGGTATAATCTTCTATGTTAATCTACAGTAGTTTGAGTACAGAATTAGAGAAATAAATGACAAGTGTGTTTAACAATTAGGGACATCAGGTGGGCTCGAAGATGTAGAATGATATGAAATTGTCAGTTAGGAATCTGGATAGTATCTTACGAGGCATGTATGATTGAAAGTATAATACGAGGTTCGATTAAACAGAAATGGAATTTTATAAGGAATGAAAGTCGTTTGAAAACGTATTATCGTTCTACAAGTATTCCGCATTTAGCAGGATAAGGGATTGAATCTATGATATATGAAATAGTTGGTTGAGGCGTTGACTTATCAACATAGTATATATGTATAATAGTACTGAGTTTTGGTTCACTTTGAGATGAAGAATCGTGTATGGTTATTAACCAGTTGAGACGTGTTGTAAATGACTTTTAGTCGAAAAGAAAGATGGGTGAAAGTGAGATGAATTATTTCTTTTGTTTTGGGTTTTGTGATGACACTTTTGAGTTTCAAAAAAGATATATGACAAGTACAATGAAAGTATACGTAAGTTGATGTCGTGACGTCACAATGGGATTGAATGTCAGGTTTGACTATTAAGTATGATCTACTCAGGTATTGATGTCCTTACTTATCGAGGTGCTTTGATGTATTACTAGAATGTGGTTTGAATCTTCAATCGGATTGAGGCGGGGTCTCTGAGGATTAATTTTCCTTCAGACCTTGAGGATTTATTTTTCTCGTGAGATTGTGATATCTCAGTAGAGATGTGTAGTTTGTAATAAGCCAAAAGTTGGAAGTGCATTTAAGAAGTCGTTCCGATTTTGTGAAATGGTAAAAGTTTGGGGACAACTTCTTTTTGGAGGGGAGGGTTTCACACCCGTCTCGGGAAAATACATTCTTTTTAAAGGCATAAGCGATTTTTTGGAAATTATTAATGTTGATTAATAATTGAGATGGAGTTGACCGTGGGTCAACGGTGAGTGTCAATCGAGGACACGGGAACATGAAAAATCATGAGGCATTGGATTGACTAAATGACATTTATATGATTTCAATGTTATTTGACATATCTGGTAAATTGTGAATAGTAATTTTACTTGTGTAGTGTACTTTTCTGGTAGTTGGATCTTGTTAAAGATCATTTTGAACGAATTAGAGTTAATCCATGTAATACGCTACATAAAAGGTTGGTTGCCTAGAAATTCCATGAAAATAGTTTTCAGAACGTAATTACAGTGACAAACGGAACTTAGTCGGAAACTTTTATAATTTATAGTTTTCACTTGTGAAGCAATGAATTAGACGTGTAAGACGTTTCGAGGGATAATTAGAAGTTTTTAAAAACTCGTGGGGAGCTAATGTAATTTCTGAGAATGATGTCTATATATAGCAAGCCCAAGATATTTTCATTTGACAATTTTCTGGAAACCTAAATCAAGAGAGGTGATTTTTCTTAGAGCTTCTTGATGCAAATTGATAGACTTCTACCCGTTTGTTTTTCAGCAAATTTCATATTTGAATTCCGCGAGGTAAGGGCTACGTTTTGATAATCATTAGGCCATGTTTGGCTAAGTGTCACAAAAATTCTAATTCTAGAAATTTGGGGAAAACGCATGTAAACTTTTTGGTTTTGCGTAGGATCGAAGACTCAACATTTAATTGGGCTTCTAGTCGTTCCCTTCAAGTTATACGATGATAGCTCGAGGTATGAATTTCTAACCTATAAGATATAGGGAAATTACATATTTTGATTTTCGACGACGAAATTAAGATTCAGGCAAAATCTATGTGTTAATCTTAGGCCCGTTAATTATGCATGCGCTTAAATGTGAAAAGAATGTCTAAATTGTATGTGAGCACGTTAAGTGATTATGTGGGTCAAAGGGGGGGACTTATACAAATTCATGCTAGAGTAAGCTTCTCGATGTTTGAGATAGTATTGACGGCTACTGTGCATGGTTTAACACTTGGACTTGCCAGGGCACTTGAGATGCAATGGTTGTAGACTTGGACTAGCCATTGGCATCACGGCTTAAGACTTGAACTTGCCACCACCAGATGAATTCGTGTTTTTCTCCCTAGAGACTATTTGATGTGAATTATGAGATTAAAGCATAATTTGTTATATATGCATATATTAGAAATTGTGCACTCAGCATATAACTGAGCAATTGAGATTTACTCCATTGTAGGTAAGAAGTCAGCTATGAAGAAAGGAAAGTTGGAATGTGAGGGATGAGGCTGTTGGGATCATTCGGAGGAATTGGGGTATAGATTCTTGTAACCGAATCATAGAAGCTTTGGATTATTATTGGGTCGATGTAATATTCTTTTGAAAATCTTTTTAAGTTGGTTGGAAGCGACTCGGAACTCTTGAGTTCACATCTTGATGTTTAACAAGTTGAATTTCATGTTTTATGGATTTGTTGTAGCACTTATGAGATTTGATCCAATCGGACCCTTGACTTAATTAGTTAACGTTTTCCAAACTTAGGCAAGTTGTTATACTTGTCCTTAAAACTTTGGTAAAGGTTGAAAGGATTGGAATATGTTTGAAGTGTTGCAATGTGTGAAGGTTGGGTGATGTTTTAGCAAAATTTTGCTACTAGAAGGAATTCTGCTAAAGGGTCATTTGACTGGTCGAAGGGGGGTCGTTCGACCGGTTGAAATGACTGATCGGCGACGAATAGTTGCGGTTTATAGTCCTAAAAACACGCTTTGTTAGCCCATTTTATGTAGTTATTAAGTGATTTTTAATAGGTATTCTATATTTTGTAGATTTTGGAGCTTTTATATGACAATGCACAAAAATCCAACGATTAGTGGCTTTGGAAGTCATTCTGGGCTTAAAAGATGATTCCGGTGAAGGATGAATGCAGTAACAGCCTCGGAAAATTGCATTTTTGACAAGTAATACTTCAGATTTGAGAAATTTCTCCAGAGATATAAAATGTAGATCTTCGAGTTACGGACGCATAGCCGCAAACGGTGAGTAAATACGAGGTCCGAGTCAAAAGTTATCGCAATTCTACAAAAGTCGCGCAGAGCAGCGAAAAATCTGAGAAAATTCTGCAAAATGCCCAGGTCGCTGGAGCGACCCGCGCGCGCGACCCGCTCATGAGACCCGCGCGAGCGGCCTGTTGAAAAAGTCAAATTCGCGTATTTCGAGGTCCTGAAGAGCCCTGTGCAATCCGAATTGGTTAAATACGTCCAGAAACGTAAAAACAGTTGTTTTAGTGCGATTTGGCTTAGGAAAGCTTCCTAAATCATTCCAAACTCTAGATAAATCCTATTCTAAATCAAATTTAAGTGGAGATATCATTACACAACATTATACACAGCCATATACACATATACTTTCAGCCATTGAAGGGAGGAAAGTAAGGAGAAGAAGAAGAAGACCAAGGATTCCCATGGCCTCCTCCATCAACCTCTTGCTATTCATCAATTCTATGGCCAACTAAACCTAGATCTAGGGTTTCAATGAAACCCTAGCGAAGTAATAGGGTTTTATTTATGTTTTTATTTTAGATTTATTATGTATGGATGATGATTACATGTTTAGAGGATTTTTATAAATAAATCGTACTTTTATTGATTAAATCATTACTTTCAAAGTTTATTCTTGTCTTAGATCTATTTTGATTGTGATGTGCTCAATGATCTATATGTGCTGTGCTTGTATAGATTATTTACATGTAATGGTGCTTTATTGAATTGTGCTATCAAGTATCCTAATAGTCCATGCCTAGATTAGACGGATTATACCACAACCCTAGTTTAGTGTGGGATAATTCGTGCTAACCAAAGATGGAATATGTTGGTGCTTGAACCATAGTTATTTTCTTGACGGAGGAATTGGGCTTGTAGCTACAATTCCCCATTATCATCCAACTTAATATTCTAGTTGAATGCATAAATATTCCTATTATGAAGCTAGTGGTGGATTTGCAATCCTAGGTTCACTTTAAATATCATTAAAAATAACTATTTTAATTGCTTTCATAGTTTAGATTTATTTTATTGTTCGGAGTTTAATTAAATTCAAAAATCGAAATCTGTTTTCATAATTAATTAAATTTAGGTTTTAAAATTAAAGCACTGTAGTATTTCAATCTCTGTGGGTTCGACCTTTACTTTCACTACTACAAATCCTTAGAAAAGTAAAGTACACTTTTTACATCTTGATATTGACAACATCAATTTTTGGCGCCGTTGCCGGGGATTGCATTACTACCTTTAGTTTTAGAATCTTAGTTTAGTTAATTCGTAAATATTAGATTAGGTTTTCGTTTTCTTATTTTTCGTTTTATTTTGAGTTACTAACTTTTCTTTTTATTTTGTAATTTTTTTAGGTACTCAAAATTCTAGCGTTTCCGAGTGGATTAGCTAATCACATCAAAGGAGCTTATGCAAATCAATAAAATAAAGAAAAAAAAACAAAATTTCAAGTAAATTGCTTCTTGTGAAACTCGCTTTAAACCACTATAAGTCAGGGCGCTGTGACGCACTATTTGCATTAGTTTTGGGTTAATTGCACTGCATTAGCTAGGAAACTCGGGGCACTGGGCTTGACGCGGTCATTGCATTACAGGATAATATTCATGCATCACAGTAGTTGAGTGCTTGTTATCTTAGTTGCGTGATTGCTATTTGTTTTTTTTAGAGTCAGTTTTTGTTTTTAGTTTGCTTTCTTTTTAAGTTTATGTTTGGTACACGTTCAAATAAACCTGAATTACATTTTATCGACCTTGAACTTGAACGTACTTTAAGAGTTAGTAAGTCCGCAAACCAAGCTTCTAGAGCTAGGTTGCAAGACGACGAATCAACGTTGATTCCATCGTCGTTGTTTGAGGCCGAAATTCAAAGCACACGTAAATGTTTAAGAAAAACTCAAACTTTTAACATAGAACCTATTCCAATGGCCGACATTGGAAATAACGAAAACAACCAAAATAACAACGGAAATAATATGAATAATCTTAATATACCGCCACCTCCTCCGCTTAAAGATTATTTTATTCCTACGACTTACACGCCACAGGCTGGTATCGAATTACCAGAGGCGACGGCATCTCACTTTGAGATAAAGTCGTCTACCATCTCGCTACTTCCTTCTTTCCATGGCCGTTTAAATGAAGATCCATATCAACACTTAGGGGATTTCCAAGATATATGCTCTACATTAAAAATCCAAAATTTCACTGATGATGAATTAAAACTGCGTCTCTTCCCATTCTCTTTAAAGGATAAAGCGAAGTATTGGCTTCAGTCACTTGAGCCAAACACAATTAAATCATGGGAAGCCTTACACAACGCATTTTTACAAAAGTTTTTCCCAATCACAAGAACTAATCAAATAAGAAAATTGATAACAAATTTTGTGATGCAAGATGGGGAAACACTTTATGACACATGGGAGAAATTTAAAGAATTATTACGTTCCTGCCCACATCATCAGGTTCATAAGTGGCAGTTGGTACAGGTCTTTTACGAGGGACTTATTCCCTCGGTCCGTAATACCGTCGATGCCGTTTGTGCGGGTACCTTCCTACACAAAAGCGCCGATGAGGCTTGGAAAATATTTGAAACTTTGAGTGAGAATTCGATGCATCAGGCTGTGTCGGTACGTTCTGAGTACCTTCAACCCAAGCGAGAGGTAAAGTTTGAGTCAAGTCAATCAATTGAAATACAAGAATTAAATAGAAAACTTGACCAACTTATGAGGATGGGAATTAGGTCCACTCCACCTTCTTCAGAAGTATGTGCAATATGTTCCGATCCTTCACATTCTATACTTTCATGTCCATCGGCAAGTCAATTTCCGGAATTCATGGAACAACACATTAATTCTATTCAACAATACCCACGAAATAATTATAATTCAACTACTAATAATCCGGACGCGCTATGGAGAAACCATCCGAACTTCTCGTGGAAAAATAATAATAATAATCCTAATGAGGCAACTAATTTTCCAAATGCGTATCGACCTCAGTTTCAATCTAATCAATACCAACAACCACCTCCTAATTCGAATCCTTCAAGGGGTAATGCTTTTGAGGAAAAGGTGTTGGCGTCCCTTAAGACTATTGAAACGCAAGTACAGGCACAAGCACAAATAGTGCACTCACACACACAATCCATTGCGAAGCTTGAATCCCAAATGGGACAACTAACTACTGTAGTGAGTCGTAGAAATGAGGGGACGTTGCCTAGTCAAACAATTCAAAACCCTAAGGGACAGTACGAGGTTAAGGGGTCGAATGAGCAAGTAAACACCGTCTTAACTAGGTTGACTACACGAGAAGAAGAGGTGATAGAAATTCCGAATGAGAGTGTGATAGATATGAACATCAACTCTAATACAAAGAAGGGTGAGGATGCGAGCCAAAATAAGAAAGGAAAAGAAACGGCTCTGACTAATCATATACCGAAGTTACCCTTTCCACCTAACGTTAATGAACCGTCAAATTTTCCAAAGAAAGGGTCAAAGGTTGAAGATATACTCGAGGTATTTAAACAAGTTAAAATCAATATTCCATTCCTCGATGCTATTAAACAAATTCCCGCTTACGCTAAATGTCTAAAAGACCTATGCACTCAAAAACGTAAATTGCGTAGTCATACTCCAAAAAAGGTCTTCCTCACAGAAAAAGTAAGTTCTATTTTTCAACACTCACCTTCAAAGTATAAGGATCCTGGTACGCCAACTATTTCATGTGTCATAGGTGACACTACCATCCATAGGGCTCTCCTTGACTTAGGAGCTAGTGTTAACCTCTTACCTTATCACGTCTATAAACAATTAGGACTAGGTGAACTTAAGCCTACGGCTGCTACTATTCAATTAGCGGATCGTTCCGTCAAAGTACCTAGAGGAATCATCGAGGACGTCTTAGTTAAAGTTGATCAATATTTTTATCCTGTTGATTTTATGGTCCTTGATACCGAACCTGTCCTAGATGCTAGAAAGCACACCCCAATTATTCTTGGTCGTCCATTCTTAGCCACCGCTAATGCACGTGTCAATTGTCGAACGGGGGTGATGAAGGTGTCATTCGGGAACTTGAACTTAAAATTAAACGTGTTTAACGCTGTTGATCAACCTCCCAAAGACGATGATTATCTATGTATAGAGGGTAGAGAGGTTATACGACACATTGAACCTACTAATGCACTACACATGAGTGAGGAGAATAATATAGTGAGTAATGAGTGGATGGATTTGGATTAACCATACCCTAATGAGGAATTTACTCGGAAGGTGAAAAATCGACTTGAAGATAATAAGGATGATCCATTAAATGAACTAATCCAAAACGACATTCTTTCGACTTACCACCGGAGTCTCCCTGATATCCTTGGGGGTACACAGTCCGATTTACGGCCCCCATGAGTTTTGAGCTAGCTTGGTCTAGCTAAAGACGTAAAAGACAGCGCTTCTTGGGAGGCAACCCAAGCTTTATTTCGTCCGTTTCTCTTGTTTTTGGTTCTTTTTGAGTCAGTTTTGGTCATTCTGAACAGGTTTGGGGATCGGAGTAAAATTATTTTGCATTTGTTTACATTTAAATAAAGAAAAAGAGAAAAAGAACAAAGTCGCGCGCGCGACCCTCTCGTGCGACATGTCGCTCGCGCGGACCGCTCGCGCGAGATTCTCCCATAGGCAAAATTTTTCAAGTTTTTTTTATGATATATAGCCTCAGTATCACCTCGCGCCACAATTCGCGCGCGCGAGGGGTTCGCTCGAGCGGCCCGCTCGCGCGATCTGGGGACTTAGGAATTTTTCTTTTATAAAACATAAAACAAGCTTCTGCTTAAACTCGCGGAAGGATTCGCGCGCGCGAGGTTGGGTTTTCTGGTTTTTCTCTTTTGTTCTCTCCCCTCCTCTCTCCATACCTGGTCAGTGGTTTTTATACTTTCTGTTTGTTCTTTTAGCCCTGTTTAGGTTCGTCTGTTTTGTTTTTATAAGCTCTGTTTGTTTCTTTTAGTTTTGTTAAGTCTCTTGATTGTAGTTTAGATTCTATTATTTTATGTATTAAAAAAAATTTCTATCTAAAAAAAAAAATCAAAATATATATATATATATATTAGCTGTTATTGTTATTATTCTGTTCTTTTATTCTCTATTGTTAAGAAGTAACAGGTAACATTGAACTTTATTGCCATATTCATTTGTGTTCACCTGTTCTATGCTTGTCAAGATTGAGGTATTATCGTTCCTTCTCTACATACTTTCCTTTCTTTTGTTTTATTGTTTCATTGGGGACAATGAAAGGTTTAGGTTTGGGGGTATGCACACGCATGCACATTATACTGCATTTTTTCCAAAATTTTTCAATACTTGTGCTTAAATAAACGATAATTACCGACCTTTTTGCAATTTAATCGGATACTTCTTAGTATGTAACGTGATTTATTATAGAATGGTAAACAAGAGAAAATGTGATTAAATATTTGCTGAAGTCATGATGTAATGATTTAGGTCATGTATCGTTTGAATCGTAGTTTTATATCATAGATTTGCACACAAACCTATGCACTGCATGTAGTCACTTGAATACATGTCTGATGTGAACTATAATATAATTCGAATTTCTAGATAACACAAGGTGGAGACTAGACCCGGTGAGCTTTTGAGCCTATCTTTTCTTTTTAGAGGGTTATAAATACATCTTGTGTTTGTCGAGTTTCATTGAAATAGCGCATTAACTCGTTGTTTAGTCTCATTTTTCTTGTTTTGGTTGATAGTCAAGTTAAAATATTTGTTACCATGCTAAATAATCTTCCGTTGTAAACATTGAAGAACTGTATGACCATAGGACATGATTTTAGGCCTTCTTTGTTTACTACCGACCGATAAATGATAAATTTCCTTAGTTCGCCCTTTGAGCCATTAAAATGCCATTTTTCTTTAATTACCATTATCCTGTTTTTGCTCCAATTTGGCCAACTTGGAGTTCACCCCTGAAAGATTGATCAACTTTTAGTAGGTGTTAAGGCGATGTGTGATTGAGAAGAAGAAGAAAATAAGATGATGTTTGGGGTGGTTGCCTTGTTACTTATTGAATATTCGTTTCAAAAACAACAAGGAGGAAAAGAATAGAAGAAAAGAAAAGAAAACAAAAGAAAAAAAGAATAAGGTGAAAAAAAAAAGAAAAAAAAAACAGAAGGAGAAAAAATTGAAAGGAATGAAAAGAATAGAATGAAAAGATGAAGTTGGTAGAAGAGACGAATGAAATAATTCGAACATGCCTTACAGTGCCATTCTAAAACTACCTAATGAATCATTTATATCCTTTTTCATTACCCGAGCTACATTACAACCGTTAAAAAGTCCTATTTGATCCTAGGAAACATGGTTTGGATATGAAAACGATGGGAGGGGGATTAAAACATGGTAATGATTAATTTCTCTTGACTGTTGGCGTCCTATCAATGAGACTACTGTTCTTTCGTGTCATGCGTCCTTTTCGAGTCATATGTGAGCATTTCTCGTTTTGAAAACATATTTCCTTTACTCACATATATTAGAAAAATTACACCTGTTTCTGAGTGTTTCATTTGAGAGTGTAATTAACATTGTGAGATTCGTAGTCGAGACATAGTTAAATGGTCATCCGAGTTACATTCCAAGTTCATGACATGCGCGTGTTTATTTAACTACCACATCACACACGTGCAATTTTATGAGAAACTCTATGGATTTATACGATGCATGTGCTTATGATTGTTTTTCATGATGTAGGTAGATGTTTGATTCCGTTTCTTCTTGTTTGTTATTCTATTTCAAATCATTGTTTTATAATGAGGAGTATTGAATGTTATGTTTTTTTTTTAATAAAATTTGTTTTAAAATTTACAAGTTAATAAAGATGGTTGTGGGTGACTTGTTGACGAGAACCCTCACGAGACTTCACTCGTCCGACTAGGGACACCTAGGGGTTTAAAAGGCTTGTTGCATATGCTAAATGCAATCGTGATCCATACGAAAATGTAGTATTTATAGTAGTAATTTTATTTTTTTGTTGTTCTTTTTGCTCGAGGACTAGCAAAGAGTAGGTTTGGGGATGTGATCGGCGACGAATAGTTGCCGTTTATAGTCCTAAAAATACGCTTTGTTAGCCAATTTCATGTAGTTATTAAGTGATTTTGAATAGGTATTCTATATTTTGTAGATTTTGGAGCTTTAATATGAAAATGCACAAAAATCCAACGATTAGTGGCTTTGGAAGTCATTCTGGGCTTAAAAGATGATTCCGGTGAAGGATGAATGCAGTAACAGCTTCGGAAAATTGCATTTTTGACAAGTAATACTTAAGATTTGAGAAATTTCTCCAGATATATAAAATGTAGATCTTCGAGTTACGGACGCGTGGCCACAAACGGTGAGTCAATACGAGGTCCGAGTCAAAAGTTATCACAATTCTACGAAAGTCGCATAGAGCAGCAAAAAATCTGAGAAAATTCTGGAAAATGCCTAGGTCGCTGGAGCGACCCGCGCGCGCGACCCGCTCGTGCGATCCGCGCGAGCGACCTGTTGAAAAAGTCAAATTCGCGTATTTCGAGGTCCTGAAGAGCCCTGTGCAATCCGAATTGGTTAAATACGTCCAGAAACGTAAAAACAGTTGTTTTAGTGCGATTTGGCTTCGGAAAGCTTCCTAAATCATTCCAAACTCTAGATAAATCCTATTCTAAATCAAATTTAAGTGGAGATATCATTACACAACATTATACACAACCATATACACATATACTTTCAGCCATTGAAGGGAGGAAAGTAAGGAGAAGAAGAAGAAGACCAAGGATTCCCATGGCCTCCTCCATCAACCTCTTGCTATTCATCAATTCTATGGCCAACTAAACCTAGATCTAGGGTTTCAATGAAACCCTAGCGAAGTAATAGGGTTTTATTTATGTTTTTATTTTAGATTTATTATGTATGGATGATGATTACATGTTTAGAGGATTTTTATAAATAAATCGTACTTTTATTGATTAAATCATTACTTTCAAAGTTTATTCTTGTCTTAGATCTATTTTGATTGTGATGTGCTCAATGATCTATATGTGCTGTGCTTGTATAGATTATTTACATGTAATGGTGCTTTATTGAATTGTGCTATCAAGTATCCGAATAGTCCATGCCTAGATTAGACGGATTATACCACAACCCTAGTTTAGTGTAGGATAATTCGTGCTAACCAAAGATGGAATATGTTGGTGCTTGAACCATAGTTATTTTCTTGACGGAGGAATTGGGCTTGTAGCTACAATTCCCCATTATCATCCAACTTAATATTCTAGTTGAATGCATAAATATTCCTATTATGAAGCTAGTGGTGGATTTGCAATCCTAGGTTCACTTTAAATATCATTAAAAATAACTATTTTAATTGCTTTCATAGTTTAGATTTATTTTATTGTTCGGAGTTTAATTAAATTCAAAAATTGAAATCTGTTTTCATAATTAATTAAATTTAGGTTTTAAAATTAAAGCACTGTAGCATTTCAATCTCTGTGGGTTCGACCTTTACTTTCACTACTACAAATCCTTAGAAAAGTAAAGTACACTTTTTACACCTTGATATTGACAACATCAATGACCCCTGCATGAAATCTTTTTCTACCCCTTCCAGAAATTATTAAAATGTTTTGATTGGTTCTTAGGGTACTTTTGGACCCTTTCAACATAAATTCACCCATTTCAAATTGTAATTACGTTTTCAATTTTATACGGATTTTACAACCCGAAGGGTATTGTTTCCCAAAGTTTTAAATATTCAAGATTGTTTTAAGTTCTTTTTCCACTGCTATAATCTTGTAATGAATTGGTTGAGCCTTGGTGGCGTGCCACGTATCCTATTTTCATATGTAGTGGGATGGGTCGTGACATAATGTAACACTTATATTTTCTTATTTGTAATCCTCAAATTTCTATATTTCCATTTGTAACACTCTCGATCATATATATATGATCTGTTTTCTCTATTCCTTATGGTTCAATATGATCTATATATGTTTGGATGTTTACGTGAGGCCTTGGGGAAGCCTTGCGGGAAAAACAACCCCGAGCGCCAGAGAATTTGGAGCGCTTGAGCCCCGAGCGCTCGAACCATTCGAGTGCTCGAACCATTCGAGCGCTCGAGTCATTTAAGAGTGAAATGATTCTTTTGCCCCTGGGTCTTGAAAAACTATAAATACCCCTCTTATCTTCAGCATTTTGTACGTCCTAACTCTATTTTACTAGAGAGCTTGTATTGAGAGAGATTCTTGAGAAATCATCCTCGTACAGCTTCCATACACTTGCATGGCCTCAAAATTCATCATCCACACCTTCAATACACCTCTAGACACCTACATTCCTCTGCATTGAATATTTGGGAGCTGATTATTCAAAGATCAAGAAGAAGGCCAAAGCTTAACAACTCAAGAGCAAGCATATTAAAGTTATGGCTCAACAACACATACAAATTTTCATCATCTAAGCTTGTGCGAGTGTGACATATCACCTAGACACCTGTAGAAATAGTATCTACATGAATTTACGACCATGCATGTGATCCATGAGTAGTTATAACTCTTGTATGTAAAGTAAAATGAAGAATCAAGCTAATTATTAGTAAAATGGTAGCTTTGATGATCATCCAAACATGTTTTAAACTTGTATGAGTATGGATTCTCATTTAGAATCCTGGAGATATAGTTTTTACAAGTTATTCTGGCTTACTTGTGCCTTTATAACTAATTTACGAACTTGCATGTGTGTTTTAAACCAGGAGTCTGCTTACTACCTAGGCCGACCGCTTGAGCTGGGCTGGAGCACTTGCACCCTAAGCACTCGAGATCCCTGAGTGCTAGGGTTCAGCAGTTTTTGAATTGTTACTTGTTTTATGTGGTTTGATCAAATTCTAATTGTTTTTTGTACGAACCTAAGATATTTAATCCATGAATTAGTACTTGCATGTCCACCAATCACACGGACACTGAGGATTAATTGCTAATTGATGACTCATGCTTATATGTACAACTTATGTGGTTACGTAGCTACTAGAATAAGACCTTGGAACTCTTATAACACGACGGCAACGACTTCCGTTCTTACGATAACTCTGATAGTGAGAATAAAATACGTGTAATAAAATTGGAACTTTCTAATAACCACGCGCTTTATCGAATTGTGCTACATACATCGACACTTGTACTTTTGTCTATCTTTTTATGAGTAAGCGTTATGACCGTGTCGTTGAACGTCATTATTTCGGTTGAGGTTGATGTCTCTTCGTATGAGTCAATATCGAGATTACAAAAATGAATCTGACTAGACATTATTGACATAGTTGGCTGCATTACTATATTGATGCTCCGAGAGCAATCAAGCGACTATTGTAGAACGTATAGTATTCTAATCACTCGGCTGTTAAAGCATGTAAGGACAGGTCTTTGACATTGAATATCTTGGTCAAGTCAGGTGTTAAGGCATGATACTATCTTGATGCACCAAGGGCGATTAAGCGTCTGCTGTAGCACGTATAGTACACTCATCAAGTGACCAATGTGGCATGTATGTTCTAAACCAACGGTTTATGCCGAGAATACAAAAAGGGGAAAGAGTTAACTTTAAATTGGGAAATGAGTACATTGTTGTCCATTCCTTCTATTATGAGTCTCGTTGAAGGTTTTTGAGATCGTTCCTTATCATGTTTTCTATGATCATAATTCTTGATTTCTCATAACAACGTAAATAAGCCGACTAATGAATAATGAACTTAAGTACTATTTTAGCTATTTCTAACAGAGCTTCATGAGACTTTATACTCACTCAGCTTGTACCACTGGACCTTCTATGTCCAGCTATGACAGATTTAGCAGGTAGCTCACAGCCCGAGAGCAACTACGGTGATGATGGTTAGGCCGTTGAAGGCTTTGTTGATGAAGTGTACTATGAGGAAGGCTATTCTAGAGAAGATTTCTATGGTGACCATTATGGCTTCGCAAGCTGAATACTGCACTACTAGTCTTCTTTTATCTTCCCTGCTTTATGATGTAATAATTAGTTGATCCTGGAGATTAGTGACAAGTGTTGTTATAATATTTATGATGTTTAATTATGTTTATTTTATTCGGGCCTGTAATATCTACTGCTATCTTATGACTATGTATTGTTTATACAGTACCGCTACGTTGAAATAGTTACATGCCATTATTATCATGTTTTGTTATCTTATTGATGAGGATAGTCAAATGACATCCAACCAGTCACGTGTCTACGGACCCATAAAGGAAATTTTTATTTTTCCTTATTTTTGTCTTACTCTGGGGCGTGATAGGGGTTTTTGGTATCAGAGCTCTAGGTTTAGACTCGTTCGTCGAATTGATGAGGACAGTCGAACGACATCCAACTAGTCATGTGTCTACGAACCCACAAAGGAAATTTTTATTTTTCCTTATTTTTGTCTTACTCTGGGGCGTGATAGGAATTTTTGGTATCAAAGCTCTAGGTGTAGACTCGTTCGTCGATTGTCCTACATATTTACATTTGTACACTAAGATTCCTTGCACTAGTACTGACTATAGTTCCGCTTTCAGGTCAGCATGGATCCAGTTTTTGTTGAGGATGCGTTGGATGGACATTTCTTATTTCCCGATTACTTACAGCTTGCTAATCAGGAGTTACACTTCCAGAGGGTTAGATCATAAGTACAACTTTTCATTAAGGATGACTTTTGGAGAGCTATGCATATCGATGGTGTTTAGGATTTGGACTTACACCGAGTACTTACTCTCTTACGAGTCAATCGAGAGATGGAGGCTATATTACGAGATATTTTGCATAATTAGGAGATTCTGGCCCGCGTCATGCATATGCCACCAGCTCATGCAGCCTAGCCGTTACCACTAGTACAACCAGTACCCCCAGCACCAGTTGTACCTGATCTAGAGTAGGATGATGATGACGATGCCGATCTTGAGGAGGACCCTATAGAAGAGGGTGATGATGGAGATGATGAGGAAGATGACAATGATGATGTAGAGCTCGGTGATCTTATCAAGGATGATATAGAAGGAGACCTTGAGGATGGAGTTGAACCAGAGTTAGTTTCAAAGGATGACCTAGTGGTGGGAGTAAAAAATGATGATCCCGAGGAGGAGCAGGTAGAGGAGGACCTTGATAACAAGCATGAGGAGATTATTCCCATAGCACCAGTATACCATGTTCAGCCTGTAGTGTAGCCGAATCCACTAGGAGGAGATGCAACTTGGGTAGAGGAGATGGACGATCACTTTGATGGCCCTAGGGTTGATGAGTTTGACTTTTGGTTAGATTGGGTGCCACCAAAGGAGATTGTTCTACCAGAGGATAAGGTTCTACCTATTTCATCGGATGAGGAGGACTTCTAGAGTCTTTTCCCTAGAGACTAGTTTTACTGATGACTATCTTTTGTAGGACTTAGGCCACCTCTTTTGTGTATATATTGTGTTTATGGTAGTGGTACTTTGTAGATTTGGTGTAGTTAGCAAGTTTGTTACCACACCACTTGTGGTTCTAGATGAGACCACCTTGTACATGTTTTTTGACTATTAGTATGCAAAATTGGTTTGCAAATTTCATGTCCATATTAATGTAAGAGTATTTTGGAACTTTGCTTTACTTACTAGCATTTTTAGTATACTAAATATCTAATTTGTGAAGTATTTCTCTTATGCACCTTATAGTGCAATCCACCTATTAATGGACTTTGAATTGATCCTTAGGTACTTGTGTTAATCCATTGGCATTCAGGTCCTAATGGCACCCGATACTAGAGGAGCAAGGAACCGTAATGGAGCAGGACCCGTTATTTTGATTCTGCCAAAGATTGATCCGACAGGACTTTTGGAATCCCTAGTGGGAAGAATTAAAAGAGCTAATGCTATAGTGGGGAATATGGAGAATCGAGGAAATAACAAAGGGAATAACCATTGTGCACATCATGCATAGACTGGAGATCGACTATTAGAAAGATTCCACACACTCCGCCCAAAAGGTTCGATAGATTGTGTGAACCATAGAAAGTAGAACAATGGATGAGAGAGATGTACCTAATCTTCGATACCATGGATTGCAACGAACAAGAGAAGCGCTGTTTGGCCACCTTTCAGCTTACGTTCGATGCTGCCGGATGGTAGAAGTCAGAGAAAGCCACAGTTGGAGTAGATGGGATCAAAGAATGACTTGGGCTGCATTCAAAGTGAAGTTCTTAGCCCAGTACTTTCTATTGGCTGAAAAGAATGCTAAGAAGAAGGAATTTTTGGAGTTAGTCCAAAGGAACCGTTCGGTCAGAGAATATATGACCCAATTGTAGCACTTGTCTCGTTTTGCATTGCATATGGTTGACACACCGGATAGGAAGAATAAGCAACACTATCAAGGTCTTGCCCTTTATATTCAAGGAGTGGGAATAGTCTACCTACACTAATCTTTTACGTCCCTAGCAGACCTTGTAATCTCTATGGAGAGTGCCAAACGAGCTGAGCAGAGTGAAATTGTTGGTAGACCACCGCATAGACCTTGTCCAAGATCGAGACCACCATTTCCATACCAAGGAAACAAACACACATGGATAGGTGAAAGGAAGCCCTACCCAGCACACCCCCCCCCAATGCAGGTAGGTCAACCAGCAGCACCACGACCACCGTCGGTTCAAAATAAAGCAACTGCCCCAGCAGGAAGGAATGTTGCACCCCCAGTTCCCCCGCGAGCCGATGATGGGAATTGTTTTAATTGTGGAACCCCAAGGCATTTAGCCAAGGACTATCGCACACTGAAGACTTTCAATTGGAAAGAGATCATATGCTACAACTGTGGTAAGCTAGGCCACTTGAGCCAAGACTATAAAGCACCCCGTCAAGGATACTATGGACCTACAGCTCAAGGCCATACCGCCCAGACCCATTTAAATGCAATTATCCTAGAAGTAGTTGGATTGAGGATGAGGCTTAGAACTTGGAAGGTACGCTCATGCTCTTCAGTAATAGAGTTAAAGGCTTATTTGATACTAGTGTATTAAATTCGTTCATTGCTAGTAGAACTGTTCAAGATTGACCTTTTCGTAGCCTTGAATGTCGTATCACTGTTGAGAGAATCTGTCAGGTTGGGTAAAGTATGTAAGGATTGCCCTGTTAACCTAGAGGACAGAGACCTTCTAGTAAACATAGTAGTATTATTGTTGAGAGAGTGACATTATCTTAGGAATTAACTGGTTGACTAAGTACCATGCCAAATTGGACGGTGTTAGTAAGTTGATTACCTTTGCATTTCCTGGAAGCCCTTTAGCTTTTAGTGCAATCCATCGAGTGATACGTTTCTCACAAGTCGCTTAGCTACCATCAAGGGCACAAGTCTAGAGATTATAGTCATAGAGATTCCAGTGGTGCAAAAATTCGAGGATGTATTTAGGGATATCTTAGGGTTACCACCCAAGTGAGAGAAAGATTTTTGCATAGAATTGTTACCTAGAATGACCCCGATATCCAAGACTCTGTATCGATTGGCACCGAGTGAAATGTAAGAACTGAAGAAGCTAAGTACAAGAATAAGAAGATTTGGGTTTTGTTCAACCTAGCATGACATCGTGGGGAGCACCAGTGTTGTTTGTGAAGAAGAAATACAGATCGCTTCGACTCTGCATAGATTATAGGGAGTTGAACAAAGTAACCATCAAGAAAAAGTATCCAGTGCCGAGGATCGATGATTTGTTCAGCTTCAAGGAGTGACAACGTTTTCGAAGATCGATTTGAGACCAAGATACCATCAGTTGTTGGTCAGAATGGAGGATCTACTGAAAACTGTGTTTAGAACCAGATATGGTCATTACGATTTTCTTGTGATGCTATTTGGAATGACCAATGCTCTAGCAGTGTTCATGGATTTGATGAATAGGGTATTCAGACCCTACCTAGATCAAATAATTATCGTCTTTATCGATAATATTCTAATTAATTCCAAAACCAAAGAAAAACACGAGAAATATATGCAGATTGCATTATAGATGCTTAGAGATAATAATTTGTACGCAAAATTTAGCAAGTACACATTTGGCTCGAGGAAGTCAAGTTTTTGGGACACCCAGTCTCTCGAGATGGAATTTCCATGGATACTTTGAATGCTGACGCTGTATTAGATTAGAAAAGACCGAGTAGTACCTCAGAAGTTAGGAATTTTCTTGGCTTAACTGGTTATTATTAGAGATTTGTAGAGCTTCTACAAGATTGCAGCCCCATTAATTGGTCTTACTAAGAATAATATGAAGTTGAGTGGAAGGATAAGAACGAACGCGCATTCCATGAGTTAAATGATAGATTGAGTTCAGCGCTAGTGCTTGTAATTCTGAAGAGCAACGAAAGATACACCATCTACAATGATGCTTCGTACCAAGGGTTAGGGTGTGTGCTTATGCAAGATAGGAAAGTTATAGCGTATGGATCATAACAGTTGAAGCCTCATGAGGTGAACTATTCTACGCACGATCTTGAGTTAGCTGTAATTGTTTTTGCCCTAAAATTCTGGACACATAGCCTCTTTGGAAAACAATTCAATTTATTTTCGAACCATAAGAGCTTGAGGTACTTGTTTTCACCAAAAGATTTGAATATGAGGTAGAGAAGGTGGATGGAGCTATTAAAAGATTACGACTTTACTTTGCAGTACCATCCCGGTAAGGCAAATGTAGTCGCAGACGCACTAAGCCAAAAACCTTACGGCATAGTTGCTTCCCTTATGATTCAGGAATGGAAAGCATTGGAGATTATAGCAGAATTCAATCTTCAACCCGCATAGTCAGAGGAGGGATGACACTTTGGGTGTCTAATGGTTCAGCTGACACTTATTGGTCATGTTTTAGGAGCTCAGCAAAAGGATGAGGAATTGAAGGAGCAGTTCGCCAAAGTTTCAAAAAAGGAACTAGAAGGGTGGAGTACTAGACTAGATGGAGGATTCATATACCGAGGTTGACTTGTCGTGCTCAATGTGGAAAAGCTCATTTTGGATGAGGCACACAAGTCTAGATTGACCGTCCACCCAGGAGGAACAAAAATGTATAAGGATCTAAAGAGAAATTTTTGGTGGGAAGGCATGAAGAGAGAAGTTGCTGAGCATGTGTCCAAGTGCTTCACGTGTCAGCAAGTAAGGCAGAGCACCAGAAATTATATGGACTCCTACAACCATTACAGATTCTAAAATGGAAGTGGGAGCATGTCACAATGGACTTCGTGGTTAGCTTGTCAAGATCGCAGCAAGGTCACGATGCCATTTGGGTGATAGTAGATTGGTTAACAAAGTCTGCTCATTTCATTGCCCATAGCATGACTTATTTGGTGGAGAAGTTAAGTCAGATGTACATCCAGCACGTGGTTCAACTTCACGGTATTCCAGTCTTGATAGTGTCAGATCGTGACTCGAGGTTCACCTCAAGATTTTGGGAGAGTCTGCAAGCAGCCTTAGAGACTTCTTTAAAGCTGAGCTCTACTTTTCATCCACAAACTGATGGGCAGATTGAGTGAACAAACCAAGTTATGGAAGATATGCTCAGAGCATACGTCATTGCCTTATTGCCTTCGAGAGTTCATGGGAGACCTACTTGCCCTTGATTGAGTTCGCATATAACAACAGTTATCACTCGAACATAAGAATGGAACTATTTGAGGCATTGTATGGGAGACCGTGTCGTTCACCACTATGTTGGGCCAAAGACAGAAATGGCAAACTTATTGGACTGGATATGGTTTGAGAAATAAGTGAGAAGATCAATATCGTCTGAGATAAGATAAAAGCTTCCCAGAGCATACAGAAGAACTATGCAGATAAACATCGGAAGGACATGGAGTTCAGTGTGGGAGATCAGGTGTTTCTCAAAGTATCTCTATTTACGAGGTGTAGTCAGATTTGGAAGGAAAAAAGGAAAGCTATTGCCTCATTATATTGGACCTTTTGAGATCCTTGATCATGTGGTCAAGGTTGCATATCGACTCGCACTAACACCAAGAATGTTCGAAGTACACAATGCCTTTCACATAAGCAGGCTAAGGAAGTATGTTCACGGTTCAGCACCAATGAATGACTTCAAGGATATCGAGGTGAATGATAATGTGTCTTGTCTAGAGAGAACATTGCGTATTTTGGGGAGAGATACCAAGAAGCTGAGAAATAAGGAAATTTCTCTAGTAAGGGTACAGTGGAGCCATCATGATGAGAGAGAATCATCCTGGGAGATGGAATCAGAAATATGCGAGAAGTATCCAGAGTTATTCTAGGATTAGCTTACCCAAATTTTGGGTCAAAATCTTTTGATAGGTGGTGGAGAGATGTAACACCTATATTTTCCAATCTGTAATTCTCGAATTTTTGAATTTCCCTTTGTAATACTCTCGATCATATTTAAGATCAGTTTTCTTTATTCCTAATGGTTCAATACAATCTATGTATGTTTGGATGTTTGTGTGAGGCCTTGGGGAAGTTTTGCTGGAAAAGCAACCCTAAGTGCTCGAGAGCTTGGAGCGCTAGAGCCCCGAGAGCTCGAGCCAAGCGAGCGCTCGAGTCATTTAAGAGTGAAATGACTCTTTTTCCCCTGGGTCTTAAAAAATTATAAATGCCCTATTGTCTTTAACATTTTGTATATCCTAACTCTGTTTTTCTAGAGAGCTTGTATTGAGAGAGATTCTTGAGAGATCATCCTTATACACCTTCCATACACTTGCACGGCCTCAAAATTCATCATCCACACCTTCAATTCACCTCTAGACACCTACATTCCACTACATTGAAGATCTGGGAGCTGATCATTCAAAGATCAAGAAGAAGATCAAAGCTTAGCAACTCAAGAGCAAGCATATTCAAGTTCTTTCTCAAGAATACATACAAATTTTCATCATCTACGCTTGTGTGAGTATAACATCTCACTTAGACACTTGTAGAAATAGTATCCACATGATTTTACAACCATGCATGTGATGCATGAGTAGTTATAACTCTTTTATGTAAAGTAAAATGAAGAATCAAGCTAATTATTAGTAAAATGGTAGCTTTGATGATCATCCAAACATGTTTTAAACTTGTATGAGTATAGATTCTCATTTAGAATCCTAGAGATATAGTTTTTACAAGTTATTATGGCTTGCATGTGCCTTGAGAACTTATTTATAAACTTGCATGTGTGTTTTAAACCAGAAGTCTATTTATTGCCTAGGCCGAGTGCTCAAGCTAGGCCATAGCACTCGCGCCCTGAGCGCTCGAGATCCCTGAGTGCTCGGGTTCAGTAGTTTTTGACTTATTACTTGTTTTATGTGCTTTGATCAGATTCTAATTATTTTATGTACCAACCTAAGATGTTTAATCCATGAATTAGTACTTGTATGTCCACCTATCACACGGACACTTAGGATTAATTGCTAATTGATGACTCATGCTTATATGTGCAACTTAAGTGGTTACGTAGCTACTAGAATCCAACCTTGGAACTCTTATAACAAGACGACGACTTCTGTTCTTACGATAACTCTGATAATGAGAATAAAATAGGTGTAATTAGATCGAAACTTTCTAATAACCATGCGCTCGATCTAATTGTGCTACGCGCATCGACACTTATACTTTGGTCTATCATTTGATGAGTAAGCATTGTGGTCGTGTTGTTGAATGTCATTGTTTCGGTTGAGGTTGATGTCTCTTCAAATGAGTCTGTATTAGGATTGAAGAAGCGAATTGTGACTAGACATTAGTGATATAGTCGGCTCCTAAAGCATGATACTATCTTGATGCACTGAAAGCGATCAAGCGGCTGTTATAGCACGTACAGTATACTAATCATTCGGCTGTTAAAGCATGTTAGGATAGGTCTTTGACCTTGAGTATCTTGGTCGAGTTGGCTGTTAAGGCATGATACTATCTTAATGTGTCGATGGCAATTAAGCGGCTGTTGTAGCACGTATAGTATACTCATCAAGCGGTCGTTGTGGCATGTATATTCTAAACCAACGGCTTATGATAGGAATGCGAAAAGGAGAAAGAGTTAAGTTTGAAATCAAGGAATGAGCACGTTGCTATCCATTCTTTCTGTTGTGAGTCTCGTTGAAGGTATTTGAGATCGTTCCTTATCATGTTTTTCTATGATCATAATTCTTGAATTCTCATAACGACGTAAATAAGCCAACTAGTGAATAATGAACTTAAGTATTGTTTTAGCTATTTCGAACAGAGCTTCGTGAGACTTTATACTCACTCATCTTGTATTCAAGCTGACGGTGTTTTATACCGTTGGACCTTCCATGTCCAGCTATGCCAGATTTAGTAGATGGCTCATAGCCTGAGAGCAACTACAGTGATGATGTTTACGCTGGGGGTGGCAATTTTTGACCTGACACGGCAACTCGACATGACCCGACACGAAAATAAACGAGTTTGGGTGACCCGTATAAGGGCACAGGTCATAAACGAGTCGAACCGTTTGACACGATTAATAAACGGGTTGAAGCGGGTCAACCCGTCTAACCCGTTTGACCCGATTAAGTATTTAATTGCAGTTGGGGATTTTTTTAATATTTTTTTAAGCTCTAAAAATAATTTTTAATAATTTGAAAGTCTAAAATACAAATAACATAAATAGAATTAAAAACAAATTTTGAAAAAATATTTATTTTAAAAATATATATATATATATAAACTTTTTTTTTGCTCACAAAAAAAGAGTGTTACCAACTTACCAAACAAGTAAATTTATATATAATAATTAATAACTAATGTAATAAAAATAATAATTAATAACTAATAAGGAAGGGAGGAAGCTGGAGCCTGGAAATATTCATGCATCAACAAGCATTGCATAAAAAAAATAATAAAAAATAAAAATAAAAAGGGAGGAAGCACGCCAGGATTGCTCGATTGAGAGGGAGACAAATTAGTCAATTAGACAAATACAACTGTTAATCTTGATTATTGATGAATGGCAAGTGAAGAAATTTCTTTATACAGTTAGTAAAAACAATATTTCTTCTTATTCATTTTGTTTGGATGTGCTTGGGTGTTAAGTTTAAAATAGTTGGATATTGTTATATTTGTAGTATTTTGGTATTTAAGATGTACGTATTAATAATTGATGCATTTGATGAAAGACTTGTTTGTGTTTTTAGTAGGACTGTAAGCTTTTTTCAAATAACCGAACCAAACTAACCGGTCGGTTTTCTTAAAATTACCTACAACTAAAAAACCGACCCGACCGCCCAAATTGGCAAAATCGATCAAAATGTGAAAAAAATTGACCGAACCGACCACTTCAGTTGGTTTTCAAAACATGGAAAAAATTGAAAAAAAAAAATCAAATAGAAATCGAATCGAACCGAACCGAAAACACCCTACATGGGTTAGACGGGTTAAACGGGTGACCCGCGTATGACCCGGCACGATTATGACCCGACACGATTATGACACGTTAAGAATGACACGATTATGACCCGACACGATAGTGACCTGACACGATTATGACCCGACACGACCCGATTGCCACCCCTAGTTAACGCCATTGAAGGCTTTGTTGATGAAGGGTACTATGAGGAAGGCTATTCTAGAAAAGATTTCTACAGAGATCATTACGGCTTCCTAAGCTGAAGACTGCACTACTAGTCTTCTTTTTATCTTCCCTGCTTTATGATGTAGTAATTAGTTAATCGTGGAGATTAGTGACAAGTGTTGTCACAAGACTTATGACTGTGTAATGCTTATATAATACTACTGCGTTGAACTAGTTACATGCCATTATTATCATGTTTTGTTATTTTATTGATGAGGACAGTCGAGCGACTTCCAACCAGTCACGTGTCTACAGACCCATGAAGGAAATTTTTATTTTTCGCTATTTTTGGCTTCCTCCGGGTGTGACAAATAATCCCCTAAATTCGATAGTCAGTCAAAATCGAGGTGGGGTGTCTACATATGCCTCCTCCTTCTTCTTCTTTTTTTCATTCTCTATCTTTTGCATTCTCCTCCACTTTTTTTCTTTCCTCCGTACTTTTTCTTTTCTCTCTCTCTCTCTCTCTCTATATATATATATATCTATCTCTCTCTCTATATATATATCTTATCCTCCCTATTTAAAATGAATTCTACCCTTCTCTGACTCAACAGGCTTTGAAAGACACGCTTATCTCTTCATCTCATTGATAACTTTCAAGGTCTAAGAAGTTTTCTCCCATGGATGATTTTTTTCCTTTTTTTCTCAGACGAAGACATTATATCACATGATCCCCATAGCTCTGAATAAAATCCACTCCTTAGTCTAGGCACCAAGTTCAGTCTCAATTGTACGATTGGACACATATATTGAATAGAAAATGAATTGGTTTGGAAGAAACTTGGGATTTCTCCAGAGCATGTCTCCTAGAGAGCTTAGTCAAAATCTTCTTTCGGTTCTTTGAATAGAGTGATAGTTCTTGGCTTTCATTTGGAGTTAACAATGAACTAATTTCAAGCACATTTTAGGATCTTTTCCAATACTCTAATTCATATATGAAGTCTCTTCTACGATTTCTTGGTGATTTTATCATGCAATCCACACTTAAAATTGGCACAACAGAATTAATAGAAATGGAAATTCTTTTATTGCCCACATAGGAAAAATTATTACATCACTAGACTCCTTTCTTTTATTTCGAATTTAAAGACTTATATTTCAAAAACAAAAATATAATAGACCCTTGACCAGCTCAAGAGTAGTTCCCAATCATCACATAATTAGCATTTTCACTACCGTTCCTAGGTCTGAATCCCCCAAACAGTAGGCACATAGATGTATGATCTATATTCTCTATCCAGTCTTTTATAGTGGTCTTCTTGGTCTTGGTAGATTTGATCATGTCCAATATCTCATAGTCAGTAACCATAGGCTCTTTTTCATGTTCATGCCATATCAAGTCGTTGGGAGACCATCTAGTCCACCATTTGATTTCTTGCAACCCAAGGTCTAGTTCATCTAAGAAGAAGAGGTTTGCATCATTCTCAAAATATCCATTACCTTCAAAGAAATCTAGTTGTCCTTCATGACTCATACTCTAAATTCCAGCGTCTTTTGGGAGGTTCATTATAGGCTTAGGTTTGGTTAAGGAGGTGATGTGTATAGACGGGTCATAATTAGTTGGTTCAAGACTAATAAGCTTGATATTTTGAGGTGAGGGAAGAACATGGTGGTTTGGTAAGGTTATATCTGGTGGAACAGGGAGTATGATGATCTTGATGTCAATGAGATCTTGGATTTCATGTCAGAGTCTGATACAATGATCGGTGTCATGGCCATTCCCTTGGTGAAAGGAGCATTAAGGTGTCCTCTTTGGATAAGTTGGTCTAATACGGTGGACAATGTTATGCCAAGGTTGGTAAAGGTTCTTGGTCTAGAACAGTAGTTGTTTTGAGGGTTTGGATCAGAATTTTGGCTGGGGTTTTGGTGTAGGACATCAACATCAGGTTCGGTATGATTGGTTGAGTGATTCCCTCCTATATGCATCCTTCTTGAACTATTTTCTTCTTTCTTGATTTTTCTATCCCTCAGTGCATCTTCAATTTTGGTCCCTACTTCAAATAACTGCTCAAATGTGGCGATGGACAAAAACCATGTGCGATTATGGTAGATGGGCTGCAAGTTCTTCATGATCATGTAAACTTGTTCCTTCTCAATGGGCCTTTTGGCCATTTTGACCACCTTCCCTTTCCATCAAGTCAAAAGTGTAGGAAAGGATTCTCAATAGTCTTGTCTCGTAGTTTTAAGGTCTTGGATAGTGACATCCAACTTGATATTGTATGTATACTGCTTAACAACCTCTTCAGCCAAGTCTTCCCACTCACGAGCCTTGAAGTCCTGGAGTATGAAAAACCACTGCAAAGCATTTCCAGATAAGAATCTTGGAAATGACTGAGCCAACAGTTCATCACTAAAACCCATAGGCCTTAAAATGGTCACTGTAATACCCGCTATTTTTATTTTACTTTTGTATTTTTGTGTACATAAATAAGATCCAGTATGATTGTAGTTATCTTTCCTATATTTTCACTCTCAAGCGATGGAACTTGTAAATTTTTAATCAATCGAACCTTCTTAATCGATCGAAAATCTGCCGACCTAAATTCATACGTAGACTCACTTTCAATCAATTGACCCCACTTCGATCGATCGAAAATGATTGATCTTAGCCACCAAGTTAACTCATGTGGATGTGCCTTGCCCTCTCTGCTTATATATACCCCTCCCCTTATATGTTTATATGCTTGCTGAATCCAGATGAAAAGTTAGAGAGAGAGATATATATAATTATATATGTACACACTCATATATATACACACACCCGTATATATATAGAAACAAACTTACATACACACTCTCAAGCTAAAAGAAAAAGAAGAAGAATAAGAAGAGGGAAAAAGAGATAAAGAAGAGGGTAGAAGGAGAAGGAAGAGAGAGAGAGAGAGAGAGCTTACCAACACCACCTACGGCCACCCCACACGTCACCGGCGTCACCATCTTTGAGGTGAGTGCCTATACTCATTTAGTAGCATATATACATAAGTATATATGTGTTTCAGTAAGAAAGAACAGACTCCGAACGTGCGAGGAAGGTCTAGTTCAATTTGAGAAGAAAACTATTTCTCAATCGATCGAACTTGGTTTTGATCGATTGAACATAGGCAGGTTTCAATCGATCAAACTTAGTTTAATCGATTGAACTTTATCTTTCTTAATCGATTGAACTTAGTTCAGTCGATCAAACTTACCTTTGCCTCAATTGATTAGAATTACTTCAACCAATTGAACATGATAGAATGTAAATGCTTAGTCTGTTTATACCTGATAAACTGTTAAGTTATTTCATATGATGTGTTGATTTTTGGGAGATGTATTGGAATAATACACACATGAATAATGGGATTAATGTATTAAATAGTGGAACCATTTGTGTAATGTTTTTTTTAATGCTAATAACTAGATTAAGAAGCCGACGTGCATATTAGTTGGTCTATCGACCCTAGAGGTCGATACTATTTATGTTGATGCATGTGGATGTGATCGTGAAGATCGTACAATGTCGGGAATGAGGGTTCTAATGACTTGAGGCAGACAGATGTATGGGATAGGGACTATGTGTCTGGTTTACGTATGATAGGGCTAGTCTACATATCGAGTTTGTTACCGCAGGGTGGGATGGCCAGACCTTATTAAGGGTGGGTTGGCCAGAATGTATCAAGTTGCATATTAGCTAGAATATATAAAAGGAAGTGTTGACTGGAATAAATCAGGGCGTGTTTACCATAATGTATCAGGGCATATTGGACATAATGTATTAGGGTGTATTGGCCAGAATGCATCAAAAGGCATGTTGGACGTAATGTATTAGGGCGTGTTGGCTGTAATGTATCTGGGTGTATTGGCCGTTATGTATCATGGTGTATTGTTCGTAAAATATCAGGGTGTGTTGGCTATAATGTATCAGGGCAGTTGGGCCGTTAAGTTGGGACTACGTGTTGGGATGATAAAGGGTAATGTATTTGGCTATGTGCTATGTTAGTAAAGAGTTGTTCGAGGTGTGAGTGGAGTAAGGTGAGATGTGAAGCTACGTACGAAATGTGGACCCGAGAGTCCATGTTACATTCGGGATCTGAGACAAAGTTTGTTGGTATATATTGAATTGATTCATTCATATACATGAACGAGGAAATGATCTTCTAATGATGTTGCTTTATATACTGTATATCTATAGATACTTTGTTAGTATTTGCATTCACTCAGCTTTCGTAGCTGACAGCGTTTTATGCCGCTAGATATTCAATGTCCAAGGCCAAGGTTATGAGTAGGCAGGGGATGAGTACATTGCCAGAGCCTATGAAGGAGAAGCCTATGATGAGGGAGGCTATGCTGGAGATGACTACTATGCGAGCTGAAGACCTGGAGCTTCATCGTAGATAGCTTATGTTTATATTTTAGAGACCCTACAATAATATTATGTTTGTAATCGGCAGGTGCACTGAAATACTTTGGTGATGTTTTCGCTACTATTTATGGGTTGTAATAGTTAGTTTTGAACTCTGTACATGTTGAACTTAGATATCCCAATGCGTCGTTTGATTATTACTCTTATCATTAGACTCAATGCATGGATAATATGGCGACTGTCAACTGCCATGGCCTATGGGTCTAAAAAAGAGTTTGTTTTCTCTATTTTTGCTACTACGGGGCGTGACAATCACATACAAGCGCAGATAACTCTTAGGGTTCCTAGTACTGTGTGGATACGGGACCCTGGTGGTTTTGCTTTTTTTTCTTCTTTGTTTAAAAAATAGAGTCATTAATTAATTTTAAGAAAAATTTAAAAAAACCATTTTAAAAGCAAACTGATCTTTTGAAAACCAGAGATTTCTAGGTCTGGGGATTATGGAATGAGAGAGGAAGGAGCCGGGCGGACTAAAACACTCCCTCTCATCTTATCTCGTGATAGGTCTCTACTTAACATCCTTTTAATCGAATTAATAATCTAAGCATGCTCTCAACTAATACATAGATATAAATATTCATTCCAAAACCATGTAGAAAAGGGTACAAACTTGCTAACAATAAAACGGCATACAAAACCATATAGTTCAAATAGCAAGCGAAATAATATGCAGTGAAGAACAAGGAAACTTACCCGAGATCCAACTACGATATAGAAACGTGCAATGCATATGAAAAATTGAAAAACCTAAGAAAAGGTCACTAATCCATATATACACATAAGTTCAAATCTTAGACTATGATGTCGCGCATAGAGTTGAAAATCAATAAAATCAAGAAATGAAAATAAGCAAAACAAAAGTCAAGAAATCGTACCTCAATAGTGCTGCAAAATAAAGGTTAGTCCACATGCTTTGAACACAATGTTATACTAAATTTGAACCTAAATCTAACAAGAATGGGGAACGTTGACAAAATCATGGATTCTTTCCAATTTGCTGAAGTCACAACATTTCTATAGATATACAAGTCTCAACGGAGAGCCAATGTAATGTCCATATAGAAATGATAGAACCTCAATATAATTGAAAAGAATCCATGACTAAGTTCAACCAATCATAAATTATCTCAATACAAACCAATGTCCTAAAATACAAATATCACTACCACATATAATGATTAAGAATGTATGAGAATGAGCAAGACACAAATTATTCAATGATTTTGATAAATTAACCTCTGGGTTTAAGCTTAATTAATCTTAGTCAAGACATGATTGTCACGCCCCAAAGTAGCATAAATCAGGAAAGTGTTTCATTTCCTTTATGGACTCGTAGGTCGTGACAAGTGAAAGTTACCAAATGTCCCTGCAACAAATAACTTAACATCATTTCTAAAGAAAAGATACTAATAGACGTAGGCTCCCAAATTATAACTAACCAAACTATTACATCAGTCATTGTCTTAGGCTCAAATTGCCTTATTCAAATTTTAATATAGCGTTTATTACATCTCTGAAATATAAGACATAAGTAAAGGTAAATCAATCCTTCTGGACATCCTCCGGTCTCTAACTAGCATAGTCAAAATACTCTGGTTGCTCTTGACCTGGAAAATCTGGACATAGAGTCCAGGGCACATCCTCCAATCACCTATTTGTTGAATCCAATTTGACCCAAAAATTCTAGAGAGAATTTGGGATCAAACAAGGACTATCACCACTAATACAACAATCAAATTCATCAAAAAGAAGTCCATAAACTTGACCTTATTGAGATTTCAATGAAAACCTTCATGGATTTATTCAACCTCATGAACATGATTAAACACCTAGATTTCTAACAACTAAGCCATGGGGATTAGCTTATCCTAAACCCAACTCCTCTCTCAAGTTGATGATCGAGGAGTTGAGACTTATTCCATTCAATTCTCCTCTCAAATTATTGCTCCTTCGAGATTAGAGGCACTAATTCCCATGGACTTCTATGAAGCATGAGATGAACTTCATGAAACTTATTAAAACTAATGGACCCAAATCATAGACATGGACTTAGATCCATTAATTGCACACAAACCTAGTCAAGATCAATCTTAATTCTTATGTAAATCATAAATTTATAGAAAATTGAGAGATCAAACTCAAGGAAATCAAGTGAGATAAAATCTAAACCCAATTGGTGATCTAAGTTAAGTTTCTTTTAAAAAACTTATTTTACATCAAATACATAGCCATTTAGACCAAAATCAACAAATAAAAACAGAAATTCAATCACAATTCAAGTGGTGTGTGATGAAATGAGGTTATAAGAGACTTTTTGAAAATTGTGTAAAGATCCTAATGAAACTATGAATTGTGATAGAATTGAGACTAGGGATAGTCTAAGATTAGAGAATTACCTCTCAATTCCCTAAGATTTTCTCTTGTTTTGTGAAGAATTTCAATGATCTTCAGGCTCTTCTTCAATCTTCCTCTTCAATCTCAAAATTCAATTGATTCACTATCTCTAGCCAAAAAATGTTCAACCCTTGTAATGGAGATATACATCTCCTTATATAGACCAATATTGAGGGGTTATTTTAGTAAATTCGGGGTAAAAAAACCATATACATATTTTTTTTAAAAATTGTTATGGGTAGCGGCAGTCGGCGACATGTCCGCGGCACTCAGTGAATGCCGCCGGCTTCACCGCGTGCCGTTTCATCCCTTATTTTCCTTTATTTTTCATTTTCTTTTCTTTTCTTTTGAAATTCTTTTCTCCAAGAAAATCCTTTATTTTTCTTTTCTTTTGAAATTCTTCTCAAAGAAAATCCTTTCTTTTTCTTTTCTTTCCATTTCAAATCCTTTTCTTCTTTTTCTTTTCTCTTTTTTCAAAATTCTTTTCTTAAAATGGTTTAAACCAAATTCTATTTTTTTCCTTGTTTTTTTCAAATTGATTTGTGTACTTTCATTTTACAGCCAAAATTTTCTAAACACCCAGTCTTTTCCTTCTTTTATTTTGAACTTTGTAACTTTTTGAGATCGAGAAGCTTTTTGAAGAGCTTGAATCACCTTAAAAGACTTCAAATTTGTTGGACATTGTCGTCATCGATTTTGGAGGTAATAATCCCCTAAATTTGATGGTCGGTCAAAATTGGGGTGTTTACAGTTTGCCTATCTTTGGTAGAGCTCATGAAGCAACACGTATCACAAGTGAATATCGAAGCCTGTGTCAAGACAAGCCTTTGAACAAACTGTCAAATTTAGGTAAAAACAAAGATGCATTGCAAAAACAGACGCAAAGATGGTCCATGCTGGTCATGCTCAATGATGAGTTGCCTATGTATTCCAATGGGAATCAGACAAGTATGTAGTTCGGGCAAGGGACAACACACAAACACAAACGATCATGCGGATGAATGCATGTGCTCGTGCAATGATGATTACTAATGCAATTTCATGCTTCAGACTATACAAATGCGATAGTTCGAGATCATGGTGTTTCAATGTACATAGATACACTCCATATCCTATGCTTTTGATGCTCGGTCTTCAGTATTCATTGTTATCCGTAGCTACCTTAGCCCCCCGAATAAGTTCTCATCAGTATTCGTAGCCCTTCGACCCCATCGGATATTGTGCTCTTTAGCATCTGTAGCCCTTCGGCCCCATCGGATAGTGTACTCTTATAGTGTACTCTTCAGCATCCGTAGCCCTTTGGCCCCATCGGATAATGTGCTCTTCAGCATCCATAGCCCTTTGGCCCCATCGGATAGTGTGCTATTCAGCATCCGTAGCCCTTCGGCCCCAATAGATAGCATTTGTCATTATCTATAGCTATCTCAACCCTAGGATAAGTATGCATCATTATCTGTAGCTACCTCATCCCACCAGATAAGTTTTCATTTCAATCTTCAAAATTGGGAGTCAATCAGACTCAATTCAATTCAATTTTTTAAAATTGGGAGTCAATCGGATTCAATTCAATTCAAATTTCTAAAATTGGGAACAATCAGACTCAATTCAATTCAATTTTATTTCTAAAATTGAGAGTCAATCAGACTCAATTCAATTCAATTCAAATTTCTAAAATCGAGAGTCAATCAGACTCAATTTAACTCGAATTTTTAACATCGGGAGTCAATCAGACTCAATTCAATTCATTTCATTTCATATTTTTAAAATTGAGAGTCAATCAGACTCAATTCAATTCAAATTTCTAAAATTGAGAATCAATCAGACTTAATTCAATTGAATTCAATTCAATTCAAATTTCTCAAATTAGGAGTCAATCAGTCTCAATTTAATTCAAATTTTTAAAATCGAGAGTCAATCAGACTCAATTCAACTCGAATTTCTAACATCGAGAGTCAATTAGATTCAATTCAATTCAAATTTCTAAACTTGGGAGTCAATCAGACTCAATTCAATTCAAATTTCTAAAATCGGGAGTCAATCAGATTCAATCTAATTCAAATTTATAAAATCAGGAGTCAATTAGACTCAATTTCAAATACACATTTCTAAAATTGAGAATCAATCAGGTTCAATTCAGTCTAAATTTCTAAAAGAGGGAGTCATTCAGGCTTAAGTCAATTCAAATTTCTAAAATTGAGTCAATCAGCCTCGAAGAATTTCAATTCCAAAGATCCAAAGTCAATCAAACTCAATTTAATTTTCAAAAAAATTCAGAGCCGATCAGGCTAAAAAAAATTCATTTTCAAAGATCCGGAGTCAAGCATGCTTAATTTACTTTTCAAAAATATAGAGTCAATTCAACTCAAAAGAATTTATTTTCAAAGACTCGGAGTCAAACAAAATTAATTTTTTAAAAATTCGGAGTTGAATCGGACTCAAAAAAGAATTATATTTCTAAAACGAGAGTCAATCAGACTTGTAGAATTTGAATTTGAGTCAGTTCGACTCTAAAGAATCAAAATTTCTTAAATTGGGAGTCAATCAGACTCAAAATAATTTCTATTCCCAAAGCTGGAGCCAATTATGCTCAAAAGGATTCAAACTTCTAAAAATTCAGAGTCAAATTAGACCCAAAAGAATCAAAGCTAAGAATTTTGGGGTCAATTTTGACTTCTAGGAAGAACCTTAAATCATACTTTTCAAATCTTGGGGGGTTTATTCAAAACGAGGGAAAACTTTGAGGGACATCTAATCAAAATTCGATGGTCCCGATGCGAATATGAAAAATTTTGGGAGGAAAGCCACCTATCACCGTTACGGCACTCAACATCATCACGGTGGCACTCGTTGAATGCCGGTACGACAGTCAGGTTGGGTAGTTTGTTTTTAAACAAACTTTTCTTTTCTTTTTCTTTCATTCACCTCTTCCTCTCTCCATATGAATTCTCTCCAAGATCTTCATCCTTCTTGATTTTCAACTCAAACCTCATCAATCAAAGGTTAGTTTGCTCATTCCCCCCATCAAAACTTACTCTCTTGCTAAATTTGATGATCAAAATCATAGTTTTTTTTTCATTTTATCATGTCCTTGTTTCTTTCTCCTCTTTTTTTTTTAGTTTTCAAAATTGATTTTTACACTCTCTCTCTTGCAGATCTGTATACATGGCTAGGTGTTCAGGCTCCCCAGGTCCCTCAAGGAAGAAGTATAATCTCTCTCCAAGCCATAATCCTATGTTCTTACTTGCAGACCCTGAACTGCACCTCTCGGCACGAGCCCTTCACAAAGAGGTAAAAATCCAAGCTTTACATCAATCCTTTACTCCTCTTGATGATGACTGCAATGTATGATGTCTAATAAATGTATGAACATGACTTCAGTCTTGTGTGCTTTGTGATTTTTAATTTTCCTAAGTCATTGTTATCATGAATCCCCCATGCTTATTTGGGTGTTGATTTTAAGTGAAGTTTGAATTCTAGGATTACATATAGGATCAATGCCATATATTTTGCTTATTCTTATTGCCTCGGTTTCATTGATTTTGTGCTGAGACCATGCCAAAATTTTGTTATTTTCCTTTCCCTTTTCAAAATAGGGACCACATTGGTTCAATCGGAAAAAAAATTACCTCCAACGACGGGAACCACATTGGCTCAAACAAATTCATACAAAAAAATTTATTTTTCCAAAAAAAAAAAAGGAGTCGCTTCGATTCAAATAATTCATAACTTTTATTTTCAAAAAGGAATCACTTTGACCAAAACAAAAAAAAATTGTATTTATTTTTTTATTTTAAAAAAAAGTTGTACTGGCTTTTTCTATTTTATTTTTTATTATTAAATAATTTTTTTTACTGCAAACCCCGAGCGCTCGCGCCAGCTGGGAGCGCTTGTCACGCCCCGGCGTAGCAAAATAAGGAAAATTTTTCATTTCCGTTTTGGACCCGTAGGTCATGACAGGTGATGGATCGCTTGTCCTGTACTTAGCTTAACATGTACCAGAAAATAGAGTAATATAAAGCAACATGGAAGTGTATATTAAGACATAGTACAACTTCAAATACTATTACATTGTCCTTAAATAAAATATCCTTAAGGCACAACCGCCTTATTCAAATTAAAAACATTATCCACATCCTTATTACAACTTTATTTAAATTAGAAAAGTAACGTTGCAGGCTCCTCTAGCTGGCATAATCGTATTGCCCTGCATAATCATTTCCTGAAAATTTGGATGTTCAGGACAAAATAAAGTCATCAGCTAATGAAAGCCGAGTGAGTATAACGAACACACAAGCAATGTATATAAAAGTACATTAACAGTTATTATAAAGGTCTGGTACCTTAGGGTACGATTAATCCATTATTCAAATCATCGCATGATAATAATTAATAATAGCTTGAGTAATGAATAATTAAGACCGTGCATGCACAATAAAACCATCTCATCTCACTGACTCTTTTATCTCGATCAAAATCTCTTGACTCATTCGGTTCACCTAGAACCATCCGGCACAATGCCGTTAGTTTAGAAGGTCTGTCGATATGCCTACCGTCTTTAAGTTGGCTGGGACATACCTAGACGTTCAAGGTTACAATAACCTGTGGAATGCTTTAATTAATCTACCGTATCTGAAGCGGCCTGGAATAATTTAAAGCTACCACCAGACTGACCTACCGTATCAAAAGCGGCCTGGGCTCAGCCCTCTTAATTAATCTACCGTATCTGAAGCGGCCTGGAATAATTAAGGCTATCACAAGACTCTGATTGACCTACCGTATCAAAAGCGGCCTGGGCTCAATCCTTCTTGATTAACCTACCGTATCTCAAGCGGCCTGGGATAATTAAGGTTACCCATCCCGAGACATTCTCACAACATATATGCTGACCAACGACCCCTTTCCATACATGCCAACTCGACTATGCAATGTGTAACTTATTCTATTTGCTATTTTCTTTAACATGGCAGTGGTTGTTTAAACTCGTAATTATCATCAAGTAAACCAATTTATCTCAGTTTGATTTTAGGAAGCTGACGGCGTAATTTTAGGAGTCATAGAATTTTTATTACAAATTTCAGAAGATAAACATGGCATATAAATTTAGCCATGAGTCCCTTCCTAATGACATAAATACATAAAAGTATAGGGTACATGTTTTGACATTATTGTTAACAAAGACAACACATCAAAATATAATTTCCTCTATTTGCCAAGACTTTGGAAGTATCATAGGCATTTGAAATAATTAAAATACTAATTTAATAACCACTAATTAATTTATTAAAAATACCATGTTCTTGTTTTATAAATTGGTAAATTACAAAACTATATAAAATGACCTCCAACATGTGAACAAAAATATAGAATTTAATAGAGTTAATAAGTATTTTTAATACTCATTTTATACATAGTAATTAATTTATCAATTATTTAACACAAATAAATAATAAATATAATTTAGCATTACTAAGAAAGTTTTCATAAAATAATAAATATTATTTAATATCATTTTCGAAATAAAAATATACTATAATAATTTAAAACATAATTTAGGAATTATTCACATTTAAAACAAATATTTATAAATTTTATTATCCATGTAAAAAAAAATATAACTAATAAGTAGGTTACAAGGGTGGAACCCCTAACCTCTAAGTGAGAAAATAACCTAGTAACCATTCTGCCAACTTGTGTTTTACTTAATAGATCACCAGAATTAAATACTTAACTAAATTAATTCATGTACTAAAAAGATAATGACTAATATGGTATATTACAAGATTGGATCCCCCCAACCTCAAGGTCAAAGAACAAACCCCAAACCATTCTGTCAACGTAAATCTTACTTCTAAATCACCAGAATTAAATAGTTAACTAAGTCAATCCAGGTATCAAAAATATTAACTACAACACAATATGTAGCCAACAATAATTGATCTCCCAACCTTAAGGTCCCAAACCATTCTGCCAGCTTGTGTTTTACTTGTAGATTGTCAGAATTAAATATTAAAAACACTAATATCAGTATATTAAACTAATATATCGTCTTCTCCAAAAAAATTCTGCAACTCTGGTTAAGGGCCTGTTTGGCTACGCTTTTATTTTAAGAATTCTTAAAGTTACTATATCTTTCTCGTTACTTATCGGATTGCGACGAGTTCTATATGAAAGTTGCTCGGTTTTTCGCAAGGATTCCAAAAATCTACATTATATATCCTGAATCTTACTTTAAAATTTTCAGATTTCTATATTATGGCAAAAACGAAAATTCCACTTTTGGGGGTCAAGAACTCAACCAATTAACAAACTGTTTATAGGGGAACCTAATGGGACCATATACTTTCATTTCCAATTTACAGAATTTGTTTTCGTTAACATTTTTGGTACCGCTAATTTTGGACCTCCATGGCTATATATACATATATAGGCGTCTATACATACTTTCGATACCCCAGGCTTGTGTGTAATGACAAATACTACATTATGAGTGGGTTCGAGAGACTCACCGAGCATTAGTTTGGGCTGTGCGGCTTGCCGAAAAAAGACGGAAATTCCGAAATCTACTCCGAGCTTAACAATGGCTATGGTTATGGCCTTGGGAGCTCACCGCTGTCTTTTAGCTTCTGTATTTCTTTTCTTTTACTTCCAGAATATAGAAGTGTACTTGTGTGTGTGTGATTGAGAGTGAGGGAATTGAGAGATTTTGGAAATCAAAGAAGAAATGAGGGAGAGCTTGAAAGCTTGGCTTCCAAATGTGTGTGTGTGTAGTATGTATGTGGATTATAATTATATAAAATGAACTCAATCAGTGAGTTTCACTTATCAAGTTGCAAACGAAATGAGTGTATATAGATAGAATACAGTCTGTGTTGAGAAGTGACCGCGATCAGTCTCGACAAATAATTCAGTTAGTTCGTTTAATCAGTTTGGTTCAGTTAGTCCAGTTAGGTTGGTCCGGATAGTCTAGGAAAATACCCCAAATAAATGTTAGGGACCAAAAATGTAGTCGACGTGATTAATATTTTTATCAATAGTTTTAATATCATATTATGGGGTAACTTAGGGGCGCAGTCTTAAGCATTATTAATTCAAATAAAATTACTAAAAGGGTCACAAAATTAAAGTCATGTAATTATAGTAAATCAACATAAGTATTTTTCATTTATGGAATTAATACTACAATTAAAAATAACACATAACAGCAAAGTAAAATGGCATTGTATTAGTAACTAATAACACGAGTATTATTTAATAATTAGAATAATACCCCAACTAAAAATTGACAATTAGTAAATAAATAAAAACTAACATCTTTTATTTATTATTAGGGGCGCGAAAATACAGGTTGCTACATCACTCCCCCCTTAATAGAGATTTCGTCCCGAAATCTAAGTTGGCTAGTCTTGAAACAACTCCGGGTATTTAGTTTTCATTCCTGACTCCAATTCCCAAGATGCTTCATTCTCATCGTGATACTTCCACTGAACCTTCACTAGAGGAATATCCTTGTTCCGCAGCTTCTTCATACTGTGATCCAGAATGCGTACAGGTTTCTCTATGTAGGTGACATTCTCGTGGATCTCTATGTCGTTGAAGTCAATAGCATGTGAAGGATCTCCCTTATATTCCCTCAACATACTGATATGGAAGACATTGTGTACCCCAGACATCTTTGGTGGCAATGCGAGTCGATAGGCTACTTTCCCCACACGCTCCAGAATCTCAAATGGTCCAATGAAACGAGGTGACAACTTACCTCTCTTTTGACCAAATCGAACAACTCCACGAATTGGTGAAACTTTCAGAAGTACGTGATCTCCGACAGTGAACTCTTTATCCTTTCTATGCTTGTCGGCGTAGCTCTTCTGTCTACTCTGTGCGGCACGCATCATCTCTTTCACAACTGCTATCTTCTCATTGGTTTCCCTAACCAAGTCTGGTCCTAACAGTTCTTTATCTCCAATCTCTGCCCAACAAAGCGGGGATCGACACGGTCGTCCATATAATGCTTCGAATGGAGCCATTCCTATGCTTGAATGGTAACTGTTGTTATAAGCAAATTCGATCAATGGAAGATGTGTTTCCCACGAACTCTCAAAGTCTAAAACACATGCCCTGAGCATATCCTCCATAACTTGATTGGTGCGTTCGGTCTGTCCATCGGTCTGTGGATGAAAAGCAGTACTTAAACTTAATGAGGTTCCCAAAGCTTCTTGAAGACTTTCCCAGAATCCTGAAGTAAACCGTGAATCGCGATCTGATACGATAGACACCGGTACTCCGTGCAGTCGTATAACTTGTTGAAGGTACATTCTACTCATCTTCTCCACTGGATAAGTCATGCTATAAGCGATGAAATGAGCGGACTTCGTCAAACGATCCACAATCACCCAAATAGCATCGTGGTGTTGTTGTGTTCGGGGCAATCCAACTACAAAATCCATCGTGATGTGTTCCCACTTCTAACCTGGAACAGGTAGGGGTTGTAGAAGTCCCAAGGGTCTTTGATGTTCGGCTTTCACTTGTTGACAAGTCAAACACTTAGACACAAACTCGGCTACGTCCCTTTTCATTCCTTTCCACCAGAAATTTTTCTTTAGATCCTTATACATTTTAGTTCCTCCTGGGTGAATTGTCAATCTTGATCTGTGAGCTTCTTCAAGAATATCCTTCCTTAGGTCATCTGTGTTGGTCACACATAATCTATTTCTGCACCGAAGTGCTCCATCGGTCCCAATTTTCCATTCCTCTGGGTCCTTTGCTGACATTTTCTGAAACCATAGTTGAAGATCGGCGTCTTTCTGTTGAGCTTCCAAAATACGATTTATAAGTGTCGGTTGTACTAGAAGACATCCAAAATGTTGTCCTTCACCCTCTGTAGAAACCTGAACATCGAATTCAGCTATAGTTTCCAAGGCTTTCCATTCTCTAACCATAAGAGATGCAACTATACCTCGAGGTTTCCGACTTAAGGCATCTGCGACTACATTAGCTTTACCAGGGTGGTACTCTAATGTAAAGTCATAGTCCTTAATCAATTCCATCCATCGACGTTGTCTCATGTTCAGCTCCTTCTGAGTAAACAAATACTTCAGACTCTTGTGATCGGAGAACAAATCAAACTTCTCTCCATATAGATAGTGTCTCCAAATCTTGAGAGCAAATACTACTACTGCCAATTCTAGATCGTGAGTTGGGTAGTTTAATTCATTTGGCTTCAACTGTCTTGAACCATAAGCAATAACCTTGCCGTCTTGCATAAGTACACATCCCAATCCTTGATACGATGCATCACTGAAAATAGAGAACTTCTCGCCATCTCTTGGTATTGCTAATACTAGTGCTGTGGTGAGTCTTGCTTTCAATTCTTGAAAAGCCTGTTCACGCTTATCATTCCATTTGAACTTCACATCCTTCTTAGTCAAACCGGTTAGAGGAGCTGCTATCTTTGAAAATCCTTCTACGAATCTCCGATAATAACCCGCGAGTCCAAGAAAGCTTCTGACTTCCGTAGGATTGGTTGGTCGAGTCCAATTTGAAACAGCATCAGTCTTTGATGAATCTACGGCGATTCCTTGTTGTGAGACCACATGCCCTAGAAATTTTACCTCTTGTAGCCAAAACTCACACTTACTGAACTTCGCATATAAGTGATGACTCTGAAGTGTGTGCATTGCGATTCGCAAGTGTTGCTCATGTTCCTCCTTGGTCTTTGAATAGATCAAGATGTCATCAATGAAGACTATGATAAATTGATCCAAGTAAGGCCTGAACACTCTTTTCATCAGATCCATGAACACTGCCGGGGCATTAGTTAATCCAAACGACATTACCAAAAACTCATAGTGACCGTACCTGGTTCTGAAAGCTGTCTTCGGTACATCCTCGAGTCGTACGAGTAACTGATGGTATCCTGATCGTAGATCTATCTTGGAAAAGATCGTAGCACCTTGCAATTGATCAAACAGATCATCTATTCGGGGTAGAGGATACTTGTTCTTGATGGTGACTTTGTTCAACTCCCTGTAGTCAATGCACAATCGAAGCGATTCGTCCTTCTTCTTTACGAATAACACTGGTGCTCCCCAGGGTGATGTACTTGGACGTATAAATCCCAGATCTTCAAGTTCTTGAACTTGTTTCTTTAGTTCCAGCATTTCTGTTGGAGCCATTCTGTAAGGTGCTTTGGATATTGGGATAGTGCCAGGCACTAGATCAATGCAGAAATCAATCTCTCTCTTAGGTGGCAACCCAGAGATATCCTGAAAAACATCCTTAAAGTCCCTGACTATGGGTATCGATGAGATAACCACTTCCGTACTGACAGCCTTGATGTTAGCTAAACAGTTGGTGAGGAACGTATCACTCATAGGGTTACACTGGAATTCAAATGGTTGACCTCCAGGTACCGAAAAAGTAATACTCTTCTTAACACAGTCCAACTTAGCATGATATTTAGTGAGCCAGTCAATTCCTAATATCACATCAAATTCCTTCATTGATAGGACAACCAAGTTAGCTGGAAGATGCCGATTCTCTAGGTGTACAGGGCAATTCTTGCATACATGTTTTAGTGAGACAGTAGCCCCTAACGGTGAGACAGCATTCAATACTACGTCTAACCCCTGAGGTAAAATACGTACATTTGGGAGAATTTTGGCAGCAATAAAAGAGTGTGTGGCACCCGTGTCAAATAAGACTTTCACACGATGATTATAAAGTGTTAAAGTACCTTCCATGACTTGCTGCTCTGGCTGTTCTTCATATTGGGTTCCTCCATACCCAGCTTCATCATAACCACCTTCTTCATATCCTGCGGCATCAGGAATGATTGTGTTCAGTTGGGCTTGTCCCTGCTGACCATAGCTTCCTCCTTTGGGGGCACGACAACGTTGGCTGATATGACCAGTCTTGCCACAGTTATAGCACACCACATCCTGACGACCATTGCGCCTTGGTGCCTTACAGTCTCGAGATATGTGACCGGGTATACCACAATTAAAACAATTATTGGTACTCCCTCCTGCACCCAATTGTGGCTGAGTCTGATATGGAGCTGGATGAGGTTTCCGGTTTCCATCAAAAGTCCTCTTCTGACCTTGATTTCGATATGGTTGTCTGTTCCCAAAATTACCCTTCTGCGGTGGACGAAAGTCAAATTGCTTGCGGTTTGATCGCATGTCCTCTTCCAGTTCGGTGGCCAGTCCCACGAGAGATTCAAATGTCTTGTCCAAGTGCCCGATAGTCATACGACGAATAGGCGGTGCTAACCCTTGATTATATTTTCGGATTCTCTTTTCCTTTGTATCCACCATGTGTGGAGCAAATCGGGATAGCCTCTCAAACTGAGTCGTGTACTCTTGCACAGACTTGTTTCCTTGGATCAGGTCCATGAATTCCCTTTCGCGCTTATGCCTCTCGGTTGCCGGGACATACTTCTCCAAGAATTTCTTCCTGAAAGTAATCCATGTCATAGCTTTGACAGCATCTTCTCCCATGGTAGCTTTGACAGCCTCCCACCAATCTGCAGCAGCATATGTCAACTGAAATGTTGCAAGTCTCTTCTTCTCCTGATCAGTACAATCCATAGTTTCAAAGATATGATCCATCTGCCTCAGCCATTGTTCGGCTTTCCATGGTTCAGCAGTGCCAGCAAATTGTTCTGGTCGCAAGGCACGGAACCTCTCCAACCGTTTATCCCCCGTTTGACGGACTGGGACTTCATTCCTCTGATTGTTGCCATTCCTATTGTTGGCGGCATTTAGGTCTCCAATTCGTTCGATCCTCCAAACAAATGCCTCAAACATGCCGGTCGGATCGACCGCTGGTGGTGCTCCTTCAATCGCATTGAGGTTTCTGGGACTCCTTCTTGCCATAGTTACAACTTAAATCCTGATAGTACAATAAGGTTAGCAATTAAGCAATTATGAGAAAGAATACGAGTATCAATACGAGGTTTCAAAAATATTCTATATATATCTTTTGTAAGCAGTTACACATATCATGTCAAGTTAATGCTTCTATTTAGCCAAAAGATGAGATTTTTGGGACTAACAGTCCGATGTACAAAATGTGGGAGTCATTGCCCCGTATGCATTCTAATGCTAACTTATAATATCCGATAAGACAAAAAGTGGGACTACTTAGTCCAATATTTACAACATGCTTGCAAACATAAAGCTAAACACGCCTACTGGGGGCCACGGGGCCTGCGGCGCCAAACTCTGAAATGGTGCATCGGGTGATTAGTACTACTCTCACCATCAGACACTAGAGGTGGAGCACTATCCATGTCCATGGAGTCTACGGGTAGCGCTGGGGGTGGCTCAGGTGCCTCAACGTCATGAAGCTCGAGCTCAAATCCATCTAGGACTACCTCGACTCCTCCCAACTCCATAGGGACAGCCATAGCAGCCTTGGGTATAGCTGCCACTGGAGCTACAGCTGGTAGTGGAGCAGGCTGAAGTGCCAGGTGTAACTGTACCATCTCTATCTCTACAGGTAGATAGAGGTCAGGGGTGAGAATCCTCCTAATCCTCTCCTCAGCAATCAACTTGTTAGCCTTAAGGTTTATTAAGGCATATTTAATTATGTTTTGATGATGTCAAATATGCTATGATAATTACATGATTCATATTAATTCATTCTTTGTTATTATCATAGTCATTTTCATGCTCATATATAATCTCATGTATTAATATTGTATCAATGTTTTAACATCTTGTGTGCATGAGATTTAATTGATGTAGATCAAGATTACAAGGAGCTCAACAAGGATCAAGCTTGAAGACTTGAAGATATTTCATCCTTGGTTGAAGTCTAGGACCATCATTGTAAGGCATATTGATCTCACACTCATAGGGGCTCAAACAAATGCTAAAAGTTAAAGTTTTGGAAACAAATTTTAAATGGGTCATCTTTAAAGCAATGCCTCAACCAATTGGAAAATAATTAGATGTTGAGTTTTATATGGTTGGAAAGGTATTTGAATCTAGTTTCCAAAACATCAAACGGATCAAAAATCCGAGTTTTGTAGAGGGAGTTATGGCCTTTTTAGTGGAGATGTGTCAGGCTGTCAGAATGCAAACAGAACCCTCTGTAAACACATTCCAGTCGACTGCTTCAAGGATCAGTCGACTGCTTCATGTTCCAGTCGACTGAAACGGCCTGAAAAGGCATAACGGCTAGTTTTTAAAGGGGCTTCTAATTACCAAACTTGCCACAAACGGCTATAATCTTTCTTGGCCTATAAATATATGTTTTCCCACACCATTTTAAGTTGATCAATCCATTGGAAAACATCTAATTCAATCACACAACTTGTTGATTCTTAATCATTCAATATTGAGCCCTAGTTGTGTGAGTTTATCAATTTGCTCTAGCTTTCAATTGTAATCTTTGAGAGAGTGAATTGTAGTGAGCTTTAATTGTATTATCCACTCTAGAGAGAGAGTTATCAATTTGTATTCAATCAATTTGTGAAGGTTGAGGGTTAGTAACCCTTGTGTGCAAAGAAGAGGTGTTCTCCCTTGGGAGAGATCATAGGCTCTTGTAACGGTTTGGTGCACACCCGTAAGTGCTCCGGGAAACGGTTTGGTCTACACCCGTAAGTAGATCGGATTAAGGAATCCTCAAGAGGTGTTCTTGAGGGGTGGAGGTAGGCCGCGGGGTGCAATTGCCGAACCACTTGAAAAATCGGTTTGCAAGTTTCTCTTCCCTTCTCTTTTTAGTTAATTGCTTGTGATCTTGTTTAATTTGCAATTAAAGTTTCTAAAAGGTTAATTTCCGCTAAAACCTTATTCACCCCCCCTCTAAGGTTTCCACTTTTGGGCCAACACAACCTATCCGTCTGGGCCTGATAGAAGGCCTCTAACTGCACTCGGTGGAGGTCCACCATCCCCTCGGTGTGAATGGCTTTCCAAATACTGTTTTCCACGCTAACATTAGCCTGGAACTGAATCAGGGTAAGATAGATCTCTAAGTCATGCAGCGCTATCCCGTCTGGGCCAATCACATGTCCGCCAAAATCATCGGGTACGAGATATGGGTCCATGCTGATAACCTGACAAAAGCAAACTATCTTATATCAGGGCTAATCTTAATACATCTGGATGTCGGATCCTAAGTACGGAGGACACTCGACTATGCCTATCCTTTTGCTATCATAACCTGTGTCTAGGCTTAAGCCTAATCATACAACCAAGGCTCTGATACCAAAAATCCTGTCACGCCCCGGCGTAGCAAAATAAGGAAAATTTTTCATTTCCGTTTTGGACCCGTAGGTCATGACAGGTGATGGATCGCTTGTCCTGTACTTAGCTTAACATGTACCAGAAAATAGAGTAATATAAAGCAACATGGAAGTGTATATTAAGACATAGTACAACTTCAAATACTATTACATTGTCCTTAAATTAAATATCCTTAAGGCACAACCGCCTTATTCAAATTAAAAGCATTATCCACATCCTTATTACAACTTTATTTAAATTAGAAAAGTAACGTTGCAGGCTCCTCTAGCTGGCATAATCGTATTGCCCTGCATAATCATTTCCCGAACATTTGGATGTTCAGGACAAAATAAAGTCATCAGCTAATGAAAGCCGAGTGAGTATAACGAACACACAAGCAATGTATATAAAAGTACATTAACAGTTATTATAAAGGTCTGGTACCTTAGGGTACGATTAATCCATTATTCAAATCATCGCATGATAATAATTAATAATAGCTTGAGTAATGAATAATTAAGACCGTGCATGCACAATAAAACCAGAAGACCTACGATCACGTGGTGCATCGAAGTGCGTTCACTACCAAATCACCGATGGCCTTTGGTGAACCAACAAGGAGGGCAGCACTACTAGAGACCGGCCGGGTGTATGCGTATGAGTGATATATGGCTCTTCTACAAAATAAGAATGTGATCCCCCTTAATGGGGGTGAGTGGTCCCTTTTATAGGTGTAAGAGACCACTCGTACAAGGTAAGTAAATTGAGTAGGAGGTACAATCCTAATTACAATTGATTTAAACAAATCATGGATGTTTCCAAAGTGGTTTAGGAAACAACTTGCACTTTCCAATAGTCCCCTAAATGAGATAGGCGACTGTCTGGAATCTTGTAGAGCAAGTAATGGGATAGTCCCGGGTCGCGCCCACTGGGGGATGAGTCTGTATCGTAAGCCCGAGCTGTGGGCCCATACTGGGTGGTCACAAGCTGAGCAACCTGGGATGGTTGAGTAACAAACGCCCATTTCGGATGACTTGGCATTTCCTTACTGAGGTGGCAGTTTGACTTTGACTTGATGTTTTTGTTCATATCAAGTGCCCCCCATTTTTAAAGCTGATGCAATGTTTCGTCGGATGAGGATTGAAAATCAGTACTGATCTGAAAGCCGTTCGGGAACGAGGTCAGGACCTTGCCCGGGGTAGGACTGGCCGCACACATCAGCCAGGGTCTAGATTGATCGGTGGTACCATGGGCCCGAGCTGGTGTCTGCCACGTGTTGGTTGGTGATTGGTCTGGTTAAGATCCAATGAGGTCGGTGCGAGTGTAACCGAACAGTTGCATGGTACCCGAACTATCATGTCATGCATTTAATGCACGTGCCTTTTGAGGTGTCGCTCCACGTGCCCGAGGAGACAATTGTCGGGTAGTTTAGGCAGGAAGATTTCTTGTCCGCTGGATTTGATTCAATCTAGACCGTTCACGCTATATATATAAGGGGCACTTGTTCATTTCTTCCACTCCTGCTCTCTAGAGATAGAGATTACCGAGCGATTTTGAGAGAAAAAAGCTCCCGGCCAAGCTTCCTGATCTCTTTCTGCGCTTAATTCTTGTAAGTCTTCGTCTTCCCACCTTTTAGATTTCATTGCTCTTTCCTTCATTTCCTCTTTTTCTCATTCCTGAGTGAGGCTGGAGAATAGGAATACATTAGGGCTTTTGAGGGAGTGGGACTTTTTCTTCCTTAGATTCTGCTCTTTCATTAGATCCAGCGGTACCATAAGGCAGTTAAACCGATCGGGCTGTCCGAGATTAGTTCTAACCAAGTGCCACCTTACCCTAAAGGCCTTGTATTCCTTGCCTTTTAGACTTTTAACCTTGCCCCCTTTGTATCTCAGACTTCGAATCTCTGACCCCTACCTAGGTCGTCGGTTATTTCCTTACCCAGTCACAGGAGCAATAGAGATGTGTGACTCTAGTTTTGACTCATCTTCCCGATTAGAGGATGAATAGTCGCGGTCGGGGACTCCGGACACAAGTTTAGACCCACCTTCTGTAACCCTGTCTGACCAGCATAATGAGGGTAGGATTCCCATCCTAGTGTCGAATGACAAAGTAGCTCAGGATATCCCCATTGCTTCGGTGTCTAGGGGGTTGGGTGACGAGGGGTCAGCGCCGATCAGGGATAGGTACGATATTCCCGACCACCATTCCTTGGCTATGCACACCAGCGATGCTCACTTCCACCAGTCGGGCTTCATCTCCCTTTACGAGGATGCCCTCATGGTGGGCCTCCACCTTTCCCTCCACCCTCTAGCTCGAGACATACTGATATACCTCAAGATTGATCCCGAGCAATTTGCCCCGAATGGGTGGAGGTTCTTGATGGGGGCTATCTCCCTGTGGCCCTAGGTCCTCGGGTACGAGCTCACCATACAGGAGTTTTCTAGACACACTGACCGTTCCCAGTTCATGTAGAAGCTGGCTTCTTTTCACTGGGAGCAATCTCGGGTTTTACGAGAAGGTACCGGGAATACAGTTGAGGACTTCCTTAACGGGGTAGTCGAGGAATAAGCTCCTGTCTTCTTTCTTGTTTACTCTACATTGTTGTTACCGATGAGCTAACTGTCCTTTGCTTTATAGTGGGATCAGCAGACCCGCCAATATTTTCAACGAGTGCCAGACAAAGATCTTGTCTTTAGCCGAAGACCCCACTGACGTCAACAAATTACTATCCCGGATGGGGGACCAGAAGATCTCCTACCAGCCCAAGCACCAGTTCGAAGCTCCCATATTTCCTCTGATCATTACTAGTATATTTTTTGCCTATTTTCTTGCTATTCGTTTGGTTTTATGTGTAGCATGCCATGTATCTTTTCTTGGATGTCACAGAGATGGCTCTAAGAGATGTGGCGGCTCTGAAGGAAAAGGAGGCTACATTGGCCGCCCAGGTGGGCCAGAGGAGAAAGAGGTAGGGTCCTACTGAGGGCCAACAACTAAAGAGACTTCACCGGGGCCCCCGTGTGGTTAAAAAAGTGACCGGGACATCAGCTCCTAGAGTCACCATTGTCGTTCCCTCCATACACCTTGCCAATGCTGTACCAGTCGGTCCATCGGCCTCCCGCGTTGTCCCTTCGCCCCCAAGGTAATGCGATGCTCCGGCCGGGATGCCGGCAGTGGAGATGGCATATGAGGTCCGAGGGAGGGTCCAGCTTGGGCTGTTGCAAAACCAAGTGGACAAGTGCTTTGGGTTGGGTCCCGAGGCACTAATCGATCAGCTACACAGCGTTAGCCACATGGTAAGCAGTTGTGCACATGTCTTTTCTTATTCTCTCCATTTGAAATATTGATGACTCCTGTTTCCTTCCTGTAAGTTAGCTATTTGGCGGCAGGGACTGAGGCTTACCTGCTCGGGGTGGCTGAAAGACTATCCGCCGCTGAGGCTGCCCTGGCCGCAGAGAAGGTGGCACAGGAGTTTGCAGACTTCACTCTTACCATGGAGGAGGAGTAGTCGAGGGCCCTGGCCCTGGAGTTGGGGGGAAGCCCAGGAATTCCTCGCTACTAAGCAGGTAGCCCAGAAGGCCACCGAAGCGAAAGCAGTGGCTGCAGAGGCTGGGAAAGCGGCGGTGGAGGCCGGGAAGGAGCCCGCAGAAGCCGAGAAGCTGGCTTTCTTTAAGGTTATCGCTGCCCATGAGGCGGGGGTGAAGGATACTGAGGAGGAATTTAAAGCTAGCTTCCTCATAGGTTATGCTAACCTGTCTGAGTGGGCGACGCTGACCGTCCAGATCGGGACCTCTCGCGTTATTCCTGGGCGGAGTTCAACTACTAGAAGGATGAGCAGGCCACAGAGGGGGCCGCAGCAGAAGATACGCAAAGAGAGGACACTGGCACCGGGGATGAAGCAGTCGTGGCTGATGACTCTTAGTCCAAGGACTGTATATATATATGTTTTTTTGGGGGGGGGAGAGGCTACTATAACTGCCCCCAGGCACTATAAATGTTTTTACCATTAATAAAAAGGTCCTTTGAGGCCGCCCTTTTGCATCAACCATTTATTATCATATTCCTTTTTTGTACTTACCTGTTTGTGATTGCATGTGCTTGATCGGTTGTTAATCTTGCCAAAACCATGCCTTAGAAAGAGCTTTAGGACTGTGACTAGTAAATAAAACTTGGTCTTCTAGGGACTTGTATTTACAAACTAACTTGGGTTTGAAGGTCCCGTCTGGTAATGTGTAGGATTTTGGTCCTGTTATTGCCCAGACGGTATCTCTGGGCACTGTAGGTACTGAGGAATGTTTCTAGAATTCCACCAGTCTAGTTAGTGCTTGGTGTGATTCACTATTTTAGTCCAGTATCCCCTTACCCCCCAAGCTTTTTGTTAAGGTGGGAATTGGTAGAGGGAGTGACCGTAGAGGAACTTGCCCCCATTATTGGTTATGGTCCTAAGCGAAGCCAGTGCCTCGGATGTGACCCCGAGGTCTTATGCGCCTCGGGTTTGAGTCCGAGGTCTTTTTTGCCTTGGGTGTGGTCCTGAGGTCTTTGGTGCCTCAGGTGTGATCCCGAGGTCATTTGTTCATGGAATACTGGTAGGGAACATTATTTGCGACAAAATAAAAAAAATCTTTATTTCTTTTGAAAACAATAATAGTTGCACGGGAAGAGCTGAAAATTTCCTAACCAATGCTACTTCGTTCTTATCCATTCTTTATTAAAAGTACTTGCGATAGTGCTGCACGTTCCATGGGTGAGATAGATCATGCCCGTCTAGAGTTGTAACTAGTAGGTTCCCGGGCAGTTGAATTGGGTAACCTGGTAGGGCCTTCCCAGTTTAGGCCCAACTTTCTGTAACTCAGGACCTTGGTAGACTGGTTTACTGCCTTAATGACCAGGTCTCCCACTGGAAGCTACAATGCTTGACTTTGCTATTGAATTACCGAGAGACCCGCTGTTTATAGGCTGCCACTTTCAGATATGCCTGATCCCTTTTCTCCTCTATCAGATCGAGCTCCCCCTTAAGGGCTTCCTCATTGCTTTGCTCGCTAAAATTCACCACCCAATATGTTGATAATCTGAGCTCTGTGGGGATCACTTCCTTGAAGCCATAGGTAAGGGATAACGGAGTCTCCCCTGTGGCCGTTCGGGGAGTAGTACGATATGCCTACAGAAGGGTTGGTAGTTTTTTCGCTCAGAGTTCCTTGGCATTTTCAAGTCTAGTTTTGATGAATTGCAAGATTGTTCGGTTTGTTACCTCAACCTGCCCGTTGGCTTAAGGGTGCTCGGGGGAAGAATAGTGATTGGATTTTCCATAGCCTAAGCAAAATTACCTGAATACTGAGGTGTCGAACTGCCTGCCATTGTTGCTAACCAATACCCGAGGTATGTCAATCCTGCTAAGGATGTTCCTTTCTACGAAGCTCTTCATCTTTTCCTCAGTAATTGTTGCCAAGGGCTCGACTTCTACCCACTTAGTGAAATAGTTCACAACGATAATGGTGAACTTGACTTGGCCTTTTGCCATTGGGAGGGGACCGACGATATCAACGCCTCACTTACCAAACAGCTAGGGGCTGAGGATTGGTGTTTGGAACTGCGCCAGGCAATTGGTCATGTTGGCGTGCCTCTGACACTTGTCACACTTTTTGACATACTCCCGAGAGTCCCGGGCCATCGTTAGTCAATAGTACCCTTATAACAGAGCTTTGTGAGAAAGCGCCCGACCTCCTATGTGGCTTCCACACACTCCCTCATGGATTTTGTATAATATTCCTTGAACTTAGGCGGGGTGAACGCATCATTGATGGGGGATAGAGAAACCTCTTTATAGAGTACGCCATCGATGAGATGATATCTAGATGTTTGGTATCTTACCCATCGGGCTTCATCTTTTCCATCTGGTAAGCCTCCAGTTATGAGGAACATCATAATTGGATCCATCCAGATGGTCCCTAAAGCGATCGGTTCGACCTCCTTACCTTCTGAGTTGGAAACACTGGGCTCGGGTAAGTATTCAATCCTTATCCCGAGAAAGTCTGACTCAGGGGATGAAGCAAAGCGGGCTAACCAGTCGGCCATCGTATTCTCTTCCCTTGGGATCTGTGTGATGGAGAACCCATTAAGCTTCTTTGAGACTGTGCGGACAAGGGCTAGGTAGGCTACCATGTTGTCTTACCAAGCATTATACTCTTGATTAACTTGATTGACCATGAGCCAGGAGTCGCTGTACCCTTGGACTTGCTGTCACCCATCGAAGTAGCCAACTACAATCCAACCAACAGGGCTTCATACTCGGCCTCATTTTTAGAGGCCTGGAACCCAAACCTTAGTGTATACTCTAACTAGATCTTGTCAGGCATGGTTAGGATGATCCCTGTCCCGCTACCTTGTTTATTGGAAGACCCGTCCACATAAAGTACCCAAGTCGGGGTATCAGGCTGTAGATCGGGTAGTAGAACCGGCGGGTCGAGCTCTTCAGCTCCGTCCTTGGATATGTGAACTCCATAAGAAAGTCTGCCACTGCCTGCCCCTTGATTACCTGTCGGGGTCTATAGACTACTTTAAATTCTTCTAACTACAATGCCCACTTGACGAGCCTTTCAGATGTCTCAGGCCTGCTGAAGATTTGGCAGAGAGGCTGATCTATGAGGACCACAATGAGGTGGGCCTGAAAGTATGGGCGGAGTCTCTGGGCAGAAGTGATGAGGGCCAAGGCTAGCTTCTCGATGCAGGAGTACCAGCTTTCTGCGCCTTCAAGTGTTCGACTGGTGTAATAAATTAGGAACTGTATCTCATGCTCCTCTCGGATGTGTGCCGAGCTCACCGTTGAGGGTGACACCTCCATGTATAAGAATAACTCCTCCTTTGGTACGGGTGTTGAGAGCAGAGGGAGCGACGTCAGGTACTTCTTGAGTTCCTGAAATGCCTCCTCACACTCTTCTGACCACTGAAAGGCTTTGCGGAGGTTTTGAAAAATGGCAGACACTGGTCGGTAGCTCAGGAAATGAATCTGTTAAATGTGGCTAGCCGTCTGGCAAGACGCTGAACTTCTTTGGTTAACCTGGGCAACCGCATGTTAATGATGGCTTGAATTTTCTTGGGATTTGCCTTGATTCCTCGCCGACTTACCAAATAACCCGGAAACTTTTCAGACGAGACTCCAAACGTTTAGTTGGCCAGGTTCAACCTCATCCGGTACTTTCTTAAGATGCTGAAGGCCCCGACCAGGTGCTCGAGATGGTCGGACTCATCTCGGCTTTTGACCAAAAGGTCATCGACATATACCTCCATTAACTTCTCGATCAAATATCTGAATATGCAATTGACAAGGTCCAGATAAGTTGCCCTAGCATTTTTTATGCCGAAAGGCACCACCTTGTAGCAATACGTCCCCTGGTCGGTGATGAAGGAAGTCTTCTCTTCGTCCCCGGGATACACACTGATCTGGTTGTACCCCGAGTAGGTGTCCATGAATGATAGAAGTGGGTGACCGTCCATAGACTCCACAAGGAGGTCTATCCTAGGGAGTGGATAGAAATCCTTAGGGCAGGCCTTGTTCAGGTCGGTAAAATCCACACACATTCTCCACTTCTCGTTGCTTTTCTTGACTAGTACCACATTTGCTAACCAATCAGGATAGTGGACCTCTCAGACAAACTTCACCTTCAGGAGCCTTTCAATTTCTTCACGTAATGTTGCTTGTCTTTCAGGGGCCATGCCTCTTCTCTTTTGATTGACCGGTCGGGAGATCGAGTCGAATTTGAGATGGTAGGACATGACATGGGGTCAATCCCAGGCATGACTTCATGGCACCATGAGAAGATGTCCTGGCTCTTTCACAGGAACTGGATTAATTCCCCTCTGAGACCTGACTCCAAGAGAGTACCGATGTCGACGGACCGGTCGGGGAGTTGGGGGTCCAGTACCACTTGCTCCAGCTCTTCCACTGGGCCTAATCTATCCCTCATGTCCCTCGGGTCCATCTCCTGAATGTTCAATGTTTCAATAACTGATTCCCTGTGCAAGGAGCTGACATAACAGCTCCGAGCAGTTACTTGGTCTCCTCTCAGGCTTCTCGAGCCCTTGGGGTCAGAAACTTGACAATCAGACTATATGTCGACACAACTGCCTTGGCCTTGTTGAGCATCGGCCTCCTAAGATGACATGGTAGACAGATGAGGCTTGCTACGGGTAGGCTCCCATCCAGACTAGCAGCTCGATCATCACAAGCGGTTGTGTGTTTGAGCCGTTGAACCCTACCAAGGGAGTGGCTACCGGTCGAAGCCGATCCCTTGATATCCCAAACTGATCAAAGGCTAAAGCGAACAATATATCAGAGGAGCTGCCCATGTCCACTAACACACTTTTGACCACATAATTGGCAATAGAGAGCCTCACCACCAATAGATCATCGTGGAGGGGCAATGCAGATCCTTTACATCATCAGAGGAGAACGTTAGCATGTCGATCGGTGGGGAGATAGCTGGTTAGACATGTAGGACATCTGCTCAGGAGGCCCGAGCATGCCTCTTCCTAGCCGACTGTGAGTCCCCTCTGCCTGATGTTCCTCCGGAGATCACGTTGATTTGACCCAGGGGCTGAGGTTGCTCAAGAGCTCGGGCGTCTGGCCGGGGTTGCCTATCTGCGGTGACGAACTCGATGAGGTGGCCTAGCTTGATAAGCTTTTCAATGGCGACATTTAGTTTAAAGAAATCCTCTGTGTCATGACCATGATCTTTGTGGTACCGGCAAAATTTATCCCAGTTTTTCTTCTTGGGTGGGCTCTTTAGCTTCATCGGCTGTTTGAACAACCTCTGAATCTCGGCAGCGGCCATAACCTCGTGGTAGGCCGGAAAAGAGGTGTGAAGGCATTCGGGGCCTGATCCCGATCGCCTCTCTGTTGATCCTACTTCGGCTTCTTTCCAAGCCCTTCTCGGTGCCCTTGCATTTTCGTTTGGATTTTGGGGACTCATCTCCCGCAAAGCTAGCACACTTGGGCTTTAGGAACTCCACTGTATCGATGTACTTTTCAACCCTCTCCGAGAGTTTAACCAAGGTGCCCGGTCGGTCATGGTGAAACGATGTGGCAACCTTGGTGTGATGTACTCCCGAGCTGAAGGTTGTGATCACGACCATCTCATTCAGGTTGCAAATATGGAGCTTTTGTTGATTGAAATAGTCAACATAATCTTTGAGGGACTCTCCTTTGCATTTCTTAATAGCCAACAGCTGGGTGTCCGGCTGTGATCAGTCGAGCATCCCTATGAACTGGCTAACAAAGAGTTTGTTGAGTACCTTGAAGCCGTCGACCATTCGTGGTTTTAGTGCGAGGAACCACTGCACGGCCGGGCCTTTGAGGGTGTTGGGAAAGGCCAGGCAGAGCAACTCGTTGGCACTAGTAACTAACGCCATCTGGGCCTTGTAGGTCTGGACATGATCGACCGAACTCCCTAAACCGTCGTAAGAATAAAAATGTGGTTGTTTGAATTTTTGCAGGATGGGGAATCCTGTGATCCGGATGGTGAAGGGTGACTCAATTTCGGTGTTGGTGTGATCATGACCTAGCTTGCGGCTCAGTTTTTCAATTTGTTTCTGCAGGCCCTTGATTTGGGGTTTGACGTCCTCCCTCCCAGTCTCCCGCACTGTATCCGTGAGGTAGGTTGGGTCGGATGACGAAGCCTCCTCTTCAAAGTGCGTTGTGCGCAGGGACGGGGCATGACCTCGACTCTGAGTAATCGTGTGTCTAAGACCTCACAGCTCCTGGCCGGGGGTTCTCGAGCTGTTTGCTCCTGCCCCTCCCTCCTGGCGGCACGCCGGCTATTGAAAATCTCTCTGGCATCTCCCGCCCGGCTTGGGTTGTCCCGGGCACATCGCAAAATCCGTTCGGGACCATGACTACGCTCATAATTCCCAGACCGCCTTAAAGCCATAGGGGATATTGGCGTCGTACGGGTGCGCTGTGGAGTCTACACGGGCATGCTACCACTTGCATCAAGCCCGGGCTGATCCTCGGCTCAAAGAAGGTTGTCCTGTCGGGCCAGCAGTGCTTCGATCTATTGCTGAGTTTGCTGCTGGCCCTCCAGGAGTTGCACAAGAGTCGCGGTGATCTGCTCAGAAGTCATGGAGGCGGCAGGTTACCCGGCTTGTGAGTCCACCTAACCTGTTGGGGCAGTCTTCTTACCCTTATTTGGAGGCATGACAATCAGTTAAACGATTTGTTTTTCTGAGAAAATTTTTCATATTCCCACAAAAGGCACCAAACTGATGATGCTAATAATTGGTATGTGAGTAAGAACAAGAAGATGAAGACAAGAGGATTTGTATGTGATTCGGCTCCGTTAACTAGGAGACCTACGTCCACGTGGTGCGTCGGAGCACGTTCACTAACTAATCATCGGCAGCCTTTGGTGAACCAACAAGGAGGGCGGCACTACTAGAGACCGGTTGGGTGTATGCGTATGAGTGATACATGGTTCTTCTACAAAAAAGAATGGGATCCCCCTTAATTGGGGTGAGTGGTCCCTTTTATAGGTGTAAGAGACCACTCGTACAAGCTCAGTAAATTGATAAAGGAGGTACAATCCTAATTACAATTTATTTACACAAACCATAGAAGTTTCCTAAGTGGTTTAGGAAATAACTTGCACTTTACAATAGTCCTCTAACTAAGATAGGCAACTGTTTGGAATCTTGTAGAGCAAGTCACGGGACAGGCCCGAGTCAAGTCCACTGGGGGAGGAGTCTGCACCGTAAGCCCAAGCTGTGGGCCCATACTAGGCGGTCACAGGCCGAGCTGCCCGGGATGGTTGAGTAACAAGCGCTCACTCCGGATGACTTGGCATTTCCTTGCTGAGGTGGCGGTTTGACTTTGACTTGATATTTTTGTCAATATCACTTATTATTTATTTAGTTTAAATAAATAATAAGAGTTAGTTCCAAATTATAATAATTATTTTTATTGTTAATGTTTAAATCACGTTTAATTAATATCAAATATGTAATTAGTAATTTTTATATTACAAGTTATTAGTTAAATGTTGTTTAATTAGATTAGTAATTATTTCAGTAAATAATTAATGGAACTTAGTATTTATTGAACAAATGTCAATGTTTAATAAATAGTTGCTATATATAATTTAAATGTCATAAATTGTTTAAATAGTTTAAAGTATTCTTAAAGGGATTTTAAATTCTGAAATATTATTTTTAATATTTTGGATATTCTGCATTAATTGTTATTATTATTTATATTATACTTATTATTTAATTGGGTTCAAATAAATAATAAAAGTTAGTTTTAAATTATAATTATTACGTAATAAATACCTAATGACTATTTTCAAAATATAAAAAATTAAGTGGTTGATCCCAAGGCCTAGTGCCCTTGTCTTATAAATTATTTATTTATAAAACCCAAACTTTAGTATTTATATATTATAGTTATTATTTATTTGGGCTTAAGTAAATAATGAATACTAGTACGCACTTAATTTTAAATAGATATTTAATATCTAATGGCCATGTTAAACTCTAAAAAATTATACATATTGTTTTAAAAGTATTTAAGTTATGTTTTATAATCTATTAAATTATAAAACTACATTCTTGGTATATTTAGTAATTATCGAGGAGTCATTTATGTAATGTTTTAATTAATTTAAATACCAAACAAATTCCAAAAATTATGAGAAATATACTACTAGCTCATTTTAATGTCTAAGTATTTAATAAAAATATTCTAAGGACCAAATGTGCTCCTAAAATATATTTTATAATTATAGGACTCCTAAGACTATAATTATATAAGACTTCAATAATCCGTAGTGAATAAATCGTAGTTCAGAAAAATACGCGGTCAGTTTCTAAATTCCTAGAATTATATGTAGACCTAGTTCCTTAAGTTTAATGACTTTTTCAAAAATGAAGCTTACGAGTAGGGCCCACACTGGTATAGAAAATCCAACATTTTATATGACGGATTCCGATTTGAGTCTAGTCAATGGCGTTAGACTCAAAATGATGTCAAGATCATTATGTTGAGGTTGAGGAACCCATTCGGCGAAATACCATTATATCCTTATGCATAGAATGAATGTTAATTTCCATTCTATAAATTTATATAAATTGTACGGACCGAGGCTATCCTTATATTCGCAAATCCATATCGAGGTGAGTCGTCCTAATTCACTTGGTATATTATAGAAATACTCTATGTATATTGTATGTGCAAATTCTATACGTATTATATGTGTGTAGTATAAAAGGTAAACTGTTTATAAGAAAACGCATGTCTAGATAACTCTACTTCATGCTTGATGATTATTGTTATGCGTTATGCTGTTATGCTTTATGCTGTTATGCTTTATGCTGTTATATGCTTTTTGTTGTTATATGCTCTATGTTGTTATAGTTCCTAACTGTTATGATTCATGTTGTTATATGAATAGCTCAATTGTTATGGTTCATGCTTGTTAATTGTATGTCATACACTCGCATATATGTTCATATAAACGTAGTCCATTCGTGATGTCAAAGTTGACATACATATGGTCAGTCGAGGAGAACGGCCTAGTTATATATGTCACACATGTTTAGTCAACCATGGAGGTCTGAGCAATACAATAGGTACATATAAAAGCTATTGGGCCATGTTAGGCGACGATTGCAAAATATCCATCCAAGTCTTGAAATACAGTGGTTACAACTTCAACTGTTATTTGGCCCTGTTAGGCGACGATAACACAGTAACTTCTCTATTCCCTAGGCAAGGTCACAAGGACCTATGAGTAAAGTGATCACCATCTTTTAAACCAAAACTCCTATTGGGTCCTGTCAGGCGACGATAGCAAACAGGGCCCAATAGTAACGTGACCATTACACTCGAAGCCAACGACGTTACACTAGTAATGTAACAAGTTATGTGAGTCAAGCACGAGTTTTGAATACAATGGTTACCACTTATAATGCTATTGGGCCCTGTTAGGCGACGATAGCGCTGTAACTATTCTATTCCCCAGGCAAGGTCATGAGGACCTAAGAGTAAAGTGATTATAATCTTTTAACCCAAAACTACTATTGGGCCCTGATAGGCGACGATAGCAAGTGATCATCATACTCTAAGCTAACGGCATTACACTGGTAATGTAATAAGTCACATGAGTCAGTTGTTGTGTCTAAAATCCTAAGGTGATCGAGTGACGTCGAATATATCGATAACGCATTGCATCGTTATTATCTCACTCATACTATCATGTCATATGTTATACTTGTTAAAATAATGCTTATCAAATGTTTTGTTGCAGATATTTGTTGTACTTGTATATTATTTGTATTAGGAGTGATTGGTTAGGTCAACTCACTTAGCTTCAAAAGCTAACAGCTCTTCCTGCCTAGGACATACTATGTCTATATTTCACAGAAGACGTCTACCAAGATGAAGCCACTCGAAGGGATATAGCAGATGTACAAATTAAGGACTCTGATGTAGTTGTATTAGACTACTTAATATGCTTTGTTATCTTCTATCTGAGGTAATAGTTTAGATATGTATTATGATCAGTATAGATCGTCCTAGACTGACTTTATAAATCTTTTATTTAGACTCATGATGTAATAACTAGATCCCAGACATTTGAGTTCTATTGAGGAATACCAATAGATGTTTTTATGCTTTCGCTTACTCTTTTAACCATGTGTAGAATGTAGAAAGGACAATCAGTTAATGTAACTAGCCATAGCTTACGGATCCAGAAAGGAAAATTTTATTTCCCTCTAATTTCTGCTACACTGGGCCATGACATTCAGCTTATACATATTACACCCACATCTTATACAATATTCCCCCTCTTTGTACCATCCTCCCTCCTTCCCAGCACACACGCAAATAGAGAAACAAAGGAGGAAGAAGGAGAGATGCAAGAGGAGAAAGAGAGAGAGAAGGTGATCAAAGAAAGAGAGAGACTAAGACTTCCACAGAGGTAACCCAACCCCCATTTTGATTTCTGGACACTTGCATGTCACACACGCACCCCCTAGACCTACATGCATAAAGCCAAATAGAGCCTGAGGCTCTCTGTGAGCTCCAGCAACCATTAGAGCTCCACCTTGAGAGCTCGATTTTCCAATCACCACCAAATCGCCTCTAGCTTATACCAAAATAATTTAAATACACTCTTCATCTTCAAAACAGATAACAGCTCCGCCAACAATCCAATCAACTAAACATGCACAGATACATTCGACTACATTTCACATAGAAACACCACAAATGCATTATGCACTCGGGTCAGTATATAAAATACTGGTACGAGTCAACCAAAAATATAAACGAGTCTTAGGGAATAGCGGTGTCCCATAGACTCCCCAAAATACTCACAAAGAAAATATCACCACAAGACATTATACATTATCGTCACACAGAAAATAAGCAACACCATGACACAAAATCTTTGTCGAGTTAGAATAGTAGTACCACACATTTCAAGACAGAAGAGTAGGTTCCTTTAATGTGGTAGTAGTGGTTCCAAACTTGAAAATACCAACTGAATACTTATCCATCAAATACCTATGGTGAGCTAACCCTACATAAAAGTTAGTGGGACCACCATTCTGTAAATCGAATGATCACAAACCAAGCAAACAATTCCGTATACAAACCATCCACATTCTAACTTAAACGTCGCGTTCATTATTCCACGCTTATCAGCCTTATGAATAATCCATTTTTATTAACCTTAAATTTATCTGTGTTCTCTAGGTTTAACACCTTGGCCACCCTCCATGGTACGGCCCACACATATATCCCATGTGTCCCCGAACATAATACCAACGCCCACTCTGGTACCAATTTGGGTGGGTATAAACCAAACCAGCTGTACACACGAAAGGTTGGCTACTATGACAAACGTCTAATAAATAAGTCGGGCATAAGGATTAGGCCAGCTTGATCACATAACCACTAGGAGCACACTCAACAAGTCGAGCTACCAAAACATATCAAACAACAAGGTGCGGTGAACACTAAAGGAATTATGTTACCATTATCGCTTAACGTTCGCATTATTCCCATTTTTGTAAAATTCACGCTTATCACATAGTTCCATCTCATTATATTCCAATCACATCTCTATCTTTTAGATGCGTTCTAATTTCTCACACTATAGAATTTTATCAATTTAGCCATAACAATCGTTCCACAATATTTTTTGATTGAATTACTAGAACACCAACATACTATTCAACGTATCTAATTTACCTTTTATCAAAATTTTCACAATCTACAGTATTTATTTCAGGTACAATTATCTCAATAAAATATTCAATATTGGCATACATGAAGCACATGATAAGAAATCATATTCTCCATAGCGTAAAATATTCAATGAGATATTTGTTCACTGCTACTGTAATTGTAAATTTCTGCCCAACCGGTGCAGAATTGGGAAAATCTCCATTACATAAACGTTGTCCAGAATCGCGTTTTACATCGGCCATTGGGGACAGAAACTTAAAATAAGCAACACACAAACCTATAAAAATTAATAACTTTCAGGACCCTTTTAATCAAAGTTCCAAAATCCTTTAGGGTTTACTTTTTAGTATTTGGATTTTATCACCAAGACCTATTAATAATCATAAAAAGAGAATCTATCCTACAAAATTTAAGGATGAACTAAAAATCAAGAATCTCTAATGTTTATGTAGGTCTTTGTCCTTTTGTGTAAAAAAAAACTAATATCACAGGACACAATCTAGAGATACCCAAAACTGCCATGAGATCAAAATATATATACAAAGTAATACATATATATTATATGTAATATATATGTATATATCCATACACATATACATATACACAAGGGTTTGATTAACTCACCTAAAACGAGATTAAGCACTTGAAAACAATATCGAACAGATTACCAATGCGAACCCGTATCCGAATAACCGGCACCCTTTTCTTCTCTCTCTCTCTCTCTCTCTCTCTCTCTCTCTCTCTCTCTCTCTATGTCTATTTTCTCTTTTGTTTTCTTCTTTTTCCTTTTTTTTGTTAATATGGAGGATAGGGTTTAATATATGTATATGTATATACTACACACACAACACATGTCAATAAAACACACACAACACATGTAAATTCCATTTTTGGTCTTACGGGCTCACAAAAATGCTTCATATGGGCCCTAAATACATTCCAAAGTACTACAATGAGTAGCCCAATGAGTGTACATGACCCGGGTACTTAATTTTAATACCGATACACTATTTGACACATTCGCAGGCCTATAACACTATATAAAAAAATACATGTCAACCCTTCACTTTCTTTAACAAATATGAATTAATAAAATGTAACACTCAAATTAAACTGGCTCACTAATGATTTAATTTATATGTCCTCCAAACTTAAAATTTTCAAACACGTGTCTTACATAGGCACACTCATACAATATTGCTAACTGAAAATAATAATCAAGATAATTATTTACACACTTATAAATTTTAGGGTTGTTGCATTCTACCATCCTTAAAGAAATTTCATCCCAAAATTTGGGATCGAGTACATATAAACATATGCATACCTACATAATTACAAAAGTCATGTATTTTAAAATAAACATTATTGTGTTTTTTAAAATAGCGAGTGTTACATTACGCACCTCTCAAAAGAAATCTCGTCCCGAGATTGGAAGAGAGATAAACTCAAAAAGGAATAGCCACTAATACAAATAACCACATAATTTCATTCAAGCACACAGGTACTATCAAAAACATATTTATCGCATAGAGTGCAATTTACTTAAATGTAACTATATGAACATGTTCGCATCTTTCCGTGTCCCGTGCTACTACTCCTTGGGATACCAATACTTACCGCTCTAGAAGATAGCGTCAAGATATTTTACAGAACTTGCATTGAGAATATAACATCATGATGCCAAAATTTGGTTAGGAGAGAGTAAGAATGAGACAAAAGGATTTATATGTGGTTCGAGCCCATTAAAGAAGAGACTTACGACCACATTGTGTGTTAGATCACGTATACTAGAGTATCAAATTGCTGGGGGCCTCAGGTGAACCAACAATAGTGGTGGAGCTCCCAAAAGCCGACCTAGTATGCGTAAGAAAAGTATGCTATTCTATAAAATAAGAATACAATCCCCTTTGAAGAGCATGAGTGGTCTCTTTTATAGATACAAGAGACCTACTCGTAAAGGTAAGTAATCTAATTAGGCAATACAATCTGATAAGGATTAATCAGCATAAATCATGGGAATTTCCTAATCCGATTTAGAAACAATCCTCTCTTTCCATTAGTCTTCTAGCTTGAGTAGGAAACTGTCTGGATTATTCTACTACACGTCGTGGGACATGGCTGGGCTGTGCCTGTAGCGACTCGAGCTCGTACTGCATTCCTGACCTATTGGTTGGAAACAGATAACATGAGGCAAACTGCTCGGGTTAAATAGAGATAGAGCTTTTGCCTTTACTGGATATTTTTGTACATATCAGCTGGCCCCCATTTTCAAAGCTAATTTGATGCTTCATCAAATGAGGGTTGAAATTTTGCACAGCTCAGTAAATTGTCTGGGAAGTAGCTCAAGAAATTGATCAGATCCGGCCTGGTTGCCATGGTCACTCAGGGTCTAGAATGATCGGTTTCCTCAGGGGCTTGGGGTCAGTACCTGCCATGTGTCAAGAAGTTATTGGTCTGGTTAGGACCCAACGAGGTCAGTGTGAATGCAACCGGATAGTTGCATTATAACTGAACTGTCATGTCATGCATTTAATGCGTACGCCTTCTGAGGCATCGCTGGGACTGCCCAAGGTGCCAGCTGGCAAGCGTTTAGATAGGAGTTGTACAGGACTGTTGGATCTGAGATGATCTGGACTATCTGTGTTGCCTATATAAGGGATACTTGAGCATTCTTGCTACTTTTGTTGTCCATAGAAAGAGACTACTGAGCGGTTATCGAGAAAAAAGTGTCCAGTCAAGCTTCCTGAGCTCTTCCTTGTGCTCTATTCTTGTTAGTCATCACCTCACCAGTCTTGTAATTCACTATATTTTTCTCTCTCCTTCATTTGCTACATCCCTGAACAAGGCTAGAAAATAGGAACGCGTTAGGACTCATGAGGGAGTGGGACTTCTTTTTCCTGAGATTCTACTTCTTCCTTAGGTCGGGTGGTTCCCTTACCTTGGTAGAGCAGTTTAACTGGTTAGGGTGTCTCAGAACCACTTTGTCTCAGAACCACTTCCGTATAGGCTCTTGACTCTTCCACCCCTATATCTTAGATTTAGGGTTCCAGATCCCTATCTAGGTCGTTGACAACTCCCCCGTCCAATCGTAGGAGCCTTAGCCATGTGCCATTCTGGCATTAACTCATCCTCCTGATCAGAGGGTGAACAATCCAAGTCGAATACCCAGGACACGAGCTTGGACCTTCCTTCACTGACTCCGTCTGATCACCACAGCGAAGGGAGGATTCCTATTTATGTTTTTGATGATGAGGCGAGCCAGGGGCTCCAGGTAGCCTCTGTGTCTCAGGGTTCGGGCGATGAGGCGTCAGTTCCAAGTAGTCTCGATATAGCTTTTTCTTGTAAGTGGACTGCTAGCAGTGTACTTATTAATGACCTAGGACGGCTCAATGATAGGAATGACATCCCAGGCCACTATTCCTTGGCCATACCTGACAATGGGGCTCATCTCTGTCGGTCGGGTTTTCTTACCCTTTATGAGGATGCCTTTATGGCTAGCCTTCATCTCCCCCTCTACCCTGTTGCTCGGGATATGTTGATATAAGCCTCTTGATGGGGGTCATACACTTATGGCCCTAAATCTTTGAGTATGAGCTCACCATTCAGGAGTTCCTGTGGACTCACCAGTTGTTCCCGCTGCATTCAGAGGTCGGTTTCTTCTCCTTAGGGGCCAGGCAGGGAAGAAAAATCATTGATAAGTGCCCAAGCAATAGCAAGGGGAGGAAGAAAAAGTTCTTCCATGTATCGACCCTCGGGATATGTAAGACACCCCAGGAATTCAGCTATGGTCCTCCTGGGCGGGGAGGCTGAAGAGTAAGCTCCCATCTTGCATTTGCTTTTCATTTTGCTTTGTTCTTTCTGTTGGACTAACCGATGTGTTCTTTTTTATAGTAGGGGTCCAATCCGTTGAGTATTCCCAAGGAGTGCCAAGACAAGATTAGGGCTTTGGCTAAGGAACAGACCAACATTGTTGACGTGTTAACCTGGGCAGGAGTTCCAAAGGTCACATACGAGCCTAGTCAGCCCTTTGAGGCACATGTCTTTCCTCCAATCATTATTGGTAAGCTCTTCCCTCTTGAGTTTTCTCTACTGCCCCCTCACTTATTGTTTATTACTTTCCCGATCACTCATCATCTACTTTTCCCTTTTAGTAGAAATGGGCCCAAGGAGAGATCCCAAAGCATTAAGGGTAAGAGAGGCCACCGCGACTACTCAGGATGCCTAGAAGAGGAAGAGGCCAGCTGTTGAGCCAACAGTAGGCAATCAACCACTGAGGCAACTAAGACATGGGCCAACAGTTTTCCAGGAACTGAGTGGGACGTCGACTCCACAGGTAGAGGTTGTGCATGATACTGTTTAGGATGCCACTAGCAGAGCCTGTAAAGATCGGGAGAGGGTCAGACCAGGCCTTCTACCAAGTCAAGTGGAGATGTGCACTGGGATGTCTCCACAATCGTTCCAAGGGTGGCTATACAGCCTCTCTCACTTTGTTAGTAACTTATCCCTCTTCTGTTTATTTTTCATTATTCATTTACTGTATGTGACCAACCAGTTTCTAACTTGCCTTTTGTAGGACAGCTGCATGGCTATGGGGGCTGAATCCTTCTGACTGCCTTGGCTGAGAGGGCAGCCACCGCTAAGGCTGCTCTTTCACATGAGAGGTCGGTATTGGAGGGTAAGGAAACTGCCTTAGTTGTGGAGAAGGACAAAGTGAAAGGGATGGCTCTGAGTCTTGGAGTAGCTCAGTCAGAGCAGGAGGTTTTCCTCATAAAGTTGGGCAGGAAAGTTTGGCTACTACAGAGGCTGACAAAAAAGCTCAGGCTGAGGCGAGAGCCGCACGGGAGGGGCGAAGAGGTCCACGGACAATGACTTTGACGATGGCTACTTTTAGGGCTATGCACACTTGAAGAGAAGGGTAGCTCTGGACCATCTCGAGTGGGTTCTTGTCGCTTACTCGGGAGCAAATTCCTACTACTAGAGCATAGAGCGCGCTGCTGCTACTGAAGGAGCCACTGTTGAAGATGCGCCGACTGAGGATGCCGCTCCGGGCGAAGAGGTCGGGGGGACTGAGGGAGAAGTTGTCATTGTGGAAGACCCTTAGGTCCCGACCTGTACTTTTGTTGTTTTTTTTATATATGGGAGGCTACTATAATTATCCCCCAGACTATATACTTTCAAACTTTGAATGACAAAGGCCCTATGAGGTCACTTTATATGCCATTTGTTGTTCGTATTTGTACTTTTATTATCTGTGTTTATTTACAACTGCCCGTGCCTGACCAGTCTTTAGTCTAATCAGAACCCTGCCTTAGTAAAACATTTGAAATTGTGACTGGTAGGGAACACTTGGTCTTTCAGAGACCTGTAATGCCTCTTAAATTTCCTGAGTCGTTGATGGCTTGGAGGTTTTCGGTATGTAGGTTCCCTCTGGGGTGGTGCAGGAGTTTAAATCCTATTACCCGGTCAGTTGTCTCTGGGCATTATAGGTACTTAGGAATGTTTAAGAGTTTATCCTTAGTCAATTCCAAGACATGTAAGTGTCCGGTGTGATTTCCAGCTTAATTCATTCTCCCTACCCCCCAAGCATTTTGCTAAGGCGTGTATAGAGGTAATGACTGTAGGTAACTGACCTAGAACATTGGTAGTTCCAGGGTCTTTTGACTCCTCTATTGCTGGCTACCTAGGGGGTTTACCCCCATCGTAGGTTATGGGCCTAAGTGGAGTTAGTGCCTCGGGTGTGATCCTGAGGTCTTTTTGTGCCTCGGGTGTGATCTCGAGGTCTTACTATAGTAAGAGACTAGTAGGGAACACTGTTTGTAATAAAAAATTCTTTATTTCATTTAAAAAACTATTATGATTGCTCAGAAAGAGCTACAACTAGTTTGATGAAAACATAAAGGTTCCTAATCGATAATAGCCCTCCATCTACTGAAAGTACTTCCCTAGATGCTCCACATTCTATGGGTATGACAAGTCGTGTCCCTCTAATGTCTGCAACTAGTAGGTTGCCAGTCGGTAGACCCGAGTTACCCTATAAGGCCCTTCCCAATTTGTTCCTAACTTTCCATGACTCGGGATTTTGGTGGACTGATTGAGTGCCTTGAGAATGAGGTCTCCAACCTGGAAACTACGGTGTTTTACCTTGTTGTTGAAGTACTGCGAGACCCTCTGCTTATATGGTGCTACCTATAGGTATGCCCGATCCTTTAATTCTTCTATTAGGTTAAGTTCCCCTCTATAGGCTTCTTCGTTGCCTTGCTCGCTGAAATTTGTCACCCGGTAAGTTGGTAGTCCAAGCTCTATAGGTACCACTGCCTCGAAGCCATAGGTGAGCAAGAATGGTGTATCTCTTATTGTCGCTCAGGGAGTGGTATGGTAGGCCCACAGAAGGGTCGGTAGTTTATCAACCCAGAATCCCTTAGCCTGTTCAAGCCTGGTTTTAATGGACTGTAGAATTGTTAGGTTTGTTACCTTGGCTTGTCTATTGGCTTAAGGATGCTCAGGAGAAGAGTAGTGATTTGATATTCCGTAGCCTGAACAGAACTGCCTAAATATTGGTGTGTTGAACTGTCTTCCATTGTCGCTGACTAGTACCCGGAGAATGTTGAACCTGCTAAGTATATTTTTCTCCACGAAACTTTTCATTTTCTTGTCAGTTATGGTTTCCAAGGGCTCAGCTTTGGCCCACTTGGTGAAGTAATTTATCACGATGATGGCAAACTTGACCTGACCCTTTGCTATGGGGAGCTGTCCAACTATGTCGATGCCCTACTGAGTAAATAACCAGGGGCTAAGGATCAGAGTTTGGGGCTCTACCGGTCGGTTGATCATGTTTACATGTCTCTAGTACTTGTCACACCATTTGACATAATCCCAGGAATCCCGAGCCATTAGGACAGTAGTAGCTTTGCAGCAGTGCCCTAAGGGAGGGAGTCCGGCCTCCAACATGGCTTTCACATACCCCTTTATAAATTTTGAACAAGATCTCCTATACCTGGGCAGGATGGATGCATCGGAGGTAGGGGATGGAAAATCCCCTCTTGTACAGTACACTATCAATGAGGTGATACATTGTCGCTCGGTATTTCACCCGCAAGGCTTTGTCCTTCCTAGCCGGTAAGCTTCTAATTATGAGTAAAATCTTGATTGGATCCATCTAGCTGGGCCCCAAGTCGACTGAATTGACCTCCATGCCTCCCGAGTTGGACACACTGGGTTCAAGTAAGTACTCTACCCTTATCCTGGGTAGGTCTGACTCAGAAGATGATGCAAGGCATGCTAACCGATCGGCCCGTGTATTTTCTTCCCCCAAGATTTGTGTGATAGAGAATCCTTTGATTTTGTCAGCAACCATCTTAACAAGGGCCAGGTAGGCCACCATGCTATCTTTCCAAGCTTTATACTCCTGCTTGACCCGATTGACAACTAGCTGGGAGTCACTATACACTTGGACTTACTGTGCACCCACCGAGGTAGCCAATTGCAGCCCGAATAGCAGGGCCTCATACTTAGCTTCATTGTTGGAGCATAGAATCCAAACCTTAGGGTTTACTCCAACTGGATCCCTTCAGGTGTGCTCAAGATGATCCTTGCCCCACTGTCCTGCTTGTTGGAGGACCCATATACGTAAAGCACCCAGGTTAGGATGTCTGATTGTAGCCCGGGTAGTAACTCTAGCAGATTGAACTCCTCGACCGCATCTTCCAGGTACGTGAATTCAATGAGGAAATCTGCCACCGCCCACCCCTTGATGGCTGTCTGGGGTCTATAAATGTCTTCAAATTCTTCCAACTCCAACGCCCACTTCATGAGTCTCCCGGATGTTTCAGGCCGGCATAGAATCATGTGCAGAGGTTGGTCTGTAAGGACCACTATGACATGGGCTTGAAAGTATGGGCAGAACCATCGAGCCAAAGTGATGAGTGAAAAGGCGAGCTTTTTATGTGAGAATAGTAGTTTTCTGTGCCCTAGAGGGTCCAGCTAGTGTAATAGACTGGGTACTGTATTCCCTGTTCATCTCTGATTAGTGCCAAACTTACCACCGAGGGCGATACGTATAAGTAAAGGTAGAACTCCTCCTTGGGTATGGACGTTGAGAGTAGAGGTGGCGATGTTAGGTACTTCTTGAGTGCTTGAAATGCCTCTTCACACTTCTCTGACCACTCAAAGGCTTTGCAAAGGATTTTGAAAGAATGGCAGGCACCGGCCAGTCGTTTGGGATACGAACCTATTTAATGTTGCCACCAGCTTTGTCAAAATTTCAACTTCTTTAGTTAACCTGGGCGACTGCATGTTGATGATTGCTTGGATCTTTTCTGGATTCGCCCCAATTCCCCACCTACTAGCTAAGTGTCCCAAGAACTTCCCGGAAGAGACTCCAAATGCGCACATAGCCGGGTTTAACCTCATCTGGTATTTTCTTAAGATGTTGAAGGCCCCGACCAAGTACTCGAGATGGTCGGACTTGTCTGGGCTTTTGGCCAAGAGGTCGTCAACATATACCTGCATGGTATTCCTCATCAAATCTCTGAATGTTACGTGGCCCTGGCATTTTTCAGGCCGAGGGGTATCATCTTGTAGCAGTATGTCCCTTGGTCAGTGATGAAGGATGTTTGTTCTTCATCGTTGGGGTACATGCAAGTCTGGTTGTATCCTGAGTAGGTGTCCATGAAGGAGAGGAGTGACTGACCGTTGTGGAGTCCACAAGGAGGTCTCCTGGGTAGTGGATAGTAGTCCATGGGACAAGCCTTGTTTAGGTCGGTAAAGTCCACACACAATCTCCACTTCCCGTTGCTTTTCTTGACCAGTACCACGGTAGCTAACCAGTCGGGATACTGTACTTCCTGGATTGACGTTGCTTTCAGAAGCTTCTCGACTTCCTCTCGTAATGCTGTTTGTCTTTCAAGGGCCATTCCCCTCCTCTTTTGCTTGACTGGGCAGTGGCTCGGGTCAATGTTGAGTCAATGAGCCATGACCCGGGGATCAATTCCAAGCATATCCTCGTGACACTAGGTGAAGATGTCTTGGTTCTGCCTCAGTAAGTGGACTAGCTTTTCTTTCAGGTCTGGTTCTAGGAATGTGCCAATGCTAACAAACCGGTTGAGAATTTTAGGATCCAGCACCACTTGACTAAGTTCTTCAACTGGGCTGACCCCGTCCCTAGTGTCGCTTGGGTCCATCTCCTGAATGTTCAGCACTTCTAAAATTGCTTCTTTGTGCAGGGAACTGACATAGCAACTTCAGGTAGTGGCCTAATCTCCCCTTAGACTTTCGGGACCCCACAAGCTTGGAAACTAAACAATCAGGTTATAAGTTGATACAACCGCTCTGGCCTTGTTGAGTGTTGGTCTCCCAAGGATGATATTGTAGGAGGACGAGGCCTCAACCACAATAAAGTTTACAAGTATAAAGGTTTGCTGTGTGTAGGTCCCCATTAGAATTGAGAGTTCAATCATCCCGAGCAGTTGTGTACTAGATCCGTTGAATCCCACCATGGGAGCGGCCATTAGTCAGAACCGGTCCTTTGATATCCTGAACTGATCAAAAGCTGAGGCAAATAGTATATCCGAGGAGCTACCGGTGTCCACTAGTACATTTTTTACCATGTAGTTGGCTATAGAAAGCGTCACCACCAGTGGATCATCATGGGGGTAGTGCTAGTCCCGGACACCGTTAGATAAGAAAAAGAGGGTATCAATTGGTGGGGCATTGGCCATTTGGACTTGCAGGACATCTGCTCGAGATGCCCGAGCATACCTCTCCCTAGCTGACTGTGAGTCCCCTCTGCCCGATGTGCCTCTGGAGACCACGTTAATGTGACTGAGGGGTTGTTCCTGCTCGGGAGCCCGGATATCTTGCCTTGGTTGTCTATCTACGATGAAGAACTCAGCTAGATGACCCTACTCGATGAGTTTCGCGATGGCAATTTTGAGCTTGAAACAATCCTCTGTATCATAGCTGTGATCTTTGTGATATTGGCAGTACTTATCCCAATTTTTCTTCTCGGGGGGACTCTTCAACTTCATGGGCTACTTAAGCAGCTTCTGAGCCTCGTTAGCTACCACGTTAATGTCTCTTCGGCTCCTTGTTGGGCGATTCTGGGCTAATTCCCGAGCCAACCGCTCTTGTCCCTCCCCTCTAGCCACCCACCTATCGTTGATGATCTCCCTGGCATCCCCCGTGCAATTTGGGTTGGTCCAGGCACATTGTCGAGTCTGCATAGGAGCCCAGCCATGCTCATCATTCCCGGACTGTGCCACAATCTGGGGGAATACTGGTGCAGTTTCGGCACGTCGTCGAGGTCGTACAGGGACTTGACTATGTTCCTCATTCCTGATCTATTTCTTAGTTTACAGGGGCTTATTCTGTTAGGCCAGCAGAGCTTCAATTTACATCTGTGCCTGGCGTTGGCCCTCCAAAAGCTGTGCAAGCGTCGTGGTGATTTGCTCCGGGGTCATGGAAGCCGCAGATTGTGTGACCGGCAAATTCGCATGATCCGTTGGTGGAGCGGGTTTCTTACTCTTCTTCGACGGCATGATGATCAATCAAGAGATTTATTTTGAAGGAAAAAAACTGTCGAATTCCCATAGACGGCGCCAAACTGATGTTGCCAAAATTTGGTTAGGAGAGAGTATGAATGAGACAAAAGGATTTGTATATGGTTCAGCCCAGTTAAAGAAGAGACCTACGACCACGTTGTGTGTCGGAGCACGTACATTAGAATATCAGATCGTCGGGGGCCTCTGGTGAACCAACAATGGTGGAGGAGCTACCAGAAGCCGGCCGGGTATGCGTAAGAAAAGTATGCTATTCTCTAAAATAAGAATGCTATCCCCTTTGAAGAGGATGAATGGTCTTTTTATTACATACAAGAGACCTACTCGTACAAGGTAAGTAATCTGATTAGGCAATGCAATCTGATAAAAGAAAAACTCTTTATTATTCAAACTGTTTTTCAAAACAACCATTAAAATTATAAGAGAAATCAATATCTATTTATATCCAAAATATATTCCATTTCCTTTAAGTGATAAAAGAAAACCAACAGTTCTCATTTACATTTGAATAAAAAAAATACTCCTCCATTAATTCTGTAAAGCAGAGAATACTTTATTATAATAAGCAGAAATAATTACAATAAAAAAAAATCTTTGGTCAAAGCCACTACAAACGTCCCTTAACCCAAAATACAATTGTGGCTCACATTGCCAGATATAAATTAAATACAAAATAATTTAAATACACTCTTCATCTTCAAAACAGATACCAGCTCCACTAGACAATCCAATCAACTAAACTTGCACAGATACATTCGACTACGTGTCACATAGAAATGCCCCGAATGCATTACGCACTCGGGTCAGTATATAAAATACTAGTATGAGTCAACCAAATATACAAAACAAGTCTTAGGGAACAGCGGTGTCCCATAGACTACCCAAAATACTCACAGAGAAAACATATCCACAACACATTATACATTATCGTCACATAAAAAATAAGCAACACCATCACGCAAAATCTCTGTCGGGTTAGAACAGTAGTTCCACACACATTTCAGGACAGAAGAGTAGTTTCGTTCAATGTGGTGGAAATAGTTCCAAACCCAAATAATACTAATAAATACTTACCCATCAGATATCTATGGTGAGCCAACCCTGCATAAAAGTTAGTAGGCTAACCATCCTGCAAATCGAATGATCACAAACCAAGCGAACAATTCCATATATAAACTGTCCACATACTAAGTTAAACGTCCCGTTCATTGTTTCACACTTATCAGCCTTATGAAATAATCCATTTCCATTACTTTTTAACATCAAATTTATCTTTGTGTTCCCTAGGTTCACCACCTTGGCCACACTCCATGGTACGGCCACGTATATATCCCATGTGTCCCCAAACATAATACCAACGCCCACTCCGGTACCAATTTGGGTGGGGTATCAACCAAACCATATGTACACACAAAAGGGTGGCTACTATGCCAAACATCTAATAAATAAGTCGGGCATAAGGCTTAGGCTAGCTTGATCTCACGGCCACTGGCAAAAGGGTATACTCAACAAATCGAGCTACCAAAACATATCACACAACGTGGTGCGGTGGACAGTAAAGGAATTATGTTGCCATTATCGCTTATCGTTCGTATTATTCCCATTTTTGTTAAAATTCACATTTATCTCATAGTTCCATCTCATTATAGTCCAATTACATCTCTATCTTTTAGATACGTTCTTATTTCCCACGCTATAGGATTTTATCAATTTACCCATAACAATTGTTCCACAATATTTTCTCATCGAATTAGTAGATCAACAATATATTATTCAACGAATTTAGTTTACCTTTATCAAAATTTTCACAATACACAACAATTATTTCAGGTATAGTTACCTCAACAAAATATTCAATATTAGCATACATGAAGCACATAATAAGAAATCATATTCTCCATAGCTTAAAATATTCAATGAGACATTCGTTCACTGCTACTGTAATTGTAAATTTCTGCCCATCCGGTGCAGAATTGAGAAAACTCCATTACAAAAAAGTTGTCCAAAATCGCGTTTTACATGGGCCATTGCGGACAGAAACTTAAAATAAGCAACACACAAACCTACAAAAATTAATAACTTTCAGCACCCTATTAATCAAAGTTCCAAAATCATTTAGAATTTACTTTTTAGTAGTTGGATTTTATCACCAAGACTTATTAATAATCATAAAAAGAGAATTTATCCTAAAAAATTTAAGGATAAACTAAAAAAAAACCAAGAATCTCTCATGGTTATGTAGGTCTTTGTCCTTTTGTGTAAAAAAAAACTAATATCACAGTACACAATATAGAGATACTCAAAACAGCCATTAGATCAAAATATGTATACTATTTACTACATATATATATCATATGTATATCCATACACATATACATAAACACACGGGTTTGATTAACTCACCTAAAGCGCGATTAAGCACTTGAAAATGATATTGAATAGACTACGAACGCGAACCCGGATCCGAATGACCGGCACCCTTTTCTTCTCTCTCTCTCTCTCTCTCTCTCTCTCTCTCTATACGTTTGTTTTCTCTTTTATTTTCTTCTCTTCCCTTTTTTTATTAATATGGGGGTTTAATATGTGTATATGTATATACTACACACACAACACATGTCAATAAAACACATACAAATATGTAAATCTCGTTTTTTGTCTTACGGGCTCATAAAAAGGCTTCATATGGGCCCGAAATACTTTCCAAAGTACTACAATAAGTAGCCCAATGGGTGTACATGACTCGAGTACTTAATTGTAATACCAGATACACTATTTGACACATTCGCGGGCCTGCAAACACTGTATAAAAAAATACATATCAACCCTTCACTTTCTTTACAAATATAAATTAATAAAATGCAACAGTCAAACTAAACTGGCTCACTAATGATTTACTTTACATGTCCTCCAGTCTTACATAGGCACACTCATATAATATTGCTAACTGAAAATAATAATTGAAATAATTATTTACACACTTAGAAATTTTAGGGTTGTTACAACTCCCTTATATCCCCCCCAGAGCGGGGATACGGTGTTCATTTGATAGGCCATGCAGGCCATTATTCTTAGTTTTGGATGAAAGAATAATCTCATGGATCATACAACAAATAAGAGAACTAGGGTCTGTGCTCAGATTATGTGATAGAGGAGAGAGAATCGATCGTACTGTCGTTGGTTTCATCAATATCTATGGAATGATGAGTGAGATATGAGGAGAGAGAGATTTTTGGCGAACGAAATGGTCACCGACGGCACCGTAGCTCGTCGGAGAATAAGGAGACTAGTTTGGGTCTCGGGTTATAAGACCATGTTTCGGGTCGGGTTAGGGGCGGCCTGAGGTGTGTTAGGAAGTGGGTCAGTGTAGCGACCACGGGTCGGGTTATTAGGACCCATGGGTCCTTTAAGTAGCACGACGTCATTTTGAAGTCGGGCTTACTTTGGATCGGGTTTCGGGTTTGGGGTCGGGTCGAGCTGTGAGTGTAGTTGGTTTAGTGTATGGTTACGAGTTAGGTCTGGGTCAAGTATGTGGGTTGGGTTTGTTTGTGAGTGAGTTTGGGTTCGGGTTCGGTCCAACCCGTACGGGTGTTTGGGTTGGGTCTTCATGAGTGTTGATGTGGATAGTCCAGATTAGCGCAGGTCGGTTTGGTTTGACCCATTGGGCCGCTAGTTGGATCTCTCTGTCATTAAGTGGGTTAGTCGTAGGGTACGGGTCAGTTCGGATTGACCCGTCGAGTCTGGAACATTATTATTATTATTATTATTATTATTATTATTATTATTATTATTTGTTCTAAATAGATTTAAATGGTATTAATTATTATAAAATGATTTATATATGCATTATTATTGTTTTAAAGTATAGAATATTATTATAAAATATTATCAATATACTGAGTTTAATCATATTAGTATAATAATATATAATTGGGCCAGTCAGCCATACCACCCTAAAACCAATACAATACTACATAAAGCCCAAGGCCCAAATATTTAACTCAATAACCCCTTCCCCAACCAAAATGACAAAACTGACCTAATTTTCTAATAAACCGAAAATACCCTCTCCTCCTATGGCAGAGCTGACGACGACGATACAGTTCAAGCTTTGATTCAAAATTCCTGGCAAATAAGATAATCAAAATTGACGATTCTTCGTGTTATTTGAGGACGAAACATTGATCAGACGCATATATTCTCCAGAAAAACACAGTCACATTGTCAAATGGCAATGAAAAGTAAGTAGAAATTTTCATCCAACTTCTGTTAATGTTCATAGTTTTCAATTGAATCAAAGAATGCACACATATTTAATTTTAAAACCCTAAAAATTGACTTCGAAGCAAGACTCCATGAATATGAACTTCAAAAAAAATGAAAATAAGGGTTTCTGACAGATAATACTAAAATTATCTATTTCCCGAGGCACCTATGGTTTCTGTAGATAATACAGCCTCACTTTTCTTTGTATAAACTCAAAATAGTACATTTGATTTGTTGTATGTTGCTGATTTCATGTTAGGTTGTTTAATACATGTTGAAAACCTAATCTACAAACACAACAGATAATATTATCTGTTGTATACAACTTTTAAATAACATACCAAATCTCGTCATTATATTTGTTCTAATTAGCAACTAAAGCTTGTTTACAAAACAGATAATATTATATGTTGTGCATAACACATTATTTGTTGTGAATCACAAATTCTCTTGTCCAACAGATAATATTATCTATTTGATAAACACAAATTCTCTTGAACAGCAAAACAGATAATATTATCAAACAGATAATATTATCTGTTTATAACTTTTACACTACATACCACAACAAATTAGTAACTAAAGCTTGTTTCAAACAGATATTATTATCTGTTTTGAAACAGATAATATTATCTATTGTGAGGTACAATAAGTACTTCAGACTGTTTTCAAACAGATAATATTATCTGTTGAGAAACAGATAATATTATCTGTTTTACAAAACAGATAATATTATCTGTTGTGCATAACACTATTTGTTGTGCATCACAAATTCTCTTGTCCAACAGATAATATTATCTGTTTTGAATTATAGACCTTTACATATAACTTTACAGATAACATTGTCGTTATATTGCTTTACATCTTGCACATTATAGATAACTTTATATATTCTTCAAAGTTTGTTTTTCTAGTAATTTGTTAACAAATTTTACCTGTTGAGCAGAACAGATAACTTTATCTGTAAATTAAGCTTATCTTAATTGTATGATTTTAACAAGTGTTGCAAAAAAACCAACAAATAAGAACAATAAACCAAAAGTAGACAGAAAGGCAGGGAAGAGCTATGCAAGACAATTTCGTTCTAGTTTGCAGCCTATGCAAACCCTAATGGAAGGGTTAGAGATCCATAAAAGGCATCATAAGTACCTCCAGAAAACTCCATTTTGGCTACTGATAATTGCATTTCTAACCAACACGGTAGAGAATTACAGCTGCAGGAAATCAGACACAGAAGTAGCTGAACTAATTCGCACATACAATTCTACATACAAGGCATTTCAGGTTGGAGGGAAAAATATAATGATAAAGGAGGAAGATATTGCTGTAATATTTGGGATAAAGTCAGGGAGAGAAGAAATGGCACTTAAAGGGAAGAAAAAGCCGACATCAAGCTTCATGGATAGATGGTTTAATGATGGCACTACATTATCTGCCCCAGTTATAAACTGAAGATAAATACAGCAATAAAGGGACGAACAAAAGAAGACATAGAAGATTTCACGAGGCTACTTTGCCTATATTTGTTTGTGACCCTGTTTTTCCCAACAACTGGATATCAAATTGGTTGGACATACATCAAATATGTCGAAGACCTAGATGATATGTGCAAATATGAATGGTCAGAAGCAATTTGGGAACAACTAAGAACTTCAATTGCAGAGAACCATAAAGATCCAGACAAAGTTTCAGGATGTGTGGCTGCATTGCTAGTAAGTTGAATGAAACAGATAATATTATATGTGAGCTATATTTCATATGCAATGATTAATTTATAGGTTAACAAATAATGTTTATGCAGTATTGGTTGTGCGAGAAGACAACAATATTAAAACCAATGAAGAAACAAGAATGCACCAGATTTGAAAAGTGGGATCTATCAGAACTAAAGAAGATTCTTGGTGATAGAGGGATCAGAAATGTGGAAGCACATGAGGTATAATCAACGACGTTGAATCAAATATAAAAGAAATAAATAACATAAGGAAAAATTAACTGCATTACAAATTCTCTATTGTTTGACAGAGATTATTCAATTGTGCATCGCTAATAATATTATCTGTTGGGCAACATAACTATTTTGTGAACAGATAACATTATCTGTTTTACATTATAGATTAATAAATCTATTCTAATTAGAAACTAAGCCTTGTTTACAAAACAGATAATATTATCTGTTGGGCAACATGACTCTTTTGTGAAACAGATAATATTATCTGTTTAACATTATAGATGAAAAAATATGTTCTAATTAGAAACTAATGCTTGTTTACAAAACAGATAATATTATCTGTTGGGCAACATAACTCTTTTGTGAAACAGATAATATTATTTGTTTTACATTATAGATGAAAAAAATCTGTTCTAATTAGAAACTAAGGCTTGTTTACAAAATAGATAATATTATCTGTTGTAACTATACAATAACACTCTTATTCTGTCAACTATGTAGGTATGTGGTCAAGCACTTGGAATGACAACCAAGGAAAAGGAAATGCTCATCTATGAAGAAGACGAAGAAGACAAAAATAATGATGAAAACATTGATGAACAAGGAGAGGATAAAGATAGGGAAGAAGAAGAAGAAGAAGAAGAAGAAGAAGAAGAAGAAGAAGAAGAAGAATAACAACAACAAGAATATGAGGAACAAGAAGAAAAAGAAGAAGATGAACAAGAAGAAGAAGAAGAAGAAGAAGAAGAAGAAGAAGATGAGGATGATAAAGAAGGAAAAGCAAAAAAGGAAGCAAGTGAAGAAGAAGAATAACAAGAAGAAGAACAAAATGATGAGGATGATGAAGAACAAAAAGAAAAAAAATGAAGCAGCTGAAGAAGAAGAACAAGAAGATGGTTATGATGATTATAATAATGGTGATGAAAATGACAATGATGATGATGATGATTATCACAATGGAAATCAAAAAGAAATAATGGTTCAGGATGAAGAAGAACAAGAGTCACAAGGACATCAAGAAGATGATGACAAATGTATGTACAAGCAGTGGATCGAACACTATAACAATGATGGCCAATATGACATAACCAAGGGAGAAGAAACAGAAAATGAGACAAATAATGAGCAACAACTACAGTTAAGTGAATCTGCGCACCTTGAAGAGGACAAGAGCAAGCAGCCGAAAGATGAACAACAGATAAACTTGACACCCTCACAAGAAAGAAGTAACTTTAAAATCTTATCAGCTGAATCCGTGGAGTTCGACATGGAAAATTTCAATAATTTATGCAATGTAATGAGAGATGACATTGAAATAGACAGCAGCCTGGAAGAGAAGAGGTTGAAGGACATAAATGCTGAGCATAAAGAGACAATTACAGAACTAGTGAATGAAAGAGAGAAACTGGTAGAGAAATTCATGGATCTTGAAAAAGAAAACAGCAAGCAAACAATATCAATTCTTGAAAAGTCCATCAGAATACAATACATGGAGGACGAGATGACTGAAAAGGACAACGAAATTGAAGGAATGAAGAAACATATTCAGCGCCTTGAGAGCATAATCAATAGGTACAATAAGTACTTCAGACTGTTTTCAAACAGATATTATTATCTGTTTTGAAACAAATAATATTATCTGTTGTTAGGTACAATAAGTACTTCAGACTATTTTCAAACAGATAATATTATCTGTTGAGAAACAGATAAGATTATCTGCTGTACATTATATATAAATATATCTATTCTGACTAGCAACTGAGGCACTTTTCATGTCCCCTAAACAGCTACTTGTCCTTGAACATTAATCTAGAGATAGAGAAGAATAAAAATGAAGAATGTGTTCAGAAGGAGGCACTGAAAGGAACTGAAACAGACATCACGGAGACGGAATATGTGCAAGTTTTGGAGGAGCAAGTCCAGAAATACAAGAGAATCCAACAAGATCAGGCCAAAAAATATGATCAGCACATCAAGGCAAGAGATAGAAAACTTGAAGAACAGAGTCAACTGATTACTAGGCTTGTCTGTGAGAAATAGACTCCGATAAAACAGATACAGGACCTCAAGGATCAACAAACGCCAGAAAGGGCAAGCAAAGAAGAGATAAAGGAAGATGAACAACTAAAAACAAGGTCCATGGTAAGGAATATCAGGAACAAACAAAGGAAAGAGAAAAAGGACCCATTGTATGACTATGGTGATAAAAAAGAAAAAGGCAAGCAACAAATAGATGAAGGAATAAAAAGGAAAAGGCAAACAGCCGAAGAAGAAGCAGATAAAGGACTTGAGGAGCTGATGATTGATATTGACGAATAAACGGAAAAAAAGCCAAGGAAAATTAAGAAAGCAAAGTTGAAGAGAGGAAAAATAAATCCGATGTTGAAATACGTAAAGATAAAAGACAGAGAAAAGCTGAAGCACATAATGGAATCCGAAAATAACGAGTAAGTACGATTGCAATTCAAGTACAAAATTAATTTCCATACATTCATTTCCATCTAAACTAACAACATACTTGTTGAATTTGTTAGCAATGAGGCAGTGATCTGGTGTAATACCTGTAATTTCTCTACGTGCAATAATACGAGTTTTATGAATTTCTATATCTATTCTATCATTATATTATTTTATTTGTGTGACTGTATCAGTGTAATGTAATTACTAATTAGACTATAATCACTGCACCGACTCGGCCGTAATTAGAATTAACTTAGCCCCGTAACTGGACTCGGACGTTAGAAACAACACCCGTTTGGACGTAAATTAAGACCGACACGTATATCAAGGAACTTATGCACGCAAACCAAGGATGTGGCACGAAACCCAAGGAGGGCCCCACCATGGCCGGCCACATGGAAGCTACATGCAACCCCATTGACACATGTCACCACCCCATGTGACACTTGTCCACTTGTAGAACACTTATCCTAACATGCATACATGCATGTGACACCTAGCATAAGTCTTGCATTATATAAGCTTCCATGCATATGCATTTTTAGTTCTTTTAGTACATTACAATCTGCATATATGGAATTAGAAGGGACTAAGAGATGAGTTTCATGGAGATAGATGAAGAATTAGAAGTAAAACCAAAGTGTGTTCATTTCCCTCCCTTGTATACACTTCCATGCAAACACCTATACACATCTATATACTTATATATGCCACCATGTGAACTTAGAATCTGTAATAAGAAGTCTTAGAAGACCTACAAGAATCCCATAAGTTAAGAAGTGAAGAAGAAGGAAAAGAACAAGGAACATCCACCATTGAAGCTTGTGTTCAAGCTTCCTAAGCTCAAATCCAAAGCCCAAGCTCAATTTCAAGTTTATGTGAGTATTCTAACTCACTTTAGAACCTATATAGTATGTAGTAATGTTTATTAAGTGCTTGATGATGATAGTTTGAGAGATCCATGCCATGCAAGATAAATTTTCAAATCTGGGAAGCAGAAACTTCCAGCAGAATGTTGTTTAGTAAAACAAACATTTTGAGCAGTTAAAAATTGGGAATGAGACTAGGTTTTTTTTGTGGAGAAAGCTAACTCATTTATATACAAATAACTCTTCTATAGCTCAGTCTAAAAATCATTTCTTCATAGGTGAAATGTACATGCAATGAAGTACTTTAAATCTGAGAAACAGAAACCTCCAGCAGAATGTAGTTTAGTAAAATGAGTGTTTTAAGAAGCTTCGAAATCTGAATTAAGCTAGGTGTATTTTTGGAGAAAGGCAACTCATTTATCTACAAATAACTCTTCTATAGCCTAGTCTGAAAATGACTCCTTGATAGGTGAAATGCATATGCAACGCAGTACTATAAATCTGGGACAAAGCAGTCCGAAAATATAGAAATGTCTCAGTAAAATAAATATTTTGAGCAACTCAAAAATGTTATTGAAGCTAGATTTTTTTTCACATGAAGCTAATCCAATTATCTACAATGTTCTAGTTTTGAGTTTGATCTACAAATCAATTTATCATGCCCAAATAAATCATATCAATTCAGTCAACATAGTAAAATTAATTCCTAGCAGATTGTATAACTACTTGTATGATGTGTTTATTAATGATGCTTGCTTACCGGTACCTATGTGGTTATGGATATCTTATGCTATGGTAGTGCTATCGAGTAGATGAGTATGTTAGGGGCTTCATCTATATATTATTGGTTTTAAATCCACGAGCTACACGCTAGGTTTCCGTTGTTATGAATATAGTGTGATGACCATAGAGAGTTCATACCCAAGATATAAGTATGTTGTACGACATGATTATTGTGTTGATAGTGATTGGATAAGTTTCTATTGTAAGTATATTACGACATAAAATAGGATGACGGATGTATAAACGTAACTTCGAAAGTATATTCGGAAGTCCTTTAATGAACTAAATTCCGAAATGAGTGACGAATGCGCGGTCGGGAAAACGTAAGGGTCGGTTGTGCTATGTTAGAAACAGATTATGATAAGGATAATTGTCGGATAGGTAATCTGGGAAGTGGAGATCAGGATAGTAAGAAAAAGGGATGTGTTGTTGAGATGTGACGCGGTGATTCTTTGAGTAAAGACTCCTTTCGGTTCTTCGTGACGAAATGGATGTTCTTGTACTCCATAACGTTTTCGGTTCTTCGTGATGAACCGGTGATTATTTGAGTAAAGACTCCTTTCGGTTCTTCGTGACGAAATGGATGTTCTTGTACTCTTTAACGCTTTCGGTTCTTCGTGACGAAGCGGTAATTCTTTGAGTAAAGACTCCTTTCGGTTCTTCGTGACGAAATGGATGTTCTTGTACTCTGTAACGCTTTCGGTTCTTCGTGACGAAGCGGTGATTCTTTGAGTAAAGACTCCTTTTGGTTCTTCGTGATGAAATGGATGTTCTTGTACTCCGTAACGCTTTCGGTTCTTCGTGACAAAGCGGTGATTTTTTGAGTAAAGACTCCTTTTGGTTCTTCATGACGAAATGGATGTTCTTGTACTCCGTAACGCTTTTGGTTCTTCATGACGAAGCGGTGATTCTTTGAGTGAAGACTCCTTTCAGTTCTTCGTGACAAAATGGATGTTCTTGCACTCCTTAACACTTCGGTTCTTTGTGACGAAGTGGTTGATGAAAGATGAAGTGGTTGATGAAAGATGGTTTGGTTAGCAAGAGACACTTTGGGTTTGTAAATGATGTCGGATGTTAGAAATGAATGGTAGTGGCATTAAGAATGTCTAGACGGGTCTCCTGAATTGTTTGTATTCCTATCGAATACGTAGTCGGGTAGGCTACTAGTTATAATTCGACGGTGAGAACGTAAAGATCCTAAAAGACATGTTGAAAGGTAGTAAATGTATTCCTATTGTGTTTTACTATATACGTTCCATTTGATTTAGCTTACTCACTCAGCTTTCATAAGCTGATGACGTTAATGTCACTGGACATTCCCATGTCCAGCTTATCCAAGTAACGAGTACACGGTTTATGATGCTATGCAAGCGGAGAACGTGGAGGAAGAGTACACCAAAGATGGCTATAGATATACATGTTAGAGAGAAGACTAGTGGCTGTCTTTTGTAAATGTCTGTGGTGGAAAACTCTATCAGAAGACTTGTTATAGCTTTTGTAAGGCCCTAGAGCTATAAGACTCTGATGTATCTACCATGATGTAATAGTTAACTAGTACTGTGGCCTTTCTTTGTAATATATCAATGTGAGCAGATGTTGGTTTTATCCTTTTGGTTACATTGTTTATTATTAGTATTTGGTCATGGACAATTCGGTAATGCAACCAGTCACGTGCCTCAAGGTCCAAGATGGAAATTTTAAATCTTTTTTCCCTATTTTGGCTACGCCGGGGCGTGACAGGGATTTTTGGTATCAGAGCTTTAGGTTAAGACGTGTACACCGATTGTCTTACACACTTAAGTTATAAACTGTTAGACCTTTTTCCATCCATAAATACATAAACCTTATGGTAGCTTTGTGATTAGCATGGCTCCTTATTACATCCGGATGGATATGGAGGATGGGGTTGATGAGGAGATTGACCCAGCAGTGTGTGTTGACCTAGCAGAGGATGTTGACCCAACAAAGGGTGCTGGTGAGGGGAAGCAATGATAGTCATGGAGGCTGGAGAGCCAGAGGGTGAGGATGACTCTAAGGATGCAGATATAGAGCCTTTGGATAAGGATGAAGATGAGATGGTTGATAAGTTTGACCCGTACTTGGACTGGGTTCCACCTATGGAGATTCCAATCTTGGATGATGTTCTACCATATAAGTCAGATATGAAGGACTTTTGGGATAGGACTCCCAGGATCTAGAGCTTTACTTGTATTAGGACTAGTAGCCCATCTTTGTGTATATAATATGTACCCAGGCATATAACACAAACTAGTGGTAGTGTGTACGCCTTTCTATGTAAATAATTGAAGTTATCTATAAAGATTTGTTTCCTCTACTTGATGAAATGTATTGATGTGATATGTACTCATATTAGAATTGTTAGCTATACCTTATATCGTTTATATATCTCGTAAACATAGTTAGGACTGGAGGGTAACCAGTAGTTATTCAGTTAGGTTCATAACATACAAACAGATGACAAGTCAGCCACCTCAGCTTAGGAATGGACCAAGGGGAAGACCTCCGACCCGTTTCCAAGGAAACAAACACCCATGGAATAGTGGTAAGAAACCAGGACACACCTTTCCCCGGAATAAGCATACAAAACCAATTGCACCACAAGTACCAACCACTACTATCGAGAATAACAAGGATGGATGCTTCAATTGTGGGATCCCCGGACTACACAGCCCCCAGAACCAACAACCGAGCTAATGTTATATGCTACAACTGACGCAAAAGAGGACGCATGAGCATGGATTGCAATGCACCAAGAGAAAACTATCATGGGCCTACTACTCAAGGTCAAACTAGCAAAGGTCGACTAAATCCTATCATACCCGAGGCGGCCAGCTATGATGAAAAGGAACAGCAGAACTTGGAAGGTACACTCTCATTATATGCTAGTCGAGTTAAAGTACTTTTTGATACAGGTGCTACGAATTCGTTTATTACCTTTGAGATTGTACGACGATTGGGTTTAGTACCCCAAGCACATGAGGTAGCCCTGAATGCGGTATCACCTTTGGGAGTGACCGTGAAGCTAGAAAAGGTGTACAAGGACTGCACTTTGACATTGGAGGATAGGAACCTACATGCAGACTTAATTGTTCTGTCAATGAAGGAATTCGACATAATCTTAGGATTTGACTGGCTTACTAAGTATCATGCAAAGTTAGATTGTACTGGTAGGTCGATCACATTTTCAGTACCTGGAAGTACACCCTTCAGTTGTCAATGCAACCCCACTAGTGATGCCTTTCTTACAAGTCGTTTAGCCTCTATGGAAACTACAGGCTCAGATTCCATGATCGCTCAGATTCCGATAGTCCGAGACTATGAGGATATCTTTCAGGGCGTTTCTAGATTACCACCAAAGCGTGAGATCGACTTTTGTATTGATTTAGTACCCGAAACGACACCGATATCCAAGGCTCCTTATTGTATGGCCCCAATGGAAATATTGGAGCTGAAGAAGTAAGCACAAGAGTTAGAAGATCTTGGACTCACCAGACCGAGCACGTCACCTTGGGGAGCCCCAGTACTGTTTGTTAAAAAGAAGGATGGAAACCTCTGACTCTTTATCAACTACAGAGAATTGAATAAGGTCACCGTCAAGAATAAGTACACCTTCCCAGGATAGATGATTTATTCGATCAACTGTAAGAAGCAATAACCTATTCGAAGATCGATTTATTATTCGGATACCACCAATTACTCGTTAGGCCTGAGGATATACCGAAGACGGCTTTCAAGACAAGATATGGGCATTATAAGTTTTAGTTATGCCTTTTGGATTAATTAATGCCCCGGTTGTATTCATGGATTTGATGGATAGGGTGTTTAGACCTTACTTGGATAAATTCATCATCGTGTTTATCGACGACATCCTCATTTATTTGAAGAGTGAAGAAGAGCACGAGAAGCATGTACAGATTGCACTTCAGACACTTAGAGAGAATCACCTTTATGCCAAGTGTAGTAAGTATGAGTTTTGGCTAAAGGAAGTTAAGGTCTTGGGGCATGTAGTTTCATAGAATGGGATTTCTGTGGACTCAACAAAAATGGACGCAGTTTCTGATTGGAATAGACTAATCAACACATCAACGTACGAAGTTTCCTAAGATTGGCTGGATACTATAGGAGATCCATGGAGGATTCTCAAAGGTTGCGTCCCCTTTAACCGAACTAACGAAAAAGGACTCGGAGTTTGAGTGGAAGGGCAAGCACGAACGCACCTTTCAGGAACTAAAGGAGAGGTTGATCTCAGCGCCAGTGCTAGCTATACCTAAGAGTGGTGAACAGTACACTATCTACAGTGACGCATCATATCAAGGATTAGGATGTGTACTTATGCAAAATGGTCAGGTGATCACTTATGGATCCAGACAATTAAAGCCACATGAGTTGGACTACCTAAAGCACGATTTGGAATTGGCTGCAATTGTCTTTGCACTTAAGATTTAGAAGCACTGTCTCTACAGAGAGAAGTTTGACTTGTTTTCGGATCACAAAAGCTTGAAATACTTGTTCTCTCAAAAGGAACTAAACATAAGACAACGATGCTGGATGGAGCTACTTAACGACTACGACTTTAATTTATAATACCACCCCAGTAAAGCAAATTTGGTCGTAGATGCTCTGAGCAGGAAACCCCGAGGGTTTATCACCCCACTTTTAATCAAGGAATGGAAATCCTTAGAAGTTTTAACAGAATTTGACATTCAGGCAGCAAGACCAGATAAGGGACGACCTTTTGGACGTCTTATGGTGCAACCAACCCTCATTCATCGAATACTCGAAGCCCAAAAGAAGGATGAAGGATTGAGAAAATGGTTTGAGAAGGTGAAAGCAAAGAATCCGACTAAGTGGAATATTGGAACAGACGAAGGATTCAGATGTAAGGAATGGTTATGTGTAACCGACACGGATGGTTTGAGGAAAGACATTCTGGATGAAGCACATAAGTCGAGAGTGACCATACACCTCGGCGGAACCAAGATGTACAAAGACTTAAAAAGGAACTTTTGGTGGAAAGGCATGAAGAGAGAGGTCGTAGAATATGTAGCCAAGTGCCCTACTTGTCAGCAAGTCAAGGAGAAACACCAATGACCTCTAGGATTACTACAACCGCTACCAATCCCAGAATGGAAATGGGAGCATATCACTGATGTTGTCAATATCAAGATATAAAAAGTATGCTTTTATTTATGCTTTACTTTTCTAAGGATTTGTAGTGTGAAAGTAAAGGTCGAACCCACAGAGATTGATTAACTACAGCTCTTTAATTCTAAAACCTAAATTTAGCTAATTAAGAAAACGGATTTTGATTTTGAATTTTAATTAAATTAATGAAACTAACGAAATTAAATCTAAATTATGAAAGCGGTTTAAAATTGTTTTTATAAATATGTTTAAAGGAACCTAGGATTACAACTCCACCACTAGCTTCATAATAGGAATATTTATGCATTCAATTAGCTTACTAAGTTGGATGATTATGGGGAATTGTGGCAACAAGCCCAATTCCTCCGTCAAGAAAATAATCATGGTTCAAGCACCAACATATTCCATCTTCGGTTAGCACGAATTATCCCACACTAAACTAGGATTGTGACATAATTCGTCTAATCTAGGCATGGATTATTCGGATACTTGATAGCACAAATCAATAAAGGACCATCACATGTAAATAATCTAAACAAGCACAGCAAGCATAGATCATTGAGCACATCACAGTCAAAATAGATCTAAGACAAGAATAAACTTTGAAAGTAATGATTTAATCACTAGAAGTACGATTTATTTATAAAAATCCTCGGAACATGTGACTGTCATCCATACATAATAAAACTAAAATAAAAACATAAATAAAACCCTATTACTTGGCTAGGGTTTCATTGAAACCCTAGATCTAGGTTTAGTTGGCCATAGAATTGATGATTGGCAAGAGGTTGATGGAGGAGGCCATGGGAATCCTTGGTCTTCTTCTTCTTCTCCTTTCTTTTCTCTCTTCAATGGCTGAAAGTATATGTGTATATGGCTGTGTATAATGTTTTGTAATGATGTGTAACCACAAATTTGATTTAGAATAGGATTTATATAGAGTTTGGAAGGATTTAGGAAGCTTTCCTAAGCCAAATCGCACTAAAACTGCTATATTTTGTAATCTGGACGTCATATACACAAACCACCTTCGCTGGGCACTTTAATTTAATAAAATACGTGTTTTTGGTTTTTTCATAGGTCGCTCGCGCGGCCCGCTCGCGCGAGGTCCTTTTCGCTGCACTGCACGACTTTCGTAGAATTGCGATAACTTTTTGCTCGGAACTCGGATTGACTCGCCGTTTGAAGCCACGCGTCCGTAACTCAAAGATCTACATTTTATATCTCTGGAGAAATTTCTCAAATCTAAAGTATTCTTTGTCAAAAATACAATTTTACGAGACTTCTACTGCATTCAGCTTTCATCGGAATCACAGTTTGAGCCCAGAATGACTTCCAAAGCCACTAATCATTGGATTTTTGTGCATTTTCATATTAAAGCTCCAAAACCTACAAAATATAGAATACTTATTAAAAATCACTTAATAACTACATGAAATGAGCTAACAAAGCGTATTTTTAGGACTATAAACGGCAACTATTCGTCGCCGATCACACCCCCAAACCTACTCTTTGCTAGTCCTCGAGCAAAGAAAAACATAAAACTAAATACTACTATACTTAAAAAACCTAACTCACTGTCGCAGGCAACGCGATTGCATTTAGCATATGCAACAAGCCTTTTAAACCCCTAGGTGTCCCTAGTAGGACGAGTGAAGTCTCGTGAGGGTTCTCGTCAACAAGTCACCCACAACCATCTTTATTAACTTATAAATTTAAAATTTTTTATTAAAAATGAAAAACAAAACAATCAATACTCCTTATCATAGAATAAAGATTTGAAATCGAATAACGAATAAGAAGAAACAGAATCAAACGTCTACCTACGTCATGAAAAACAATCTCAAGCACATGCATCGTATAAATCAATAGAGTTTCTCATAAAATTGCACGTGTGTGATATGGTAGTCAAATGAACACGCGCATGTCATGAACTTGGAATATAACTCGGATAACCATTTAACTATGTCTCGACTACGAATCTCACAATGTCAATTATACTCTCAAATGAAACACTCAAAAACAGGTGTAATTTTTCTAATATATGGGAGCAAAGAAATATATTTTTAAAACAAGAAATGCTCACATATGACTCGAAAAAGACGCATGACACGAAAGAACAGTAGTCTCATGGATAGGATGCCAACAATCACGAAAAATTAGTTATTACCATGTTTTAATCTTCCTCCCATCGTTTTTATATCCAAACCATGTTTCCTAGGATCAAATAGGACTTTTCAAAGGTTATAATGTGGCTCAGATAATGGAAAAGGATAGAAAGGATTTGTTAGGTAGTTTTCAGAATGGCATTGTAAGGCATGTTCGATTTCTTTCATTCTTTCTTCCACCAACTTTCATCTTTGCATTCTCTTCTTTTTCATATTTCTTCTTTTTATTCTTTTCTCCTTCTTCTTTCTACTTTCAACTCTTTTTTTTTTCAATCCTTATCTTTTTTCTTTCCTTCTCGTTGCTTCTTGAAACAAATATTCATTGAATACCATAGCAACTACCCCAAACATCATCTTGCTTTCTTCTTTTTCTTAATCAATACATCGCCTTATCACCACTAACAGTTGACAAATCTCTCAGTGGTGAACTCCAAGTTTGTCAAGTTGGAGCAAAAATAGGATAATGGTAATTAAAGAAAAGTGGCATTTTAATGGCTCAAAGGGAGAACTAAGGAAATTTATCATTTATCTGGATAGGACAAAAGTCAAAAGGGTAGAAAACAAAGAAGGCCTAAAATCATGTTCTAGGGTTATATGGTTCTTCAACATTTACGACGGAAGATTATTTAGCATGGTAACAAATATTTTAACTTGACTATCAACCAAAATAAGAATAATGAGACTAAACAACAAGTTAATGCGCTATTTCAATGAAATTCGACAAACACAAGATGTATTATAACCCTCTAAAAAGAAAAGATAGGCTCAAAAGCTCAGAAGGCTTAGTCTCCACCGTGTGTTATCTAGAAATCCGAATCATATTATAGTTCACATCAAACATGTATTCAAATGACTACGTGCAGTGCATAAGTTTTGTGTGCAAATCTATGATATAAAACTACGATTCGAACGATACATGACCTAAAACATTACATCATGACTTTAGCAAATGTTTAATTACATCTTCTCTTGCTCATCATTCTATAACAATCCAAGTTACATAACAAGAAGTATCGACTAGAGATTGCAAAACCGTAGGTAATATTGTTTATTTAAGCACAAGAATCGAAAATTTTTAAAAAATTGTGAAAAATTGCAGTATAATATGCATGCGTGTGCATATCCCCAAACCTAAACCTTTCATTGTCCCTAATGAAACAATAAAATGAAAGAAAGGAAAGTACGTAAGGAAAGAACGATAATACCTCAATCTTGACAAGCATAAAACAGGTGAACACAAAGGAATATGGCGATAAAGTTCAATGTTACCTATTACTTCTTGATAAAAGAAAAAAAACAAAATAATAAAAGCAGCTAAAAGAATTATAACTAAGCTAAACTAAACTAAATAAACTATAAGACTTAAAGAAATTACGAAAACAAAAAGATAATCAACTAAAAAAGAAAATAAAACATAACTAGAATAATGAAACAATACATGACTTGATCTAAAAGTACCTAAGAAACAGAAACAGAAAAAATAAAAACTATTCGAACAGGTGGGGAGAAGGATATAGAAAACAAAGCAAAAAATAGGAAAATGGGGGATCGCGCGCGCGATCCGCGCTAGCAGCCGTCGCGCGCGCGAATCCTAAATTTTTATTTATTTATTTATTTATTTTTATTTTATTATTATTTTTTTTTTTGAAGTCAGTCGCTCGAGCGAGATACCTCGCGCGCGCGAAACAAGGCGCGAGGAGAACCCGAGAGCTCATAAAAATAATAACCAAAAATTTCACTAAGGCACAGTCTCGCGCGAGCGAGTCGCGCGCGCGAGAAGGGTATTTCTCGTGGCTCACTTGTTTTATGTATATTAAGCAAAAATAAAATTACTCTGACCCCCAAACCTGTTCAGAAAGACCACAACTGACTCAACAAGACCCAAAAACGACCAAAAATAAGAGAAACAGACTGAATAAAGCTTGGGTTGCCTCCCAAGAAGCGCTATCTTTTACGTCTTTAGCTAGACCGTTCTAGCTCAAGATTCAAGGAGGCCGTAAATCGGACTGTGTACCCCTAAGGACGTTAGGGAGATTTCGGTGATAAGCAGAAATAATATCGCTCTGAGTCAATTTATTTAACGGTTCATCTTGCTCATCTTCACATCGATTTCTCACCTTCCCAGTAAATTCATCGTTAGGGTCCAGGTTATTTGCATTCATCCTCTCACTACTCACCATATTATTTCCATTACTCATTGGTATTGCGTAGTTGGGTTCAAGCGATCGAAGTCTACTCCAGTTCGATCGATCGAACTCAGTTCAATCGATCGAACTCCAGCAGTGTTTGTTTTGTTTCTTTTTCTTCCTATTCTTATCTGTATCTTGTGTGGTCTTATTTTCAGGACTGCCAAAAATGAATCCAGTGACGGGCTATCATAAGTCTAAGCCCCTCGACCGTACTATACCAGATCCGGTACCTGATCACGGGTTCCGGAATACCGAGGACAGGCTATGGTTTGAGCGATACTTTCAGACGAGGATGGTGATGGTCGAGCGGCCTATTGAGCACATCTGGATTGAGAGCCCATGGTTCCTCACACGGATCCGCGCTATGCCTCACTGGTTCGATCTCCTGTCATTGGCCAAGAGGGTCAACCTATCATGGATTAGAGGCGCGTGTGCGACTATGATCAGCGACCCGTTTGTGCCATTCACTTATCATGCCTTCTTCCGGAGTCGTTCATTCATCATCAGTCCCGCGACCGTTTCCGCCGCGTTGGGGGTACCAGAGGTACCTGATTATGTTTGCCCCCACCGGCCTGATGCACCCGTGACCCCACCATCCGCTATTATCAGGGAGCTCACTGGAGGCGCCGTTCCGTCTTGGGATGGCGATGCTTTGATCGAGGACCACTCTCTCACCGATGACTACCACATGCTTCATTTGGTCCTCAGTAACTGCCTCCTAGTGACGTCCTATCGAGAGAAGATCGCGGCTTGGTATGCGCGAGTCTTATATGCTGTGGGGACGGGTCAGCCAGTTTGTATACCACGCCTATACATCGATTTTATGGTCCACCCCACCCGTTATATCTCGTCCAGGAAGCACCTGAAGGGTGCTTGGGCTATTCAGAGGGTCATGGCCGATGCCGGGTTCCTCGAGCTCCCTGGAGATGATATCCGCCCTTCTCCCCGCCGATTTAGCGAGGCGGCTGCTCGCCGCTCCGACGCTCAGAAGAGGAAGCGCAAGGGGAAAGGGACAGCGAGGGTGCGGGGGAGGAAGAAGAGGCGTGGCGGTACAGACACGGAGGCCGGAGCTTCAGGGACACCCACCGAGGTGGAGGAGCTTGATTCGGATGATGAGGATGATCCAGTTGCTGCGGTTCAGCAGTTTGAGCTGCGACAGCGGTCGCAGTCTCGTGCCCAGGGAGAGTCTTCTTCTTCTGTGCCTCTCCCGATAGTTCGCGAGTTATTATTGGAGGAGAGAGAGGCCAGGATTAGACTCGAGGGCCGGATGGATCAGATCCAGACTTTACTGGAGTCCATTTTGATTCAGATAGGGGTTGATCAGGCTGTTCACTCTGCTCACCATCCCACGGCCACCCCATCTGCTCCGCCTGCTGCTGATCCGTCACATGTTGCTGCTCCTACGGATCCACCACTTCCTGATCCACCATCTGCTACCCCAGCTGCTGAGGCTACTGATCCGGTTTCGACCGCTACTTCCGAGCCATCTACTACTCCTACTACTACTGTATTGCCGCCTGCTCCTATCGACATCCCTTCTGAGATAGCCGATGATACGCCATCTGGGGTCGATTAGTTTTAGTCGGGGGGGTGGCATTTATTTATTTTTGGTTGGTTGTATATGCTGGTGGTTTTTGGGTGTTTTATTTGGTTAGTTGGTATTGTATGGACAGTATTTATCACTGCTTGTATTTTATTTTATTTTGTTCATATTCCAGTGGTTTCGATTGATTGGATCATGGTTTTATTGTATTATTGTTATCTTTTGATCCTGTCTGTTTTGGAGATTGTGTTCTAATTTTTATGCTAGGTTGCTTTGCTTGCGATCATCATTTGCGCTATACAGGTGATACCCATCTCTTTTATTTATTGAAAATCAACTTCTGAAGACTTTGTTGTTTTCAGTTGGGGGTAGGAGACAATAGATAGGTATACACCCGTAATAATCAGGTTTTGCACTTAGATATGTTTTAAATTTAATGAACACACAGTCTGTTAAAATTTGAAAAAAAATTTTTGAATAGTATTGATAGAATAACTCTGAATAACTTCTCCTGCTTGTTAATTAGACAATGATACATTTGTAGTATTCTTATCTTTTTATGGATTAAATCCACGCGTTTTTCTGTATCACTGAAATGAATTGCATCTGTAAAGCTAGTATGTACCCAATACTTGTGCACACTAATTAGCAGCCATGTAGAAAACCTGAAAATTGAGTTAAAATGAATATTGTACGAAAAGAACAAGTAGTGGAAGCTAATAACCCTTTGTGAGCTTTTGAGCCAATCATCATTTCTGAGGGGATTCTCATACATTGTCGAATGGTTTTTTTTCTTGCGTATACTTGTGAATTCGTTGTTAAGTCTCAGTTTTCGTTAAAAATTTTGACTGCTTTTTAGAGGAGAATGTTCAGGATTTACCAATTACACTCGATAAACACTTAAGTGCTAAAAATTGAAAGTTGAGAAAATGATTCAAGCCATCGTTTACCCATTCCTTTACCTAATATAGCTCGCCCTCATTCATTGAATCATTTCACCCCTGATCTCACCTCAATTAAATATTTCCAATAAAATCACAAGAATCCGAATCCTTGATCTATACCTTGACCTCATTGAACCGTTTGATAAATTTATTGAGAATGAGTCATCAAAGTATGTGAAATGGAAGGAAGTTGTTGTGGGATATTCCAGGTTAAAAAAAAAAATATATATATATATATATATATATGATGATGAATGAAGGAGTTAAAAAAAAAAAAAAAAAAAAAAATATGAATGAATGGGAGATTGGGTGGAGAAAAGAATAAAGAATAAAAAGAGAAGTGGAAATTCCATCACATACTAAAAAGCACACTCTTCTCTACAACACCCCCACCTACTAAATAAAAGCCATAATTCAAAGTCTTGAAGATTCTCAACAATTGATTTGAACATGAAAGTGTGAGTTGAGTTATCCACGGTATTTCGCTCCTCTAGTAAGTAGTATTCCATTCATGAGACTTTACACTCTTAAATGTCCGTTTTGCATAGAGTCAAGTATGAAAGCATTAGCACCTAGAATATCATTCTCCTCAAAGCTTTCATACTATGTGCGATTATTGTAAAGCAAGTTTCTGAGAGACGTTCTTTTTGAGTGTGACCAATGTGAGAATTGAGCTAAAACTGCAAGTTTCCAAAGTACAATAGTCTAGATAACTCTTAATAAGGGTTGGCCGCATGGTTGTTAATTCCACACACACACGGGTGCATGATGGTAATACATTTGTATATTGTACTTGGTGATATAGGAGAGTATGTGGATCTTTTTCATGGGTTGATAGAGGATATTATATTCTTGTAGAGTTGAATTAACAGTTTAATGGAAGGGGGAATTCTACAAAGTTATTCTAATTCTTTTTGAGCTAAAAATTGGAATTTTGTGGGTATATTCACTGCAAACCCTCACGAGACAACACTCGTCCACTAGGGGGAGCCTAGGGGTTTAACGGCTTGTTGCATTCGCTAAATGCAATCGCGATTCCTACGAAAGTGAGTTAGGATTTTTTTTCTCTCTATCTTAGTTTAGGTTGTTTTTAGTTTTTCTTTGTTTCTTAGTTGAGGTAGTATTAGTTTAGGAGTGTTTGGTTTAGTTTATTTTTATTTTCGCTTTATCGCTAGGGACTAGCAATAAGCTAGTTGGGGGTTGTGCAAAGCGGGGGTATTTGTAAAATACAACCGCGCTAAAAGGAAGAATTGTAGTAGTTTTGATCACAACTTCCCGTATTATCTGCAATTTGCATTGCAAGGCTAATTTTTATACAGTATGATTAATCTATGATAAGTTGTATTGTTTTAGCTGTTGTTTATGCAGATCACTGCTGTGCGGACTAAACAGATGAGTATCAGAATAAATGGAATGCTGGAATGCAAACAAAAGAAGTCAAAGCTGAAAAGTGAAGTTCGATCGATCGTAGAAGGTTCGATCGATCGAGAGTTCGATCGCTCGAACAGAGTAGAAGCGCTTTTCTCAGCTGCTTCTGTTGTTCTCTTCACCAGAATCACTTTCTATGCAATGTTTGCTTTCCATGACCTGTAAAATAGTGTAAAAACACATGTTTGAGTCTCAACATCATAGAAAATACTTAATCATTGATATGCATCTAAATCTAGGGACTTGGGGATAAAAGTATGCATAAAAGACTATGAAATACGCTATGAACATGCATTTTTCACCTCTAATCACACCCCCCAACTAGCTCGTTGCTAGTCCCTAGCAATGAAGCGAACTACAGCAATGTTTATTTAACTCTAAAAATTGAAAACAAAAGAAAGTAAAAATCCTAACTCACTTTCGCAGGAATCACGATTGCATTTAGCGTATGCAACAAGCCTTTAAACCCCTAGGTTCCCCCTAGTGGACGAGTGTTGTCTCGTGAGGGTTTGCAGTGAATCTACCCACAAAATTCTTGTTTATGGTAATGGTTCTCATTTAAATGTTTTCAAGAAATTTTCCCTCTCATTAACAATGTATTTAAGCTCAACAATCTCATGAAACTCTCTAGTATGCCATAGTCATGCAACACACACATTACAGTTAATCTACTATCAAAGTCATTAGAATGTTCCATACCTATTAATCTTCAAGTGTGTGTGTGAATGGACAACCAAAATACAAAACTTTAATTTCAAAGCTCGCATAACCTAAGATTCTATCAAGACGTTCATTTTGACTCAACTCTCACCAGGATTACACTCTCAAGACGAAATCACTCCGAATTAGGTGTAATAATTATCACTCATGATATGGAAGCTATAAAGAGTAAATGTTAATGGAATCTAATGCTTCTCATATCTAAATAGAAAAACGGACATTTTAGTGCACAAAGTCTCATGAAATGATACTTTTCACTAGAAGAGCGAGATACCGTGGAGAACTCTCTCATTACCTTAACTTCAAATCCAATTTACTTAAAATCATTAGGACTTTGAAAAAGAGGTGTCAGATTAAGAAGAAAAAGGCTCGTGATATTCAATTGGGTCAAAGGATGTGATTGGAATGTCTACTATAACTTTTCAAACTTCCCACATCTCCAATCTCTCTCTTCTTCTTTTCTTTTATTTATTTTTTTTCACACTCTTTTTTTTTTCATTCCTTTTTTTTTTTCTTTTGTAACAACCATTGGCATTTTTTTTTCTTTTCTTTTTCTTCTCATGCTTTTCTTTTTTTCTTTCATTTTTTCTTTGCCAACTTTCCCTTATTCACACTAACATACTTCTTGTTAACGCAACATATCCCAATCACACCTAAATAAAGACCTGACGCTTGAACTCCTAATTTGGAGTTTGGTATAGACTTTAGGATTATGAAGACAAGGCGATTATAATAAGCTCAAGAGGTGAAGTAAAGGAATAGCATAGAGGTAGGCCAAGGCTGTATTATCCATGTATGGTCAAAAGATGGCCTAAATCATCTTCTAAGTTAATAGGATAATTCATTTCAGTAAATTCAAGAGCTCTAAAGTTTGGTAAATCCTGAACGTTCTCTTCTAGCAATCAGTCAAAATGAAAAAGAAAAATGAGACTTTCAACGAATGAATACGCTTTTCAAAAAGTAAGAGTAATTTTATAAAACCCTCAAAAACAAAGAATGGCACAAAAGCTCACTTGGGTTATTAGTCTCCACTACAGTCTTTCAAGACACTTAAACTATGCTTACTAATCCATTTTAGCTAAGTACAAGGTTGTCACAGCGTGCTCAAAGTTGTTTGAAGATTAAAAAGTATAAAATATACTATAACTAAGATAGTAAACAAACTATCATAGTATATCACATACTAATAACATACAGAAAATAACACTAATGCATCATAACTAACTACATAAACTAAGAGAGAAATACAAGAACCATTTTATTATATTTAAAAAAAAACAAATAAAAATTTTAAAATTTTTGCAATTTTAATTTACTGAGTCATGTTGCTAAGCAGGTATATGACACTAAAGTACAACAAAAAGATATGAGGCATGCAATGACTCACTCCCCCCAACTAAAACTAAACATTGTCCCCAATGTTCTAAACTAAGCACATGGACATGTAAAGTAAAGCGAGAGAAGGAAGGATGTTACCTCGAGGCATTAATATCCAAATTTTTTTTCAAGTTACCTGCAAAATCATTAGTAGCAACAAGGAAAAATAGAGAACATAATATAACAACTCAGTTAATAAATTCGGTTAATCAAGATTTTTATCATAGATTAACAACCGAAATTTTTGAGGATCTTCCCAATAAAATAATTTAACAGTGAGAAGAATGTTGGGATCCTCATAAAAATGCAACTCCCCCCAACTAATGTCAGGCTCAAGGTCAGAGGAGATGATGCAAAACCTATGGCTTCCAAATTTTTTTGGGACAGTTATAAAAGGAATACCACACTTTTTAAGAATTATATGCAAGAAACGATCTTTGGTGTTGGTATTTTCTATAACAGCCTCTCTTTTTTTATTATCAAAAACAGGCGGAGGCCATGGTTCAATAAAAGGGGCAGGGTCTAAGGGATGTTCGAATGAAGCTTTACTACCCTCCTCTTGTTCTAGAACAGAATCTATGGAGATGTGATCATAGGAATTGGATTTCTGTTCTATGCACATGGTTTTGGACTGGACTTGGATAAAGCTATCTATTTGGGCCTCAATGTCATAATCACTCAAGAAGGTCAAGCAGTCTAGAAGATTGCTAGCTTCTTGTTGAATTTTAAGATCATCTAAAGTGGGCCCAATATTTTCCAAGTCTTCTCTCAAAGAATTTTGAAAGTTAAAATTTTGTGAAGAACATGTGCTAGTATCCTTACCATCCTCTTCCACAACACATTCTGTTTGTTCACGAATGGGGTACACATAACATTCAAGCTCAGGACGAGAGCTTTGATTGATAGCAAGGATAGGTGATGGGCAACTTGGTGACACCACCTCTTCGGTCGAAAGAGGTGAGGGTTCATGAATATCACAAGAATCTAAATCAGATTTAGATTTTTCAATTATGTCCTCTCTAGGGTCACTTTCAAAGGTAGGGGTAGAGTCAACAGGGGACTCTTCCTTTTCTAATTGCGTGCAATCACCTAAACTCTCGTCATCTTTTAAAACCTCATTCTCATCCTTGTAACTCTCCTCACTATATATGTCATCTATTGAGGTGCTCTGGACAAAGAGATTGTGCAGTTTTATCCAGGCAGTGAAGGAGTTGATGTCTCGGGTTGTATGTTGAGGAAAAGATGGTTCTACAACTTCATGCTCAATGGTTTGGTTTTGGAGTTCTTGTTGGGTTATCACTTTCTCAAATGAGTTGTTAACCTCACTCGGTATGAACCCATCATTGTCCTCTAATTCCATTCCATTGTTAGTGTCTTGAAATTCAGGTTGTAGCGTTGAAGGACTGGTATAGTCTTCTAAAGGTTGGCTATCAAATGCTTGTTGATATCTAGCTCCTAATTTATCAATTGCACTCTCTAGCCTTTTCATTTCACTAAGCAGCAATTCTAACATACCATTATCCTCAACTTGGTTATTCTCCTCATTATAACTATATGAAGTTTCACCCCATTGTTGTTGGTAATAGTCCCCTTCCCATTGTGTTTGTGTGCAAGACTCTCCAGAAGGAAAGTCTTGGTGCATTTGGTAATCGTGGGAACTACTACTATATCCTACACTATCATTTTGGTTATATCCCCATTGCGATTGATAGAACTCTCCAGGTGGAGGTTCTTGATACGTTTGATAACATGGGGGACTAACACGATGGTTTTCCCATTGTGGTGATTGGTAGCACTCAGGTTGATAATGTGCATCATATGTGGGTGCTTGCCAACTCGGGGTATAGTTCTCATTACCTAATGTGTACCCATTCGTGGTATTTGTGTTGTATGGAGGGTAATATGAATAAGACATGTTTACCCAAAATATTTAAACAAAAGAATTTTTTTTTTTTTTTTCTTGTGAGAGAAAAAGTCCAATGATTTTTTTTTTTATTTTAAGAAAAAGAAAAAAAAATGGAAATAACTTAGTAAAATCCTAACCTAGTTGCCTTCCCCGGCAACGGCGCCAAAAACTTGACACGAGAAAAATCTTGTGCGCTCTTGTGCAACACCCAAGTGTAGGTGATCGTGCAAGTAATACTGGATAAGTCCAGGTCGATCCCACAGGGAAGGAATAGGAAGAATGTCTACTAAGTTATAACCTAAGGAAAAGGAAAAAGAAAATAAGAATATAGAAGTGGAGGTTCTACGAATCCTAATTAATTAAATTAAACTAAATAATAAACTAAACATATAGAAACATAACTAATTAAATAAATAAACTAAAGGTGTTGGAAATACGTGAATCCACATTAATCCTAACCATCTACCATGCAAATTCATTAACGTTCTATGGAGTTCATCCCTTTTCAGTATTCCGTATTTTTCTAAAGATAAAGAATCAATAGCCCTTTCATGACCGGGACTACATCATCACAATTGATTTATAATACTTGGAAGACGGTTTAAAACAATGGTAATTACTTGCACTCTAAATGGTATTAGCATTCAAAGTGGTTTTCAAAAGTCATTGAAGAAAAGGCCTTAAGGCTTTAAGTTCTAAAAACTGTTGTGACAAACTGAGCTTATTGGGACAATTTGATGACAGATTTCTAAAACAGAAAGTCATGGAATACTTAAAAGAATCATCTCAAGATTTAACATGTTCGATCGATCGAAGCGCTCTCGATCGATCGGACAGCATCATCCTTCAATCGATCGAAATGTCTTCGATCGCTTGACTATCCCTGGTTCGATCGATCGAACTACCTTCGATCGATCGAGCCCAAGGTTTCTAAAGGTTGCATGGCAGAGGTTGGGAATCAATGTTTCATCACATATTCCCAACGTCTAAACTACAGAAACATGATTAAACTAGTGCAGGAATAGTAAAACATAGCAATCATAATATCTAAAGCAATCAACAATCAAATAAAGAAAAGGAACAGAAAAACCTGGAAATAATCTGAATATAACTTGAAATAATCTTGAAATAAACTTTTATCTTCAATAATCTTGAGTAAAACAATGAAAAGGATGAAGAATAATATGAATCTAACCTAATCTACACCTAATCTAACCCTAAAACTACCCTAAAACTGCTATTTTCTGCGTTCTGGAGCGTCCTCCTTTCGTCTGGCGTCAAAACGACGTATATATAGGGTTCCTGCAGAGTTTACGCAACTTTTGGATGAATAAAGAGTTCGATCAATCGAGCTCAGTTCGATCGATCGAAGGTTCGATCGATTGAACTCTCTTCAATCGCTTGAACTCTCTGATTTTGACAGCTCTGCGCACCGATGGGAGAATGGCCATAACTTTTTACTCGGACCTCGGATTGACCTCCCGTTTGCGGCCACGCGACCGTAACTCAAAGATCTACATTTTATATCTCTGGGAAAATCTTCCAAATCTGAAGTCATCATTGTCAAAATTGCCATTTTCTCAGCTGCTTCTGTTGTTCTCTTCACCAGAATCACTTTCTATGCAATGTTTGCTTTCCATGACCTGTAAAATAGTGTAAAAACACATGTTTGAGTCTCAACATCATAGAAAACACTTAATCATTGATATGCATCTAAATCTAGGGACTTGGGGATAAAAGTATGCATAAAAGACTATGAAATACGCTATGAACATGCATTTTTCACCTCTAATCAACAAAAATTGATGTTGTCAATATCAAGATATAAAAAGTATGCTTTTATTTATGCTTTACTTTTCTAAGGATTTGTAGTGTGAAAGTAAAGGTCGAACCCACAGAGATTGATTAACTACAGCTCTTTAATTCTAAAACCTAAATTTAGCTAATTAAGAAAACGGATTTTGATTTTGAATTTTAATTAAATTAATGAAACTAACGAAATTAAATCTAAATTATGAAAGCGGTTTAAAATTGTTTTTATAAATATGTTTAAAGGAACCTAGGATTACAACTCCACCACTAACTTCATAATAGGAATATTTATGCATTCAATTAGCTTACTAAGTTGGATGATTATGGGGAATTGTGGCAACAAGCCCAATTCCTCCGTCAAGAAAATAATCATGGTTCAAGCACCAACATATTCCATCTTCGGTTAGCACGAATTATCCCACACTAAACTAGGATTGTGACATAATTCGTCTAATCTAGGCATGGATTATTCGGATACTTGATAGCACAAATCAATAAAGGACCATCACATGTAAATAATCTAAACAAGCACAGCAAGCATAGATCATTGAGCACATCACAGTCAAAATAGATCTAAGACAAGAATAAACTTTGAAAGTAATGATTTAATCACTAGAAGTACGATTTATTTATAAAAATCCTCGGAACATGTGACTGTCATCCATACATAATAAAACTAAAATAAAAACATAAATAAAACCCTATTACTTGGCTAGGGTTTCATTGAAACCCTAGATCTAGGTTTAGTTGGCCATAGAATTGATGATTGGCAAGAGGTTGATGGAGGAGGCCATGGGAATCCTTGGTCTTCTTCTTCTTCTCCTTTCTTTTCTCTCTTCAATGGCTGAAAGTATATGTGTATATGGCTGTGTATAATGTTTTGTAATGATGTGTAACCACAAATTTGATTTAGAATAGGATTTATATAGAGTTTGGAAGGATTTAGGAAGCTTTCCTAAGCCAAATCGCACTAAAACTGCTATATTTTGTAATCTGGACGTCATATACACAAACCACCTTCGCTGGGCACTTTAATTTAATAAAATACGTGTTTTTGGTTTTTTCATAGGTCGCTCGCGCGGCCCGCTCGCGCGAGGTCCTTTTCGCTGCACTGCACGACTTTCGTAGAATTGCGATAACTTTTTGCTCGGAACTCGGATTGACTCGCCGTTTGAAGCCACGCGTCCGTAACTCAAAGATCTACATTTTATATCTCTGGAGAAATTTCTCAAATCTAAAGTATTCTTTGTCAAAAATACAATTTTACGAGACTTCTACTGCATTCAGCTTTCATCGGAATCACAGTTTGAGCCCAGAATGACTTCCAAAGCCACTAATCATTGGATTTTTGTGCATTTTCATATTAAAGCTCCAAAACCTACAAAATATAGAATACTTATTAAAAATCACTTAATAACTACATGAAATGAGCTAACAAAGCGTATTTTTAGGACTATAAACGGCAACTATTCGTCGCCGATCAATCACCATGGATTTTGTTGTGGGATTGCCGAGATCTCAGCAGAACCATGATGCTATTTGGGTATTTGTTGATCGGCTGACCAAATAAGCCCATTTTACTACCTACAACATGACCTATTGTATCGAGAAGATGAGTCGAGTATACCAGCAACACGTTGTACGATTACATGGAGTACCGGTGTCAATCGTATCAGAATGTAATTCGAGATTCACTACTAGAATTTTGGGAGAGTCTTCCGAAAGCAATGGGAACGTCTTTGACGCTAAGCTCTGCATTTCATCCACAGACTGATGGATAAAAGGAAAGGATGAAAGCAGCGCAAAGCAGATACAAGAAGCTACGCGAACAAATGACGTCGAGATCTAGAATTTAGAGTTGGAGATCATGTGCAATCGAAAGTTTCTCCGGCTCGAGGCATTGTAAGGTTTGGACAATAGAGGGGAAAGCTATCACTGCTCTACATCGGACTATTTGAAATTCTAGAGCACATAAGGAAAGTCGTCTATAGATTGGCGTTACCACCGAAGATGTCGGGAGTTCATAATATTTTCCATGTAAGTATGTTGAGGAAGTGTCTTCGCAACCTGGCACACGAGATTGATTTCAAAGATATTACAATAAACAACAATGCTACACTCGTCGGAGGACCTGTAAGAGTTATGGATCACGGAATCGAGAAGCTAAGGAACAAAGAGATTCCGCTGGTAAAGGTTCAGTGGAAGCATCATGATGAAGGAGAAGCTTCTTGGGAGCCGGAATCGAAGATGCGACAGAAGTTTCCATCTTTGTATAGTACTAGCTCATTCTGATTTCGAGGACGAAATCCTGTAATAGGTGGTAGAAGATGTAATACCTGTAATTTCTCTACGTGCAATAATACGAGTTTTATGAATTTCTATATCTGGTGTATTATTATATTATTATTTTATTTGTGTGACTGTATCAGTGTAATGTAATTACTAATTAGACTATAATCATTGCACCGACTCGACCGTAATTAGAATTAACTTAGTCCCGTAACCGGACCCGGACGTTAGAAACAACACCCGTTTGGACGTAAATTAAGACCGACACGTATATCAAGGAACTTATGCACGCAAACCAAGGAAGTGGCACGAAACCCAAGGTGGGCCCCACCATGGCTGGCCACATGGAAGCTACATGCAACCCCATTGACACATGTCACCACCCCATGTGACACTTGTCCACTTGTAGGACACTTGTCCTAACATGCATACATGCATGTGACACCTAGCATAAGTCTTGCATTATATAAGCTTCCACGCATATGCATTTTTAGTTCTTTTAGTACATTACAATCTGCATATATGGAATTAGAAGGGACTAAGAGATGAGTTTCATGGAGATAGATGAAGAATTAGAAGTAAAACCAAAGTGTGTTCATTTCCCTCCCTTGTATACACTTCCATGCAAACACCTATACACATCTATATACTTATATATGCCACCATGTGAACTTAGAATCTGTAATAAGAAGTCTTAGAAGACCTACAAGAATCCCATAAGTTAAGACGTGAAGAAGAAGGAGAAGAACAAGGAACATCCACCATTGAAGCTTGTGTTCAAGCTTCCTAAGCTCAAATCCAAAGCCCAAGCTCAATTTCAAGTTTATGTGAGTATTCTAACTCACTTTAGAACCTATATAGTATTTAGTAATGTTTATTAAGTGCTTGATGTTGATAGTTTGAGAGATCCATGCCATGCAAGATAAATTTTCAAATCTGGGAAGCAGAAACTTCCAGCAGAATGTTGTTTAGTAAAACAAACATTTTGAGCAGTTAATAATTGGGAATGAGGCTAGGTTTTTTTGTGGAGAAATCTAACTCATTTATCTACAAATAACTTTTCTATAGCTCAGTCTGAAAATCATTTCTTCATAGGTGAAATGTACATGCAACAAAGTACTTTAAATTTGAGAAACAGAAACCTCCAGCAGAATGTAGTTTAGTAAAATGAGTGTTTTAAGAAGCTCCGAAATCTGAATTAAGCTAGGTTTTTTTGTGGAGAAATGTAACTCATTTATCTACAAATAACTCTTCTATAGCCTGGTATAAAAATGACCCCTTGATAGGTGAAACGCACATGCAACGCAGTACTATAAATCTGGGACAGAGCAGTCCAAAAATATAGAAATGTCTAAGTAAAATAAATATTTTAAGCAGCTCAAAAATGTAATTGAAGCTAGATTTTTTTGTACATGAAGCTAATCCAATTATCTACAATGTTCTAGTTTTGAGTTTGATCTACAAATCAATTTATCATGCCCAAATAAATCATATCAATTCAGTCAACATAGTAAAATTATTTCCTGGCAGATGTATAACTACTTGTATGATGTGTTTATTAATGATGCTTGCTTACCGGTACCTATGTGGTTATGGATATCTTGTGTTATGGTAGTGCTATCGAGTAGATGAGTATGTTAGGGGCTTCATCTATATATTATTGGTATTAAATCCACGAGCTACACGCTAGGTTTCCGTTGTTATGAATATAGTGTGATGACCATAGAGAGTTCATACCCAAGCTATAAGTATGTTGTACGGCATGATTATTGCGTTGATAGTGATTGGATAAGTTTCCATTGTAAGTATATTATGACATAAAACAGAATGACGGATGTATAAACGTAACTTCGAAAGTATATTCGGAAGTCCTTTAATGAACTAAATTCCGAAATGAGTGACAAATGCGCGGTCGGGAAAACGTAAGGGTCGGTTGTGCCATGTTAGAAGCAAATTATGATAAGGAAAATTGTCAGATAGGTAATCTGGGCAGCAGAGATCAGGATAGTAAGAAAAAGGGATGTGTTGTTGAGTTGTGACGCGGTGATTCTTTGAGTAAAGACTCCTTTCAGTTCTTCATGACGAAATGGATGTTCTTGTACTCCATAATGCTTTCGGTTCTTCGTGACGAAGCGGTGATTCTTTGAGTAAAGACTCCTTTCGGTTCTTCGTGACGAAATGGATGTTCTTGTACTCCGTAACGCTTTTTGTTCTTCGTGACGAAGCGGTGATTCTTTGAGTAAAGACTCCTTTCGGTTTTTCGTGACGAAATGGATGTTCTTGTACTCTGTAACGCTTTCGGTTCTTCGTGACGAAGCGGTGATTCTTTGAGTAAAGACTCCTTTCGGTTCTTCGTGACGAAGCGGTGATTCTTTGAGTAAAGACTCCTTTCGGTTCTTCGTGACAAAATGGATGTTCTTGTACTCCGTAACGCTTTCGGTTCTTCGTGACGAAGCGGTGATTCTTTGAGTGAAGACTCCTTTCGGTTCTTCATGACGAAATGGATGTTCTTGCACTCATTAACACTTCGGTTCTTTGTGACGAAGTGGTTGATGAAAGATGAAGTGGTTGATGAAAGATGGTTTGGTTAGCAAGAGACACTTTGGGTTTGTAAATGATGTCGGATGTTAGAAATGAATGGTAGTGGAATTAAGAATGTCTAGACGGGTCTCCTGAATTGTTTGTATTCCTATCGAATACGTAGTCGAGTACACTACTAGTTATAATTCGACGGTGAGAACGTAAAGATCCTAAAAGACATGTTGAAAGGTAGTAAATGTATTCCTATTGTGTTTTACTATATACGTTCCATTTGATTTAGCTTACTCACTCAGCTTTCATAAGCTGACGACGTTCATGTCGCTGGACATTCCCATGTTCAGCTTATCCAGGTAACGAGTACACGGGTTATGATGCTACGCAAGCGGAGAACGTGGTGGAAGAGTGCACCGAAGATGGCTATGGATATACTTGTTAGAGAGAAGACTAGTGGCTGTCTTTTGTAAATGTCTTTGGTGGAAAGCTCTATCAAAAGACTTATTATAGCTTTTGTAAGGCCCTAGAGTCATAAGACTCTGATGTATCTACCATGATGTAATAGTTAACTAGTACTGTGGCCTTTCTTTGTAATATATCAATGTGAGTAGATATTGGTTTTATCCTTTTGGTTACGTTGTTTATTATTAGTAATTGGTCATGGACAATTCGGTAATGCAACCAGTCACGTGCCTCAGGGTCCAAGATGGAAATTTTAATTTTTTTTTCCCTATTTTGGCTACGCCGGGGCGTGACATCTGGAGTAGATCAAAATCTTCTGAATACATCAGCCTTCAGGACGTGTTGGAACTTCAAGATGATGATCAAGTGACCAATAATGTAAAATACTATCTGTCCTATTCAAACAAAATTATGTAACAGATAATATTATCTGTTAGACAGATAATATTATCTGTCCATTATCTTGTGTATCAAATGGACAAATAATATTATCTGTAATAATTTATTACTTCACGGATACAAATACTAAAATGCCAATAACGTCTGACTCTAGGTAATTGATGTGTATGCTGAAATTTTGATGCACGATCAAGAAACCCTAACACCATTGGATGCTACAAAGAAAGATAAACACTTCTTCTTCACTAGCATGGGCATGGTAAGCAACAAATGCCGTTTTGAAAAATAATGAACACATACATCTTATAAGCATAATATATCATTCAAGTGCATGCTATAACATTATCTATTTATATTATTATTTGTTTCTATTGCTTCTTTGCAAAACAGACTCTGATCACAGAAAACGTACAAAAATTGAGGGAGTCAATGTTCGATAAATACATTGGACAAGATACTATTGACTATAGATATTTGCACTTTCCAATCAATTCAAGTGGCAGATCATTATATTTAAATCATTGGACTTTGTTAGTCTATCATCAAGAAGAAGAAATATGGAGGTTTTACAACTCCAGAAAGCTAAGGACAAGCCAAGATCAGTATCTCAGGGATGCTATTACGATGTTATAAAATCTTCATATATATGAAACTCCACAACAAATACTTGACATATTACTTTCAGACTTAACTAACTAAATCACCTATTTTATGTACAGAAAGAGCACTACATCAAGGTTCTAAAGCAAAAGCAAGAAGAAATTGATGTTAAAGTGACAGTCAATGATGATGCTCCACTATTTGAAATGGAGAAAACACTTCAACAGATGGAAACAAGGTACGTATGAACTCATAACCTATTATATCACATTGAGTCAGCAACAGATAATATTATCTGTTGTGAACAATAGAGAATATATTATAAACTAAACTCAACATATAATTTAACATTAACAAACGACTCTTGTTTGCAGTGTGGATTGTGGGATAATTGTTTGCTACCTCATGAAAACATTGAGCAAGGGAATAACAATTAAAGATACTTTCAAGAGAGAAGATGCAAGAATGATGAGGGCACACCTTATTGACAAATTTTTGAATGATGAGAAGAACTCATGGACCGAGAAGGCGGCCTTACAAATGAGGGCAGCGAATCTGGCAGAAAGTATATAGATTACAGCATTGAATACCATTTTTTGTATAGATGTATAGAGATAGTCTGATGTGGGGATATGAACAGATAGATGTTTAGACATAGATGTATACATTATAGCACAGAATACCTTTTTTGTATACATTATAGCACAGAAGAACTCATTGGTTGTTTTATTTTTAATGGAATTTATGCGACTGAAAAGAAGAAAGTTCATAGTTTATAAATGATATGAATAGAAAGCTGGTTTTGAATTATGTTCTATGACTCTCCTGTGCATGAATACTAGTATGCAAGTTATTTAATATTTGAATTGCAAACAGATAATATTATCTGTTGCATAAACAGTTTCAAATCAAACATTGCAGAAACAGATAATATTTGTTGTGTACAAGTTTTACAAAACAAAACCATTACAAAGCCCATATTATCATAGCAAAGAATACTAGTATGCAAGTTATTTAATATTTGAATTGCAAATAGATAATATTATCTGCAACAGATAATATTATCTGTTGCAGAAACAGTTTCAAATCAAACATTGCAGAAACAGATAATATTATCTGTTGTGTACAAGTTTTACAAAACAAACCATTACAAAGCCCATATTATCATAGCAAAGAATACTAGTATACAAGTTTTTTAATATTTGAATTGCAAACAGATAATATTATCTGCAACAGATAATATTATCTATTGCAGAAACAGTTTCAAATCAAACATTGCAGAAACATATAATATTATCTGTTGTGTACAAGTTTTACAAAACAAACCATTACAAAGCCCATATTGTCATAGCAAAGAATACTAGTATGCAAGCTATTTAATATTTGAATTGCAAACAGATAATATTATCTGCAACAGATAATATTATCTGTTGCAGAAACAGTTTCAAATCAAACATTGCAGAAACAGATAATATTATCTGTTATGTACAAGTTTTACAAAACAAACAATTACAAAGCCTATATTATCATAGCAAAGAATACTAGTATGCAAGTTATTTAATATTTGAATTACAAACAGATAATATTATCTGCAACAGATAAGAAACAGTTTCAAATCAAACATTGCAGAAGCAGATATTATCTGCTATGTACAAGTTTTACAAAACAAACCATTATAAAGCCCATATTATCATAGTAAAGAATACTACATACAGATAGAACATATTAACCAAAAAAGCAGTAGACACTTTATTCAGAAGTCAAAGACATGACACATTTAGACACATAAAATCCAAATCCGTAATTCAACAGATAACATGTATAGATTGAATTACAAAGCTTCATTGCATGTCTTTCTATTGTGTTTGGCTTATTTGCCACACCTACCACACCTCACACTCCTAACACTCTCAACCCTCGAAGGAATTCTCTTTTTTCTTGGCCTTCCGGGTTGCTTTCTTGACAAGGGAGGGCGAACAACCATATCTTTAACGCTGTCATTGGGTTTGGTGACCGTTGGAACACCAAAAATAGACTTGGTATATGTCTCAGAGAAACTGCTCATATGGTACCAGCTATCCACAAACGTATTCAAGTCATTCCCGCTACTTTGAATAACAACACAAGCATGACTACACGGAAACCCATTTAATTGCCTCTGGAAGCAAGAGCATGTCAAACTACGGATATCAACCAACACAGATGGCATACACTGAACCTCAAACACATCATCAGAACACTTAATCACTTTCCACGTTCGACCCTCATTTAAAGATGTATGCAATCTCTTCTCCATTTCAGGACAGATAACAAAACTCCATTTCTTGCATAAATCCCTCCGATAGGACATTTGCTTCATAATTTGAACCCTAATCTTATCAACCATCTCAGTTATAGGCATGCGACCAGCTACTGCAATTTGAGAGTTAAAAGACTCAGCAGCATTAGAAGACATCTCACCATAACGCTTTCCTTTGAAGTAAGCATGACACCACTTATCAAGAGGAAGATCATGCAAAAAGTTATCAATTTTTTTGTCACCCTCACGTCTCAACTGATCCATGTGAGGACAAAAAGCTGCTTCAGTCGGAGCATAAGCACACCTACGGAACAATGCCACAATCCTCTCCCTAAAATCCTTGTCCACCCCACTATATTTCTCCCGCAAATTTTTCTCCAAGTGAATCATACAAAAAGCATGTGGAGATGATGGGAAAATGCTAGAAACAGCATGAACAAGACCAGGATTGCGATCTGAGACAAACGTCACAATACGATTATTCGACAAAACTTCACGCAATTGGCCACAAAACCACATCCAATTGTCAAGATTCTCGGAATCAACAACACCAAATGCAACAGGAAACAAACCTGTATCAGCATTGAATAGCTACTTAATACAAAAACACAAATATAACAAAAATATACCATAATCCAGAATATAAAAACCAATAGACACAAACAGATAATATTATCTGTTATGTATAACAGATAATATTATATGTTATGTACTCACCTTGGTTACCATCCTTTCCAATTGCAGCCAACAAGTTACCCTTGTATCTACCCTTTAAAAATGTGCCATCCAAGAATAATAAGGGACGACAAAAATTGAATCCATATATGCACCCGTAAAAAGAAACAAACAATCTCTTAAAATGCCCACTACCATGATCATATTCAAACTCAATACGGCTGCCCGGGTTATTCTTCAACGCCTCATCGGTATACCATCGAAGAAGATCAAAAGACAACAAATCATCTCCATAAAGTTCTCTCCTAGCCTTTTCAACACCCAACCACGCATGGTGGTAGCTAATATCAAGTCCATATTTATCCTTAAAATCCCGAACAACTTCAAATGGACGGGTCAAAGGCTTTGACCGAACATCATCTACAACAACGCTACCAACTAAATCAGAGCTCATCCTTGGATTTCGTGAAGTCCGAACAGAAGCCCCACAAGTGTGCTCTTTATTGAACTTCTTTATATAAAGGAAACCATTCGAAGGCACAACCGATGCATGTATCCGCCACAAACAGCCCCTAGAATCCTTGAATTTACATTCAGCCGTAATCCTTCCCTTCTCATTCTTCGTGTACTTGAATTGAAAACCAAGTTCAATAGCATATTTACAAAGCACTGTACAAAATTCAGCACTACCGCCTTCAAAACACTGTCCAACACCAACTACTTCATTAGCCTAAGAAGCAGATAATAAGACTTTTTCCTTGTGAGATACATACGAAGTTAGTAAGTCTCTTTCACTACTACATTGCCCACTAGTCAACATACCCATGCTATATGCTTCATGAACACCACTAGACCGATCCTCAACAAAACTAACACAACCACTCTTCTCAATAACAACAATATCACCACGACCACAACAAACACCATTACCAATAAAATCATGTTTTGGAAATTATCTTCATTCTCTAAAATATAGTTTTAATGCCCACTAATACAATACTCAAAAGAAACACTATCAGGTGTCAAGTTACTCCATCTACCACAAACAAAATCCACCAAATCGTGGTGTAACAAAACTCGTTTGAAACCTTCACAACAGCTGTATAACCAACATGCTTTACCAACAATAGAACTGAATTGTCCATTACAATCTACCAAAAAAAAGAAACAAATTCAGAAATAGGGAATTATATAAAAACTGTTTCAAACAGATAATATTATCTGTTTTAATACTATCTGCTTCAGTTTGTCTAAAACACATATGCATTACATAATAATTATAACAAATAGATAATATTATCTATTTTAATACTATCTGCTTCAGTTCGTCTAAAACACATATGCATTACATAACAATTATAACAAACAGATAATATTATCTGTTTTAATACTATCTGCTTCAGTTCGTCTAAAACACATATGCATTACATAATAATTATAACCAAAGAGATAATCAGAATCGGCTTCAGATAATATTACAGATATTCAAAACCCTACGAATAAAAAAAACAAGCTGAAATCGTACCTGTATTACAATTCTATAAGAAAGTGATGAAGAAAAGCGATATCTGAAGACGAATTATGTAACTCGAATATCTGAAAATCGAAAAACGAAATCTAGAGATCTTCAGTTTTACTGCACTCGAATTAGAGAGAGAGAGAGAGAGAGAGAGAGAGAGAGAGAAATCTGAAACCTGAACAGAGGCAAAAGAGATAGAGGTAGAAATTTGATCATAAATACAGAAATGGGCAATTCTATCCAAAAAAAGGGAAAAGGGGTTTAGTTCAAAACCGAAAAATGCGTGATGGGCTTTATGTTGTATAGTAATAGAGCTTGGTTTTTGTCTAATATGAATATAATTTTAGGGATTTATCTCCAAATTTCCCTATATAATTCTGATTTATTTAGTAATATATCAGTATTATATATATGGTTTTAAAGGGTAATTATAGATATTAAATACCTATATATGTATATAAATTCTAAAAAAATTAGGGATATGTCCCTACGAGTATTTTATAATAGAGTGTAAATTATAAAGTCATAAAATTACAGTTTTTTATTTTTAAAATTATTAAGGTGATATTTTACTAGTAAATTAATTATTAAAAATACCAAACCAGCTCTGAAAATTATGAAAAAATTATTGGTAGTGTATTTTAATGTATATCATTTATTAAAAATACTTCCAAATACTGATATCTCAATATAGATATATTTATGCATTTAAATCCTTTTTCGGGTATTTTCTAATATATATCATCTTCAATAGTTCATATTAAATAATCTAGAACTCCGATAAATACGCAATCGGTTCCCAGAGTCTTAGAACAATGTCTAGATCGTTCCCTTTAAGTTTTGTAACTTTTCGACTCAGTCAAAAATACCGCTTTTTTTTAGGGTCGGCGTTGGTCTAGAAAGCCCTGCCTGTAACCTCGTAAAACGTGACAGACTTCGATTCGAGTCTAGTTAATAGCGTTGGACTTAGAATGACACGTAGATCACTACCTTGAGGTTTATCACATCATTTGGTAAAATTACCATTTTGCCCATGCCATTGCACTTACACTTTATTATCGTTTCTTCTGTTTTATGTCGTAGAACTTGATGATGATTAGCTATTTTTCAAAGATCGACAACTCAAGGTGAGTTTTCTAACCTCACTCTAATCCTAATAAGATTAATTAAAGATATTTATAAGTTAACTGTACGATGTATGGTATAGTAATGTGTTGTTTATGATGCTATGTTTCCTGGAAATCTGTATTGCTTTGATTATTCGTGTAATGGTAGTGCTATCGCATATGTGAGCATGTTAAGGGTTTTATCTATACATTTTTTGGTATCAAATCCGTGTTCTATAATCCTTGAATTATATGTTTCCGCTATTAAGATGATAAATGCATGTTTTATGATGATTGCTAATCAGAGTAGTTAACGCATGGCATGTTAATGAAGTAAATGAAAGAAGTAGTGATGCATACTAGTAATCGATAATGGACACGTGCACGTCACGACATGTGTCAAAATGCATCACATGGGACAAGATGTGAGAAATACGAACGAGAAAGAGAAGTGAATTACAATTAGATTTCTAGTCGGGCGACAGTTAGAGTGCCAGCTGGGCGATATAGATTGCCAGTCGAGCTACAGTTAGAGTGCCAGTTGGGCAATAGTTAGTTTTCCAGTCGGGTGACAGTTAGAGTGCCAGTTGGGTGACGGTTAGAGTAATATTCGGGTGACAGATAGATGAGAAAGTGAAAGTGACTAGAATGAATTATTGAGTGAGATGTTTGGTTTTGGATAAGCATTGTGAGTTCATTATTCATGTCAAGGATTCGGCATCCCGATGCGAAGGTAGTTACATTGGTTGTATTCTATGATGAGATGTTATAATATGTTTGATTGTTTACATGTTTTGTTGAGACCTTTGCTATGCCTGTGAAAGAATGTATCTTTTGACCAGAGATTAATCGTATCCTAAGATATAGAACAGTAACGTGAGTTAAGCGACATTTGTATTTATTGATTATTGTGCGGTCAGACTCTCACTCAGCTTTGTTCCAAAGCTGACGGCATGTTATGCCTTGGGCACTCCTATATCCAGAGTGATGCAGGTTTGGTTCAGTTAGTGGAGTTCAAAATCCAGTGCTGAGGAGCTAAGAAGGATAGAGTTGAGCTAGAGTTTGATGATAGTTATCTCAGTAGTTTCTTATGTTTATGTTTATGTAATAAGTTTATTATGGCTCTAATGTAATAAGCTTGATGTTACTGTAACTCGTTTTATTTTCGCTGCTGTACTCGTATTCTGTTAAGGATAAGTTTATGTCTATGCTTTAGCATTTCCCTTATGAATGTTATGCGGAGTTAGAAGGATAGAACGGCTAACCAACCAGTCACGTGTCTACGAACCCATAAGGAAAATTTATATTTTCCCTATTTTTGGCTTACTCTGGGACGTGACAGGGTTTGTGGTATGAGAACCTAGGTTTAGGCGTTCATCGTCTGTCCAACACTCTTAAGCCATGAACTTTAAGATACTCATTTGGTTAGCACCGGCACAAAGATAGTATATGTTTTGGGCAGATTAGCCACTAGATGATTGATGCCTAGCATTCATGGACAGATAGCTTCCTTAGAAGTTTGCTGAAATGACTTGTTATATTGACGAGAAGTTTAGGCACTGACGCACCTCCTGAGACGAATTTCGAAATAGTTAGCTAGCCTAGGGTTTAGAAAGACGAAGGATAGGAAAGGCTTTACCCTTATGATTCTCATGATAGATGTGATTACTTGTTGATTTGTTTTGACTGTTGCTTGCTACGTGTTTTTCCTAAGATAAGATAAGGTATTGACCAATAGGTGTTTACGTAAATGCACCCACACACAGATCATAAATGGCTTACACCACCAGAGGCTGAGGAACCTAAACGGAGCAGTACCATCGAATCCAATTCCATGCGAGATAAACCCTACAGGACTATTGGAAGCTTTATTGGGAAGAATTGAAAGAGCTAATGCTACCGTGGGGAACATGGAGGACCGTGGGAACAACAACAACCATCAGAACAATCATTATGTGCATCATGGATAGACAGGAGATCGATTGCTTGAGAGATTCCACACTTTCCATCCAGAGAAATTTGATGGATTAGGTGAACCATGGAAAGCAGAGCAATGGTTGAGGGAGATGGATTCCATCTTCGATAGCGTAAAATGCAACGAACAAGAAAAGTGCCGTTTGGCAACATTTCAATTGACCTTTGCCACAGCTGAATGGTGGGAGTCAGAAAAGGCCGCAGTTGGAGAAAAAGGGATCAGGAGAATAACTTGGACTGCGTTCAAAGTAAGATTCTTAGCCTATTATTTTTGTTTAGCTGAAAGGAATGCAAGGAAGGAGTTTTTGGAATTGGTTCAAGGAGACCGATCAGTCAGGGAGTACACTACTCAATTCCAGTGTTTATCTCGTTTTGCACCCCACATGGTTGATTCCCTCAAAAAGAAGAATGAGCAATACCATCAGGGTCTATCCCCTTATATACAAGGAGTGGCTTCCGTTTACCTCTTCAGCATTTCAAATCTTTGGTAGATCTTGCCATTTCCATTGAAAGTGCTAAACGAGCCAACTGGGAGGACTCATGGATAGACCACTGCCGAGGTTTAATCCAAGATCAAGACCACCAGTGTCATATCAAGGAAACAAGCACACAAGGACAGGAGAAATGAAACCCCAGAATGTTTTCCCCCAACCTCAGCAAGCTCTACCCATTTTGCCCCAGATACCCCCGCATTAAGTGGCACCCATTGTTGTGGAAGGATCTCATGGACCCCCAGCAGCCTAAGGAGAGAACAACGGAGAATGTTTTAGATACAGAATGCCCGGACACCTGGCTAGAAACTGCCATATGCCTAAGGTGCACCAATGGCAAGGAGTCATCTGTTATAATTGTGACAAGCCAGGTCACGTAAGCAAGAATTGCAATGCAGCTCGTCATGGCTACCACAGACCACCTACTCAAGGGCAAGCTACCCGTGCACAATTTCATGCAATTATCCCAGAAAGAGCAGGCTTTGAGGCAGAAGCTCAGTAAAATGTGGAAGGTATGCCTACACCCTTTAATAGTTGTATTGGAATATCATGTGATAATAAAAGCAACGATGTCGTCGATCATGAAAACTAAAATTTGAAGATTCAAGGAGTGAGGACAATATGTTGTACAAGAAGTTTTGAACATTCAAAAGAACTTGTGAGAAGATCTGATTAAGTTAGCTAGTAAAAACCTCATAGCCTTAGAATTTGAGATTAGGTTGGAACTATGTACATTCTAAGACCTAGCAAACTCTAGATTTTGAGGCAGAAATCCTCTAATAAGGTGGGTAGAGATGTTGTACTCTGAATTTCCCTGGAAATTCCACGTAGGATATTAGGAAATAGTGATGTCACCAAGATGGCGATTATAGAAGGTCCATTAGGATGACCTAAACTAGGAACCTCTTAGTCCCTTAACCATCGTCTTGATGATGATGTAGTTATAACCTAGAATCTATTTTAGTGCTCATAGCCTCGACATCTTAGGATCTATTTAGAAATTACAGACGGACTTGAACTTAGGCATGTGTATAGACCCGAACATATATACTCTATTAGCTAGGTTCACTTTAACAGTTGAGCATATACACCACAAATTTGGCACACATCTCGAGGTACATAACTCAAGATTAGACTCCACTATTGCCTTTCCACGTGGCAGCCATGCACATGCACACACCACCTTGTGCCCTACATATCTACACTTGGACACACACAAACCCACATAAATTGTACACTATTTGTGCACCCATTGCACTTGATTCAACCTCCATCCACCTCTCTATAAATACACCCTCACAACCCCCTCATTACACTCTTAAACACAGTAGCATAACCTCTCCCACCAATCTGCTCTATACAGATTATAGAGAGACAAACCCGAGAATGAGAAGAGAGAGTTTGAAGAGGAAACACCCATTATACCCACATCTTATACACTCTCCCCTCTCTCTGTACCATCCTCCCTCCTTCCCAGCACACACACATGCAAAGAAACAGAGGAGGAAGAAGGAGAGACGTAAGAGGAGAGAGAGAGAGAAGGTGATCGGAGAAAGAGAGAGACTGAGACTTCCATAGAGGTAACATAACCCCCATTTCAATTTTTGGACACTTGCATGTCACACACACACATATCTTAGACCTACATGCATGAAGCCAAACAGAGCTTGAGGCTCTCTATGAGCTCTGACAACCATTAGAGCTCCACCTTGAGAGCTCAATTTTTTAATCACCACCAAATCGCCTCTAGCTTGTACCAAACTGACCCCCCTTAACTCCCTTATACCCCCTCCCCTAGAGCAGGTTTTGATATGGTGTTCATTTGATAAGCCATGCAGGCCATTATTCTTAGTTTTGGTCGAAGGAATAATCTCATGGTTCATACAACAAATGAGACGACTAGGGTCTGTGCTCAGAACATGTGATAGAGGAGAGAGAACTGATCATTTTTTTGCTAGTTTCATCGATATCTACGGAAGGATGATGAGGAGAGAGAGATTTCAGGCGAACTTGGGGGTCACCGGCAGCAGTGTAGCTTGCCGGAGAAATAGGAGACCCGTTTGGGTCTCGGGTTGTAAGACCCGGGTTCGAGTCAGGTTAGGGGTGGGCTGAGGTGTGTGAGGAAGTGAGTTAGAGTAGCAGGCACGGATCAGGTTATTAGAACCCAAGGGTCCTTTAAGTAGCACGGCGTCGTTTTGACGTCGGGCTGACTTTGGGCGGGTTTTAGGTTTGGGGACAGGACGAGTTGTGAGTGTAGTTGGGTTAGGGTATGGTTACGGGTTAGGTCCAGGTCAGTTATGTGGGTTGGCTTAGTTTATGAGTAAGTTTGGGTTCGGGTTCTGGTTCGGGTTCGGGTTCGGGTTCAGCCCAACTTGAACGGGTGTCTAGGTTGGGTCTTCATGAGTGTTGGTGTGGATAGTCCATGTTTGCACGGGTCAGGTCTGGTTTGACCAGTTGGGGCAGATAGTTGGATCTCTCTGTGTCTTTAAGTGGATTACTTGTAGGGTCTGGTCGGTTCGGGTTGACCCGTCGAGTCTGGAGCATTATTATTATTATTATTATTATTATTTGTTCTAAATAGATTCAAATGGTTTTAATTATTATAAAGTGATTTATATATGCATTATTATTGTTTTAAAGTATAGAATATTATTATAATACTGAGTATAATCATATTAGTATAATAATATATAATTAGGATTTATTCAGTAATATATCAGCATTATATATATATGGTTTTAAAGGGTATTTATAGATATTAAATACCTATATATGCTTATAAATTCTAAAAAATTAGGGATGTGTCCCTACGAGTATTTTATTATATAGTGTAAATTATTAAGTCATAATATTACAGCTTTTATTTTTAAAAAATATTAAGGTGCTATTTTACTAGTATGTTAATTATTAAAAATACTAAACGAGCCCCGAAAATTATGAAAAAAAATATTGGTAGTGTATTTTAATGTATATCATTTATTAAAAATACTTCCAAATACGGATATCTCAGTATAGATATATTTAAGCATTTAAATCCCTTTTCGGGTATTTTCTAATATATATTATATTTAATAATTCATATTAAATAATCTAGGACTCCGATAAATACGCAATCAGTTCCTAGAGTCTTAGAACAATGTCTAGATCGTTCCCCTTATGTCTCATGACTTTTTGACTCAGTCAAAAATATAGCATGTCTTTAGGGTCGACGTTGGTCTAGAAAGCCCTGCCTTTTACCTCGTAAAATGCGACGGACTCTGATTTGAGTCTAGTCAATAGCGTTGAACTTCGAATGACATGTAGATCACTACCTTGAGGTTCATAACCTCATTTAGTAAAATTACCATTTTGCCCCTGCCGTTGCACTCACACTTTATTATCGTTTCTTCTATTTTATGTTGTAGAACTTGACGATTAGCTATTTTTTGAGGATCGATAACTCGAGGTAAGTTTCCTAACCTCACTCTAATCCTAATAAGATTAAATAAAGATATTTATAGTTACCTGTACGATGTATGGTATAGTAATGTGTTGTTTTGATGTTATGTTTCCCCACAATCTGTATTGCTTTGATTATTCATGTAATGGTAGTGCTATCGCATATGTGAGCATTTTAAGTGTTTTATCTATATGTTTGCTAGTATCAAATCCATGTTATATGATCCCTTAATTATATGATTCTGCTATTAAGATGATAAATGCATGTTTATGATGATTGTTAATCAGATTAGTTAACGCATGGCATGTTAATGAAGTAAATGAAAGAAGTAGTGATGCATACTAGTAATCGATACTGGACACGTACACTTCATGACATGTGTCGGCATGCATTGCATGGGAATGAAATATAAGAAATGTGAATGAGAAAGAAAAGTAAATTACAGTTAGATTGCCATTTGAGTGATAGTTAGAGTGCCAGTTGGGTGACAGTTAGATTTCCAGTCAAGCTATAGTTAGAAAACCAGTCGGGCAATAGTTAGATTGCCATTCGGGCTACAGTTAGAGTGCCAGTTGGGCGACAGTTAGAGTTCCATTCGGGCGACAGATATTTAGAGTGATAGTTAGGGTGCCATTCGGGCGACAGATAGATGAGAAAGTGAAAGTGATGAGAATGAATTATTGAGCGAGATGTTTGGTTTTGGATAAGCATTGTGAGTTCATTGTTCATGTCGAGGATTCGGCGTCCCGACGTGAAGGTAGTTACGTTGGTCATCCATTGACATGCACGAACATGTTAATGAAATAAGAATGTATTGTATGATGAGATGTTGTAATATGTTTGGTGGTTTACATGTTTTGTTGAGATCTTTGCTATGCTCGTGAAAGAATGCGTCTTTTGACAAGAGATTAACCATATCCTAAGATATAGAACAATAATGTGAGTTGAGCGATACTTGTATTTATTGATTATTGTGCAGTTAGACTCTCACTCAGCTTTGTTCCGAAGCTATCGACATGTTACGGCCTGGGCATTCCTATGTCTAGAGTGATGCAAGTTTGGTTCAGTTAGTGGAGTTCAGAATCCAATGCTGAGGAGCTAAGAAGGATAGAGCTGAGCTAGTGTTTCAAGATAGTCATCTCAGTAGAATCTTATGTTTATGTTTATGTAATAAGTTTAGTATGGCTCTTATGTAATAAGCTTGATGTTACTGCAACTCGTTTTATTTTCGATGAGGTACTCGTATTCTGTTAAGGATAAGTATATGTTTATACTTTAGCATTTCCCTTATGAATGTTGTGCAGAGTTAGAAGGACAGAACGGTTAAACAACTAGTCACGTGTCCACAGACCCATGAAGGAAAATTTTTATTTTCCCTATTTTTGGCTTACTCCGGGGCGTGACAGAGGCCTACTATGGGGATCTCTATGGATTTGCTAGTTAAAAATGGAATTCTATTAGTCCTATGTTATCTTTTATATTATAATGTAATAATTTGGTTGATGTTGGACCTTGTGACACTGGATGTCACCAGGCTATTTTTTGTTATTTCTTTTATGGGCCTGTAATATAAATGTTATCTTAAGATTGTTAATGTTTAATATTAGTATAATGTGTTTGAATTAGATACATTCCCAATATTATTATGCTTCTTATTAATATCTTCTGTCAAGGACAATCAGGAGCATCTCCAACCAGTCGCATTTCCACAGGTCCAAAGGCAGGAAATTTATTTTTCCCTACGTTGCCACTCTGGGGCGTGATAGGGTTTTATGTGGTATCAGAGCTCTAGGTTTAGAGAGCTTGACGATTGTCCTACACTTCTTGAACCTAAGGTACCCCGTACTAGTACTAACTATAAGTTATTCTTATTGACACGACGATTGTGTTTCTAGATAAGGCCACATTATGTATGCTTTCGATCGCTAGTATACTATTCTTATTTCTATTTTGGAGATCAGTTTATTTATCGATATTTTCTAGTTCATAATTAGTTTCTTGGTGAATTTGTGAGGCATCCTCTTAAGTATTTCGTTATGCGAACCTCCTCTTGAATGATTTTTGAAGCAATCAGAAGTGCTCATATTAATGCACTGCTATGCAGGTCATAATGACACCTAATTCCACTAGAGATAGATCCGATAGGATTACTCGATGTTCTAGTAGGGAGAATTGAAAGAGCTAACACAATGATGGAAAATATTGAGAACCGTGTGAACAATAATGAAAACAACGACGACCATTGTACACACTATGGACAAGCTGGAGATCGGACCTTTGAAAGGTTCCACACTCTCCGTCCAGAGAAGTTTGATGGTTTGGGTGAGCTGTGGAAGGCAGAACAATGGGTGCGCGAGATGGAAACCATCTTTGATACGGTAGGATGTAATGAAGTTGAGAAGCGCCGATTGGCCACTTTCCAACTTACCTACTCAGTAGCAGAATGGTGGAAGGCCAAGAAGGAAACCATTAGAGCTGATGCCGTTAGAAGATTGATGTGGTCTAATTTTAAGGAAATCTTCTTGGAAAAGTATTTTCCTGAGGAAGAAAAGGATGACAAGGAGAAGGAATTCATCAATTTGGTCCAAGGCAACAAGTTGATTTAGGAATACACCACCCAGTTCGAACGATTGTTCCATTTTGCCCGGCACATGGTGGATACCTCACAAAAGAAGGTGAAGAAATTCCACCAAGGACTAAATCCTAAGCTGGCACATGATGATGACATTGCTGAACCAACCTTTTGAGTCAATGGTCTGTTTATTCTCCAGATTAGAGAAGGATGGCTGTCAAGAACCGAGACAATCTATATACCAACCATCGCAGAGGTTCAACCTAGGGTCAGGGAACCTGCCATCTTATTAAGGTACCAAGAGAGCTTGGAATGAAGAGAGAAAACTATAAAACACTCATCAAAAACCTCAATAAGCTCGAGCAGCAGCACCCCGACCCCAACCCCAATTGCCTTAGAACAAAGTGTCGGTCCCAACAAAAGGACCCGCAGCACCCCTAGCAGCCCAGAGTGGGCATCTGAGAAACTGTTTCAATTATGGAATACCCAATCATTATGCTAAAGACTGTCGTGATCCCAAGACTTATAGCCAGGACAAGATCATCTACAATAATTATGGCGAGAAAGGCCACCTGAGAATAGACTACAAGGCACCGCGCCAAGGATATTATGGACCCATTACTCAAGGACAGAATGCTTAGACCCATCTGAATGTAATCATTCCAAAGGCAGTAGGATTTTATGACAAGGCCTAGAATCTAGAAGGTACGCTTATGCTTTTCACTAGTAGAGTAAAAGCCTTATTTGATACTGGTGCATCGAATTCCTTTATTGCTAGTGGAATTGTACAAGACTTTGGTCTAGTACCTCAGAACCTTTCTGTAGCTTTGAACACCGTATCCCCTTTGGGAGTATCTGTCAGGGTAGGTAAAGTATATAAGGCTTGCACCATCAGCCTAGAGAACAGAAACCTGCTAGTAGATTTGGTGGTATTGTCGATGAGAGAGTTTGACGTTATCTAAGGAATCAACCAACTGATTAAGTACCATGCTAACTTGGACTGTGTTAGTAAGTTGATCACCTTCTCAATACTTGGAAATCAACCTATCTATTCTCAGTGTGACCCATCGAGCGACGCTTTTCTCACAAGCCTCTTAACTACCATTGAGGACACAAGTTCAGAGATTTCAGTCATAGAGATCCCAGTGGTGCGAGAATTCAAGGATGTATTCAGGGATATCTCAGGGTTACCACACCAACGAGAAATATACTTCTATACAGAACCGGTACCTTGTATTACCCCAATATCCAAGACTCCATATCGAATGGCACTGAAAGAGATGCAAGAGTTGAAGAAGCTAGTACAAGAGTTAGAAGACTTAGGTTTTGTTCAACCAAGCACATCACCGTAGGGAGCACCGGTGTTGTTTGTGAAAAAGAAAGATGGAATGCTTTGACTGAACATAGACTATAGGGAGTTGAATAAAGTTACCACCAAGGAGCGATAACATTTTTAAAGATCGACTTAAGATCTGGATACCATCAGCTTTGGGTTAGACAGGAAGATTTACTGAAGATAGCATTCAAAACCAGATACGGTCATTACGAGTTCCTTGTGATGTCGTTCGGGTTAACCAATGCCCCAGCAATGTTCATGGATTTGATGAATAGAGTATTCAGGCCCTACTTAGATTAGTTTATCATTGTCTTTACCAATGATATTTTGATCTATTCCAAGACCAAATAAGAACATGAAAAGCATGTGCAGATTACGCTACAAACGCTCAGAGATAATCGTTTATACACAAAGTTCAACAAGTGCGAGTTTTGGCTTGAGGAAGTCAAGTTTTTGGAACATGTTGTCTCTCAAGAAGGAATTTTTGTGGATACTTCAAAGATCGATGCAATTCTAGAATGGAAAAGACCGAGTAATGCCTCAGAAGTTAGGAGCTTTCTTGGTCTGACTGGCTATTACCGGAGGTTCATAGAAGGTTCTCCAAGATTACAGCCCCATTGATTGGACTTTCGAAGAAGAATCTGAACTTTGAATGGGGAGATAAGCACGAATGCATGCTCTAGGAGTTAAAAGAGAGATTGACTTCAGTGCCAGTGCTTGCTATACCAAAGAGCGGTGAGAGATATACCATCTATAGTGACGCATCGCACTAAGGATTAGGGCGTGTTTTTATGCAAGATGGGAAGGTTATAGCGTATGGATCCAAATAGTTGAAGCAACATGAGATGAACTATCCTATGCATAATCTTGAGTTTGCCGTAATAGTTTACACTCTAAAAATCTGGAGACATTACCTCTTTGGAGAGCAGTTCGATTTATTTTCGGACCATAAGAGCTTAAGGTATTTATTCTCACTGAAGGAATTGAACATGAGACAGAGAAGGTGGATGGATTTACTAAAAGATTACAACTTTACTTTACAATACCATCCTGGTAAGGTAAACATAGTCGCAGATGCGTTGAGTCGAAGACCTCGTGGGATTATTGCTTCCCTTATGATTCGAGAATGGAGAGTATTGGATACTGTAGCATAATTTGATATTTAACCTACATAGTCAGAGGGAGGACAAAACTTTAGGTGTCTTGTAGTATAACCAACACTTATTGGTCGTGTCTTGGAGGCTCAGCAAAAGGATGAAGAGTTGAAGAAGTGGTTCGCCAAAGTTTTGACAAAAGAACCAGAGGAATGGAGTGTCAGATCGGATGGAGGATTTAGATGTCAAGGTCAACTTGTGGTACCCAATGTGGGAAATCTAAGAATAGACATATTGGATGAGTCAAACAAGTCTAGACTGGAGGTCCACCCAGGATGAACGAAGATGTATAAGGATCTGAAGAGGGACTTTTGGTGGGAAGTCATGAAGAGAGAAGTTGTTGAACATGTATCCAAGTGTTTCACGTGTAAGCAGTTCAAAGCAGAGCACCAGAAATCGTTTAGACTCCTACCCATTACCAATTCTAGAATAAAAGTGGGAGCATATTACCATGGACTTCATGGTCAGAATGCCAAGGTCGCAATAAGGTCACAATGCCAATTGGGTGATAGTAGATCGGTTGACAAAATTTGCTCATTTCATTGTCTATAGTATAACTTATCCAGTAGAGAATTTAAGTACGATGTACAGCCAATAAGTAGTGTGACTTCATGGTGTTCCAATCTCAATATTGTCAGATCGTGACTCAAGATTCACCTCAAGATTTTGGGAGAGTCTGCAAGCAGCCATGGGGACTTCTTTGAAGCTGAGTTCCGCTTTTCACCCGCAGACTTATGGATAAATCGAGTAGACGAATCAAGTTATGGAAGATATGCTCAGAGCATGCGTTATTGATTTTAAGAGTTCGTGGGAGACCCACTTGACCTTAATCAAGTTTGCGTATAACAACAGTTACCACTCAAGCATAGGGATGGCATTGTTTAAAGCATTATATGGGAAACCTATGTTGAACCGAAGTCGGTGATGATAAACTTCTTGGACCAGATATGGTTCGCAAAATGAGCGAGAAGATCAATATTGTTCGAGATAAGATGAAAGCTACTCAGAGCAGGCAGAAGACCTATGCAGATAAATGTCAGAAGGATTTAGAGTTCAGTGTGGGAGATCACATGTTTCTCAATGTATCCCTAGTTTGAGGAGTGGTCAGATTTGGAAGGAAGAAGGGAAAGCTATCACCTTTCTACATTAGATGTTTTGAGATTCTTGATTGTGTGGGCAAGGTTGCTTATTGACTCGCACTGTCACTGAAATGCCTAGAGTACAAACATCTTTCATATAAGCATGTTGAGGAAGTACGTTCACGGATTAGCTCTAGTGATAAACTTCAAGGATATCGAGGTAAATGACAACGTGTCTTATCAAGAGAGACTGTACGTATGTTGGGAAGAGAGACCAAGAAGCTGAGGAACAAGGAAATTCCTCTGGTGAAGGTAGGAGACATCATGACTAGGGATAAGCATCCTGGGAGATGGAATCAGAAATGCAAGAGAAGTATCCAAAGTTATTCTAGGACTAGCTTACTCAGATTTCAGGACAAAATCTTTTGATAGGTGGTAGAGAGATGTAGCACCTGTATTTTTGTATGTATTTCTTTGAATTTCTGTATTTCTCCTTGTAATACTATCTATTATATATAGTAAGATTTCTTTTTCTTTCCCCTTGCTCTTCAATATACTTTATGTATGTTTGATTGTATGTTGTGACCCTTGGGGAAACATTATTGAGAAAGTAACCCCGAGCGCTCAAGAACCCCGAGCGCTCGAGTCACGCGAGTGCTCACACCATTTAAGTGATGAAATGAGTATTTTACCCCTGGGCTTCCAAAATTCTATATATATACCCATCTATTTTATGCATTTTCATGCGTTGAGAGAACCAGAGAGCTTGAGAGAGAGTTTCATCTCTTTCATGATTTTCATTACCATTCACACACATCCGTGCTTGAATCCAAACACACACACACACATACACACACACATACACACACATACACACACACATCCTCCTAACTTAGTTTTCATACATGCATGTGACTTTAGCTTAGGATCTATTTTCTGCAGATCCCGAGCGCTCGCGCCAGGTATGAGCGCTTGAGTGTACCAATTTTACTATGAACTCTGTCTTATCATGTTTTGATTCATAAATTGTTGATATACGTATATGATATTTTCATGTTTAGATCTTGTATGTCCACTTATACGCATATACACCTAAGTTACTCGATGTACAATTGATCCATGCTCAAGATTTATATTTTATATATGTGTTTTGGTACCTGTACATAAACTGTGATACAATGACAACTTTCACGATGCGACAACTCTGATAATGGGAATAATTTACGCGTTATAAGATTGAAACTTATAAATAACATTATGTCTCTCTCTTTGTGCCATGCACGTTATTCGTTGGTCAACTTCCTTGACTTTGATCTAATCGTTCATTGTGAGTCTTTAGAATATCCTTCATATCATGGGAATCCTGTTGGACATTGGTGTCAGTATCAAATGTCATTTTAGGAGTTGCTGGATGAATATGGTTATGGTATTCGCTTGTGATAAGAAGGATGGTTGATGATTGTGATATTGGGATCCGGAAATGAATGTATCTTGATTGAATTGGTTGTTAAAGCACTTTACCATGATCTTACGGCCGTTAAGGCATGATGATTACTCATCAAGCGGCCATTAAGGCACTTTTATATTCATGTTGTGAGCATGTCATGCACCTTGGATATCTTGGTTGAGTCTTTAACATGATCTTGCAGGCGTTAAGGCACGATGGATACTCACCAAGAAGTTGTTAAATCACTATTATCCTAAACCAATGGCTTATGCCAGAATTGAGGAAAAAGATGTGGATTGATGGATTTGGGTTTGGTGGTGATTACTGTTCTATCTTTTCATTTTGCGATTTGGGTTTAGGTTTTCATAACATGGTTTGGTTTATCCTAACTTCTTGATAACTTTTAAGTACAATCATAAGCAGACTAAGAATAATAAATGTAGTTGTTGTCTTAATTGTTTCTAACGGTGCCTTGTGAGGAATTATGCTCACTCAGCTTGGATTCAAGCTGACGGCGTTTTATGTCGCTGGACCTTCCACGTCCAGTGATGCCAGGATTAGCATGTGAGGCCCAGTCCGGAGGCACCAATGGAATTGGTGGGAATGCAGATGAGGGCCACTATGATGATGGGTATTCAGGAGAGGACTACTACAGGGATCTCTATGGATTCGCTAGTTGAAGATGGAATTCTCTTAGTCCTCTGTTATCTTTTATATTATAATGTAATAACTTAGTTGATGTTGGACCTTGTGACACTGGATGTCACTAGGCTATTTTCTTTTGTTTCTTTTGTGGGCCTATAATTTAAATGTTATCTTAAGACTATTAATGTTTAATATCAGTATGCTATGTTTGAATTAGATACATACCCAATATTATTATGCTTCTTGTTAATATCTTCTGTCAAGAACAATCAGGAGCATCTCCAACCAATCGCGTGTCCATGGGTCCAAAGGCAGGAAAATTATTTTTCCCTACTTTGCCACTCCAGGGCGTGACAAGCATAATGCGACAAATTAAACTTTTCACTCAAAAAGAGAAAGAAACATGCCCTGAAGTTGGGAAAGTTGTAAAGATCTCCCATTAACTTGTCCATGTCATGGATTTAAAAAATGGCATCTAATTAGTTTCTTTTATGAAGGATTAGATCCAGAGTCAAAGAAATTAATTGAAACTATGTGTTAAGGGGAATTTTTTTTAAATAATGATGAAGTTGAATCATAAATTGATTGGTTGGGCAATAATGCTTCCCAATGGGAAAAAGATGAAATTTATAGGATAGAAAAGGCTAAAAGTTCACAGCAATTACAATCAGAAGATAAATTAGTAATAAAAATTCAAGAATTAGCTAGTATGCTATAAGCTTTTAAATTGGAGAAAGCTAATCCTCCTCTATCTAAGAAGAAACTAGAATTTTGAAGTACATCCCATATGATAGGGTACTCTACAGAAAAATGTCTTAATACTCCTGTTTATCAAAGATTTACCCCTGTGCAAAAAGTTCTATTATATGACTCAAGACTACATCTTTTTAGAGAAAAAATGAAATCTCGATAGACTGGTCCTTATGTAGTCAAAAATGTTTATCCTTAAGAAACTGTCGAGATTGAAGACCCTAAAGATGGAAATACATTTAAAGTTGATGAGCATAGATTTTAAATAAGCGTAGATTAAAGTCGTTCTTAGTAGGTTTTGATGAGCATAGATTTTAAATGAGCATAGATTAAAGTTGTTCTTAAAAGGTTTTGAACCAGTTGGAGTCCATTCCTTTGGAGGACCCCAACTACAATGCCCTTAATTTCTTAAATCATGATTAGAACTATACATATTAGGAATTTTATTTTAATTTTAATTTTCTTGTTCTTACTATTTAATATTTTATAAGAATTATTTCTCAACATATTATCTTATTCTACAGGTAACACCAAGACATGGACCCATTCCAACGTGGTAAATCCACTATAGAAGGTGCAAACTCAGAATCAGACCAACCTAGCTCATCTAATATAAATAACAACAATCCATCAGAGGACAGAACTCTGTCAGTTGATGATACACACCCAAGATTCGAATATTTTGAATCTAATGATGATGAGATGTTTTACACTACGTCACCCACCTTTAGAAGATCCTAACCAAGATCTATATTGGGGGAGTACACCAGGTTATGATGAATTAGAGGATTGGCAAAACATTAGTACGACTTATGATGAATAGGAACAAGCTCAATATGAGGTGTTCCAAGAATTATATAATGAATTTGAAGAAAACGAATGGGAGCGATACATGACATCCTTAGAATAATTCCACATTTATGACAAAAATGACACTATTTTTGGATGGGGGCATTTATTAACTAGAGTTATTGACGAAGAACTGTTAAGGTACGCCTTCCACAGGAATTGGTTCTTTCACCTACTTGAATGGGGAGACTCTCTAGTCCCAATCTTTATTGAACAATTCATTCCTCAAAAAGTCATTTTCGAATACAATATGTTCATGAACGTAACACTATATGATGATCCCAATGTATATGACTATAACACCTATTTGATGTTCCGAGTCTACTGTCCTAGACCTCGAAATGATCACTTTTCATGGGCATTAACCTTAGGCGACATCTAGATATGTTAGGAAATTCCTGTCCATATTACTATTATTATTGTACTTTCCTTTTTGTTATATATATATAAAATATTCATCACTGTATTTTAAGTATCATAATCACTTGCACTTATTATTTCCAAAAAAGATTATGAGTTTTGATTTTTTTATCAAGTGATACAAATCTCAAATAGTGTTATCTAATAAATGTACTAAATTGCATGTTTGAATTATCCCATTATAGTCCAAAATAAAAAGGCACACCAAAAGTATTGCTGGTTGAAAAATTATGATGCTAAAACTACCAGATAGCAAAATTTGAACACAAGATCAATCCTTTTAAACTGCACTTCAAAAGATAGATTGTACAAGGATTCTTGGTAACTTAATCTCAGCACAATGATTGTACATTTATTTTATATTATATATATGAGTTAATTTTATCATTATTATTCTATCTTTTCTTTGTTTCTCTTTATTACATGTGCTATCCTTAGCTTCTCCTTACTTTTTCTCATCTTACTCATTGAAGACAATATCATACTCAGTTAGGGGGACGATTTCACAATTAACACATGTTTGCTATTGTAAGTGATAAGGATGTTCTCCATGGTAGATCACTCTTCTAGTACTAAGTATCCTTTCATGAGACTTACTGTACACCAAATGCCTATATATTGAGTCATCAAAATAGAAGCAACTTCCCTGTCTTTGCTTTCCTACCATGTGAGATTCTACACTGGTTTCTGAGAGTTTTTCATTGAAAGAGTGAAATCCACTTGCTATTTAAGTTTAAACTACAAGTTTCATGACTGTTGTTGATTATGTAAACTTTAAAGTTAAGATCAGCTGCTTGACTTTTCAAGCACACACTGTAAGTTTAAAGAGTATAAAAAAATTGTTGCCATTGACAAACTCTGAGTATGTGTGTGTGTGTGTGTGTGTGTGTGTGTGTGTGTGTGTGTGTGTGTTTGTTGCATTGCTATTACATACTTGGAAATTTCATTTTTTTTTTGCCAAAATTTAATCCTATCTATTGTAAAAGGATAAAATCTACCTTTGTTTTTACATTTTGAAATTCAAAATTGAATTTTGTGGGTACATTCACTGCAAATCCTCATGAGACAACACTCGTCCAATAGGGGTAACATCGGGGTTTAACGGCTTGTTGCATATGTTAAATGCAATCGCCATTCCTGCGACAGTGAGTTAGGTTTTATTTTCCTTACTCTACTTTTACCTTTAATAAAACTTTCAAAACAATTTTCCTTTCACTTCATTGCTAGGGACTAGTAATAAGCTAGCTGAAGGGTGTGACAAGCAATGAATATTGCATATTCATGTGCTAATTGAATGGATATAGTGCTCATTTAATCCCTAAATTCCTAGTTTTACATGCATTTTTGAATAAATATAATTTGATTATAATGTCACTCAAATGTGTGTAATTATGTACTTTTACATGTTTTATATGCTTAGGTGAAAATGAAGTTGAAATAATACAATAAAAGGAAGGAAAGAAGCAACAAACACAAGATTATCTCCCATGCTCATTTGTGCTTATTATAAATTGACGTTGTCAAAAGCCCAACTACTAGTCTTAGACCAAACAAAAAAAACAAAAAAGTAAACAAAACAAACCATGAAGAAACGCAAGGCATTTAATGCCTTGAAAGCGACATTTATACATATAAGTAATAGAAATGGAAACATTTCTTCTTCTTCTTCTTCTTCTTCTTCTTCTTCTTCTTCTTCTTCTTCTTCTTCTTCTTCTCTCTCTCTCTATATATATATGTGTGTGTGTGTGTGTGTGTGTGTGCAGAGTGATTTGAGCTGGTGTTAGAAGGAAAAATTGGGCAAAGATTGAAAAAATTGCCACACTTCAATTTCATCCTTGTTCAATGACGCATCTTCATCTACCTTCAAATCATCTTCGTCTATAAATAACATCCACTACAAAGAAGAACTGGAGGGGAGGAGAGACACAGCCACAAACACGAGGAGAACACAGAGACCTAAGGAGAGAAAATCATGAGAAGAATTCCATAGCCAAAGTTACCATGTGAACTTTTCATAGTGTCCTTAGGAATAGAAACTTAAGCTTTTCTTTGTTTGATTTTGTTCTAAAAGTTGCAAAGATTTTCTTTTCTGTAATTGATGATTTCAAGTTCAAAATTCTCTGTAATTATCTTCATCTACTGTATGAAAAATTAGTTTTCAGACTTTAGTTTTATTAATGTTTTTAGTATAATTGGTTGTAAATCTTCCCTAAAATAGTTTGAAACCCCAATTTTTCAATTTTTGTAACAAAATTCCATTCATTGTATGATAGAATTTGCAAGTAAATTCTGGACTTGTTTGCTACGTAGTTGTTATAATCACCTATTAGAACCCCAAGATTACCCACAATATCCATATCCTGCTCCTAAATTAGATTAGGATTTGGTTTGGCATTGCTTGTGTTCTTGGAGTTCATCTACTGTGACCCAAGAAGAATTCAAAGTCAAAGAATTAGTATTTTATTTTTGGCTAGTGTTTCAACTCATTTATGTTTTATTAGCTTAGTTATACTAAAACTTTGTTATTTTGCAGATTCTACGAATTCAATCCCAGTTTATGTTAAGTGAAGAAAAAGTGTATTAATACTAGTTTTCACTCTTACCTTGGTGTTATGACTGTAATCCTAATTAGACAGTGATTGTGTACACCTATTTAATTTCTCTCTAAAATTTATTTAGAAGACAGTTTCAATTCCAAAAATGTTAGGCTAGACCTTTAATTGGATATGTAATAAAAACTGAAAAATCACAACTTCTGTGCCCTAATCTTAGATGGGCAGATTTATCTAGATGGGTTGTTTTTCCATTTCTGGCAAAAAATATCTATAGTTTATCAATATTTAACGTATTTATATCGTATAGCCATATTGGACTTCAAAGGATTAAGTATTTGAAATTGTCAAACTACACTATTTGTCATAAAAAAAAAACACCTAGCATACAAAACAATTTATATAATAAAGTTTATATTTCAAGAATGTGTATTTATATATTTCTATCCATTAATGGACAGGCAATCGTGTAGTGGCAGAGTGATGGGGACTGAGTGCCGAATAACCCACGTCCGCGGGCTTGAGTTCAAACTTGGCTACTGCCCCATTGCCTCTTTATTTTTCTTTAAACTAAACGACGTCGTTTCATATCAAACCTGACACATATGATATAACTTCAACTAGTATAAGTTTATTTTAAAATAAAGAATCACTCTGTTTAAAATGCCAAACCCTTTCAAAATCACAAAAGTTGTGTGATCAAATTTTGATTTGCACATTCCCAATCCTTTTAAGGCATTCTTCCAAGTTAATTAATATTTCCTATTTTTAGATAACTTAGGTTAAATATTTGCATTATTTCCATCTTTCTCTATAATAAAATCCAAAAAAAGTTCATTTCATGTGAATCTAGCTATTACCTCATTTTCTTCCTTTTCTTACTAGCATCTTAGTTAGTATATTTTTAATGTGTTGTGTTAAAATCTTTACTGCAAACTACTCAGAAAATAGCTTTTAATTAGTTTACTGCAATTACATAAGAACTAGTAGTTTAGAAAAAGCCTAAAAAATCCATCATCTTTTATTTTCTTTTTAGGGACAAAAGAGCTACTTCCTATCTTAGAAATTCTTTTTACCGTTTCCAGTGGGTTCGACCTGGTCTTACCAGAACTTTATTACTTATATGATCACCTATACTTAGGTGTTGATAAGAAAATGCGTTAGTGAGACGTCGTCAGTAATACCTTGTATTTTTTAATGCATATTAATAAATAAGACTTAATAGCATTCCTGTATACTTGTATGACCCTTACCCTTCTATTGGACAATTTTTGGTCCCAATCGATTGAACCTTTTAATCCAATCGACTGCCACTTTTTTAGTACCAATCGATTGCCATTCTTTCCCAATCGATTGCAACCCTGCTGACCTGAATCCATGACATGGACCCATCCCAATCGATTGCCATTTATCCAATCGATTGCCCTAATAAATATCTGTATCCAATCGATTGCCATTTGTCCCAATTGATTTCCATGTGCAGAACTTGGTTTCTAAGTTTGCATGAGTTTGACGCGTGGCACCCTTCCTTCTCTATAAATGTGAGTTCATTTTCTTGCGGGATGGTTGTTTGAGAGATTTCTTGAGAGAGGGAGAGTATATATACATACACTCATATACACACATACATACACACACATTGCTTGGGGCAAAGAAGAAGAGAAGGAAAGGAAGAAAGAGAAATAAAGAGACAGAGGCAGAGAGCAAGAGAAAGAGGAGGAAGAGAGAAAGAGCTTGGAAGCTCCCATAGCCAAACACACCCACACACTTCTAGGTGAGTACTAACTCACTTGGTCTCCTTCATAATGTTTTACGTGCTTTAAAGAAGGAAAGACATAGCTAATACATCCCTTGGACATTTGACTGGTGGACTGGAATTCTCACTGGGGAAGACAAAGTCCAAATTGATTAGGCTTTTTCCTAATCGATTGCCATAGGACCCAATCGATTGGAAATTTTTCCAATCAATTGCCATTAGATGACTCCCAATCGATTGCCAAAGTTCACAATCGATTGGCATTATTTGAGATCCAATTGATTGGACTTTTTCCCAATCGATTGTTACTGTTTTTAACCCAAATGATTGGACCTCTGTCCCAATTATGTGGAAGTTGTAGAATATGGATAGATTTTGTTAGTTAATGTATGAACTATTTGATTATTCATATATCATTTAGTACTCCCGTTATGCGATCATGTGATAATAAAGAGATTACCTGATATCCAAGGATAGTGTGATTAACGATAATGGAATAACATTATGACATTAGAGTTATGTCAATCATGAATCATATTGATGTTTGTTTCTTTTCAATCAGAGTAGTCAGGCCACAAATGGGAAGTCATGTATCAGTGTTACTACTGAACTTAGGTAAGTTTGATAAGTTCTGGGAATTCTACATGAGCAGACGCTTGGTCATGATATGTTCTTAAAAGGTCGGTGAGCTATTCATATGTTCTTACAAGACGGTGAGCTGGACCAAGTAGTCCTAAGATAGCCAGGTGATCCATGATATGTTCTTTAAAGCCGGTGAGCTCTTAATATGTTCTTAAAAGGCAGTGAACTGGGATCACTGGTAGATGTCACTAAGTCATGGCAATAGATTGATATACCTTGTTCAAAACGTTGTGTCCCTGTATGCAGTGAGCTATGAGTATGTTCTTAAAAGCTGGGGATAGAATGACGTGGAGTCCATGACATGCACTGAGCTGTGAATATGTTCTTAAAAGCAGTGAACGGAATAATGGTATATCCATAGAGTCAAACGATTGATGACTATTCATTCAGTCAAGAGTATGTTGGTTATTGGTCTCAGGACAACAAGATGATAATGGTTGGTTAACAACATTCGAATAAAGAGAAGATATTGTCTATTAGAACTTAACTTGTTATTTTCATAACTTGTTTTACTTCAGATAACTAGTACCTTGTTAGTTTTCTCTTCACTCAGCATTCAGTAAGCTGACAACCTCTATTACCTAGACATTCTATGTCCAGACTATCATGTTCGTAATACTGCAGGTGATATGTTGGGGAGGACTACTATTGTCACGCCCCAAAGTAGCCAAAATAGGAAAAATTTTAACATTTTCTCTTTTGAGTCGTTGGTGCATGGCAAGTTGAATATCTCGTGATTGTCCACAACAATAAAGAACCGATATCATAACTAACAAGCAGCAGTAAATAAACATGGTGGCCTTGGCATACTTATATATTAAACATCAGAGTCTTAAATCTCATTATTACAGAACCAAGGAAAAGAAAAGAGAATAACATCTTGGGCATAAGCCTTACAACATAATAATAAGTCGGGCATCTAGTGCCTTAACATAACAAAAGATAAGTAAACTAAGAGTCTTCCACTCTCTCCAGGTAGCTCGCATAGCCATAGCCTTCCTTGGTGTACTCCTCGTCTCGGTACTCTGCTTCTGCAAGATTTGAATGTTTGATTGTCTAGGACATAAAAGTCATCAGCTTTACTACAAGCTGAGTGAGTAAGCCTACTACACTAAACAGGCTCAGAAAACACTGTCAATTTGTTTATAAGTAAAATGTTCCTTTTCTTATGCTTTAGAAAACATTACATTAAGTCTTGATTGACCTTAATCTCATCATGACTCATACGTTAGGAAGCACTCAATGACAGAATTCATTCTAGGAAGTACAACTAACATCAACCGATTGATTACTTTAGACTATTGCTCCAATCAGACTTAACGAATCAACTTTGAACCACATGTTCAATCTCTTATAACTGAACTTACTTTGGATCACCAATCCAATCTTACTTTACTTTAGACTACACGTCCAATCTATACAGACTTTACTCTTTGCATGCATTCTGGTACGAATGCTGTCGGCTTGGAATATCGTAGCCCAACATGGCCTATGGGTTACCCTCTTATCATCTTTAGTCCAACTGGACACTTACTTGATATCTCTTGTCATCTTTAGCCCAACTGGCCACTTACTTGACATCTTAGCCCAATTGGCCTCATTATTGAGTAACCTCCATCTTATTCCATTCAGCCTTGGTTAACTTGTCATCATAGCCCAAATGGCCTACTTGCTTGACATCTAAGCCCAAATGGCCTGTTAACCATCTCAACGCACTAACCTTGATAGTATCGACGAGGCACTACCATCGCTCTTGCCACTCAGTCATCTATAGCAAATAATACCGCTAAGGTACGACTACTCTTGCTACTATTGCCCTTATAGCCACAGCGACATCTCGCCAACATCACAGACTCGTTACTCTTTCACGGACGAAACACAAGGACTAGACCGATGGACATGATTGTCTCATTATCAGAGTTAGTGCAACTTACATAACATCATCTAACGCACGTGGTACAAGTCGTTAAAGCACATTCTTCTCGAAGTCCTATACTTAAGTACATTAAATTACTGTTCAAGTTATTCTCATACCTCGCACGTATGCATCTACTAATTCAAGTCATCCTTTACTTACCATAGAAAACATATTCTTTGTTAATCCAATAGGCTCGAGCGCTCGGGTGAGCTCGAGTGCTCGCCATTGTTAATTTCAGGATTCCTTCTTTAATATATTACTGAAGTACTATACCAACAACTTAAAGTATAGCCCTCCATAAGCACATGCAAACACATATGACAAGTATAACATCAAGGTACAACATTCATAGGTTGTGGTACTATCAAACATATCATGGATTAACATAAAACTAACATGCAACAACTCAATCTTCTAAGTACTGCTGAACTTGAGCGCTAGCACTTCTCGAGCACTCAGGCCTAGCTTGTTCGTTGGGCTCTAGCGCTCACTCTTAGTCCGAGCACCCGGGATTAGCAGTTTCTCAGCAGTTTGGTCATTTCATAACAGAATTTTGTTTTAACTTCAATGCATGTGACATACAAGCTATAATCTCATCAATTAACTTCAAAAAACATGAATTAAGAGTGAGTATGAGTACTCTCTATGATCTAGATTATCAATATGTGCTTAGATGATGAAAATAGTGAAGAAATGTGCAATGATCTTCAAGAAATCCACATGTAAGTTCAAATGATGGTTTGATCAGCTTGCTTCCTTCTTCTCCTTGATCCTCAACTCCATAACTTCATGGTAGTTGTAGCGTATGTGTATGAAGATGTGCATAATGACTTGATGAACATGCAAGATGAAATGCAAGAAAAAGAAAAAGAAGATTCTCAAGAACTCTCTCTTTCTCTCTCTAACAAATCTCTATTTCTCAAACTTGTAAACGTAATAAATGCACAGAAGGCTAGGTATTTATAGACTTTCAAGGGTCTAAGGGCAAAATAGTCATTTTTGATGTTTTTACCTCGAGCTCTTGTACTTCTCGAGCGCTCGGGGCTCCTGTTGCAGCTTTCCTTCTAATGTTCCAAGGATTCAAAGGTTAAGGAATAAACATCCATAAGAACTAATCATCAAAGTTAATCCATACACGATCATAACTAATATATGCGAATACAGAACTACTAAAATACATTCATATATAGATAATTATAGATAAAAGGGCCGGTGTTACATCTCTCCACCACCGAACAAAAGATTTTGTCCCCGAAATCCGAGCTATGACTCTCTAAACAACTCTGGGTACTTTTCTCGCATAGCAGACTCCATCTCCCATGAAGCTTCGCGCTCGTCATGATGCTTCCATTGCACTTTAACCAGTGGAATCTCCTTATTCCTCAGTTTCTTGATCTCCCTTTCCAAAATCCGTACTGGTCTCTCGGTGTATGACACTCGATTCTCTTTTTCAATATCTTTGAAGTCAATCTTATGCGTCGATCTGTGCATGTACTTCCTTAGCATGCTGGCGTGAAACACGTTATGAACTCCAGACATCTTTGGCAGCACTGCTAACCTGTTGGCAACTTTACCTATGTGCTCCAAAATCTCAGAAGGTCCAATATAGCGTGGCAAAAGTTTTCCCCTTTTCGGTTCGAACCTTACTACTCCTCTTACTAGAGAAACTTGCAGCAGAACACGGTCTCCTACGTAGAATTCTAGGTCCTTACGGCGCTTGTATGCATAGCTCTTTTGTCTGCTCTGGTCTACCTTCATCCTTTCTCTCACTATTTCAATCTTCTCGCTATTTCCTCGCACCATATCCAGCCCCAAAAGCCTGCCTTCTCCAATCTCGGCCCAATAAATGGTTGAACGACACGGTCTTCTATACAATGCTTCAAATAATGCCATTTCAATGCTTGAATGATAACTATTGTTATAGGCAAACTCGATAAGCGATAAATGCATCTCCCAAAAAGTCGATAACGCATGCACGTAGCATATCTGTGAACACTTAGTTAGGCCTTTCTGTTTGTACATCAGTCTGGGGATAGAAAGCAGAACTCAATTTTACCGAAGTCCCCATGGCTGCTTGTAAACTTTCCCAGAATCTGCCTGTAAAACATGAATCACGATCTAAAACTATTAAAATAGGCACTCCATGCAATCGAACGATCTGTTGTAAGTACAATTGGCTCATCTTCTTAGCTGGATTCGTCATATTATATGCAATGAAGTGGGCTGACTTTGTGAGTCAATCACGACTACCCAAATGGTGTCATGGTTTTGTTGCGATCTCAACAATCCCATGATAAAGTCTATAGAGATATGCTCCCACTTCTATCCTAGTACTATCAGTGGTTGTAAAGGTCCTGACAGCTTCTGATGCTCCGCTTTAACCTGCTGGCAGGTGAAACACTTCAAAACATGCTCTATAATGTCTCTCTTCATTCCTTCCCACAAAAAACTCCTTTTCAGGTCCTTGTACATCTTCATACTACTCAGGTGAACTATTAATCTTGACCTGTGTACTTCATTCATCACCTCTTCTCTTAATCTATTGTCCTTTGGCACACAAAGTCGGTCTCGACATCAGAGACTTCTGTCTTGTCCAATTTTCCATTCCTCTAGATCATTGGCTTCTGCTTTCTCAAACCATTGTCGCAGTCCTTCGTTCTTATTTTGAGCCTCAATAATGCAGCTGATAAGAGTTGGTTCGATAATAAGACATCCAATATGCTTTCCTTCTTCTGAACCCGTGGCCTAAATATCGAATTCTACCAAGGTTTCTAATGCTTTTCATTCTCTAATCATCAAAGAAGCGAGTTTGTTACAGAGTCTCCTGCTCAAAGCATTAGCGAATACATTCGCTTTACTGGGGTGGTATTGTAAAGTGAAGTCATAATCTTTAAACAATTCCATCCAGCATTGCTGCCTCATATTTAGCTCCTTTTGAGAGAATAGGTACTTGAGATTCTTATTATCAGAGAATAGGACGAATTTCTCTCCGAACAGAATGCCTCCAAATCTTAAAACCAAAAATAATGGCTGCTAACTCTAGGTCATGCATTGGGTAATTCACCTCATGCAGCTTTAGTTATCGCAATCCATAGGTGACTACCTTACCTTCTTGCATGAGCACGCATCCGAGTCTTTGATAAGAAGCATCACTGTACATTGTAAATCTTTCTCCACTGGTTGGTATGGTAAGCACTGGGGCTAAAGTTAACCTTTCCTTTAACTCTTGAAAGGTGTGTTCATTCTTGCTTAGCCATTTATGCTTAAAATCCTTCTTAGTCAAGCTGGTCAAATGCGCGGCTATCTTCGAGAATCCTTCCAAAAATCTCCGGTAGTAACCTGCTAATCCAAGAAAACTCCTTACTTCTGAGGCATTAGATGGCCTATTCCAATTCAGGACAACAGCAGTCTTAGATGAGTCTATTGAAATTCCTTCTAAAGAAACTACATAACCCAAGAACTTTACTTCTTCCATCCAGAACTTGCATTTGCTAAACTTAGCATATAACTTATGATCTCTAAGTGTTTGCAACGTAATCCGAACATGCCTCTCGTGCTCCTCCTTCGTCTTTGAGTAAATCAATATATCATTGATAAACACAATTACGAACTTATCCAAGTATGGTTAAAATAACTTGTTCATCAAATCCATGAATACTGCGGGGACATTAGTAAGTCCAAACGACATCACCAAGAACTCATAGTGAACATATCTACTTTTAAAGGCAGTCTTTAGTATGTCCTCTAGTCGAACGAGCAAATAGTGGTATCCCGATTGAAGGTCTATTTTCAAAAAGGTTGCTGCTCCCTACAATTGATCAAATAGATCACCTATCCAAGGGAGGGGATACTTATTCTTGATCATGACCTTGTTTAACTCTCTATAGTCAATACAAAGCCGAACCGATCCGTCCTTCTTTTTGACAAATAACACTGGCGCTCCCCAGGAGATGTGCTCGGTTGAATGAATCCCAAATCTTCCAATTCTTGAACTTTCTTATTCAACACTTGCATTTTTGTTAGAGCCATTCGATAAGGGGTCTTAGAGATTGGCAACATCCCTGGTACCAACTCTATACAGAAATCGATCTCCCTCTTGGGTGGTAGTCCAGCGATATCTTAAAACACTTCATGGAAATCTCGAACCACGGGTATCTAGGTTATGGACTATTAGTGCTAGAGTTGTCTACAGCAGCTAGACATCTAGTCAAAAATGCGTCATACGAGGGGTTATACTGAAAAATAAAAAAGAAAAGGTATGCTTCTAGGTACAAAGAACATAATCGACTTACTAGTACAGTGTAACTTAGCATAGTACTTCATAAGCTAGTCAATTCCCAAAATCACATCGAACTCCTTCATCGATAACATAATCAAATCTACTAGAAGGATTCGATCTTCTAAGGTTAAAGTATAGTCCTTGCAAATCTTACTCAACTTAACCGTCACTCCTAAGGGAGAAACTGCGTTAAGGGTAGCCTTAGGCGCCTGGGGTTCTAATCCCAACTTTTGAACAACTCTAACAGCAATGAACGAATTCGTAGCTCCAGTACACTACAGAGCGCTCGAGCGCTCAGCCTCTGCAAAACCAGAATCCTGGTTTAAGCTCATATGCAAGTTCGTAAATAGGTCCTAAAGTCACATGCAAGTTAGAAAAACTTGTAAAATAGAATCTAAGGGATTCTAAATGAAAGTCTACACTCACATGGCTTAAGACATGTTTGGATGATGATCAAAGTTACTAATTCAAGAGAAAAGTACTAGATGCTTAGCCTTACTTCACATACAAGAGCTATAACTACAAGGGATCACATGCATGGTTGTAAGTTCATGTAGATACTATTTCTACAGGTGTTGAATTCCTTGTTTGTTTATATGTTGATGTTAATATAGTTGAGCTATGTGTATGTCATGACCCTAAATTGTTAAATGGAAATTGTATATGTGATTGAACTTATCAAATCTAAAATTATGGAGTTGTAAGTTGTGTTTATTTAGTAGTGCTAGTTGATAATTCGTAAAGAAGATGAATGATTCATTTCTTTATGTTGGTCCTTCTAGCATGCTAATTCCATATTTTCTATTGGATTATGATTGTAATCAATTTGTTGACGAATAATGGAAATGCACTGGGTCGAATCATTAATACGGTAATGAAGGTTATTACGCGAATAATGTACTTAAATGAATAAGTGTACCATTTCTTTTCAAAACCAATACTTTTCAAAGCCAAATCATTTTGCTCATCAACTCAATCTCATCATTCACTTTCTCTTTCTCATCCACTAAACCACGCATAGTGCATCAAGGATGGTAACATGCTTTTACAACTGCTATCTCATCTCTTTCTCATCACATCATGAACGATAGGCCACACCGATTCTACATCTTTTCCAGCTGAAGATGAAGATAGATATTAGTTTTATATTGCTATTAGACTTTACTGTACATTTTGTAACTAGGCATATGTTGACTCGAGACTTCTATATTCTATTTATAATCTCTGATGCAATAGCTAGGATTTTTATGCTAAACTGAGTTTGATTATATTATTGTTCTTTCTATTTATTCTTGTTTAGAATTGCATGGTATGGACATTCAATGACTTCACCAGCCATTCCCTACAATCCCAAAAAGGAAATTTTATTTTTCTCTATTTTTGTTGTTTTGGGGCATGACATAATTTTTGATATCAGAGCCTAGGTTGATAATTATGCTCACAAATTGTCCCACACCATCTGGTCCTAGCATTTTAAGACCCCTAAGATATGAGTATTAAGGTAAGTTCATTATTCTGGCGATATATAGTTTTCTTGCATGTTAGCATGGATTCAAATTTCCATATATTTGTGGATAATTCATTTGGAGGGCATGTGATTCATAGGAACATAATATAGCCAGTTTATCTGAAGTTGTATCATAGATATGTTTTCCAGACAGCCAGCCATTACCTAGAGGAGAAGATGTGCACAGCCCTCTATGTTGACAAACGGACTCACCCAACAGATAGTTATTGACCTTAGCCTTTTATGCGGATAACCGCCACTAGTAGTGGTATTATATATAGCTGACTTTAGTAATTGTATTAGTCCATGTCCCACGTAGTACACAGTTTGACTAGTGTGTACTACATAGTACATCTTTTGATATATATACACGAGCATTATCTTTTGGAGATATTAGTGTCATGAGCTCAATTTTGTTATGTGATTATGATTTAGAACTGATAGTTCGTCTCATTAACTCTTTATCTAATTTATGTTTCTTCGAGAAGATAGTCAGCTAATCAATAGGTCATTTTCATAGGTACACAACATACAAGACCACCATGGTAGGAGCTAGGATAAATCCACCACATTTAGGAGCACCTATTCTGGAGGGTATGGACCTGTCAAGTGTTGTTGAAGCCTTCATGCAGAGAATGGAGCATGTTGGAGACACCTACAACCATGCTACTCATCAATGACCTGCCCAATACCCTATTGCACCACCTCCGACAAGACAAACCACTGATAAATTGCTAGAACATTTCCATGCCCTGTGCCCAGAAATTTTGATGGGTTAATAGAGCTATGGAAAGTAGAATAATAGTTATGAGAGATGGAGTTGATCTTTGAAGCTCTGGAATGTAATGAACAGGACAAGTGACACATGTCCACTTTTCAGCTCACCTACGCCACCGTTGACTAGTGGGAAGCTGAACGAGCTACGATCAAAGTTGAGGCTACAAGAAGGATGCCTAGGGAGACTTTCAAGGGCAGATTCCTAGACAGTATTTTCTAGAGGATGAGAAAGATCAATAGTAGAAGAATTTCATGAGCCTAGTTCAAGGAGGTTGAACTACAAGGGAGTATACCACTCAGTTCGAGCGACTATTGAGGTTTGCTTAGCATATGATCGACACACCACAAGGAAAGGTGAAGAGATTTCACTAAGGACTAAACCCTTATCTCTGCCATATGATGATTAGTCACCTCAATTAGAGATTTGAGGGACTAGTAAGACTTGTTGTGAGTATAGAGATAGATGCCTATCTAGCTTAATGACAATAAATTAACTGACCCCCTCTGCTAAGAAACTTTCAAAGGAATTTCCAAAATCTACTGCCAAGGAATATCCAAGATTGGGAACCTTAAGGAAATTTTCTTGGGAATAAGCGCACTTGGGATAAAACCCAAAAATTATAGATTTCTTACCCTCAACCTCAGCAGTGTTAGTAACAAGGACCGTCACCCCTAGCACTGCTTACTGCCCCGTAATCGAGTAATAGAGGATGTTTTAATTGTGGTGTGCTTGGGCACATTGCAAGAAATTGTACCACTCCTAGAGTTAATCGTAGGCCAGACATCGTCTAGACATAGTCTGCCAAAACTGCAACAAGCCTGGTCACTTTAGCAAGGATTGTCACATACCTCATAGAGGGTATTATAGGGCACCATCTTGAAGACTTCAAGGACACCCAAATCATACTCAGATGAATGCCAGCATCCCAGGGAAAGCAGGCTTTAACGCTAAGGAACAACAGCACTTGGAAGGTATGTTCGTACTCTTTCACATTCAAGTTAAAGCTTTATTCGATACTGGTGTTGCATGTTCATTCATTACTGTTAAGATTGTGCACTAGTTGGGTTTAGAACCCCAAGCACTTGAGCCAACATGTAATATTGTGTCAGCATTAGGAGTGATAGGTAAGTTCAGTAACGTGTGCAAGGATTGCCCACTAACCCTGGAAGATAGGAATCTTCCAGCAGACTTGGTAGTCTAAGGATGGATTGGCTTACCAAATATGGTGCCAACTTGGATTGCCCTACCAGGACTATCGTTTTTCCAGTACTAGGATGTCATATGATCATATTTTAGTGCCAGCCAACGAGATATGTTTTTGACAAGTCGTTTGCGATTGGGAGTACGCGTATGGAAACCACTATGGACCATATTCCTACCATACAAGATTTTGAAGATGTATTCTAAGATATTTTAGGGCTTCCACTGAGGAGAGAAATGGCTTCTTTGTGGAGTTAGCACCTGGAACACTTCTAATTTCCAAGACTCCATATCGGATGGCGCCAACTGAGATGTTAAAGTTGAAGAAGCAAGTTCAAGAACTTGAGGATTTAGGAATTATCCACCCTTGGGGAGCACTAGTATTGGTCGTGAAGAAAAAGGATGGAACACTTCGACTCTGTATTGACTACAGAGAATTAAGCAAGGTTACGATCAAGAATAGATATATTCGATCAGTTGAAAGGATCAAGGATCTTCTCAAAGATCGACCTATGGTTAGGTTATCATTAGTTATTGGTTCAACAGAGGATGTGTCGAAGGCTACATTCAGGACAAGATACAGGCATTATGAGTTTCTAGTTATGCCTTTCAGTTTGATTAATGCCCCAGCAGTATTCATGGACTTAATGAATAGAGTATTCAGACCTTATTTGGATGAAGTCATTATAGTATTCATTGACGACATCCTGATCTACTCAAAGACAAAGGAAGAGCATAAGGGACACTTACAGATTACTCTATGGACACTTTGAGCCAATTGTATGCAAAATTCAGTAAGTGTGAGTTTTGGCTACGAGAAGTTAATTTTCTTGTACATGTGCTTTCTCAGGATGGTATCTCTGTAGACTCATCCAAGATCGATGCAGTCTTAAGCTAGAACAGACCGACCAATGCAACATAAGTTAGAAGTTTATTGGTTGAGTAGGATATTACTGGATATTCATCGAAGAATTCTTCAACATTGTGAGACCATTAACAAATTTGACAAGAAAAGAGACAAAGTATGAATGGGTTCATAAGCATATAAGGGTGCATTTCAAGAGTTAAAGGAAAGATTAAACTCAGCACCAGTACTTGTGATACCCAAGAGTAGGGAAAGGTATATAATCTATAGTGATGCATCACACAAAGACTTGGCTATGTGCTCATGCAAGATGAATGTGATTGCAGATGGATCGAGACAACAGAAGCCGCATGAGAAGACATACCCTACGCATGACTTGGAGTTAGCTACGATAGTGTCTGCATTGAAGATCTGGAGACACTATCTTTATGGAGAAAAGTTTGATCTTTCCTCAGATCATAAGAGTTTAAGATATCTGTTCTCTCAGAAGTAGTTGAACATGCATCAACAAAAATGGATGGAGTAACTCAAGGATTATGACTTTTCATTGCAATACCATATGGGTAAGGCGAATGTTGTAGCTGATGCTTGAGTTATCGACCTCGATTAGTAATCCCTGCCCTATTGATTTGAGAATGGCAAGCATTAGAGATTTTAGCCGAGTTTGACCTTCAACCAGCAGAATCAAGAGATGGGCAACATCTTGGATATCTGGTTATCTAACCAACTCTCATTAGTCGCATTATAGAGACTCAACAAACAATTGATGTTTTGAAGTTATGGTTCGCAAAGATATCAGCGAAGAAACCAGAGGTCTGGAGATTAGTTCAGACGGAGCTTTGAGATGTAAAGGTAGACTCTGTGTGTCCGACGCAGATAATCTCAGAAAGGACATACTGGACGAAGCACATAAGTCACAAATGAATATACACCCTAGAGGTACGAAGGTGTATAAGGACCTAAAAAAGGATTTTTTTGGTTGGAAGGAATAAAGAGAGAAGTAGCTGAGTATGTAGCTCAATGTCATACGTGTAAGCTGTTGGAAATACAGGTTTAAATTGAAAGTTTAAACGCGCAGCGGAAAAATCAAGTTATGAAACTTTATTGGCATGCCCGGATCTACTACTCGTCAATTCTACAGATGCGCACAAGAGGGGACACGAGTTATACCTTAGTGTCTTGAACCCAATTCTGATCTTCAACTTCCAGCAGCCTCCACTAGATGATCTTCACCCTTATGACTCCTGCGGATGCCTGCCAGAAAGACTAGGGTTGGTGGGAACCCTAATGGAGAGGATAGAGAAGGTTTTGGGGCTCCAAAATAGTTTCTGCAGCTTCTGACGTTCAAAACGACGAACAACCTTTTCCAGAACGCAGCTGCCCTATTTATAGATTCCCAGAACCGACCTAGACTTCGAGCGATCGAAATGCCTTCGATCGATCGAACATTCGATCGATCGAACCATCTTCGATCGATCGAACCTTCAGACTTCAATCGATCGAGACAACTTCGATCGATCGAACCTGTCTGGACATCATCCTCATTTGCCTTTCCAAGTATCCTAGCGGAGCTAAGAGTGGGACCTCCTAGGCTCTTTATTGTTGGCTCAGACCAGTTTGTTAATTACCATGACCAAACTCTTTGATCAGCAAACTAACTAACTGGTCAGTTAAAGTTTACTCCACTATAAAACGATAACTGAACTCCAACGCAAAAGAACATATCCGAAGCGATAACTAGACTTGTATGGTGTACTAATGTCCCTCTACCGTCAGCATTCGTAATCATATTCAGGTAGTCGGATAACTGTTACTGTCAACCTGAATCATGATTACTTCTTTTATTCCTTGAGTCCCATTCACCCCTCATGATTACCAAACATGTTGATAACTCTTATCAACAAGACTGCAGTACTCAGTAATCGACTTGGTGACATTCTCAAGGGAATGCTTACTCTGAAACAGAGGGTAGATTCTATCTTGACAATATATGTTCACAACCCTACGAACATGACATACCCAAGATACCCAGGTGTTGATCTTTTATAGACCTCACTGATTGGTAAGTCAAAGCAGTCATATCCACAGTCTGTGTTCATAATCGTCTCAAGATTGAGAACACGTACCTTATACAAGTTATGAGTTCCTATTGACTGTTTGACAGTCTTAAGCGTCAATAGGAAACTCAGGTCCGTCAATGCACTATAAGCACTAGCATATCAACTAAGAGATACACCCTAGTGATTGAGATTAATCATTCCATCCAATGGTAGTTAATTATGCTACAGTGTATACTTGATGAGGTATCCAGTCTCATCATCCACTGTGACACATTCTAAGTATTAAAGAATAGTAATTCGTATCTCACTTGTGTGCATCTCATACACACACGAATTACTTACTATAATACTTAAGGATTAACAATCATCTCATAAAAAGAACATATACACAATGAAATGTAAAGCTGATATCCATATATTAAAATGTCAATGTCTCATACATAAAGTAATGGTTTGAGGGCACAAACCCAACAAACTCCCACTTGCACTCATAACCATTCAGAACTACATCTAAGACCTAGACTATCTAGATGACGATCAAAGACCTTCTGTGGCAAGGCCTTTGTAAACGGATCAGCAAGATTGTCAGCTGTGGCAATCTTGGTGACAGTCACATCTCCACGTTGAACAATATCTCGGATAAGATGATATTTCCGCTCTACGTGCTTTCCCTTTCCGTGGTTCCTTGGCTCCTTGGACTGAGCCACTGCCCCACTATTATCACAATAAAGCGTAATGGGCGACAGCGACGCTGGTACCACCTCGAGTTCCATAAGGAACTTCTTGAGCCAAACAGCTTCCTTTGCGGCTTCACAAGCAGCCACATACTCAGCTTCTGTAGTTGAGTCTGCAATGCATTTCTGCTTAATGCTCCTCCAACTGACAGCACCACCTCCCAAGGTAAAGAGATGACCGGACGTCGACTTCCTCGAATCTTTATCTGACATAAAGTCCGAGTCAGTGTATCCCACTGGAATTAACTCACTTCCACCGTACATAAGCATGTAATCTTTAGTTCTTCTCAAGTACTTAAGAATGTGCTTAACGGCTGTCCAGTGCTCTGGACCCGGATTCGACTGATATCTGCTAACCATGCCAACGGCAAAGCAGATATCTGGTCTAGTGCATAACATCGCATACATGAGACTTCCCACTGCAGAAGCATAGGGAACTCCTGTCATGCGATTCCTCTCCTCCTGTGTCTTTGGACACTGGTCCTTGGAGAACGCTAAACCATGCCTGAAAGGTAACAAACCTTTCTTCGAATTATCCATTGAAAACCTAGTTAGCACCTTATCGATATAACCAGCTTGAGATAATCCCATTATCTTTCGCTTGCGATCCCGAAAGAGCTTTATCCCAAGAATATAGCTCGCCTCTCCTAGATCCTTCATATCGAAAGTACTAGCTAGCCAAACCTTGACTGTTGACAATGCCGCTACATCATTTCCAATGAGTAGAATGTCGTCAACGTAAAGCACAAGAAAAGCCACCACTTTCCCTTCACTCTTCTTGTATACACAAGGTTCATCCAGATTCTGTATGAAACCAAACGATTTGACCGCTTGGTCAAATCGTATGTTCCAACTTCTGGATGCCTGCTTAAGCCCATAAATGGACTTTTGCAACTTGCATACCAAGTTACCTTTCCGACCAGCTATGAACCCTTCTGGTTGTTGCATATAGATGTCCTCCTCAAGATTGCCATTCAAGAATGCAGTCTTGACGTCCATCTGCCAGATCTCAAAATCTAGGCATGCAGCAACGGATAAGAGTATTCTGATGGACTTGAGCATGGCCACCGGCGAGAAGGTTTCCTCATAGTCAATGCCCTCCCTCTGAGTATAACCTTTCGCAACAAGCCTTGCCTTAAAGGTCTCAACCTTTCCATCAGATCCTCTTTTCCTCTTGTAGACCCACTTACAGCCAATGGGTTTAATATTGGCTGGAAGTTCTACAAGATTCCAGACCTCATTAGAATCCATAGATTCCAATTCAGCCTTCATAGCTTTAACCCAATGAGCTGAATCAACATCAGCCATTGCCTCTTCGTATGTGGTAGGATCAGATTCAGATTCTATGGAGACAGCTTCAAAAACTTCTCCTAAGAACATGTATCTATCAGGCTGGCTGATAATCCTCCCACTACGACGAGGTACTGGTGCGGAAATAGGTGAAGAAGTGGTGTTTTCCTGATTTACATCGTTATTAACTACGGGTTGGACTGAGGGCTCTCCTTCTATCTCTCTAAGATCTATCCTTCCCTTAGGTTTATGGTTCATGATATAATCATCCTCCAAGAAAATAGCATTCGTACTGACGAACACCTTCTGTTCTCTTGGATCATAAAAATACCATCCATAAGTACCCTTTGGATACCCCACGAAGTAACATACTTCCGATCTAGAATCCAACTTGCTCATCTTTCCTTTTAGCACATGTGCCGGACATCCCCATATCCGGAGATGTTGCAAAGAAGGCTTGCGCCCAATCCACATCTCTCGTGGTGTCCTGGGAACAGATTTGCTTGGTACTAGATTTAGTATGTAAGCAGCGGTTTCCAAAGCATAACCCCAAAGAAATAAAGGTAACTCAGAATAACTCATCATTGACCTAGTCATGTCTAAAAGAGTCCGATTCCTTCTCTCCGCTACACCGTTTTGCTGAGGCGTGCCAGGTGCAGTCAACTGTGACAGAATCCCATTCTGTACGAGGTGATCAATAAATTCATTAGAGAGGTACTCGCCACCTCGATCAGATCGAATGGCCTTGATATGTGTGCCCAATTGCTTCTCCACTTCAGCCCTAAACTCTTTGAACTTTTCAAAGGCTTCAGACTTGTGCTGCATTAGGTACACATATCCATACCTAGTGTGGTCATCAGTAAATGTTATGAAATACTCATAACCACCCCTTGCTCTAATATTTATTGGTCCACACACATCAGTATGAACTAATTCCAACAATGCATTGGTTCTATTGCCCTTTGCAGGAAAGGGCCTTTTGGTCATTTTACCCTCTAAACAAGACTCGCAGACTTCTATTGGTTCGAGAACCAAATCGCCTAAGACCCCTTCTTTGACTAGTCTGCCAATCCTATTTAGATTGATATGACCAAGCCTCATATGCCAAAGCCTTGTTGGATTAGTGGAAGGTCTCTTTCTTTTAGATGGTACAGTTACCACTGAGTTATTAAGTTCCATACAAGAATCTTTAGAAATATTGGGAGTAATCACATATAAACCATTTGATTTAACACCAGAACATATAAAAGAACTATTTCTTTTAATCACAACTTCAGTTCCAAAATGAAAAGAATAACCATTATTCGATAAATTAGAAACTGAAATTAAATTACGTCTCATTGAAGGGACGTAAAGTACATCTGATAAAATCAAAACTTTATTGTCTAGAAATTCTAAAACTACGACTCCTATAGCAACCGCAGAAACGGTTGCGCTAGAACCTAGAGTAAGTACGATTTCCCCATCACTGCACTTCCTGGTTGATCTGAACCCCTGCAATGAATTACAGATATGGTTAGTCGCACCAGAATCAATGCACCAAGTGTTTGAAGTATCCGTTATAAAACTTACTTCAATCACATGTGATTCAATCATACCTTGAACTCTTGTAGCTAAGAATTCTGGACAGTTCCTCTTCCAGTGGCCCTTCTCACCGCATTGGAAACACTTTCCTTTGCCTTGGCCACCCGCCTTCCCTTTGCCCTTACCTTTTCCCTTAGATTTTGCAATCTTAGGGACCGGTCCAACACTTGAACCACCAGTGCTAGCCTTCTTCTTCCCTTTCTTTCCTTTCGGCATAGATCGGGAAGAGGAAGCGCTTTTCTCAACGTTTAAAACGCTGCCCCCAGGCTTGATCACCCCTTCCGCTGCCAATAAAGAGCTCATCAATTCGCTCATTGAAAAATTCATTTGATTCATATTATAGTTAAGTTTAAATTGAGCGAATGAAGGCGACAGCGAATTAAGGATCATATCAACTTGGGTCTGTGCATCGATGTTGGCACCTAGGGTCTCCAGCTCATTTAAATAACCAATCATTTTTAAAACATGTTCCTTGACTGGAGTCCCTTCCGACATCTTTGCACTCATTATCTTTTGCATGGCTACCTGTCTGGCAGGCCTGCCATGCTCCCCAAACATCTTTTTCAGGGATGTGATAATGTCACTGGCGGAATCGTTCGATTGGAATTGATGTTGCAACACACCAGCCATTGAGGCCAGAATGTAGCAACGAGCCATTCCATTCGACTTCTTCCATTTGTCAAACTCGCGTCTGGCAGCTGCCGAAGCATTTGCCGCGGGTTCTTCAGGGCTTGGGGTGGTGAGGACATATATGTGATCCTCCGCAGTTAACACGATGTCAAGGTTACGTTTCCATTCAGTGTAGTTGTTTCCAGTTAACTTGTTTTGAGTGAGTATGGTGGCAAGTGGACTAAATGCAGATCCAGACATTATGATTTACTGAAAAAATCAAAACAAAATAAATATGGATATCAGAATTTGACAGTTTGAAATAAAAGAATCCTTTTAAAACTCTTATTTTAAAATAAAGTCGCCGGAATATCGAAACGAGAGAATAAAGCCTCCGTGTGGTGGTCAATGTTCGATCTTTCGATTTATCATAACTTATCCGCTATGTAACTCTTACAAAACAAGTTATGACTTCCGAACCTATTTGATCTCTAAGTTTCTGAATAATGCCCCGTGTGGGATCCCTTATCCATAGCTTAGCTAGTGTGTACCATTAACTAGGATCCAATCATAACCGTCTCAAGTAGCGCCTCCGTATGGTGGTCACCCTCTAACACGTCTGATTGATCCTATCAAAAGAAGTTCACATCTAGTAACCAATGAGTAATGCATCCTCCGTATGGAATGATCACCCCTGGCGAGGTGACACAGAATGAATCACTCATCTTACAGTGAACCGTTAATGGAAGATCGTGGGTGTAATTAATAAGACCCTCTCCCACTAGATTTAGTAAAAAAGGATTTTGCTTTTTGAGAAAATCTGTTTCTACACACTTCCCATAAACATCTAATGTTTACTAATGTGTTGAAAACGGTTTTTGAATTTTATTTTAGAAAACTTGTTTTTGCGTGCATGCAACAATGTATTATACGCCAATCACAAACAAAGCACATAAAACAAAAAACTAAAATGAAATAAAAGACATCCAAACAATGCCTCTATCTCCCATGGCTCTATCTTCATAGAACCTGCTTTTGGTTTGATCGCCTCCAGCTCCATCTTCATGGACAACGGCTCCTTGCTCCATCTTCATGGATATTCTAATTCTATTCCATTGAACCTATGCCTCTTTTGAAGCTTACAATTTATCTAGAAATAGAAATAGCAACAACAAAATAAAAGGCTAGGGAAACCGGTGCGACTTTCCTTTTCGTAGGATTGAAGTCGCAGCGCCCTTTACATATGCCTTAAAACCAAACCAAAATTAAAACAACACACCAATCTAAAACATTCAAACACAAAATTAAATGCTCTTGGCGCCATGGGAGATAGCGACTAACTTTTGCTGCAAAAGGTTAGTTGAACACACATCCACGCATATATATATAACAAAATATAACTATTTGAAACCTTAATTGATTCACACAGTATATAAACTCTTTACATACTGAATTAGAACTCAAAACAGCATCTAACTTCTATGTCATAGTTCGATCGATCGAAGACCGTTCGATCGCTCGAACCTTCGATCGATTGAACACTGTTCAATCGCTTGAACATTCTATTTCACAGAATGATTAAAAATTTTGCAGAATACGTTAAAATTAAACTTTCAATTTCAAAATACTTTTAAAACTGTGAAACAAAAAACCTGACAAAGAGTCTGTCTCGATCGATCGAACTCTATTCGATCGCTCGAACAACAGAAGGTTTCGATCGATCGAAACCTGTTCGATCGCTCGAGTACAGAGCGTTCGATCGATCGAACATTCTTCGATCGATCGAACCCATCTTGCATCCAATGCAATCACAGATTTGTATACTGCTGCGATAACACTGCAGAAACAGATCTGTGACGATGCAGTTTCGAAAGCAGTTCTAAAATCAACATGCAAATCAAAATAGTGTTCCAAAAACGCATCTATAGATCCAAACGAGCGTGGCTCTGATACCAATTGTTGGAAATACAGGTTTAAATTGAAAGTTTAAACGCGCAGCGGAAAAATCAAGTTATGAAACTTTATTGGCATGCCCGGATCTACTACTCGTCAATTCTACAGATGCGCACAAGAGGGGACACGAGTTAAACCTTAGTGTCTTGAACCCAATTCTGATCTTCAACTTCCAGCAGCCTCCACTAGATGATCTTCACCCTTATGACTCCTGCGGATGCCTGCCAGAAAGACTAGGGTTGGTGGGAACCCTAATGGAGAGGATAGAGAAGGTTTTGGGGCTCCAAAATAGTTTCTGCAGCTTCTGACGTTCAAAACGACGAACAACCTTTTCCAGAACGCAGCTGCCCTATTTATAGATTCCCAGAACCGACCTAGACTTCGAGCGATCGAAATGCCTTCGATCGATCGAACATTCGATCGATCGAACCATCTTCGATCGATCGAACCTTCAGACTTCAATCGATCGAGACAACTTCGATCGATCGAACCTGTCTGGACATCATCCTCATTTGCCTTTCCAAGTATCCTAGCGGAGCTAAGAGTGGGACCTCCTAGGCTCTTTATTGTTGGCTCAGACCAGTTTGTTAATTACCATGACCAAACTCTTTGATCAGCAAACTAACTAACTGGTCAGTTAAAGTTTACTCCACTATAAAACGATAACTGAACTCCAACGCAAAAGAACATATCCGAAGCGATAACTAGACTTGTATGGTGTACTAATGTCCCTCTACCGTCAGCATTCGTAATCATATTCAGGTAGTCGGATAACTGTTACTGTCAACCTGAATCATGATTACTTCTTTTATTCCTTGAGTCCCATTCACCCCTCATGATTACCAAACATGTTGATAACTCTTATCAACAAGACTGCAGTACTCAGTAATCGACTTGGTGACATTCTCAAGGGAATGCTTACTCTGAAACAGAGGGTAGATTCTATCTTGACAATATATGTTCACAACCCTACGAACATGACATACCCAAGATACCCAGGTGTTGATCTTTTATAGACCTCACTGATTGGTAAGTCAAAGCAGTCATATCCACAGTCTGTGTTCATAATCGTCTCAAGATTGAGAACACGTACCTTATACAAGTTATGAGTTCCTATTGACTGTTTGACAGTCTTAAGCGTCAATAGGAAACTCAGGTCCGTCAATGCACTATAAGCACTAGCATATCAACTAAGAGATACACCCTAGTGATTGAGATTAATCACTCCATCCAATGGTAGTTAATTATGCTACAGTGTATACTTGATGAGGTATCCAGTCTCATCATCCACTGTGACACATTCTAAGTATTAAAGAATAGTAATTCGTATCTCACTTGTGTGCATCTCATACACACACGAATTACTTACTATAATACTTAAGGATTAACAATCATCTCATAAAAAGAACATATACACAATGAAATGTAAAGCTGATATCCATATATTAAAATGTCAATGTCTCATACATAAAGTAATGGTTTGAGGGCACAAACCCAACATAAGCAAGTTAAGGTAGAATACCAAAAACACTTAGACTTCTATAGCCACTACCGATTCCCCAATGGAAATGGGAACACATAACTATGGATTTCATGGTAGGTTCACCAAGGTCTCAGCAAAACCATGACGCTACTTGGGTGATCGTGGATCGACTTATGAAGACGGCGCATTTTATTGCCTATAGTATGACATACCCAGTGGAGCATTTAAATTAGATGTATCTACACACGTGGTACAATTACTCAGTGTACCTATTTTGATGGTGTCAGATCGCGATTCGTGCTTTACTGCAGAGTTTTGGAAGAGTCTTTAGACAGCACTGGGAACTACACTGAACTTGAGTTCAGTCTTTCATCCATAAACCAATGGTAAGACTGAACAAGTCAACCAAGTGATGGAAGATATGATATGCGCTTGTGTTATAGAGTTTAAGAGTTCTTAGGAGACCCACTTGCCACTGATTGAGTTTGCCTACAACAACAGCTATCATACAAGCATAGGAATAGCATTGTTTGAAGCTTTGTATGGAAGACCTTGCCAATCGTCGCTATGCTGGATCGAAGTCGGAGATAATCAACTTCTTGGGCCAGAAATGGGTTTGATAAACTAGCAAGAAGATTCAAGTTGTACGTGAGAAGATTAAAAAGGCACAGACCAGACACAAAATTATTGAGATTATGCCCTCAAACCATTACTTTATGTATGAGACATTGGCATTTTAATATATGGATATCAGCTTTACATTTCATTGTGTATGTTTCTTTCATGAGCTGATTGTTAATCCTTAAGTATCATAGTAAGTAATTCGTGTGTGAATGAGATACATATAAGTAAGATACAAATTACTATTCTTTGATATTTAGAACTTGTCACAGTGGATGATGAGACTAGATATCTCATGAAGTATACACTGTAGCATGATTAACTACCATTGGATGGAGTGAAGAATCTTAATCACTAGAGTATGACTCTTAGTTAATATACTAGTGCTTATAGTGCATTGACGGACCTGAGTTTTCCTATCGACACTTAAGACTGTCAACAGTCGATAGGAACTCATAACTTGTATAAGGTACGTGTTCTTAATCTTGAGACGATTATGGACATAGAATGTAGATATGACTACTTTGACTTACCAATTAGTGAGGTCTTAAAGATCAACACATGGGTATCTTGGGTATGTCATGTTCATAGGGTTGTGAACATATATTGTCAAGATAAAATATACCCTCTCATAAAGAGTAAGCATTCCCTTGAGAATATCACCAAGTTGATTACTGAGAACTACAGTCTTGTTGATAAGAGTTATCAATATGTTTGGTAATCATGAAGGGTAAATGGGACTCAAGGAATGAAAGATGTAATCACTATTCAAGGTAATAGTAACAGCTTATCTGACTACCTGAATATGATTACGATTGCTGACGGTAGAAGGATATTAGTACTCCATACAAGTCTAGTTATCGCTTTGGATATATTCTTTTGTGTTGGAGTGCAGTTATCGTTTTATAGTGGAGTAAACGTCAACTGATTAGTTGGTTAATGTGCTGATCAAAGAGTTTGATCATGGGAATTAACAAATAGTCTGAGCCAACAATTAAGAACCTAGAAGGTCCCACTCTTAGCTCCACTAGGATGCTTGGAAAGGCACAAAAGGATGTTGTCAAGACAAGTTCGATCGATTGAAAGAGTTTTGATCAATTAAAGTCAAGACAAGTTTGATCGATCGAAAAACTTCAATCGATCGATGGTTTGATCGATCGAAGGTACTTTGATCGATTGAAAGTAAAGTCGGTTTGGGGAATCTATAATAGGGCAGCTGCGTCCAGAATTTAGAGTTCCTCATTTTTAACATCCCTAAGCTGCAGTAACTACTTTAGGGTTCCCAAACCTTCTCTATCCTCCCTATTAATGTTTTGTATGAGACATTGGAGTGAATATCACCTAGTGGAAGTTCCTGCACCATTCAGAAGTTTGAAGATTCAGAATTGAGTTCAAGACCATAAGGTAATACACTTGTCCCCTCTTGTTATACGCATCTATGGAATTGATAAGAAGTAGATCCGGGCATACCAAAAAGTTTTTAAACTTTATTTTCCACTGCGTATATAATTAAGTTTTTGAAACCTAATTTTCCATCAATTGGTATCAGAGCCTCACTTATTTGGATCTATAGATGCGTTTTGGAACACTGGTTTGATTTGTATGTTAGTTTTTAGTACTATTTTTGAAACTGCATCATCATTGATTGTAGACACCCAATTTTTTGCCACACTGATAGGATTTAGGATGGACAATGTCTTAGAGGATTCAAGGATGAAAAGTACATTGTGGAAGGTATTGGATTCCACACAATCGAAAGGTCGAACTTCAGAAAGTGACTTCAAGCTCAAAAAAGCCCTTTTCCATGCATAAATCCCAGTTTTATCAAAAACGTCTCTCAGAATTCATATTTACTCAGGGTTATATGAACATGAAGTGTTCTAAACACAGTATTCTAGGTATCCAGAGATCCAATTTTAAAGAAAAGTTCAAAATCGATGCGCATTGAAAAGCAATTTTGAAAAAGACGTCGTTTGATTTCAAAAAGACGACGAAAGTTCTGGAGGATTTTCAGACTTCAATTAGACTTCAATTTTCATTTTAAAACCTCTTGGAATATTTTTATACTGAAATTCAACTCAACAGCTTTCCAACGGTACATAAACGAACAATTTTGGACACCAAAAAGCATTTTTATGAAAATCTGGAAAGCAGTGCACCTAATATTTTAAACAGAGCTTAAGGGCAACCAGAGGAGGAGGAAAATCAAGTGGCAGGTCCCACATAGGGGTGGCGGGTCCCACCTAAGTCACCACCCATATAGTGCCCCCTCTATCGAGCTTTTTGAGTTCTAAACCCTTCTAGAAGCCTCCCACTGTGAGAAAATTGCGTTCAGGCACCAAAATGGCCATTTAAAATCTATGTTTTAACCTTGTAACTTAAGAGTTAAGTTTTCAAAACACTATATATAGATCCATATGAGATCATCTTTCACACACAACTACATACAAGCATACACAAGAGAGTACACAAGTGAATATACTTGAAGATACAATCACATATACTTTGAATTTTGGAGAGAATTCTAGAGAGAGAATAGTAAATCATGAATTGAATTCTTCTAAAATGAACTTTAAGATAATTAGATAAGATAATTGAAGAGTATTTTGATATCGATTGCCTACATTAAACTTCCATGGATGAGTGCTTGAAGAGCTTGAAGAAGAAGATCTTCAAATCAACTTTGATTGCATAATTGAGGATCCTCCAAGAGGTAGACATTAATATTTATCTCTAATTTCTACTTTTATATATAGATCTATAAGACTTGGATCTAGTCTAGCTTTATTTTAACTGCTAGAACACTCATCTTCTTCCTTTCTTGTTCTTCACACACTCACATAGCTAGATCCAAGTCTCTTTTGATTTTATTGATAATTCTCAAATTAGAGATTGATTTTCACTTTGGTTTTCAATTTTGATTTCATTCTTCTATTTAGTTTAGATCCATGCATACATGATTATATATATGTATCTATTTTGAATTCTATGATGGTTTGAAAGTATGATCGATGAAAAGGATGATTCCTATGTTCATGCCTATCTCTTGATACTTATTGAATTTTATCTCCAATAGGATATTTGTAAGTCCCTTTGATCCATGATCTAGAGTTCTTCATAGAACTTGAGGGCTAAATTGATTGGGAATCATGATAATTAAGTTGATCTATGAATTTGATCTCTCTAATAAACTTCAATCATCACCTAAGATGTTTTTCTCACACTTTAAAATGAACTAGATAAAATTTAGCAAAACATATTGGTTTTGTCCATATGATTTGGTCCACTAAAACCCATAGATAGATGGATTTCAAATTTTCTGGGTAAACTTTGATGAATTAGCTTTCATTTGATCCGTTTTGAGAACCTCTAGGATCCATATACTATTTTTAGAAATTGTTGAGAAATCGGTTGACAGATTTGAACATATTCTCTTTGTATTTGAATTTCAGAAAATCTATAATAGTTATTGATATTCTGCCTTTTGGGGATGATTCCTAACTCATGTATCTATATGCCGATGTAAAATTGTGAGCATACGATCGAGTTAAGACATTTTCTAAGCATTTGAAGTTGATACAACTATTCTAGAATTTTCTAAGTTTAACTACAATTATGATTATGTATACAAAATGGTCATACCTTGATCACTCAACAATAATTGATGAATAAAACTTGTTTAGAAATCATCTAGGATAAATAGATGAGAGATCAAAAGCTTAGATTAAATTGATTAACATGATTCATGAACTTATATTATGTTTTCTTTTCCTTTGTCAAATGATATCAAACTTCCAGAATAACAGAGTCTGTTTAAAACAACTTTTCAGAAACCTTAAGATCATGACATGTCCATGGGATTATTTTTTCCATAAACTAAATCAAATAGCTTTCTTTTGACACCAAATAGAGCTTCACATTATTTTTATAGAATTAATTATGATTTTTTCAAGAACAGTGGACAATCCTGATCCACTGTTCCCAAAACTCTTATTTCTCAAACTTCAAAAATGGTAAAGAGGTTCTACTTTTTGTAGAAGTTCCCTAAGACATGCATCTAACTTTCTGTAAAAGGGTTTTCACCCAGCTCATGCTTAAGACCACTTTTGATAGGATTCATTAGAGGTTTCTGAATCTAGAATTTTGATTGATGACATCTTTTACTCATCTTTCATGCATATGATTTGTTTGCTTATGTTTTTGCAATGCGTGGGTATTATTTGGTGTCTTAGTGTAGAGAGTTGGATACCGTGGATCTAGATCTCTATTTGTGTGTTTGCCTCGTCTACATGTGGCTTAGTGCCCATGTATCGTGTACTATCTCTATCCCTTCTCTTAAAATTTTTCTAGGTTTACAACTTTGTTTTTGACGACATATTTCCTTTAGGATGGTCTTTTTTTATATGATTATATGTTAGAGACATCTTATCTAGGATTGTTGCATGATTGCATTACACGTCTCCTTTCTCTTTGCCTTTTGCTACTCCGCTTGAGTCAAACCTATGTAAGTCTTCTTGTTCCCTTTTGCATATCATAACATGTTTCCTTTACTTGCATTGGTCTCGGGTGGGACTAACCACTGTAAGTATACCTCTCTCTTGTATTACATGTGCATCCGACTTCTACTTGATTTAATGTCTTGACATGATTTTCCTTAGATGTTCCTTTTTGACATGTATATATTATCTAGTATGTTTGAAGAAACAACACCAATTATGAATTAAGAACAAGGATATTTGAATCAAGGCCTACCATTCGGTAGGGCGAGGAGGGGGTGCTTTAATCCTGCTTGGGCTCCTTCCCCTCTCGTATCAAGACCCCCGAACCTTAATTTCTAGTAATGAAGGGTGAGTAACCTTATTCAATTTTGGGCGAGCCAAACTTTGGTTTCCTAATTCCCGAAAAAAATTAGGTGGCGAATCTTTGTCTCTAGGTTCACGTGAGAAAGTCCTAGTTTTCCCTGAAGTGTGCTCCTTAGGATCCGTCCCGAGACACTGTCGAGGGAGAACGCTAGGACGCTCGCACGTCGCGTGGTCCACATTGATATGTTTTTTCATAAGTTTCGCAGTAGAAAACAAATATGTGATAGCATTAGATGCATGGCAGTTTCGATTGATCAAACTTGTTTCGATCGATTAAAACTACCTGTATTCGATCGATTGAAAGAGCTTCGATCGATTGAAACAATGCGGGCTTCAAGCGATCGGACTAGCTTCGATCGATCGAACACTATTTTGTTTGATCGATTGATTCAGGTTTGTTCGATCAAAACTGGTTATCTGTCCATGTGTTTTTCATAGTTTAAAAAGTTTTTGAAAAATTATTTATATAACATTCTGAAAATTTTAAATCCATCTGTGAAATCTTAAGTTCAATCAATCAAACATTCGATCGATTGAAGTTGCTTCGATCGATTGAAGTGTGACAGAGAACCAGAGAGGCTATTTTATAGTTCAATTTACTTCCATAAAGTGTTTATGGTGTATGCGAAACAATTAATAGTTCCAATGGTTATACATTTTGTTATATATGCATGGATGTGTGTATGTCTTACCCTTTTGCAGCAAGTTAGACCGTTATCTCCCATGGCACCATCGTCAACAAATTTTATTTTGTATTTAATTTGTGATTGGTGATTGTTGTATTTAAATTTTGGTTTGGTTTTTTAAGGCATGTGTAAAGAGTTTCCCTAGCCTTTTATTTTATTGTTGTTTTCTATTTCTAGATAAATTATGAGCTTCAAAAGAAGTATAGGACCAATGTAATAGAATTAGAAAGTCCATGAAGATGGAAGAACAAGTCGTTGTTCATGAAGATGGAGCCGGAGGCAATCAAACCAAGAAGGAGGTTCTATTAAGATAGATCCATGGGAGATAGAGGCATTGTTTCGATGTTTTTATTTCAATTTTAGTTTTTTTGTTTTATGTGCTTAGTTGTGATTAGAATATTACATATTGTTATTACTTTCATGCACGTAAAACAAGTTTTCTAAAATACAAATCAAAAATTGTTTCAGCGCATTAGTAAACATTGGATGTTTATGGGTAATATGTAGCAATTTTTCCAAAAGCAAAATCCTTATTTATTAAAACCAGTGAGAGAGGGTCTTATTAATAACACCGATGATCTTCCATTAACGGTTCACTGTAAGATGGGTGGAGTATTCTGTGTCACCCAGCCATTGGTGATCATTCCATACGAAGGATACAATACTCATTGGTTACTAGATGTGAACTTCTTACGAATAGGATCAATCAGACGTGTTAGAGGGTGACCACCGCACAGAGGCACTACTTGAGGCCGTTGTGATTGGATCCTAGTTAATGATACACACTAGCTAAGTTATGGATAAGGGATCCCATATGGGGCATTATTCATAAACTTAGAGATCAAATAATTTCGGGAGTCATAACTTGTTTTGGAAGAGTTGCTTAGTGAATAGTCATGATTAATCGAAAGATCGAGCATTGACCGCAACACGGAGGCTTTAATCTTTCGTTTTAATAGTCTGGCTACTTTGTTTTAAAGTAAGAGTTTTAAGGATTCTTTTATTTCAAATTGTCAAATTCTTATATCCATATTTATTTTGTCTGTTTGATTTTTCAATAATCATAATGTCTGGATCAGCATTTAGTCCACTTGCCACTATACTCACTCAGAACAAGTTAACTGGAAATAACTACACATAATGGAAATGTAACCTAGACATCGTTTTAACTGTAGAGGATCACATATATGCCCTTACTACCCCATACCCTAAAGAACCCGCTGCAAATGCTTCGACAATTGCTAAACGCGAGTTCGATAATGGAAGAAATTGAATGGAATTGCCCATTGCTACATTCTGGCCTCTATGGGTGATGTGTTGTAACACCAATTCCAATCGAATGATTCTGCCAGTGCCATTATTAAGAGCCTCAAAGAAATGTTTAGGGAACACGGCAGACCTGCAAGACAGGTTACTATACACAAGATAATGAGTGCAAAGATCTCGGAAGGGACTCCAGTCAATGAACATTTTTTTTAAAATGATTGGCTATTTAAATGAACTGGAGACCTTGGGTGCCAACATCAACACACAGACCCAAGTTGATATGATCCTCAATTCATTGTCGCCGTCATTTACCCAATTTAAACTTAACTATAACATAAATCAAATGAATTTCTCAATGAGCAAATTAATGAGTTCTTTACTGGCAGCAAAAGGGGTGATCAAGCCTGGGGCAACGTTTTTAACGTTAAGGAAAGCTCTTCCTCAACTTGATCTATGCAGAAAGGAAAGAAAGGGAAGAAGAAGGCTGGCACTAGTGGTCCAAGTATTGGACCGGTCCCTAAGATTGCAAAATCTAAGGGAAAAGGTCAGGGAAAGGGAAGGTGGGTGGCCAAGGCTAAGGAAAGTGTTTCTAATGCGGTGAGAAGGGCCATTGGAAAAGGAGTTGTCCAGAATTCTTAGCTACAAGAGTTCAAGGTATGATCGAATCACATGTGATTGAAGCAAGTTTTATAATGGATACTTCAAATATTTGGTGCATTGATTCTGGTGCGACTAACCATATCTGTAATTCGTTGCAGGAGCTCAGATGAACCAGGAAATTCAATGATTGGGAGATCGTGCTGACTTTGGGATCTAGCACAATCGTTTTCGTGGTTTTTATAGGGGTGGTAGTTTTAGAATTTCTAGACAATAAAGTTTTGGTTTTATCATATGTGTTATACGTTCCTTTAATGAGACGTAATGTAATTTCAGTTTCAGAACTTTCTAATAAAAATAATTCTTTCTCTTTTGGAACTAAAGTTATGATCAAAAGAAATGGTTCTTTGTGTGTTTTGGTATTAAATCAAATGGTTTGTATGTGATAACTCCAATTATTTCTCAAGATTCTAACATGGAACTTAATAACTTAATGGTAACTGTACCATCTAAAAGAAAGGAACCTTCCACGAATCTAATAAGGCTTTGGCATATGAGGCTTGGCCATATAAATCTTAAAAGGATTTGCAAACTAGTGAAAGAAGGTATCTTAGGCAATTTGGTTCTTGAACCAATGGAAGTCTGTGAGTCTTGTTTAGAGGGTAAGATGACCAAAAGGTTCCTGCAAAGGGCAATAGGACCAATGCATTGTTGGAATTAGTTCATATTGATGTGTGTGGACCAATCAATATTAGAGCTAGTGGTGGTTATGAGTATTTTATTACATTTACTGATGATCACTCTAGGTACAGACATATGTATCTAATGCAACACAAGTTTGAAGCCTTTGAAAAGTTTAAAAAGTTTAGGGCTAAAGTGGATAAGCAATTGGGCACACATATCAAGACCATTCGATCTAACGAGGTGGCAAGTACCTCCTAATGAGTTTATTGATCACCTCATACAGAATGGGATTCTGTCACATACACCTCAGTAGAACGGTATAGCAGAGAGAAGGAACCAGACTCTTTTAGACATGCTAGGTGGACAATGAGTTATTCCCAGTTGCCATTATTCTTTTGGGGTTATGCTTTGGAAACCGTTGCGTACATACTTAATCTTGTTCCAAGCAAATCTGTTCCTAAGACACCACAAGAGTTGTAGATTGGATGCAAGCCCTCTTTGCGACATCTCCGCATATGGGGGTTCCAGCACATGTGCTGAAAGGAAAGATGAGCAAATTGGAAACTAGATCGGAAGTATGTTACTTTTTAGGGTATCCAAAGGGTACTTAAGGATGGTATTTTTATGATCTAAGAGAACACAAAGTGTTTGTTAGTACAAATATTGTTTCTTGGAGGATTATAATATCATAAACCATAAACCTAAAGGAAGGATAGATCTGAGACAAATGGATGGAGAGCCCTCTATTCCTCCAATAGTTGAGAACGAGTTAAGACAAGAAAATACCATATCTTCACCCATTTCTGCACCGGCACCTCGTTATAGTAGGAGGACGGTTAGCTAGCCTGACAAATACATGTTCTTAGGAGAAGTTTTTGAAGCGGTCTCTATAGAATCTAAATATTATCCCACCACGTACGAAGAGGCAATTGTTGATTTTGACTCAGCTCATTGAGTTAAAGCTATGAAGGTTGAATTGGAGTCTATGGATTTTAATCAAGTCTGGGATCTTGTAGAACTTCTTGCCAATATTAAACCCATTAACTGTAAGTGGGTCTACAAGAGGAAAAGAGGATCTAATGGAAAGGTTGAGACCTTTAAGGCTAGGCTTGTAGCGAAAGGTTATACTCAGAGGGAGGGCATTGACTATGAGGAAACCTTCTCATCAGTAGCCATGCTTAAGTCCATCAGAATACTCTTATCCATTGCGGCATGCCTAGAATATAAGATCTGGTTGATGGACGTCAAGACTGCATTCTTGAATGGCAATCTTGAGGAGGACATCTACATGTAGCAACCAGAAGGGTTCATAGCTGTTGGGAAAGGTAACTTGGCATGCAAGTTGCAAAATGGGCTTAAGCAGGCATCCAGGAGTTGGAACATTCATTTGATCGATCAGTCAAATCGTTTGGTTTCATACAGAATTTGGATGAACCTTGTGTATACAAGAAGTGTGAAGGCAAAGTGGTGGCTTTTCTTGTGCTTTCAGGTGACGACATTCTACTCATCGAGAATGATGTAGCAGTACTGTCAACGGTTTAGGTTTGGCTAGCTAGTACTTTTGATATGAAGGATCTAGGAGAAGCGAGCTATATCCTTGAGATAAAGCTCTTTCGAGATCGCAAGCAAAAGATAATGGGATTATCTCAAGCTGGTTTGAAGAAAGGTTTGTTACCTTTCAGGCATGGTTAGCGTTCTCCAAGGTGCCCAAAGACACAAGAGGGGAGGTATTGCATTGCAGGAGTTCCCTATGCTTCGGCAGTGGGTAGTCTCATGTATGCGATATTATGCACTAGACAAGATATCTGCTTTTCCGTTGGCATGGTTAGTAGGTATCAATCGAATCCAGGTCCAGAGCACTAGACAGCCGTTAAGCACATTCTAAAGTACTTGAGAAGAACTAAAGATTACATGCTTATGTATAGTGGTAGTGAGTTAATTGCAGTGGGATACACTGACTTAGACCTTATGTCAGATAAAGATTTGAGGAAGTCGACATTCAGACATCTCTTTACCTTAGGAGGTGGTGCTGTTAGTTGGAGGAACGTTAAGCAGAAATGCATTGCAGACTCAACTATAGAAGCTGAGTATGTGGCTGCTTGTGAAGCCGCAAAGGAAGTTGTTTAGCTCAAAAAGTTCCTCATGGAACTCAAGGTGGTACCAGCGTCATTGTCACCTAATACGCTATACTACGATAATAGTGGGGCAATGGCTCAGTCAAAGGATCCAAGGAACCACGGAAAAGGAAATCACATAGAGTGGAAATATCATCTAATTTCGAGATATTGTTCAACATAGAGATGTGAGTGTCACCAAGATTGCCACCGCTGACAATCTTGCAGATCCGTTTACAAAGGCCTTGCCACAGAAGGTCTTTGATCGTTATCTAGATAGTCTAGGTGTCAAATGTAGTCCTGAATAGTTATGAGTACAAGTGGGAGTTTGTTAGGATTATGCCCTCAAATCATTACTTTATGTATGAGACATTGGAATTTTAATATATGGATATCAGCTTTACATTTCATTGTGTATGTTTCTTTAATGAGATGATTGTTAATCCTTAAGTGTCATAGTAAGTAATTCGTGTGTGTATGAGATACATACAAGTGAGATACGAATTACTATTCTTTGATACTTAGAACTTGTCACAGTGGATGATGAGACTGGATATCTCGTCAGGTATAATCTATAGAATAATTAACTACCATTGGATGGACTAATGAATCTCAATTACTAGAGTATGACTCTTAGTTAACATGCTAGTGCTTATCGTGCATTGACAGACTTGAGTTTTCCTATCGACACTTAAGTCTATCAACAGTCGATAGAAACTCATAACTTGTATAAAGGTACGTATTCTTAATCTTGAGACAATTGTGGAATCAAGAAGCTCGGGAACAAGGAGATTCTGTTGGTAAAGATTCAAAGGATGATCACGATGAAGGAGAAGCTTCGTGAGAGCTAGAGTTGGAGATTCATGAGAAGTTTTCATTTTTGCTTTAACCCTACTTACTTTAGATTTCAAGGATGAAATCTCTTAATAAGTGGTGGATAATATAATACCCTGTATTTTTGAATTTATAATAATAAATAAGACTTGATATTGTTCTTGTATGCTTGTATGACCCTTACCCTTATGTTGGACAACTTTTGGTCCCAATCGATTGCCACTTTTTGAGTACCAATCGATTGCCATCCTTTCCCAATCAATTGCAACCTTGCCAACCTGAATCCATGACTTGGACCCATCCCAATTGATTGCCATTTTCCAATCGATTGCCCTCATAAATATCTGTATCCAATCGATTGCCATCTGTCCCAATCGATTGCCATTTGTCCCAATCGATTACCAATTGGTTTCTAAGTTTGTATGAGCTTTTAACCTGTGGCACCCTTCCCTCTCTATGTATATGAGTTCATTTTTGTGGGGGAGGGTTGTTTAATAGATTTCTTCAGAGAGGGAGAGTGTATATATACATACACTCATATACATACATATATACACCACACATACACACACTGCCTAGGGCAGATAAGAAGAGAAGACAAGAAGAAAGAGATAGAGAGAGACAGAGGCAAAGAGCAAGAGAAAGAGGAGGAGGAGAGAGAGCTTGGAAGCTCCCATAGCCAAACACACCCACACACTTCTAGGTGATTTCTAACTCACTTGGTCTCCTTTAATATGAAGTTTTACGTGTTTTAAAGAATGAAAGACGTAGCTAATACGTACCTTGGATGTTTAACTATTGAACTGGAATTCTCATTAGAGACGACGAAGTCCCAATCGATTGCCATAGGACCCAATCGATTAGATATTTGCCCAATCGATCACCATTAGATGACTCCCAATCGATTGCCAAAGTTTGCAATTGATTGGCATTTTTGAGATTCAATCGATTATACTTTTTACCAATCAATTGTTACTATTTTAAACCAAATCGATTGGACCTCTCTCCCAATCGATTGGAAGTTGTAGAATATGGATAGATTCTGATAGTTATCATATGAACTGTTTGATTGTTCATATATTGTTTAGTAGTCCCGTTATGCTATCATGTGATAATAAAGAGATGATATGATATCCAAGGATAGTGTGATTAAGGTTAATGGAATAACTTATGACGTTAGAGTTATGTCAATCATGAATCAGTTTGATATCTGTTTCTTTTCAATCAGAGTAGTCAGGCCGCATATGGGAAGTCATGTATCAGAGTTAGTGCTGAACTATGGTAGATTTGATAAGTTCTAGGAATTGTACGTGGGTAGACGATTGATTATGATAAGTTCTTAAAATGCCAGTGAGCTGTTCATATGTTCTTAAAAGACGGTGAGCTGGACCAAGTAGTCCTAAGATAGCCAGGTGATCCATGATATGTTCTTAAAAGTCGGTGAGCTATTAATATGTTCTTAAAAGGCTGTGAATTGGGATCACTGGTAGACGTTGCTAAGTCGTGGCAATAGACTGATATGCCTTGTTCGAAATGCTATGTCCCTTTATGCGGTGAGTTGTGAATATGTTCTTATAAGCTGAGGACAGACTGACGTGGAGTTCATGACATGCGGTGAGCTGTGAATATGTTCTTAAAAGCAGTGGACAGAATAATAGTATATCCATAGAGTCAAACGATTGAGTCTATTCATTCAGTCAAGAGTATGTTGGCTATCGGTCTTAGGATAACAAGACGATTATGTTTGGTTAACGACGTTCTAATAAATTGAAGATACTATCTATTAGAACTTAACTTATTCTTTTCATAACTTGTTTTACTTCAGATAACAGGTACCTCGTTAGTTTGTTCTTCACTCATCTTTCAGTAAGCTGACGGCCTTTATTGCCTAGATATTCCCCGTCCAAAGTATTATGTTCCTAATACTACAGGTGATGGGCCCATTGATGACAGATATGCTGGGGAGGACTACTACGCTGACGATTACATCTACGCCAGCTGATAACGAAGATAAATATTAGTTTTATATTGTTGTTAGACTTTACTATACATTTTGTGACTAGGCATATGTTGCCTCGAGACTTCTGTATTCTATTTCTAATTTCTGATGTAATAGCTAGGATGTTGTATTATACTCAGCTTGATTTTATTATTGTTCTTTCTATTTATTGTTAGTTAGAACTGCATGGTATGGACAATTCAGTGACTTTACCAGTCATTCCCTACGGACCCAAAAAAGAAATAACATTTTTCTCTATTTTTGTTGTTCCGGGGTGTGAGACACAAGAGTGCACAACTTTCTAGTCGTGTCATAAGACAATATTAAGATAAGTCACATAAGCCCGTAATAAACATATAAGCATATAAGGTGATTCCACATTACCGTCTCATCTTACAGGTATTGTATTTTAAAATACATTAAGTCACAACAATCTCCCACTATTTTAAAATACAAACGAAAGTTCCTATTAAAAAGACAAGGGACACAAGTGTCTAATGCATTATGACGGTGTCTTCTGGACTATAAACCGACATTTAGGATAAACAAGATAGGACTTACGAAAAGTTGGTGAAATTAAAATTTTCTATGAACCAATTTTCTTTAAAGTAAACCGTCTATACATGTCAACCATAGTAGACTCTCTAATCTGAGCTGTTCTTTGTGGGTTAGAGCAAATAGGCCATGCTTCTACCTGGATGATCATGAGTCAATATGTTCTCTCTCACACAGTTTGCCAATCTTTCTCTCATTCTTTCTCTCATTTCTCATCTTCAACGGTCAAGCGTTCGTGCTTCGATGCTCTTCCATTTAGGGAAATCTCTCTATCTTTAATTCAAGCAATTTGAGTGGTTTGATGTGATTGTTCCTTGCTGGTTGTGTGTGGTTTCTGCTTGCTATTTGCTATGATTCATTGAGTGAGTGAGTTAATGATAGGGTTGTTCATTTTATGGGTTGCTTGGAGTTGGGAGGTGATTATTCAATTTACGGTTTACTGGGCTTGCTACTTCATCTGACATTCGATTTGCATATGGTACTTGTGTGCGTTATACAAGTTAACTGAACACTTTTGAGGAGCCACTGTTCAGTTCACATACGACTAACCTGAACCACTAATGCCCCCCTAAAGCATACACTTTTTTTGGAATGAAAATATCATGGATAATCTATTTCTTCCGTTTAGTCAACATACATTATCAAGAATACATCTCAGGTGACCAATGTGAATTTAACCAACTATTCATTTACTGAGAATACTTGATACCCCACTCATTTCACTGAGTTAAAAGTTCTTTCTCAAAGATGGAGGTTACTCGCCTTGTGTACTACTGTAGACAACCATGAGGACACTCCCAATCTCTTTCTTAATCGATCTCCTGCATGATTACTCAAACATATAGAGCTATAAACAAACTGTGTTCTGATATAAACTTACTGTACCCCTATTAAATTAAAATTAAAGCATGAATTAGTAATCTACGTAACATTAAAAATCAACCTTCAATTTCAGTCATCCATCCATCCTTGGCTTTTCTTTCTTTTCTCCTCTCAGACTGATTGAGACAAGCTCCTCCACTCTCTCTCTCCCCCCTCTCAAGTCTCAATCACATGGCAATAGGAGACATAGTGAAGTCAAAAGAAGGGCTATCTATTCCAAATTTTGCATTCAAATCAAATGAATGTGACAGTGAAGTCACCTAAAATTACTTCTTCTTTTCTTTTCTTTTTTTTTCTCCACGAAATCTTAGAATTACTCAATTGTCCTTGCAATGCGCAATAGCTTGCATTATATGGAAAATGGTGAACAATGAGTAAGCTAAAATTATACATCAGGAAAATCTAAGAGACATCCTATTTGTTTCCCCTCTTGGGAAAAAAATGCATAAGAGATGTCACTAGAAAAGCTTTTGATCACGCAAGCAATTAGGCCGAAAATTTTGGAACAGCAACATCAATAATACTGCTCTGTTACTTCATGACAGATTAAAAAGAAACCATTGATGACCCACCTAAAAGCAGTTCAAAGAACTATAGCTTTGAAGCATCCACTTGCGTCTCGTTCAGTTAACCATAGATCGATCAATCAATCAATCTTGATCTAGGTGGTCTTGCTCTCTATTTTTACTACTATTATTGTTCATCTTCAAGTCATGCCACTTGGAAAAGCCTTCTACCAAGGCATATCTCATCCATGGATGTCGGCAATTCTCAACTGCTTCAGGTATGGTTAGCCATCTTCTACTTCGAGTGCTCTGCTCTGGCCACGAATCGAGCTCCTCCTTTACAAACAAAGCGAACATTGAAGCTTTACATAAACCTTCTGGACTGAACTCATCTTGGTGTGTTTTGCTCTTGAAGTCGTAACATCCCAGAAATCCCTGAAGCATAACCATAATCAAAGACCTTGTCCAATTTTAATAAATTACAGTATATTGATAAATAACAACTCATGCTTGGCAAACATATGCAATAAATTAATGAAAACACTTGAAAAATACTTTAAACGTGTGGAACCGCATTAATGACAGCCAATAAAACAGGGTATCTTCACAATAAACAAAATACAAAACCACCAGCCAAGCACTGCAGCCTCCACTGAGGTTCTGATAATTAGATACTTGTAAGATCCAAAATCGATGACACACAAACGAAAATTGGGCAACAAACTCCCTAGATGATAATTTTAATATTGCTGAGTTCCCTGATGAAACATTGGCAGTATTACAAGATAAAATATTGGGAAAATTATATTGACTGCACTGAGGTCTGATATGTATACATACACCTCCCTTGATTATTTAGAAATTACACTGACCTCCCTCAAGGGTACAATTGTATATTACATCCCTCCACTCCGTTAGTCAACTCTCAATTGACCATTAATCTTTTTTAAGATTTTAAAATTTCATACTCCCTCTCTAACAAAGCAACCAGGCTTCTCTAAAGTTTGCCACTAAAATTTCTTCCTTCTTTGTTTCCTCTCTATTTTCCAATCCCATTTGACCCATTCGAAGGAGGAATAAAGCTTAAAATTGAACTAGTTTTGTCATCTGAAATCATTAAACCTAAACAGGGGCTATTGAAGTTTTGTTTGTTGCTCATTTTCTCAATTTTCAGTTAGGTAATGAATTTCATGGATAAAACCAACTTCTGAATTCCGTAATATCAGAGCTCTAATTTGATCACTTAACATGATTTCCTTGATACCAACTTCTGAATTCAGCAATCTCAGAGCTCTAATTTTGATTGCTTAACATGATTTCCTTGTTTCGGATATGATATGACCCTTTTGATCATTCACAAATCACTCAGGTTCACAATTTTTTGAAGCCTAAGATGATGGGTAGATGTGGAGAGAGACTATGGTGGAGAGTATGTTGATTCCTGTTGTTAATATAAGGTAGTGGCTGGTGACAGTGACACAAGAGCAGGGGTGGCAGTGGAGAGAGATATGGGCAGGGACAGACTAGTGGTATTCCATGTTGATGGATGTGGAGGTGGTTGTGTGAGAAGAAGAAGAAAATAGGGCTGCACATGGTTGGGTTTGGGTCGGTATGAGCCAAAGCAGAACCGAACCGACCATGATCGGTTCCCCGTATTATATAATCGGAAATTCAGAATCGAAACCGGAAGGCAATAGAACCGAACCAACCCGAACAGAAGAAATACGTGTTGGTTCGGGTAGGGTGTCAGTTCCAAACCTTTTTCCTTCACACCCCCACCCCCCGCACAAATTCAGAAAACTAAGTGCAACCCACACACTCTTAGCCTTCCTTTCCACTATAATATGCAATATTCATGTGTGTTTTTCAATTTAGTATCATAAAGGTGCGAGAAAAAAGACAAATCAAAAAACTTTGCATTGGGCATATGTGGCCAGGGGCGGATATACATACAAGAGGGGTGGGCTCAAGCCCCCCCAAAGTTTTGATAAATGGTACATATACACTTAAAAAAAAATTACAGTTAAGTCCCCCCTGAAAATTATAAAAGGCCCCCCCTAACATTATAAAATTATCATACTAAGCTCCATCTCTCTTACGTTTTTGTGCTAATTATAAAATATATATAAATAGGTCCAAAATATACACAAAAAATGTATAAATATGCCCAAAATATGTATACACAGGTACACAGGTCCAAATTTTTTTTTTCGGGGGCAGCCCCCGTGTACATCAGCCCCCCCCCCCCCCCCCCCCCCCCCCGGATTGATTTTCTAGATCCACCCCTGTATGTGGCCACTAGAATATGCACAATATTCATTTGTGCTTTTCAACTTAGTGTCATAAAGGTGTGAGAAAAAGGACAAACCAAAAAACTTTGCAATGTGCATATGTGGCTCCTGTTTTTCTATTTTGTACAAAAACATGTATTCGTGACCACTGTTTTTCTATATTCACCATAATTGATTTTGCCAACAATATGAAGATTGCAAACTTCAAATATACAAACTTGAGAAGAGTTCACACACACACAAGAAGGAAAGTAAAACAAAATACGAGTAAAACACTTAACCAAACAGACCTTTGGGCATCTGTGTAATGCCCTTCCAATAGCAAACACAAGTATATACTAATGCTCACTACGTTTAGAGATAGAAATACTAACTGCCCGGACAAAAAACTAAATTCTGGACGGAAACATTATGCTATGTGAGAAAATTTTGTCCAAGGAACACGTTTAGGACCTCAAGAGATATAAAAGGAAGATAATACGATTATCTAGGATTACACAACTTTTGAGAGGCAAGAACACAAGAGAAGAAGCTTGGAGGTTGTCTATGGCTTCCATCACTATTCCTGTTGCATTCAAGCCTTCTTTTGGAACTAATCTGCTCATCTAGGGTTTCATGCAACTAGGGGTTTTTCTATCTTCTTTGTTACTTCTCATGTGTTAGGATGATTAATTGCATGATTGAGGTTCTTTGTAATCGGTATTCATGGATTTATATTCGATATGAAAACGAGTTAATTCTCGTCTTAGATTTTCTTCTTTTTATTACTGAGCAGTGAGCACAACTGTTTTTGGTTCTGTGATTTCAAAAACAGTTTTCAAGCAATAGTAATAACAGATCTGTGATTTGATTCTATAATGACTCATGCTAAGAGAAGACAAGTTGTGCTACAACCCTAGTTTAGCGTAGACAACTCACGATTATCGAAGATGAGTCATGTTTAGGGTTGAATCGTAGAAATCATTCTTGAATTGATATTTTGGACTTGTAGTTGCAAAATATCCCAATCATCCTTATATGTAGAGTTCCAATAGAATATAGAACCCTAGTTGCAAGGTAAGTGGTGGATTCAAAACACCTAGTTTTCATTCACATTTGTGTTACAGCCATTTAATTGCTTTATTAAATTAGATTCAATTACTTACTTTAGGAAAAATCACCAAGAATCAATCGTTTCTTAAAATCAGTGAACTAGGTTTTAGAGTTATTACAATCTCTCATCGCAGTCCTGAGGATTCGACCCTGCTTACCACTGTCTCGTTTTATTAGTAGGGATTTTACTATTGATCTTGACGCGATCAAACGTATATACGGTGCCTATGTAGACTTTTCAGCTCAGGTTAGGTTTCTTTACCCGAAGTTATACCCCAAACCGAACCGTACTATCTCACTTCTCTAATTAATAGACCCATAACAAACCCGACTTTATCTAGACCTGACCTGTGATGGCCGGTTGGTTCGGATTTGTGCACCCCTAGACAGTGAAGGTAGAAGATATTTTAACCCTACCCAAATGACGTGGTTTTGGGTAGGCTATCCGGGAAGAAAAAAAACATAGCACAATAGTGAGGGTAACCTAGTAAATTCACTACATCCGTTACTGCCATCTTCCAATCATTTCAGACATAGGCAGCGAGTGTAAATTTTAGATATATGATGGAGGCTCCTGTATTTTGACATACCTCAGCAGATGTCAACGCAACTTACCCTATGGTCCCTACAATATATAATAGGATCTAAGCAGCTCAACTATTTCTTTGTTAAGAAACAGGAGTTATCCAAAAAAAAAGAAAAAGAAAAATGGCAGAATCCACATTCATACAAGTATCACGCTCGGCCCTCACCTCAAATAGGATGAAAAAGAAAAAACATTCACACTTAAGCGCGCACACTCACAAGCTCCAGATGGATCTACTGTTTACATCTGGGAAAAGCAAAGAACTGCCAAATCTACCTGGCATCCAGTGACTCCAGTCTCCGATTGTCACCAGATTTTTTGCTTTCCCCTCCATTAATTGCAATCTACTTATTAACATTAACAAAATATCCTAATGTCATTAAGCAGCCTGTATGTAATGATCACAATTTTGAATAACTTATCTATTATACATATATATATATGTACGGTCAGGCTCTTAAGTGAACAGGGTTGAGTGACATACCCATTGAACATGTTTTTTAGCCTAAAAGAGCGCGCGGGCAGCCCCGCTGATCCGCTCGCGGCGCGCCCCGCTTACCAGCGGGTTCTTTTAGGCTAAAAAAACATGTTCACTAGGTATGTTCACTCAACCCTGTTCACATAAGAGCCGCACCGTGTATATATATATATATTGAGGCCAAAAACCTCATATAGAACTATCCACGTGGCTTTTCTCCCCATTCAGAAAAATTCCAATGTGGCAATTGATGGGTTTTCCTTCATTCTCTCTTTTCTCAATTTCTCTCTTGAAAGTTGTATCGTCCCTTTTTCTAAACGTCTTTTTTTTTTATGACTCTCTCTCTCTCTCTCTCTCTCTCTCTCTCTCTCTCTCTCTCTCTCTCTCTCACACACACACACACACACACACACACACACACCTTTCCCTTGTATTCTTTCTCTCAATCAGCACTCCTAACATCTCCACCACTACCGGTATCACCACCAATCTAGCCTTTGACACTTTCGCAAGAGCTCAGGTATCCCTCTCTCTTAACACTTATCTTTCTCTAGATCTATCTTTTTTTTTTTAACCTTCTAGATCTATCTTTCTCTCGGAGAGGCTGTTTTGTTCGGGGCTGATATTCTGCACTTCTTTGGAGAGGCGATTTTGATCGGGGCTGTTCTGGATGTGGCAGTTTTGCAGTGTGCATTCTCACTGGTTTGCGGCGCGTGGCTGTTTGATTTTGGTTCTAATTGTGCTGGATATTCCTCTGGGCTGCTTGAGTATTTATATTCGTTCTATAAAGTTTGCATGTTAGGTGTTGTTTGATCGGTGCAATTGTGATTGTCTTTCTGACTTGTTTATGTTCGAGCTGATTTGGGGGTTGTTTTTGGTCCTGTTCCGATTGGTTCATTCATAGGTGTTGGTTGCTCGGCAAGTGTTTGTATTATTGCTCATGTGAGTGTCTGGTGTCGTTAATCATTGGTCTTCTGGCTATATAATAATATTGCTGTGATTGCCGGTTCAAAATTAAAAATAATAATAATACTACCTCCGTCCCATTTTATGTGTCCATCTTGGGGAACCCAACTATTTAAGGGGACAAAAAGAATATACACCTACTTTCCACAATTGCCCATAATCATTGCACTTTCTTTTTTTTTTGTTTTGTTTTGGTATTGATTGCAAGGAAGGGTAGTTTGGGAAACTAAGTAAAATTTGTATACTTATTTAGGAAAGTGGACAACAATTTTGGGACATCCCAAAAAGGAAAGATGGACACATAAAATGGGACGGAGGGAGTAATAATAATCCATCTTTCTTTCATTAAATATGTGTATATACATGTATATATCATTTCATCTTCTTCTTGCTTTTTCCCTACTACTTCTCCATCATTCACCATTAAAGAAGAGTTCGACTTCACTCGTGATATCTTCCCTCCACTCAAATGGTAATTTCAGACCTTAAAGACTAGACATCTTCAACTTCGATCTTGATCGCTGAAACAAATATGGCAACATCTCTTCCCCTATGTTTCTATTTTACCAAATATGTTTACTGATGTTTATATCTATTGTTGTTAGGGCTATACTATGTGCCCCAATCTTAAGGTTCTGCTGAAACCATGTTTATATTGTGAGTCCCCTTCTCACAATCATGTGTTGAAGCCCTTAGAGAGCTCATAAATGCCTATACAAACAGAGGGAAATGTCTGAAAGGTAATTTCAATGCCGACTACTTTTTTATATTTTATTTTTTACTTTTGAGTTCATGTGACTTTGAACATTCATTTGAAGTAATTGTAATTTCTGATGCTAAAAGTTTGAGATTTTATTACGAGCATCTTCAAGTGGTGGAAAGTGAAGGAGAGTGTAGAATGCTAACTCTTGAATCAGACAGAAAACCAGTCGATGAATTAGAATTTCCTTTCTTTTCTTTTTTTTTTTTTGATTGGGCCAGGTTCAGTGTTGAACAAGGGACACACTAAAAAATTTCAAATTTTTGCTTACATTTGGACTGCTAAAGTTACTTTTATCTGATATGCATTCGATTATTACCTAAGACGATTATAGTAGTAGTAATATTAGTGCCAAAAATTTCTCATATTGATTTTCTTTCAATTTGGATTTTTTTGGTATGTGTACAAGCCAAGGTTGGTTCATGACTCATCTCTATCGAGTTTCTTAATTAACAGTCTCTCTCGCATTGGTACTCTTTTCTCTCTCTGTTTAAAACGTCTTCTGCTTACTGATTTGTTTTTTAAAATTTTAAATTTTCAAGTAAGTTTGTACTTTGTGTTCCCAAACTATCTAAATATGTTCGACAACTACAATTGCCCTAGGGACAATCTAGAGCTCATGTGATTCAATCAAAAATTTGGAGTGAACCTTCAAAATTCTCTCGAGGTAATCTGAATTTTACTTCTCTTTTTGCAAGTCCGGCAGTCCTATTCAGTGAATCGATTAATTTTATTTCTCAACACACAGTTTCACACACACTTACACGCACACAAATACATATACGCTCACGTACTGAATCGTTATTACTTGGTGGTCGTTGTCGTTGTGCTTATTTGACCAAAATGAAGAAAGTTCAATTTTTTACTCAAATGTTTGGGGAAAAAAAATGTGTTTCAGTGGGTTTGGGTTTCTTGAATTCAAAATACATAAAAAAAAAAACTCTATTTTGTGCTTTTTCTGCCGTGGATATTTTTTATTTTCTCAGTTTCTCTCATTCCTTGAGACAAGCTTACAGTGTGCTATTGTGTGGACAAGGAGGGGGACAGGGAGAGAGAGATCAAGATTATGACTCAAGAGTACATTAGTAGAGATGATGAACGATGGTGATTCAGTTGTTGATTTCGAAAAAAAAAAATGGTGTTGGTGGATGTGTTGAGACTCGGTTGCTATGTAAATACAAAACAATCCAAATGCTTAAGTTTATGTTATATTCTGGATCTTAAATTTCATAATATTGATTCTATTATTAATGGATTTTCTTATTTACAATCTATTCTGTGTAATATGTGTTTCTAGGATTGTTTTTCTTTGTGAAGTGCTAATTTTGTTCAACAATTAGTCTGAATCTAAAATATGTTCTTTTTCATTTTCTTGGCCCCAATTTTCATTGTACTGAATTGGGTTTTTGGAGTTTAGCTCAGTTTTAATACATAACCCATATGATGTTTAAGAACTTCTCTATGCAATATGTAAATTATTCATGATCCATATATTGCAAGTTTTGATGCTGGAAATCCATCTTCTCAATCTAATGCAACCTTACTTCAAAAATATATTAGAATTTTTGTTAAGGGGAGGAAAAAAAGTTATTGAAAGTATAGAAAGTCATGTGGGTAAGTTGCTGAAAATATAGAAGGCCACGTTGCATAGGTGAGAGAATGAGATTTAGCTATGTCTTGAGATTAATATAGTCATAGAAGTAAATCGGTAATGGATAGAATTAATGACCAACTGTAATATTGGATCTGAGATTTTTTTTTTTTTTGGCAACCCCAAGTTGTCTTACTTTGACATAAGATTTGTTAGAACGGTTGACTCCTTCAAAATGATTTTTGGCTTGATTTTAAGAAGAAAAAAAATAGACATTTTGAATCTTTTTTATATAATTAGTAATATATAAAAAGCAAAACTAAATTAGTTCAAAAGTCTTACATTTTAAACAGCCCGTGCGTTGCACTGGTTGTCGACTAGTTTCTTACTTAGAAACCTATGAGGTGTTATGCTACTTGTAATTGCAGCCTAATTGCTACTTGTTAATTTTGGGTTTAACCATGGTTACCGGGATCATGGCACCCCTTATGGAACCACGTTCGATCTTGGAATCTCGATTGTAGTTCCTAGGGGATCCGGATCCTCAATTTCACGAACCAAACGAGAAGAAGAAGATAATTAATTTTTTTTTCATTTGAGACTTAATTTTCATTGAAGTAATTGATAAACAATTGTTCTCATTTTAGAGCTTCTAAGATATTTGCATTTGAGACTTAATTTGATCTTATTTTTCTATGTTTATGTGTGTTAGAAATTTCATTATGTGATGTCATGGAATGATTTAGTACTATATATCTATATATAATTATTTACATAAGAGCTAGTCGAACCAAAAGTTCAAACCTAAGCGAACCACGAACCAAAAAAGTGAACCAACTAAGACAACCCCTATGTACCACGAACCGAGATAAGTGTCGTACCACGCACCCGACACCGTACCATGTACCGGGGTGAACGCTGTTCCAGGTAACATTGGGTTTAACATCCTATGTAGGGTTAATTTTGGCACTTAAACTCTCCTATGCGGGGCTAATTTTAACACTTAATCCCCATGTAGGGCTATTTTGAGAGAAATCTTATTAGTTGCATTTTAGTCCAAAACCACAAGGGGGTTAAGTCACAGGGAGGTAAAATGTAATTAACCCTTTCATAAATGTCCATCCTAGGATACAATTACTATTTGAAGAAGTAATAGGAGAAACAATTAGAAGTAGAATTGTTAACATAAACCTAGTGGTACCCATGATAACAAGGAAATGAATGAAAACAGATGAAAATGCTTACAGATGACATTTCTTCATTACCACCACGAGTGAAACCCCTCAAGAATTACTTTATTTTTTCAACTTACTTGACATTTGAAGCTTATATTGCCTTTACAAACGTGTAAAAACAGAGTTGCTGTAATATATGTCCAAATCAATACACGATTTCAAGATCTTTAAGAGATCAAGAAGGGAAGAGAAAATTTGAAGAACGTTATTACGGTTTCCATATGGAAAAGAGGAAACAGAAAAAACAAACTGATCACTCAGTTAGTGGCCAATTATTTCATTTAATAGATGCAGCAATTTTGTTGAATTAAAGGAAAAAAGAAAAATATTTTTTAAAAAATAATAATTAAACATGATTTAAAGCATGTGTAAAATTGAAGAATTATTACCATCAAGTCACCACGAACTCCAGCTTCTTCCACAGCTTCCCTTACTGCTGCCTGCTCAACAGTTTCATCATTCTCCCAGCCACCCTGGAGGACATGAAAAGTCATGAAAATTACACAACCATCTATCTAGAAGTTTTCCAAAATAGTTATAGAAAGGAGCCGCAGACATATCGCAAATATTGTATTCAATCAGCAGAATCAAATCAAAATAGGGTGCTCATTACAAATCGCAGTTTCTCAGCAAATGTTTTTTTCTTTCCCTTCTTGGGTTCTGAAAAATTTCACTTTCAATAGCCATTATGTGGCTTCGAAATAGTTTATCTGAGAAACTAATGGGTGCGCTAGGGGTGTAAACGAGCTGAGCCGCTCAACAAGGGCTCAAAGCTCGACTCGATAAAGGCTAGGCTTGGCTAGCTCATTTGAGCTCGTGAACATGATCGATTAAGATTTAAGGCTCATGAGCAGGCTCGTGAAAAAGCTCGTTAATAGATTTGATAAAGAGCTTGTATAATGACTTTTATATATATACTTATATAAAACTAAATAATTTAGAGAAAATATGACATATCTCGTGAATAGGTTTGATAAAGGATTGTTTTATTATTAAACTATATAGTTTAAAAGGGCGCGCAAAAATAATCGCTAAAAAGCTCGTGAACACTTGAAAGCTCGGCTCATTTGAGCTCATGAGCAAGCTCGCGAACAGGCTCGACTCGGCTCGGCTCGTATACACTCCCGTGTGCATAATTTGCTTTCCTAAACAATTTTATGGTCATGCCTCATGGACTGAAAGTGTCGCGCCCCGTTAAAATTTCCTTTTTGGGTCCATAGGGAATGACTGGTGAAGTCACTGAATTGTCCACACCACCCAGTCCAACCAAACAATAAGTAAACAGTAACATAAACAAACTAAGTATATTACCAATGTACTTACTATTACATCAGAGTTCTAAAAGAGGGAATACTAGAAGATTAGGGCAACATATGCCCGATTACAAAACATAAAATAAAAGCCTATCACAAGAAATAGAAACTAGATCTTCAGCTCGCATAGACGTAGTCGTCTGCGTAGTAGTTCCCTCCAGCATCTCCGTCCTCAATGGGGCCACCCTCCGTGTATCCTTCCTCCTGCTAGTAGCCATAGTCATAAGCCTGATTATCTGTAGTGCTAGGAACAGGGTAGTCTGGATGGGGAATGTCCAGGCATAAACGCCGTCACCTTACTGAAAGTTTAGTGAATAGAAACTAACACAGTATCATAGGTATATTACCTACCAGTTATGCAGGACATAAAACATAGTTCTACACTTCTACCATAATAATAATACCTTTCTCTTTTATTACAAACTCATTAATCGATTACTCACATCTTGTTACCCACCGACTGACAAGTACTCATGATTCAGGATCAGACTCAATAGTTCAACTCTATAGATATACCATCATACCGTCCATCGTTGTTAAGGACATCCCCGCCCACTGCTGTCATGGACACCACGTTAATCCATCCCCTGCTGTTAAGGACATAACCGCCCACTACTGTCAGGGACATAACATTTGAACAACGGCATATCAATCTATTGCCCCAACTTAGCGACGTCTACTAGTGATCCCCGCCCACCACTGTTAAGGACTTTCACCGCCCACTACTCGTTAAGGACATATCATGGATCACCTGGGTATCTTAGGATTACTTGGTCCCGCCCACTGATGTTAAGGACATACATGACCAAGTATCCAAACTCGTACCAATTCCCAGAACTTATCTGTAAAAGTAAACACTTTGTATATTGAATGAATAAAAAAGAGAATACTAGGGCCTATTTACTGATGAAATAGTTAATTGGAAGCTTAGGGTTAGAAAATAATCTAACCCTATTATATATTAATCATAAGAAGAAGATAAAATAATTACAATAAGACCCACTAGCAAGTATTAAATAATACAAGTCACTAAAAACAAATAAAATAAAACAACTACTCTCAACACTCCCCCTCAAGCTGGTATAAATATATCTCTCATGCCCAGCTTGCCTAGAGCAGTATGGAAAGGTTGACTTCCTATTCCTTTGGTGAGAACGTCAGCAACTTGATCACTACTCTTCACAAAGGGAATGCAGATAACTCCACTATTAAGCTTTTCCTTGATAAAATGGCCGATCAATCTCGACATGCTTGGTTCTATCGTGTTGAACAGGATTATGAGCTATACTGATTGCTGCTTTATTATCATAGTACAGTCTCATGGAATCAACCTGTTCAATCCTCAAATCTTTCAACAAAGACTTGACCCAAAGAAGCTCACAAATACCTTGGGCCATTGCCCTGAACTCAGCCTCAGCACTAGATCTTGCAACAACATTCTGCTTCTTGCTCCTCCAGGTAACCAAGTTACCCCCAACAAATGTACAGTACCCGGAGGTAGACCTTCTATCAGTGACAGAACCAACCCAATCAGCATCTGTGTAAGCCTCAACTCTTAGGCGGTCATGCTTAGAAAAAAAATAAGCCTTTTCCGAGAGCAGACTTCAAATAGCGAAGAATTCTAAAGACTGCATCTTGGTGTGACACCCGAGGAGAGTGCATAAACTAACTAACAACACCAACTGTAAAAGCAATATCAGGGCGAGTATGAGACAAATAAATAAGCTTACCGACAAGTCTCTGATAACTCCCCCTGTCAACCAATTCTCCATTATTGTCTTCACTAAGTTTTTTATTCTGCTCCATAGGCGTACCGCAAGCTCTACTACCAAGCATTCCAGTTTCTTTCAACAGGTCCAAAACAGATTTCCTTTGAGAAATAAAAATCCCCTGTTTGGACCTTGCAAGTTCAATTCCCAGAAAGAACTTCAAGGCTCCCAAGTCTTTTATTTCGAATTCTGTGGCTAACTGGTTTTTCAATTTCTCCATCTCCTCTAAGTCGTCCCCTGTGAGCACAATATCATCAACATAAACAATAAGTGCAGTGGTCTTACCCAGTGTAGAATGTTTGATGAACAATGTATGATCTGCATGGCTCTGTCTAAAACCAAACCGAAGCATAGCCCGAGTGAATCTCTCAAACCAAGCCCTCGGAGACTGTTTAAGACCATTTAAAGATTTTTTCAATCTGCACACCTTCCCCTCTGTCTTGGAATCCTCAAAACCAGGGGGAATATCCATGTAAACCTCCTCTTCCAAGTCACCATGTAAGAAGGCATTCTTCACATCAAACTGGTGAAGGGGCCAATCTAGATTTGCTGCAAGAGACAGAAGGATTCTTACTGAATTCATTTTTGCAACTGGAGCAAAGATCTCTTCGTAGTCAACACCATAAGTCTGAGTGTAACCCTTCGCTACCAACCGAGCCTTGTACCTTTCAATGGAACCATCAGCCCGGTGCTTTACTGTAAACACCCACTTGCACCCCACAGTCCTCTTACCTTTAGGCAACATTGTTAGTTCCCAAGTGCCAGTTTTGTGAAGAGCCTTCATTTCTTCACTCATAGCATGTTTCCACTTAGGATCAGCAAGAGCATCCTGAACATGGTTAGGAACACTGACAGAGGAAATTTTTGAAAGGAATGATTTATAAGAAGCAGACAAATGAGAATAAGATACAAAATTGGAGATAGGGTGTTGAGTGCATGATCTAACACCCTTACGGACAGCAATAGGAATGTCTAAATCAATTTCTTCTGGAGAGGGTGTATCTGGAGAATTACCTGAATCATTATCACTAAGAGAGAATGGCAATGGAGGAGGAGAAGCAACAGTCTCCTCTCTAGTCTTCCGTTTGCTCCATGTCCCCCTCGAATAGACTCTTAATTCTCTCTCCCTCTCAACTCCCGCTCCTTCAGGCTCCCTCTCATCTCTCTCTATCCCAACTCCCTCACCCTCTCTTTCAACCCTTTCCTGCTCCACCTCAATCATCATAGGTAATACAGAAGCAACAGGTATCTCTTCACACCGTGTCTCCCCCTGAAGAGATGCCTGAGGGTCAACAAAGTAGAACTGAGACTCGTGAAAAGTGACATCCATTGACACAAACCATTTTCGAGAAGGAGGATGGTAACACTTAGGGGTGTCATTTGGAACGGAAATTCCGATTCCGGCCGATTCCGATCCGAAAATTTCCGATTTTGGAAGAAAAATTTGAATTCCGAATTCCGAAATTCCAAATTCCAAAATTTCCGAAAAAAATTGGAACGGAATCGAAATTGTTTATATAATTCTGAAAATTCCGAAATTCTGATCCGAAAAGTTTCCAATTTTTTCTGAAAATATTCCGACATATATATGCAATTAATGATATAATGTGGGGTCTATATATAATTTTAGAAACTAAGTTTAGGATAGCATGTGTTATTGTAAATAATTAGAAGTGGTATAAAATGTAAATAGGGTATTAATATTTGTAAAAACCTAAGGGGTCTATTCATAATATTAAAAACATAAAGGATATGTGTTGTAATAGTTTATGCTTTATATATATATAAACACATACTACATACAAACACATTTTTAGGGCTTCTTTCTTCTAGTAGCCGCACAGAGAGAGAGAGAGAGATCACTGAGGCTTGAAGATCACAGAGGCTACGAAGAAGAAGAAGAAGAAGAAGAGGAAGAGAAGATGCAGCAAAATCGCAGAGAAGAAGAAGAAGAAGAAGAAGAAGAAGGAAGAAGAAAAAGAAGATGACTGCAGTCATCGCCCGTCGCCGTCGTCTGCCATCATCTCCGATCTAGGTATGTGTTTCTCTCTCTCTCTTTCTCGATTTTCACTAGATCGTCCATCGTCGATGCTCTTAGCTCTGTAGGTCTCTTTTTGCTTTCTTTGATTTTGTGTTTTTGCTATTTTGATTTTGTGCTGTGTGTCAAATTTTGGTTTGATTTGTGAATAACATGGTTCGAAAATAGGGTTTAATCTTTTTAGATTTTTAATTTTCAGATTCCGAAAATTTCCGAAAATGCCGAAAATTCCGAAAATTCGGAATCGGAAATGATTTTGAAATTTCCGAAATTTCGGAATAGGAATCGGAAAGCATATGTAGATTCCGAAAATTTTGGAATATTTTCCGAAATAGGTTATTCCGTTCCGTTCCGTCCGAATGACACCCCTAGTAACACTTATAACCCTTTTTGTGTAGGGGAATAACCAACAAACACACACTTAACAGACCGAGGGTCTAACTTCCCACGATTAGGTGAATGGTTATGAACAAAACAAACACAACCGAAGACACGATTTGGAATGGAAGCGGAGAGGGAAGGATGAGAAAGGACCTGAAGAGGTGTTTGTTTATTGAGGACACGAGTGGGGATCCTATTAATGAGATAAGCAGTTGTAAGGACTGCCTCGCCCCAGTAACTACGAGGAGCATTAACTTGGAAGAGTAATGAGCGAGCAACATCTAGAAGGTGACGATTCTTGCGCTCTGCCACACCGTTTTGCTGTGGAGTGGCAGAGCGTGGAGTGGCAGAGCAAGAAGTTTGGTGAACAATACCTTGAGAAGAGAAATACGCACCTAAACCAGAATCAATAAACTCACCACCTTGGTCAAGACGCATGATTTTCACCACAGCCCCAAATTGAGTATTGACCATTTTGTGAAAATTCTGGAAAATAGCAAATACTTCTCGTTTTTCTTTCATCATATATATCCAAGTAGTACGAGAAAAATCATCAATAAAAGAAACAAACCAACGATGACCTTTTAATGACACACTACGAGAAGGACCCCACACATCAGTATGAATTAAAGTAAATGGAGCTGAACTTTTATTATCACTAGGAGCATAGGAAGCTCGAAAATGTTTGCCAAACTCACAAGCATCACAAGAAAAATTCAAAATACCAGTATTTTTTACTAGACTAGGAAACATATGTCAAAGTAAAGAAAAAGAAGGATGTCCTAATCTCCTATGCCAAAGGTGTAGGTCTTCAGCTTTATTCGTTATAACTACTGTATGATGAGCCAACTTCTCCCCTTCATCGAGAATGTATAGACCGCGCTCCTCTCTACCACTACCAATCGTCCTCCTCGTGATAAGATCCTGAAACACACAACGAGAAGGATAAAATGTTACACTACAGTTCAAATCTCGAGTAATACGACTCAAAGATAAAAGATTGTGAGAAAAACTGGGAACATGTAACACAGAAGTGAGCGGTAAAGAGGGAGCAACATGAATTAAACCTTTCCCGGAAATAGAGGAGAAGGTACCATCAGCTATTCTAACTTTATCCTGGCCTGAAGAAGACTCATATGCAGAGAAAAGGTTAGATGAAGGGGACATGTGATCAGAGGCCCCAGAATCGATAATCCAGGGAGATGAGACATGAGAAAGGAGTGCTCTTGGTGATGTAACAACATTACCTGACTGGGCAAAGGATGAAGAGGAGCTTGTAGATGTCGGAGTAACACACCGTGCCATAAGGTGCCGAAGAGTCTCAAGTTCGGAGGCAGACAAAGAGCTAGAGCTGGCATCAGAAGCTAGCGGAGGACCACTAGAAACTGTAGCAGATGGCTCAGGAACAATAGAATGATGTGCACGGGCAGCCTCTCCACGGCCACCGAAACGACCTCCACGACCACCGCCTCGACCTCCACGACCTCCCCGACCACCAGGTGGTTTGCCATGAAGGCTCCAGCAGTTAGCCCTAGTATGATGGGGCTTAAAACAGTAATCACAGATCACAACTGGTCGATCGGAAGAAGCTGACTGCTGAGTCCCATCTCTAGGTGGGACAGATACCAAAGCAGACCTCTCGGTAGATGTAGGTGGAAGCATGACAGAACGGCGGCTCTCCTCATTCTGTACATGAGCAAAGGCCTCCTGAAGTGTGGGGAGAGTGTCCATCCCGAGCACCCGACTACGAACTGCATCATAATCTGGATGAAGTCCCTGGAGAAATTTGAAGACCCTTTGCTTTTCTAGTAACTTCCGATACCCCTCAGCATCCGCAACACACACAGGCTGATAGGCCTGAAGATGGTCAATGCGATCCCAATTAGTGGTAAGAAACTGAAAATATTTGGTGACAGTCATGTCACCTTGTTCCGAACGGTCAATAGAACGAAGCAACTCAAATTCTTGTGCATAGTTCCCCCACCGAGAGAAAGTAGATGTAACCGTGTCCCAAATCGCCTTAGCAGTCTTCATGCGATAGAAATTCTCACCAATTTCAGGAACCATCGAATTAATAAGCCATGCCATGATAACGGAGTTCTCAATCTCCCACTTATCATAGCCGGGATCTGTAGAAACAAGAGATGTCACACGCCCATCAAGGTGACCCATCTTCCCACGTGCCTTTAGGTACAATTCCACTGCCTGGGACCACTTCAAATAGTTTTGGCCATCGAAGGGAGTGGGAGTAATTTTAAGGTTGGGATCCAAAGGAGCAACCACTGTGTGAATTGTGGTTGGTGTAGAAGTCTCCGGTTTGCCGAGGTCTGCCATAGCGCCGGATAGGAATGGAAAACCCAAAGATAGAAGGAAAACGGAGAAGATGGGAACTCACCAAAAAATTAATTATAGATCAAAGGTCCATAAGGGAACCTAACACACCACAAAATGGAATAGAGAATCAAAACAGCAACCTAATTTTGGCTGACTGAAATCAGCCCTTGTGGGGCTCGAAAAATAAGGTAAAGAAGGGAAAGAAGGTTCGGAATTAAGCCAGGAGTGTATAGAGGGTGGCGCAGGGTTATGGGCAGGGAAGGAGGGCTGCGACGACTGGAGGGAGGTGGCTGGGGCTTCGGCGAGTGGATGGTGTGTGGCTGGGGCTGCGGCGCACAGGCTGGAGGTGGCTGGGCCTTCGGCGCAGGATCTGGGGTGGAGGGGGGGGGCTTCGGTGCAGTGGCTGGTGGTGGCTGGTGGTGGTAGCTGGTGGTGTGTGGTGGTGGTTAGGGTTGGAGAACCATAGGCTCTGATACCATGATGAAATAGTTAATTGGAAGCTTAGAGTTAGAAAATAATCTAACCCTATTATATTTTAATCATAAGAAGAAGATAAAATAATTACAATAAGACCCACTAGCAAGTATTAAATAATACAAGTCACTAAAAACAAATAAAATAAAACAACTACTCTCAACATTTACATACTTATCTAACCTAACCACACTTTACAATTCCCGATGTGGGACAACATATACACAAAATAAAACACCTAATACAGAACTACCCTTTAACACTCCCCCTCAAGCTGGAGCATACATATCATATGCACTCAGCTTGTCACAAATATATTTAACTCGAGTTCCAACTAATGCCTATGTAAATGGATCCACTACCTGGTCTGCAGATTTCACATGTACTGTATGAATTACTTTCTCCAGAAGATTTTCTCGAACAATGTGACAATCAACCTTGATGTGTTTTGTCCTCGCATGAAAAACAGGATTAGAGGCAATTGTAGAAAGTGATAGGGCAAAAACTTAGAAGACTAATGCAGCCTTCTCTCTTTTATTATGTCAATCAACCAACAATTACAATAATACCCTTAGGTAGAATAATAAAAGAAATAAGAAAACTAACATAACAATAAACTCTAACACTCCCCCTCAAGCTGGTACAAAAATGTCTCTCAAACCCAGCTTGCTAAGAGCGAAATGAAACGGCCTGCTTCCAACTCCCTTTGTGAAAATATCTGTAAGTTGACCCCCGGTCTTCACAAATGGAGTACAAATCACACCACTATTAATATTTTCCTTGATGAAGTGCCTGTCAATCTCCACATGTTTAGTCCTATCATGCTGCACGGGATTATGAGCAATGCTGATTGCGGATTTATTATCACAATATAGCCTCATAGACTTACGGTGATCAAGCTTCAAGTCAGTTAACAATAACTTGATCCAAAGTAATTCACAAACTCCTTGAGCCATAGCTCTAAACTCTGCCTCTGCACTGGATCTAGACACCACAATCTGCTTCTTACTCCTCCAAGTGACAAGGTTGCCACCCACAAAAGTATTGTAGCCTGATGTGGACCTTCTGTCAGTTACAGAGCCAGCCCAGTCTGCATCTGTATATGCTTCCACTCTAAGGTAGTCATGTCTAGCAAAAAACAAACCCTTACCCGGTGCAGACTTCAAGTATCTCAAAATCCTAAATACAACATCCATATGAGTTTCACGAGGAGCATGCATGAACTGGCTAACAACACTAACAGCAAATGCAATGTCTAGACGAGTGTGTGAAAGATAGATAAGTCTTCCTACAAGCCTCTAATATCTTCCTTTATCTGCTTCTGCTTCACTACTATCATCACTAAGTTTCTTATTAGAATCAATAGGAGTATCACATGCTCGACTTCCAAGCATTCCAGTCTCCTCCAACAGATCAAGTACATATTTCTCTGAGAAATAAATATTCCATGTCTAGATCTAGCAACTTCAATGCCCAAAAAATACTTAAGAGCTCCCAGATCATAAATTTCAAATTCACTAGACAAATACTCTTTTAATTTTTCCATCTCTTCCAGATCATCTCCAGTTAGGACAATATCATCCACATACACTATCAAGGCAGTCATTTTACCCAGTGATGAATGTTTAATAAACAATGTATGGTCAGCTTGACTTTGTTTGAAACCATACCTGAGCATCGCCTATGTAAACCTCTCAAACCATGCCAGTGGAGATTGTTTCAGGCCATATAATGACTTTCTGAGTCGACACACCTTCCCTTCTGTCTTAGTGTCCTCAAAACCAGGAGGAATATCCATGTACACTTCCTCATCAAGATCACTGTGAAGAAAGGCATTCTTCACATCAAATTGGTGAAGAGGCCACCCAAAGTTGGCTGCCAATGATAGTAGAATCCTCGCTAAATTCATCTTGGCAACCGGAGCAAAAGTCTCTTGATAATCAATCCCATATGTCTCTGTGAAGCCTTTAGCAACAAGTCTGGCTTTGTACCTCTCAACAGAGCCATCTGCTCTATGCTTCACTGCATACACCCACTTGCATCCCACAGTCCTTTTGCCCATGGGTAAACTCATCAATTCCCAAGTACCATTCTTACAAAGAACTTTCATCTCTTCAATCATTGCAAGTTTCCATTTGGGATCCGCAAGAGCATCCTGGACATTGTTAGGAGTAGACACAGAAGCAAATTTTGAAAGAAAAGCTTTATAAGAAAGAGATAAGTGAGAATAAGACACAAAATTGGAAATAGGATGTTGGGTACAAGCCCTAACACCCTTACGTACTGCAATAGGGACATCAAGGTCAGAATCAAGCTCATTAGGGACAGGTGTATAAGTCTCATCAGAAATATCAAGATCAGAGTCAGAAATACCTTGGTCCTCAACACGAGAAGGACATGTCAATGGAAGAGTAGAGGGAGCGGTTTCTTTACATTTGGATTTACTCCATGAACCTTTTGAATACACCACCAATTCCTTCCCTTTTCTTGTTGGAGTGCGATTACCTTCATTTACTCTTTCATTTTCGACTTCATTCTCCCCCTCATTACTTTTTCTCCTCTCATTGTCAACTCCATTCTCTCCCTCATTACTTTTTCTCCTCTCTATAACTGGGACAGGAAGAGTCACTTCTTCCTCACACCACTGCTCCCCCTAAAGGGGTGACTCTAAACTAGAGGAAGACTGGAAGTAAGACTGAGACTCATGAAAGGTAACATCCATGGAGACAAACCATTTCCTAGAGGGAGGATGATAGCAGCGGTAACCTTTCTGGGTAGGAGAATATCCCACAAAGACACATTTGATAGATCGGGGTCCAACTTCCCCCGAGAAGGAGAGTGATTGTGGACAAAACAGACACAACCAAAGACACGAGGAGTAATAGAGAACAAAGGAGAGGTATCAGAGAGAACTTCAATGGGTGCTCTTTTGTTCAGAACACGAGTAGGAAGTCGGTTAATGAGATAAGCAGCAGTTAACAGAGCGTCACTGCAGTAGGATTTAGGTGTATTTACCGAAAAAATCAAGGAACGAGCAATCAATCAAATGACGATTCTTGCGCTCCGCCACCACATTTTGTTGAGGAGTGTCGGTGTAAGATGTTTGATGAAACAGAAGTAATCGGCCAAACCCGAGTCTATATACTCACCCCCTTGATCAGATCGTAAAACTTTTAGACTAGTACCAAATTGTGTACACACCATTTTATGAAAAGTTTAAAAGATGGAAAAAACTTCCCTTTTTTCTTTCATCATATACAACCAAGTTGTACAGGAGTAATCATCAACAAAAATGACAAACCATTTGTGACCTTTCAAAGATAAAACACGAGAAGGACCCCATACATTAGAGTGAACTAAAGCAAAAGGAACTGAACTTTTATTAATACTTGGAGCAAAAGAAGCTCTGTGATGTTTACCAAGTTCACATGTTTCACATAGAAAGTCAGAAACATTTTTATTTAAGACTAAGGAAGGAAATAAATGCTTTAGTAAATGAAAAGTCGGGTGTCCTAAACGCCTATGCCAAAGATGTATGTCTTCAGCTTTATTTCCGAAACAACTGTGTGATGTGCCAAAGGTCCTCCAGCATCCAAAAAATAAAGTCCACTCTCTTCTCTACCAATGCCAATCGTCCTCCCCGTGGAGAGATCCTGAAAGACACAATGAGAAGGAAAAAAGGTTACGCTACAGTTGAGATTCTGTGTAAGACGACTGATAGAAAGTAGATTATGGGAAAATTTTGGAACATGCAAGACAGAGGAAAGAGGTAAGGTTGAAGTCGCACGAATAGTACCCTTCCCTGAGACAGAGGAAAAAGTACCGTCTGCAATACGAACTTTATCTCTTCCTGAACACGGTGTATAATCAGAAAAAATATCACAACATCTAGACAAGTGCTCAAAAGCACCAGAATCAATAATCCAGGGAGAAGAGGAGTGAGACAAGAATGCTCTTACAGAAGTGCCGAATGTAACTGACTGGGCAAAGGAAGTAGAGACTGTTAAGTTTGACAACAGAGATTAATCCAAAAGCTAAGGGTTGACCAATAAGTCACACCCTTATATATTATTCAAGAATAAGAAAAAATAATTACAACCTAGTCCTTTTAATTCTAATAATATAAAACAAAGTAGCATATCTAACACTCCCCCTCAAGCTGGTGCGAAGATATCTCTCAATCCCAGCTTGTCAAGCATATCACGAAACTGTCTAACCCCAACCCCTTTAGTAAGAACATCGGCAAGTTGATCACTACTCTTCACAAAAGGTGTGCAAGTTGTTCCATTGTTGAGATTATCTTTAATGAAGTGCCTGTCAATCTCAATATGTTTAGTCCTATCATGCTGGACCGGGTTGTGTGTAATACTAATTGCAGATTTACTATCACAATACAATTTCAATGAATCCTCATGTCCGATCTTCAAATCCCTCAATAGCAATTTGATCCATAGAAGTTCACACACACCTTGAGCCATTGCTCTAAATTCAGCCTCTGCACTAGACCTTGCCACAACATTCTATTTTTTTGCTTCTCCACGTAACAAGGTTACCTCCCACAAATGTGCAATACCCTGAAGTGGACCTTCTGTCTGTTACTGAGCCTTACCCAATCAGCGTCTGTGTATGCTTCTATTCTGAAATGCTCATGTTAACCAAAGAATAAGCCCTTACCAGGAGCAGACTTAAGATATCTCAAGATCCTGTAAACCGCATCCATATGTGTCTCATAAGGTGCATGCTTGAATTGACTTACTACACTTACAGCAAATGTAATATCAGGTCGAATATGAGAAAGATAGATAAGCTTCCCTACAAGTCTCTGATATCTCCCCTTGTCTACCATTTTTCCACCTTTTTCATCACTCAATTTCTGGTTTGGTTCTACAGGAGTATCACATGCTCTACTTCCAAGCATTCCAGTTTCACTCAAGAGATCTAAGACATACTTTCTTTGAGAGATGAAGATTCCATGCTTAGACCTGGCCACTTCAACTCCACCGAGGATGCCTCTTATGACAAGTAACGGCAAAATTAAAGCACCTACCACCGAGGATGCCTCTTATGACAAGTGGGAGATGGAGAACTCCACCGTCATGACGTGACTTTGCCACTCTATGATTCCTGAGATTGCTGAAGGTTTTTTGGACATGGCGACTGCCCAAGATATTTGGGAGACCATGGCCAACACTTTTTCGTGCAAGAGCAATTCTGCGCAGATTTTTGAGTTACGGAGGTCGATTGGTAGATCTGAACAGGGGGAAAAGAGTGTTCTGCAGTACTTCACATCTCTATCCACCAGTTGGAAACGTTTGGACTACCTGTTGGACTACAAGCCAATTTGTCCTGCTGATTCTGTGGCCTATCATAAACTTATTACCGAGGAGAGGATTTTTAAGTTCCTAGAGGGACTTCACTCTGATTTGGATCCAGATCGCAGTCAGGTTCTGGGAATGGACCCACTACCTTCTCTTCAGGAGGCCTTTGCCTATGTCCAGAACGAGGAAAGTCGTCGTTCTGCTATGCTTCCACCTGCTTCTACCGAGCGATCTGCTCTCTCTTCAGTTCCTCGGAAGGATAGGAACCGTGGTCGTGACACCACTAGTGAGTCTGGTTCTTCAGAAAAGTCTAAGCAATTTTGTGATTATTGCAATACAAAATATCACACAAGGGAGACATGCTCTAAGCTTCATGGTTATCCACAAGGGGGTCGAGGGGGTCATTCTGGCTCGTCTAGGGGTCGTGGAGGAAGGTTTAATGGCCGCAATGCCCATGCTAATCATACTACAGCTGTTGATCTTATAGCTCCTGCTCCAATTGATCAGTCTCTTCCCGCTGTTCTTCCACGTATGTTCACTGCCTCTGAGGTGGAGGAGGCTCTCCGGAGCCTGATGACTCGTCGTTCTTCTGCTGCCTCTGCCTCTAACCTCTGCATCCACACCTACAAGTGCCTCCTCTTCAGTTGCACTAACAGGTAACTTAGTCACTTCTGCCTGAGCATGTTTATCACATTTGTCTTTCCTGTGGATTATTGACTCAGGAGCTTCAGATCATATGTCTAGTTCCTCTAATTTGTTTTCTGTACATACTCCTCATTCAGGTCAAGATAAAGTTTGCATTGCAGACGGCACTTTTTCTTCTGTTACAGGGAAAGGTGTCATCCATGCCACTCCCTCATTGCCTCTGTCATCGGTTCTACATGTTCCCAGTTTTACTTCTAATCTTTTATCTATTAGTCATATAACTCGTGATTTGAATTGCAGTGTAACCTTTTTCCCTTCTCATTGTGTCTTTCAGGACATTACCACAAGGAGGACGATTGGCAGTGGTAGAGAGGAGAATGGCCTTTACCTTCTAGATGCAGGAAGCAAAGGAGCTCATCACACATCAGTTACTGAGAATAAGTCTGAAGACATTTGGTTATTACATAGGAGATTAGGACACCCGTCTTTTCATTTACTTAAGCATATGTTTCCTTCTTTAGTCAACAAACCTGTTTCTGAGTTTTTTTGTGAACCTTGTGAACTTGGGAAACACCATCGGACATCTTTTGCTCCGAGCGTTAATAAAAGCTTAACTCCTTTTTCCTTAGTGCATTCTGATGTGTGGGGTCCTTCTCATATTAATTCTCTTAAAGGTCATCGTTGGTTTGTTATTTTTATTGATGATTATTCACGCACTACATGGCTTTATTTGATGAAAGAAAAGAGTGAAGTGTTTTCTATCTTCAAATCTTTCTATGCAATGGTTTTAACTCAATTTGGGACAGGCATAAAAATTTTACGTTCCGATCAAGGGGGTGAGTATATTGACTCGGGTCTAGGTGAATTTTTTACTTCAACGGCCATTTTACATCAAACTTCTTGCACTGATACTCCGCACCAAAACGGAGTTGCTAAACGAAAAAATCGACATTTGCTAGATGTTGCCCGTTCCTTGATGTTCACTGCTAATGCTCCAAAATCATACTGGGGTGACGCCGTCTTAACAACGGCGTATCTTATTAATCGTCTTCCTACCCAGGTCCTCGATAAAAAGGCTCCTATTGATCTTCTATCTCATCCATCTTCTAGTTTGTCTATCACTCCTCGTGTCATTGGTTTTGTGTATTTTGTCCACAACCACTCTCCTACCAGGGGTAAACTTGACCCTAGAGCCATTAAATGTATTTTTCTAGGATACTCTCCTACTCAAAAGGGATACAAGTGTTACAACCCTGATAATCGGAAGTGGTATGTCTCTATGGATGTTACTTTCCAAGAATCTGTACCTTTCTTTGCCAATCCCAGAATACCTCTTCAGGGGGAGACTAGTCATGAAGAGGTTCTGGGATCAGTCTTACTTGAAATTCCTACTTTTTTAATCCTCGGTGGTAGGTGTGTGAAGGAGAGATAGAGCAAGTAACCCCTAAACCGAAAGAAGTGTTAGTGTACTATAGAGGTACGTGGAGTAAGAAAAACAAAGAGGCAGAGGCCAGTACTCCTATTTCTCTACTGCCATCTTTTCCAACTGGTGGATAGAGATGTGAAGTACTGCAGAACACTCTTCTCCCCCTGTTCAGATCTACCAATCGAACTCCGTAACTCAAAAAGCTGCACAGAATTGCTCTTGCGCGAATAAGTGTTGGCCATGGTCTCCCAAATATCTTGGGCAGTCGCCATGTCCAAAAAACCTTCAGCAATCTCAGGAATCATAGAGTGGCAAAGTCATGTCATGACAGTGGAGTTCTCCATCTCCCACTTGTCATAAGAGGCATCCTCGGTGGTAGGTGCTTTAATTTTGCCGTTGATATACCCCATCTTCCCCCTGCCTTTGAGAGACATAATCACAGATCCGGACTATGCTAGGTAGTTTTGGCCATTGAAAAGTGATGTAGTAAGGTTAACATTAGGGCTATCAGCAGATGCAACAATAACACGTTCATCCGAAAGCAACTGTGTATTCACGTTGGACTTGGCTGGATCCGTCATTGTGAATCAACACAAAAAAAATGATACCCGCAACGGAAAAACTAAAAAAAGGCAATAGAAACAAGGGCCAACGGGTACGAAGCACACCAACAAAAAATCAAGCCACCATATAGGATGACAGCAAATCAATACTGATCAATGGGCCATAAAAGGACCCAAAAAAAAACGAGAGCAAGAAACTTCAATCAAAATAGGAGTGGTTGATGACTATATGAATATGGGAAAAAAAATGCAATAAACAGTAGCGATGAACAGTAGCGTGAAGAGTGCCGATGAACAGTATTGTGAATAGTGCTCAGGTCATATTGGTGGTGGTGGTGGTGGTGGTGGGGGGGGGGGGGGGGGGGGTTTGGCGCAGGCGGTAGGTAGGGTTAGGGTTGTGGTGGCTCCGATACCATGTTAAGTTTGACAATAGAGATGAATCCAAAAGCTTAGGGTTGATCAATAAGTCACACCCTTATAAATTATTCAAGAATAAGAAGAAAAAATAATTACAACCTAGTCCTTTTAATTCTAATAATATAAAACAAAGTAACATATCTAACAGAGACACCTGTAGATGCATAGGCAGAAGCAGAGGAAGTACGGCGTGCCATCAGGTTCCGGAGAGCCTCCTCCACCTCAGGGGCAGTGAACATAGCTGGAGCAAGAGTAGGTGGAGGTTGATCAACTGAAACTGAGGTTGTAGGATCCACAGTGGAAAAGTGATGAGCATTAGCATTTCGGCCATTAAACCGTCCTCCACAACCCCTAGACTGGCCAAAGCGACCACCTCAACCTCCTGGGGCTCCCATACCACCTGGTGGATAACCATGTAATTTGTAACATGTGGCCCTGGTGTGAAATTTGGTATTACAATAGTCACAAAACTGTTTCGACTTATCTTCGAACTCACTAGTAATGTCACGGCCACGGTTCCCATCCCTCTGAGAAGTCGAAATAAGAGCAGATCGCTCTGTAGAAGTAGGCTGAAGCATAGCAAAACGACGACTTTCCTCGTTCTGGGCATAAGCGAAGGCTTCCTGAAGAGAAGGGAGCGGTTCCATTCCCAGAACCCGATTGCGAGCCGGATCCAATCAGAATTAAGTCCCTCAATGAACTTAAAAATTCTTTCTTCAGCAACAAGCTTGTTATAGGCCACATAATCAGCAGGACAAACAGGCTTGTAAATCTAACAGGTGATCTAATCGTTTCCAATTCATGGCTAGGGGGTGTAGTACTGAAGAACACTCATTTCACCCTGTTCAGATCGACCAATCAAACGCCTTAATTCGAAGATCTGTGTCAAATTCCCCTTTCGGGAATAAGTGTTGGCCATAGTTTCCCAAATATCTTGGGCAGTAGCCATGTCCAAAAAACCTTCGGCAATCTCGGGAATCATAGAGTGGCAAAGCCAAGTCATGACAGTAGAGTTTTGAGCACTTGTCATATGAGGCATCCTCGGTGTTGGGTGCTTTAATTTTCCCATTGACATACCCCATCTTTCCTCTTCCCTTTAGGGACATAATCACAGATCCGGACCATGCAAGGTAGTTTTGGCCATTGAAAAGTGATGTAACAAGTTTAACGTTCGGGATATCTGCGCATGCAACAATAACACGTTCATCCTTAAGCAAATGTGTATTCACGTTGGACTTGTCCAGATCCGTCATCATGAATCAACACAAAAAAGAATGATACCAACAGCGAAACTGTATAAGGTAAGAGGAACAGAAACCAACAGAGTCGAAGCACGCAAGAACAATCAAATCACCATAAGGATGCCAAAAGGATCAGTCACTACTGATCAAGGTCCATAAAAGGACCAAAAAAAATAGAGGAGATTAACCTTCAATCAAAGCAGCAAACCATTAAAAAAAATTGGTATAAAGGAAGTTTTGGGAGTGAAAAAGGGGTTGTCGGCCGGTCTAACAGACCATATAGGCTGCGGCTATAGCAGATTGGGTTGAGGGGGGGGGGGAAGAATGGCCCTTGTGAGGTTCGGCTAGCCCAGATTGGGCTGGGATGGCTTCGGCTAGGTGAGTATGGGGTTCGGTTAGCCTAGGGTGGGCTGGAGTAGCTTCGGCGAGGGTAGGGTTAGGTTGAGGGGTTGCGGCTAAGCCAGATTTGGCTGCTGTGGGATTCGACTAGGTCAGGGTTGGTGTTTAGGTGGTGGCTAGGGCAAAAACTTAGAAGACTAATGCAGCCTTTTCTCTTTTATTATATGTCAATCAACCAACAATTACAATAATACCCTTAGGTAGAATAATAAAATAAATAAGAAAAATAACATAATAATAAACTCTAACAGCAATATGAACGGCCGCTTGATTGTCACACAGCAAATTCATAGGATTAGACTGAGGAAAACCAAGCTCTTCTAGTAAGTGCTTCATCCACACTAACTCACACGTAAAAGCCCTGTATTCTGACTCAGCACTCGACCTTGCCACGACTGTTTGCTTCTTGCTTTTCCATGACATGAGACACAATACCACGACCAGAAGCTCCCTTAAGATATTTCAGAATTTGTACCACTACACCCCAATGTGTGGTTTGAGGAGAGCACATGAACTGGCTAACGACACTCACAGCAAAAGCAATGTCAGGTCTAGTAACGGTGAGATAATTAAGTTTACCAACTAGACGCCTGTACTGTTCCAGATCCCCCAATAACTCTCCTTGATCTAGTAGAAGCTTTGTGTTGGGATCCATAGGAGAATCCACGGGTTTGGAACGTAGCATTCCTGTTTCTGCCAGAAGATCAAGAACATACTTTCCCTGAGATAAGCAAATCCCCTCACTCGATCTAGCTACTTCAATACCCAAGAAGTATCTGAGTTGCCCAAGATCCTTAGTTTGAAACTTATTCTGCAGAAACAACTTTAACTCCATAATACCCTTGGAGTCATCACCAGTTATAACGAATCAACAAGATTTTACCTACTGATGTATGTCTACATACATCTACAGAAGACAGAATGTTCAACACATCTTTGGATACATGACTCCACATTGTGGCCTGACTACTCTGATTAAAACGAACGTATTATCAAACTCGATTTGGATCAACCCTTAATTACTATCCCGAACCTGAATACGTTCCTCACAACGTTATCTCGTTATCGCGTCCCATTGTCTCTTGATTCCACAGTATAGGAAGCATGAAATTATAATTTGAACAGCTAAGCAATATGTATTATAAACAAACGAAACTAACCATGCTCTGTGATTTTCAATCAATTGAAGTTAATCTCAATCTATTGAGATGCAAGTGTTTTCAATCGATTGAAACCATTTCAATCGACTGAGATGCAGGGATTTCGATCGATTGAAGCATTTTCAAGAGATTGAAGTGAAATCGATTGAATCAAATTCAATCGCTTGAAAGTCTTCTTCCCCAGAAACTGAGCAGTGACGCCCAGAATGGATGGGGTGCTTTTGGGTCAATTTATTTACGTCCAAAACTTGTAAAACAATACCCCTAAGCTACCGAGTGAGTTTAGAACTCACCAAAAGTGTTAAGGGCGTGTTTGGCAAAGCTGAGCTCCAATGGAGGCTCCTCTTCTTCATCCTCTCTGCGTTCTGTCTCCTCTCTCCGTCTCTTTTGTTCTTCTCTTCTTCTCTTTCTTCTGTCTTCTCTCTCTCTCTCTCGGACAAAATATATATATAGATGTGAGTATGTATGTATAGACATATGAGTGTGTATATGGATATACAATATCTCTCTCTCTCTCTCTCTCTCTCTCTCTCTCTCTCTCTCTCTCTCTCCACTGCACCAAACATCACACACACACAAATGGACAACATATATATATATATATAGAAAAGAGGGGTGCAAAGTGGCATTGCGCAGAAACTAGGATAAATATCCAGACAAGTTCGATCGATTGAAACAGCTTCGATCGATTGAGGACAGGTGGCACACATTCAATCGATTGCCACGAGTTCGATCGATTGAAACGGCTTCGATCGATTGAGGACAAGTGGCACACTTTCAATCGATTGCCACGGGATCAATCGATTGAAGTGGGATGCAATCATTGCATTTATGTCGATAGGGTTTTGATCGATTGAAGTAGTTTCAATCGATTGAGACGCCATCACTTCAATCGATTGAGACAGGTTCAATCGATTGAACACAAAATTACAAGTATAGTAAAGGTACTCATACAGAATCTCATTGTATTAAAACATACTGAAATACAAGGTAGTACAGAAAAAAAAAAAAAAAAAGAAGGGGGGGGGAGGGGTGGGCAGGGGAAAAAAACAAAAAACCATCACAGTCCACTTTAAATATATTCCAGCAAATAACTTCTTTTCGGGGGGAAAAGGACATCAAGAAGAATTAAAAGAAGGAGATTATGGAAATTGATGCATTCCTTTATTTTACAATTTTCCCTAAAATCGAAACTAAGCACAACCTTTTTCTAAGAATCAAATAAGAATGCAAGGATGCGGGTGATATCAGATAACAGAGACTGAAAATTCTAAAAATTAGGGTATGAACACATTGCCTGATAAACAATTCGTAGGTTGTTCAAATTTCAGAAATCATATTCTCATTTCACAACTCTAGTTATTCCCAATTTTTTAAGTATAATATTCTTTCATAGAGCCATTTTATTCCTATTTGTAGCTATGCCAGATCATATGCTTTTCAAAATGTGAATATTGTTGCACTTGGTGTCGAAGTATCTAGTTGTGTCAGTGTATGATTCTTACGATTGTCCATGCTTCCAAGACATTACGATGTCAACCAAGGGTAAAAACGATTCGGTTCAGTTTGCCGATGGCTAATGAGGGTCATCGGAGACTCTTGGCCTTCAGCCCATTTTTTTTTCTTCTCTTCTTCTTCTCTTTTTCTTTTTTCTTCTTCTCTCACTTCCCTTCTCTTTTGCCGAACTCTCTCTTTTCCTTTTCCTCTCTCTCTCTCTCTCTCTCTCTCTCTCTCTCTCTCTCTCTCAATTTAATCAAGAATAATAAAGAAGATTTTTTTTTTTTTTGTATAAAACTTTCAACCTCAGATTTGAGTTGATAAAAAAGTATCAAACGGATAAAATATATATATATATATAAATGCAGACAATTGTGACTGTCCGGCGGAGCGGCAAGGTCGCCACCAGCGGCAAAGCGGAAGACTAGTCAATGGAATTGAAATAGCCCTAAATATAGGTCAAGGGTAACTTACAGAAACACCAAAAGTGTAAGAGTGCTTACCGAAAGAGAAATTATGTCTTCCTCAAGAGCTACCTCCTATTCGTGTCATAAAACATTGTATTAATCTAGTACCTAATTCTTCTATTCCCAACAACTCTGCGTATAGAATGACAGATAACGAGAAGGGTGATAGGAGCCGGCTATCATCAAAATCGGATCTACCCAAAAGAAGAATGGATAACCGCATTTAAAATTCACAACGGTCTCTTTGAATGGCTAATGCGCCTAGCACTTTCATGATGATTATGACTCAAACTTTACAACCGCTTTTGGGAGTACCTGTGCTTTGATGACATATGGGTACATCGTCGAATCTTGGAAGAACATTTGGTTCATCTTCAATATGTTTTTGATATTTTGAAAAAGCAGTAGTTTTACGGAAACTTGAAGAATAGTAGCTTTACTACAAATAAAGTGGTATTTTTGTGTTATGAAGTGTTTTCTCTTGGGGTCTAGGTTGATGAAGATAAAATCAAGCGATAATAGAGTAGCCTACACCTTCTAGTATGCAAGAAGTGGAAGTTCCCATGGTCTTGCTTCTTTTTATCGGCAGTTTATTCAGAATTGCAACACTTTAGCAGCACCTCTCACGGATTGTCTTAAAATATAGACCATTGAATGAATAATGGTGGCCCAAGGGAGTTTCCAACAATTGAAGAAGGTATTGACCGAAGCACTTATATTTTCCATGCCTAATTGGATAAGATGTTTGAATTAGATTGTGATGCATCGGGAGTGGAGAGAGAGAGAGAGAGAGAGAGAGAGAGAGAGAGAGAGAGATTGTATTTCACTGGAATAATTATTTTACAATACTTCAACCCTTTATATATGGGAAACCTAGAGATAAGATCAAATCTCCTATGATTACAATCATATCAATTTAAATCAAATAAATTTGAAGATCTCTAGAATATTCTGGGATTTCTCTCTGAAATATCTTCTGGATTTATCCATATTTTTACTTCCATATTTTCCAACACTCCCCCTCAAGTTGGCACACGGATACTTGTTGAAGTGTCCAACTTGCACACGAATATGGAAGACAATCTTATACCGAAATATCCTCTCTAAAATAGTAAAACTCCACCTTGTAGACTGTTGTAGCGGCCCCTCTTAGGCAGTCTCTCGCCCACGTGCTGCTCCTCTTAGGTGATCTCGTCATACAAGCATCCAAAGCTCCAAGATCACGTGGAGAAAGGTGAGATGTGCCCACGGAATAATCCATCGTGTGACACATAAAAAAAAGGTAGTTGTCTTGTCTTCAACACTCCCCCTCAAGTTTAAGGGGGGCTGTGTGTTCAAACACACCAATCCGTGCGGTGTAGCGGGTCCCTCTTCGGGTGGTCTCATCGCCCGTGTGATATAGCGGGTTCCATGGCCAGCGGATCCTCCTCCTCTGCGTCCAGTCACCCGGTCCTGTTTCCTTATATTCTCTCCCTCAACTGAAGGTGGAAGTGAACACAAAAACCGAAATTTGGAAGACATAAGAAACAAAACCCCATTAAAGCCCAAAGCCAAACACGGCATAAAAAATATCTGAAATTTTGAAAATTTTGGGGCTAATTTGTAAATTTTGAAAAAGTAAATAAAAAAATAAAAGTTCTTTTTTCTTTTTCTTTTCTTCTTCTCTTTTTATTTTTTCTTCTCTCTCACTTCCCTTCTCTTCTCTTCTTTTTCCGGAAAAAAAACACTTCCCTTCTCTTCTGCCAAACTCTCTCTCTCTCTCTCTCTCTCTCTCTCTCTCTCTCTCTCTCTCTCTCTCTCTCTCATCAAGAATAAATAAAATAAAATACAAAAAAGGAAAAAAAAAATTTGTGTATAAAACTTTCAACTTTAGATTTGGGTTGATAAAAAAGAATCAAACGGATAAAATAAAAAAATAAAACCCGAACAATTGTTACTGTCCGGCGGAACGGCAACGTCACCGCCCGCCGACAAAGCGGAAGACTGGTCAATGGAGTCCAAATAGCCCTAAATATAGAAGGGTAACTTGCAGAAACACCAAAAGTGTAAGAGTGCTTATCGAAAGAGAAATTATGTCTTCCTCAAGAGCTACCTACTATTCGTGACATAAAACATTGTATTAATCTAGTACCCGGTTCTTCTTTTCCCAACAACTCTGCGTATAGAATAGCTGCTAACAAGGGGGAGTGTTACAATGGCAAGTGGAAGAACTTCTAGATAGACGATACATTCTGGCTAGCCTTAGTCCTAGTGTCGTTCCCGCTCATTTAAAGGATGGATTCTTGCAAGCCTTAGTTCTAGAGTTGTTCCCGCTCTTTTAACTCCAAAGAAGGATGGATTCTTGCAAGTCTTAGTTCTAGCGTTGTTCCGCTCTTTTAACTACAAAGAAGAATGGATCTTGGAGGACAAGATCACAATCAAATATAGGTGTCCGATTCCTAATTGGATGATATATTGGATTGTTTATCGGGAGCTAAGGTATTTCAAAATTGACTATAGGAGTCGGCTATCATCAAAATCAGATGTACCCAAAAGAAGAATGGATAACCACTTTTAAAATTCACAACTGTCTCTTTGAATGGCTAGTCAAGGATTTTGGGTTGACTAATGTGCCTAGCACTTTCATGAGGATTACGACTCAAACTTTACAACCGCTTTTGGGAGTACGTGTGCTTTGATGACATATTGGTACATAGTCGAATCTTGGAAGAACATTTGGATCATCTTCAATATGTTTTTGATATTTTGAAAAAGCAATAGTTTTATGGAAACTTGAAGAATAGTATCTTTACTACGAATAAAGTGGTATTTTTGTGTTATGAAGTGTTTTTTCTTGGGATCCAGGTTGATGAAGATAAAATCAAGCGATAATAGAGTGGCCTACACCTTCTAGTATGCAAGAAGTGGAAGTTCCCATGGTCTTGCTTCTTTTTATCAGCAGTTTATTCGGAATTTCAACACTATAGCAGCCCCTCTCACGGATTGTCTTAAAATATAGACCTTTGAACGGACAATGGTGGCCCATGGGAGTTTCCAACAATTGAAGAAGGTATTGACCGAAGCACTTATTTTTTCCAAGCCTAATTGGATAAGATGTTTGAATTAGATTGTGATGCATCAGGAGTGGGAATTGATGGAGTACTTAGCCAAGAAGGAAAGCAATTGCCTTCTTTAAGAAGAAGTTAAAGGTTCAAAGCTCAACTATTCAACCTATATTATTGCGCAATCTATCAAGCATTGGAGTTACTACTTGGTTTATCAAGAGTTCATTCTCAACACGATCATGAAAATCTCAAGTACCTAATTACTCAACAACACCTCAACACGCGCCATGCCAAGAGGGTAAGTTGCTTGCAACAATTTGATTTCTCTTTGAAGCATAAGCTTGAAGTCCTTAATAAAGTGGAAGTGGCCGATTGGTTGAGTCGACGAGCCAATCTTTTGGCAAAGATGAGATCTATGGTGATTTGGTTTGATGATTTCAAGGATTACAACCATGAAGACATTTAATTTGCAAACATTATGCATTCTTTACAAAACGGGACATTTCATGCTTAAAAGATGGTTTCCTTTTCAAGGGTTTAAGGTTGTGTGTGCCCCGATGTTCTTAAAGGGAACATATCTTAAATAACCAACATAATTTGGGCCATTTTTGGCAAGGATAAGACCCTAGAAGTGCTCCAATAAGAATAATTTTGGACAGAAATGACCAAATATGTTTCAAGACATGTGTCAAAGGGTGCCATGTGTGTCAAAAAGGAAAGGGGGCAACAACTAATGCAGGTCTATATTTGCTCTATGGGTGCCGTATAAGCCTCGGATGTGTGTTGTATGGATTTTGTGCTTGGTCTACTGCCTACACAACGGAAAAGTGACCCAATCATGGTGGTAGTTGATCATTTTCCAAAAATATGTCGCGTTTCATTCCTTGTTGGAAGACCATGGATGCTTCGAATATTGCCAATCTCTTCTTTAAGGAAGTTTACAAATTGCATGGTATACCTAGCTCTGTTGTATCCAATAGATAAGCTAAGTTTCTTGCTCAACAAGGATCAAAATATCCTTCTGTTTCCATTGAAACGACCGAAACGTTTCCATTTCCTAGGTTATGGAAACGAAACAGCCATGGAATCTCGAAATTCCATGGATTCCATCGAACGACTTTGTTTCTTTTGTTTCCATCGAAACATAATTGTTTCCATCGAAACAAAGCTATGATTCCGCATCGTTTCTTTTGCTTCCAACGAAACATACTTGTTTCCATCGAGATAATCATGTGGTTGTGTACTTGTCATATGAACAACCATTTTATTTTAGAGATGGCTTATTAGCTTACTATGTACTTATATGTATCTTTTGCATTCTATGAAGTGTTTTGTGGATTCTATGAAGTGTTTGACAGTAGATTGGCGACTTAATCCTCATGTATTTTCAATTTGAACTACACATTTTTAATGCAGCTCTACATATATAGACCTCTCAAATGTTCAATTAATCAATTATTAGCTTTATACACGCATATAGTTAAGTTTGAAGTTATGTTTCCCCATTTTTCTCAATGTTTCCAATTTTTTCCACTGTTTCCACATGTTTCCGAAATGTTTCCGAACGATTCCGTTTCTGGGTAGACCGAAACAATAGACCGAAACGAAATTTTGATCCTTGTTGCTCAATTTAGAGAATTTTGAGGAAGTTGGGAACGGGGTTGAATTTAGCACTTCTCTTCATCCACAAATCGATGGACTAACCGAGGTGGTGAATGGAACTTGCAACAATCTTTTGAGGTGCCTGGTGGGTGAAAATCCTAGAAATTGGGAGAACATTCTTCCGTTGACTAATCTTGGCTACAGTTTTCCTCGTAACCGGAGCATTAACAATTTAATACCTCTCCTTTTGAAGCGGTTTGTGGTTCTACACCTTCTAGTGTTATGATTTGGCTCCTGCACTGCTTTCCAAGAAATTAAGCCACAAGGCTATGGATATGGCTGAACTTATGAAGCAAGTTCATACACAACTTGTTAGTAATATGCCCAAAAAACCAATTGTTGGAAGAAGTGTTTTAGGAATATTACATTGCTTAACAATTTTTTAAAGGGCAAGTTTATTTGTTGATCATGTTAATTAGTATTGCTAACATTTACATGATAAGTCTATATAATTAAAGTTGAGAAGATATATTCTTACAGAGTTATGAAAGTAGACTACTTCAAGGTAACTCTATCCTAAAATGTTCTTAGTCATAAAATTATTAATTGGGCATTATTGCATTAACACTTCGGTTAGTATAACACATGTCATGTTTATTTTATTTGATTAAATACGAGTAGTCTGGGCATTAGTATGGGTACATTAGAACATACAGTATGGGTACATCAGTATGGGCATCAGTATGATTAAATATGAGTAGTCCTGTATGGGGACATTAGAACATACATGAAAGTGTTTGTTAGAGAACAAACACACTAACTGTGACCAATTATAAAGAACATCCCAATGAAGTTGTACTTCTCTATCGATGGGTTGTTCTTGGTTACAGTGGTCCAAATGATCCTAAGACCTTAGGCATCATGGTTGTCATATGCGGGGGTTATTTTACTTCAACAGTGCGTTGTGTTTATGTTTTAAACAAAGGCATATTTATGTATTGTTGGTATAATGAGTCACGCATGGAGACGTGAATGTACATTAAGGAATCTATCACTCTCAAGTAAAGAGAGAGAATGTCCTATGTGGTCTTCTATTATATAACTCATTAAAGTTCCTTGGCCAAGGCAGAGAGAGAATTAGAAAAGAGTTTTCAGCTAGATAGGAAAATATATAATTAAATCGAAGTTTTTTACTATTTCCATACCCAAATAATTTAATTGGGATATTGTATGATAGAATGATTGAATTGATAACGGAAAGGTTCACTCTCCTTTCAAACTATCAGGGGTGTGTCATAATATGTTGCTAGGTGTCACTCACAACTAGTGGAAGCCCAAAAAGAAATAATGATATCTCTTATTTATTAAAGGGTCAATTAGGAGTTCTAATTCAAGTAATTAGAAAGGGTTCTAATTGTAATACTTGAAAGCAATTATTCTCACTACCAGATTAATAATGAACCTGAGGGGTCACACAAAAGGGTGGTGTGTAATTAGAAGAATAATGGGGCTTACTTACTATTAAGTGTTAATAGTGGAAGTCGTATAATTATATAATAATTCTTTATATAATTCGCAAATAAGTCTTTTAATCAAACAAGGTTTCCTACTGCGATTAGGAAATGGCTTGTGTTTTAATCCTAATTATAAATAAGGGTCATGGGAATTATTTTTTGCTAGCACAAAAATTTTTCTCTCTCCTCTAGCCCCATCCTCTATGCGCCAACTTTCTCAAATTGTTGAAGATTGTTCGTGTATTCTTCTAGCTAGGCATTCACCCGTGTTAATACACTTAGAGATCGAACGCTTGGGCAATTCGGATGAGCCTTATACTAATGAACCAAAATAATCGAAAGTTTTGTAAAGCACGCTTCAAGGGTAACAATCTGATTAACTCTCTGTGTGCTTGGATGTATTTTGCATGCATCATCGGCTTGATTGGGTGCATCATAGGTGTTTTATGGAAACCATTAAAAAAAATGTTTTCTCTTGCGCGAACCTTTAGCCTTTAGGGTTCCATACAGTTTTCTTTCACAAGCGAGGTCCAAAATTGAAGAGTCTAATGCTAAGTATAAGGCTATGGCTGATGTGCATCGGCGTGAGCTTCTTTTGAAGAAGGCGATCTTAATTGTGTGGTTTTATCCGAGGAGAGGCAACGACAAGGGTCTTACTTAAAGTTAAATGATGAGAAAGTGGGTCCTTGCAAGATTTCGGTGAAGGTTAATGAAAATGCTTACAAGGTGCAACTACCTCAACACTTAAATATTTCCAATATCTTCAGTGTGAAGCATGCAATGCCCTACTACGCCGCAGATGGAAGTACTTCCCTTGAGACTTCTACACTTAGCCCAACTTGAGCACAAGTCTTTTCTTTAGAGTGAGAGTACTTTATGGTACTTTTATACAGTAGTACTTTAAGCTTTGTTAGTAGTACTTTTTTGTTGCTTTGCTTTTAAGTCATATTTTTTGTTGATCACAACCATGTATGGTTAGTGCACCTTAGCGTGGGTATCAATAGGGGTATTTTCTGTTTGAAGTCAGTTTCGTATTTGCTTGCAAAAGAAATTATAGAATAGAGCATTGTTTGGCTCTAGTTCTGAGTTCCAATCCCAAAACCCCGAGAATTCTACTCTTGTCTATGCTACCCAGAATAGGAAATCTTGTATCTATCCTAACCCATAGAAAATATCCTATCCTATCCGTCCTATCCCACATAAAATATCCTACCCCACTATTTGCAACCAATAAACTGCAGGACAAAAGGAAGGGGATCCGAGTAAGATGTCAAAGCTAACCTCAGTACACAACTGAGAAGGGAAAAAACTTACTTACCTCAAGAAGTTCTAGGTATCTTTACCGATAGCTGAGCATTAGTTAAGAAGAACAAGAAACAAAACTCCAAAAAGAAAAAGTTGTATCTTCTGAGTGCCAACTAGTGGAAACTGAGAGAGAAATAGTTACCATTTATTGGTTCTTATAGATCTTACTAAAGTAGCACAAGCAAATAATAATCAGGCATGAATTAGAAAGAACTAACAAAAAAAGGCAGTGGATCACTATAAGTGCCAAAATACATACATACACCCACCCAACCACCCCAAACACAAAGAGAAATGTGTGTGTGCTTGTGTGTGTATATATGTTTATGTATTTAGACTTCATCTTTTGATATAAGGAATTTAAAAGAAAAAAAATCATACCTTTGGAAACAAAAGACCCGGTCCGCTAGGTGAGTTGATCATAAGCACTACAACAAACCTCTCAGATTGCCCATCACCACTTTCATCAGAATCCCTGTATTTGTATGGAATACACCTGACAAGAAACCATAGAGTTAACATATGAAATAAAGAAATAGAAGTAGTTCTGTGAGTGTGGAAAGAGTGTTGTCTAATGGAACCCCAACATTTGGGCAAAAGCATTGTTGAGTGCACAAATATTTCTAACTAACTCATATCAATAACATTGAAAATCTAGAATGGTATCTGATACGTACAAAAATGTTCAGTGAAAGCAAAGCTCCGCTCCTGCATCAAGGAGCGCCATATTGTCTAGGGACCGACCATGTCCTTTGCGCGGTTAACCCGAGCGGTACACCCAATGTCCCAAGGCCCGACCAACAGGTCAGGAACACTGCACAGGCTCGGTTCGTCACAGGCACAGCCTAGCCAAGCCAACGAGACATGATCCAGAATGTTCCAGACAGTTTCCTATAAAAGTTAGAAGACTAATGGAAAGAGTAGATCATTTCCTAATCCAATTAGGAAACTCCCACGATTTGTGCCAATCAATCCCAATCGGATTGTATTGCCTTATCAATTTACTTGCCTTGTACGAGGAGGTCTCTTAAACTATAAAAGAAACCCCTCACCCCCAGAGAAGGGGATCGCAAACTTACCTTACACGCATAGACTTCACCCAGCCGGTCTCTGGTAGCTCCATCCCCTTCGTTGGTTCACCAAAGACCCCCGGCAATTTGATATCATAGTGCAAGTGCTCCGACACACACGTGGACGTAGGTCTCTTCATTAACAGGGCCGAACCACCCACAATTTCTCTTGTCTTCTTCTTCTTATCTCTAACCCAGATTTCGGCATCATCAGCTCGGCGCCGTCTGTGGGAATAATTACAGTTTTCCATCAACAAATCTCTGGACTAATCATCATGCCACCTAAAAAGAGCAAGAAGACCGCTCAGCCAACAGGTCAGGCAGATTCACCGGTCGTGCAACCAGCGCTCCCATGACTCCAGAGTAAATCACTGCGGCTCTTGTACAACTTCTGGAGGGTCAGCGTCAGACCCAGCTGCAAATCGAAGCTTTGTTGGCCCAATAGAGCAAGCCCCCTCAAACTGAGGAACAGCTCGGGAACGATAAGCGTGGTCGGGTGCCTGTACGGACCCGACGATGCGCCCGAACTGCACCAGAAACCCCCCAAGTTGTGGGACAGCCCGGAAGCGATGAGCGTGGCCGGGATCCCATACGAACCCGGCAACGTGCCCGGGCCAACCCAAACCGCACGGGGGACGCCAGAAACATCATCAATGAGAGGTGCGTGGCCAAAGGGGAGGGGCAAGAGTGCTTGACCCGGGAATGAGCCCAGGATCGCCTAGCCAGGAGCCGAAGCGACCTTAGGCATACGATTAACCGGAGTCAAAGCCGAGCCTTATCCCTGAGGATAGCGCACTTTGAGGAAGAAGCCTCTTCCTTCGACCCGACCTACCACACTGATACCGGACGAGACACCGATCGGGACGACGTGGAAGCCCGCATCAACGATTTGGAGACACAGATCGAGAAGTTAAGCCGAAAACCAGGTCGTGATTATACCAACACAGACTGAGTCACCATTCACCGATTGGGTCACAGGATTTGCTATTCTACACAAATCTAAACAGCCTCATCTCGACTCTTATGACGGTTCGGGAAGTCCAGTCGACCATGTCCGGACCTATAAGGCTCAGATGGCACTAGCGACCAACGGCGATGAACTGCACTACCTGGCCTTTCCAAGCACTCTAAAGGGCCCAGCCGCACAGTGGTTCCACTCCCTTAAGCCCCGATCGACTGATGTCTTCAAGGAACTCAGTAGGCTTTTCATCAGCCACTTCGTGGGTATGCTTAGCCGACCGCAGCCAGACACCCAGCTACTAGCTGTCAAGCAATGAAAGGGAGAGTCCTTGAAGGATAACGTCGATCGCTTTAATCAACAAAAGCTTCAAATTCATGACCTGAACGAGATGGTCGCAATCACAGCCTTATGCTCGGGGGTCCAAAACACCAAGGTTGCCATGTCGTTCCACTGTCAACGACCGGCAACCTTGGTTGAACTCTCAGAGAGGGTCGGGAAATACATCCACACCAAGGAGTTCTTGAAGTCCAAGCGCTCAAACATTGCGGAAGATGATTTCCCAAGAGCCAAACAGAAACGGGAGGGCTCCGAGAAGAGCTCGAGAAAGAAGCAAAAGCAGGGTCAACAACGGGGTGGTCGGGAACAGACCCCGATCGCCTTCACGCCACTTTCCCGACCCATCCAAGAAGTTATGGTAGCTACCTAGGCTCAAAAGCTGCTCAAAAAACCAACCAAGCTGAAGGCCCACCCGAGAAGAGGAATCGGGATAAGTACTACCGCTACCACAAAGACCACGGCCATGATACCGAGGACTGTTTTAAACTCAAAATTGCTATTGAGAAGCTCATTGAGCAGGGTCATCTGACCGAGTTTGTCACCAAAGACAGACAGCAACGGCAAGATACCCGAGCCCTGAGCAGCAGTAACCCCTCGGCCATATCAACGTGGTCTCCGAAGGAACATCGGGCAGAGGAGACTCACAATCGGCAAGGAAGAGGCATGCCCGGGCATCCAGGCGGATGTCGTGCAAGTCCAATCAGCCAACTGCCCACTGACCGATACCCTAACCTTCTCATCTGACGTTATCCGAGATCTGCACTACCCCCATGATGATCCACTGGTGGTAACGGTCTCCATAGCCAATTACATGGTCAAGAGGGTACTCGTGGACATGGGAAGCTCCTCTGACATACTCTTTGCCTCAGCGTTTGATCAGTTCGGAATATCAAGAGACTGGCTCCGACCAGTGGCCACTCCGTTGGTGGGATTCAGCGAATCTAGCACACAACTCCTCAGGATGATCAGCTGCCAGTTCTAATGGGGACCTACCCACAACAGGCCTTCGTGCTCGCAAACTTTGTTGTGGTAGAGGTCCCATCCGCTTACAATGTCATCCTCAGGAGACCAACACTCAACAAGGCCAGAGCAGTTGTGTCAACTTACAGCCTGATTGTCAAGTTCCCGACCCCGCAGGGACAGGGAAGCTTGAGGGGAGATCAGGCCACCGCCCGGAGCTGTTATGTCATTTCCTTGCGTAAAGAGGCGATTTCCAAAGCGCTAAACGTTGAAGAGATCGACCCAAGGGACGTCAGGGACGGAGTCAGCCCAGTTGAAGAGCTCAGTCAAGAGGTATTGGACCCTCAGTTCCCCAACCGGTCCGTCAGTATCAGCACTCTCCTGAACCAGATCTCAAAGAAAAGTAGTCTAGTTCTTGAGACAGAACCAAGACGTCTTTGCTTGGAGCCACGAGGACATGCCTAGAATTGATCCCCGGGTCATGACCCACCGACTCAATGTTAACCCGAGCTTCCACCCGGTTAAGCAAAAGAGGAGGGGAATGGCCCCTGAAAGACAGGAAGCAGTACGTGAGGAGGTCAGGAAACTTCTTAAAGCAAAGTCAGTCCGTGAAGTGCAGTATCCCGACTGGTTAGCTAACGTGGTCTTAGTCAAGAAAAGTAACGGAAAGTGGCCGCTGTGTGTGGACTTTACCGACCTGAACCAGGCTTGTCCCAAGGATAGATCTCCTTATAGATTCAACGGCCGGTCACCCACTTCTCTCCTTCATGGACGCCTACTCGGGGTACAACCAGATCTGCTTGTATCTCGGCGACGAAGAAAAAACTTCCTTCATCACTGACCAAGGAACGTACTACTACAAGGTGATGCCCTTCGGCCTCAAGAACGCCGGGGCAACTTATCAGCGCTTGGTCAACCACATGTTCCGAGATTTGATCGGTAAGACAATGGAGGTGTACGTTGACGACCGGGATGAGTCCGATCATCTCCAGCACTTGGCCGGGGCATTTAGCATCCTAAAAAAGTTCCGGATGAGGTTGAACCCGGCTAAGTGCGCATTCGGAGTCTCGTCCAGGAAGTTCTTGGGACACCTAGTCAGCAGGCGGGGAATTGAGACAAACCCGGAGAAAATCCAAGCTATCATCAACATGAGGTCACCCAGATCAACCAAGGAGGTTCAGAGTCTGGCAGGGCGGGTGGCAGCATTGAATAGATTCATGTCCCGAGCGACCAACCGGCGCCTGTCGTTCTTCAAGATCCTCCGCAAAGCCTTTAAGTGGTCAGAAGAGTGTGAGAAGGCGTTTCAGGAACTCAAGAAGTATCTGACATCGCCTCCTCTACTCTCAATGCCAGTTCCAAGGAAGAATTGTTTCTTTACTTGGCAGTATCACCCTCTGCGGTAAGCTCGGCACTAATCAGAGAGGAACACGGGATATAGTACCCAGTATACTACACAAGTCGGGCACTCCAAGGCGCAGAAAGTCGGCATTCCCGCATAGAGAAGCTCGCCTTTGCACTCATCACCTCAGCTCGGAGGCTCCGTCGGTACTTCCAAGGCCATGTCATAGTTGTCCTCAAAGATCAGCCTTTGAGCAGGATTCTGTGCTAGCCTGAAACATCCAGGACACTTATGAAGTAGGCGTTGGAGTTAGAAGAGTTCGAAGTAGTTTACAGACCTCGAACAGCAATCAAGGGGCAGGCAATAGCAAATTTTCTTGTAGAGTTCACCTATCCGGAAGATCCAATCGAGGAATTCAATCCGTCTGAGTTACCGCACGAGCTACAACCTGACATCCCGACCTAGATACTTTATGTGGACAGATCCTCCAACAAGTAGGGCAGCGGGACAAGAATCATCCTAACCACACCCGACGGGATCCAGCTTGAGTATGCCCTAAGGTTCGGGTTTCAGGCTTCCAACAATGAAGCCGAGTATGAAGCCTTGTTGGTCGGGCTGCAGTTGCTGCCTCAGTGGGTACACAGCAAGTTCAAGTGTATAGTGACTCCCAGCTAGTTGTCAATCAAGTTCGACAGCAGTATGAAACCCGGGAAGATAATATGGTGGCCTACCTAACCCTTCTCAGGGGGGTTACCAGCAAACTCAAAGGGTTCTCTATCACACAGATTCCGAGGAAAGAAAACACACGGACCAACCGGTTAGCACTCCTAGCATCATCTTCTGAGTCGAACCTTCCCGAAATAAGGGTAGAATACCTACCCGAACCCAGTGTGTCTAACTCGGAAGGTATGGAGGTCGACCCGGTCAATTTAGGGCCTAGCTGGATGGATCCTATCATAATGTTCCTCACGACCAGGAGTCTACCGACCGGGAAGGACGAAGCCTGACAGGTCAAATACCGAGCGACCAGGTATCACTTCGCCGACGGTGTACTTTACAAGAGGGGATTTTCCATCCCCTACCTCCGATGCATCCACTCTACCCAGGTCCAGGAAATCTTGTATGAAATCCATGAAGGAGTGTGTAGAAGCCACATTAGAGGCCGGGCACTCTCCCGCAGGGCCCTGTTGCAAGGTTACTACTGGCCAACAATGGCCCGAGACTCTCAGGAGTATGTCAAGCGGTGTGACAAGTGCCAGAGACATGCGAGCGTGATCAACCGCCCGGCAGAGCCACAAACTCCAATCCTTAGCCCCTGGACATTTGCTCAGTGGGGCATCAACATAGTCGGGCCACTCCCCATAGCAAACAATCAGGTCAAGTTTGCCGTCATCGCAGTGGACTACTTTACCAGTGGGCAGAAGCCGAGCCCCTAGCAACAATGACCGAGAAGAAGATGGAAAATTTCGTTTAGAAGAACATCCTCAGCAGGTTCGGCGTGCCCCGGGTACTAATCAGTGACAGTGGTAGACAGTTTGACACGCCGACTTTAGGCAGTTCTGCTCGGGCTACGGGATATCAAATCACAACTCTTCTCCCGAGCATCCTCAAACTAATGGACAAGTCGAGGTAACAAATCGAACGATTCTACAGTCCATTAAAACCAGGCTTGAAAAAGCCAAAGGACTCTGGGCAGAGGAGCTACCGACCCTTCTGTGGGCCTACCGTACTACTCCCCGAGCCGCAACGAGAGAGACCCCATTCACACTCACATATGGCTTCGAGGCAGTGGTCCCCACAGAACTGGGACTACCAACAAACCGGGTGACAAACAAATAGCGAGCAAGGCAACAAGGAAACCCTCAGAGGGGAGTTCGACCTGATAGAAGAAAAAAGGGATCGAGCATACCTAAAAGTGGCAGCCTATAAGCAGAGAGTCTCACAGTACTTCAACAGTAAAGTAAAGCACCGCAATTTCCAGTGGAAGACCTCGTCCTCAAGGCAATAAATCAGTCCACCAAAATCCCGAGCCACGGGAACCTAGGACCAAACTGGGAAAGGCCTTATAGGGTTACCCCGGGTCAACCGACCGGGAACATACTGGTTGCAGACGCTAGAAGGACAGGACCTGTCACACCCGTGGAACGTGGAGCATTTACGGAAGTATTTTCAATAAAATAAGGATCAGTATTGGTTAGGGACTTTTATATTTTCTTTAAACAAGTTGTAGCTCTTCCCGAGCAATCATGGCAGTTTTTCAAAATTGAATACAGAAATTTTTGTTGCTAACAGTGTTCCCTACCAGTATTTCACAACAAAAAACCTCGGGTTACACCTGAGGCACGACAGAAGACCTCGGGACCACGCCCGAGACACCAAAAGACCTCGGGACCACACCCGAGGGACCACACCCAAGGCATCAAAAAGACCTCGAAATCACACCCGAGGCACTAATTCCACTTAGGTCCGCAACCTACAATAGGGGGAAACCCCCCTAGGTAGCCTACAATAGAGGAATCAAAAGACCCTGGGACCACACCCGAGGCACCAAAAGACTTTGGGATCACGCCCGAGGCATCAAAACGACCTCGGAATCACATCCGAGGCACTAATTCCACTTAGACCCGCAACCTACAATGGGGGGAAACCCCTAGGTCCAAAATAGAGGAATCAAAAGACCCTGGAACGCATACGTTCTATGTCGATTTCCTACCGTAATTATTCCCACAACACCTGCCTTAGCTAAAGCTTGGGGGGCAAGAGGGGTTCAAAGGTATAGTGAACTACATGAAACCATACATAGCATTCACAGGCCTTGGAATTAACTAAGTATAAACCCTTAGACATCCAAGCACCCACAATGTTCAGAGTGCATGTCGGGTTGTTACAAGGAACTTGGTTAATCCCGAGCACTTACGATGCCCCAACCGGGTTCTACAAACCTGGAAAATTCCAAGTACAATAGCTCAGAAAATTCCACTCGGAAAATTCCAAGGTTTTACAAACCCCCTAAAGACCGAGTGTTCCCTACCAGTCACAGTTCTAAACCTTTTGCTAAGGTAGGGTTGTAATAAAGCTAGACAACTGGTCGGGCACGGGCAAACACAAACAGGCAAAAAAAAACATAAGTACAAACATTCACAGTATGCCAAAAAACGACCCAAGGGGCCTTTTCATTACTAGTTGGGAAAAACGTACACTGCTTGGGGGGCAATTATAGTTGCCTCCCCATAAATAAAAAAATTAAAAAAAAAAAGAGAAGGGAAAATTCAAATATACAGGGCAGGCAACAGTCCGGGAACGACTGGGCGAAGTGGTCCAGAAGTGGTCGGGTAGGTCCCTTACTGAGGATCATCTACGATGACTACCTCATCCTCGGCATTCCCAACCTCCCCGACAGGTGCCTCTCCTCCAGCAGCAACCTCCTCAGTAGCGGAGGGCTCCATATCCTAGAAGTCAGAGTCGACCCCCGAGTAAGCAGTAAGATCCCACTCAGGATGGTCCACGACCACCCTCCTCTTCAGGTGTGCATAACCCTAAGAGAAACCGGCATCGAACCCTTCATCCGCCGCCTCCCCGGTCCCCGCAGCCTCGTACCGAGTGGCTGCAGCATCCTCCAAGGCCACCTTCTAGGCCTCAGCAGACGCCAGGCTCGCCAAGGCAGCCTCGAGCTCCGCCTGAGCTGCTCCCAGGCTCAAGGCGAGCCCCTTCACCTTCTCCATCTCCACGGCCAGGGCGGATTCCCTGGCCTCCCGCGCCGCACTCTCCTTCAAAAGGGCGGCCTCAGAAGCAACAGCCCTGTCGGCCAAACTGGGCAGAGAGGACCTGACCCCGGCAGCTAGACAGTAGGCCTGGACAAAGAAACAGAAGTTAGTTAATCGCCAAAGAGGAGATGAAGGAACGGTGGAAAGGGAAAGGGCACAGCATTTACCAAATTGGAGAGGCTATAAAGCCACCCGACCAGCTCGCGAGGGGCATTCCCTCATACCTCTCGAGCTGGCCCGGAAGGAGGGAGGCCTGTATCCTCCTCTGAGTCTCCTCCTCGGACTCAACCTGCGGCACCCCGAGCGGTATGTTCCCCGGGGGGTTCACGGTGGTTGACACCACCTCCACCCTCAGGGCCGACGTACTGGTCAGTGCCTCTTTTGTCCCTCGGATAAGCCGTCGGAGTTGTGGACTGGCGGCCGCGTTGGGGCTCTTCTGACCCGCCCGGGCTGCTACCGCGGCCTCCATCTCCGGTAGGGTGTCAGTATTCCTCTCGGGGGCCATCTCTACAGAATCAGAAAAGCAAATGGGTCAGTAAGCTGTCAGATACGGACAAGGAGAAAGTGAAAAAGATTCGAGACACAAGAACTTTCTAGGAATGATAGGAGGAAAGATGGGTGCTTCGAAGGGCTTATCAGGCTCGTAGCTAACCTTCCGGGCTCCCGTCCAGGTTAACAGGTCAGATACGTTGGTAAGAACCTGAGCCAATGCCCTAATCCGGTCCAGACACTCGTCAGGTATGCTCGGTGGGTTGGTGGACCCTACTGCAAAATAGAACAGAGAACGATTAGCTCTACAACACAACAAAACAAGAAGGAAAACAGACTCGAGACTGGAGCTTACTCCTCAACTTTCTAGCCCAGGATGTTCTCAATTCAATTCCCGGAGCATCATCACAAAGCCCAGGGGTGGACAGTTGAAGAATTTTTTCTTCCATCCCTTGTTGTTGCTCTGGCACTTATCTATTATCTTCCTCCCTTGCCGGACGCCCAGAGAGAAGAAGCCAACCTCCCCGTGCAATAAGAATGGTCGGTGGGTCCATAGAAACTCTTGGAGGATAAGCTCCTACCCGAGGACTTGGGGCCAGAGGTAAATGGCCCCCATCAAGAATCTCCAGCCGTTCGGGGCGAGCTGCCCGGGAGCAATGCCGAGATAGAACAGCACATCCCGGGCAAGCAGGTGGAGAGAAAGGCAAAGGCCTGCAATGGAGGCATCCTCGTAGAGGGCGACAAAACCCGACTGGTGCAGATGAGCCCCGCCGGTAGGTATTGCCAATGAACAGTGACCGGGAATATCGTACTTATCCCTAAGTCGACTTAGGTCAGAGGCAAGCAGACTGCTGGGAATCCACTCGCAAGAAAAGGCAACGTCAAGGCTGTCTGAGACAGATGCCTCACCGCCCGACCTCGGCACCTCAGAAGCTACCTGGAGCCCCCCGATTGTACCACTCTACCAGGGCAAGAGAGCCCCCCGACCTAACGAAAAAGTGAAATCTAAGGAAATAAAAGTCCCACTCCCTCACAAAGTCTACTGGACTCCTACCCTCCAGAGTTACTCGAAAATGGCAAAATAGAGGAAGAAAGAAATGAAAAGAATGAATAAAGACAGAAGACCGAGCAAAAGAAGACTTACAGGAAACGAAGGAAGAGCTCGGGATGCAAAGGACCACTCGGTATTTTCTCTCTTTGGACAGCAGAAGGAATGAGGAATTGCCCAAGTGTTCCTTATATAGGCAGCATGAGCGGCCACCCAGATCCGACGGTCCAGGGAGTTTCCCGTCTAGCAATTGACACCTGGCGCCTCAGGCTGCCCAAGCGACGCTTCGAAAAACGTGTGCATTAATTGCGCGACTTGACAAGCCGGTTCGACTGTGACGGTCTGGTTACCTTTGTGCCGGTCTAGTTGGATCCTAATCAAAACAACCACTTCTGGACACGTGAAAGGTACCAACCCCGAGCTCCCAAGGTATCCGATCGGTCCGAGCCCTGATTTACCAAGACAACCGGTCTCGTCCAGAGCAATTTCCCAAGCTTCATCCCGAACGGTTATCGATGCCATACAGATTTTCATCCCTCATCTGATGAAGCATCACATTAGCCTTGGAAATGGGGAGCAGGTGATACGTACAAAAATGTTTAGTGAGAGCAAAGCCCCCTCCTGCATCAAGAAGCGCCAGATTGTCTAGGGACCGACCATGTCCTTTGCGCGGTTAACCCGAGTGGTACGCCCAGTGTTACAAGGCCTGACCAATAGGTCGGAACGCTGCACGGGCTCGGTTCGTCATGGACACAGCCCAGCCAAGCCCACGAGATATGATCCAGAATGTTTCAGACAGTTTCCTATACAAGTTAGAAGACTAATAGAAAGAGTAGATCGTTTCCTAATTCAATTAGGAAACTCCCCGATTTGTGCCAATCAATCCAATCGGATTGTATTGCCTTATCAATTTACTTGCCTTGTACGAGGAAGTTTCTTAAACTATAAAAGAAACCCCTCACTCCCAGAGAAGGGGATCGCAAACTTATCTTACACGCATATACTTCACACGGCCGGTCTCTAGTAGCTCCATCCCCTTTGTTGGTTCACCAAAGACCCCCGGCAATTTGAATCATAGTGCAAGTGCTCCGACACACACATGGACGTAGGTCTCTTCATTAACACGGCCGAACCACATAATTTCTCTTGTCTTCTTCTTCTTATCTCTAACCCAGATTTCAGCATCATCAGTATCTAACCTAGGCAAAGCTCACCAAGAAAACTCCTCTAGAAGTACAATAGAAGATCCTATGTAGCACGACACTTCAATTTAGGTGACGTCTCCGTGTTGTGTCCGCATTGGCCACTGACACGTGAAGGACACGCGTCACCACATGTCAAATACATTGAAAAGGAGTTAAATATTTTTAACATTGAACACACGCCAGGCACATGTTAGACAAGCAGCAGACACAGGATGACACGAGTGAACACGACATGGTGGCCTCTCAATGGAAATGTTTTGACAGTCTTGAATTAAAAGTCTTAATATAATAAGATGGGGAAAAATTAATTTGTTTATTTGAGAATTATGGAAACAGGAATGGACACAACATTATATATTGTATATTCACCTAACAAATATAAATTGTTATACGTTGTATCCTAGTCATATTTGTATCCTACATTTTGAAGGTTTCCGCATCCCCAAGTTCCTATGGTGTCGTATCCGTGTTGCGTATCCGTACTCGTCCAACCCAGAGAAGATCAGCCTCATGAAGAGTATAGTACTCTTTATACAGTTTTCGTACCCTTGCCTGGTGCCTCAAACCAAAAATATACAAAAGGCTTAAGTAGCAAGGACAACCCTATAGGGGGTTGCCTTTTCATTGTCTGACATCATATATGCCATGACACATGTCGGGTATGCCAAAATCTATACACGTCCCCTTTTTTAAGTTGTTTTCACTAATACGTAGTCACCCAGGCTGAGGCACACTACTGGATGATCTGTTTAGAATACCAAAGAGCAAAGAAGTGGTAAGCTACTAAACCAAAAATTCACATTTTTTTTTCCTTTTTTGACAGTTTGTTGGGCTTCAAAGCTTTTGAGTTTTTAAAGCCTAAATTCCAACACTTCCAATTCATTTTGGTTGGGCTTCTTGAAGCTAGAGTAATTTGGTTAGGCGGTTAGAAAAAACATAGTCCACTACTTATTCAAATTAGTCACAATTCACCATTTAATGTATGTTTGGAATGAAAACTTTGGAATACATACTCACCAATTGCAGTTATATTAACTTTACATAATCAACTTATATTGAAGATGCGTTCTAATACAATTTCTACTTACTCACAAAAGCAAGTCTTGCTTCTGCTGCTAAGTAGGAGATGGTGTATTGCACTCTAGGACATGAGTTGGGGGTTGACGGTTCCTCATGCTACTCAACCTCTATAACAAATAACTCCAACTCCATAATGTTTCTATTCAAATCTCTACCCATTCTTGGTTTTTTCTCTCCATAGATGCATATAAAATATATCAATGTTATATATATGTACTACGAAAAGAAAAGCACTTCCGTACTAAATGGAGTATTACTTATCAAAACAAAAGGCAATCCACCATTCAGGCCATGTAGTCTACAAACTTTGCACAGTTTATGGTAATAGTGGGAATCCTACAAATAGAGCACTTTTTAGATGGCCTCTTCCTATAATCCTTAGTGAACACCTTATAATATAGTTACCCACTAATTAACCTGATAAGGTAGTCAATCTTCCAACTAGAATACACCGAAAATAAACAAGGAGAATGAACTAATTGAAGTCATAATGTTGGAAAGATGTTGAGGGGTTATAGATGACCTTAAATTCTTTAATGACACATTCCTCAACACTCTATGTGGATTGAGAGAAGTGGAGAGAAGAGAAGAAAAACTCATTAAGAGAAAAGAAGAGAAGAGAAAACTGAGTATTCTCCACCATGTTTGGATAGGAAATAGAGAAGAGACGAGACACATAACTTTCTCTCGTTTGGTTAGCTTTCACAAGAAAAAAGAAAGTATTTAGAACCAATTTACTCTTTTATCCTCCATTAGGGATACATGTTGGAATAAACAAGAATATATACGGACATATTGGTCTTTTAGACAGTTTTTTATTCTGATTCTCTTCCTTTTCCTCGGTCAGAGTCGGAGAGAAACAAAAGTGGGCTCTTTTCTCTCCACTTTCTCCCCGTTTTCTCTCCATTTCTCTTCTCTTCTCTCCCAACGCATGTTACCAATCGAGATAAATGGAGAGAAAAAAGTCCCCTTTCTCTTCTTTCCATTTCTCTCAATCCAAACGAAGTATAAGTAACCCAGATATGTCAAGCCTCTAAATAACAACAAATATGCAGTTGTGTTAAGGGTAGGCAAATGTTGCAACACGACATTTACACCACTTTATCTTTTTCTTATGCTTTGTAGCAGATATCCAAGCCTCTTTTAAAACTTGGCTAATCTTAAGTTCTGTAGACGAGTGGGAAATGAATGTGAATGTTGGAAGGCAATGGAATTCAGATTGCGACTCAGGTGAAGTAGGGACAATCTAGAGAGTGATGAGAGTGGGGCAAGGACTAATGATACTCTGACACTGAAAAATCACTAGCTATATGATCCAATGAACTCCAACTTCCAACATTATAGGCAAACATTCCTACTTATAGAAGGTTTAGCTTGGTCATCAAGAAATGGGACCACCATAGAATGTAGGAGAATGATGCCCAAAACGGTTAAATGGTTATAAAAAAAAATGTGAAAAGATATGGTAAGGATCATTGAGTATTCCGCCTCTCTAGGAGGGCCAAGGAGGTATACATCCAATAAGCGTGCAGCGTACCATGACCAGCCTCGGCGAACTATCTTTCTTTAGCCACCAAACTAAATATCACTGAGAATCTCATAAGAAGTTGTCAAGGTAAGGCCACAAATGGTGTTACCATGACTACCCATCGCTAGACTATGCCCCCAAGTCCAGTGTCCAAAAAAGGAAGAGGTAGACCATTTTGCAGTGTTTCCAAAGATATGGAAAAGAAAGGTAAGCCTCACCCTAGAGCATAGTTCAGCGAATGTGACCTTGGGCAAGGTAAACTTTAGCGGCTCCTCGAGGTAGACCAAGTCTAGGTTTGGCATGAGGATATCTTAGAGTTGAACTTGTTTTAAAAGGCCCATGCCCTTGGGATCATGGTTCAAAGTCACAGTCGCGAACACAGTCTCGGAGGCATCCAAAACAACTAAGTTGCGGCGTTGCGACTCGATATCGAGCGATACGCAAAGATGCACCAGATTTAAGGTTCAAAAAATAATGAAAATTTATAAAATACTAAGAATAACAAAATAGGCAAATAAATAATTATAGTACAAAACTTCACAATTATAACATTACATAAATCTCCAATACACATGTTGTGTGCCAGATAACATTGCAAACCATAATTGAATAATAATTGCCATCAAAATTAATTATGTTTTTTTCAAATGTTTAAGAAAATGTTGCCTTAGCTCCTAGGAAGCACGGACTCTTCTAAAAGGTCGACGTGTCCGCACCTGCATTGGTGTGGATTCTTCTTGGATACGACAGAGTGTTTCTTTTAGTCCATTTAAGAATATTGGAAGTTGGATTACATGTCAAAAGGCTAATATGGCTTATTTATACTTTTTATTTGTCTTAATTGCATAAAAAATAAAGATAATATACAGTTTATGCCATGATATAAAGTATATTTTTTAATAATTTATAAAAGTACCCCTGCACTCGCACCATTGCTTTATGGAAAATTGACGAATCCTCCACACCCGCGTCCCCCCGTGCATATCCCCCATATATGTATATATATAAAGGCTTTGTTCAATTTATGCATCTTCTTTTTTCATTTAAATATGTTTTGTCACAGTTCTCTAAAACCTCACAGAACAAAACTATGATATTTCTAATACAGAACATTTAACTTGAAAATATGTATAAATAGACCAACATAAATTTGCAACCCCGAGCTCCCGTATGGAATCTTAGTTGGTGAATTCAGCACCGCTGGTTACAAATTCCTGGGTCCGCCCTGCTGTCACATAATTATGGAAATAAAAAAATAAAAAAATAAAAAATAAATAAAACCTACTCCATCAAATGTCATCATTAACCAAAATAGGTACCCAAATCCAAATTCACTGGTTAACCTTAAAATGGCCAAGGACATCAACAATGGCAAGCACAGCAATCCACATACAAAGTTACATAAAACTACTACTCACCCCCACCCGGCCATTTATCAAAACTTTAAAAAAATAATATAAAAAAAAAACATAATGTACATATAATAGTGTACCAACTATCTCCATAATATATACTATCTATCTTATATTGGGCAACGGCGTAAGCAGGAAGGCAAATTTATTATACTTTTTAATTATATTACTTTTTTGGGGATTAATTGGTTGGTGATACACTGCTACTGTAGAGCATTATTCAGGTTCTCCAGACTAAATGGTTCAAACATTGTGACTTATTGGTGCTCAGATTGGTTTTCAGAAATGAAGGAAGTTGATGATATATGGGGCTCAGTTTTGATTTACTATTAAAGTAGGGATGTGTAATTCCGTTGTTTTTCTTTTTCCTTATGCGCAATAAAACATTGCGGTCATAATTTTTGTCGAATGGATTTGGTTGGTCAAATTGACTAAATGTTTTGTTTATTTATTCTATTGCCCTCAAAACTGGTTTGTTTTGACACAATCCATCTCTGTTATTTACAGCCCCTTACTGAAGTCTTATTAGAATTTACAACTCCTTTGTACTTTTATTCTTTTAATGCTCACCTTTTCCTTTCGTGGGGTTGAGGTTCTGTTTGGGATCTTTTGCCCACTCCTTTTCCATTTTTTTTTGGCTCTTGAAAGACCATTGATCACAACGTTGGCCCTATTATTATATAAGTAATTGTTGTCTCCTATATTGATCTAATAGAGCGAGTAAGGATATGGTTTTGTATGCTATGAATTTGTGAACATTGGACTAAGGAATATAGATGTGAATGGAGACTCTATTTTCCTCTTCAACTCCGTAATGTTGTACTTTTAGAAAATATGCAAAAAGAGAATAGCTTTGTGTAAAAAGAGTGCAATTTGCTCACCCTCCTCTCTCATTGGCTAATATAGTGGGGTCAAGTACTTTACTCCATTAATTAATTCTCATTTAGTACTGGGCTCCACTGCATTAGACAATGAGAGAGGAGGGTGAGCAAAGGGTGAGCAATTTTGGGGTGAGCAAAAATGTATTCGTGTAAAAAAATATAATAATTCACTAAGTTTCTTTATGTGTTTTGCCTTCAATGAAAAATTGTAAATTTTGTGTTTCTTTCCGTGCATGTGTGTGTTCACGTGTCCAAGTTTTTTTTTTTTTTTGGTGAGTATGGTTTTCTAAAGACTAAAACGGATAAATTTTATTGCCAAGTACCCTGACAGTGGACAATTTAACCATCTACGGGTCATGTAATCATGTTTATCACTTATTTTAAGCCTTTATTCATTTGTTCCAAACCTTAGGAATTTTGTATTGCTCATTTAAATATGTTTTGAACACACAGCTAGATACAAAGTTGGAAATAACTGTACGTATATCATATCCAATTTTCAACATTAGTCTCAATATTTTGTCAATAAATTTATGTGTTTGCACGTAATAATCGTATTTTAGTGTAAAAAATAGGTTAGGTTACTGAGAGAAAAAATGTGGTGGTTGTCGTTCGAGACGAGTGGATTGTAAGGCATATGATAAAGCAAAATACGTTGTTAAAGGAAAGGAAAAATGACATGCTCGAGTCATAGATTGCAAAAAGAACATGTAAATGGCAATATATTAATTTGTAACTCCTAAATTATTTTTATTTGTCAACTTCTGACCCTCAATTTATACTTTTTTTAGGATTGGTGGAAAAACTGTATCATAGAAATGGCAAGATGCAGCAAAAAACTTAGACTTAATAGATGCACGTCCCAACAAGGTAAATTCTACGTAAGATAGGGCACATGAGTCTAATTTTTCTTCTTGAAGATTTTCATGTGAAGGTAACTAATATAATTATTGTTAATTTTCAGATATTTTTGCATTCACCGCACATGCCAAAATACATTGAGATTGATACATAAACGTTCTCCAAATTGATGAAGAAAATTCACAATTTGCCAAGAGTGATTAGATCTTCGAGGGAATGTTAATGTAATAATGTCTAGGGGTATGTAATGTTTTGGTGTAGTAACCCCTAAAGCGGAAAAATGTATGTAATATATTTGGTATGATGAAAAAAAGTTTTGCACAATTTATGGTTTTTTTTTTCCTTGCACCGTGGCCTCGGGCACGGGCAAGTACTAGTAAATATATATAGTAAAAATATTGGTGATTGTGAAGGAAGGAAAATTGATTACCCGGCGACAAGGCGACATCCCTTGTCATAGCGCTGCTGGTTGCGACCCGTGCGGGCTACCAAATCACACATACTAATTACAAAACCTAAATGAATAGCTATAGACAAAAGATTCGGTCATCCGCCATTGAAACCACAGTGACAACAACGAGTGATTCTCCGACAAAATGCTCATTCAAAGAAGGGTAAGGGTGGTGGTGGTGGTGGTGGTGGTGGTGGTTTGTGAACGATTCAGCCATCGTTGTGTTGTGGAGGATAGTATTCGTCGTTCTGACTGACACATGAACGCGGGCGGAGAAGCAAAAAGGAAGGAGTCGCAGAGAGATTCGATTTGGATTTTTGTGAGAAGGTGTTCTGTTTTGTTCAGGGAGAGAGAACCAACCCCATAGAGGCTTCGATCGGAGAGAGAGAAAAGAGAAAGAGAGAGAGAGAGAGAGAGAGAGAAGCTGTAGAAAAGAAACGGATCTGGGCGTGGGCGGGGGTGTTGGAATGCGCTCAAAGTCACGTGGGCTGGCTAAGGGTCAAAATGTGGGGCCTCCGGGGAAGAAGTCAAGCCTCAGAGACGGTTACTGGTTCTAAAAGCAATACACTCAAATTACAAATTGCACTTTTCACCCCCTAAATTTTGGGTGGTTTGGTAATTTAAATTCTAAAGTTTTAAATGTTGTTATTTTGGTCTCTAAAATTTGGAATGAATCGCAATTTAGTCCCTCTAATCCTTTTTGCAACAAAACTTTTACTTTGAATGACGAAATTATACGTCACTAAAAAGTCAATTGGACTTATTTGTCGCAATTGTTAAATTTCCAGTCTAAGGTATCAAAACACCCAAATTTCAAGGAAGTGCAATTTACCCAATTTACATTTAGTTGCTTTTAGGGGTGTATTTTTTATTTTTACTTTTTAGCTCAAGGACAAATTCATTTTTCGGGGTGGATGTTAGAACGAAATTACTTCCACTGGTTTGAAATTTTTTTACTATAGCAACATCATTTTTTTGAGGGAAAATTAGATAGGGATCCCTAGTTAAGAAATTTAGTAATTTAAGTACAACAAGTTATTTTTACTTTAGTTTAGGTCCCTCATTAGAGTAATTAGGTAATTAAGGTCCCTTAATTCCATTTTATTTCCAGCTAATGCCAACTATACCCCTGAACAACTTTTTAAGCCCTAGCGTGAGATAAGGAGAGAGAGAGAGAGCAGTAGCGCCAGCTCCGGCAAGGGCAGGGGCTGAGGAACCGTCGTCAACGGCATCCACGACCACCTACCTTTCTCACCGGAGGCCGATGAGGCAATTGATTCTTTCAAAGCTCGAACTCGTAATCAAGTAGCAGATCCTTGTTGAATTACGAAAAAATTGGTCGGATCTGACCGTCCTAAAATGCGTCCTCGATCGCAACCGACGATGTATCTATACTGCTACATGCAAAAGAGAAATCATCATCATCATCATCATCATCATCATCATCATTGTCGTCGTCGTCTTCATCTTTGTAAAGACCCGATCCAAATCAACCGTAAACAAAGAATGGAATTATGAAGAAAAGAAATAGAAGAATGAAATCAGAGGAAAATAAGAAGAAAAGGTAAAAGTAAACAAATGCAATTTACTGGTTGCAAGCCACAGCTCAAAGCAAAACATTATAACTCATCCATAGCATTTCCTAAACTGAACTACCCCTTATATAAGGAAAGAGAGGCTGAAAGTGAGTCCCAAAATAGGCGGAAAAAAGGAAAAGAAATGGGAAAAATATAGAAATAAAGGAGGGAAAATAAAGAGTAAAAGGGGCTGCACATTGTTGTTTACAATCCATCCCCCATGCAAGCAAGCTTGACCTCAAACTTGAAATCTGGTTCACTTCCTTCTTCTTCTTCTTCTTCTTCTTCTTCTTCTTCTTCCTTTTGGAATATGGTAGTATTTGAAGTAGCTATAGGATGGGAATTTCAGTTTGGGTGCTCGGTTGTGAGGTCCAGGGTTGTGAGGTGCGAGAGAGTTCATATGTGTTGGGAATGAACTATTGGGATCGAATGGGAGCTGAGTTGAAGGTAGGGTAGGTTGCAAATTGTGAAAATTTAGTGGCTCAAAGTAATTGGAGATGGAGAAAGGGGGTATATGCCGAGGTTTATGGGTGATTTGATTTGCTTTTGGTAAAATTTCAAAAGGAATGAATGGAATTGACATTCGAGGAGGTTGTGGTGTTGGTGAATGTAAAATTAAGGGTGCTGATAATTGAGTTCTTGGGTAGTCTGTGGATAGGTTTTTGGGTACAGAGGTGCAGATGATGATAGTAGATGGTTCGGGTGGTTTGGATTTGCTAGGAAAAGCCATATTGGATGCTGAAGATATGTAAAATTGTGCCACGGCCTGTTGAATCTCCATTGCCAGAATCTTCTGCAGATTGGTTTGTATCCTCTTCTCTAGGTCACGCTTCAAATGATCCATTCGTGAATCTATCTTGACTTCAAAAACCCCTTGGATCCTTGATTGAAGAGATTGAATTTGTGATTCAAATTGGGTTTTCATTGATTGAAGCTTATTTGTAGCACCTGTATTTTTCCTATCTGTATTTCTCGAATTTTTGTATTTCTCCTTATAATACTCCCAGTTATATATATATAATATTATCTTTCCAAGTTTCCTTATGATTCTGATTGTTTATATGTTTGGTTTTTGATTGATGCATGTTTGGATTTATGTTTGTAACCCTTGGGGAGACTTTACTGAAAAAGGAACCCCGAGCGTCGAGGATCTGGAGCGCTCGAGCCCCGAGCGCTTGAGCCATGTGAGTGCTCGAGCCAAAAAAAAAGGGTAAAAAGACTATTTTTCCCTTGGGACTCCAAAGTCTATAAATACCAGGCCAAACCTCAGCATTTGCACGTTTGTTATTACATAAAATAGAGAGCATTCCTTTAATAGAGTTTTTGAGTGATCACCTCTATACATCCATACACACACAATTCATCACCTATATCACATCCTCCACACATATACACACTTAATTGCTGAGAATCAATATGGAGAACTGAAGTTCATTTCTAGAAATTCATCATCCTTGTGATCAAGTGGAAGCAAGTACTATTTTGAGCTCAACAACTCAAGGATCAAGTTCTTTCTCAACAAATTTCTATATTTTCATCATCTAAGTACTTATGAGTATAATTTATCACTTAGAAACCTCTAGGATTAGTTATTTGAAGTTTTTATGGACATGCATGTGATCCATGAGTAGTTGTAGTTCTTTTATATGGAGTGAAACCATGATCAAGTACTTTTATAATGAATTAGTAGTAATATGATCATCCAAACATGTCTTAAGCTTATACCAGTATCAATTCATACTTTAATACTCATAAGATCAGTTTATTCAATGTTTTTGTTAACATGCAAGAGGATCTAATTCATTTTCGAACATGCATGTGAGCTTTAACTAGAATACGTTTACTGCTTAACCCCGAGCGCTCTCACCCAATGGGAGCGCTCAAGCTCCCTAAGCGCTCGAGCCTGCCAGTTCTGTTATGTTTCTAGCTTTGTTATGCTTTACGAGATTGTTGTTATATATATATATATATGTTGGCTCCGTCTTTAGACTCTGCATGTTCACTTAGACACACACGCACTTAAAGTATTTACTGAGCTGCTAATTACATATGCGTTGACTTGAGCATTAGTCTTGAACTTGAATGACTACGCTTTCTGCGATACGCTGACTCTGATAATGGGAATAATGTACGCGTAATAAGATCGAAACTTATTAATAACTCTATGACTGGTTCGTTGTGCTACACATAGTAAACTTTTATACTTGGGTCAGTTTTCTTGACGTCGTTCTAAGTGTTTGATTGCACGTCCTTCGAATGTCCGCCATGTCATGGAGTTTTTTTTGGTTGTTGATGCCAATATCCAGTGTCAGAGTTGAGGTTATTGTATGAATGAGGTTGTAGTGTCCATTAGCACAGAGGGAGATGATTGATGGATGTAGAAATGGGGTCGATAAATGAAGGTATTGAGATGATTAACGTTTATCGGCTATAAAGTGAGTTGTCGACTATGAAGTGAGTTGTCGGCTGTAAAGTGAGTTATCGATTGTAGAGTGAGTTGTCGGCTATAAAGTGAGCTATCGGTTGAAGAGTGAGTTATCGACTATAAAGTGAGCTATTGGTTGAAGAGTGAGTTGTCAGCTATAAAGTGAGTTAACAGTTCTAAAGTGGGTTATCAGCTGCAAGGTGAGTTGTGATATGTCTTAAGTCACATAGTTAGAAGGAAGAGTTATTGTGTTGAAAGGCGTGAGTTGAGTTAGTTGTCGAGTTTTAGTTGGTCCTTCACCCTTGGGTTATAGTAAGGGTATTGAGTCTGTAGCATAATAAATGTTTGAATCAGTTGTTGTTTAATAGTCATTGTAAGCTGAGTAATGAATACTGAATCTAAGCAATTTCATGGCTATTGCTAATGGTGCTTTGTTAGAATTTATGCTCACTCAGCTTGTATTCAAGCTGACAGTATTTTAGGCCATTGGACCTTCCAGGTTTAGCAGGTGAGACTCAGCTTGAGGAGGGCTATGGTGGGGAATGTTCGGGAGAAGACTACTATGGAGATCGCTATGGGTTTGCGAGTTGAAGATGGAGCTTTTAACTTTCTATTTATCTTATCTTTTATACTGTAATAACTAGTTTGCTGTTGGATTTCGTGACACTAGGCGTCACAAGACTACTTCTCTTATTATGTTCCTTTTGGTTTTATTCAGGGTCAGTAATATAATGTTGACGTAAGACTTGGTATTGTTTAATATTAGTATGCTGTGTTTGAATTAGATACATTCCCAATCTCATTATGCTTCTTGTTAATATCTTCTGTCAAGGACAATCTGGAGCATCCCCAACCAGTCGCGTGTCCACGGGTCCAAAGGCAGGAAATTTATTTTTCCCTACTTTGCTACTCCGCGGCGTGACAGATTTTTTGTGGTATCAGAGCCCTAGGTTAGATGAGCTCGATGATTGTCCTACACTTCTTAAACATAAGATACCTCATGCTAGTATAGACTATGAGATAGTCTTATTTATAGGCTGCATGTAGTTCTAGATATGACCACGCTATACAAGCCTTCGATTACTAGTATACTATTCTGACCTCTATGTTGGAGATTGATTTATTTATCGATATTTTCAGTTCGTAGTTATTTCTTATTTGTGAGGCATCCTCTTAAGCATTTTATTATGTGAACCACCTATTGAAAGATTTTGGTACCAACCAGAAGTGCTCATACTAACGCACTGGTATTCAGGTCATAATGGCCCCAGACACTAGAGGAGCAAGGAACCAAAATAGAGCAGGACCATCGAATCCTATTCCTCCAGAGATTGATCCAACTGGATTTTTGGAAGCTCTAGTAGGAAGAATTGAAGGAGCTAATGCTACAATAGGGAATATGGAGAACTGAGGAAACAACAACGGGAATAACCACTATTGTGCACATCACAGATAGACTAGAGACAAGTTACTAGAATGTTTTCGTGCTCTAAGGCCTGAGAAATTTGATGGATTAATGGAACCATGGAAGGCCGAACAGTGGTTGAGGGAAATGGACCTTATTTTTAGAGCTATAGACTGTAACGAAGTAGAAAAATGTCGATTAGCAACCTTTCAGTTAGCCCATGCAGCAGCTAATTGGTGGGAAGTAGAAGAAGTTGCTATGGGGGAAGAAGCATATAGGGGACTTACTTGGGCCGCATTCAAGGTAAAGTTCTTGACCAAGTACTTTCCGCTAGAGAGAGGAACTCAAAGAAGGAGTTCATGGAGATGACCCAGGGTAACAGGATGGTGCATGAATACACTACTCAATTTGAGCGTATGTCACTCTTTGCGCATCACATGGTTGATACCCCAGCAAAGAAGAACGAGCAATACCATCATGGATTGTCTTTTCCACTTCAAGAGGCCACAACAATGTATATCCACCAGTTGTTTGAGTCACTAGTTGGATTGGTTGTTCAAATGGAGAACATACATAGGAAGAGGCAAGCAAGTTTTGCTCACAGATTTCCACCAAGATTCAACCCAGAGCCAAGGAACCAGACACCATATTAAGGAAATAAGTGAACATAGACTGGAGAGAGGAAACCCCATATGCTCATCAGAGACCACAACAAACTCGAGCGGTAGCACCATGACCCCCACTACTTTCGAACAGAGCACTGGCCCTAACAGAAGGAACCGTAGCACCTCTAGCTGCCCCGGGTAGAAATCTGGGAGACTATTTCAACTGTGGCATACTCGATCATTATGCTAAAGACTGCCATGCTCCTAAAGCTCTTTTTCAGAGGGAGGTCGTCTGTTATAATTGTGGTGAAAAAAGTCCACCTAAGTCGAGACTATAAGGCACCACACCAAGAATACTATGGACCCATAACCTAAGGACAGAATGCCTATACCCATCTAAATGCAATTATTCCAGAGGCAGTAGGAGTTGATGCAGAGGCCCAGAATATAGAAGGTACGCTTATGCTCTTCAATAATAAATGTAAAAGCCTTATTTGATAATGGTGCATCGAATTCCTTTATTACTAGTAGAACTGTTGTCACACCCCAACCTGCTCCGACGGATTAGGACACATGTAACAAGACTAAACGCACCCAAAATACAATGGTAAGTAATAAACCATGTTAGTTATTAAGAAAAAACCATGATTTAAACTAGCGAAAAAGACCTTACTGTGACAAAATAGCCCCAAGGGCAAAATGGTCATTTAGAAAAGTATATCAAATTCTATACCAAAAGATAGGTCTTTGAGTCTTGGTTCTAATGCAAAAACTGGCGTGCGAATCCGAATTTTCTCGAAAGAGTCATGCACGTTTCCGTAAAAGGCGACGTGCTGTGAAAACCTAGGCAGATCGATCTGCCATTTATACCCGGATTGATCCGTACTTGATATTTCTCGCAGAATATCCCTCGAAAGGGCCGGATCGATCCGTCCTTTAACCCGGATTGATCCGGGTTCTGCAGAACATCTCCCAACTACTAAAAACTCTATTTTTCAAGCCCCAAAACATATCCGAACCTCAATCAACTTCAAGGAGCATTAGAAAAACATTTCAACCTCATTACCAACCACACTTTAAACACTTCTAATCACAAACTCAAGGTTGCCAAACATTCAAACATAAACAAAACCTTGTTATAGTAACAATTGGTCCTTGGCAAACTATTAAACCTCAAACATTGCCAAGCTTGCTCAAACATATAAAATTTGCTATGAAGCAACTCATAAGCCTAACAGCCAACTTGATTATAATCAAACATCTTTCAAAGTGTTTACGACATTAGCTCAAACTTGCTAGAAAGGACTCAACTTAACCTTACACATTCATACTTCAACTTATAACATCAAAATTTCATAAGTTTTCCCAAGCTAGCTCCAAAACCACCAAATTACAAGTTAAAGACTACAAGCTTCATGGTTACAACAAAAGTATCAACATTGTCATCATAAGAGCTATAATTTACAACATATCGCAAGTTCAAGAGAGATAATATACAAGAGCCCCAAATCTCCCCCATCTCTCCCATCACCAAGTTAAGACTTCAAGCCTTAAGTCAAGGACTTCAAGCCATTAGTTACACTGTAATATAGGTTAAAAACATAACTACAAGTTCCAAAACCTTTTCCCCCTCTTCCCGAGCACATCACTTCCTCTCCGGATATTATTCCGTACCTGCGGTGGTTGTTATTTACCACAACAGAAATAGAAAAAGGTTTTCTTAAGCATTATACTTAGTGAGAATTCTAAACATAACTGAATGTTTAACATGTGCAATGAAACAATGAACATACAAATCATATTTGTAATCCTCGAGTCACCAGTTCAATGATTCATTCAGACCTGAAAACCCCCCTTGGTCCTGTGGTCACTTCTATTCCTTGGTCTTCCGTATTTCTCAGATTCTTCCTCTTCACCACTCTTATTACTCCCAACAATGAATCATTTTCCCAATGCTCATTGAATACCACATAGACATATAAGCACATAAACATGGAGGCACATATAACTACACAAAAATTGACATGCAATTCACATTTTAACATCTCCATGCATTCTAACCATGAATAATCTAAAATAACAAGAACATTCTATTGACTAATAAGCATAAATTATCATCTCTCACATCATTGATGCCTTGAACATAATTAAACACAATCATTTTTAGGCTAGAAAACTCACCTCCTCAAATTATACGCAATCATGCTCCTAAAATCCCGATTCAAGCTAGAACCAAGCCAATTCTTGTTCTAGAGTAATCATACATAGTTTTGGTACAATAAATATCGTCTATCAAGAACGGTTGCCAGAAAACGTTACCAAAAATGAAAACAATTTACGTGCATGTGATCCTCTTACCTCCACGAGTCCAAAAGTGGTCTCGGATCGTAAATCCGGCGAACGGCGGCGACGGAACGGTTGAAAACGACGTCGGTGACGGTTTCTCCATTTCTCTCTCCGAGCTCTCTTCTCTTTTGTTTTAATTTTCAGCATATGAGACTCATCTCATGTAATGACACACACATGCAACATGTGTGGAGGTGGCAAAGCCTCAATTATAGCCAATTTCCATTTACACCCCCGGAATTTCTTACGTTCCTATTATAAAATCCCCCAAACATTTCATTAACTACCCAATTATCTAATGAGTGTTTGTCTAAGTTTCGTATGGGTCCCAACGTGGGTCCCAAATATTTTGTGAAATTGCTATCGCACCTACTGATTATGAACCTTTTTCAGTTATACCCTTATTTGGGTATCCAAACTAATACTCATTGCTAACACATGTATTATCATATACTATGAAAGCATTTAAACAAATATTCATGTAATCACATAATTGTATTTAATCACGTAAAATGCAAATATTTTTATTTAGACCCTTCACTGGGTCCCACTTCCAAACTTGTCCCTCCTCACTGGGGACTTTTCAAACTAGTGTCCTTTTCTGAACACTTTTTACGGGCGAGTCCTAGCCTCCCCTTAATCCATTTTATACACTAATTATATTAATTAATGCATATAAAAATAATAATTAACCCCTTTCCCGGGTATGGCTATTACAACTGTGCAAGACTTGGGTTTAGTACCTCAGAACCTTTCCATAGCTTTGAATGTTGTATTCCCTTTGGGAGTATTTGTCAGGTTGGGTAAAGTATGCAAGGTTTGCCCCATTAACCTAGAGGACATAGACCTATTAGCAGACTTAGTAGTATTGTCGATGAGAGAGTTCGACATCATCTTAGGAATCGACTGGTTGACTAAGTACCATGCCACTTGAACTATGTTAGCAAGTCGATTACCTTCTCGCTACCCATAAGCCAACCTTTTCGCTTCTAGTATAATTCATGAGATCACCTTCGAAGATATTGAAGTCAACAATAATGTTACGTTCAACGAAGGACCAGTGCGCATCTTAGATCATAGGATCAAGAAGCTTAGGAACAATGAGATTCCGTTAGTCAAAATCCAGCGGAAGCATCATGATGAAGAAGAAGCTTCGTGGGAGCTAGAGTCAGAGATGCTTGACAAGTTTCTATTTTTATTTTAGACCTTGTATGTTTTTGATTTTGAGGATAAAATCCTTAATGAGTGGTGAATGATGTAATACCTTGTATTTTCAATAATTATTTATGCAGAAAGATTCTATATACTTCCCTTGACCAAACTTGACATTTCACTTTCAATCGATCGAAATAATTTTGAAAGATCGAACATTTTAAAGTTCAAGCGATCGAACCTTATTCAATCGATCAAAACCCTACCGACATAAAGTTAATACGTGGTCCCCACATCGATCGATCAAAACTTTTTCAATCAATCAACCTTGACCGATCTGTTCTCGAGTGATCGAACTACATTCGATCGATCGAACATGTAATGATCAGAAATTCCAGGTATTACGCAAAAACAGCTACCTGCACCCCCATCCCTTCTATATAAACCTTGTGCTCGTGCGTGTGTGTGAGGTTTGCTGAACCTTATGAGCTTGAGAGAGTGTGTGTTTCTGTTTGGTATATATATACACATATACATATATTATACACACACATTTATATATATTCTGTTTGAGATAGAGAGAAGCAGAGGAGAAGAAGAAGAGGAGGAGATAGAGATAGAGAGAAAGATGAGAGAGAGAGAGATCAGAGAGAGAGAGGAAGAACCGCCATTAAAGCTCGAGAGCCCACGTTTTCCAAACTTGCCCTTACGACATTCGATGAGTCTTTACTCACTTGGTCTCATTTATATAATGTTTTTACAAGTTTTTGGTATGTTTAGACGTATTTAACACATCCCTAAGATGTTTATATATTGCTATTCGTATATATTGCTATTTACGAATCTGCTAGAGAAGACGACTCTCGAGCGATTGAATTGAGTTCAATCGATCGAAGGTTCAATCGATCGAACAGACTTCAATCGCTCGAACATTTCTTTTCCTCAATCAATCGAAATGGTTTCAATCGATCGAACTTTGCAGAACATGGTTTAGTTCTTTTAGTTATTATATAAGAGGTTCGGATGTTCGGTTCTCGATTCGGACTTCTATTATACGATTATGGGTTAATCCGGGGGACCAAAGTGTAAATATCAAATGTACATGTCCATAAAATAACTTAGGATTTAGAGCATAAGCACTCATAATAGTCATGAGGTATTAATTATCTTATAAGTCAGTATAAAGATAATTACCCCAAGTCGGTCCCGTTTAATACACAAAATGTACCAGCATGGTGAGTTGAAACTATACCGTTTCCCGCAATCAAGACAAACCTACTACAACACCATGCTGCAGTCCTACCGATGGTGTGTCCAATCCATCTAAGACTGTAAACCAAAATCTTACATTCTACAAGATCCGATGGTCTGATCTTCCCTGTGCAAGCCGAACTCTACACACCAAACCACCTACTATGTAGAGTGAAAGACACACTTGCATAATATTAAATAAACAATATAATACAAATATTGCCCACACAGATTCTCATAAAAAAATGGATTAACTGATTTTATTAAATTAATAATAAATCAACTACATAAAGCATGGCTTTTAGCATATATCCCTAACAGTTATGTTTTTAATACTCACCAGCTTCTTGAAGCTGACGGCGTTGATGCGCCCTGGACATTCGTGTTCAGGCTTTTCAAGTCATGATATTGCTGGACCATACGACTACGCAAATTGAGAAATACTGCTAGAAAGAGAATTTACTTTTATATGTTTTAAGTTATAAATTGGTTTGTAATAAGAATGACTGTAATAGACGATAGATATTGTTTTGTTTTAAGGCAGCTTGTGCCTTAGTAGACCCCGTACTGTAATATGTAATAAGTTAGAAAAATATTTGTAAGCTTTGATTGCTCTACTCTGATTATGGTTTTATGTTGTTCGACGTTTGGGACGGAATCGATCCTTCAAACTGTCGTGACCTACGGGTCCATAAAGGAAATTAAACGCTTTCCATATTTATGCTACGTCGGGGCATGACACACCCCCATTGAAGAAGATCGCATTCTGAACCTATAAAATAGCATATTACATTCACCCATACACATACACATGTTCGGTTTTGCTGGTAGTACAGCCCACACTGTTAGCTCACCAGTCCCCGCCGGTAATCTGTTAGTAAAAGCGCACCGATGCGCCCGTGGACGTAGGTCACCTTATTAACAGGGCCGAACCATATCCAAACTCTACTGTGCCCATCTCTCTCATACAATTACTCTTACCCAGATTTTGGCATCATCACTTTTTACCCCTGCGGCTAACTCCTATCCTGGAATTAATGAATTAAGGAAGGTCATCCATAAGTGTACCCTTACTGATTTATTAACCTTATGGAAGACATTGCCAGTGATGCTGATATTAAGGAAGCTCTCCTAAGTATCCACAGCAATAAAGCTCTAGGCCCTAATGGCTATAATGCTTATTTTTTTTAAGAAAACCCGGATAACCACCGATCCTTTAGTTACTAAAGCTATCAAAGAATTTTTTTACTTTGGGCCAACTGTTAACTGAGTCAAATGCTACCCTTATCACCCTTATCCCCAATATCCCCAACCCCTCTAAGATGAGCGATTTTAGGCCTATCTCGTGTTGCAACACTATCTACAAATGCATCTCAAAAATTATCTGAGAGGCTTCAAAATGTTTTACATATTCTTGTTGACAATGCCCAATCTGCTTTCGTTAAAGGTAAAAAAATCAGTGACAATGTTCTTCTTGCCCAGGATCTAATGCGGGACTATCATAAGCCCTTTGGCCATCCTAGAGCTGCAGCAAAGGTTGGCCTTATGAAAGATTATAATAGTATAAGTTGGGAGTTTTTACTTGATCTCCTTGAAGTTCTAGGTTTTCCTTCCAAGATGCAAGGGTGGATTCGAGTCTGCATTACTAGTCCTATGTACTCTATTAACTTTAATGGGGAATCTTTAGGGTACTTTGAGGGTGCTAAAGGGCTTAGGCAAGGTGATCCTATCACACCTTACCTTTTTGTTCTTGTCATGGATATACTTAGCCAATTGATTCAACATAACATCCAAACAACCACTCACTTTAAATATCATTAGAGATGTGATAAACTCAAAATTTCCCACCTTTGTTTTGTCGATGATCTTCTGTTATTTTTCAATGGTGAAGTGCACTCTGAATCAGTTATGAAAATTTCTTTAGGTCAATTTTATGACTTCACTAGCTTGCAGGCTAATGCTAACAAGAGCTGTTTGTTTACTACAGGAATGGAGGAAAGCACTTCCAATGCTATCTGTCTAAATCTCCCATTTACCCTTGGTTCCCTACGTATGAAGTACCTTGGTATTCCGTTGATCACCACTAGATTAAAGAAGGGGACTGCGATAATCTCATCCAGAAAATCACCTCAAGAATCACTTCTTGGACCTCTAAATTCCTCTCATATGCTGGCGGCAGGCTTTAGCTTATCCAATCAGTTCTTGTTACAAAACTATTGGGCTGCCATGTTTATACTTCCTAAGAGTGCCCTTAAGCATATAGATAGCTTAATGTGTAGATTCCTATGGACCAGAGAGACTGAAAAGGCTCATGGTGCTAAAGTTGCTTGGGATTTAGTTTGTAGACCTAAGAAGGAAGGGGGGCTTGGTCAAAAAAACATTACTCAATTGAATTCAATTTTAAATCTTAAACATATCTGGGCCATTTTTACTTCTAAAAACAAGTCCCTCTGGGTGGACTGGATACACACTTACATATTGAAAAGTAAAAGTTTTTGGGAAGTCAAGGCCCCACCCCCAATGCTCCTTAAACTTAGTTTGATGGCTAGAACAATGCTTAAACATATAATTGGCAATGGGTGTGGTACTTTCCTCTGGTATATGATAATTAGCATCCTATGGGTCCTATTTTGAACAGAGTTAGAATGCGTGTCCAATACGATGCTGCCTTACCATAAAATGCCACAATTTCTAATGTTATTGATGGAAGCGAATGAAATTGGCCCCTTACAAACACTATTGAATTAATGGAAATTAGAGGCCAATTACATTCTTTACCTCTCCCTTCTGCTCTTAGTGATATGGTTCAATGGTTACCCTCCCCTAATATTATGTTCTCTTTTTCCAACACTTGGGATCATGTTAGAACACATTATCCCAAAGTCCCCTAGCATGACCTCATATGGTTCCCGGGTAATATCCCTCGCTATAGTTTTATCGTGTGGTTGGCTATTCTTCATAGATTATCCACACATGACAGAATCTATACATACACACCAGGACCACTTGCTTGTATTCTTTGTCACAAAAATTTGGAATCCCATGACCACTTATTCTTTAATTGCTTATATACTTCTTAAGTGTGGCAGGAAGTTCTTAATAGGTTGGAAATCTCTTATTCTGCCCCTTCATGGGATGTTCTTTTGAACTGGGTAGTGAACAAGTGGAAAGGGAAGACTCTACGACATATTGTTCCTACAATGTGCCTTGGTCTGGTTATTTATAGCATTTGGAAATAAAGGAATGCTCGAAGTTTCAAATTTGAAGTGAAGCCAAAGGAAAGAATTTTACAAGAGATTTGCCTACAGATATCCTTATAGATTCAAGCTAAATGGAAGAATGATCCCCATCTTCCTCAATACATCGAAAGATGGGCCATTACTCCATAGTGGGGATTTTTTTTTGGTACTCTTCTTTGCCATTGTTGGATCTTGCTTAATTTTTTGTTGACTTGCTTGATGCATAGGTTTGTTAGGATGGGTCATTCTCTGGGTTTTGGCTTTTGATAATTTCCCATCCTATGTTGCATTATCTGGATGCCTTGTTCTTGCACTTATTGTATATCCTAGGGTATGCCCCTTGTACTTCTGTATAGTGCCATTTGGCCTTTTCTTTTATATTAAACTTTTTCAAAAAAAAAAATGTATTTCTGTTATAATTGAGGAATAGTGGGAGTTCTCACCTCCTGGTTTTTGTCTTGTCTACATACTGAATTTAGAGTACTGCATGATACAAGATCATGGCATATATATAATTGGGACCACGAAATAGTAAGAAAGATATGTGCTCAAAAGACTTTGAAAAGTATTTTTTGTACATTTGCTTAGTTTATAAGGAGATCTCATTTGTTTAGAGGATGTTCTTATCTTTTCAAATATTAATTTTTTGAAGAGAGACCATTCAAGGTGAGATGGACATTATTATGTCCAACGGTATTGAAATATTGTGGATTTACCACCTAATGTAAAATGATAGAAAGCATATGGAGCCATGGAAATAACTTTAACCCGATGGTTTTATTAAAAATATATGAAGCTACTTTAGTAGCTAAGGATTTTTTAAACTAAAGGATTTGTTGAATTTTAGTACCTATTCTCCTACTATGCATGTTACATCTATTAGAATTTTTATTAGCAGTTGCCATTTATGATTTACATACTCATGAAATGGATGATAAAGCTGTAGTTTTAAGAGGAGATTTAGAAAATAAAATTTATTTGGATAAGCCTGAAGGGTTTGTAGATCCAAATAAAATTAAAGTGTGTATACGTGTATACTCTTGATATGGTTCTAAACTGGCACCCAACCATTGGCATGAATTTTTTTAATCAAAATATTATTTTTAAATAGTTTTAAATCATTGAAAGTGACAAATTTATTTATCATTAACACAATGATGGAGTATGTGTTATGATATGTTTATGTTTGTGATTCATTAATTTTTGGTTATATTTATAGATTGCAAAAGAACCAAAAATATCTTGTCACTTAATTTTGATATGAAGGATGTGGGTGAAGCTATTGTGTTTTTATGGATTAAAATTACAACTACTATTGTTGGCAATTTGTTGATCAATATCATTATATTGGAAAATATTTTCAAAAGAAAATTGGTATTAGCCAGAACCGCTTTAAACGGTATACGAACTAGAAAACTCCTTCAAAGTTTTGTTTGTGGAAAGATTGGGTATTTTGCTCAGAAAAGCCGGATGCATTAGTCAATCTGTTGCACAAGTTAATGTGACTGAAGGATCATTTGTGGCTATGTTTACGAAATTATATTCCATGACAAAACCTGAAGTATGGGAATTTTTTACCGAAGGCATCAAATTGGGGCAAATAATGCCCTCACCCATCACTGTTTCAACTTAATTCCCAAACCCATCACTTTTCAATAAGTCGCGACTTCAACTAGCGAGTTCAGGCAAAACCAAATCCAGGCTTAAATCGCGAGTTCAAATCGCGACTTTAAAAGAACTCGCTACTTGAAGTAGCGACTTCATCAGAAATCGCTATTTGAAGTAGCGACTTCATCAGAAGCTAAATTCCCAGCAGTCTGTCCCATTGCAGCAGCTCCCTGCTAGAGATATCCAACATATATTGCAGAATTGAAACACCAAGCATTATGAATCCAACATAATTAATCCAATTACAATGTGTATTTGTAAAAAGTGAGAGAGAGTGGGAGAGAGATAGAGAGATATGTGTGAGAGAGTGGGAGAGATAGAGAGATAAGATAGAGAGTGCGAGAGAGTGGGAGAGATAGAGAGTTAAGATAGAGAGTGCGAGAGAGTCGGAGAGTGGGAGAGATAGAGAGATAAGATAGAGAGTGCGAGAGAGAGAGTGGGAGTGGGAGAGAGATAGAGAGTGCGAGAGAGTGAGGGGGAGAGAGATAGAGATAGAGAGAGTGAGGGGGAGAGAGATAGAGATAGAGAGAGTGAAGGGGTGAGAGATAGAGAGAGAGAGTGAGGGGGTGAGAGATAGAGAGAGTGGGTGATAGAGATAGAGTGAGAGAGAGAGAGAGTGGGTGATAGAGATTGAGTGAGAGAGAGAGAGTGGGAGAGATAGAGAGAGAGTGAGGGGGAGAGAGATAGAGAGAGATAGTGGGAGAGAGATATAGATGTATAGAATTAAAAAAATTTATATATATACAAATGTGTAACTATTTGTTTATAATACATCAAAAAACAAACAAAAGTGTAATTATTTTGTGGATCCTATGGACTATCTGTGTTTATAATGTGTCCCACACCACGGAACCCTCTTCGTTCTCTTAGGCCTACCCTCTGCCTGTGGTGGATCCTCCAAGAGTGGAACCTCCTCTGCGGCCTGTGGCTGGATGACCTGCGATACCCCTCGCCCTCTGTGGCCATGACGACCTCTACCCCTAGCGTAAACTGAACGTATCGGAGGTCGTCCCTGAGACTCGGCCTGTGTCAAAACCTCATCCTGTGTTTCTGCCATGGGGGTATCATGTCCAGTCGTCTCTCTCGCCTCCACATGCATCTCCTCCGCCCCCACCTGCGTCAAACTCTCCACCATCATCACCATCGCCTCGAACTGTGAATCTGTATGTGGTAGCGGGATCGACGATGACGACGGTGCATCTGTACATGTGTACTGTGGGATGGAGAAGTCACGGATCGGAGATATACGGAACTGAGAGCCCCCTGGAGTGTAAGGCCTATAAACGTCGTCCGTATCATCATATGCATACACAGTAGGACCCTGATCATCTGGTGTATGTAGCTCAGACTCAGAGTGTGTAGATGGGTCTGTCTGCTCCTGGGTCTGAGACTGAGGCTGAGTATGAGGATGCGTCTGAGGCTGAGGCTGAGGCTGAGGCTGAGGCTGAGGCTGAGACTGAGGCTGAGGCTGAGGCTGTGAGACGCGGGGCACGAATACTGTGGAAGATGGAATACCCCCGTCTAAACGTCGGTCCTCATGAACAGCCTGTAATGAATGCTCAGTAATAGTACGAATCTCCTCCAATGCCGCCATCACCTCTGGAGGGACGGAATGAGGGCCGCCTGCTGCTAAACTAGCCAACACCGATCGTGCAACCTCATACACACGAGTCACACCATCCTCCTGAAAAACAAATGGAAAGTTTAATTACGTATTCCACATTTTATGCCAAGTGCAGGATGAAAATTTTATATGCTGTACAATAAGTAAAACATCTCACCAGAACGCCGCGAATCGTACCGACTGGCTGGAAGCCAACAGTCGGAGGATCTCTAACTGGTCCAATCAGTCTACGTGTAATGCGGCTATACCATCGCATATATGGGTCTGAGGCAAGCATCTGAGCTGCATCTGGAATACCGACAATAACATGCTGTAGCCGATGGTCCCAGAGCTCTACATACTCCCTATGGAAGTGACTCCAGTCGGTATTCGCATGACCACGTCGATCAATGCGATGTAATGTCCTCATAGTGTCACATGGCTCTGGGACTACCTGCCTCATCCCGAACTGTCTCATCACTCTGTCGGGATGATGCCACTCAACCATGGCGTACATGATCAACGGACATCTGGCCATCCATGTGCCCTGCCCAGCTCGACAGTACGGAGGTAACGAAGCGACAAGCTCAGCACTGTACGGCTGCCAAATCATCTATGAAAAATATATAAATAATTAGCAACTCGAACAATAATGCAAATAGCGGTTTAACTCTGCACATTATTTACCTGCTCGGGCCTCATCTGATCCAACTGGTCCCGAAAGTGACGCTGGACATGAGTAGGCACATCCCGAACTGAGAATCGGGTCAACCACCTAAAGTAATGACAAAATTGTTAGCACTTAAATGAATGTACGAGTAATGAATACAAATAATGTATAAAACAATGTATGTATACCTACAACCCAATGGACCATCCTCTGGTACAGCTGCTGGTAAGGGGACTGGTCGGATATGGGTCAATCTCTCCCATACCCAAAGCTGCGATTGATAATAATTGAGTTAAGTTATGTATGATAGACTGAACAATCGTAAAAGATGCGTACTTCACAGAATTTACATAACAAATAACCTGTAAAAGTATAAGCGGGCCGGATATCTCAACAGCGGTACGATGAACTGCAACACACAACTCACGGTATAGATATGCCAATGCTGCACTGCCCCAGCTATAGCCAGCATCAAAGTGTCGTAGATGTGGTAGATATATGAGGCTGACCTTGTTCCCAGACTTGTCTGGGAACAACGACCCTCCTATCAACATCATACAATAACATCAAGCCATCTGCTGAATAGTGGCGTCGTCGGCATCCTGAGCGATCTGGGGAGTGAAATGGTCCCGTATCGTAGTCAGTCGCAGTGAAGATCCTGAGATAGTGGCTAGGGGTGGTGTGAAACCGAGCAACTCCTGACATAGCTCCTGCCACTGCTCCTTGGAGCGTGACACATCAATACCGATAACTGTGCGGCCATCGACCGGTAGGCCCAATATAATGCTGACGTCCTGCAGCGTGATCGTGGTCTTGCCGACAGGTAGGTGAAACGTGTGTGTCTCTACACGCCACCTCTCAACTAGGGCAGTGATCAGACCCCAATCATACTGTATAAAGCCGAGTCTGTATGTGCCGTAGAACCCGATCTGTCTGATGTAATCTAAAATGCGCTGATCTAGATCCGGACCTCGTCGTAAAACAGCCTCAGAGCGCCGGCAGTAAAGCTGTCTCAAGATCTGACCATCCCAAATGGCGGATGACCGATGTGCGTCCTGTAATGTCAGTACTGAGCGATCCTCAGGTCCAGGATGTACATCCATGGTAAGCAAGCTGTTCAAACATGATGGTTAGTCAACAAAATCACTACTAAATGTAATGAAGCTACAACATGCTACTAAACAAGAGTTAAAAATGTTAAATTATGTGGTGTAAAGAAACTTAAAGCAGTGACTTGTCACGTCAACTGCTGGCTGTCAGAAGCAGTGACTTGTCGCGTCAACTGCTGGGCGTCAGAGCCAGTGACTTGTCGCGTCAAATGCTGGGCGTCAGAAGCAGTGACTTGTCGCGTCAACTGCTGGGCGTCAGAGCCAGTGACTTGTCGCATCAACTGGAATGTTGTCAGAAGCAGTGACTTGTCGCGTCAACTGCTGGGCATTGCATGGTCTATATATACTGTGGGTTTGCTTCAATGTGATATCCCAAGCATTCCAACTTATCCTTTTTCTTCTTCATTGCATTGTTTTTAAGTATGGCAAGTAAGTATACACCTACGTACCACCCACATTTTTTTGAAAAAAGGATAATGAGTAATGAAGAGAAGGGTGTTCTACTAGAAGCACTCATGGATTTTGCTACTCCGGAATGGAAACATGAAGATGGTTTATTTAAATATGTTGCTTTCGAAGCTTTGCAGACTGTCTTTGCTGAGACAATCCCTAGATGTGATCTTCCAGATGATGCCATTGCGACTCAGGTTTGGAGCTGGCAGAAGGAACATGAACTCCTTCAGGAGTTGTTAACGATGAGAGGTGTTTGTTTTACTGATCAACGGTTGCTAGAAGTTCCTGACCAGACTTGGTATGAATGGTGTGCTAAGGTTAGAACCAAAACCTCTCATCGCTTCCATTTCAATGGTTATGATGATATGTATCTTATGAAAATTGTTTTCATGAATTACACGTGTAGAAAAGCTATGACAGTACTGCAACATCGTTGAGGTACTATGCACACTACCGCTATCATAGATGTTGTTATATCTTTAAACCGCTGCCGGTCACAGGCTCGACAAAAGAAAGTGGTGTGGGCCCGTCAAATGTTGCCAACTCATCTGGAAATGGAGCGAGGAACAACACTGAGGAAATTCTACGGAGGTTGAAGCGTTGACCGCACAATTGTTGTTTACTAGGATGTTTGTACTAGTTATCTAAGCCATTTGTTTACTAAGTAGTTTGTTTACAATGTTTGTACTAGTTAACTACGCAGTATGTAGTGGATATACAAGGACTTTTTACTAAATAAAGTTTTCATTTCCAATTGAACATTACATAGTCACAACAAGTAAGTACATATTACAAAGCACATCGCTCAAACACAACACTAAAAATTATACTGCATTAGATGGCCCAGCTTGACTGCGTTGTTGGGGGCATCGTCTCCTGTCATGGCCTTGTTGATGGCATAATCCACATTGATAAGTAGCTCTACCCCCCTCTCTCAAATCCATCTCATTTGTTATGCGGGTTGATCGTGGTCGGCCCTTACCTCGAAGCATAGCAGGATTGTGCACAACTGTAGGACCAGAAGGTGGGTTCCAGTAATCTTTGTGATGGATTGGGAAAAACTGGGGTGCCCAACTCTGGTTGTACGACTCAATTGTGTAACATTGATGAACGAAATTTTGGTATGAAGTTCTAAAATTAGCTAGAACTGCCAATGCGTGAGTACATGGCATTTTATATATATCCCATTTTCCACAACTGCAAGTCCTATTAGATATGTTCACAATTTGACTAGAACCCGATGATCCCCCTTTGTTGACCTGCACGTACCCGTGCCCGGAATGAAAAATCTCGAGGTTGTACCTACCAATCTTGCCTTCTGATTTCAACAATCTGCACATTGCTCTTGGGGTGAAGTTAAAACCTTCCCTGATGGCTGTCTCAGCAATTTCACGTCGCTCGCTAGAGTACTTAACAACACGAAAAAATATCATTTCAACACAAGCGGTGATAGGAAGATGCCTAGATGTCTTGAGTACACCATTAAACACCTCTGAGATGTTGGTTGTTCGCATACCGTACCGTCGTCCCCCGTCGTGGGCAATGGTCCATTTTTGGGCGGGAATTGCATCAAGATACTCCCACGCCTTTGGATCAACCTTCTTAATCTCCTCCATGAACCCATTAAATTTACGGACTTAGTGGGTACTCCCAGCATTCCACACAAGTTTCTTTAGGTATGCATTTTTAAACTTTGTGGCGAAATTACTCTGCACATGCCGGAGGCAATAGCGATGATACCCATCGGGCTCATGAAACCCTACATCATGCTCATTCACCGCAGAAAGGATGCCTCTATATCGATCGGATATTAAACAAATGCCTTCTCTGCCAGGCACAACGTAGTCCCTTAGCAATTTCAAAAACCACGTCCATGTTTCAGCTTTCTCCTCGTCAACGATGGCAAATGCTAAAGGAAAAATTTGGTCGTTTGCGTCTGTTCCCATAGCGATTAGTAATTTGCCCTTATATTTCCCATACAAGAATGTGGCGTCGATACTTATGACGGGGCGACAGTGTTTGAACCCATCAATGGACGCCTTAAACGCCCAAAATACTCTTTCGAAGTTCTTTACAGTCGCACTACCACCGTTCACGTAGAACCATTTTACAACCGTTCCAGGATTATACTGTTGCATTGCAGCCATGAACTTGGGCAATTCTGTGTATGATGTACACCAATCCCCAAATATCATTCCAATGGCTTTCTGTTTCGCATTCCACGCCTTCTTGTATGAGACGGTGTACAAATACTTATCTTTCACCTTTTGCATTAGCGCAGCGATGTTAATAGATGCGTCCTCCTTAATCATTGGCATTATGTCCCTAGCCACTAGCCGAGCATTTAGATTTCTATAACCAAGGTTCATCGTAGTGGACATACAAGTGTGGCTTTGCTCAACCTTTATGACTTCAAACATCCCATGTCGTTTCAACCTTGCCCGTAGTTGCCACTTGCAACCTTGTGACGCCAAATGACATTTCAACGACCAACGATCCGAACTAGTTTGATCCACCGTGTACCGTTGATGTGTTCTTATTGAGTACAACTCCACAAATCTCTGAAGATCATCTTTGGTTTTGAACATCATACCCTTCACCAACTCGTCTCGATCTGGATTCCATTGCCTATCCTCAATGTTTGAAGCATAACATGCCTCTCCAGTATGGATGCCCAAGTCAAACGATGTAAAAGTTGATGAACGAGGCTCATACAAAGCATTTTCAGGATTTATTTGGGCAGTCGGCTCAATATCTTCGATAACATCGTCTTCCTCATCCCCCCCAGTATACTCGTCTGCATGCACATCTTCGTAATCCGAGTTTTCCGGTGTCAGGTTGGTGTCCATCCCTCTGTGTGCCCAATCATCACCATATCCGCAATCATCTGAATCGAACTGCACATGAATTGGCCGTTCTGAAACAATGTCTTGCATCGGACTCCTGTAATCATTCTGACTGTTTTGCAATGCATTTGAGCAATCCACGTGTTGTCTAGACGTGGACGGCAATAACCCCTGTACCAACGGGTTTGAGCTTTCGCCTTCTTGTGTCAACAGAGAGGTGTACGGCCCAATCCAGTCATCTAATGTTTGATGGGCATCGGGAAGATTCTCTGTCTCGACATATAGATCCATAGAGTTTATAGCCGCATTGGTAGATGCTGTTTCTAGTATTACTTGCAGACTTTCGTCATCAATTACTTCAAACGGTATAAACTTGGAAACCTGATATCCAAGAACCGACGGAAACCTACAAGTGAACTTCAAACGGACACTATTCTGATGAACCCCCATTTTCTTGCAAACGTTTCTAACAAGTTCAGTGTATTGAGCGTCTGTTCTCAGGCGAATGAAACTTCGACAGTTACTATCATAGTATAGACCATCAGCTCCGATGCACATGTTCCCCTCCCCCCCCCCCCCCCCCCAATACAGCATTAAAGTCACAACACTAGCCATTTTAATACCTTCACATTTGCAAATTCAAGTGTAAGTAATCAATGAGAGTGACTATAATGAAGAAATATAGTGATGTGCTCACTTCTCAGGGATCATATATACTACAATATGTAGCAGTCAAAGGACGCCTATCTAGTAATTATTAGCTTTAGAGGAAACCCAATAATTCCAACACAAAGGACTCCTCAGCGGGGAGAAATTATATTAAAGATGACTTTAGGAAGATTTGCAATAAAAACAAAAAGGCTCTCCTTATCCTTGAATCCAGTCCACTCCTCCCTAGCTACATCTTCCGAAAAGAGGACAACACCAGTACTGGGGGAATTGCCTTGGCCTCTATGTAATCAAACGTAAATTTGTTTTTGTTTTTGTTGTTCATTCAAATCTATTTTTATACTTTCCAATTAATAGACATACAGTGAAGAAGTAGTCAGCAAAAAGTCATGCCACAGCCACGTGCAATTGCAAAATCATACATTTACATTATTACTACTTTAGATACTAACAATTTAAATATATATATATATATATGTATTCCCCAATAATAAACCTTTTTTGGCTAAGTTTTATACTGGAGTATTATAATTGAAATCTTAAACGCTCAATATGAAAATCAAATGACAAAGTAAATTAACATTCCTTAAGGTTTAACCGAGTTAAAAATATTACTCTGAAAAGTGATGGGTATGTGTATGTGTATGTGTATGTGTATGTGTATGTGTATGTGTATGTGTATGTGTATCTGTGTGTGTGTCTACACAGAGAGAGAGAGAGAGAGAGAGAGAGAGAGAGATGTGAGTGTGTGTATCTACAGAGAGAGGGAGATGTGAGTGTGTGTATGTGTATGTGTATGTGTATGGGTATGTGTATGTGTATCTGTGTGTGTCTACAGAGAGAGAAAGAGAGATGTGAGTGTGTATCTACAGAGAGAGAGAGAGATGTGAGTGTGTGTATGTGTATCGTGTGTGTGTCTACAGAGAGAGAGAGAGGCACCTGCGAGAGAGAGATCACACCTGAGAGACAGAGATCACTGAGAGAGAGAGAGAGAGAGATCGCAGAGGGCTGAGAGAGAGATCACTGAGATACAGAGAGAGCAGAGACTGGGAGGGAAGAAGAAGAAGACGCGGCGGGTTAATAACACTTTAAATGAAGTCGCTACTTCAAGTAGCGATTTCTACTTTAAATGAAATCGCTACTTCAAGTAGCGAGTTCTTTTAAAGTCGCGATTTGAACTCGCGATTTAAGCCTGGATTTGGTTTTGCCTGAACTCGCTAGTTGAAGTCGCGACTTATTGAAAAGTGATGGGTTTGGGAATTAAGTTGAAACAGTGATGGGTGAGGGCATTATTTGCCCCAATTTGATGCCTTCGGTAAAAAATTCTGAAGTATGGTATATTGATATGAGTCCTCTGAATTTTTTACCCAAAGCATCAAAATGGGGCAAATATGTCCCTGACCCATCACTGTTTCAACTTATTTCCCAAATCCATCACTTTCTTAGAAGTCGCTACTTCAAGTAGCGACTTCAGACAAAATAAGGGATAAGGAAAACATTCACTTAAATTGGAGAGTAGAAGTCGCTACTTGAAATAGCGACTTCAGACATAATCACAGTTTTGTAAAGAATGAAATCGCTACTTGAAGTAGCGACTTCTACTCTCCACTGAAGTCGCTATTTCAAGTAGCGATTTCTGGCTGAAATTATTTTGTCTGAAATCGCTACTTGAAGTAGCGACTTCTAAGAAAGTGATGGGTTTGGGAAATAAGTTGAAACAGTGATGGGTCAGGGACATATTTGCCCCATTTTGATGCTTTGGGTAAAAAATTCTGAGTCCTCTAGGCATTTGTGTAATAATGTCGACTGTTACAAGAGATACTCTCCAATGAAAAATGAAAATGTTGTTTGATGATTCACACAATACCAAAGTTTTGATACTTTGAGATGTGAATTGAATTTTTCCTTCAAGAATAAATTATTTTTGAAGTACATTTCATATTTTGAAATTCGAAATAGTTTAAGTTTTGGTTTTTCAATGGTGGGTTTTTAACTAAAAATAAAAAACAAAAACTTAAAAAATTATAAATTTAAAAAAAAATTTAAAAATTTAAAAAATAAAAAAATAAAAAAAAGAAAGAAAGAAAGAAAAGAGATAAGTATGTCATTTTGAAAATCATGAATGCAATTGAAAGGAATTTTGAGATTTTTAAAGAAACCTATTAGTTTAGGTATTTCTATATATATATATATATATATAGTGTATTTAAAGGTTACAATAATGCCAATTGTTATTTCTTAACGAAATACTCCAATGCCACGAGTGGCTCTATATTTTTAGTATTGGAGTATTATTGAGAAGGCCATGCGTTACCTAAAAATGACCATGAACTTCAAATAAAATTATGATAGGTTTGCCGCTGTCCTTAAAAGGATAAAGCGATGCTGATTGGAATACCCTTTCAGATGACTCTGAAGCCACAGTAAATAAATATATTTTTTTGTGTTACTGGGGCACAGTTTTGTAAAAGTCTAATAAATAGACTATTTTGGCTAAGTCCACGACAGAGTCAGAGTTGATGCCATTAGCTATTGATAGTGAGGGAAGCTTGACTGAGAATCCTGTTATGAGATACCCCTCTATGGGAGAGATCGATACCAGTTGTTTTATCCACTGCGATAGTACCGCGGCTGTTGCCAAAAGTACAGAACCGGGGTTAACAGTCTGAGGATAATATTACGGTAAGAGGTGACAGATATGTTGCAAGAACGCCTATTAAAGAGCTTGTCACTACTATAGCTGTAAGAGTGGATAATAAATAGTCTGAGGATAATAATACTGATCCTTTGACAAAAGGACTAGCTCGAAAGAAGTTTTGAAAAACCTGAAAGGGATGGGACTAAAGCCCATATATAGTTGAGTCACTTGTGATGGTAACACAACCTATAGACTGGAGATCCCAAGAAATAGGTTCAAAGGGTAATAACAAGTCATGAAGTGATATAAGTGAACTCATCCTACTATTATGATACGGGGTTAACACTCCAAGTCCATCCCTAAGAAGTATGACATCCTGAAGCGATAAAAGGATGAGTTACTATAACTCTTAATGAGATATAAACTCTATGTTGAGTGGGATACCTAGCTAGAGGAGTATCTTTGTTAGACTCATCTATGCGATTGTGGAAGTGTGACCGCTTCCTATGGAATTTGGGCAATTTTTCTAGAGCATTCGCTATATTGGGACACAAGCACATGACCATAAAAGTGATGGCTTTTTGACTACACCTTAGTAGGATTGTGTGTGGGGTGTTATCAGAGATAGAGTTCAAAATTATGTGTTACTCTAGTATATTCTGAAGCACTTTCACTATATAAAGGTTCAAGTTCAAAATTACCTTTCCATTTTACTATTTAAAATTCACTGTAGTATTCATGTGGCTTTTAAAGCCTTGTAGCCTTTGGGGCCATTGGTCGTACAACATTTGTTTTCACATTTACCATGCATTGTAGTTAAAGGATTTAAAGTGCCTTATGTACATGTTTTTCCAACGGCTAAAGTCTTAGTGAACTATTTGTTTATCCAACGGTCAAAGAACTTGTGGGCAATTGTACAAAATTAATACATACAATGTTGACAAGAACGTTGGGAGAAGTTTGGCATCATAAGCATGATTTCAACATGCATATTTGGTCCTATAAATGGGCCATTAAAGGTTCATTTTGACAAGGAGAGAGAAAAAAATTAGCATTTTCCCCACTTTGATTTTTAATTTAAACATGAAGTACTTTGTTTCCTTGTGCTTTTCCCATTTTTTGACAAGAAACAAAAACATTGTATCTTGCTTCCAAAACAGAAAGCGTTTACCCATTTTGTAGTAACCGTGCAAGTATATCAGAAAGGATGTTTAGGATACCAGTTTCTCGATGTGTAAGAGAAATTGAGACTGATGTGATTCTGGGCTGTTTTATCCTGCGGGCGGTGTGGCAAGTACAACCTGCATGCACACTTTGGGCAGAGCCACGAAACGTCTTAAAGAGAGCGAGATCCGCGACTCGGCCAATGATTTGTTAAAGATGCTAGTGATTAGGTAATTCTATTCCATGTTGAGGAATTTTCAAAATAAGGAACTAAGAGTGAGTGAGATTTGAATTAGAAGTAATGGGTCGCAACCATTGAGATTGAATCTAAACTGATGGGTCGCAACCATTTAGATTCAATTCAAAATTAAATTCAAATCCATGGGTTGTGTCCCATGGATTAATAGTCATAAGGCTAATAGACGCAAATATCTATGAAGGGACACCAACCGTTATATATATAGAGTGTATCAATTCTCATTTGTAAGTTAAAAAAAATCTCTCTCTTATTCCTTATGCAAAATTAAGAGTTTAAATTACGTAGTCTTTGTTTAGATAAAGGTAGCTGGTAAGGGCAGTTGCATTTTTTAATATGGGCACCTCTTTTTAAGTTAAAAAATCAAATTTTTATCTTTTACTGTAATTAGTAAGGGCACCTCACTTATTGTACTATATATATATATATATGGGTAAATTGCAAATTACACTCCAATAGTTTAAGGGTTGTGACAGTTTGGTCCTTATAGTTTCAATTTTGGCAATTTACTCCCTTTCCAGTCCTCAAATTGTGCAAAATCCACCCAATTACAAAATAAGCAAGGGTACAATGGGAATATCACATTATTTCTGGCCCAAAATGACCCCATAATCTATCACATAATTTTTTCACGGAAGTTTTGTATTATAAGCTTAATTTTTTTTATTTATTTTTATCAATTTCACTTTGATATTAGTGTACAAGTGCGTGTCCAGCTTTAAGTGTATCAGATTATTTAAAAGATTACAAGATATTATCATGTGGTTTAAAAGATTATAAGATATTATCAGATTATTATAAATTTTAAGTGTATTAGATTGTTTAAAAGATTATAAGTTATTTATGGGATAGTGATGGTAATAGTGGTGGCGATCCACGGTTGTGGTGGAGACGTGATGGCAATAGTGGTGGTGGTGGTGGCAACAACGGCGATGGTGATGGTAATCGACGACGATGGTGGTGCTGGCCGGCGATCATCGCCGATGGCGATGGCGATGGCGATCTCTGTCTCTCTCTCTCTCTCTCTCTCTCTCTCTCTCTCTCTCTCTATACACGTGTTCTTTTAAAAAAAAAAAAAAACCTAACTATACACGTGGCATGTGCATGTCCATATGCGTTCATTTTGAATGCAGAATGTCGGATAGTGCATGTGCGCGTGCTAAGAATACACAAAAGACTATTTTGGTCAACTAAATTTCGTTGGGCATTTCATTAAACTAGTTCACGGGTTAGCCCAATCACGTAAAAAGTATCTAATGTGGCACCTAATCCTAATTAACCCAAAAAAAAAAAGAAAAAAAAAAAGAAAAAAAAAGAGGAGGACTAAAACTTATAATAAGCTGAAGAAGGAAGAAATTAAGAAAGAAACAAAATAGGAATAAATAAATAAATACAAAACTACATTGATTTACGAAACTAGTGGAGTGTAATTTGCAATTTACCCATATATATATATAGTACAATAAGTGAGGTGCCCTTACTAATTACAGTAAAAGATAAAAATTTGATTTTTTAACTTAAAAAGAGGTGCCCAAATTAAAAAATGCACCTGCCCTTACCAGCTACCTTAGATAAAATACATATTTCTAGAATCTGTTTTCTGCAGAAATAGAATTCTAGAACTGGCTCTTATTTCTTGGTAGATGTTTTCGGCTATCTTCAATAGTGCATATTGCAAATAGATTTGGCTTCGTTGTACCTTGAATTCAGATTTGCAAAATACCCGTTTGCACACCAAATTATGATTACGGTGGGGGCAAATACTGTATTTAGGGAATTGTTTCGTACACGCCTTGAAGCATATCATTGGAGCACATTTTCTACAGTGTTGTTTGACGATAGATTTCGAAGACTTTGAAAATTTCCAACAATCTAAATACAGTATTTCAACAGATTCATCTTCAATGAACCAATACCGTTCCGATAAGTTATTCTTTCCCTCTTTATGCAATTCCAATTCTGTTCAGTGATCTCGTTCGTAATATTGATCACTAGAGATACAAGTCTGTTTCATAAATCTGGTATTTTCATTAGCCTTCTGTTTAAATATATTCGGTGCATTATATATATACACACACATATACATGTGGATCAGATCAAATTATTTCTGACCGTCGACATGATCGGTGCATTTGCAATGTCATGTGTACATGATAGGACTTTACCAACTAGATAGATAAAACGTGACACATGTGTGATGTGGTGTTCATTTTGAACATGCATTATCATATCAATCATTTTTTTTAATTAAAACATAAAATAGAAGTTTAGTCTTTCTGATTCGGTGCCAAGCACTCACTCATGATATGGTGTGTGTAGGCAACTTTTATTTGATTGGAGGAAAATAAAAAATTAATAAGTGCATCGTTTTGGAAACACTTGTTCATCCGTTGTAAGTGCACCGTTTTTAGAGGTACTGGTTCATTCATTTTACTTTCACAATATGTTTGAAAAACATGAATAGTTGCCATAGTCAAGAGTTAGTATTTTGCAATAATTGCAAATGAGTATATGCTGAGGTTCAATATAACAAACTAGTTGAGCGAATCTGTGAGCAGGTAGCGGACAAAATTATGAGCGATCTTAGTTCGTGACTCATTCAATTGTTCTGTAATTCCTTCTATACTAGGTTTCATTTAATTTTTCAGTATTTGCTTTGTTTGCAGATTTTAGATTTATTCCTAAAAATACATTTTAGTTAACATTTTTAGGATATAAAGATTTGTATATGATTTGTGATGGGTTCAAAAATCATTTTTAATGGATGTACTTGGCATGCAATTCACGGATTGCAAACATCCTGTTTGGTAAAATCTGGAGTTTCATTGTCTTTGCACGTATAAAATAGCGCATTCATATATATATATATATATATATATTCAAATTGAGCATTTTGAAAATCTAGAATCTTTTGCTATCTGAAAATTTATAAAATCTATTTTGGAAAGTTGTAATGTATTTTATCAACATGCTGCAAAAATCATTTCATAAAATTGATACAGGCTAGTAATACATATATGGATGTATTAGAAAGTCCCATGAGTTGGTATATAAATTGTATATACATGGTCTGTTCGCCAATACATATACATATTATGCTTGGTTGATGACTAGTCAAATTTTTTGTGTAATATATATCTCATTTTTGTTGTAATTATTATTTGATTCTCCATTTGATGTAAGTAATATATATACATGTAGCGACCTTTGAAAGCATAGAATTGCTTTATGTATTATCTTGACGGTTACATTAATTACAACCCAAACAGTGCACCACTTGGATCGTTGGTTTAGTTTACAGAATACAAAGTATGCATTTGCACTATATCATATTCATATCTAATGGTGCCAAACCCACCGTTAGGGAAAGAAACAAATGGTGCCAGGTCATGAACCTCATCAATGGTACAAATATGTTATAAGCACTTTATCATGAATAAACCTATTTTTTTTAACAGATGTGTTGTTGAGAAAATAATATTGCGTCCTCCGGTTGGCAGAAATTCTTCAAAAAGTCACCAAATAGAACTTCAAGCGTGTACTAGACACTTTCCTAAATACAATATTCGCCCCCATCAGATATTGTAATTGGTGTGCAATTGGGTATTCTGCGAGTTTGTATTCAAGATACTATGAAGCAATCACTGTCTGCAAAATGCACTATTGAAGACAGCCCTAGAATTATCACTGATATTTTTCAACCAATACTGTTTTCTATTACTGCAGTTAATAGAATACAGTAGAATAAGAATTTTACAAATTGTGAAAGGGCAAAGAAAACAGAATCTGAAATACTTGTTTTGCAGAGAGAGAAATTGTTGATTGTTCCGTCCCTTTTTCCTATCTGCCTGTTATATCGAATTAAAAAGATGCATAATACATCGATTCACTCGCACCGAACCAGTTGATGCAACCGCAGCCTTTAGCACCTTTTTAGATCAATAGGTGTCTTATCAATTATCTAGATTTACCTGACACCGTATGAATAGGTGCTAGGATGTAGCAATATATGTATTTATATTGTTTACAACAACTGAACGTATGCCTTTAAAAATGGTTTGGGTGCTTCCATATATGGAAAATTATATGGTGCTTCTCGCACGCTTCGAATAAATAATTCATCTCCTTACGATATTACCTGTTTAGTTCACTACGCCGTCTTGCCCCCCAAGCTTTCGCTAAGACGAGGGTCTTAAAGAGGCTATGATCTGTAGGTAACCGACCTGGAACATGGTGGTTGCAGGGTCTTTTGAAGCTTGCCATCATCAGCCACCTAGGGGGTTTGCCCCCATCGTCGGCTGGACCTAAGCGAAGCCGGTGCCTCGGGCGTGACCCCGAGGTCTTTGGTGCCTGGGTTCGGAGCCCGAGGTCTTTTGAGTGCCTGAGTTCGAAGCTCGAGGTCTTTTGAGATGCCTCGGGGTTAAGCCCGAGGTCTTTGTATGTGCCTCGGGGTTAGGCCCGAGGACTTTGTATAAACTCTGACAATCGGTGGAGCCTTACGCGGTGATCGGGCAAGTACCATTGTAGTCGGGCTCATCTAGACCGACGGAGACAGGAGGTCGGATCAGGATCGTCAAGCTCCAGATTTCTCTGTGCTAGAGGCAAAGTCGGAACTGCTTGATCCTGACCGATGTGAACTGGAGGTTGTGTCAGGGCGGCCGGACTCAGACCACTGTGAACTGGAGGTCGGGTCGGGGCTGCCGGACTTTGCCTGCTGTGAGCTGGAGGAACTGTCAGAACTCCCGGGCTGATCTCGTTTTCGCTTGCTTCTGGAAGACTTGTTGCTTTCTAGCCTGGGGTCTTTGAACTTTAGAAATTCGTCAGTGTTGATGTATTTTCCAACCCTCTCTGCGAGTTCGACCAAGGTTATCGGTCGGTTTTTGTGGAACGACGCGGCGCACTTGGTGTGTTGAACTCCCGAGCAGAAGGCTATGATGGCAATTGTCTCGTTCAGATTGCGGATTTGAAGCTTCTGCTGGTTGAACCGGTCGGTGAACTCCTTGAGGGACTCATTATCCCGTTGTCTGCCTGTCAGTAGCTGCATGTCCGGCTTCGGCCGCTCATGCATACCGGCGAACTGGTTGATGAATTGCTGGCTGAGCTGTTTGAAACTGCAGACCGATCGGGGCTCCAAGGAGTAGAACCACTGCATGGCCGGGCCTTTCAAAGTACTGGGGAAGGCTAGGCAGTGTAATTCATCGGAGTTGGTGGCTAGGGCCATATGAGCCTTATAGGTCCGGACGTGGTCGACCGGGCTTCCCGAGCCGTTGTAGGGATCTAGGTGAGGCTGCTTGAACTTGCGCGGGATGGAGAACCTCGTGATCTGGCTGAAGAACGGTGACTCCGTCTCGGTATTGGCTTGATTCTGAGCGTGGTTTTGACCAAGCTTCTTGGCCACTCCGTCGATCTGCTTCTGCAAGTACTTGATTCGGGCTTCCACTCCTTCCCGACCGGTATCTGAGGAATTGGTCGGGTTCGTGGAAGAGGCTTCTTCTTCATGGCGGGGTGCTGTACTCTGGGATCGGGCTCGGCTATGACCCCGGGTAACCGTTCGCTTAGGGACGACTCGGCTCTTGACCGAGTGACCTAAGACTGATTCCCGGGCCATATGCTCCTGCCTTTCCCCTCGAGCAGCAGGCCTACTGCTGACGTCTTTGACATCCTCAACACGGGACGGGTTGGCTCGGGCCCGTTGTCTGGTCAAGATCGGTTCTCGACCGTACGCAACGTTCCCGGGTCGTTTCCCGGCCACAGGAGGATTGCTTTGCTGGGCTAGCAGTGCTTCGATCTGTTGCTGGATTTGATGTTGGCCCTCCAAGAGTTGTGTGAGAGTTGCGGTGATTTTCTCAGATGTCAGGACTGCTGCAGTCGACGCCGGGGCCGAAGGAACATCCCGGTCGGACTGCTGCGCAGCCTTCTTACCCTTCTTTGGTGGCATATTGATCAGTCAAGAATTTGTTGATGAGAAGAATTGTCGTTCCCACAGACGGCGCCAAGCTGATGATGCCAAAAATTGGTAACAATAAAGTAAAGCAATTTAGGAGATAGGGAGAGAGAGTGAGAGACTATTTTTTGTATGTGGTTCGGCCCTGTTAATGAAGGTACCTACGTCCACGGGTGTGTCTGAGCACGTTCACTAGCAGATCACCGGCGGGCCTGGTGAGCCAACAAAGATGGGCGGCACTACCAGTAATACCGGCCGGGTGTATGCATATAATGGTGAATTTTGTAGAGGTGCTGTGTAGACTAGAGAGTTGGCCGTCCCCTTCATGAGGGGTGAGAGGTCTCTTTTATAGATGTAAGAGACCTACTCATACATGGATAAGGAAATATAATCCTATTGATATAGATTGGCACCAATCAAGTAAGTTTCCTAATTGTATTAGGATTGGTTGACATTAATTGTGGGGGTTTCCTAATTGGATTAGGAAATAGATGCACTTTCCATTAGTCTTCTAGCTTGAGTAGGAAACTGCCCATAATTTTGGGTGTATCATGTCCTAAGCGACTATGCCATAAAGAAAGACAATCAACCATATAAGCAGAAATATTCATTTTATTAATAATATTGAGCTTAAACATGCCCTCATACATATAACCTTTTCCTACAAAGGTACCACTCTTAGACAGAATAAATTTGTCTGTCTCAAATACAAGTTTGAAACCATGCTTATTAAGCAGGCTTCCAGAAACTAAGTTCTTTCTCACTTCCGGGACATAATAGACATTGGTAAGGCTAAGGACTTTTCCGGAAGTGAATTCTAGATCCACAGTCCCTTTTCCTTTGACTGCTGCAGTAGAGGAGTTTCCCATGTAGAGAACATTTCCATCTTCAACAGGTTCATAGGCAGAAAACATAGCTTTGTCCTTGCACACATGCGTTGTGGCACCCGAGTCTATCCACCAAGCACCATCATCTTCGAGGAGATTAACCTCGGATATTACCGCTACGAATTTTTCTTTCGAACCCGATGCTTCTTGTTGCTTCTTTTTGAATAAGCGACAGTCCTTCTTGAAGTGGCCCGGCTTGTTGCAATAGTAGCACATACCCTTTTTCTTCTTGTTTTGAGAGTCATTAAAATTATTTTTCCTCTTATTGTTATTTTTTCCTTAGTGAGCATTATGATGGGCTTGTTTATGCTCCTTCTTTTCCTCCACCACATGGACCTTAGAAGCATTCTTATCTTGCTCCTCATTACCATCTCAAATTCGAGACTCTTGTTCAATTTTGAGATGAGTCTCCAATTCCTCGAGTGATATGTCCTCCTTTTTGTGTTTAAGACTTTTCTTATAGTCTTTCCATGATGGAGGAAGTTTTTCAATAATTGCAGAAACTATAACATCTTCATCCATATTTAATTTCTTAAGTTTGCAATGGTTGAGAATACGTTGAATCTCATGAAATTGATCAATGATCAACTTATTATCTGATGAGAACTGATATTAACTTAATATTAGCTCGATAAGGAGTAAAAACTGACCGGATTTGACCTCATTTCTCTAGTATTACCTGCACTTGTGTTTAATTTGTTTCTTTACACAATGATGTGTTTTTCGTGGTATGTTGTTGTGTTTGGCTCTTTGAGTGCAGGTTCTGAAGCTGAAAGGAACAACAAGTTGAAAGGAATAACTCAAGAAACAAATTGATGAAGTCTTGATACCAATCGATTGACATAGTATCAATCGATTGACATGTTTTCCTTACCAATCGATTGAACTATTTGTCAATCGATTGACATCTTTATCAATCGATTGACATCTTTGTCAATCGATTGACTTAAACTAGAAACAGTCTGTTTTAATGGCGCAAGATCTCAGCAATCAGGCGACGACCAGCCGTTATAGAATGAACCTGGACGCCTCTAGCTCGTATTTCTGACATTATATATAGAGGAGAGTGGAGAGGGCCAGGGGTTGGCTCATTTTGTATTGTTTTTGTAGGGATTTCACCATTAATTTTTGGTTTCGGATCAAATTCCAGTGGATAAATTCGTAGTCTGTTTTTCAATCTCTAATTCAGGTTTCAATTCTTTTTCTCAGTTGCTTAGGAATTGTGGATTGTTATATATGTTATAGTTTGAGTTTGATTTAAGCATTTTCAATTTAACATTTTAATCCATGGCTATATTTGATCCTATCTTTCGGTTTATTCATGTTTATGCAGTCATAATTATGCTTGAGTAGAATTCTGGTTGGGAATAATGTGAAGAAACATTGTTCCCAGCCCTCTGCCATGATTCTGTGAAAGAGTTAATGCCAATCGATTGGATACAGTATCCAATCGATTGACATAAACTCCAAGTCAATCGATTGATATACTTGTCAATCGATTGAAAGCCATTTCATGTCAATCGATTGACATAAAGTCAATCGATTGGTATGATTATGACTTGGGTTTACTCCTTTTTGTATTCCAGTAACTTTTGTTTCAGAAACTAAGTCCAAATTGATCTTCCTAGTTCAAATTGCAATCTGATTTTGAAACAAGAGCCCTTTTGAATAATTAATTCAATGAACACTCATAACAAACACTTCGAATATTCCATACTCAATTTGTTAGTTATTGTTCATAGTTTTAATTAACTACTTATTTCAGTTCTTCATAAATAAGTGAGGTAAACGAACCACTAAATATGCAAGATTCACATACCTAGTGTCTAGAATGCTTAACTTAATCATTTTGAAATAAGGAATACTCTAAGGATAAAACCCCGACTGTTCATTCTTGTTAAAATCATGGTAGTGGCTGGTACTTTGTGGATTCACATGTTCCCAACTCTTTTTCATATTTGATTTTTATCACAGTTTTTAATCTTATCTAATTAAGTCTTTGCTTCACTATAAATTGTTTCTTCTATTTTTTTTAGGACTGTTAGAACCCCCTACTACAAGAAATCATCTTTTATTTTATTTTAGGATTCAATCTAGATTCTTCCGCCTTTATACTCCGTCCTTTGGGATTCGACCCGGTCTTACCGGTTTTAAACGCGACGCGACCGTCTACACTTGGACGTACTCTTCAGAGAACACATTTCAAGTCGTGTCATTATCCACCATCTTATAATTAAGAAATTGACCAATTAAAAATTTCTTACTTGTTGATTCCTCCGCAAGATATTTTGCCTCCAATTTGTCCAAAGTTCCTTGGCAGTGCCCACATTTTGGTAGAGATCGAAGAGAGAGTCGGACATAGCATTGAGAATATGACCACGGCAAAGATAATCGTCCGTCTCCCATTTAGTGCGCGTCCTTGCTTGTGCCACCGTCTCATTTTCTCTTTCCGCAGGTTTGTCATCTTTGAGCACATATACTATCTTCAAAGTGGTGAGTAGAAAATGCAACTTTCTTTGCCAACGAAGAAAATTACCACCATCAAAACGGTCTAACTTCACGAAGCTTTCGGTCATTTGACGAAGTGACTTTGCCGAAGAAGTGTCCGCCATTAGTAAATATTGTATTTAGATTGTTGAGAAAATAATATTGCGTCCTCCGGTTGGCAGAAATTCTTCAAAAAGTCACCAAATAGATCTTCAAGCGTGTACTAGACACTTTCCTAAATACAATATTCGCCCCCACCAGATATTGTAATTGGTGTGCAATTGGGTATTCTGCGAGTTTGTATTCAAGATACTATGAAGCAATCACTGTCTGCAAAATGCACTATTGAAGACAGCCCTAGAATTATCACTGATATTTTTCAACCAATACTGTTTTCTATTACTGCAGTTAATAGAATACAGTAGAATAAGAATTTTACAAATTGTGAAAGGGCAAAGAAAACAGAATCTGAAATACTTGTTTTGCAGAGAGAGAAATTGTTGATTGTTCCGTCCCTTTTTCCTATCTGCCTGTTATATCGAATTAAAAAGATGCATAATACATCGATTCACTCGCACCGAACCAGTTGATGCAACCGCAACCTTTAGCACCTTTTTAGATCAATAGGTGTCTTATCAATTATCTAGATTTACCTGACACCCTATGAATAGGTGCTAGGATGTAGCAATAAATGTATTTATATTGTTTACAACAACTGAACGTATGCCTTTAAAAATGGTTTGGGTGCTTCCATATATGGAAAATTATATGGTGCTTCTCGCACGCTTCGAATAAATAATTCATCTCCTTACGATCTTAATTGTACGGCTACAAAACAAATTTTCCATTTTATTTTCTCTTTTGCCCTTATTTTAAAAACTCTCCAACATGTGTCGGTTCCAAATAACACATTTTAGTCTATTTTAATAAAGTTTAAAAGCACTTTAGAGTCCAAAAGCACATTTGACTGGAGTTTCTTAAACCCAAATATGATGCAAGGTAAATACATATTTCAAAGGATTCTATTGACCCCTTGTGATTTGGGCTTCTACTTTGTACCTAAATACAAAGGTAGAATTAATATGTTATTTATTATTTCCTTTCAAAGCCACTAAATGTTAACAGTTGTTTCAAGTACTAGATCTTGTCATTATGACATGTACTCACATCGTTACGTTGTATGTGAGTGATTTTGTATACTAATTTTATTAGTAGTATTATCCTAATTTTATAGTTATTTAAACGGTCCCGTAAGATTATTTTGTTTAAATTGCATAATAATTTTAGTTGTAACTTCATTGGGTGTCATGGTTTTGGGAATAAAACAGTCAATCCAAATCTAATATTTGTTTAGCTAATTAGTGAACAAGAATTACTGCTGTAATAGCAATATGTTTGCACTTATGTGAAGCACTTTTTAATCAGAATTAAAATTGTTTAATTGGTGGAATATGCTTTGTGTATGCTATAATGTTATAACACTATGACATGTAATAGGCCTAATATGTAGCTGGCAAACCTAGTAGAGATACTAGTGATTCTAATTATTTGCATTGGCATGCACTAATAGAATTTAGATGCCCGTTGGTACTAAGTGGGGAGAATGATCATACATTTTTTTTTTGGTAACCATGGGTGTCCGGGCCAGCTTGCGCGCACCTCAACTAATCCCACGAGGCCAGGAACATCCGGGTGAATCACTTGTAAGGAATGATGGTTTATCACTTTTGGTGGAGGAGTTGTCTTATGGAAAAAGAGATGTACTTGTATAGCTGAATCCACCATGGCAACTGAATTTGCAGCATTAGCTGAGGTAGAAAAGATGCAGCGTAGTTAAGGAATTAGTTTTAGAAATTCCAATTTGGCCTAAACCTATGCCTCGTATATCTGTCTACTAATATAGTGAGTTTACACTTTCTAGGGTCAATAGTCAAGTGTATAACAGTAAGTCTAGAAACATTGGACTTAGACACATTTATTTGAGGCAGTTACTCACGGATGGTATGATATATAACTGCGGATTATGCGAGGTTCTGCCAAAATCTGGCAGATGTATTCACAAAAGGACTTGCAAGGATTGTGGTGTCTAAGACACCGGTAGGGATGGAACTAAAGCCAACGAACATGGTCACTCTTGATGGAAACTCAACTTGACACTTGATATTTCAAGTTCTCAAATTCAACGAGTAAAGTACATCATATGTCGTGATTATAAGCACTTTAAATAAAATATATGTAGATATATATATATATACATATAAATCATCCCAATGATAAGTGCTTAGTACCTGTAATGTGTTAAGGAGGAGGATGAGCTATAACGCTCTTAATAGACTTATAACAATTGTATTGGAGTGTTTTAGTTGCAGGGACACTTTTGATAATTTCACCTATATGAGTGTGGAAGTGGTGCCGCTTCCTATGCGTCCAGGGCTTGACATCTAGAGTACTCATGAAATCAAGATATAGACACAAGGCCTAATTCATGTGTCGGCTTATGTGAATGTACACTAAGATTAAAGGTTTAGGTGTGGGGATAAGTCCGGTTAATCAATATGGATTGCCAGTTCAAAGACAATGTCTACTAAGCTCTCTTGATTAGCTTTGACGAGTCCTCACAGGGTAATTGGTTCAAGTCACTAGACACCATTACTTATACATAAATCTTATAGCCATCGCTTTTCAAAACTTATTTCGAAAATGGTGGGGGATCGTTGAGGAATTTTCAAAATAAGGAACTAAGAGTGAGATAGATTTGAATTAGAAGTAATAGGTTGCAACCATTGAGATTGAATCCGAACTGATGGGTCGCAACCATTTAGATTTAATTCAAAATTAAATTCAAATCCATAGATTGTATCCCATGGATCAATAGTCATAAGGCTAATAGACGCAAACGTCTATGAAGGGACACTAACCGTTATATATATTGATGATGCCGAAAATTGGTAAGAACAACTTGGGAAGAAAATAAAATAAAATCACAGAGGATTTGTATGTGGTTCGGCCCCGTTAATAAGGTGACCTACGTCCACGGGTGCGTCTGTGCGCTTCTCACTAGCAGATCACCGGCGGGCCTGGTGAGCTGACAAGATGGGCAGCACTCCCAGTAATACCGGCCGGGTGTATGCGTGTATGATGGTGAGTTCTCTAATATATGCTTATGTGCTTAGAGAATTGATATTCGGATCCCTTTCGAGAGGGCAGGTGGTCTCTTTTATAGATGCAAGAGTCCACCCTTACATGGTAAGTTTATTACATCAGGAAGCCTAATCTAATCACAATAGATTTGTACAATGTTTGGAGAGTTTCCTAAGTGGTTTAGGAAACCACTGATTTTTCCTTAATAGAATTGCAGCTGTATAAGGAAACGGCAGGAAGCATGATTCACGCCGCATCTCCTGGGGCCTCACTACTCCTGGTACCCGAGCTGCCGGGTATCCCGGACGGTAACAGCTGGATACCTCGGGAGTGTGGGCCCTACTCTCCCAATCCGGATTCCCCGGGCTATTAGCTGACTACGTGGCGGTTGGACAGCTACAGAATATTTTTGGACATATCATATATATATAGAGAGAGTATATCAATTCTCATTTGTAAGTTAAAAAAAATCTCTCTCTTCTTCCTTATGCAAAATTAAGAGTTTAAATTACGTAGCCTTTGTTTAGATAAAATACATATTTCTAGAATCTGTTTTCTGCATAAATAGAATTCTAGAACTGACTCTTATTTCTTGGTGGATGTTTTCGGTTATCTTCAATAGTGCATATTGCAGATAGGTTTGGCTTCGTTGTACCTTGAATACAGATTTGTGGAATCCCCGTTTGCACACCAAATTATGATTATGGTGGGGGCAAATACTGTATTTAGGGAAGTGTTTCGCACACGCCTTGAAGCATATCATTGGAATACATTTTCTACAGTGTTGTTTGATGATAGATTTCGAAGACTTTGAAGAGAAATTTTCCAACATTCCAATCTTACTTATATGTTCCAACACCTTCTGTTAACGGCAGTTTACGGAAGAGGATAAAATGTTGGATAAATATCATTAACCTCCCTTGAAGTATAACCTAATATCAGAGACTTCCCCTATTGTCAGCATATTTGTAAGACAAAATGACATACTTGCCCTTGTTTTTTACTAATTGACTAAAAACAACCTCACAAGGTTATTTGAAATAACAAATGCCTTTATAATAGGTAATCAATTTGACAAACGTGCCCACACCTTGAAATACGAAAGTATATATATCTTTTGTAGAACATTCCAACGAACAATGTCAACTTTGTACAGTGAGAACGGAGGTCCCTGATATGATTTCAAACCTTTCAGCATATTTTTAAGGTGAAATGACATATTTGCCCTTAGTTTTGACTAATGGACTAAAAATTATCTTACTAGTTTACCTTAAATGATATAAATGCCCTTATACTAGATAATTCATTTATAAATGTGCCCATACCTTGAAATAAAAAAGGTAAATTTATCTTTCGTAGAACATAAACTTTTTATATTTATTATCATAAATATAAATGATACAATCAACCAATGAATTATGACTTAATTAGTCCATCGCTAAGATTCATCCAATCGAAGTAACTAAGAACTTCGAATTGAAGTAATTTACAATACTAAAAATAATGCTTCAACTACTGAAATAGAATGCATTCACTGGTTATTTTCAGTAGTAATTTTTCACTTAAAGTTTTCAGTAATTTTTTGACTGCTTTTTCAATTAAGTGATACGTTATCAAACGCATTAAAAAAGAATAAATACTGAATCTTTTCATTTTCAGCAATTAATTGAGTTATCAAACATACCAAAGTCTAATATTATTAATTTAACAGACCTGCCTAAGTACTAGGAATGCATTTTTACTCGTTCATTTTTAGCTCACCCACCAACAATATAATAACACGCGTCACATTCATGTCATATTCAGTGAATGTGTCGATAGAATAGGGGTAAAAGAACACGTGTCATAATGGGTCAAAATGCACTCAGGTACTAGTGGCTTTTTATGAAAGACTATGCCTAGCATAGCCGAACTAGTAAAATTGATTTGAAATGTCGTCGCCCAAATATCTTTAAAGTAGCTGTCGTTTTTGCTTATAAACAGATGCAAATTTTTGAAATTTAAGAAGTAAAAAAAAACACCCATCGAAAGAAAATAGCCAATTGACTAACAAGATCTAAGGTACAATTTTTGTACAGAATGAAAAAGCATCCACATAAATACTTTATACCCAAAAAGCTCACATCAGCTAACATTATCTGTGAAGAAAAGAAAAAATCAGCCGACAGCTATACCTCTCTCTTGGCTGCTGCTGCTATTCCGACATTCACTGTTGTTAGGCAGGCCAATTTTGAATCCCTTCATTTCACCCTTCCCAGTCTATCTTCGTTTCCTTTTATTGAAAATAAAAAAAAAAAAAAAAAACTCCAACGTTCTGATCTCCTCTGTAATGATGGCATAATGTAATATGCTAATTCAATCGCCATCTCGAACAATGTTTAGAAGCTAATCGTAAATAATAGGATGCTGCGGATCAATGTGAAAGAAATTGGAATGAGCAGTTCGGATTATATCATGAAGAACGGTGGTCATACATTTATCTGATGCTGAGGAGGAGGCATAGGAGCCTTCGTCTCACTCATCAAGAGCAATATCAGCAGGATCTCCAATCCACGGCCTCCCCTCTCTCCACTGAAACTTAATCCTCAACTTCCCGTTAGCATCCACACCGACCACTCGACCTTTGCTTGCGTGTGTTTCCATACCCCAACCCCAACGCGGTGTCACCAGCCCATCTCTTATCCTCACTTTATCCTGAACTTTAAATGGCTTAACCTTTTCCATCTCCAAGGCCTTGCAAAGCCACAGCCTCTCCATAAAGCAAAAAGCTACCCACAGCTCACCCGCATCTTCTTCTATCCGGTGCACCACTCCGATGCTTGAATGACTCACATCCCCCCACTGATGAGTTGGGGTTGAAACCGATGCCTTCACCCTAACCCAGTCTCCAATGCGTAGCTCCTCTTCCTCTACCAGCTCCACTTCAGACGGATCTAGCATCCAAGCCTTTGACCCAGCCGGTGTATATATTTTCAGTTTTCCATCTGCATCAATTCCCAATATAGTCCCGACACTCGCATGGCCGTGACCCGACCACCCAAACCTTGGTTGCTTCACGCATTCTTTAACTCTAACCCTCTGCCCAACCATAAGCTTTTCATCCACTCTATCCAGATGAGAAGTAGGCCCCACCCATCTTTCTTGTTCCCCACAAAATGCAACAAAAACATTTCCATCCCACTCATCTCCTCCTCCATACACAACTCCTTGTACAACCCCAATGCTACCCGGCCCAATGGATTTCCAACTGCTTGCATTGTCATTCCTCATTCTAACCCATTCCCCAACTTCGAACATCAGCTCTATCTCCAAATCTGCAGGATCCCCACGCCAAAAACCTGGCAAACCGAAGAATGCAACTCTAACTTCCCCATCAGCATTGACATTGGTTATAACACCTCGGGAATCAGGGTGAGCCCCTCTCCATCCCCACCTTGGCTCAACCAATCCAACTCGGAACCGAACATGCTGCCCAATTTTGAAGCCTGGAACCTTTTCGACGTCAGTGTAGTGAGTGTTCAACCTTCCTTTACGGAAACAGCATGCTAAATCCAGATAACCAGCATCCTGTACACTATGCACAACCGCTAAACTTTCTTTCCCAATACTGATCCAATCATAACTTGGCCTACTCCCCAAGCTTGGTTTTGAACGGACCCAATCACCTACTTCAAATCCTGATAGCCGTTCAGCTTCTCCAGGAGAAACTTTCCACAAGCTGTGTCTTCCAGCAACTCTAACCTGAACAGTAAGAAACAAAGCCACTCTCGGTCAATGGCTCTTTTTTCTAAAGTTCAAAAGAAAATGAGTGCCAAGAGTGGGCTCCCTTTGGGATGTTAGCATAACTACAATACTATGATTGTTCATGGGAAACTAGCTGATGGAAGGATAAAGAGAATAAACTTCTTCTTTCGATAACTACAATACTGAGAGAATAAACAGGTTTCAGTCATCCACGGAAGGATCAAATCAAAAACTGAAATGGGAAACTAGCTGTAACCGTACAAGCAACTAGTGTGTCAAAGGATACAACCACACTATGATTGTTCATGTACTGTATTATGTCCCTGACTCACTGCACGACCGCAGTATTTTTCTCAAGTGTGAAATACATATTGCCTATCTGCATCCATTTTCAAAAGATTGTGGTTGTGGTTCTACGTATGGTTGAACTTCTTCAGAAAACACCACATCACAATAGGAAAGGTCAGCATTATAACTCTAAAACAGAGGAACACAAAATCAACAGCCAAAAAAAAAAACCCTTTTTTGGGGTTAAATACATTTTACTAACCGCTGTGTTGTTCAAAGTATGACAGTTAAACACCCACCCAACATGGTCTAGTTTAAAGTGAAATAATTAAGCTTCTCATCCGAACTAACAGAGCGTCTTCCCTGCCATTTTGTGTGCTAAGAAATAACAAACTTAACCTTCTATACATGAAGAACTCTGCTCTGGCGAAAGTTCGGCAAAGGAGAGAATCTCCCGTTCCGGTAGAATTTCTGGCACCAGTTTATTATCCACAGGTATACATTGTTTGCCATTGCCACTCATGTCAAATCATCTTCAGATCCAAATTCTCTTAGTTAACTAGAATCAATACCCGTGCAATGCACAGAAAAATGTTTCTAAATTTATGTATGTATTTTTTTGCTAAGCAAATTTTATGTACGTAAATTTATTAGTGGTATTGTTATTTTATATACAATGTAGTTATATTATTTTAGTTAATTAGTTTAGTTTGTATCATGTATGTGTATATTTGGAGATATATGTATATATATTAAAATAGATTAGATAGATTAGATATTGATGAGATTATATATAGTTTAAAAGTACATCATAGCTAATGTTGGACAATTTTGGAATATTTACTATAATTGCTATATATAAATATATATATATATATATGTGCCAGAGATAGAGAGAGGATGAGAGATAAGGAAAGAGTAAGAGAAAAGGAAAAAGAGAGAGAGATGATACATATATATACATATATCTGTATTAATTCTAGAGATAGAAAAATAGGGAATATATATATAAAGAAAAGTGGGAAAAATCACAGAGCCACCACGTGGCAGGCGTCTGATTCCACTTTATAATATATATATGTATGTATATATATATGATTTCATGATCTTAGCCCTTGTAAGGTAGTAAGAATCATGTAGAAAATTGTTTCCTGCGCAGTCCTACAAACTTTTTCACCCCAAGTACCCCATCTCTAGAGCACCTTTTCAATTTTTTCTTTGACATCTAATGCTAGAGAGAGAGAGAGAGAGAGAGAGAGAGAGAGAGAGAGAGAGAGATGTGTTTACTTTTTCTTTGCTTCAATGGTGAGGATGATAAAAATAAATATAAAAAATTAATTTGGAGACTTTATGTTCCCTTGTCGAGGAAAAGCATGCTGGAGATATCTCTGAGGATTTATTTATCCTTTTGGAATTTTCAGTTGGCGGGCTACTTGATGGGTGGTTTGGCTCAAATATTTTTCTTTAGTTGAGTAATGGTTCTTTGGATGACTGAATTTTCCACGAAGACCAAAAGCCTTGTCTTGATTGGCAAACTTGAAAGAAGTAGCTCATTTTCACAAAGAGCGCGAACATGGAGGTAATATGTATTTAACCATTTTTATTAACATGGAGGTAATATGTATTTAACCATTTTTATTAACATGAAGTTGCCAGTCCTAGGGATCATACGTGGTTTATATGATTGGCAACAGGTTGAAATTACGATTATCATAGGGACCATGACATTAAAAAACGAAGAAGTAAGAGACGAAGAGTGCTTACATTTAAAGCCCCATCCATGTCAATTCGAATAATTTTTCCAACAGTAGCTGGAGTTTCATTTGACCACCCAAGCCGTGGCTGTGTAACAGATGACATTACATGAATTTCTTGTCCCACCTCAAAAGGAGGCACTTTCTCAACATCTGTTACTGAACAGCAGAAAGGCTTGCTTCTGAAGCAAAATGCAATTCCCATATCACCATCCTCCTCCAAACTATGAATCACCCCAATGCTATTCCTCGTTATGTCCTCCCATCCATATTTTGGGGACGATACTGACGCTTTCACTCTAACCCAATCTCCAACCTGTTCATGTTGGAATGAATATGCACAGAGAGAGGGGAAAATAAAATAAATTAAAATAAAATAAAATAAATCAGTTATTCCACCAAGTACATGTTGAAATTCACCATTCTTCATTATAAAGTACACAAACATTACCTTGAAATTCTCCACCTTTTCCATGTCCGAAGGATCAGCCTGCCATGGTATTGGCCGATTCGGAATTTCTATGATCAGAAGACCATCACTCTCTATCTCACTTATTTTTCCAACACTATGATGGGTTTCACCACCCCAAGCGTATCTTGGCTCTGCAACAGAGCGCTTCACACAAACTCTGTCGCCAATCTGTAAGAATCACGTATTACATTCTTTCACAATAAGCAAGTTTTGTACGTAAAACAGTGACAAAGATAAAAATAATAATAATAATAAAAATAAAAAATAAAAAAAGGATCCTTACAGTGAAAGATAAAAATTAAAAAATAAAAAAATAAAAAAATAAAAAAATAAATAATAATAATAAAATAATAAAAATAAAAAAAAAAAAAAAAGAAAAAAAAAAGGATATACAAAAATAAGGATCCTTACTCTGAATGGGACAACAGGCTCAACCTCCTCTGGTTCACAATGCCATGGATTTGGAAGATAGCTCAACTCCAACAATAAACTATTATCTGGTCTAATACAGTACACTATTCCAATGCTCCCTGGGGTTACAGATCCTAATCCGTGCTTAGCTGTAGTCAGAGTGGGGCGAATACGAACCCAATCCCCAACCTTGAATTCTTCAACTCTTTCCATTTCTGCAGGATCAGCTTTCCATCCTCGGGATGCTCCGGGAAACCCAATGCGCAGAATACCATCATCATCAACACAGAGAATGGTTCCAATGCTGTCACGTGATGGACCACGCAAAGCAAATCTGACATAAAACCAAGATCAATCAAAGCAAGCTTGATATACATTATTGGGCCATTCTCTAACAACTTGAGCTTTTTGAGTAGTTGGCAACTCAATAAGGTACCATAGGGGAACCCAGCCGGACATGTGGGGCAGGTCCCACACAAGGACTTGTGGCCCGTTAAGGAGGGTGGATTGTAATGACCAAGAGTGAGTTAGGAGGGCCAAGATGGATGAGGTGAGGCCAGGTGAGGTGAGGTGAGGTGAGGTGCAGTATTACTGTATTAGGTCCATTTATTTTCCCGCATCGCCTGGGGTGAAGATCCTAGACTAGTTTATAAGGCTTAATCACCCTCCACTTGCAAGTTTGCAACAAGGCCTTTTAAAGGTGTGAGGGAGCTAAACACAAAAGGAACTCCATATCTAAGCGTGTTGTTGCTACAGCAATATCAGGATGGGTGACCGATGTAGCACAGACACTTCATTTGGGATGCCGTTTGCGTTTCCGACACTCTGCGGACATGGAAACGGACACGGGCACGGACACGGCAGGGACATGTACGAGACACGGCTATGGAAGTGTCTGGATTAATTTAAATTAAATCATATTGTCAGACACTTCTAGGACACGGCTAGACACGTCCGGACACTCCTGGGACACTTTTGGCCTGGTGATCCTTTTTTTTTTTTTGTTGAGGAATGATGATCTTTTTAAATAAGTGTTTCTTGGGCGACCCTCTAGGGACACTTTTGGCCTAGTGGTCCTATTTTATTTTATTTTATTTTATTTTGGGTTTTGAGGAATGGTGATATTTTTAAAAGAAGTGTTTCTTGGGGGGCTACAAATAAAATATTGAGAAAAGAAAATGATATATAAGTACGTATATCATAATATCATATAAGCCCTAGCCTCTTACTCTTTCTTTTTAAATCTTATTTCGTCTATACTCTTTCTTTATTAGTTATTACATGAGTCAAATAGGGTTTTGAGTTTAGGGTTTTTAAGTAGGTTACAAATTGATTTTTTTTTTTTTTGGATGGATATGCAATGTAATGTTGATGTTTAATCCTCCCTTCTATTTTTTTTACTTAAAATTAAATTACATAAAAAAAATGTTTTTTTATTCGAAGTATCCTAGCCGTCTCCGTATCCTATATTTTTGGGATTTGCCGTTTCGCCGTCTCCATGTTGTCTCGTGTCTGTATCCGTGCTACATAGTGGGTGACCTCTTGAGTTAAGGCTTTGGAGTAGTTGCTAACTCAACATGGTATCAGAGCCTTGTTTGTAAAAGGAGGAAAACAGAAGAAAGAGGATAACAGTTTTTATGATTCACACGTTCCACAGGATACAACTCCAAGTTAAGGTTGATTTCAAGTCATATAATCTCAAATCCTTGAAAATCGTGTATTTTGAATTGAAAGGACCTAGATTCTTATAAGTAGCTGGATTGCTCCAATTTTTACTAGGATTCGGACTCTAGAATAGGAAATTCCGTCCTTCACAACAAGTTATTCTAGATTTGACCATACAATTCTCACACACTCTTGTGTCTTTCAAAACTGTCTCTTTTCATGTTAACATTCTTTTACATTAAACGCATAATGAACTATAGCATTCATTCAATATCATCCCAAATAAGTAAAGAAAATAAGAACGAGAAAATGGTGGAAAAGCTTAATGCACCAGCATATTCTAATCTTTTTCCTCATTTTCCTATGAGCCAAATCCTGTGATAGTGCATGGAGATTTAATTCAATATCATGACAGGTGTTAGGAACCACATTTGGGATACAAAATTTGGGAAGCATAGCATTACTCCAAATAAAAACCATCATAACGGTGGAAATAATAGTTTTGTATTAAATGTCACCAACATTTTAGTTTTGGTATAATAATCAATGCTGTTAGCGGTAATAGATGATGTTGCCACTCATATTAGTGTTAGTTCTAAATAGAGCGCGCTGGATGTGCTTGATTGCTAGTAAGAAGACTTAAACTTGAGGCTCATGCTAAACATATCAGCCTACCATCACATGGACAAGACCCTAATTATACTATGCACGTGCACCATACCAAAACTAACTCCTGCACTTTCACTACATGCTGTAATTATCTTATACAATCCTTATAGATCAGCACAAATACTGGAAAAGTTTAAAATTCTTTATTGTCTCTCACTTTAGGAGATTGGAAAGAGTTTCAATCCACCAGCCTAAAGTAGCCACTCAAGACCTATGAAGCACGGAAACAGACATGCCGACACGACTAATCCTTAAAAAATAGCACGTCGACACAGCAAGAAAAGTGTCCATGAAGTGTTGTGCCCGTGCGTCAGCACGACACATACGCAACATGTTACCTTCTTAGCAGTGTCAGTGCTTCCTAGCTCATGACAATCTTCTCGCCTTTTTATAACTAATCTAACCATCAATACTTTTAAATAACTATACCATTGCAATTCATCAGCCTAAATTAACCATTCATGATACTTTTCCGCTACTATAGAATTAAGCTAACCATCGCACCTATGAAGCACGGACTTCAAAAATGCTGCCCACCTGCATTGGTTGCGCAGGGGATTCTTTTGAGTTCTTTTGGAGTTCAATTTGGAATTTTGGTTTGCAAGGATTCGCTTGGGTGCCTCACGAGTGCGGCCGGGGCACTTCGGGGCTGGGGCTGGGGCTTTGTTCTTTTGAAAAAAAGCACAAGTTATTCATACAATTTTGAAAACTTTTGTGGTTTAAAAGAGAAATAATATAAGATATAATAGCAATTATCTATAGGGTATACACTAATGCACTAATAGATTTGTGAACACTCATGCACGAACATTGTTTCCTTGTTATTTCTTTGCATAGCATTGCTTATTAGTACACCATTAGTTTTTTTTGGGTAAACCATTAGTTTATGATTGCTTACTTGCTTACGCAGTGTCTATGGTAGTTGCTTGTTAATTATTATTTGACGCTACACAGAATCGTGGAAGGACTCAAACGTCGTTGAAATTCTTGTAGAACAAATTTGGAATCCACCAAAACTCACAAAGAACACTCTTTGGGAGAGATTATAAAATATTTTATCGATCAAATTGAATAAGAGTTGAATTCCTTAGAAGGCTTACATTCCCTTTATTTATAAGCTAACAAACCTAATCAAAAGTAAATTCGTTTTTATCCTTTACTACCTAATTAAAGACTTTGTACTGCTTGGAAACCAAGTTACAGCATCCTAAAAACTCCTAACTTATAGGGCAACCTACTAGGACTCAAATTTATCATCTAACTCCTAAAACTACTCAAAAATATGAAAATAAAACCCTATCAAACTAAAAAACAAAAATTACAAAATAAAATATAATTCAAATTACTAAAATGAAATACTAGATATCTTCCTCGCTCGGATCTTCCTCGATCGAGTGGAATTTTCAGCCTGTTTTCTCGCCCTTCATCTCACTCGGGCGACTTTTTTGACGTTAACCTCGCTCGAGCAAAATTATGGCCTGCTCAGTCGAGTCTACCCAATTTTCGTCCTACATCAGTCTCTTCCACCCGGAAAAATACCTCGCCGTCGAGTTTATCTCGTTATCTTGAACTCTTCCACTCCAAACAAAAAGATACTTTGAATAGATTAGATGATTTACTTTCTTTCCAAGATTCTTTTCTATCACTCCCATAGTTCACGGCCTTCTCTCTATATACTTCAAAGTGATGTTAATATTGACCAATTTAGTATTGAAAACTAAATGGATATTTTCAACCCTATGAAATCAATACTCTTCAAGTCTCAATAATCCACTTGGCCCTCCTCTGTATAAGTTGAACTCGTGATACTAACTAATTTTTTCGAAGAATCTTCAACCATGATAATATTTTCCAACCCCACTAGTTGATCAAATTCTTTGGTAGTGAACTCATCACCATGAATACAGGAAGGTAAATTCTTTGATTCAAGAATAACAATCTTTTCTTCAAGGATTTGAGGGCCGAAATTTCATGAACTTCTAAAAATTGTTTTTGCACATGATCAAATTGATTCAATTGAATAAGAGTTGAATTCCTTAGACTGCTTACATACCCTTTATTTATAAGCTAACAAACCTAATCCTATTAGAAAGAAAAGTAAATTTGGTATTATCCTTTACTATAAAGACCTTGTATAACTTGGAAATTAAGTTATAACATCCTAAAAACACTACTAACTTATAGGGCAACCTATTAGGACTTAAATTTATCATCTAAACTCCTAAAACTACACGGAAACATGGAATAAAACCCTATCAAACGAAAATTACAAAATAAAAAATAATACATCAAATTATTAAAATAAATACTAGATATCTTCCTCGCTCGAGCGGACTTTTCAGCCTGTTTTCTCGTCCTTCATCTTGCTCGGGCGACTTCTTCAACGTCAACCTCACTCGAGCAAAATTATGCTCACTCAGGCGAGCCTACCCGGTTTCCGTCCTACATCAATCTTAATTACACAGAAAGAAAAAGAAATTTAAAAACAAGACAATGTAGTTATAGAATAATTCATTTATACTATTATATAAAAATATACTTTTAATAATTTGTACAAGTTCTCCTGCCTCACCCGCACCCTTGCTTTTTAGAAAATTTGTGAATCCCCCCGCACCGGTGCTTCCTAGCATCACTTTAAAATTGTATAATTATTTACCACCACAAAATCCTAACAAAACAACTTTCAAAGATGGCTCTGAGTCTCTGACATCTTGTCACTAGCTAAACAAAATAAAAGCCTATGTATAGCATAAAGACATAAACCAAAGTAACGAGATAATGAAATTGTAATGACTTCTCAGAAAATGATCATTTTGTTTGAGAAGTATATAATTCCACGAATCATTTAACTAGAAAACCAGTTTTGCAGGAAATGCCTGAGTGGAATGAGTCGAATGATAGACTTCAAAATTTTTCACTCTAGTATCTTCACATATAGTAAGAACTTTGAAAGATGCATAAAAACATTGGTTTTATAGCTTAAGTACCTGTACAATATTTAACAAAATTACTGAAAAGCCACAATAGCATTGATATAACTCAAGTATCTGTTAGCAAGTATGAAGGATCAAACCTTGGCTCCTTGACATCTGGTTTAAGTTGCACATATTGTCCCCTGTCTAACGGAATCACTTTAAAAACTTCATTTGCCAGTACACGAGCTTCTCCGGAACAAAATGACACAATCAGATTATCCTTGTCTGGCACACTTTGCACAAAACCAACACTCTTATGTTTTGCACCTTGCCATCCATAAGTAGGAGTTGTCACACTTGTTTTGAATTTCACCCAGTCCCCTATTTGATACCTTAACACCATTTAAACATGGAAATTAACCTATATCATGGTCATATAATTATTCAATAACAGGAAATTACCATCAAAATAATAGATTATGCAATCAAAAGAACACGAGTGCAGCGCTAGTTTTTCACTCACATTGTAGGAGACAAATGAACTCCCTTACTCATAAGTGCCTCCATCAGATCTTCTGAAATCCATTCCCGTGGAAGGGCCTCCAAAAAGTCACGTAGAGTTTTCCCACTGTACCCACTATCAATATGTCAGTAAAGTTCAGCATGCATCTTAAGCACCATTGGAACTCTACAGCTAGCCATCATATATGTAACATGATGGACATCATAAATAAAAAACAAGAAGAGAAAGCAGAGGCACAGGAAGAAGTGATTCTACTAGCAGGTACTTGCCTGTGATTTCTAACTTCAACCGCAGCATCTGGATACCTAAGCATTACAATGATCCACTCGAGATTTTCACGTATCATCTTTGCTGCGTCAGCAGCAATATGGAAAGCATTGTCACCTTCATCATCCTAGTAATAACGAGTTTAACAAACCGCATATAAGTGGACAGCGAAGAAACAATCTAAATAATAAGTTCACACACACAGAGTGAAAAAAAAAGGGATGCAATTCATGACAATCGGTTCGAGAAGTGATCAAATCAATGAACTAAGCTTAGGAGGACCCGCAATATATATATGGTTTATTAAAACTTTATTCTAACCTGGACCCGCAACTGCTGACAGAAGCAAAACCCACATTTTGACCTTTTCTTTTGGAGTTTTTATTTTTAAAAAAGATGGTCCCAACCCCTATAAGATATTTGTATATATATTAGTGTTTATTGTAAACAAAAAAAAAAAAAAAAAAAAACTTTAATAATAATAATAATAAATATATAAAAAATCACTTTTCCTCCTTTCTCCTTCCCCAAATATTCTAGGGTTTTTTCAAAGAGGCATAATTAGTTTTTAACATTTCCAGTGTTAATTTATACTTTGCTTTTTGCTTGTACAAATATAATTAAATGTGTTTTATGTCATTGTTTAATTGTTCTTTCCCTCCACTTTTTGTTCTACATAGTTTATTACTTTACTATCATTTTTATAATTATTTTAAAATTTGTTGCCAAATCTTACAATTTGCAAATCCTGATTTGATTCACTTGTATCATTCTGAATCACGAATCGAATCCCAATTTGACAACTATGCGAGTTCTTTATGTGATGTGTAAGTCATTACCAATATATGTACATATATAATAGTATAGTAAATGGGTCAGAGAGAGTACGTTGCTCGAGTGAGAGCCAAGGCAATCCCAAAAGAGAGAAAGAGCAGTAGGTGTGGAGAGTTAATGATATAGAGCGTATGGTAGAATCTTGTGGTATTTGTTGATGGTTTTGTATTAAATGAGGGTGTAGTATTTATATCTGAGGAAAAGACTATAAGTTACTCAAGCGTGGCTATCATGGTGCTTAGGTGGCTTCTTTAGAGAGGCATCTAGGTTGGTGAACAAGAGAGGAAGGAATGATAATTTCGGCTATGGGATGTATTGAAGAGATAGAAGGGCAGTGTCATAAGCTTTATCTGGTGACAAGATGAAGGGGTGTAGGCGTGCCTCAATGATGAGACGTTATCGTGGGTTGAGAGATGGTGATCAGATGATTACTTCGGCAGAGGGATGGAGAGGTGATATTTATTGCGGCTGAGGGAAGAGTGTGTAGTGGATATCCCCGGGAATGGTGCGGCTACACGCTTTAGGCTCTAAGTGGCTATGTAGCATGGATACGGACATGCCGATACAGCAAATCCCAAAAATGCAGGATACGAACACGGCTAGGATACGACTAATAAATAATTATATCTTTGAATTAAATATACAATTTTGCAGTCCAGAATTCTCACAAAACACCAATTGCTTATCCCCAATTTTACTATATTAAGACTATTGCTCAAAACTTTAAAAGCATTTCTAATGTGAGGCCACTATGCCGAGTTCACTCGCGTGTCTGACATGTGCTCAACGTGTGTCTGATGTTAAAAAAATTAAGACACGATTTTTAGCGTGTCAGATACGTGGTGACGCGTGTACGACGAGTGTCGGTGTCTTGACATAGACACGATACGGAGACAGCATCCAAAGTGAAGTGTCCGTGCTACATAGCTAAGTGGTCTGGGAAGTAGGTGAGGTGAAGGGTGAGTTACAATGGTGGTGCAGGTGACTCAGCTGGATGGGATGGGGAACGCACGTGAGGATGCATGTGTCTCTCTCTTTCGTTGGAACCAACCCAAGCCTTACCTGTGGAGCGTCTAGTTAGGGAGATGCCCTTGATTCTAGCCACTGAGTCATGAATTCTCGAGATCCCAATTGTGTGGTACCCTTTAGTCCTGCTGTTAACTAAGGGAACTTGTGTGTGGAAGTGTTAGAGACATAATCCCTTGGAGGTGACGTAGCTTGGAGGTGACTACTCCTTGGTGGTGTTGCCCCGTGTTGGGGGTGATGTTATCCGGGGCGGTGAGGGATTCTCACAAGCTGAGAGGTTCTCACAAGCTGAGAGGGACCCTAGGAGGTGACAAGCGCGTTGCTTGGGTCACCTCTAGGGGAGAGCACGTTGCTCGTTGATTCCCTCTTCAGGGCGAGAGCGCGTTGCCTGTGCCGCCCTGGGTTGTCCACGTTGGACATATGACTAGAAGTAATTAGGAGTTGTTCGTGGAGATACCTGATGGTGAGGGGTCGTAGCTTATTGCTATGTGGCAAGCATGTATACATGTACCTACAACAACTATAATAAACATATCCCTTTGAACTTTTGTATTCAACAAAAATTGATACGCAATCAAGAAATACTCACATTGTAGGCGAAAATCTAGCCAAAATGTCATTAAGGAAACTAAAATTTTTATTTTAAGTTTTGGCAAGTTAACTAAGAGAATCAGCAAAATTAGTAATAGCTTTTCGATTACCAGATCAATCTATCAATTCCAATACCATTCCATACGTATAATAAAGGGACCACCATGATGGATTTTAAAGCATATCCCATATTATTGTCAAGTGTCAACGTCTGAAATCAACTACTAGACACATCCAATTAATTAGAGTGAATCGTGTCCCATAAATCACAAAATACCAAGAGTTGGTATCCTAGAACAATATGAGCAACCGAATAAGACCACCAAAAGAAGAAAACAAAAAGAGCTGTGACTAGATTTGCGAGTGATCCTTGTGATGTTTGATCCTTGTGATATATAATGTGCACTCGACTGGAAGTGCCTTGCCATTATTAGTAGGATAAGGCTCTTTAGTAAGCCTTCACTAACGTTAGGCTTTTTTTAATCTATGCATACTTTTAAGGGGAAATTACACTTACACCCCCTGTATTTCTATTTGTGACACTAATTCCACCTGTACTTCCAATTAATGTGTCACTGTTATTTATTTGTTAATGTAACAAAATAGAGCTTGTATGGGGGTGTATTTGAAAAGCGTACTAACTATAGGGGAGTGTATTTGTAATTAACTCAACGTTAAAATACCTATGAAAAAAGCTTATTTTCACTTAAGTTTAACATGTTTACTAACGATGACACTTTAGTTGAAAGTACAGGGGTATTAGTGACACGTTGAAACTATAGGGGTGACAATGAAAATGGCCTTAAGTGCAAAGGGTGTAAGTGTTATTTCTGCTACTTTTAATAGAGCAGGTACCAGCCTAGGGCTTAGTTTGGCCCCCACGTGGGGCTTTTTAAAAGGAGCTTATGAAATTTATTACTAAGTTGTTTGATAATTTTATACAAGTGACACTACTCTTCAAAAAGACAACATGAAACCAAAAAGCAACCTTGAGCTTTTAAAAGCTCCATTCTAGAGCTTTTAATAGGTCCCCCCAAAAAAGCCCTAAGTTCAATTTTTGCAAAGCTCATAAACTAGTTACCAAATGAATTAACATGAAATTGTGCCTTAAAAAAGGAGAAGCACCAAAATGGGGGCCAAACTAAGCCTAAATGTTGTCTACTTATCCTTTCTTCCCTCTCCTCCATAGCAAGGCTTGTTGAGCATTATGTTTTATTTAGTTCATCTTTTATGTCTTTTTGGCCTAAGGGCATGGCTGTAATTATCATTCTATCATACTTCATATTGAATAAAATAGAGGTAACGTATTATGTTACCTAAGTTTGCCAAATACCCAATCACAACATGGTATTAGAGTATATCACACAACAGTTTCTAAGAATAAGACGGAGGACATATGGCTCTGGCATAGGCGTTTAGGACACCCTTCTTTTATTTTACCAAAACAGTTGTTTCCTTCCTTAATACAGAATAATAATGTTTCTGATTTTCATTGTGACACTTGTGAACTTGGCAAACATCATCGAACATCTTTTGCTCCGAGTTCTAATAAAAGTTCAAATCCTTTTGCTTTAGTATATCCTGATGTGGGAGTCCTATTTTGTCATTACAGAGTCATAGATAGTTTGTGACTTTCATTGATTATTCTCGTACTACTTGGTTATATATGATGAAAGGAAAAAATGGAAGTTTTCATCTATTAAAAGCTTTCCATCAAATGGTTTGTACCCAATTTGGGACAGTTCTTATGTTCTGATCAAGGGGGTAAGTACATGATTTGGGTTTTTCTGACTATTTTTGTTCTCATGGGATAATTTACCAAACTTCTTGCACTAACAACACCCAACAAAATGAGGTAGTCGAGTACAAGAATTGTCATCTACTTGATGTTGCTCGTTCTTTGCTCTTCTAGGACAATGCTCCTAAGTCATACTAGGGTCAAGGGTCTTAACAACTCATTACCTCATCAATCGTCTTCCCACCCGGGTGTTCAATAAAAGGGCACCCGTTGAAATTCTTTTTGACTCTATCTTGTTTTCCATCCCCCTCGAGTCTTTGGTTGCGTGTGCTTTATCCACAATCATTCTCCTACTCGTGGACAGTTAGATCCTCAAACTATCAAGTGTGTTTTTGTCGGTTTCTCTCCACTCAGAAAGGGTATAAGTGTTATCATCCTCTATCTCCCAAATGGTTTGTCTCTATGGATTTGACCTTTCATGTGTCTAGATCTTACTTTGAGGACTCCCAAGCACCTATGTTACATGGACTCTTCTAAATAGGTGAAGTACCCATGTTGACACGACTCTTTGCGGACATGGGTATGACACTTGGGTAAGATCCTTCTAGTGTAGTTTAGTGTAATTTTTAGCCAAGAAAGGTGAAGTACCCGTGTCGGATATGGCATCCATACCCGTGTCCTCCGGACACTTTGAAGAGTCCATGTAACATAGCCAAGCACCTCTTCAGGAGGAGCAAAGGAATGACGAGATGCTTGAGATTGAACAGATTATTCTGTGCCTTTTTTTCCTTCACCTCCACCTCCTGTTATAGTTGAGACGAAGGAAACTGAGGGGTGTGAGGAGAAAGAGTCGGAAGGAGTAAATGTCGAGGAAGAGTCGGAAGGAGTAAATGCCGTTTCAAAAGAATTGTTGGTCTATAAAAAAAAGACCAAAGAGACCATTGCTCCTATTCTCCCACGAGTAATACTTCACCCACAAGTTTCACACAATTTTTTGTTTACAACCCACAAAATTGTGTCTATCTCTCCTGTGTCACTGTGGGGTCCACTTAAATCACAGAATGACACAGGAGAGGGATAGACATAGTTTTATGGGTTGTGAAAAAAAAGTTGTGTGAAAATTGTGGGTGAAGTATTACCCTTCTCCCACTGCCATCTCCTCCAATTGATGAAGATCCAGGAAATTTCGATACACCTCCTTCTGCTAAGTCTGATGAACTTGATATTTCCATCGTTGTTCGCAAGGGTGTTCGGTATTGTACTCAACATCCTATATCTAACTTTGTGCCATACTCTTACTTGTCTCCCTCCAAGAGAGCCCTTTGTTAAAAAATTGTATGTGTTCCTAACCGTGTATAGGATGATCTTGCTGATCCCAAGTGGAAATACGCTATGGATGAAAAGATTAAAGCTCTTCTTAAGAATGGAACTTGGGAGTTAACAAAGTTACCTATGGGTAAAAGCATTGCAGGGTGCATTTGGGTGTATACAATCAAACACAGGGCAGATGGTTTGATTGAGAGGTACAAAGCTCGCATGGTTGCTAAAGGATTCACTCAAACTTATGGTGTGGATTATCAGGAGAATTTTGCACCAGTTGCTAAGATGAACTCATTCAAGATTCTTCTGTCTCTTACAGCCAGCCTTGATTGGCCCTTTCACCAATTTGATGTGAAGAATGCATTACTACACGGCGACCTAGAGGAAGAGTTGTACATGGATGTCCCCCATAGTTTAGAGTCCTAAGACAGAAGGGAAAATGTGCAAACTTAGAAAGTCTTTATATGGTCTCAAACAGTCTTCAAGGGCTTAGTTTGAAAGGTTTGCACAGGTTATGCTCAGATATGGCTTCAAACAAAGTCAAGCCGATCATACCTTGTTCACCAAACATTCTTCACATGTTAAGATCACTTCTCTTATTGTGTATGTTGATGATATCGTACTTAAAGGAGAATACTTTGAAGAAATATAGCAACTAAAGGAGTAGATGGCTAGAGAATTTGAAATAAAAGATCTAGGAGCTCTAAAATACTTCTGGCAATCGAGGTGGCTAGATCCAAGCATGGGATCTTCATCTCTCAAATAAAGAATGTTCTTGATCTTTTGAATGAAACCATAATGCTAGGAACTAAAGCTTGTGACACCCCAATGGAGCAAAATCAGAGACTCAGTCATGATAGTGGTGGATCTAGGTTGACAAGGGGAGATCCCAGAGTCTTGTAGGGAAACTTATATATCTGTCTAATACCCATCCTGATATTGCTTTTGATGTGAGCGTAGTCAAATCAGTTTATGCATGCTCCTTGTGAGACTCATATGGATGTTGTATTCAAAATTCTTAGATACCTGAACTCTGCTCCTGGAAAGGGTTTATACTTTGCTAGGCATGATCATCTCAGATTGGAGGCTTACACCGATGAAAATTGTCAGGCTTTGTGAAAGATAGGAGGTCCACTTATTGCACCTTTGTGGGAGGTAACTTCAAAACTTGGCGGAGTAAGAAACAGAACGTTGTAGCAAGATCCAGTGCAGAGGCCGAGTTCAGGGCTATGGCCCAAAGTATTTGCGAGCTCCGATGGATTATATTGTTGTTAAAGGACTTGAGACTTGATCAGATGGATTCTATGAGGTTGTATTGTGATAATAAGGTTGCGATCAATATAGCACATAATCCAGTATAACATGATAGAACCAAGCATGTGGAGATTGGCAGGCATTTTATCAAGGAGAATCTTAATAGTGGAACGATTATTACTCCTTTTGTGAAGATTGGATACCAACTTGCAAATATTCTTACGGAAGGAGTTGGGAGTATTCAATTTTTCACTCTATTCTTAGCAAGTTAAGCTTGAGAGATATATGTGTACCAGCTTGAGGAGGAGTGTTGAGTGTTATGTTTTATTTATTTTATCTTTTATACATCTTTTGGCCTAAGGGCATGGTTGTACCTATCATTCTATCATATTGAATAAAATAGAGGTCGTATTATGTTACCTAAGTTTGCCAAATACCTAATCACAACCAGTTTTACCATAGCAAGACCTGTCCAAACATTGTACTTTCATATCCAAGCACTCAAATAAAGATTCATAACCACCACATGCTTCATGTTGTTTAAAATCCTCAAAAGAGAAATAAAATGGAGAACTAGAAAACTATATACCTGTGACTGTGAGTACTGAGTCGTGGCTGCAATTTCACACATGGTCCCCATCTTTACCAGCGTACCCACTCAATTTCAGTGTTACATGATCGCAACACACTTTCTATGATATCTAAGTAGAGACTCTATTCTTGCTTATATTTCTTTCCGGTTTGTTTGGGGAGCAACGCCATTTCAGCAGTTTCATTCTAAATCTTTGTTTATTCCATTTGCTTAATTTTAAGTCATATAGATGGTCCTATGTAGTGATAGTTCACGGTGTCCACTAACTTTGGCACAAACAACATGCAAATTACTTCTGACGTAGCCCAGAGTGAGTAATTATCTTTATCACACAAACGGGGAAACTTTCATATGCTCGCAAGAAATGCAACTTCATTCTTTTAAGCAAAATATATATATATATATATATATATCATGAAGATTATAATATCCAGGAAAGTTGATATCCCCAAATTTATGCTACTATATCGAATTTTGACTCCGTAGATTAATCTTCTTGGAAGGTTTAAACTTCCTCTCATAAAGAAAGAGTTGAAGATCAGGAACATCGGATGGAAAGGGATATTTACTCACGGATTTTCCCACTCACAGAAAATGTTCACAAGGAACTTGGATGCTTCAAGGAATGAGTTATCTCAGAGCGACTATGAAGGGTAGTGGCACACTGACTTGGCATGGAAAGGTGTTGGAATTAGGAAACAATTTAGAGTTTACTAATTTCCATATTGGTCATGTTGACCCAGTTAATGCGTTGTTTATTTCTTTGATTTCCTTGATTGTCTTTGATTGTCTTTCCTTTATTATTGCTCTATAGAGTTGTATATATACAGGACCTTACAGTAATGAGAAATTATCCTTTTCTCTCAATCTCTTTTTGGTATCAGAGCCAACCATCATCACCCACCAGCCTGTGCCGCAGTTTTCAACACCCAGTCAAGGCTGCGCCAACATCTACAAGCTCTAGCCGAGGGCTACAAGCCTAACCGAGACCCTCTTTACTCACCAAAGCCTGTGCCGTTGCCCCCCCAGGCCCTCACAGCATTGCCGCAGCTCTTCCCAGGCCACTATCTGGTGTCGCAGCCCTTTGGCTGCTCTGTTAAGCCCTGAGTAAGGCCTCCTGCATGATGTATTAGAGCTCTCTCTGCTCTCAGTCTTCAGTCTGGGTAACCATTTGTCAAGCTCCCCCGTCGTAAGTCGCCGAGTCTCCGGCTGTCTCCGTTCCTCCATAATCTGTTATTACTAATTTCTATTGCAATCAATGGCAACCGATGGTAAAGATTCGGGCAACGACCTTATCAACCCTACTCAACAAAATTCGATTGCTCCAATTCCTCGCCAAGATCTGTCTCTTTCCCATCCTACAACACTGGCCCTACGTGTCACGAGCGTGTTGTTAAATGAAAAGAATTTTCATGCCTGGTCTTGCTCCTTTCGTCTCTATCTTGGTGGTAAACGTAAGATTGGGTGGCTTCTTGGGAAAGTACCTACTCCTCTTGAGACGGATCCTAAGTATGAAGAGTGGTACACTGATAATTGTGTCAACTTAGGATAGATGTTTAATTCTATGGAGGAACATGTCTATCATATGTTCATGTATCACAATACCGTTCATGGTTTGTGGACTGCTTTGTCTAAAATGTATGCCCATGCTCATAATGATTCCCGTATCTTTGAGCTCTACCGGGACATCTCTCACGCCTCTCAGGAAACTTTGGGTCTTACAGTCGCTGATTATTTTGGGTATCTTCAGACCCGTTGGGAGGAATTAGCTCAATATGAGCCCCTTAGTGAGTTTACTACTGATGGTGCTGTTGAGTCAAAGTGCCTTGATCATCGCTATACTTATCAGTTTTTAATGGGCTTGAAGCCCGAATTTGAAACTCTTCGGACCCAAATCCTGAATACCACTCCTATGCCTTCTCTTTATGAGGCCTTTGCTACTGTCGATGGTGATGAGCGGCGACGCCGGATCCTATTACCCTTTCGGGTTCCCGAGCCTTCTCCTATGGTTCCTGATCAGATGGCATTTGCTGCTCCCTCTGGCTCTCGTCCTGGGGGCAATCGTCCACCTCCAGGCGGTCACCGTTCCTATGTTGGGGGTAACTGTCCTTTTTGCCAGCATTGTCACACTCCGGGTCACACTATTGATCGTTGCTTTGACCTTCATCCTGAGTTGAAGCAACAATATCGTAATCGTCCCACTGGCCGTGGTAGAGGAACTCCTCGTGTTGGTACTAATGCTGAGATAGTTTCCACTCCTACTCCACCGGATTTTGATCACATTCAGGCTCAAATTGCCCAATTACAGTCTCAGATGGGCATTGGTACATCTTCCCCCTCTTCAGGTCTCACGGCTGCTATTGTTGTAGGTAATCTAACAGTTTTGCATGGTAAGTCAGCAAATCCCACCTAGATTCTGGATTCGGGTGCTAATAATCATATGACGGGTGAGCTTTCGTCTTTCATGTCTCCTTTTACCCAAATTAACCAATCTGTTCGTATTGCTGATGGGTCGTCTATTCCTATTCATAGTCAGGGTGATGCTCGTCTATCCCCTGATATTACTCTTTCCTCTGTTTATTATGTACCTAACTTTGCCTATAATCTTCTCTCTGTTAATCGTCTTGCCAAAACCCTTAACTGTGCCGTTGTGTTCTTACCCACCTGTTGTTATTTGCAGGACCTGAATTCGAAGAGGATTTTGGGCAGGGGGTATGAGCGTGACGGTCTCTACTACTTTGGTGATCCTCCTTCTAGGGTGCCCTCTTCCAGTTTGCAAGCCTCCGTTTTGCCAGTCTCTACTAATAATTTTGTTTTACCAGATTCTAATACATATGTTTTTAATCTTAAAACTTTAGATTTGTGGCATGCCCGTCTAGGACATGTGAATTTCCAGTATTTATGTTGGCTTTTTCCTCCTTTGAATAAAGCTTGCAAAGATTTTGATTTTAAATGTGTGGTTTGTGAATTGTCTAAACATACTAGCACATCTTATATTCCTCGCATGCATAGAGCGCCAAGTGCATTTGATCTTATTCATTCCGATGTGTGGGGCCCCTTACCTGTCACGGCCTTGTCACAGCACCGTTACTATGTCACGTTTATTGACGATTACACTCGTTGTACATGGGTCTACCTTATGAGAAAAAAATCTGACGTTTTCACTCACTTTAGAAATTTTCTACAAATGATTAAAACCCAATACCACACTGTTGTGCCTAATATACGGTCTGATAATGGTTGTGAAAATATAACTGATGAATTTAGGGCTGCCCTTAACCAAGATGGGATCCTTCAACAACTTACTTGTCCCTACACCCCTGAACAGAATAGTGTGGCGGAACGTAAAAACCGTCACCTCATGGCTGTTGTTACATGTCTCCTATGTGGAATGAATGTTCCTAAATATTTTTGGCATTTGGCACATGGTTGTCCTCACTGCCACTTATCTTATTAATCGTATTCCTAATCGTATTCTTGATGGGAAGGCTCCACTTCATGTTCTTAAGCCATCTAGCACCCTGTTTCCTCCTATACCTCGGGTCTTTGGGTGCACTTGTTTTGTTCAAAATAGGAGTCCTAACCGCACAAAACTTGACAATAAGGCTATTCGTTGTGTGTTTTGGGGTACTCTTCAATGTCAAAGGGGTATAGCTGCTATGATCCTGTCACTCGTCATTTATATCATTCTTTGGATGCTACTTTTTTGGAAACTGTTCCATTTTTTCCAGGGTCTTCTTCTCCTGCAGAGCTCGCACCGGTGGAACCTTCTGTTGTCATGGATGATTCTATCCTGCCACGCCCTGTTCCTATTCTTGACTCCACCGGTAAAACCTTACCTCCTGTCATTACTAGTGATCCTTCCCAGGTTTACTCTCGCCGGCCACGCTCCTCTGATCCTCTGCCACCGTCTTCTCCAAGTTCAGGCACTACTCCTTCTCCTCTATCTCCTATTAATAGTCCTGCACTTGTTCCTCCCCGTTACCCTTCTCGTGTTCGCCGTCCCCCTGCTCGCTTTCTTTTCTCTGATAGTACTAACCACCCCATTTCTAAGTATCTTTCTTATCAGGGTTTGTCGCCTCCTTATCAATCATATTTAAGTCAGGTTGATTCGGTTCCTATTCCTCGTTCTATTCATGAAGCTCTCCAGGATCATCAGTGGGTGGCTGCTATGCAAGCTGAAATGGATGCTCTTCATGGCAATCAGACATGGGAACTTGTTGATTTACCTGCTGGTGAGCGCACGGTTGGTTGTAAATAGGTCTTCAGCCTGAAGTATTTAGCAGATGGGAGTATTGATCGCTATAAGGCCCGCTTGGTTGATAAGGGCTTCACTCAGATTCCTGGAAAGGATTTTGGTGCTACAGTTCGGCTTCTTATTTCCCTCGCTGCTTCCTATTCTTGGCCTCTTCATCAAGTAGATGTCAAGAATGCTTTTCTTAATGGTGATTTGTTGGAGGTTATCTACATGGATCCTCCTCCAGGTATTCGGGCTCAGGGGGAGTATTCGAGGAAAGCATGTCGCCTCCTCAAATCTCTCTATGGGTTGAAACAATCGCCTCGTGCATGGTTCAGCCGATTTAGTGATGTGGTGCTTACTATGGGATTTATTCGATGTCACTCTGCCCATACTTTTTTTATTCGCCGTAACTCCCAAGGAAAGTGCATTATTATCTCTGCTTATGTCGATGATATTATTATTACCGGTGACGATGCATCAAGTATTGGGCAAGTGAAGCAAAATCTTCGGATGTCATTCGATATTAAGGATTTGGGTCCTCTAAGATATTTTCTTGGTATTGAGGTGGCTAGATCTCGTTATGGTATCTCTCTGTCACAAAGAAAGTATTCTTTAGATCTTCTTTAGGATACTGGTATGCTTGGGAGCCTCCTCACTTATGGATCCTAATCTCAAGTTGACTACAGAAATGGGGGATGTTTTGCCGGATCCTTCAGTGTACCAGCGTCTTGTGGGTCGTCTCATCTACTTGACAAATACTCGTCCGGATCTTACATCCGCTGTTAGTGTTGTCAATCAATTTATGCACTCACCGCGTACTTCACACTTGGACGATGTATACCATATTTTTCAGTACCTCAAGACGTGTCCTGGTCTTGGACTCTTCTTTAAATCAGGAGCACAGTCGGGTCTCTCTTGTTTCACTGATGCAGATTACGCGGGTTCCAAAGGTGATAGACGTTCTACTTCTGGTTTCTGTACTTTTCGTGGTAATCATCTTATATCCTGGAAAAGTAAGAAACAAGCAGTTGTCTCGTGTTCATCGGCCGAAGCTGAGTATCGTGCCATGGCGGGTTCCAAAGGTGATAGATGTTCTACTTCTGGTTTCTGTACTTTTCGTGGTAATCATCTTATATCCTGGAAAAGTAAGAAACAAGCAGTCGTCTCGTGTTCATCGGCCGAAGCTGAGTATCGTGCCATGGCTCAGGGCACATGTGAACTTCTCTACCTTCGTTCAATTCTTGATGAGTTGGGCTTCCCAGTCATAGATTCATCTACTCTTTTTTGTGATAATAAGTCAGCTATCATGCTGTCCTCCGACTCAGTCCTTCATGAGAGAACGAAACACATAGAAGTTGATGTTCATTTTATTCGTGAGAAAGTTTGGTCTGGAGTTGTCAAACCTAGCTTTGTGTCATCATCCAATCAAACTGCAGATATGTTTGCTAAGTCCATTGGTCCAGGATTGCTTCAGTCATCTCTTGGCAACCTGGGACTCGTTGATATCTTCGCCTCAGCTTGAGGGGAAGTGCTGGAATTAGGAAACAATTTAGAATTTACTAATTTCCATATTGGTCATGTTGACCCAGTTAATGCGTTTTTTATATCTTTGATTTCCTTGATTGTCTTTGATTGTCTTTCCTTTATTATTGCTCTATAGAGTTGTATATATATAGAACCTTACAGTAATGAGAAATTATCATTTTCTCTCAATCTCTTTTAAAGGAAATCAGGTAAAACAACTTAAACAATACAACATAATAAGATAGCATGAATTTGACATAGGGAGCCCAAGTATCACAAGGTCATAAGTCTGCTTTCAAATAAACATCTGCAAAAACACCAGAGGTAACAGAGTGATAATAGAAACAAACTATACCTGGATATTGCAATTTGCCCCAGCAGATAAGAGCAATTCAACACATGATTTTGCGCCTCTTGCCAATGCTACATGAAGAGGTATGGTATTGTGTACATTCCTCATATTCACATCAACTCCAGCATCGAGAATAATCTGCTCAAACATAAGCGAAATAATTTATTCGTATACGACAAAATTTTAGCAACAATCAGAAATTTCCTACATCTACAGAGTCAAGCGCTAACAATACAATTTTAGAAGTAGCTATGTTCTATGTTACCTGGACTCTCCTACTACCCCCAAGTACCCGGTCCCCATGTCCGACGCCCGTACCCAATTCGGACACTCGGATCCTCCACAAGTGATGTTGAAAAGGCAAGTAGAAGCTCAAAATTGTGAGCAAAGAGGTTTCTAACTATTGATATTAAGAAACATAGTATGTTTATACATTCAGAAGGTGTCCGCATACCCGTATCCAACGTTTAGACACATATCCCCGGATCCTAAGATTTGGATTTAGAGGAGGTCCGACACCTAGATACACACCCGCACCCGACACCCATACCCGAGTCTGGGTAACATAGGCTATGTTGTTAATGGCGCACGCAAGGCTTTGGGCTTTGCCTTTCAAACAGTGCCTAGGGGGGTTTTTCTTGCATTTTTTTTATAAAAGCCCAAGGCAAAGTCAGCACCTCGATAATATCAGCATCAATAATCTGCTTAAAGATACACAAAATAATTCACTGTATCCCACAAAGTCTTAGCAACAATAATCAGAAATTTTCTACATCTACAGAGTCAAGCGCTAACAATATGATTTTAGAAAGTAGCTATGCCGTTAAGGCGAAGCCCAGTCCCCGCCTAGGTGCTCTTTTCTTGCGATTTTTATAAAAGCCAAAGGCACAAAAACTTGCACCTCAATAAAATTAGGCATCAATAACTTAACTAGGCATGAAACTAAGGCCCATATTCGAACCCAACTAATATTAGGTTTAGATCCAACTCATGAACCACCTCTTAATAGCTTTGGACCCATTTGAAGACCCATTAGACCATTACAACGTCCAAAATACAAGGTCAAATTCTTTAAAATAGAAGAGATTCTTCTTTGTGATCAACACTGACTCTCCTATCGGGTCCCAAATTCAAAGAAGGAAAAAGAGAAAAGAAAAAGACTAATTGTACAGATAATCTACAAGAGAATTAAGTTAGAAGTTTTGAGATAGTTTCATACTTGATTAGGTCTTTATTTTCTGAAGATCATAGAGACAACCTACTAATTGCCAAATCGGCCAATTGAGCTACTATGTCAAAATATACATTCCTGATGTTTTAGAATTTATATGCATATGTTGTTGAGTTCTTTATATTTGGTTAAGTATATTAAATTATAAGTTCTCTTAAAGTGCGTGTTACTTTGGTCAGGCATCGCTTTTTCTGTGCCTTGTGCCTACCTACGCCTTCAGAGAAATTTGCACCTAAGTGCACCTTGCGCCTATAAGAACTATGGAACATAGTTTAGATAAAATGAAAAAACAGTTGTGTGATAGCTTCAAGGGCTGATGGAGCTCTTAAGCATACCTTTACCAACTCAACATCATTAGCCATAGCAGCTGTATGCAGAGCTGTTCGCCCATGCTGGATATCTTGGGCATTTGGATCTGCTCCAGTAACAAGCAGTATTTTTACCAGTTCTCTTCCTTCTGCAATTTAATCCAAATCAATTTATAGAAGTCACTTAAGTGAACAGAGTATAACATAGGAAAACCTATCAACATACAACTAAACATTAGTCTATAGGTCTTTTTTCAGCCTTAATAAAATATTTCACTATTTGCATCTTACCAACTTTGTGATTTCTTCAAGGCAACTGCCTTGTAAAAAGAAAAAAGGGGGAAATTTTCAACATGTAGTAAAACACGTCTATGGCCTTTTATTCCAACTAAATAAACATAAAATCTTATTTACCAACTTCATGATCTTTCTTGAGGGCAGCTGCCATGCACAATGCGGTGCCATTTGGGCTCGGTATATCTATAGCCTCGGCAATCTCTTCCCCAGATGCAAGTTCCATCCACCTTTTAACAACAGTTACATTCCATGTTGCTACGCACAAGTGCAGAGGTCTGTCATATCAAAAAACAACAATGTGCAGCACAGAGAAGACGTAAAGAGTGAGTCAGAAACGAAGCAAGTAAAGAAAGACGTGTTCAACACACTCTAAAAATAAAAAATAAAAAAAAGATATATGGCGCATTCAAATCTGCTAGAAAACAGAAGAAAATCTCACTCAGCAACACTTCAACAGACTCATCCACGCAAAAACAATAGTGCTCACAGAAAAGAAAAATATAGGCATTGTCCTGTCCACTCAATTACGGTACCTTAAAAATCTACAAATAAATGCTACGAAAAATTATTGAAGGCAATATAATAAACCGGCCAATTAAAGTCAATCTCTTCATGTGCACAAATGGCAAACCACACGCATAATTGCACATGATAAATTCAGCTTTAGACCACATCAAAAATCTCGTGAGCATGTAATTTTCCTTGATTAGGAAACTACTGAGAAGCAATGAGTATGCCATTCTCACTGATAAAGAACAAATAGAGACATCAACTTCCCCTACTTCGGCACATACTCTTCCGTTATCTGCGAATAACTTGTTTTCTGTTCGCAATTTTCTGTTCGTTCATATGTCTATGTATTCATTAATCTATTGCGACAAGTGCAGCCATCATGAATCTTTTATCCTTCCCCTCCACAGAATGCACAGTTTTGTTAAGCACTAACGAGTCTTAATTAAATAAATCTGTTGATTCCCAAATGGTGTCTCTTGCCTCAAAGCCTAGAATTTGCACTTATCAACTTAAATCACAATTTCTGCTAGATATCAGACCCATTTCTATGAAGTACTTTGGTCCTAACTTCATTTCGTGCAAAAACGATGAGTGGGTCTTGTACTTATGCCTTACCAACAAAGAACAACCTTCTTAGATGAGCCAAAATTTAAATGAAAGAAAAATTAAGATGGAAGCACCAAGAAAAGGGTTAGACAAAGAAGCAAAAAAACGAAGGGAAAAAGTAACTACGAAATAACTGTTAAATACATCACTTTGTTTTATATTATTAGAGTTAAAAGGACTAGTTTGTAATTATTCTTTTCTTCTTTTCTAGAATAATGTATAAGGGTGTGACTCATTAATCAACCCTAAGCTTTGGATTAATCTCTATTCTTGAACTTAACATGGTATTAGAGCCACCACAACCCTAACCCTACCCACCACCACCTGCGCCGCCCACTGTCCCACCACCACTGACTCGCCGCACCACCAGGGACATACCAAGCCCCTGTCGCAACCACCCATGGCCTCAATCCCCTAGCCAAAACCACCAAACACCCTAACCACCCTTATCGCACACCTACCCAGCCCCTTCCCCCCTGTCGCACACCTACCCAGCCCATTCCCACCACTCACAACCTTCATATGCTTCTATAGACCAGCCACAACAGCCCACTTGATCTGTTTCCTTGTCCGTTTCTGATAGTCATCAACCATTAATATTTTGATTGAAGTTTCTTCTCTCGGTTTATTTTTTGGGTCCTTCTATGGCCCATTGATTAGTGATTGATCTACTGGCATTCTCTATGGTGGTCTGCTTTCTGTTGGTGTGCTTCGTATCCGTTTATTACAGTTCAGTGTTCGTTGCAGGTATCATTTTTTTGTGTTGATTCACGATGACAGATCCAGCCAAACCCAACGTGAATACACAGTTGCTTCCGGATGAACATGTTGTTGCATCCACCGATAACCCGAACGTTAAACTTTCTACATCACTTTTCAATAGCCAAAACTACCTAGCTTGGTCCGGATCTATGATTATGTCCCTCAAAGGCCGAGAGAAGATGGGGTATATCAACGGCAAAATTAAAGCACCTACCACCGAAGATGCCTCTTATGACAAGTGGGAGATGGAGAACTCCACTGTCATGACTTGGCTGATTCCAGAGATCGCTGAAGGATTTTTGGACATGGAGACTGCCCAAGATATTTGGGAGACCATGGCCAACACTTATTCGCACAAGGGCAATTCTGTGCAAATTTTTGAGTTACGAAGGTCGATTGGTAGATCTGAACAGGGGAGAAGAGTGTTCTACAGTACTTCACATCTCTATCCACCAGTTGGAAGTGATTGGACCACTAATTGGATTACAAGCCAGTTTGTCCTGCTGATTATGTGGCCTATCATAAACTCTTGCAGAGAAGAAGATTTTTAAGTTCCTAGAGGGACTTCACACTGACTTGGATCCAGTTCGCAGTCAGGTTCTGGGAATGGAGCCACTACCCTCACTTCAGGAGGCTTTTGCATATGTTCAGAACGAGGAAAGTCGACGTTCTGCTATGCTTCCACCTACTTGTACAGAGCGATTTGCTCTCTTCAGTTCCTCAGAAGGATGGGAACCGTGGTCCTAACACCGCTAATGAGTCTGGGTCTTCTGATAGATCAAAGTTGTTTTGTGATTATTGTAATACCAAATTTCATACCCGGGAGACATGCTATAAGCTTCATGGTTATCCCCAAGGGGGTCACAGAGGTTGTTCTGGCTCGTCTAGGGGTTGTGGAGGAAGGTTTAATGGCTTAAATTCTCATGCTCATCATACTACAGCAATCGATCTTACAGTTCCAGCTCCGATTATCAGTTTCTTCCTACTGGTTCTCCACCTATGTTCACTGCCTCTGAGGTGGAGGAGGCTCTCCGGAGCCTGATGACTCGCCGTGCTTCTGCTGCCTCTGCCTCAGCATCTACACCAACAGATGCTTCCTCTTCATTTGCACAAGCAGGTAACTAAGTCACTTCTGCCCGAGCATGTTTATCCCATTCGTCTTTTCCTTGGATTATTGACTCAGGTGCTTCAGATCCTATGTCTAGCTCTTCCGATTTGTTTTCTGTATATACTCCTCATTCAGGTCAATATAAAGTTTGCATTGCAGGTGGCACTTTCTCTTCTGTTACAGGGAAGGGTGTCATTCATGCCACTCCCTCACTACCTCTGTCACCGGTCCTACATGTTCCCAGTTTTAATTCTAATATTTTATCTATTAGTCGTATAACTCGTGATTTGAATTGCAGTGTAACTTTTTTCTCATTGTGTCTTTCAGAACATTACCACAAGGAGGACGATTGGCAGTGGTAGAGAGGAGAATGGCCTTTACCTTTTGGAGACAGGAAGCAAAAGAGCTCATCACACTTCAGTTACTGAGAATAAGTCTGAAGACATTTGGTTATTACATAAAAGATTAGGACATCCGTCTTTTCATTTACTTAAGCACATATTTCCTTCTTTAGTCAATAAACCTAATTTTGAGTTTTTTTGTGAACCTTGTGAACTTGGAAAACACCATCGGACGTCTTTCGCTCCGAGTGTTAATAAAAGTTTAACTCCTTTCTCCTTAGTTCATTCTGATGTGTGGGGTCCCTCTCGTATTAATTCTCTTAAAGGTCATCACTGGTTTGTTATTTTTATTAATGATTATTCACGCACTACATGGCTTTATTTGATGAAAGAAAAGAGTGAATGGTTTTCTATCTTCAAATCTTTTTATGCAATGGTGTTAACTCAATTTGGGACAGGTATAAAAATCTTACGTTCTGATCAAGGGGATGAGTATATTGACTCAGGTCTGGGTGATTTTTTTTACTTCAAAGGGCATTTTACATCAGGCCTCTTGCACTGATATTCCGCAACAAAATGGAGTTGTGGAACGTAAAAATCGTCGTTTGCCAGATGTTGCCCGTTCTCTGATGTTCACTGCTAATGCTCCCAAACCATAGTAGGGTGACGCCGTCTTAACAGCGACTTACCTTATTAATCGTCTCCCAACCCAGGTACTTGATAAAAAAGGCTCCTATTGATCTTCTATCTCATCACTCTTCCAGTTTATCTATCCCTTCTTGTGTCTTTGGTTGTGTGTTTGTCCACAACCACTCTCCTACTAGGGGAAAACTTGATCCTAGAGCCATTAAATGTATTTTTCTAGTATACTCTCCTACTAAAAAAGGATACAAGTGTTATAACCCTAACAATCAGAATTGGTATGTCTCTATGGATGTCACTTTCCAAGAATCTGTACTTTTTTTTTAGAATCCCAGAATACCACTTCACGGGGAGACTAGTCATGAAGAGATTCTGGGATCAGTCTTACCTGAAATTCCTAGTTTTTTAAGCCCTATGCAGAATGAAAGAAGACGGAGTGAGGAGAAAGTAGAGGAAGAACCTGTAACTCCTATGCAGAATGAGTTGTGTGAAGGAGAGGTAAAGCAAGTAACCCATAAACAGAAAGCGTTGTTAGTGTACTCCAAAGGTATGTGGAGTAAGAGAAAAAACAAAGTGGCAGAGACCAATACTCCTATTTCTCTACTGCCATCTTCTCCAACTGGTGATGTCTCTGATAACTCCCCAGATAACACTGATAACTTTATTTCTCTAGAGTCTGATGATCTCGAAGTTCCTATTGTTGTTAGAAAGGGCCTTAGATCTTATACTCAACACCCTATATCTAACTTTGTGTCCTATTCTCACTTGTCTCCTACTTATCGTTCCTTTCTTTCCAATATTGCCTCTGTGTCTATTCCTAATCATATCCAGGATGCTCTCGGTAATCCCAAGTGGAGACATGCCATGGATGAAGAGATGAAAGCTCTCCATAAGAATGGCACTTGGGAGTTGACTAAGTTACCTATGGGCAAAAGAACAGTGAGGTACAAGTGGGTGTATGCAGTGAAGCACAGAGCAGATGGTACAATTGAAAGGTTTAAAGCCCGCCTGGTTGCTAAGGGTTTCACTCAAACCTACGGAGTGGACTATAAGGAAACCTTTGCTCCAGTTGCTAAAATAAACTCTATCAGGATTCTTTTATCTCTTGCAGCTAACTGTGATTGACCATTTCACCAATTTGATGTAAAAAACGCATTCTTACATGGCAATTTGGAAGAAGAGGTGTACATGGATATCCCTCCTGGATTTGAGGGCCCGGACAGAAGGAAAGATATGTAGGCTCAGGAAATCATTGTATGGTCTCAAACAGTCCCCAAGAGCGTGGTTTAAGAGATTTACTCATGCTATATGTAGATACGGGTTCAAACAAAACCAAGTTGATCATACCTTGTTCATCAAGCACTCTTTGCAAGGTAAGACTACTACACTTATTGTGTACGTGGATGACATTGTCCTAACAGGTGATGACTTGGAGGAAATGCAGCGACTAAAGGAGCATGGCAAGGGAGTTTGAAATAAAAGGTCTAGGGGAGCTTAAGTACTTTCTGGGAGTTTTAAGTGGCCAGTTTTAAGCATGGAATCTTCATCTCTCAAAGAGAGTATGTCTTGGATCTCTTGAGTGAAACCGGAATGCTTGGATGTAGAGCATGTGATACTCCTGTAGAGCCGAACCAGAAGTTGAGTGATGAAAAAAGGTGGAAAAATGGTAGACACGGGGAGATATCAGAGACTTGTAGGGAAGCTAATCTATCTTTCTCATACTTGTTCTGATATTACATTTGTTGTAAGTGTAGTAAGTCAATTCATGCATACTCCTTATGAGACACATATGGATGCAGTTTACAGTATATTGAAATATCTTAAGTCTACTCCTAGAAAGGGCTTATTTTTTGGTAAGCATGACCATTTCAGAATAGAAGCATACACTGGCATTGATTGGGCAGGCTCCGTGACCGACAGAAGATCTACTTCAGGGTATTGCACATTTGTGGGAGGTAACCTTGTTACGTGGAGAAGTAAGAAACAAAATGTTGTGGCAAAGTCTAGTGCAGAGGCTGAATTTAGAGCAATGGCTCAAGGTGTGTGTGAACTTCTATGGATTATATTGCTATTGAAGGTCTTGAAGACCGGGCATGAGGATGCTATGAAATTGTATTGTGATAGTAAGTCTGCAATTAGTATTGCACACAACCCGGTTCAGCATGACAGGAATAAACATATTGAGATTGACAGACATTTCATTAAAGAAAACCTCAACAATGAAACAATTTGCACTCCGATGTTCTCACGAAAGGGGTTGGGGTTAGACAGTTCCGTGATATGCTTAACAAGTTGAGATTGAGAGATATCTTCGCACCAGCTCGAGGGAGAGTGTTAAATATATCACTTTGTTTTATATTATTAGAGTTAAAAGGGCTAGTTTGTAATTATTCTTTTCTTCTTTTCTTGAATAATACTGACGGGTGTGACTCATTAGTCAACCCTAAGCTTTGGATTAATCTCTATTATTGAACTTAACAATAACAACAGGAAAACAAATCCCAATCCACAGCTGCTTGGACTAGACTAAGGAGCTTAGATGGGACGAACAAACCAGAGAAAGCTACTAAGGCCAATCTGGCAATCTAATGAGCTACCGCATTTGAGATATACGGGAACAACATACCATAGATCAACACCCTGGTGATTTAAGCGAACACCAAAATCGTGAATAGACCAGTACGGAATAAGGATGGACCACTCGCTTCATGGAAGCATTAGTAACCATCCAAAGCCTTGCCTGTGAAGCCGCATACACTCTCTGTGCCTAGAACTCAAGTGGTCTCCATCTTTGCGCCTCGCCTTGCCCAAGGCGAAGCCCCTCCAAACAGACCCACCTAGGGGTGCTTTTCTAGTTTTCTTGCGCCTTTTTCTAAAAGCCCGAGGTGCAAAGCCCGCCCCTCAATAAAATCATGCATCAATAACTGAATTAGGCATGAAACTAAGGCCCACATACAGACACAGCTAATATTAGCTTTAGACCCAACGCATAACCGACCTCTTATTAGCTATAGACCCATATTAAGAGCAATTTGGCAATTAAACTTCCAAACCACAAGGTTATATTTATAAAACAAAATATTATTCTTCTTTGTGACCAACACTAACTCTCCTATTGATTCCCAAATATAGAAAAGGAAAAGAAAAGATAATGGAAGGCTTACCTTAGACCTGAAGCCCCAATAATTGCTTCCACTTGAAGAGACTGACTTGCGCCATAGGTACAAGACTTTGAGAAAGGAATGAGGAGGTAAGGATATTTTGTACTTGAATGGTAATCGTAAAAAGATAAATCAAACCCTGCTACCAGAAAGCACCTATTAAAAAAGTGGGACTCGATTAAAACTCCTACAAGACATATTCTAGACCCATCCCTCTGCATGCTTCTAAGGCTCAAACTCGCCACTAAGTATGAGAGCTCTAAAGTAGGATCTATTCCCGTTGTTGTTGTGCTTTCATGGAGAGAGTACAAGGCTAATTGTACAAATACTCTACAAGGGAATCATATTTGAAATTTTGTGATAGTTTCATAATTGATTAGGTCTTTACGATGTTATTCTAAGGTAGTCTATTTGGTGAAGAATTGTAGAGACAACTTAGTAATTGGCCAATTGAGTTAATAGGTCAAAATACACATTCGACTCTTTGGCAATTTTTACGTTTCCATTATTGTGCTCTCAATATACTTAAGTTTGAATTAATCAATTATTAGCTTTGGCAATTTTTACGCACATGGTTGTTTCAATTAATCAATTATTAGCTTTATACACGCACATAGTTAAGTTTGAAGTTATGTTTCCCCATGTTTCTCAATGTTTCCAATTTTTTCCGCTGTTTCCACATGTTTCCGAAATATTTCCGAAACGTTTCCGTTTCTAGGTAGACCGAAACAATAGACAGAAGCGAAATTTTGATCCTTGCACTTGGGATTCAATTGCTTAGAATGTCTTATATTCGTGACTCAAGAGTCATGAAAAAAATAGTGAGGGTTTGACAAACTAATAAGCCACCTAGATGAAAAAACAGAACAATCGCAGCAATAAACATAGCGGCTAAGGTCCCAACTTAAAAGTATCGACAGTTGGAATATCAGCCTGGAAACAGGCTGATATTAAATATGTAAGAAAATTAAATCCTGGAAACATGTCGAAACACCCAAATGAAGTCAAGAGTGTTTACAGACATTCTAAGAGCCTGTTGGAACAGTTGGGCACGTAATCCTTGTTCTTCTCTTATTAGGTATTTCTATCTATGTTTTGTCATCTAATCTATATACAACCCAACTAGCCAAACATAGTAAGTGATCCAGTTTCACGGTAGTACACCTGAAGAAGTCAATGGTCATAGCAAGCCGTTAATCGAAACTTAGCTTTATTATCATCACTCTTATCTTTGACAGCCGAAGACGCTTCATTTTGAAAACTACAAGCATTTCATACAAACAATAACTTAATATAATCAAAAAGGCCATTAGCTATTATTGACATCCCCCATCACCTCCAACTCCCCCCCCCCCCCCCCCCCCCCCACAAAGACAAAAAAAAAATAGGATAGATCAATGTGTTCATCAGCGCCAGACGTTTAAATAATAACTGTTTCCGGTTGTTCAATCATTCATTGCTAGTTAGCTTTGACTTCTTATTTCTTGAGTTCTTTTTTCCACCCTCTTCGGTCATTGCTTGACAAGAGAAATATAAAGGTGTAATGATGGTACTTACGTCAAATTCTTTGAGTTCATGATAGCCATTGATCTACAGCCCCCATTTTCCAAAATCACTACAGCGCAGTCCGTATATTTCTTGGCAACAGCTCTGTGTAGCACAGATTCACCTTCATCGTCGACTGCATTAGGATCAGCTCCAGCCAATAGTAACTCCTATTAGCAGTAAGAGATATGTCAAAGAGGGATCTTTGGGAAAGGAAGAGCAAAAAAGGAAAACAAATTCTAAGCATTCCTATAACTCATCTACTGATTCCCTTTCTTTGGTAGGTCAGCGAGCTAATACCTTTCAGATTTAACCTCTCTGTAATTTCCTAGTTCTACTTAGGAGTCACCTTCTTTTTTTCTTTTTTTCTTTTTTTGGCAAGGATTGTTTCTCCTTCTGCTTCTCGAATATTCTCCAATCCTTTCCAAGATATGATCAAGGTTTTTTACTCATATAGCTATTTCTTTATTCAAAATTTGTAGAGTACGTACACGCATGCATTCTGGTTGCCCATGGTAGGCACAAACATGGGCAACAGATGGACCAAAGCCTTCCCTTAATTTAGATCCGACATTAGCGTATCTACTGATGAGAGCACGAACACATTCTGGGGATCCGGCTGCTAAAGCAAACACAAGTGGGGGATCCCCATCTTTGTCTAGGATATCCACATGTGCTTCTTTGTATTCCAAAATGGCCTCCACAAGTTCCGCACTACCCCGTCTACAAGCCAGGTGGAGAGCGGTCTGTCCATCAGCATTTTGTGCTTCTAATAGTGAATACATTGAGCTGGCATTGTTTCCTGACATAGCCTTTGCAAGTAACTCCCTGCATGAACAAATATAACATGAAATATGGAGCATAGGATCATTCACTAAAAAAAGAAAATTTCAAAGAGTTGTATGGAGGAGTGGACAAACCTAACACCATTCACATTGCCTTCAGATATAAGGCGGTGTAAAAGGTTCGGATTATCCATAAAAACCTCAAAGTTAGATGGAGGGGAAAGTTCTGTCGCATTTGTTCCATGACAATTAGCCAATTCACTGTGTTTCATATGAAGTTTAGATTAAAGAATTCAGTGACTGATCAAATATGAAATAAAATAAAAGGACACAACTACCAATAGTTGCAAGTAGGGGTGGACAAGAACAGAGCCGCTCAACAAGGGCCCGAAGCTCGGCTCGATTAAGGCTAGGCTCGGCTCGCTCATTTGAGCTCGTGAACACAATCGATTAAGGCTCGCGAACAAGCTCGTGAAAAAGCTCGTTAATAGATTTGATAAAGAGCTTGTATAGTGACTTATATATATTTATTTATTTATTTATCATAAAACTATATAATTTTTAGAGAAAATATGACAAACCTCGTAAATAGACTTGATAAATGACTGATTTATCATTAAACTATATAGTTTTAAAGGGCACGCGAAAAAGCTCGTTAAAAAGCTCGCAAGAAAGCTCGCGATCACTTGAAAGCTCGGCACGAGCAAGCTCGGCTCGGGTCGTGTCCACCCCTAGTTACAAGAAACAAACCACACAACATCCAAACATGAAAATGCACATGACCACATAAAAATTTCAAGAAGGATACAAGAAAACCAACATAACAACGTAATGGTGGCTATTTTGGTCCTAGCTCCAAAAATATCACCAAGTGTTTTCACAGATGCACTGTGACAAAGATCTATTATATATACACAAAAGAATATCATATGAAAAATAAAAGTCCTTACTTCTCAGGGCTTGCAGGAGGGCTACGAGGTATCTCTTGCAAGTGTCGGAGGAATATGGCTAACATAGCATTAAAAGATGGTCTTTTGGATGCCTTGGATTGTAGGCACTCACCAATCATCTTCCACAATTCCCTAGGGATTCCAACACCGACAACACTTGCATATTGTGGAGGTTGTCTTCGAGACTTGACAACAGCTCGATAGATTTCCTCTGCACTTAAGCCAGCCCATCTGAGAAAATCAATAACAACCACTATTGTACTATTAAACTGTAAAGCAGCACCCCGGGGCGGGTGGGGTTGTTTTTTGGAGAAGGAGACTGATTGGAGAACTGATAAAAGGAAAAAACTTAGTGAGTTACTCCACTTACGGGATAGAACCAGTACACATCTCCACCAATGTACAACCAAAGCTCCATGCATCTGACTCCGCAGATATGCCAATGGCATCATCCCAGAAAATATGCAACGACTTTTTTACTGGCTCCCCCCATGCCTCAGGAGCAGTGTAGTTTGGACTGAGCATTGTACAATCCATGCATGAATGATTACTAGACGTATTACCCTCTGATTGTGCTTTCCGGCAGGCAGGTTTCTTTAGAATCTCGGGGAGTCCATAATCTGAAACCACTGCACGACCATTTGCATCCAAAAGCAGATTTGATGGTTTTATGTTCATACAAACAACACCTGCCGCATGGAGTTCAGCTACCCCTCGAGCAATATCCGCTCCATATCTACACTTAGAAAAAGGAAAGCACATGATACATCAATAAGAATTATAGGCTAATCATAGAAACTGTTGGGTAGTTATGTAACTTAGTGAAGTTGTACATGTGTATTGAATATGTAGTTGTCGCCGGAAAACTAGGAAAAATAGAATAGGTGAGGCAAGCTTATATATTAGGCATTTTGCATTCTCCTTTTATCAAGTGAATATAATATTTACATTGCATCAGAGCGGGTCAACCTGACCTAGAATATTCATCTTTTGCCGGCCCACTTGTTGTGAGTCGAGAGTACCATAGTGAGTTGAGTGTGTCTCTCATCCCAATGGGTTGTTTGAGGACAATCCATAAATTGGCTATTGTGTTATGGCTGGAGGCAATCTTGTGTCGTGGAAGAGTAAGAAACAAACTGTGGTTGTTCAGTCTATCAGAGTAAAGGGCTATGGCCCACACTACTTGTGAGCTAGTGCGGCTGAAACATTTGTAAGAGGAACTTGGGTTTGCTCAGATTACTCTGATGAATTTGCTATGTGATAATCAAACTACTGTTCACATCACTTCTAATCCCGTATTTCATGAAAGAACGAAGCACATTGAAGTCAATTGTCACTTTTTCAAGAGAAGCTTTTGCAAAATGTAATTCATACAGTTCATGTGAAGTCCGCAAATCAGTTAGTCGACTTGTTTACTAAAGCGTTAGGTGGGATTCAAGTGAAAAAATACATTGGTGACAAGCTTGGTGCATATGACATCTATGCCCCAGCTTGAGGTGGAGTGTTAAAGGGGTAGTTATGTAAGTGAAGTTGTGCATATGTATTGCATATGTAGTTGTCCCACATCGAAAAACTAGGAAAATAGAATACGTGAGGCAAGCTTGTATATTAGGCCTTTTGTATTCTCCTTCTTATATCAATGCGCGGGTGTGTGTGTGTGTGTGTGTGTGTGTGGAAGGAAAAAAAAATTTGTTGAACATCCAGAATATCTTTTGATCTTTGATAGTTGATTCCTTAAAATACATGTCGTTTAAATCCGACATGCTGGCTTTACCATCAAGTGGAACTACGGAAGGAGTCTATGTAGCACGAACACTTCATTTGGGGTGCGGTTTGCGTTTCCGACACTCTACGGACACGGACACGCGGGGACACGGCTATGGAAGTGTCTGGATTAATTTAAATTAAATCATATTGTCGGACACTTCTGGGACACTCTTGAGACACTTTTAGCCTTATGGTCTTCCTTTTTTTTTTTTTCTTTTTTTTTTTTTGGTTGTGGGTGGTGTGTTTGAGGAATGATGATATTTTTAAAATAAGTGTTTCTTGGGGGACACTCCTGGGACACTTTTGGCCTAGTGGTCCTATTTTATTTTTTTTATTTTTTTGGGTTTAAGGAATGGTGATCTTTTTAAAATAAGTGTTTCTTGTGGGGCCCGGGGGGGGGGGGGGGTTACAAACAAAATATTGAGAAAATAAAATGATATATAAGTACGTATATCATAATATCATATAAGCCCTAGCCTCTTAGACTCTTTAATTTTAAATCTTGTATCGTCTATACTCTTTCTTTATTAGTTATTACACGAGTCAAAAAGGGTTTTGAGTTTAGGGTTTTTTTTTTTGGATAGATATGTAATTGTAATATAATGTTGATGTTTAATCCTCCCGTCAAATTTTTTATGTAATTGTAATATAATGTTGATGTTTAATCCTCCCGTTTCGCCATCTCCGTGTCGTATCGTGTCCACGTCAAGTGTCCGTATCCGTGCTACATAGGAAGGAGTAACACTTTTGATAGAGTTAAAATCAGGTACTCAAGATCTTGAAATTTGTGAGTAGCAAATGACCGAATATGTTAGAAGCTAACTATGTACCCAAACTATCCCGCTAGAATTTGACATTATTCAATGAAACTAAAGACAACTTCTTTTCCTTCCCTCCCTTCCTCTCTTGGTATATAACTCAGCCATTAAGGCCCCAAAATTAACTGCTAACTGAATTTTCAGATTTATGATCATTGAACAAAAACGATACCTTTTCCCATTCCTCAAAACACCCTTTTTCCTTGCATTCCTAGTCTTGCCAAGTTTAAATAGGGCATGCTCTTAATATTACCTCCTTATCTCCCTCTTCTTAGTTCTCATTATGCAATTAATGTGATCCTTGCTCATTTGCAAAATCTTTTACATGCCGATTCTAAGATGCATAAGAACTCCATTTCCACGAGAAGCTATTAATCTATGACAGTGCAATTGGATTAAGAATCTTAAAATGCTTGAGATAAGCAAATGAAGGGATTAAAACTCTCTATATCAAAAATCCTTTGCTTGGACATATTTAGTAAGTCTAGGTATTTCTCTTTTTATCACAAGTTCTCCCATCCATGCTCATTGACATGTAGGCAATACTTCTCTCATACTTGCTTAATCTAACCAAGACAAATTAAACGAGGGAGCGTTTGAACGTCGATAAAAATACGAATTTGGCCATTTAGAACTCATTGATCTATGAGCCCATTCAAAGGTGGTCCGTGGGTGTCAAAACTAGCTAAAGCAAAAATTTAACAAATTTTACTCTTGTACAAAACAAAATAGGTTATTTCTCAAAAAAAATATGTCCTAATTTAGGATAGGAGATTTCAGTATCACTTGTCACTGCCCAGAACTCTCTCACTCTACAATCATTGCCTTGGCTCCTCAAGTCACGGTTAGTTTCTCTCCCCTCCCTCTCTAACAGTCTGTGTTAACCGTCTACATATAGTCACATAAATACTCTACATACACACGCAAATATACAAAAATACATATATATATATAAATGCATTCACGCACACAGTTATTTAAGACGCAAGGCGCACTTGGGCGCAAATGCCTCCCGGGGCATAGGCGCAAGGCGCAGAAAAAAGCACGAGCCTAAGTGAAGTGAGACGCACTCAAAGCAAACTTATAAGTTAGATATGCTTAAGCAAATATAAGAACTCAACAATTACCATATACATAGAAATTGCTAAAACATCGAAGTAATGTGCATTTTGACTTATTAGCTCAATTGGCCAACTAGTAAGTTGTCTCCATGATGCTTCACAAAATAGTCAACCTTAGAATAACACAGTGAAGACCTAATGAGATATGAAACTATCACCAAATTTTAAATTCAATTCTTATGTAGATTATTTGTACAACTAGGCTTTTCCCTTTCTCTTTTCTTTTCCTTCTCTAAATTTGGGAGCCAATACGATTGTTAGTGTTGGTCAAAAAGAAGAATATTCTTCTATTTTCAAAAGTGACCCTTGTGTTTTGGAAGTTGGAATGACATAATAGGTTTACTATGGGTCCAAAGCTAATAAGAGGTGGCCATGAGGTGGGTATAAAGTTAATATAATTTTTTAGTATGATAGTTTCATGCCTAATTAGGGTATTGATGCATAATTTTATTGAGGTGCGGGCTTTGCGCCTTGCGCTTTTACAAAAAGGCGCAAGAAAGGAACGCCTAGGCAGGCCTATTTGAAGGGGCCTCGCCTAGGGCAATGCGAGGTGCAAAGGCTGACCCTGCCTCAGCCTGAGCCTCAAGACGCACCTTTAACAACAGAGCATGCACATAAGAGGGGTTTTATGGAAACTATCTTTTCTCTCTTAATGTGGTAGTGAGTAGAACTAATGATCAAGTTGTTGATAACTAGCTTAACCCCCCAAACTGAGTCCGATAAGACTACTAGGGATTCATCTCCCAGAAACTTCCAATCGAGCTTTGTTTAGTAGATGAGGAATTCCTAAGAACTACTGAAAATTGATTTGCCAAAACTTGGTTTAGGTAGTTCAGGAAAGACTTACAATATTATAAGTGTCGGAAACGGATGACATAAACATGCAGTTTAGAATTTAGTTGTCTTATGTTTTTCTCAATTTTCTTACACTATGTTTGGCTTGAGAGAACTGGAGAGAAGAGAAGAGAAAGAGAACCACTTTCTCTCCAGTTCTCTCCTCTTGTTTGGATAGTTAAGTTGGGAGAGAAGAGAACGTTAATGGTAAGAACCGGAGAGAAAGGAAGGAGAAAAAGAGCCCAAATTTGATTCTCTCCAAATTGGAGAGATCGAGGAGAGGAGAAGAGATTGATAATAAAATATTTTTACAAAGACCATTATATACCTGAATATTTTTTCATATTTCAAACATACCATTTAGTTGAATTTATATGAGAGGATAAAACAGTAAATTGATTCTAAATCCTTTCTCTTCTCTTCTCTTATAGAGTTAAACAAACAGGAGAATGTCATGTTTCTCATCTCTTCTCTTCTCTTCTCTCTATCCAAACAAGTTAGGCAAAGCCATGCTTTCTCTTCTCTTCTCTTACTCTTCTCTTAATGAGTTTCTCTTCTCTTATCTCCAGTTCTCTCAGTCCAAACAGAGTGTTAGCAATCAATTTGACAGATGTCATGAGATATTATTCTCCTATGGGTGAAGGAAGAAAACAAATTAAACTCTTCTTATTCCCAGGTTCTATGGGGGTCCTTCTCTTCTTTTTGGCTCTAACCAATTACCCTAGTTGAGATTAAAGATTTGGACAAAACAACACATAAATTTAAACCAAGTCATTTACGAATTCACAGAATTAGAATTAGCTAATCTAAAATAGAATAATTCCTACAATTAGGCAGTTCCTTCAACCAAACGCACCCTGGTTGAATTTAATTATCGTGGTTGCCTTCTCAAGACTTTTGACATCAGAGCTTCAGCAGATTAAAAAACAAAAGTACTGAAAGAAAGATCCCAAAGTCAAACTAAGCTCCAAAAAATGTAGGAGTCTTAAGACTCTTAACAAGCTATTTTATGAGACAATCAAAAGAACTCGACAGCCCAAATGTTGGTTGATTGTTTGCTTCAGGTACTTGAAAATGCGAAGGTTATGAATGTATCTGGCCTTCTCAGACTTTTCTGCTATTCCTCGAGAAAATTTTTATTATCAAGTAAACAGGAAACATGGGATTTGTATATAAGGCTTCTCAACTCCGCTTTTGCCTCAAATCTCTCCCCCAAATTTCTCATGAAGACATAGCCCAAACTTTTGGACAGTCTCCAGAAAATTAGGTTCTAGCCAATCAAGTATTCTAGATTCAATTGAATAAGCAAATGACAAACATATTTGGATTAGACCCTTTTGAGAAACTAATTTCTATCCGTATGAACATTGAGAAATTCGTCCATTCGATAATGTAGAATAACTACAAAGTAATCAACCACAATGAGGGTTTGGTTTCCCATTTCACCCTCTAAAAAGCCTGTACTTACATCATCCCCTACTTTCGGTTTCAAAAGGATGATTTAGCACAGTCATTGTCTGATTAAAACTAATTAAAACCACAATCCACCAGCTGCCGCAGAGCCACCAATTATAGGTTTATTATAGTACTGAACTAGGCATGTGACTCAGAAAGATTGTGCGAAAGAGAGAAAAACATGCAGGGTAAGATAAATGTGAAGTAAGTATTCTAATTTTTGCTCATGTATCCTTTTTTTGTAAAACATGTCATGGGTAGTGCTTCATATATAGATCCAACTTTTGATAAATAAATTTACTGCTGCATAACATTCCACACACATCACAAGCCAAGTCTTGATCAAAGAAAAAGAGGCGGCTAAAGTACTGAAAAGTTGGGAAAACAGAAAACCTGAGAATTTGCTCAAGAGTGAGGCGGCCTTCATTCAGCTTCATGGCAGTCTCTACAGACCCTTTACACCTATCCATAATAAGAGAGAGACAACCCTCCACCCTGGTAGCCCCGTGCAAAGTACATACATTCCGACACCACATCGATTGCCTACGCAAATTCTCGAGCTGGGTCTGCACCCACACCATATCTGTATCATCTAAGGTCTTCACTTTTTTCACAGCCACACGGTGGCGGCAAAGCCCGGGCCCACCAGAGAGCACCCCAGACCAGATTTCAACACCAGCCCTCCTCCCATCCCCAATCTTCCGAATCAACCTCAAGTCATGGTGGGAAGCCAGCTCGATGATGGAAGCCCCAGAACTGGTGCCGGGGGCCCCGCCGCCGCAGCCGGAGCTGGATGTGTTTGAGTGGCGGCTGCAACGGCGGCGGCGGCGCCTCCTCCTTGACTCGTCATCATCATCGTCGTCGTCGTCGAGGTCATCCTTGTCATCATCGTCGTCGTAGTCGTCGTCGTTGGAAGAAGAAGAGCTGATTAAGGCGAGGATTGAATAGTTCTTGCGGAGGGATTGGACTGAGTTACCGACGACGGAGACATGACGGCAGCGAGGGCAGGAGAGGGTCATGTCTGGAGAAGCAGAGAACATTTTAGAGAGGCACTCTTTGCAGAAGCCATGGCCGCATTGAAGAAGTAGAGGACACCTCTCTTCCTCGTTGTATCCATTCTGACACACTGAACAATCAATCTTCATCTACTTTTCTCTCTCTCTCTCTCTCTCTCTCTCTCTCTCTCTCTCTATATATATATATATATACGAGAGAGATATTGAATCTAAATTCAACTCTCCAATCAATTGCAATCAGAGTTCAATAATTGACCTTTCGGAGTTCTTATATTATAGAGAGAAGAAAATTGATGGTACTAACAGAAGCAGGATTGGCAGATCCATGACTGAATTTTGGAGGAAATTATTGGGGGTATTTTTTTTATACTAAATTACTGGGGGTATTTAAATATAAAAAAAATAATTAAAAATAAAAACCAATCATGAAAATGGAGAAGAAATATAGGTAGAGAGCTAAGAGAGGGAGAGAGAGAGAGAGAGAAAGAGATTAACAAGAGAGGTTTTAATAAAAGAAATAGAAAGGTTTTCAGTTTTCAGAGGAGCGAGAGAGAGTAAAGAAAGAGGAGCAGAAGAAGCAGAAGATTTTTCCAAGGAGGTGGTGGTTTTCCACCCTTTTCTTTCGGCTCTCTAATATGGTTGGCTGGCTACTTGCACCTGCGCCCACTAACCCCCATTTCTTTTTCTTTTTCTTTTTCTTCTAGAGAGCAATTTTGCTTCTAAAAAATGGTTCATTAATAATCAACCAAGCATCTTATTAGTTAAATATCATTTGTTTTATTTGGGTCCTACTATAATGGTATGTTTGGGTGAGCATTGTTGAACTATTTTTTGAATGAACAAAAGTATTTTCTTTCTTCTATTTGCTTCTGCAGTCCTCTCGTTAGACTTCAACCCACAATTACCTACACGTAGCGGTGTTAGCGGTCGGTTTTTTGTGTTTTTCAAAACCGACCAATAGATTCGGTTTTGGTCGATTTTTCAATTTTAGTCGGTTTTAGTTTGTACATATATTTATAAACCGACCAATTAATTTTTTGACTAATTAATTTCGATCGATTTTCAATTTTTTTAATTTTTAGCCACACGTGGTATGGGATCACTTACCACTACGAGAACATTCATTTATGTCTTCTCCTATCTCAATTTCATATTTTCTTTAATTATTAATCAACTCTCCATCAAAAAATATATAATCAACTCATAATATATTCGTTGTATTCTATTTCATTATGTTTACTTAAATGTTCATTGGTCTTAAAATATATATATATATATATAAATAAATAACCTTCATTGATCTAAGTACATTTGTTTCTCATCTCATATCTTATAATAAAGAGTAACTCTTTGGGCATAAAAGAATTACCCAAAAGAATTATACATAAATAGTTTGCGTCTATATCTCTCCTGATGGAATTTACTGAAACTGCGGAGTTCACTGACACCGTGGGGTTCACTGAGGAGAGAAATAGACACATTGTTCTTTATGTGTATTATTTTTGTGTAATTCTTTTGTACCCAAAGACTTACTCTACAATAAAAATAAAATATACGCAATAAATAAAATATGTCCATGTATTTGGAACATAAGGAAAATATGGTTAGACAAATAATTTGTTTTAAGTAGGGGTGTAAACGGTTCGGTGTTTTCAGATGAATCGATTGATTTTAATTTAATTCAGTTCAGTTCAATTTTACAATATAGGAATATTTTGAAAATTGACCGAAGCAAATTAAAACTGAATTTGAATTCAAACTTGACAAAGTACCTCAAGCCTTCATATTCTTGTCAAAATCGGAAGAAAAAATATATTAAAAAATACCTCCAAGTTTTGGAAATCAAAAATAGTATTTTTGTGGGTTAACAAGGCCCTTGAGGTACCCTTTCATTAAATTAGAAATTGAAGAAAACTAAAATTTAAAATTAAATCAGAGGGGCATTCGACCGGTCGAAGACCGAGTACCTTCGAGCGGTCGAAAGTCCTTGCAGCAGAATTCTTCTGCAACAATCACTTTTGACATGTTTTGCACGAATTTGGAACTTAAAACACTTTCAGAACTCATAAGAACACTTCCAAAACTTCATGAACATGTCCCTAATACATATTCAAGCATCCTCAAACATTCAATCATGAATTTAAACCACTTTAAAGTTAATCAAAGTAAGAGCAATCCATGTTAACTCAAAACACAACATTGTATAAAAACTTGTAATATAAACTCGCCAACCAACATACATGACTTGATGATGATTCAAACTCTTTCCAACTGTTTGCAACTCATTTCCAAACTCGTTGGAATGGCCAAACCTTCACAATTACATACATGAACCTCAAATACAATCCAACTACATGAATTACAAATTAGAACTGCCAAGTCTTAGGAACCACAAACACTAAATTACATGATTATTACGAAGTTTATAAACATATGAACAATTTCACCTCCTCTCCGTGAATTGGTCCGCTCCTGCGATGGTTATTCAATAACCACAACATAAAATAGTTTTGTTTTTAAGCAATAGGCTTAGTGGATATTCTAAACATGCCATTGAATGATATGAACATATATAATGCGACAATACATCACATAATAATAATTGCAGCCTCTGAATTACCGAGTCAATGATTCATTCAAACACGAAGACCCTCCCTTGGTCCCATTGTCACTTATATTCCTTGGACATCCGTTCTTCAAATGGATTTCTTCTCCTTCCTGACCTTATTCCTCCTCAACAATGATTCATTTTTCGGGTATTCATCGACCACATAATCATATAAGCACATAGACACATAAACATGGCAATTTTCTACATTATTGACATGTTAAGCTCAATTCTAACATTTTCATGGCTAGCAAATCTAGAATTAACATTTCTAAACCAACAATTGAAGCATTTAACACATAATCACATCCAATTCCAGTTTAGAAAACTCACATCTTCGATTTCTAGCCAAATAAAAGTTCTAGAATCCAATTCCTAGCAAAGTACAGCTCAATTCTTGTTCTTGAGTTAATCCTACACATTTTTGGTAAAATCACGTGTCACTGACTAAAATGGGGCACTAAAATTCGATGATTAAAGCATAAAAGGAAGGTATTGAAACAGTCATCTCACCTCCATAAGGCCGAATATGGCTTTGGTTTGCGAAACGGATGTCGTACGAGGACGAAACGGTGAAAATACGACAAACGGAACATCATAGCTCTCTCTTATCCTCTCGAAGCCACCTCCCTCTCTATTTTCTGTCTCTATTCATTTTTGAATGAGTCATAACCGACTCATGAGATATACATCTAATTTCTTCTCTCTTTTTTCATTTAGACCCTCAAATAACTATATTAACTACCAAAATCTCTAAGAGGATATTAGTCTATGTCTCGTATGGGACTACACGTAGTCCCAAATATTTTATGAAGTTGCTATTGAACCTACTAATTATGAATCATTATCAAAAATACCCTCGCATGGGTACCCAAGTAGGCACCATTGGCTAATTCATGGGAAAATACAATATTGAAACAAGTAAAACTCATATCCATTTAAACATATAAATGCATCTAAATGCCAATTATATCAGTTGGGCCCACACTGGATTATTGGGAATATGCCCTCAAACCAGTTTGTTGGACAATGGAATATCATAATGCATTTATGTATGTTAGTTCATGAGATGAATATTAGACTGAAATCCTTAAACATCATTGCATGTGATTCATTTGTGTATGTGATTATATATGTGAGATATGAATCACAAATCCTTGTTGTTTCAAATAAGTCACAGTGAATGATAAGTTTGAATAACTTATCAGGTGTACACTGTAGCATGATTAACGTCTACAGGGTAGAATGATGAATCTCATTCATAAGAGTCTTTGACTCTTGGTTAACATCGCTAGTGCACGTGGTGCATTGACGGACCTAAGTTAAACCTATTGACACCTAAATGATGTCACCGTCGATAGGAACTCAAACTTGTATAGGGATACATGTCCTTAATCCTGAGATAATTATGGACGTAAGTTGTATGCTTTGGTTGCTTTGACTTACCAATCAGTGAGATCTTACAAGATCAACACCTGAGTATCTTGGGTAATCAGGTTTACAATGTTGGGAACATATATTGTCAAGATGGAATTCTACCCTTTTCTATAAAACGAAGAGTAAGTATTCCCTCGAGAATGTCACTAGGAGTGATTACCGAGAGCTGGCCAGCCTTGTCAACAAAGTGCTTGTTAACATGTTTGGTAATCCAAGCATAGTGAATGATACTCGATGAGTATAAGATGTATCTATCTATTGGGTTGGCAGTATCTTAAAACATACATCCCAATAATAAATATGAATACTGCTTGGTAGAGGGACATCTGTATCATATTATACAAGTCTAGCAATCACTGTATGTGTGATTTTGTTCTTATGCACTGGAGTGCAATTATCATTTAATAGTGGTATAAATGATAATTGATTAACGGTTGGTCCCACTCTTAGCTCATAAGGATGTTTGGATGTGAAAGAACAATGCAATGAAAAATTTGGGATAAAATTGGAACCAATCGATTGGTGTTCAGATCCAATCGATTGGTACAGCAATCGATTGCATCACTTGTAATCGATTGGATGGGCAATCGATTACCCTCTAAGGCAATCGATTGCCTTTTTTGGCAATCGATTAGTACTTAGGTCGGTTCAAAAGTTTATAAATATAGAAACTGCGAATCGATTGCCTTTTTTGGTAATTGATTGGTACTTAGGTCGGTTCAAAAGTTCATAAATATAGAAACTGCGAGTAGAACATATGATGAATGTCTTTTATTCTCCCAGAAGTTTCAGTATTGGTTATAGGCTTCCCAAACCCTTCCTAAGCCTCCTAAGTTTGTTCTAGAGGGGTTTCCACCAAACCCTAGCATCCAAGCACATCCAAGAGACATAGGAGTGAAGATCTTTAGCATTGAAAGGTCAAGAGAACATTGGGAGCGAAGATCATTAGAACCGAGCAACGCTCACATAAAATAGATCAGACTACTCAATACTTATCGCAACCTGACGAATTTTGGACACGACCAAGTTGACGTAGAGACGCAGCTGCTGTTAAAATTTAAGGTTAATCAGAGATCGCTTATTCCCTCTACTAATCGCATCTTTGTCAGAACAAAGTGATCGGGATTGAATCGTCACAACGATCATTGCAGAGTTCTTGAAACGATTCCACAAATCGCAAAGGTATATCTATATCTATGTCTTTGTATGTATATTGCAAGTAATACAAACGAGAAGTAGATCTAGTTTTGTTAGATTAAATTTTAATTTGTACCCGTATTCCGCTGCACACTGAGATCCAATTTTCCCTTCATGGGTCCCACTTTAATACTTGTCCCCTTGACACGGGACTTCCATCTGTGTTCCTAGCTAAACACTTTCCACCGGTGGGTCCACAGTCCCACCTTAATTCAATATATACACTAATTATATTAATCAATGCATATTAATACTATAATTAACTCCTTTTTCGGGTACGGGTGTTACAAAGTCTCTCAATAAAGCTGCTCATCTGGGACATAGGGTTTTTAATCCTCTTTGCCACAATAGACTTGGCCACCCCTCAAATAAAGTTTTGAACAATTATGTTTCCATACCTATCACCAATTCCTTTGTAAATTCATCGATCTCTTTGTGAACATTGTTTAGTTGGGAAGATGTGCAAACTTCCTTTTTACTTTGTCTGCATCTAATACCTCAGGACCATTAGCTATGATCCATAGTGATCTTTGAGGGCCAGCCTCCTCATGTATCATATGATGGCTTTCTTTACTACATTTCATTTGTAGATGATTACACTAGATTTACTTAGCTTTATCCTCTCAAGCATAATCTGATGTTGCTATTGTTTTTCCTAAATTTAAAGCCTATGTTGAGAATACTTTTAATACTCATATTAAGTTCTTAGAACTGATGGAGGATGTGAATATCAGAAGGAGTCCTTACAATTTATTCTCTCTCTTAGTGGGATATATACTTCTCAGCAAAATGGTGTTACTGAGAGGAAGCACAGACACATTATAGAGATAGGTCTTACCTTTCTATCTACTGCATCCCTTGGTCTAAATTCTAGTCCTATGGCTTTTGCTACTATTGACTTTCTAATCAATAGCCACCTAGTCCTAACACAAGAATCAATCTCCTTTTCGATTATTATTTCATCAATTACCCCCCTTACCACAGTCTGAAAGCCTTTGGTAGTGCATGTTATCCCTTGTTAAGACCATATGCTAAAAATAAGCTAGAATAAAAAACAAACAAATGTATTTTCCTTGGTTACCTAGCCAATTACAAAGGGTATATCTGTTTTTGATCCCATGACTAGTAGAGTCTATATTTCAAGACATGTTCTATTTGATGATTCTAGCTTTCCAGCTTCTTCCACTTCTTCACCATCTTATGATCCTTCTCAATGGCTTCTCACCTCTCTTGCTAAGTCTTCCTCACTTAGTTACACCCCTCTTACTACTTCTTAGCCCAAATCTCTTTCTCCAACTACTCATTCCACTCCTATTATCCTTCATTCCTTGCTCACAGCCACTTCTTATGTGTCTTTTCATGCTTCCAATCTAATAACTTCTTCTCGGCCTCCTTCTCTTTCTGCATCTTAGCCTCCTCTTACTCCATATACTTCTTCTATCCCTCCATCTACTTCCTCCACCATTCCCTCTTCTAATACTCCTTTTAATACCCATGTCATGGCTGTTAGGGATATATACTAAAAGCCATGCTTTATGTAGTTGATTTATTATTTATTTAATAAAATTAGTTATTCCATTTTTATGAGAATCTGTGTGGGCAATGTTTGCATTATATTATTTATTTAATATTGTGCATGTGTGTCTCTTATTATACATATTAGGTGGTTTGGTGTGTAGAGTTCAGCTTATACACGGAAGATCAGACTGGTGGATCTTGTAGAATGTAAGATTTTGGTTTATAGTCTTAGATGGGATTGGACACACCATCGGTAGGACTGCAGCATGGTAATGTAGTAGGTTTGTCTTGACTGTGGGAAACAGTACAGTTTCAACTCACCATGCAAGTACACTTTGTGTATTAAATCGGACCGACTTGGGGTAATTGTTTTTGTACTGACTTATAAGATAGTTAATTGACCAGGCAGCTCGACCACCGTGCGTAGTGGTGACAAAGAGCTAATCAGGTTCAATGAAGATTTCTTCACAAGAGTTGCAGCTTGACCATAAATAGTGGGATTCCTATTTTATTGTGGTTTCCTTATTTATGTGTGATTGAATGATTATTATTATGACAACATGGATAATTGTTCCTAGACCTATTTCAGATGTGAGAACATTTTTGCTCACCCAAAAAATGGTACATCAATGCTCACCCAAGCATCCCATTGGCCAATGCAGTGGGACCTAGGATTAAACAATATTTTTTTAATCCTGGGTCCACTGCATTGGCCAATTGGATGCTTGGGTGAGCATTGGTGTATCATATTTTGGGTGAGGAAAAGTATTTTCTTCAGATGTCTAGTTGCATGTTTAATTTATATTAATTTAAAATGATGGACGACTACATGTGTGTTTAGAAATAAAACTAATTCCATATTTTGAAAACGTAAGTACTTATTTTCTAAAATTATGAGAATAGAATAATTTTATTATCTACACATGTGGGTTTGAAAAGTAAGGATGAATTATTCCTTGTCAAGTATTCCATTATTTTTTATTAATTAAATTAAAAGTTTTTCTAAAAAATTATAACCCTCAATTTTTTTTAAAAAAATTCTAAGTGGGAGAGGGAATTTATCAAGTATAAATCCCATGGTCTCCATCACTGGTTGTAGATGATATGATTAATTTTGTGTGATGGCTCTAGTGTCATCCTCCCCATCGGATGAAGTTAATTATGGAATTATCGGTACAAACTTCTTTAATAGAATGTTTTGGGTGATTGTCAGTGTGGGTCACCTCTCTATTAGAGGTGTTCCTCATAGAACTCTTGACCTAGAATTAAGTGATGGTATATGATCTTGTCAGAATCAAGATAAAAAGTATGCTTTACTTTGAAAAGATTTGTAGTGTGGAAGTAAAGGTCGAACCCACAAAGATTGAATTACTAAATCACTTTAATTTTGAAACCTAAACCTAGTTAATTATGAAAAACGGATTTTGATTTTGATTTTGATTTTGATTAAACTAAGAACGGTGAAAATAAATATAAACTATGAAAGCGTTTAAAAGTTGTTTTTAATAAATGTGTATGGAACCTAGGATTGCAAATTTACTACTAGCTTCCTAACAAGGGTATTTATGCATTCAATTAGCTTATTACGTTGGATGATAATGGAGAATTGTAGCTACAAGTCCAATTCCTCCGTCAAGAAGATAACTACAATTCAAGCACCAACATAATTCATCTTCGGTTAGCACGGATTGTCTCACACTAAACTAGGGTTACGGCACAATCCGTCTTTTCTAGGCATGAACTATTCGGCTACTTGATATCACAATTCAATTAAGCATCATTACATGTAAATAATCCATACAAGCACAACAAATATAGATCATTGAGCACATCACATTCAAAATAGATCTAAGACAAGAATAGATTTTGAAAGCAATGATTTAATCAATAGAAGTTTGATTTTATTATTTAAAATCCTCGAAACATGTAATCATCATCTATAGATAATAAAACTAAAAAGAACAACATAAATAACTCCCTATTACTTGGCTAGGGTTTCATTGAAACCCTAGATCTAGGTTTAGTTGGCCATAGAAGCGATGATTGGCAAGAGGTTGATGGAGGAGGCCATGAAAATCCTTGGTCTTCTTCTTCTTCTCCTCCTTGCTTTCCTCTCTTTAATGGCTGAAGTTTGTTGTGTATAGTGTTGTGTGTAAAGGTGTGAAACCTAAAAATTGATTTACAATAGGATATATATAGATTTGGAGCAAGTTTGGAAGCTTTCCTAAACCTATTTGCACTAAAACTGCTGTATTTTACATTCTGGACGTAATTAGGCAGTTTCGTTCGCGTGGAGATCTTCAGTACACTAAAATACGTGTTTTCATTTTTTTGCATAGGTCGTGCGAGCGCGATTTTGGGGTCTCGCATGAGCGAGTCGCGCGCGCGAGGTGCCTTTTTCTGCTTCTTTTCTTTTGTTTTTTCACTCCATTTAGCCTGGAATCCTTACTTTCTTCCAAATCCTGACATAAAACAGAAAACGAAATAAAAATACACTAAAATAGGATAAAACATGCTAACAAATGTGAATTGAGGCATGTAATTAGGACTTGTTCACTCCCGATCAGTATACACTTAGCTATAAATAATTATAACCTCTCCATCTGAGTCAGTGTTATTATTTATAGGACCAAAGCAAGTTAGCAGTTTAATTTTACTTGGCAAGGTACATTGCCTGGATAGTGAAATTAAAATGTGATTGCTTATCTGAACAAATGATGGATAGTATATGGCTTCCCATCGAGTCATAGTATTCACGGTGTATCAGGTTGCTAGTGGATTCCTTTCAAATTTGGTAGAGGGAACCATTTTTTTCAACTCGAATCCATAGTAATTTTTGCCCAAACGTAATTATATTATGTGATTCTCAGGCTTTTAAATGGGTTCTTTTCAATCCACTCGCTGTTATACTTAACGAAAACAAACTTACTGGACCAAACTATAAAGACTGGAAAGGAAATTTGGATATTGTGTTAACTGCTGAAGAGTGCAAATTTGTGCTTACTCAAGTCTATCCTGAGCAACCTGGTGAGGGGGCAACCGCTGAGGAAACCCAAGCTCACAAGAAATGGGTCAAGGGCTAATGAGATGGCGCGGTGTTACATTTTGGCATCTATGTCGAATGTTCTGCAACATCAGCATTAGTAATGGCCAGTGCCTATGACATGATGGAGAGCCTCCGAGAGATGTTCGGGGATCAAAGTCATGTTGCTAGGCAGGTTGCCAAGAAAGACTTGATGAATACAACCATGGCTGAGGGGACGCCTGTATGGATCACGTTCTTGAGATGATATCTCTTCTTAATGAACTAGAGATCCTTGGAGCCAAAATCGACGGGGAAACCCAGGTCGATATAGTACTCCAGTCACTGCCAGAGTCTTTTAAGCAATTCCACCTCAACTACAACATGAATTAATTTAATTATACTTTGGCAGAGCTGCTTAAAGAACTCCAGCCAGATGAAGGTCTCAACAGAAAGTCAGGGAATGCTCATATGTTTGAGAAAGGTTCAGCTTCAAAGCCAAAAGGCAAGAAGAAAATGAAAAAGGCTCAAAAGCAGGCCGTGGGTCCTCCACCAATCCAAAGGCCACGAGGACACCCGGAAAAGCCTAAAGGCAAATATTTTGTTTACAAGCAGCCAGAACACTGGAAGAAGCAATGTCCGATTTATCTCGTCAGACAGAACAATCAAGGTAAATCTCATTTACTAATTGTTGAATCATGTTTTGCGGTCCGATCTACCGGTACCTGGTGTATAGATACGGAAGCCACTAATCATGTATGCAATTCTTTGTAGGGGTTCTAGGGAACTAGGCAGTTTAGTGATGGAGAGATTTATCTATATATGGGAAATGCTACGAGAGTAGCAACAGTTGAAGTAGGATATCTACATCTTAGTTTTGGTAAAGATAGGATTTTAATATTAAGAAATTTCCTTTTTGTACCTTATATTAGAAGGAATTTAGTTTCAGTTTCTAGTTTAGTAAAAAATGGATATTTAGCTCATTTTAATAAAATAGTCATTATTAAAAAAAATAAACATTTTATTTGCTCTAGTCAATTGGTGGATGATCTATATATTATAAATCATGTCTCTCCAACACTGCAACTTAATGAATTGAATAACACAAATAGTTTACCATTTAAGAGAAAAGAACCTTCAAAGATGAACCAAATGCATCTTTGGCACTTATGCCTTGGTCATATTAATCTAAAAAGGATTCAAAGACTGGTTTAAAATGGGCCATTAGACACATTAGAAGTAGAGGCACTTCCAATTTATGAATCCTGCTTGGAAGGTAAAATGACCAAAAGGTCGTTCTCGGCCAAGGGCTATAGAGCAACAAAAGAGCCGTTGGAACTGGTTCACTCTGATTTGTATGGTCCTATGACCGTCCAAGCAAGAGGGGGCTTTGAGTACTTTTGTCACTTTCTTGATGATTACTCAAGGTATGAGTACATTTATTTGATGCGGCATAAGTGTGAATGCTTTGAGAAATTCAAAGACTTCAAGGCTGAAATAGAGAAGCATCTAGGTAAATGTATCAAGACACTATGATCTAATCGTGGTGGAGAATACCTCTTGGGAGAGTTTAGGGAATACTTACTGGAGCAAGGGATTACGTCCCAGTTGTCTGCACCCCATATGCCTCAACAGAATGGTGTAGCAGAAAGAAGGAACAAGACTCTCATGGACATAGTCTGATCTATGATGAGTTATTCGGATCTACCAGTTTCCTTTTGGGGACATGTATTAGAGACAGCTGCATACATTCTAAACTTGGTACCATCTAAGTCAGTACCTACTACTCCCACATAATTATGGACTGGGCAAAAGCCTAGTCTGTGGAATATTCGGATCTGGGGTAGTCCATCACACATGCTGAAAGGGAACACAGAAAAGTTGGAATCGAGAACAAAAGTATGATTTTGTTGGGTATCCAAGAGGAACTAAAAGTGGTCTATTTTATAGTCCTAAGGATCAGAAGGTTATTGTTAGCACCAATGCCACATTCTTATAAGAGGACTATGTTATAGACCTCAAGCCCAAAAGTCATATTGTTCTAGAGGAAATGAGAGGTGAGACACTAACACATACTTCTTCGATACCATCGGTATGAGAAGAAAACATCACAAGAAAGAGTCATCGATATTCCATTATAATGTCGTAGTGGGAGGATTACCAATACTCGTGTAGATCCCGAACTAACCATTAACACGCAGGTTCCTGAACTAGTACAGCGTGTAGATAATGGTGTATTAGGTTTAGAATCTTCACAACATAATACCAGTAATACACAGACACATTTGTGCCTCGTCATAGTGGGAGGGTTATTATTCAACCTGACCGATTTTATGTTCTTGGGAGAGTCTTATGACCGGGTCCCTGATGAACAAGGTATCGATCCCTGTAACTATAATGAAGCACCCCAAGATAAAGATGCAGATCTTTGGCAAAAGGCAATGAAGTTTAAAATGGAGTCCATGTACTCCAGTCAAGTCTAGGATCTTGTAGAACCACCTAATGAAATAAAACCCATTGGATGTAAGTGGATCTATAAGAAGAAGAGAGGAGCAGACGGTAAGGTAGAAACCTTTAAAACAAGGCTTGTTGCGAAAGGGTTCACTCAAAAAGTGGGAATTGATTATAAGAAAACCTCTTCGCCGGTGGATAGGGGTGTAAATTGGTCGGTCGGTCAGTTTTTTTTCCAATTTTTTTGGTGTATAAAAATCGACCAATAAGGGTGTAAATTAGTCGGTCGGTCGGTTTTTTAGGGGTTCGGTCAGTTTTAGCTTGTACATGTATTTAGAAAACCAACCAATCAATTTTTGATTTGTCGGTTTGCAGTTTTTTCTTACACCCCTACTAGTGGCCATGCTAAAGTCTATTTGGATTCTCTTATCCATTACAACACATTTCGATTATGAAATTTGGCAAATGGATGTCAAGACAGCATTTCTTAATGGGAATCTTGACGAGTGTATCTATATGGTGTAACTAGATGGGTTCATCATAAAGGGCCAAGAACACATGTTGTGTAAGCTTAAGAAGTCTATTTATGGACTTAATCAGACATCTAGGTCTTGGAATATCCACTTTGATCAAGCAATCAAGTCTTTTGGTTTTGATCAATGTGCGGATGAATCGTGTGTGTACAAGAAACATGTAGAAGCATGGTGGTGTTGTTAGTACTATATGTGGATGATATCTTGCTAATCGAAAACAATGTGGGGGTTTTATCTTCTATAAGGGTATGATTATCCAGTCAATTTGATATGAAGGACTTGGGAGAAGCCGGTCACATCCTAGGGATCAAGCTTATGCGAGATCGTAAGAATAGGATGTTGGACTTGTCACAAGGCACTTATATCAACAATATTCTTGCAAGGTTTAGCATGCAAGATTCTAAGAAGGGATTCCTTCCCTTCAGACATGGAATTACTCTATCTAAGGATCAGTGTCCTAAGACACCTGATGAGATAGAGAAGATGAAGGTAATTCCTTATGCCTCTATAGTAGAATGCCTAATGTATGCTATGTTATATACTAGACCTGACATCTGCTTTGCTGTTGGCATGGCTAGTAGATATCAGTCTAATCTAGGGCAAGAACATTGGACTGCGATGAAAAACATTCTCAAGTTCTTGAAAAGGACTCGAGATTATATGTTAGTTTACCAAGCAGACAGTCTTGTACCCATTGGGTATGCAAATTCTAATTTCATGTCAGATAGGGATTCCAAAAAGTCTATCTCAGGATATGTGTTTACCCTAGGAGGTGGAATCATTAGTTGGAGGAGTATCAAGAAGTCATGCATTGCTAATTCCACCATGGAAGCCGAGTATGTGGCTACTTCGGAAGCCGCTAAGGAGGCCGTTGTCTCAGAAACTTCCTTATGGATCTAAAAGTAGTACCTGCGGTTCAATTGGCTATTACCCTTTATTGCAATAATAGCAGAGCGATTGCTAGCTCAAAGGAACCTAGGGCACATAAGAAGGGAAAATACATTGAGCGTAAGTATCACCTGATACGAGAGATCGTGCAAAGAGGTGATGTTGAAGTGACCAAGATAGTATCAGCAAATAACCTGGCAGATCCTTTCACCAAGAGCTTACCGGCTAAGATTTTTGATAGCCACATAGAAGGGATAGGAGTGAGATGTGTCGCATCATGGCTTTGAGTCTAAGTGGGAGATTGCTAGGGATATATGCTAAAAGCCATGCTTTATGTAGTTGATTTATTATTCATTTAATTAAATCAGTTATTCCATTTTTATGAGAATCTGTGTGGGCAATGTTTGCATTATATTGTTTATTTAATATTGTGCATGTGTGTCTCTTATTCTACATAGTAGGTGGTTTGGTGTGTAGAGTTCGGCTTATACATGGAAGATCAAACCGTTGGATCTTGTAGAATGTAAGATTTTGGTTTATAGTCTTAGATGGGATTGGACACACCATCTGTAGGACTGTAGCATGGTGATGTAGTAGGTTTGTCTTGACTGTGGGAAATGGTACATTTTCAACTCACCATGCTGGTACACTTTGTGTATTAAACGAGACCGACTTGGGGTAATTATCTTTGTTCTGACTTATAAGATAGTTAATACCTCATGGCTATTATGAGTGCTTATGCTCTAAATCCTAAGTTAGTTTATATACACATACATTTGATATTTACGCTTTGATCCCTAAAGGGTGAGGTCCTTAAATGGGTCAATATCTCATTGGATTGGGTGACAATATTAATTGTGTGGTGGATATTAATTAACGATGGAATCCATGTCTCAATTTTGGGATTGATGATATCCCCTTGAGGAAGCTTATAAGTTTTGATTATGTCAAGCCCTGCAGGTGGATTTTGTATTCGACATATCAGATAAGTTAAGCAGAGGATCTCAAGGAATTTTAAGAGATTAATTAAATTTGATTGTCAGTAATTATATTTAATTAATGGATATTTGTAATCTTAGTGTGGGGGATATAATAAGCATTTAATAAAATGGAGCTCGAAATATTTTTTTGAGATAAGGGTAGGAGTGTAATTATAATTCTTTAGTGGTATGAATTATAATTTATGGAAATAGGAATTTGATTCAGTTCGAATTAAGGTTTCCTAATTCCACAAGGAAGCCTATTCCTTATTGACTTCTTATGGTCCCTATCGTAGCCTATATATATGCTGCTTTGGCTCTCTTCTCAGTTGCATTTTTCCATCAAGAACATTGTAATTCAGAATAGAAAAGAGAGCGTAAAAAAGGAGAGCAGAAAATAGAGAGGATTCCGAAAGAGCTCACACTCAGTTCGAGATTATGGTAGAGGAGGAATACGGTAGAAGATCATGAGCAGCTATCGTGCCCAGGTTCTCTATTAGTCTACTATAGCAATCTATTTTTGCAGTTCAAGGTAACCCTAGTTCCGCCCTTGTAGGGTTATTATAGCTTTCACTAAATATTTTGCAGTATCAACTTATACGCGTTGTTAACGTATTCTGGGAACGCAGTTTCCTAACAATGACTACTAGATCTAAAGCTGGTATTTCCAAAAGAAGGCTTATGTCACTACTGCTACTCCCTCTGAAACTTCTTGATATTCCATTGCTTGTAAATCCTTTATGTGGAGGGATGCCATGAGTGAAGAGTGTTGGCCCAAAAGTAATCCTTAGATGGGGGTGAATAAGATTACTAACGACTAATGGCAAATTAAAAATTAATCAATCACAATAACCAATTTAAACAGTAAGTAAAGAGAAAGGGAAAGAAGAACTTGCAAACTAAGTTTTCAAATAGTTTGGCAATCCGCAATCCGTGGACTACATCCACCCCTTAAGAATACCTCTTGAGGATTCTACTAAACAATCTTCTTTAGGTGAAGATCGAACAACTCTTACAAGGTCTTCTTGAACTTATATACCTCTCCAATGAAGAACACCTTCACTTGGAGCAAGGGTTATACCAACCCTTCTTTACAATTATTGTGAATGATTGTGTGTTTGAAATAAAGGGAAAATAGGTTTTGAAAACGATTTTTGTGCATAGCGGAAAAACAAAGTTTAAAAACTTTTTGGTATTCCCGGATCTACTACTTATCAATTCTATAGATGCATGCAACAAGAGAGACAAAGAATTATACCTTGAGGTCTTGAACCTAATTCTGCATTCTTCAACTTCCAGCAATCTCCTCTAGGTTGTCTTCACTCTTATGACTCCTATGGATGCTTGCCGAAAAGACTAGGGTTGGTGGGAACCCTAATAGTGAGGATGGAGAAGGCTAAGGAAACCCTAAATAGTTTCTGCAGCTCTGAGACAGTAACAACGACGATTATCAATATTGAACGCAGCTGCCCTATTTATAAATTTCCAAACTGACTTTAAGCTTTCTATAGATCACAAAACTTTCAATCGATTGAACCTTCAATCGATTAAAGCTTTTCGATCGATCGAACCTGTCTAGACTTAAATTGATCGAAAGTCTTGCGATCAATCGAACCTGTCTTGACAAGATCCTCTTGTGCCTTTCTAAGCATTCTAGTGGAGCTAAGAGTGGGACCTCCTAGGCTCTTTATTATTGGCTCAGACTAGTTGTTAATTCCCAAGATCAAACTCTTTGATCAGCCAATCAACCAACTGATCAGTTAACGTTTACTCCACTATAAAACGGTAACTGAACTCCAACGCAAAAGAACAAATCTGAAGCGATGTCTAGACTTGCATGGTGTACTAATGTTCCTCTACCATCAGCAATCGTAATCATATTCAGGTAGTCGGATAACTCTTACTGTCAACCTAAATCATGATTACTTCTTGTATTCCTTAAGTCTCATTCACCCCTCATGATTACCAAATATGTTGATAACTCTTATCAATAAGACTATAGTTCTCAGTAATCAACTTGGTAATATTCTTAAGGGAATGCTTACTCTTTATCAGAGGGTAGATTCTATCTTGACAATATATGTTCACAACCCTATGAACATGACATACCCAAGATACCCGAGTGTTGATCTTTTATAGACCTCACTGATTGGTAAGTCAAAGCAGCCATATCCATAGTCTGTGTTCATAATCGTCTCAAGATTAAGAAAACGTACATTATACAAGTTATGAGTTCCTATCGACTGTTAATAGTCTTGAGTAACAATAGAAAAGCTCAGGTTCGTCAATGCACTATAAGCACTAGCATATTAACTAAGAGTCATACTCTAGTGATTGAGATTCATCACTCCATCCAATGATAGTTAATCATGCTATAGTGTAAACTTGATGAGGTATCTAGTCTCATCATCCACTGTGACAAGTTTTAAGTATCAATGAATAGTAATTCGTATCTCACTTGTATATATCTCATACATACACGAATTACCTACAATGATACTCAAGGATAAACAATCATCTCATGAAAGACATACATAACAAAATGTAAAGCTGATATCCATATATTAAAATGATAATGTCTCATACATAAAGTAACGGTTTGAGGGCACAATCCCAACAAACTCCCACTTGCACTCACAACCATACAAGATTACATATGAGATCTGACTATCAAAATGATGATCAAAGACCTTCTGTGGCAAGGCCTTTGTAAACGGATCCGCAAGATTGTTAGCGGTGGCAATCTTGGTGATAGTCACATCTCCACGTTGAACAAAGTCTCATATTAGATGATATTTCCGCTCTACGTGCTTTCTCTTTCCGTGGTTCCTTGGCTCCTTGGATTGAGCCACTGCCCTACTATTATCGCAATATAGCGTAATTGGTGACAATGACACTGGTACTACCTCGAGCTCCATAAGGAACTTCTTGAGCCAAACAACTTCCTTTGTGACTTCACAAGCAGCCAGATACTCAGCTTTTGCAATTGAGTCTGCAATGCATTTCTGCTTAATGCTCCTCCAACTGACAGCACCACCTCCTAGGGTAAAGTGATGTCCAGACGTCGGCTTCATTGAATCTTTATGTGACATAAAATCCGAGTCAGTGTATCCCACTAGAATCAACTCATCACCACCATACATAAGCATGTAATCTTTAGTCCTTCTCAAGTACTTAAGAATGTGCTTAATGGTTATCCAATGATCTAGACCTAGATTCGATTGATACCTGCTAACCATGCCAATAGCAAAGCAGATATCTGGTCTAGTGCATAACATCGCATACATGAGACTTCCCACTGCAGAAGCATAGTGAATTCTTGCCATGTGATTCCTCTCCTCCCGTGTCTTTGGACACTGGTCCTTGGAGAACACTAGCCCATGCTTAAAGGTAACAAACCTTTCTTCGAATTATCCATTGAAAACCTAGTTAGCACCTTTTTGATATAACCAGCTTGAGATAATTCCATTATCTTTCGCTTACGAACTCGAAAGAGCTTTATCCCAAGGATATAACTCGCCTCTCCTAGTTCGTTCATATCAAAAGTACTAGAAAGCCAAACCTTAACCGTTGACAACACCACTATGTCATTCCCAATGAGTTGAATGTCTTCAATGTAAATAACGAGAAAAGCCACCATTTTTCCTTCACACTTCTTGTATACACAAGGCTCATCCAAATTCTGTATGAAACCAAATGACTTGACCGTTTGGTTAAATCGGATGTTCCAACTCCTGGATTCCTACTTAAGCCCATAAATGGACTTTCACAACTTGCATACCAAGTTACCTTTTTCGCCAGCTATGAACCCTTCTGGTTGTTGTATATAGATGTCCTACTCAAGATTACCATTCAAGAATGCAATCTTGGCGTCCATCTGCCAGATCTTATAATCTAGACATGCAGCAATGGATAAGAGTATTCTAATGGACTTAAGTATGGCTACCGGTGAGAAGGTTTCCTCATAGTAAATGCCCTCCCTTTGAGTATAACATTTCACTACAAGCCTAGCCTTGAAGGTCTCAACCTTTCCATCAGATCCTCTTTCCTCTTGTAAACCCATTTATAGCCAATGGATTTAATATTGACTTTTACAAGATCCCAGACCTTATTAGAATCCATAGATTCTAATTTCGCTTTCATAGCTTTAACCCAATGAGATGATTCTACATCAGCCATTGCCTCTTCGTATGTGGTAGGATCAAATTTAGATTCTATGGAGAGCGATTCAAAAACTTCTCCTAAAGACATGCATCTGTCAGGCTGGCTGACCATCCTCCTACGACGACGAGGAACCGGTGTGGAAATGGGTAAAGAAGTGGTATTTTCTTATCTTACATCATTTTTTATTGTAGGTAGGACTGAGGGCTCGCCTTCTATCCCTTTAAGATTTATTCTTCTTTAGGTTTATGGTTTATGATATAATCATCCTCTCAGAAAATAGCATTTGTACTAACAAACACTTTCTGTTCTCTTGGATCATAAAAATACCATCCGTAAGTACCCTTTAGATACCCTACAAAATAACATACTTCCGATCTAGAATCCAACTTGCTCATCTTTCCTTTCAGCACATGTGCAAGACACCCTCATATCCGGAGATGTTGCAAAATAGGCTTGCGTGCAATCCACATCTTCCGTGGTGTCCTGGGAATAGTTTCGCTGGGTACTAGATTTAGTATGTATGCAGCAGTTTCCAAAGTATAACCCTAAAGGAATAATGGCAACTCCGAATAACTCATCATCGACCTAGTCATGTCTAGAAGAGTTCGATTCCTTCTCTCCACTACACCGTTCTGCTGAGGCGTACCAGGTGCAGTCAACTATGACAGAATTCCATTCTATATGAGGTGATCAATAAACTCATTAGAGAGGTACTCGCCACCTTGATCAGATCGAATGGCTTTGATATATGTGCCCAATTGCTTCTCCACTTTAGCCCTAAACTCTTTAAACTTTTTAAAGGCTTCAAACTTGTGCTGCATTAGGTACACATATCCAAACCTAGAGTGGTCATCAGTATATGTAATGGAATACTCATATCCACCTCTTGCTCTAATATTTATTATTCTACACACATTAGTCTGAACTAATTCCAACAATGCAATGGTCCTCTTACCCTTTGCAGAAAAGGGCCTTTTAGTCATCTTACCCTCTAAACAAGAATCGTAGACTTTCATTGGTTTGAGAACCAAATCGCCTAAGACCCCTTCTTTGACTAGTCTGCCAATCCTATTTAGATTGATATGGCTAAGCCTCATATGCGAAAGCCTTGTAGGATTAGTGGAAGGTTCCTTTATTTTAGATGGTACAATTACCACTAAGTTATTAAGTTCCATGTTAGAGTCTTTAGAAATGTTTGGAGTAATCATATACAAACCATTTTATTTGACACCAGAACACACAAAAGAACCATTTTGTTTGATCATAACTTCAGTTCGAAATGAAAAGAATAACCTTTATTTGATAAATTAAAAACTGAAATTAAATTACGTCCCATTAAAGGAACGTAAAGTACATCTGATAAAATCAAAAGTTTATTGTCTAAAAATTCTAAAGCTACCACTCCTATTGCAACCGCAGAAACAGTTGCGCTAGAACCTAGAGTAAGCACAATCTCTCCATCACTGCTTTTCTTAGTTGATTGAACCCCTGTAACGAATTACAAATATGGTTAGTCATTCCAGAATCAATGCACCAAATGTTTGAAGTATCCATTATAAAACTTACTTTAATCACATGTGATTCAATCATACCTTAAAATCTTGTAGATAAGAATTCTGGACAGTTCCTCTTCCAGTGGCCTTTCTTTCCGCATTGGAAACACTTTCCTTTGCCTTAGCCACCCACCTTTCCCTTGCCTTTACCTTTTTCCTTAGATTTTGCAATCTTAGGGACTGGTCCAATAATTGGACCACCAGTGCTAGCTTTCTTCTTTCCTTTCTTGCCTTTTGGTGTAGATCGGGAAGAGGAAGAGCTCTTTTCAACGTTCAAAACGTTGACCCCAGGCTTGATCACCCCTTCCGTTGCCAGTAAAGAACTCATTACTTCGTTCGTTGAAAAGTTCATTTGATTCATATTATATTTTAGTTTAAATTGAGCGAATGACAGCAACAACGAATTGAGGATCATACCAACTTGGGTCTGTGCATCGATGTTGGCACATAGGGTCTCTAGTTCATTCAAATAACCAATCATTTTTAAAACACGTTCTTTGACTGGAGTCCCTTCCGACATCTTGGCACTCATTATCTTCTACGTAGCAACCTGTTTAGCAGGTCTGCCATGCTTCCCAAACATTTCTTTCAGGAATTTGATAATGGCACTGGCAGAATTATTCGACTGGTATTGGTGTTGTAACACTTTAGATATAGAGGCCAATATATAGTAATGAGGCATCCCATTCGACTTCTTCCACTTGTCGAACTCGCGTCTGGCAGCTGCCGAAGCATTTGCTGCGGGTTCTTCTGGGCATGGGGTGGTGAGGACATATATGTGATCCTCCATAGTTAAAATGATGTCAAGTTTACGTTTTTATTCTGTATAATTGTTTCCAATTAACTTGTTTTGTGTAAGTATGGAAGCAAGAGGACTAAATACAGATCCAGACATGATGGTTTACTGAAAAAAAAAACAAAATAAATATGGATATCAAAATTTGATAGTTTGAAATAAAAGAATCCTTAAAATTCTTATTTAAAACAAAGTCGCCGGAATATCAAGACAAAAGAACAAAGCCTTCGTGTGGTGGTCAATATTCGATCTCTCAATTAACCATGACTTGTCCACTATACAACTCTTGCAAAGCAAGTGATGACTCTAGAACCCTTTTGATCTCTACGTTTCTGAATAATCCCCGTGTGGGATCCCTTATTCATAGCTTAGCTAGTGTGTACCATTAACTAGGATCCAATATCCAAACCGCCTCAAGTAGTGCCTCTATGTGTTGGTCACCCTCTAACACGTCTGATTGATCCTATCAATAGGAAGTTCATATCTAGTGACCAATGACTCCATATGGAATGATCACCCATGGTTGGGTGACATAGAATACTTCACTCATCTTATAGTGAACCGTTAATGGAAGATCGTGGGTGTTATTCATAAGACCCTTTCCCAGTAGATTTAATAATTAAGGATTTTGCTTTTGCAAAAAAATATTTCTACACATTGCCCATAAACATCCAATGTTTACTAATGCATTGAAACAGTATTTACTTTTTTTTTTTTTTAAGAAAACTTGTTTTACGTATATGCAAGTTGTAACAATGTATAAAACATCAATCAGAAACAAAGCACATAAAACAAAAAACTAAAATGAAATAAAAACATCCAAATGATGCCTCTATCTCCCATGGCTCTATCGTCATAGAACCTCTTTCTTGGTTTGTACGCCTCCGGCTCCATCTTGATGGACTTCAGCTTGCTCTTCCATCTTCATGGATTTTCTAATTCTATTACATTGGTCCTATGCTTCTTTCGAAGCTTATAATTTATCTAGAAATAGAAAACAATAATAACTTAAAAGGCTAAGAAAATCGGTGCAACTTTCCTATTTGCAGGATTGAAGTCGCAGCACCCTTTACACACGCCTTAAAACCAAACCAAAAATTAAATGTACAATAATCACAAACTTAAATACAAAATAAAATTTATTAATGATCGGTGCCATGGGAGATAGTGGACTAATCTTTGCTGCAAAAGGTTAGTTGCACAAACAACCATGCATATATAACAGAATATATGTCTATTGGAACCCCTAATTGATTCACATATTCTAGAAACTCTTTATGGAAGAATTTAAACATAAAAAATAGTATCATTGGTTCTCTATCACATTCGATCGATCGAAAATGTGATCGATAGAAAAGGGTTCGATCGATCGAACCTTCGATTGATTGAACATAGTTAAATCCATTGGACTTTCAGTTTCAAAGAATGATTTAAAATTTTATAGAATAATATTAAAATTAAAATAAATAAATTTTCAAAAATTTTAAACTATGAAGGACACTTGGACAGGGAGACTGATTCGACGATCGAAAAAGTTCGATCGCTTGAACCCTGCATTGTTTCGATCGATTGAAACACTTTCGATCGATCGAAACTTCCATGCATCCAATGCTATCCCAGATCTGTTTTCTATTGCCAAACTACTACAGAAATAGATCTATGACGATGCATTTAAAAAAAATAGTCCTAAAACTGACATGCAAATCAAAACTAGTGTTCCAAAATGCATCTATAGATCCAAATAAGCATGGCTCGGATACCAATTGAAGGGAAAATAGGTTTTGAAAGCTTGTTTATATGCACAGCGGAAAATCAAAGTTCAAAAACTTTTTGGTATGCCCAGATCTACTACTTATCCATTCTATAGATGCATACAACAAAAGAGACAAAGAATTGTACCTCGTGGTCTTGAACTCAATTCTGGATTCTTCAACTTGCAGTAGTCTCCTCTAGGTTGTCTTCACTCTTATGACTCCTATGGATGCTTGTTGGAAAGACTAGGGTCGGTGGGAATCCTAATAGTAAGGATGGAGAAGGCTACAAAAACCCTGAATAGTTTCTATAGCTCTGGCACAGTAAAAATGATGATTATCAATATTGTACGCGGCTACCCTATTTATAGATTTCCAAACAGACTTTAAGCTTTTGATCGATCGCAGAACTTTACATCGATCGAACCTTTGATCGATCCAACCTGTCTAGACTTCAATCGACCGAAACTCTATCGATCGATCGAACCTGTCTTGACAAGATCCTCTTGTGCCTTCCAAGCATTCTAGTAGAGCTAAGAGTGGGACCTCCTAGGCTCTTTATTGTTGGCTCAGACTAGTTGTTAATTCCTATGACCAAACTCTTTGATCAGCAAATCAACCAAATGATCAGTTAATGTTTACTCCACTATAAAATGATAACTGAACTCCAACACAAAAGAACAAATCCGAAGTAATGTCTAGACTTGCATGGTGTACTAATGTTCCTTTACCATTAGCAATCGTAATCATATTTAGGTAGTCGGATAACTCTTACTGTCAACCTGAATCATGATTACTTCTTGTATTCCTTGAGTCCCATTCACCCCTCATGATTACCATGTTAGGAAACTGCGTTCCCAGAATCCATTGACAGCGCGTATAAGTTGGTACTGCAAAAAAAATTACGTGAAAACTACGATAACCCTACAAGGGCGGAACTAGGGTTACCTGAATCTACTAAAACGGATTACTGTAGTAGGCGAATCGAAAACACGGGCTCGATAACAGCTCACGATCTTCTACCGTATTCCTTTGCTGCCAGAATATCGAACTGAGTGTGGGCTCTTTCGAAATCCTTTCTGTTTTCTGCTCTCCCTCTTTTACGCTCTCTTTTCTATTCCGAGTTATAATTCTCTATATAGAAAAACGCTAACTGAGGAGAGAGCCAAAGCAGCTTATATATAGGCTACGATAGGGACCATAAGAAGTCAATAAGGAATAGGCTTCCTTATGGAATTAGGAAACCCTAATTCGAACTGAATCAGATTCCTATTTCCATAAATTATAATTCATACCACTAAAGAATTATAATTGCACTCCTACCCTTATCTCAAAAATATATTTCGAGCTCCATGTTATTAAATGCTTATTATCTCCCCATGTTAAGATTACAGATATCCATTAATTAAATATAATTACTGATAATCATATTTAATTAATTTCTTAAAATTCCTTGAGATCCTCTGCTTAACTTATCTGATATGTCGGATACAAAATCCACCTGCAGGGTTTGACATAATCAAAACTTATAAGCTTTCTCAAGGGGATATCATCAATCCCAAAATTGAGACATGGATTCCATCATTAATTAATATCCACCACACAATTAATATTGCCACCCAATCCAATGAGATATTGACCCATTTAAGGATCTCACCCTTTTAGGGATCAAAGTGTAAATAACAAATGTACGTGTCTACAAATTAACTTAGGATTTAGAGCATAAGCACTCATAATAGCCATGAGGTATTAATTATCTTATAAGTCAGTATAAATATAATTACCCCAAGTCAGTCCCGTTTAATACACAAAGTGTACTAGCATAGTGAGTTGAAACTATACCGTTTTCCGTAGTCAAGACAAACCTACTACAACACCATGCTGCAATCCTACCGATGGTGTGTCCAATCCCATCTAAGGCTGTAAACCAAAATCTTACATTCTATAATATCTGTTGGCCTGATCTTCCGTGTGTAAGCCGAACTCTACACACCAAACCACCTACTATATAGAATGAGAGACACACATGCATAATATTAAATAAATAATATAATACAAACATTGCCCACATAGATTCTCATAAAAAATGGATTAACTGATTTTATTAAATGAATAATAAATCAACTACATAAAGCATGGCTTTTAGTATATATCCCTAACATACCAAACATGTTGATAACTCTAATCAACAAGACTGCAGTTCTCAGTAATCAACTTGGTGACATTCTCAAGGGAATGCTTACTCTTTATTAGAGGGTAGATTCTATCTTGACAATATATGTTCACAGCCCTATAAACATGACATAAGATACCCAAGTGTTGATCTTTTATAGACTTCACTAATTGGTAAGTTAAAGCAGCTATATCCATAGTCTATGTTCATAATCATCTCAAGATTAAGAACACGTACATTATACAAGTTATGAGTTCCTATCGACTGTTGACAGTCTTGAGTGTCAATAGGAAAGCTCAGGTCCGTCAATGCACTATAAGCACTAGCATATTAACTAAGAGTCATACTTTAGTGATTGAGATTCATCACTGTATCCAATGGTAGTTAATCATGCTATAGTGTAAACCTGATAAGATATCCAGTCTCATCATCCACTGTGATAAGTTCCAAGTATCAATGAATAGTAATACGTATCTCACTTGTATGTATCTCATACATACACGAATTACCTACAATGATACTTAAGGATAAACAATCATCTTATGAAAGACATCCATAACAAAATGTAAAGTTGATTTCCATATATTAAAATGCTAATGTCTCATACATAAAGTAACGGTTTGAGGGCACAATCCCAATATGAAATACAACTGAGAAAACTCTCTTTTAGAATAGATGGAAACAATAAATAGCTCTCTTTAATGCTCTAAAAGAATTACAATGAAAAACTAGAGCAAGTAGAATGAATCTCACAAACTATGGCTTGAATCTTTTGATTGCAATGGATGAGAATATAATGAAATTAATTGAGTCTATAACTACCAAATTCAAATGAGTATATATACTTTCTCATTAAAATTAGAATGTTTGAGGTAGTTGGGAACAATTAATGCTTGGTCAAAACCCCAAAAAAAGAGCTATTACTATTCTGTGCAGTAATCCAGTTGACTGGTGCTCGCGATCCAGTCGACTGTATTTTAAATACTTTGATACACGTCAATACAATAGTCGACTGAAGGATGGGTTCGATCGACTGAAGGTCTTGAAGTAGAACCTATGATTTCAGAACATAAACTAGTCGACTGTTTTCACCTACGATCGACTGAACTCTGAATAGTCCAGTCAACTAGAGAAAAGGTCCAGTCAACTATATTTCTTACGAAAAATAGTTTTTATCTTTTGACTAATTTGTCATGTTTTTAAGCCCTTGTCTTGGAGAACCATTCTAACTAACTTTACATAGAGTCCTCAAAGAACAATACAAGTGAAATGATCTTCCCAACAGGCTTCCATTTGAATGTCTATCAAGATAATAAAGCTCTATTTGGACAAAACACTAAAAGTAAACATAAGTACCCAACTTCATAGTTTGTTAATCATCAAAATTACTTAAGGTAAAAACCCTTGGGGCTAACAAAGAGTTTTGTTCCTTACATAAGCAAGGCAACTAGTTTCTAGTACATCCTAACTCTATATATATTGTCACGCCTCAGAGTAGCAAAAATAAGAAGATTTTTAAAATTTCATTTTTGGTTTCGTAAACACATGGGAAGTTGGGATCACCTGGTTGTCCAAAAACATTCTATAACAGTTATGATAAACAATAATAAAAATATTGGTGGGAACTAAGCATAATAATATTAAACATTTGTGGTCATAATAAGTTTAGTTACTACAACATTCCCAAAGAAACTAAGTAGTCCAAACAGTCTTAGGCAACATTTCCTTACATAATAGAGTCTGGGCACCACGTATCCTAAATACAAAATCAAAAAGGGTAGATCTTCAGTGGCGCCACCTTCCCAACTTACGAAGCCATAGCCTTCTTTCACATACTTCTCTTTTAAATACTTAACTTCTGTAAAATCTGAATGTTTGATTGTTCAGGGCACAAACATCGTCAGCTAAAAGCTGAGTGATTATCTCAACTGCACTTATTCAGGCTCATAAAGCATTTTATAAAACCACTTGAGAAAGGAAAGCATCAATAACCTTTAAGAAAACATTAACTTAAAACATATTCTGGATTAACATCTGATGATGCCAAAATTTGGTTAGAGATAAATAGAGTTGATTAAGGAGAGAGAGACAGTGAGAGACTGGTTTTTTGTATGTGGTTCGTCCCTATTAATGAAGTAACCTACGTCCACGTGTGTGTCTGAGCACTTCTACTATATGAAATAAAACTACTACAGGGACCTTGGTGATCCAACAATGGTGACTGGAACTACCAAGGGTCGGCCGTGTAGGGTGGCGTTTAGGATTTCTTAGGAGAGAGGCTAGAAAGTTTATTAAATTTCCCTTGGTGAGATTTTGATTGGGATCCACTCTAATGGGGGGTGAGTGGTCTCTTTTATAGATAAAAGAGACCTACTCATACAAGGAATCCTAGTCCGTTTAGGAAACTATTGACAACCTTAATGGTAGCTGCATATTTGGATGGTTTTCTATTCTGATTAGGAAACTGTTTATACGTATCTAGAAAATTTCCTAACTGGCTTAGGAAACTGCTGGAGTCCGAGCTATTTGGGATACGTCTCTGGGCGAGCCAAGTGGTTCTTGAGCAATATTTTCACTATGTGGAGCTACTCGGGATAGGTCACTAAAACTACCTGGTCGTAGAGTAGAGCCAATTTTGGGCGTATTAGTTGCCCCCATTTCCAAGGTTGGCCGAATGCTATATCGGGGCAAGTTTGGAAATCTATTTGATGTCGCTTGCCAATATATGAGTGCTCGAGAATTGGCTAAGATTTGAGACTTGGCCTAATTCAGAGTCTTTCATTTGAGTTGGTTCCCAGGATAGTCATCTTTTGCCCGTAAACCTTTGTCAAGGTTGTGGGTAAAAGAATTTTACCATGTAGGAAAAGCTGACCTAAAGCATATGGCTTTAGGGTCCTTTTATGTTAACTCCCTAGGATGGTTATCTTCTGCCCAGCCAACCTTCGTCAAAATTATTGGGAGAAGAGCTTGACTATGATGGTGGAGCTGACCTAAAGCGTGTTGCTTTAGGGTCTTTTTCCTCCTCTATCGTGGGCCAACCTAAGAGGATTCCTCTATCATCGGTTTGGACCTAAGTGGAGCTGGTGCTGAGAGTATTATAGGTGTTCAGTTTGTCTAAATGTTTGACTTAGTTAACCCCAATGGTTGTAAATACCCGGGTGTGATTACCTGTTTAGTATATTGTGCCTTCCTGTCCCCCAAGCTTTTGCTAAGACTGGGGTTTATAGAGGCTATGCGATAGGTAACCAACCTAGAATGTTGGTATTTCTAAGGTCTTTTGAAGTTTGCTATCATCCGCCACCTAGGGGGATTTGCCCCCATCGTAGGTTATGGACCTAAGCAAAATCGATGCCTCAGGTATGATCCCGAGGTCTTTTGTGTGCCTCGGGTGTGATCCCGAGGTCTTTTGCCAACTGCGTAATAGTGGTTTTTGGTTGCCTCGGGGTTGAGCCCGAGGTCTTTTTAGTGCCTTGGGAGTTAAACCTAAGGTCTTTTTCAGGTGCTCTGAGGATCGATGAGGAGTTGATAGGCGATCCAAATCTTTGCAGCAACCCTTTGGCGATCTGAGCTTTGTGCTATGTTTGGGAGAAAGTACCATTATAGTTGGACTTATCTGGTCTGTTGGAGATAGGAGGTCGGGTCGGGATCACAGGGCTCTTGATTATTCTGAGCTAGAGGCAAGGTTGGGATTGCTGGATCTTGATTGCTGCAAATTGGAGGTCAGGTCAGGGCTGTCAGATTTAGACTGATGCGAAATGGAGGTCAGGTCGGGGCTGTCGGACTCAGATTGATGTGAACAGGAGGTCAAGTCGGGGCTGTCGGACTCAACCATTGTGAACTGAAAGAACTGCTAGAACTATTGGGCTTCTTTGGGTTGCTCCCCTCGGGCTGATCTCGCTTTTGCTTATTTCTTAAAGGCTCGTCGCCTTTAGAAAATCTTCAGTGTCAACATACTTTTCAACCCTCTCTACTAGTTTAACCAAGGTTTTTGGTCAGTTTTTGTGAAACGACGTGGCACACTTGGTATGTTGAACTCCCGAGCAAAATGTTGTAATTACGACGGTTTATCAAGATCATAGATCCCGAGCTTCTCCCGGTTGAACTGGTTGGTGAACTCATTGAGGGACTCATTATTCCTTTGCTTGACAGTCAGCAAATATATGTCAGACTTTGGCCGTTCATGCATACCAATGAACTGGTTGATGAACTGCTTGAAATCATTGAATGATGGAGGATTTAGGGAGTGGAACAATTGTGCAGTCGGGCCTTTTAAAGTGCTGGGGAAGGCCAGGCAATACAGTTCGTCGGCGCTGGCGGCCAGGGCCATTTGAGCCTTGTAGGTCTAGACGTGGTCGACCGGGTTTCCCGAGCCATTATATGAATCCAAGCGAGGCTGTTTAAATTTTTGTGGGACGGCGAACCTCATAATTCAGCTAGAGAATGGTGACTCTGTCTTGGTATTGACACGGTCCTGAGTAGGATTCTGGCCTAGGTCTTTGGCCAGCTTGTCGATCTATTTCTCCAAATCCTTGATACGGGCCATCACACTTTCCTCACCGGTATCTGGGATGTAGGTCGAGTCAGTGGAAGAGGCTTTCTTCTCTTGGTGGTGCACTGTCCCATGGGATCGGGCTCAGCTATGAGTCTTGTTCATTGTGTGCCTAAGGACACCTCGGCTCTTGACCGAGTGACCCTGGACGGATTCCCGGGCTATATGCTCCCGCCTATCCGCTCGGGCAGCGCGCCTACCGTTGATGTTTTTGGTGTCCTCCACAAGGGACGGGTTGGCTCGAGCACGTTGTCTGGTCAGGATCGGTTCCCGACCATGCATAAAGTTCCCGGGCTGTTTTCCAGCCGCTGGAGGATTGCTTTGTTAGGCCAGCAGGGCTTTGATCTACTGCTAGGTTTGATGCTGGATCTTCAAGAGCTATGCGAGGGTCACGGTGATCTTCTCCGGTGTCAGGACCGCCAAGGCCGGTGGGATAGCTCGGTCAGCCCGCTGCGCAGCCTTCTTACTCTTCTTCGGAGGCATAACAATTAGTCAAGAGATTTATTTTTTGGAAAATCTATGACGTTACCACAGACGGCGCCAAGTTGATGATGCCAAAATTTGGTTAGAGATAAATAGAGTTGATTAAGGAGAGAGAGACAGTGAGAGACTGGTTTTTTGTATGTAGTTCGTCCCTATTAATGAAGTAACCTACGTCCACGTGTGTGTCTGAGCACTTCTACTATATGAAATAAAACTACTACAGGGACCTTGGTGATCCAACAATGGTGACTGGAACTACCAAGGGTCGGCCGTGTAGGGTGGCGTTTAGGATTTCTTGGGAGAGAGGCTAGACAGTTTATTAAATTTCCCTTGGTGAGATTTTGATTGGGATCCACTCTAATGGGGGGTGAGTGGTCTCTTTTATAGATAAAAGAGACCTACTCATACAAGGAATCCTAGTCCGTTTAGGAAACTATTGACAACCTTAATGGTAGCTGCATATTTGGATGGTTTCCTATTCTGATTAGGAAACTGTTTATGCGTATCTGGAAGATTTCCTAACTGGCTTAGGAAACTGCTGGAGTCCGAGCTATTTAGGATGCATCTCTGGGTGAGCCAAGTGGTTCCCGAGCGGTATTGTCACTTTGTAGGGCCGCTCGGGGTAGGTTGCTAAAAATCGCCCGGTTGTAGAGTAGAGCTAATTTTGGGCATATCAACATCTATTGATACTATAAAAAAATATACACACACATGCATATGAGTCGGGTTTAGGTCTTACCTAGTGGAATATTGCTCGACGGATCGACAAACTGGGTTGTTACAAGCCCGACAATATCACCCACGAACCTCTGCTCCTACAAAGCATCTGTGTACTCTCTTGTGCTTCTTATCGGTTGTAGAAGTCATTACTAGAGTGATCTCCATTAGTATCACGCACTAAATCCTAAGGTTCTAATGGTGATGGCCTAGAGAAAGAAAACCGTGAGAGAGAGAGGGAGAGGGAGAAGTGGCCGGCCTTCTCTTGGTGTGTAATTTTTGTAATCCCAATTTGTGTGTGCAATATACATATATATAGGCACATACAAACTAGTTGCCCTAGGATTCCCAAGCCTAATCCACTAGGATTGTTTGGTGCCTAAGCAAGGCCCATTGAACCCAGTCCAATGTATTTGAATGCACCAATGACCCACAATATTTCTTACATCTCCCACTCACCCACATAGGGCTTATTACTAAAACAGTCTCTCGAAATGGAACTTCTCAACTCTTCATATAGGGAAATAGAATGTGCGACCTTACGAAAAGAAAGTACAGTGATAAGAGTGTAATGCCAAGTCATCACCATAACCAGCAAGACACATCACTCGAAAGTTTCTCGTGTATGCCTTAGACTGTTCAATCACACCGGACACTGTGGACATCGGGATCCATGGCGGACTATTTCCTCAAATTTTCAAATCAATTTTAAAACAAAAGAAAGAGTCGCCACTTAATTTTTAAAAAGAAAATTAAGAAAGCATTTTGAAAGCTACTATTGTGCGAAACCAAAGATTCTAGGTCCGAGGATCATGGAATGAGAGGGGAAGGAGCCCGGTGGGACTAAAGCACCCATTTCATCCTATCATGGATAGGTCTCTAGTCACTATCCTTTTATTCAATGTAAAAGCTTATGTGTGTCTCAATCCATACATAGATATAGATATACATAACACAAACAAGTTAAAAAGGGGTGTAAGATTGCTAACGATAGAAGGCATCCATAACCAAATAAATTCAAATAGCACATGAATGATATGTAGTTTGAGAATGAGAGAACTAACCTGTGATCCAGCTATGAATTTGGAAACGTGTAATGCATACAAAATATAGAAAACCTAGGAAAAAGGTCTCTAATCATATAAGCATATAAGGCATAACCCCTAATCTAAAGTGTCACACATGGAGTTATAAAATAAAAAAAATGACTAACACCGAATAAAATAGAAGAGAAGATGAAGAATCATACCTCAATTGCACTACAAAACAAAGGTTATTCCGCATGCTTGGATATGACATTACCAAATTTTCTTCTAACTCTAACGAGACGAACAAGTTTGACCACAACCATGGATTCTCTCCAATTGTTTAAAATTGTAACATCCCTATAAAAATGCAAGTCTCGATGGGAAGGTCTAGAGGGACCTTAACCTAGAGCCAATATAATGTCAATATAGAGATGATAAGGGTTCAACATGTTTTGAAAGACTCCATGACGATGTTGGAACAATATTGACTTATTCCTATGCTCCAAAATATAAGCATTATCTTAAAACACGACGATCATGAATGCATGGAATTGAACAAGACATGCATCATTTGATGATTTGGATAACTTAACCTCTGGATTTGAGTTTAATTATTCTTATTTAGAGCATGTTTCAAACCTTAAGGCTTTGGAAGTCATTTGGACCCAAATTTGCAAGATTCATCAAATCTGTCTCAGGATTTTCAAATTTACACAGCAGGAACATCAAATTAAAAAATTAGATAACCATAGCTCCCATGGTTTGATCTTGATGATTTTTTTGTATAACATGCCTTTGTGAGTCTATTATCTAACCCAAAAGAAAAATCAAAGATCAAATGGTCCAAACTTCGAGAAATTGACCTTAGATCGGAGGTCATTCAGATTCTGCCAACTCTCTGTCCAGCAATATTATATGATTTATTAAAAATAATAAACGAATCTGAATCACTTGAATCTCTTTAAAGGATCTTACTAACTCATTAAACTTTATAAGAAAAAATATTTGAGGCTTAAAATGTTTGATTAAGACTTTGATCCATTCATTTTAAAAGAAGGTGACTATTCTGAAATTCTGGATAGAGAACAGTTGGGTTGCAAAACCCATGATCACGACATGTTAACCATGAAATCTCATCAGAATAAAAATTTTAGTAGTACATCTATGAGTTAGGAACAAATTTCAATTGGGCTCATCCAAATCTAACGGATCATGATTTAAGTAAAAATCTTTGATCATAGGTTGTCATTGGAATCATTGCACCATTGTTGAATTGTCATTTCTCATTTGAACCCAACTTGGTCCAAAATTCTAGAGAGAATTTGGACTAAGTATTGGTTATAACCATTCAAGATAATCAAACAAATATTGAAGATCTTCATGAACTCAATCTTGAAGAACCCTCCACGGGTCTAAGAATTTTACTCAAGCTCATGAACATACCCAAACACTTAAGCTTAATTGGATCTAATTATCAAACCATGACAATTGGTTTGTTCTAGATCCAACTCCTCTCTTAATTGGATGGTCCTTGAGGAATTGAGATTTATTTTGCTTGATTCTCCTCCCAATCAATGGTCCTTGGAGATTAAGAACACTAAACCTTCAAAGGTTTCAATAGAATATGAAGAGCATCCTATGAAACCTTCAAATTAATAGATCCAAGCCATGGATATAAGACTTGAATCTACCAATTGATCCTAAATATAACCAAAATCCACCTTTAATCCTCATGTAAACCATTAATTTACATAAAATAAAGATATCAAACTCAAGGAATTCAAATGGGATATTGAAGATCCCATTGACTTCCAAGAGAAGAGTACGAACAAAAGGAGAAGAGTATGAACAAAGAAAGAGAGAATTCAAACTAGATTGATGATCCAAAGAAAATTTTCTTTCAAGAAGCTTATTTCAAAACTCAATCCATGATCAACTAGATCCAAATCAACAAATAGATGAGAATTCAATCACAATTCAAGTGGTGTGTGATGAAATGAGGTTAGAAGAGACTTTTTGAAAATTGTGTAAAAAGGGTCCTAGGATTCTATGAATTGTGATTGAATTATGGAAATATAACACACTAGATGAGAGAATTACCTCTAGGAATACTCGGATTTACAAAGATCTTGATTGATTTGGACCAAGCTTCAAGTGCTCTTCACTTCTCTTCTTCAAGCCTTTTCTTTTCTTTTTTCTTCTTCTAAATGTCTTCAAAACTCCTTGAATTCCTCACTTTAGATCTCAAAGACTGAGTTTCTTTTGAAGAAACTTAGATTGTCTCTCTCTCTCTCTCTCTCTCTCTCTCTCTCTCTCTCTAAAAAACTTCTCTCAATTCTCTCAATTTCTTGCCCAAAATTAGCCAACCCCTTTTCCTCTTGAAATGGGTTTGTATTTATAGAGAAATCTTCAAGGGAAGGGGTATTTTTGTCCTTCCAAGATGATCTTATCATGTTAAAGATGACTTAAGGGTATAAAATATGTCCTCGAGAAACGAGGTTATTTGGGATATTCTAGGGATCCAAAGAAAATTCTAGAAGCAATTTTATTTCTCAAAACAGCATCCAGCGCGACACTCGGCAAGTTGGAAGCGGCACTCAGTGAATGCTGAAGTGGCAGTTAGAGATTGCTGAGCAGCAATTACTGACTGCCGCGGTGGCACTCGCGGAGTGCCGACTCTTAGTCCCACATGCTAGTTCTTCCCTTTTTTGAATATTTTTTTTCTTTTTTTTTTCTTCTTATACTTTTTTTTTCCTTAAAATTCCTTATTTATTTATTATGGCTTCAAATATTATATATAATTTTTTTTTGAGATTATTTCAAAGTCTGGAATTAGTGGAATTTATCTTAAAAGCCTAGATTCATTGGTTCTTCATTGGTTTTTTTTTTTTTTTTTTTTTTTTTTTTCTTTTTCTCTCTTTTTTTAAATAATAATAAAATACGAAAATGGTGATTTTAAGCTTCTAAGTTTTCTTTCTTTGGATTTCTGCTATCCCAAACACTATAATTTCCTTTCCATACGTATCTGATACTCGATGAATCATTGAAACTTGTCTTTGAAGATTTGTGTACCCCCTTTTGAAATAGATTTGTTTGAAAAAGCTTTTCGAAGTTCATGAAGAGTTCTTGATGACCGTCCAAGTGTGCCAAACAGTATCATCATCGAATCCAAAGGTAATTCTTCGTAGGTTCGACAGTCTGGTCAATATTGGAGTGTCTATAGACACAGCATTCTCAATTCCTCGGTGAAAAGAAGTACTGCACCACCTCAATGTAATGTAGTCATGACATATCAGTAACAAAATACAATTATCGCAGGCCTGCTAATGAGTTATAAAACATGGTGTGTTATTGAATGGTCTTCCCTGAGCCCACATGTCAATCTGACTAACTTGACCGCTTGCCCAGACACACCACATAGAATGGAATAGTCTCTTCATCCTATGATAGCATGCTAAAGTAGCTATCATCAAGTGTCATCTTCATAACATAGATCAAGTCGTGAAGGCAACTAGTTTTTAGGATAACCAATGTCTTGGATATTCTACGTGGCTCACACAACAATGAAGAGGAATCCATTCACCACTCCATAGTTGATCGCAAAAGCACATACAATATGAAATATATGCTATGGCGTTCTTCCATAAAAATGGACATGTCACTCTGTGTTTGGAAAAAAAGCAATGCCATATGAATCTTATTCTAGACGTTATATAAAATGTCTAACCCGAGTTTACCAGCACAGTTGCCCCTCCTGGCGCCCGTCTGAAAACTCAAATTTGGCTGTAAACAAGCTACATAGAGTCATGGGATCTCTCTATATTTGACCAAATATAAAGGTCTCATCTTAGCTCCATCTAAGGCGACATATAGAGATAATAAGGGTTTATATCTAGCTCGCTATTCTGACACTGCGTAGATATAAGTGTTCTAGCTCGCTTTCTAAGCGCTATGGACACGCATGTCCTAGCTAGCTATCTAAGTGCCATGAACACAAATGTCTAATCTTTCTCGCCATCTGTCACACCCCAGAGCAGCAAAAATAGAGAAAAATCAATTTCCTTTTTGGGTCTATAAGGAATGACATGTGAATATCACTAATTATCCACACCACATAGTATTAGTCTAACTAATAAACAGGAACAGTAAACAACTGAATATAAAATAACAATTGTATCTATTAAAACCATCAGAGTGTGGTCCTCAGGATCACAATAGGTCTGGAGACAACATATGCCCAAGTACCCATTACAAAAGTTCAACAAAATAACCAAAATATAAACTAGTTATAACTCTATCATCTTTAGCTGGCGTAAGGGTAGTCATCAACATAATAACCTTCTCCGGCATAAACGTCATTGGTGGGGCGATCCTTTACATAAACCCCTTCCAGGTAGTAGCCATCGCCATACACATCATCACCTGCATTATTAAGAACAGGGTAGTCTGGACGGGGAATGTCCAGGCAATAATGACCGTCAGCTTACTGAGAGCTCAGTGAATAAAAATTCACAGAGTACCAATGATGTTACGTAATAACAAGTTATTGAAGTGTCTAAGATATAGTGGTACAATAGTATCTTTCTCTTTATTATCCCAATGTCGTTACTCGACCCTTATCGTCTTGTAAATACAACCTCAGTACAATATTGACTCTTGAAACATAATTAAATTGTAAAACTCCTGGATACACCAATGCTCTGTCTACCACGTCACTGCAAGTCATATATTCCTTCTATCACGTAACACTGCAAGTTATAGAGGTCATCTACCGCGTACACCACAAGTCATAGATAATAAGTCAGTCCATCTCCCGCTTTTAAGAACATATGCATAGTCCACCGCATGTTAGGTATTTAACGCTTCAAGCATCAACACATCAATTCTATTTCCCCGACCGTTCGTCATATCTACCGTGTACTTATGATCAAGGTTCACCGCATGTTATAGACACATTCGTCTATCCACCGCATACTTATGATCAAGGTTTATCGCATTTTATAGATACTATATCACCACAAGTCGTAGACACATACGTCTATCTACCGCGGATACTAGTGATCAAGGTTCACCGCATGTGATAGATACATTCGTCTGTCTACCGTGTACTTCTAATCAACTAGTATTATCATAAATCATAGACACATTCATCAGTCTACCGCATCTACCAGTGATCAAGGTTCACCGCATGTCATAGACATATTCTTCTATCTACCACGTACTTATGATCAACAAGTATGCGTTCCCATTCTCTTCCCAAAACTTATCAAACCTACTTAACGTTTGTACTGCTATTTGATACATGACGACCCCATATGGCCTGACTACTCTGATTAAAATGAACGAATATTGAACTCATATATGAACCGCATAGTATCGAACGTCATCACGTTTATCCATTATTCTTAATCATACTTAACTGTGTTGTCATATTTTCCCTAATCAGCCTATTATCGCATAATAGAAGTTCGAATCAATAATAAACTAAAGAAACAAAACCATGTTCTGCAAAGTTTGATCGATTGAAACCATTTCAATTAATTGAGAAAAATAAACTTCAAGCGATTGAAGTCCTTTTGATCGATTGAAACTTCAATCGATTGAATTCAGTTCAATCGCTCGAGAGTCATCTTCTCCAACAGTTCTAAACAGTGAACGTCCAGAGATGTTATGGCGTGTTTAGGTTTATCAATTTACATCTAAAACTTGTAAAACATCATATTAAAATATACCAAGTGAATTTAGAGCTCACAGAACATCGTAGGGTGTGTTTGGCAAAGCTTGAGCTTCAAAGCCTCAATGGTGGCTCCTCTTCTCTCTCCTTAGTCTCTGTCTCTCTCTGCCTTCTCTTTTCGCTTCCCGTCTTCTTGCCTCTTCTCTGCTTCTCTCTCTCTTTCCCAGGCTCTGTGTATATGTATAGATATATGTGTATGTATATATGTATATGGATGTGTATACACATAACTCAAGAACACATACACTCTCTCTCAAGTTTAACAACCATACACAATACACAACACATGAGCACAATGTATATATAGAGCGGATGGGTGGGCAGGTGGCCATTTTTTTGCGTGAACCTAGAATTCCTGATGATTACAAGTTCGATCGATTGAGATTCGTTCGATAGATTGAAAGTAGACCGGTCAGTTTGATCAATTGAAAAGGGTTTGATCAATTAAAGTGGGGACCACGTCATAAATTTAGGTCGGTAGGGTTTCGATCGCTTGAAAGAGGTTCGATCGATTAAACTTGAGAATACTTGATCGGTTGAACGGACTTTGATCGATTGAAAGTTAAATTTCCAGAATGGTTAAGGGAAGTATATAGAATCTCACTATATTAATAATTACTGAAAATGTAGGGTATTACACCATCTAAGAGCCATGGACACACATGTCCTAGTTTGCTATCTCGGCACCACGGTGAATCACCCGTGTGAGCAGGTCGATTCAAGCCCAGTGATATAATAGAAATGTGCTTTCATTTCATTCATATAACAAATATATATATATATATGTGTATGAAAACCAACTAGTTTATTATTAACTAATAATAAAAACTTGAATAATGATGTCAATATCATAATAAAATGTCTAAGCACATCAAATCTCCCAGTGGAGCCTCAAGACAACTTCCCTTTGCACAAACTACATCTCAAATGTGACAAAAACGAATGTCCACATGCTAGAATGGTTTTTGAGATCTTTTGTATGTGCTCAGGCTTACGTGCTATCAACGTAGATGAGCACAACCTCATCGCTATGAAGTGAAAAGCCTAGCCACTACAAGAAACTCTTCAACCAAAATAGCGACTTGAATAGCTGGTAAGCACACAACATATTATGCTTTCATCGTGGAGAGCATAAGGCAAGGTCCACAGTCCTACAAACATAGCGCGAGATTCTCTTCACTATTCTCTAGTGACAAGACCAGGGTTGCTATGGCAATGACTAATTAAACCAACTACATAGTAGATATTTGACTGAGTACAAAACATAGCATACTTCAGATTCTCTATCATGGACGTATATGGAGAATTGGACATTTATTTCCTCTTCTCATTATTCTTAAGATATTGATCTAAGGTCAAGGTAAGTCCCTTAAAAAAATTGGGATGTCAATGGGTTTTCAGCTTTTCATGTGAAAATGTTCAAGAACCCTTGAGACAAACAGAGAAGCTTTTGAGAACGATCTCTTACATTCTAAACTCCCAAAACATAGTTGGCATCACCCATGTCCTTAATCTCAAACTGAGAGGACAACCACTCTCAAGTGGCGACAATGGAACTCATCTCATTCCCATCTAGAAGGATGTCATCAATATACAAAAAATTAGAACACTTTCTTGGACCGTTTAATGTACACACATTGTACTATTGCCTAGATGATTGCTAGCTTGAGATAATAAATAGAACGTTTGAGATGGCATACTTTTGCGCTCATTCCCTTTGGTCACAAAACCAATGGGCTGGTCTATATTGATCTCTTCTTCTAGTTCTCCATTGAGATAAACAATTTAAACATCTAATTGAAAAAGTTCTAAAACTAAACGTGCAATAATCGCTAGGATAAGGCGAATGGAGTCAGGTCTTACCCTTTGGGAGAACATATTTCCATGGTCTATACCCTCTCTGGGTACAAACTATCACTATAAGGCGCGCCTTATACTTGTTAATTGAACCATCTGCCTTACGTTATATTTTGAAAACACACTTGTCTCCAAGTGTCTTGCACATAGGCGAAATGTCAACTTACTCCTAGACCTTATTCGCATCCATAGAGCTCATCTCATCTGGCATAACAATTATCCACTTAGCTTCAACAGATGAAGAAAAAATTGCTTCAACAAAAGAAGCAGGCTCATCCTAGTTGTGCACATATTTGCACACATGAAACGTCTCCCTCATTTTTCAAAATGGTGACATGGAATTTTTTCCACATCACTTATGGTGTACTATCTGAGAATCTTAAGTGCCTAGTGGTGCACTCCCACTAGCGTCTAGCAGTATACTCCCACTCGGCTAGAGACTAGTACCATTTTCAGCGAGATGTGGAATCTCAATCTTCCTGCCCTCGCTTAATGATGGTATGCTATCTTCAATATCTCATAGAGGTCAAGATATCTCTTAGTATTACCAGCTTGGGGAAGTCATTCTCAATATCATGTGACAGTATTTCTGTCATTCTTATACCCGGTAGTCCATTATACGTAACATAGCCTTTTGAGCTATTAGAATATCTTATAAAGATACATTTTCTAGCTCCTGGGCGTAGTTTCTACACTGATGCAAGGTATAGTGAACATAAACTTCCTGAGCCCCACTGGTGTAAATGCTCCAAAATGAGCTTTTTGCCTTTCCATGCTCACAAGGGGGTAGAAGGAACTGACTATGAAGAGGCACTCTTGTATATAGGCAATAACCAAGAGTACATCCCCCTAAAAATAACATTGGGAGTTTGACTTGAGAAATCATAGTCCTAGCCATATCTAGGAGTGACGTATTCCTTCTCTCTACAACACCATATTGTCGTGGAGTTTCAGGAATATGAAGTTGTCTGTGTATACTCTTTTCCTCACATAGTTCCCTGAACTGATTAGATAAATACTTGCGATCCTCATATCGTGCGATATCATCTATAAAAGTGAAAAAAAATAAGAGGTGCCATGATATACCTTTACAACCATAGGTCCATGACATGACTAAAAAGTTGTGCACTCTTGTGCTACACCCAAGTATAGGTGATCATGCAAGTAATATTGGATAAGTCCAGGTCGAACCCAAGGGAAGGAATAGGGAGACTATATACTAAGTTATAACCTAAAGAAAAAGAAAAGATCAATATAGGAGTGGACAAATCCTAATTAATTAAATTAAACTAAATAACAAACTAAAGCATAAAGAAACATGACTAATGAAAAAATTAAATTAAAGGTGTTGGGAGCACGTGAGTCCACATGGATCCTAACCATCTATTATGCACATTCATTAACGTTCTATGGAGTTCATTCTTTTTCAGCATTCCGTATTTTTATAAAGATAAAGAATCAATAGCCCTTGCATGATGGGGACTATATCATCACAAGTGAATTAAAATACTAAGAAGACAGTTTAAAACAATGGTTAAGACTCGCATCCTCAATGGTGTTAGCATTCAAGGTGGTTTGCAAAAGTCATTGAAGAAAATATCCTTAAGGCTTAGGTTCTAAAAACTGTTGTGACAAACTAAACTTATTGGAACAATTTGATGACAAATTTCTACAATAGAAAGTTTTGGAATACTTAAAAGAATCGTCTCAGGAATTAACAAGTTCGATCGATCGATCGAATTGCATAGTCATCAATCAATCGACATAGCTTCGATCGCTTGACTATTCTCTGGTTCGATCGATCGAGATAACTTCGATCGATCGAACATATGTTTTCTATATAATACATGGCAGAGGCTGGGAATCAACGTTTCATCACTTATTCTCAACTTCTAAACTACGGAAACATAATACAACTAATACAGAAATAATAAACTAGAGCAATAATAACATCAAAACTAATAAACAATGAAATAACAAGGATTGGAAAGAAAAACTTAGAAATGATGTAAAATTAACTTAAAATTATCATTGATCTTGAGTTTAACAATGGAAAAGAGGAAGAAGAACATCAAACTAACCTAATATACTCTTAAACTAACCCTAAAACTGATGGAAGAACAGGTTTAAATTGAAAGTTTAAACGCGTAGCAGAAAAGTCAAGTTATGAAAACTTAATGGTAGCCCAGGATCTACTACTCGTTAATTCCATAGATGCGCACAAGAGGGGACAAGAGTTATACCTTAGTGTCATGAACCCAATTCTAATTTTCTTCTTCTTCCTTGGTGATGCAGCAGCCTCCACTAGGTTGTCTTCACCCTTATGTCTCCTGCGGATGCTTCCCGGAGAGACTAGAGATGGTGGGATCTCTATTAGAGATGAAGAAGAAGGTTTGGGGCTCTAAAATAGTTTTTTTTCACCTTCTGACGTTCTAAAACCACGAACACCTATTCCAGAACGCAGCTGCCCTATTTATAGATTCCCAGAACCGACCTAACCTTCAATCGATCGAAGGACTTCGATCGATCGAACATTCGATCGATCGAACCATTCTCGATCGATCGAACATGCCATGACTTCGATCGATCGAACTATCTTCAATCGATCGAACCTGTCTTGACAGCTTCCTCAAGTGTCTTTCCAAGTATCCTGGCGGAGCTAAGAGTAGGACCTCCTAGGCTCTTTATTGTTAGCTCAGATCAATCGATTAATTCCCATGACAAAACTCTTTGATCAGCAAATTAATCGACTGATCAGTTAACGTTTACTCCACTATAAAACGATAACTGAACTCCAACGCAAAAGAACATATCCGAAGCGATAACTAGACTTGTATGTTGTACTAATGCCCCTCTACCTTTACCATTCGTAATCATATTCAGGTAGTCGGATAACTGTTACTGTAAACCTGAATCATGATTACTTCTTGTATTCCTTCAGTCCCATTCACCTCTCATGATTACCAAACATGTTGATAACTCTTATCAACAAGACTGCAGTACTCAGTAACCAACTTGATGACATTCTCAAGGGAATGCTTACTCTAAAATAGAGGGTAGATTCTATCTTGAGAATGTATGTTCACAACCCGATGAACATGACATACCCAAGATACCCAGGTGTTGATCTTCTATAGACCTCACTAATTGGTAAGTCAAAGCAGTCATATCCACAATGTGTGTTCATAATCGTCTCAAGATTGAGAACACGTACCTTATACAAGTTATGAGTTCCTATTGACTATTGACAGCCTTAAGCGTCAATAGAAAACTCAGGTCCGTCAATGCACTATAAGCACTAGCATATCAACTAAGAGCTACACTCTAGTGATTGAGATTAATCACTCCATCCAATGGTAGTTAATTATGCTACAGTGTAAACCTGATGAGGTATCCAGTCTCATCATCCACTGTGGCATATTCTAAGTATCAAAGAATAGTAATTCGTATCTCACTTGTGTGTATCTCATACACACACGAATTGCTTACTATGATACTTAAGGATAAACAATCATCTCATGAAAGAAACATACACAATGAAATGTAAAGCTGATATCCATATATTATAATGCTAATGTCTCATACATAAAGTAATGGTTTGAGGGCACAAACCCAACAAACTTCCACTTGCACTCACAACCATATACGATTACATCTGAGACCTAAACTATCTAGATGATGATCAAAAACCTTTTGTGGCAAGGCCTTTGTAAATGGATCAGCAAGATTGTCAGCGGTGGCAATCTTGGTGACAGTCACATCTCCACGTTGAACAATATATCGTATAAGATGATATTTCCGCTCTACGTGCTTTCCCATTCCGTGGTTCCTTGGCTCCTTGGACTGAGCCACTGCCCCACTATTATCACAATAAAGCATAATAGGTGATAGCGACGCTGGTACCACCTCGAGTTCCATAAGGAACTTCTTGAGCCAAACAGCTTCCTTTGCGGCTTCACAAGCAGGCACATACTCAGCTTCTATAGTTGAGTCTGTAATGCATTTCTGCTTAATGCTCCTCCAACTAACAGCATACCTCCCAAGGTAAAGAGATGTTCGGATGTTGACTTCCTCGAATCTTTATCTGACATAAAGTCTGAGTCAGTGTATCCTATTGGAATTAACTCACTACCACTGTATATAAGCATGTAATCTTTAGTCCTTCTCAAGTACTTAAGAATGTGCTTAACGGCTGTCCAGTGCTCTGGACCCGGATTCGACTGATATCTGCTAACCATGCCGACGGCAAAGCAGATATCTGGTCTAGTGCATATCATTGCATACATGAGACTTCCCACTGCTGAAGCATAGGGAACTCTTGTCATGCGATTCCTCTCCTCCTTTGTCTTTGGACACTGGTCCTTGGAGAACGCTAGACCATGCCTGAAAGGTAACAAACCTTTCTTCGAATTATCCATAGAAAACCTAGTTAGCACCTTATCGATATAACTAGCTTGAGATAATCCCATTATCTTTCGCTTACGATCCCGAAAGAGCTTTATCCCATGAATATAGCTCGCCTCTCCTAGATCCTTCATATCGAAAGTACTAGCTAGCCAAACCTTGACCGTTGACAATGCCGCTACATCATTTCCAATGAGTAGAATGTCGTCAACGTAAGGCAAAAGAAAAGCCACCGCTTTTCCTTCACACTTCTTGTATACACAAGGTTCATCCAGATTTTGTATGAAACCAAACGACTTGACCGCTAGGTCAAATCGGATGTTCCAACTCCTAGATGCCTGCTTAAGCCCATAAATGGACTTTTGCAACTTGCATACCAATTTACCTTTTTGACCAGCTATGAACCCTTCTGGTTGTTGCATATAGATGTCCTCCTCAAGATTTCCATTCAAGAATACAGTCTTGACGTCCATCTGCCAGATCTCATAATCTAGGCATGTAGCAATGGATAAGAGTATCCTGATGGACTTGAGCATGGCCACCGGCGAGATGGTTTCCTCATAGTCAATGCCCTCCCTTTGAGTATAACCTTTCGTTACAAGCCTTGCCTTAAAGGTCTCAACCTTTCCATCAGATCCTCTTTTCCTCTTATAGACCCACTTACAGCCAATGGATTTAATGTTGGCTGGAAGCTCTACAAGATCCCAGACCTGATTAGAATCTATAGATTCCAATTCAGCCTTCATAGCTATAACCCAATGAGCTGAATCAACATCAGCCATTGCCTCTTCGTATGTGGCAGGATCAGTTTCAGATTCTATGGAGACAGCTTCAAAAACTTCTCCTAAGAACATGTATCTATCAGGCTGGCTGATAATCCTCCTACTACGACGAGGTACCGGTGCGGAAATGGTTGAAGAAGTGGTGTTTTCTTGATTAACATCGTTATCAACTGCGGGTTGGACTGAGGGCTCTCCTTCTATCTCTCTAAGATCTATCCTTCCCTTAGGTTTATGGTTCATGATATAATCATCCTCCAAGAAAACATCATTTGTACTAACAAACACTTTCTGTTCTCTTGGATCATAAAAATACCATCCATAAGTACCCTTTGGGTACCCTACAAAATAACATACTTCTGATCTAGAATCCAACTTGCTCATCTTTCCTTTCAGCACATATGCCGGACACCCCCATAACCGGAGATGTTGCAAAGAGGGCTTGCGCCGAATCCACATCTCCCGTGGTGTCCTAGGAACAGATTTGCGTGGTACTAGATTTAGTATGTAAAGCATAACCCCAAAGGAATAATGGCAACTCAGAATAACTCATCATTGACCTAGTCATGTCTAAAAGAGTCCGATTCCTTCTCTCCGCTACACCGTTCTGCCGAGGTGTACCAGGTGCAGTCAACTGTGACAGAATCCCATTCTGTACGAGGTGATCAATAAACTCATTAGAGAGGTACTCGCCACCTCGATCAGATCGAATGGCCTTGATATGTGTGCCCAATTGCTTCTCCACTTCAGCCCTAAACTCTTTGAACTTTTCAAAGGCTTCAGACTTGTGCTGCATTAGGTACACATATCCATACCTAGAGTGGTCTTTAGTAAACATTATGAAATACTCATAACCACCCCTTGCTATAATATTTATTGGTCTACGCACATCAGTATGAACTAATTCCAATAATGCATTGGTTCTATTGTCTTTTGCAAGAAAGGGCCTTTTGGTCATCTTACCCTCTAAACAAGACTCGCAGACTTCCATTGGTTCGAGAACCAAATCGCCTAAGACCCCTTCTTTGACTAGTCTGCCAATCCTATTTAGATTGATATGGCCAAGCCTCATATGCCAAAGCCTTGTTGGATTAGTGGAAGGTCTCTTTCTTTTAGATGGTATAGTTACCACTGAGTTATTAAGTTCCATGCAAGAATCTTTAGAAATATTGGGAGTAATCACATACAAACCATTTGATTTAACACCAGAACATATAAAAGAACTATTTCTTTTAATCACAACTTCAGTTCCAAAATGAAAAGAATAACCATTATTCGATAAATTTGAAACTGAAATTAAATTACGTCTCATCGAAGGGACGTAAAGTATATCTGATAAAATCAAAACTTTATTGTCTAGAAATTCTAAAACTATGACTCCTATAGCAACCGCAGATACGGTTGCGTTAGAACCTAGAGTAAGTACGATTTCTCCATCACTGTACCTCCTGGTTGATATGAACCCCTGTAATGAATTACAGATATGGTTAGTCGCCCCAGAATCAATGCACCAAGTGTTTGAAGTATCCGTAATAAAGCTTATTTCAATCACATGTGATTCAATCATACCTTGAACTCTTGTAGCTAAGAATTCTGGACAGTTCCTCTTCTAGTGGCCTTTCTCACCGCATTGGAAACACTTTCCTTTGCCTTCACCACCCACCTTCCCTTTGCCCTTACCTTTTCCCTTAGATTTTGCAATCTTAGGGACCGGTCCAACACTTGGACCACCAGTGCCAGCCTTCTTCTTCCCTTTCTTTCCTTTCGGCGTAGATCGGGAAGAGGAAGCACTTTTCTCAACGTTTAAAATGCTGCCCCCAAGCTTGATCACCCCTTCCGCTACCAGTAAATAGCTCATCAATTCGCTCATTGAAAAATCCATTTTATTCATATTGTAATTCAGTTTAAATTGAACGAATAATGGCGACATCGTATTGAGGATCATATCAACTTGGGTCTGTGCATCGATGTTGGCACCTAGGGTCTCCAGCTCATTTAAATAACCAATCATTTTTAAAACACGTTCCTTGACTGGAGTCCCTTCCGACATCTTTGCACTCATTATCTTTTGCATGGCTACCTGTCTGGTAGGCCTGCCATGCTCCCCAAACATCTTTTTTCAGGGATGTGATAATGTCACTGGCAGAATCATTCAATTGGAATTGGTGTTGCAACACACCAGCCATTGAGGCCAGAATATAGCAACGAGCCATTCCATTCGACTTCTTCTATTTATCGAACTCGCGTCTGGCAGCTGCCGAAGCATTTGCCGCGGGTTCTTCAGGGCTTGGGGTGGTGAGGACATATATGTGATCCTCCGCAGTTAACAAAATGTCAAGGTTACGTTTTCATTCAGTGTAGTTGTTTCCAGTTAACTTGTTTTGAGTGAGTATGGTGGCAAGTGGACTAAATGCAAATCCATACATTATGATTACTGAAAATCAAACAAACAAAATATATATGGATATCAGAATTTGATAGTTTAAAATAAAAGAATCCTTAAAAACTCTTATTTTTTAAAACAAAGTCGCCGGAATATCGAAATGAATGAATAAAGCCTCCGTGTGGTGGTCAATGTTCGATCTTTCGATTAATCATGACTTGTCCGCTATGCAACTCTTGCAAAACAAGTTATGACTCTCGATCCCTTTTGATCTCTAAGTTTCTGAATAATGCCCCATGTGGGATCCCTCATCCATAGTTTAGCTAGTGTGTACCATTAACTAAGATCCAATCACAACCGTCTCAAGTAGCGCCTCCGTGTGGTGGTCACCCTCTAACACGTCTGATTGATCCTATCAAAGGAAGTTCACATCTAGTAACCAATGAGTAATGCACCCTCCATATGGAATGATCACCCCTGGCGAGGTGACACAGAATGCACCACTCATCTTACAGTGAACCGTTAATGGAAGATCGTGGGTGTTTATTAATAAGACCTTCTCCCACTAGATTTAGTAAGAAAGGATTTTGCTTTTGAAAAATGTTTCCACATATTACCCATAAACATCCAATGTTTACTAATGCGTTGAAATGGTTTTTGAATTTATATTTTAGAAAACTTGTTTTACGTGCATGCAAGTAGTAACAATATAATTAAATGCCAATCATAAACCAAGCACATAAAACAAAAAACTAAAATTGAAAATAAAGACATCCAAACGATGCCTCTATCTCCCATGGCTCTATCTCCATAGAACCTCCTTTTGATTTGATCGCCTCCAGCTCCATCTTCATGGACAATGGCTCCTTGCTCCATCTTCATGGATTTTCTAATTCTATTACATTTGTCCTATGATTCTTTCGAAGCTTACAATTTATCTAGAAATAGAAATAAAAATAGCAACAACAAAATAAAAGGCTAGGGAAACCGATGCGACTTTCCTTTTCGTAGGATTGAAGTCGCAGTGCCCTTTACATATGCCTTAAAACCAAACCAAACTTAAATTACAACATGCACCAATCTCAAATAATTTAAATAAAAATATTCAAATGACTTGGTGCCATGGGAGATAGCGACTAATCTAGCTACAAAAGGGTTAGTCGTACACGCATCCACACATACATAACAAATATATGTAACTATTGGAACACTTAATTGATTCACACAGTATATAAACTCTTTACATACTAAATTAGAACTTAAAACAACATCTTACTTCTCTATCACAATTCGATCGATCGAATATCGTTCGATCGCTCGAACCTTCGATCGATTGAACACTATTCAATCGCTTGAACATTCTGTTTCACATAATGATTTGAAAAATTTGCAGAATATTTTAAAATTAAAGTTTTTAATTTCAAAACTCTTTAAAACTGTGAAATAGAGAACCTGACAAAGAGTCTGTCTCGATCGATCTAACTACATTCAATCGATCGAACACCAGAAGGTTTCGATCGATCGAAAACTATTCAATCGATTGAGTGCAGAGAATGTTTGATCGATTGAGTACAGAGAATGTTCGATCGATCGAAACATGATCGATCGATCGAACCCGCCTTACATCCTATGCAATCATAGATTTGTACTCTACTGCGATAACACTGCAGATCTGTGACGATGCAGTTTCGAAAACAGTTCTAAAATCAACATACAAGTCAAAATAGTATTCTAAAAACGCATCTATAGATCCAAATGAGCCTGGCTCTGATACCAATTGATGGAAGAACTAGTTTAAATTGAAAGTTTAAACGCGCAGCGAAAAAGTCAAGTTATGAAAACTTAATGGTAGCCCAGGATCTACTACTCGTTAATTCCATAGATGCGCACAAGAGGGGACAAGAGTTATACCTTAGTGTCTTGAACCCAATTCTAATTTTCTTCTTCTTCTTTGGTGATGCAGCAGCCTCCACTAGGTTGTCTTCACCCTTATGTCTCCTGCGGATGCTTCCCGGAGAGACTAGAGATGGTGGGACCTCTATTAGAGAGGAAGAAGAAGGTTTGGGGCTCTAAAACAGTTTTTTTCAGCTTCTGACATTCTAAAACCACGAACACCTTTCCCAGAACGCATCTGCCCTATTTATAGATTCCCAGAACCGACCTAACCTTCAATCGATCGAAGGACTTCGATCAATCAAACTATCTTCAATCGATCGAATATGTCTTGACAGCTTCCTAAAGTTTCATTCTAAGTATCCTAGCAGAGCTAAGAGTGGGACCTCCTAGGCTCTTTATTGTTAGCTCAGATCAGTTGATTAATTCCCATGACCAAACTCTTTGATCAATAAATTAATCGACTAATCAGTTAACGTTTACTCCACTATAAAACGATAACTGAACTCCAACGCAAAAGAACATATCCGAAGCAATAACTAGACTTGTATGTTGTACTAATGCCCCTCTACCTTCAGCATTCGTAATCATATTCAGGTAGTCAGATAACTGTTACTGTCAACCTGAATCATGATTACTTCTTGTATTCCTTGAGTCCCATTCACCTCTCATGATTACCAAACATGTTGATAACTCTTATCAACAAGACTGTAGTACTCAGTAACCAACTTGGTGACATTCTTAAGGGAATGCTTACTCTAATATAGAGGGTAAATTCTATCTTGACAATATATGTTCACAACCCTATGAACATGACATACCCAAGATACCTAGATGTTGATCTTCTATAGACCTCACTGATTGGTAAGTCAAAGCAGTCATATCCACAGTCTATGTTCATAATCGTCTCAAGATTGAGAACATGTACCTTATATAAGTTATGAGTTCCTATTGACTGTTGACAACCTTAAGCGTCAATAGGAAACTCAGGTCCGTCAATGCACTATAAGCACTATCATATCAACTAAGAGCTACACTTTAGTGATTGAGATTAATCACTCCATCCAATGGTAGTTAATTATGCTACAGTGTAAACCTAATGAGGTATCCAGTCTCATCATCCTCTGTGACATATTCTAAGTATCAAAGAATAGTAATTCGTATCTCACTTGTGTGTATCTCATACACACACGAATTTCTTACTATGATACTTAAGGATAAATAATCATCTCATGAAAGAAACATACACAATGAAATGTAAAGCTGATATCTATATATTATAATGCTAATGTCTTATACATAAAGTAATGGTTTGAGGGCACAAACCCAACAAAAACTACCCAACTGCTATTTTTCTTGTTCTGGAGTGTCCTCTTTCATCTGCTGTCAAAACAGGTTATTTATAGGTTCCTGCAGACTGCACGCAACTTTTGTGAAAAAATCACCTTCAATCGATCGAACTCTATTGATCGATTAAACTTTCAATCGATTGAACCTTCAATCAATTGAACTTCTCTACTTTTGACAACTCTGTGCACTGATGGGAGAATGGCCATATCTCTTTACTCGGACCTCAGATTGACCCCGATTTGTAGCCACGTGACCAGGGGTGGCAATCGGGTCGTGTCGGATCATAATCATGTCATTATTAACGTGTCATAATCGTGTTGGGTTATAATCATGCTGGGTCATACACCCGTCTAACCCGTGTAGGGGTGTCTATGTCATCGGTTCAGTTTAAATTTTTTTTTTTTTTCATGTTTCGAAAACCAACCGAAGTGGTCGGTTCGGTCAATTTTTTTGCCTTTTGGTCGATTTTGCCAATTTGGGTAGTCGGTTCAATTTTTTAATTATAGGTAATTTTAAGAAAATCGACCGGTTAGCTCGGTTTGGTTACTAAAAAAAAGCTTATAGCCCTACTAAGAACACAAACAAGTCTTCGCATCAACTGCATCAATTATTAACACATATTACGTATCATCTTAAATACCAAAATACTATTAATATAACAATATCTAACTATTATAAATTCAACATCCAAGCACATCTAAACAAAATGAATAAGAAGAAATGCTATTTTTGCTAGCTGTATAAATAAATTTCTTCACTTACCATCCATCAAGAATCAAGATTAACAGATGTATTTGAATTCCCATCTAATCAATCCTCGTCTTTATTCATCAAGTTCATCACATCTTCAGTAAGCTCATCTAATATCACTTGTTCATTTCTAAATGACAAAGACAAAGTCAAAGAATTTATAGTTAGTTCTTTATAAAGCATTTGTGTTGTCACTTGCCAAGTTATCATCAATAATTCATATTTATTACCTGTCCTTCCATACAACCAATCCCTTGTGCAAACTAAAGCCTCTACAACTTGAGGCTTTAAAGCACTATGATATTGATCAAAAACTCGCCCACCAATAATAAAGGCAGGCTCAGATGTAATAGTTGAAATAGGACTGCTCAATATATCGCGAGCCATTTGAGAAAGTTTAGGATACCGAAATTGATGAGCTCTCCAATAAGCAAGAGCATCGATCTTTTCATCTCTTCTAAGCCTCACTTCATCTATGTATAATTCCAATTGGGTTTTTTGAGCACTAGTAACATTTTTTGAACTTTCAAATACATCAAAATCCTAATGTGGTAAAAAAGATATCAATTAGTAGAGTAATAAAGAAAATGAAAATAAAGCAAATAAAGATAAACATAAAACATTATTTTCATTTTTCATTGTACCTTGAAAAAATCACTTTTCTCAAGATCATCATGAGAAGCATCATCCCCACTAATGCCCATAGAATTCAATGAGCTTGAAGCCCTTTAGAAGCTTTGGATATGTACTTATCAAAGAGTGAGAATAAATTTTCATGAACACGAATGCACTCATTAGAACCATTAGGCCCATCACCATAAAGGGTCTTGTAACAATATAAACTTGCCGTGGGATACTTCACTCCTGAAAATATGCAAGTGATCTCATAAAAAAGTCCCAAAAACTTGTGAATCTTTTCCACTTTAACCCACTCATCTTGAGTTGGACAATGTTCGAAGTTAGAGTCACTTAGTTGTAAATGACAAAAAGCACGACGATAGTAAAATGTGCTTTCAAGCATAAGAAATGTTGAGTTCCATCTTGAAGGAACATCTTGTCGTAAGGCATTGTTGCAATTCAAAGAAACTTGTGCAACACATTCCCAAAATTTTTGCTTCCTTACTTGTGACCCTTTAACATACTTAACACACTCACGAGTCTTTCCTACTGACTCATCAATTTCTTTCAGTCCCTCTTGAACTATTAAATTGAGAATATGAGCACAATACTGAATGTGGAAGAGGCTACCATCACTCAGAAGTGCACCTTTTAAACTAAGTTGGCTCTTTAATAATTCAACAAACACATCATTAGAAGAAGCATTTTCTAAAGTAATGGAAAATAATTTATTTTCAATTTTCCAATTACATAACAAACTATAAATCTTTTCTGCTAAAGCAACACCAGTGTGAGGCAGAGGCATGTAACAAAAATTGAGAATTCTTTTTTGCAGTACCCAATCTTCGTCAATGAAATGTGTAGTAAGGCACAAGTAACCATCAGTAACTGTAGAGGTCCACATATCTGAAGTAAAACTAATTCTTCCAGGACATGACTGTAAGAGAGTAGAAAGTATGTGTTTCTCTTTTCCAAACAACTTCAACACAACTGCCTTAGCTGTATTTCTACTAATATGTTTGGAATCTATGATCAAACTCATCGCCTTATTCATTCTGTATGCTGCACTTTTGCAATTCTTTTGTCACGCACAAGTAATTAAAGACTCCCCTAGTGCCATCGCACTCAACAAATTGAAATGCCAAGGCATGCTTAATTATTGCAAATGTGACCAACTCCCTAAATTTCTCAGGATTAAACTTTTGTCAGCACATAGGTAATTTGTCAACGTCTTCTACATTTCTTTTCAGACAAACAGGTATATGATGTGTCATATTTCCTATACCATAATTACTATTAGAAATATATATTTTTGGACATCTCTTACACTTTGCTCTTTGCTGCCCATTTGAATCTATGGGAAGGAATTCAAAATATTCCCATACTTTTGAAGTTTGTTTTCGTGAACGCTTTGTACCTGTGCTTGTAGTATTTTGTGCACTTGTAGCAGTAGGAGTTGATTGTTCTATACCTCTAACTGATTTAATTGCATTCTCCAATTCATTACTATCTACTTTGAATTCAATTCCGGCATGATTCATCTACAGAATAAGTTGAATAACATAAGTTTCCAATTCATACACAAGTTCAAAGACAACATAAGTTTCCAACAATTATGAATGATTTCTTACAATATGAACAATTTATGAACTCATTATGTGTTTATGTAGCAAAAAACGTAATAATAAACATAGCAAAAATAAAAAGTTGACACCATGTCCCTTGTCCCCACAGAGCCACAATCATTTTAATTTTTCAAATTTTGATTAAAAAACAAAAAAAGTCCCTACCCACAACTTCCTTGATTAAGGGAAAAATGATGAAGTCCACTGCCCAATAGTAATACTCCTACAATACAATATATATATATATATATATTTGGGTAAATTAAACGGACCTCCCCTGAGGTTAGGTAAAATTACAGCGACCTCCCCTGTAGTTTGCATAATAACAGTCACCTCCCTTGTCATTCACGACTCTTAAACGGTGTTAATATTTAGGTGAAAGACCTATTTGCCCCCAAAGTAAAAAAAAAACCCTATTTGATAAAGAGGATCCCCAAAACGTCTCTCCCTCTCAATACATCTCTCCCTCTCTCACCTTCATGTATCTGCATCTGTCCATTCTTCCATACCTCACCTCACCCACCATTGTTTATCCACTTTCACCTTCACATATTCACCTTCATTTACCATCTCTCACCATAGGCATGTGTCAAAAGCTTTGATTGGGAAGTCAAGTTCATATTGAAAAAGAGATACTGTGAAGCCCTAATTCTGCAATTGAGTTTGCGAACAACACAAAGGTATGTACTTCTTATCGATTGTTACTTGTTAATTGTTGTAGATATTCTCTCACCATCATTCACTTCAAAAACTTCATATTACATAGCACACACATACACAAATGGGTAAAGACATTTAATCTCAAAGTTCATATAACAAAGTTCATAAATGGGTAAAATCTCTTTCTTTTTCAATTGGGTTTGAGAAGTAGGGCACACACATGCATCTCCTTTTTTTTTTGTTCCATAGCATAGGTGATTCTTTTTCATTTTTGTTTTCTGTTTTTTTTTTTCCTTTTCAGATATGGGTTATGAGAAGTTAGGGCACACACATACATATTTTTCTTTTCCTTATTTTTTTTTTCACATAACAGAGGTGATTCTTTTTCATTTTTTTTTCTTTTTTTCCCCTTTCAGATATGGGTTATGAGAAGTTAGGCCACACACATACATATCTCTTTTTCCTTTTTCTTTTCTTTTTTTTTTTCCATAACAGAGGTGATTCTTTTTCATTTTTAAATTTTTTTTTTCCTTTTCAGATATGGGTTATGTTCTACATGAAATTGTAGTTCACTGCAATTCAAAATTATACAGCATAGAGAATGTCAACCCAGATAGATACTATTTTTTTGATTTGTAAAATGATGTGTGGGAAGTTGCGTTGTCTCATTTGCCCTCAAAAGTTGGAATAATCATTACATTCACTTATATTGTGCCTAGGTCTATGGATAAAAAGGTTGTTACAGAAGATAATGATGTATTGAATATGTTTGAGTTGAATGGAAACGCTAGGTATATCCATTTGTATGTTGAAGTAAAAGAGATTCAATCTTTGGATACAACCCAGGGTATGGTTCCTGAAGCTAATCCAACAAAAAATGCTCCACCATTTGTGCTACCTACAGCTCCTATAGCCACTGAGAGACATGCTCCAGCTAATCCAACCTTTCCTCCTCCACCACTTGTTTTACCTGAAGTGGGTAATGTAAACTACTTTGAATATGATGGTTTAGTTAGATTTAGTTCAAATGATAATGAATGGAATGAGAAAGGTCAGACAAAGTCAGATAACAGCCACAACAGTGTTAGTAATTTTATTCCCGAATTTGATGAAAATGATAGTGGTCTCTTTGATTATCAATCTGGGGATGATTATGTAGATGTATCTAGTGGGGAAGTGAATATTGGGAGGAGAAGATATCAACAAGCAAGAGTTGTGGAAAGAGCTTCTGACATTACTAGGTATGGGAAGGAATTTCATAAAAGTAAAGCTTCAAAAATTGTTTTGGAAAAAGGTTTGTTGTTTGAGAATGTGCACAAATTTAGGAATGTATTGAGAGACTACACTATTCAAGAGGGTTTTAAGATTGTGAGGCTAAAAAATGAGAAAAGTAGAGTAACTTGTACTTGTGCTGCTGAAGGCTGTCTATGGAGGATTCATGCCTCCCCTCTTCCTGATAAGATCACTTTTAAGATAAAAGTCATATAATGGAGTCCATAATTGTATGAGGCTGACCACCAATGCTGAAGCAACATCAACATGGATTGCTAAGAAGTTGGGGCATAAATTGAAAGACAACCCAGGGATAACAATTGATGCCATGCAGACACTAGTGCAGAATAAGTTTGGAATAGAACCACATAGAATGCAAGTTTATAGAACAAAAACAAAGATAGTTAGTGAGTTAGAGGGAAATCATGGTGATTCACACTCTATGCTTAGGATGTATGCAAATGAGATCCTACAGACCAATCCTAGTAGCATCGCAAAATAGAGTGTGAAAGGACTGAAATAACACAAAATCCAGTGTTCAAGAGAATATTTATTGTGTTTGATGCCATGAAGAAAAGGTATTTAAATGGTTGCAGACCATTCTTGGGTTTAGATGGTTGCCATTTGAAAGGGCCATTTGGTGGTGTGTTATTAGTAGCAATGGCACTAGATGGAAATAATGGGGTCTTACCTGTGGCTATTGGGGTTGTTGAAAGTGAAGGGAGAGACAGTTGGTCCTTTTTCTTGACGCACTTATATACTGCTATTGAAGGCAATCAATTGAGGCCTCTCACTTTTATGTCTGACCAACAAAGGTTTCAAATTAACTTGATTTATTTATTGTTAAAGTGATTATATATGGTTTACTGTTAATGTAATTTTATTTCTTTACTATTAATGTTCTTTTTTTAAGAGGTGTATTGGTTTTTTTTTTTTCACTATGCGTAGGGTCTTGAAGTTGCACTAAGAGAGTTTTTTTCCGAATGCTACTCATCGTAGACGTTGTCGTCATTTGTTTAGCAACTTCAAAGGGAAGTTCACTGGACTGCTAATGAGGAAGTTATTTTGGAAGGCAGCAAGGGCTTACAATCAAATGGAATTTAAGGAGGCAATGGAGAATTTGAAGGGTTTATCCATTGAGGCCTACAATTGGCTAATAAAACATCCTCCTAATACATGGTCAAGGCATGCATTTGAAGAAAGGGTAAGGAATGAAAATGTTATAAATAATCTATCAGAATCCTTTAATAGCTGGCTTGGGAATCTTAGGGAAAAACCTATACTTACAATGCTAGAAGGTATAAGGACAAAGGTAATGGCAAGGATACAAAAAAGGTTTCAAAGAGGATGTTCATGGAATGGTACTGTAACAGCTCGAATTAGGGATAAGCTCAACAAATGCATTGATGAATCAAGGCACTGCAAAGTCATATTTGCTGGTGGAGATGAATTTGATGTGACTGATAATGTTGGTGTAAGGCATGTGTTGAATATTGGTTCAAGGAACTGTGTGTGTAGAGCTTGGAAGATTTCTGGCCTTCCTTGTGTGCATGCAATAGCTGCAATTGCTTATAAGAGGTATGACATAGAGTAGTACTGTGATCCTTTTTACTCAAAGGATATGTACTTGGAGGCCTATGGAGTTATGATCCACCCAATTCCGGATCATAGGATGTGGGCACATGCAGAAGATGACACTAACCCTATTCTACCTCTTGCACTTAGGAGGTTGCCAGGAAGACCAAAAAAAAAAAAAAAGACGATTAGAGCATGATAAATGAGTCAAGGGAGTAGTAGGTCTCAAACATTGAGATGTAATATTTGAGGCTATTTTGGGCACAATCAGAGGACATGCCAAAGAGCACCAGTTGGAGCAGGCACAACACTTACTCAAGTAATATGCTACTTTTAACTTTATAATAATTAGTGACTTTAACAATAAATTCAAATATGTCTTATGTTTTTAGGGACAAAGGTTAGAAAGTGTGAGTGCATCCCAAACTGCGACTGAAAATAGAGGAAGAGGGCAAAGGGCTGCATCATAAACTCAAGTTACTAGTAGAGGAGTAAGGGGAAGAGGAAGGGGTAGAGGGTTACATCACAGCCTCAAGTTGCAAATAGAGGAGTTGCAACAAGGGGAAGAGGAATGGGGTAGAGGGTTGTAGCACAACCTACAGTTGCAAGCAAGGCAAGGGGAAGAGGACATACCAGAGGAGTTGCACCAAGTACACAAGCTTCCACAAGCGATGTAGGTGAAATGATTGTGCAGTGGGATGGGAGTTTCATGGGAGGAGCAAAGTGATAAATAGGAATGTTTTTTGGAATATTTTTTTAATTTGTTGAACTCTTTTGTGAATTGGATATGGTGATGTCCATAGTTTCATAGGATCATTGGATGGTATATTTTGGGGGTATAGTGCTATGAACAGGTTTTTTTGGGGTTTGGATAGGGATTTAGTTTAGTCAACGTATGATTTTTTGTGGATTGGAAGGTATATTTTGGTGTTTAGAAACTATATCAAGGGTGGACATGTGTTTTTTTTGGAATGGACAGTATTTTGTATATGTGAACACCTATTATATATGTGTCATGTTTGTATGTAAATGTTCTCCAGATTGGCTATATGTGCCATCTGTCTTATATTTTGTATATGTTTTTGCTATCTGTATATGACTTGGCTGTGGAAATGGAGAGAGAGAGATAGAGAGAGAGAGAGGAGGAGGAGGAGGAGGAGGAGGAGGAGGAGGAGGGAGGGGGGGGGGGGGGGGGAGTTTGTCTTGTTATATAATCACAAAGGGGTATATTTGGTATAATGAAAAGGATTAATATATATATATATATATATAGAGAGAGAGAGAGAGAGAGAGAGAGAGAGAGAGAGAGAGAGAGGAAGAGCTGATTTTTATTCTTACTTAGCCGAAGAGGAAGGGTTCACTTGAGAGGAATAGGGGGAGAGAGAGGGTTTCAAATTCTCAATACTCATACAGTCAACTCATAAGTCATAAGTCATAAGTCATAATATGATAACAGATTAATAGTCATACACTCATACTCTGTCTCTCACTCTCTCAGTCTCTCTGTCTCTCATGAGTCATGACTCATCTAAGACTTCTAAGTTTTGGTGAACTTTCCACATTTGATAAATTTTGAAATCCAACCAATCTCAGCCCTTGGTTGGAGACAAAACCCCCAAACTAAATCCTAACCCTCCTTTTATCTAATTTACTAATTTGTCTCCCTCCCAAATTGGCAAATTCCCAATTCAGCTTGTGGCGGGCTTCCTGATATACTCCCTTTTTTATTTTTATTTATTTTTAATTTTTTTATGCAATGCTTGATGCTTAATTAGTTAATTGATTATTGCTTCCAGCTTCCTCCCTCCCTCCATTAATTATTACTTTTTATCACATTAGTTATTAATTATTATGTATAGATTTACTTGTTTGGTAAGTTGGTGACTATTCTTTTTATTTTTTGGAGTGAAAGAAAAAATTTAGTTTAATTTTTTTTAAGCAAATTTTTTTAATTCTTATTTATACTATTTGTATTTTATACTTCCAGATTATTAAAATTTATTTTTAGAACAAAAAAAAATGCCCCAACTGTACTTAAAAACTTAATCGGTTAATCGGGTCAAACAGGTTTGACGAGTTGACCCGTTTCAACCCGTTTATTAACCGTGTCAAATGGGTCAACTTGTTTATGACCCGTACCCTTATATGGGTCACCCAAACCCGTTAATTTTTGTGTTGGGTCATGTCGGGCCAAAAATTGCCACCCCTACATGCGACCGTAACTCATAGATATGCATTTTATATTTCTTGGGAAATCTTCCAAATCTAAGGTCTTCAATGTCAAAAATGGCGTTTTCTCAGCTGCTTCTGTTGTTCGCTTCACCAGAATCACTTTCCTTTAACGCCACTTCATTCACTTACATTCTAATGCCTGTAAGATAATACATAAACATAAGTTTTAGCATTAACACAATAAAGAACATTTTAATTGGAATGCACCTAAATCTAAGGACTTTGGGGATAAAAGTATGCATAATATGCTATGAAAATGCACTTTTCACCTCTAATCAGTTCACAGATATCTGAGTGAACTATCTTTAATGCTTGAGTAGCTCTAATAGCCTCTCTAAAAAGCTTTTGGCATGCTTTTCCAACTAAGAAAGACTCACACATAGGTAGGTTAACCTCAGCGAGTGGGCCCAAAATGCCTTGTCGAGCTAATCAAGTCATCCTATCACATCCTATTCGTTCAAGTCCAGAATGCCATGTCTCAGAATCAATGAATAACAGAGAAAAATTAAATTTTTTAAAACAAGTAGTTATCCCTAGATAACCATGTCCTAGTAACACCACCACCCAAAAATATCCATCCTATTACCACCGAATTGGAAAAAACTCCTTCGACTGCGATATTCCACCTTGTTAGCCTTGGGTGCAAACTTGCTAGCCCTACCCTGCCTCTTGGCAGGTTTCCCTTACCATTGCGTTTAGGCTCGCTTACCTTGCGCTCACTTCCACTTATGGAAGTTGTGGTCAAGAGTGTAGCTATATGGTTCGCCTTACCTTTTGGCGTTCCATATTTAGTTTAACATGTCGGGAAATGTCAAAAGTAAAATTTAACATTTCCGTTGTGGATAATGATTTGTTTTATGTGGACCTGCGAATCAGGCAAAGAACTACTTATAGCCTGAAGCTGCATTTCAGTAGTAAAGATGTTCCCAATAATCTGAAATCACGAATCATACCTGACATCAACCTTAGATGTACAATCATCGTGTACTTGGAATGTTTCCTTTACTTTCTCGAACTTCATAACTACATGCTTAATCTAGTAGTGAATGTTCCACCAAAAACAAATTCGAGCTAATCCCACAATTCTTTGGCTATTGAGTAGTACTTATACTTCCTAACAAGATCATAATGTATGCTGCTTATCATAAAGCCCGTGCTATGATCCTTCTCTAGCCAAGTGTTTTAGGCTTTTAAGGTTTTATGATGTTGGACCGGAGACCCATTATTCGGTTGAATAGGTTGGACCCTAGAATAAGTTTAAAGCCCATAGCTCTTACTCATTTTATAGGTGTGTTACTGTAGATACCCAATTTTGATCACACTGATAGGATTTGATGATGCCAAAATTTGGTTAAAGTAAATTAAAGCAATTTAAGGGGAGAGAGAGTGAGAGACTGGTTTTTTGTATGTGGTTCGGCCCTGTTAATGAAGGTACCTATGTCCACGTGTGCGTCTGAGCACGTTCACTATAATGTAAAAAGTCGGGGACCTGTGGTGAACCAACAATAGTTTGGAGCTACCGTAGGTCGGCCGGGCGTGTTGGTGACCGCTATAGAGGTGTTGTAGAGACTGAAAAGTCGGTCCCTTTCTATGGGGGGGAGTGGTCTCTTTTATAGATGCAAGAGACCTACTCGTACATCGATAAGGAAATGTAATCCAATTAGGATGTGATTGACACCTGACACGAAGAATTTTCTGTGTGCGCTTGTGTGCTATACCCAAGTGTAGGTAATCGTGCAAGTAGTAAACGGGATTAAGTCCAGGTCGATCCCACAGGGAAGGTGTTAAACTAAATACTTAGATTATTCTCTAACAAAGGAAACAAAATTCAACAATTTTTATTTATAAGATGTAGAACACAAAGTTCCACAGTTTAACAATTACCAAACTAAAGCAACTAAACTAGATTAACTAATTACCAACTAATTAACTAAAGCAGTGATTTAAAAAGTGTTTTTCTTAATTAAAAAGGAATGTTGGGATTACATGAATCCACCGCAACCTAGCCATCTACCATGCAGTTACATTGAAGCTCGATGGAGTACACTCTCTACAGCATTCCGTACTTCTCTTAAGATAAAGAATCCATAGTCCTTTCATGACCGGGACTATATCATCACATTTACGTTTGAAATACATAAAGGCGGTTTGAAACAATAGTTGAGACTCTCACCTACAATGGTATTAGCATTGTGGGTGGTTTGCAAAATATATTGAAAGAAAATGCCTTAAGGCTTAAAGTTCATAGACTGTTTTGACAAACTGAGCGTTTTGGGACAATTTGATAACAATCCAATAAAACAGAAAGTCCAGGAATACTGTATAGAATATTCTCAAGAATCAGAATGTTCGATCGATCGATGCGCTTTCGATCGATCGAATATCTTCATCTCTCGATCGATCGAACTGACTTCGATCGCTCGACAATGCCTCTGGTCCGATCGCTCGAACTACTTCGATTGATCGAACACAGAGATTAATCTGCTGCTTGGCAGAGGCCTGAGATCATGGTTTCATCGTGATCTCCCAACCCGGAGACTACTCAGTCATAGTCTGGAGTGTCACAGATTTATTCTTAACGTAAAACTCCATTAAAGATGCGTTTGGTTGAGATTTAAACATGCAATCCATGAAAAGCTATGGTGTAATCACTGTTAACACGTAAAACTACAATCTACTCAACTGTAAACTATGTAAAATACTGAAAGAATGCAAGCAAAACTGATGTAGTCAAAACTTGGAACGAACACCTATGAATAAACTTTAAACTTTAATCCAAAAGCAATATTCCATCAACCAACCTACAAAAATCAAAGTAAAAACCCTCTCTCTCTATATAAGAACTGATAAAACAAATGTGGGCGTCCTTAACTACGTACACAATACGAGGTTAAATACTAAAAACCTAATGCTAGGGTATAACCTCCCTCTCTGCTGCGTGTGCGTATAATCTGATAAAAGGCATGTTCGATCGATCGAACCATCCTCGATCGATTGAACTTGTGGGGACTTCGATCGCTTGAACCTCTCTCGATCGATCGAACTCTCGATCGATCAAACGGTCTTCAATCGCTCGAACTCTATATTTCAGCTTTTATATGTCTTCTTTAGAATTCAACATTTCCCTTCATCGTTATCTTTCAATTCTTCACACAGCAGCTGCAGTCTGCACAAATTACAGCTAAAACACACACTTTATCATAGTTTAATCAATAGGTGCATAAACTAGCATTGTAATTCAAATTGCAGATAAATGGAAGAATTGTAAACTAAATTAATACATTTTCTTCTTTTAGCGCGGTTGTATTTTACAAATACCCCCTTGTCACAACTCCTAACTAGCGAGTTGCTAGTCCCTAGCAATAGAGCGAAAATAAAAACAAGCTACACTATAACTATAGTGATTAAGATATCCAGTCTCATTATTCACTGTGATAAGTTCTAAGTATCAAAGAATAGTAATTCATATCTTTCTTGTATGTATCTCATACATACATGACTTACCTACTATGATACTTATGGATTACATCAATCATCTCATGACACATACATAAAGAAATATAAATATGATATCCATATATAAAATGCCAAATGTCAAATACATAAAGGCTGGGTTTGAGAGCACAATCCCAACAAAGTCCCACTTGTACTCCTAACCCATTACTTCTAAGACCTAAACTATCTAGATGACGATCAAAGACTTTCTGTGGCAAAGCCTTTGTAAACAAATCCACAAGATTGTCAGTTGTGGTAATCTTGGTAACAATCATATCTCTATGCTGGACTATATCTCGAATGAGATGATACTTCCTTTCTAAGTGCTTTCCCTTTTTGTGATTCCTTGGCTCCTTGGACTGAGCCACTGCCCCACTATTATTGCAGTATAATATAATAGGTGACAATGATGGTCGTACCACCCTGATTTCCATGAGGAACTTCTTGAGCCACACAGCTTCCTTTGCTGCTTCACAAGCAGCCACATACCCAGCTTCCGTAGTTGAGTCTACAATGCATTTCTACTTAATGCTTCTCCAACTAACTGCACCACCTTCGAGGCTAAAGAGATGTTCAGATGTCGACTTCCTCAAATCTATATCTGAAATAAAGACTGAGTTAGTGTATCCTACTAGAATCAACTCATCGCCACCATATATAAGCATATAATCTTTAGTCCTTCTCAAGTACTTAAGAATGTGCTTGACAATTGTCCAATGCTCTAGATTTGGATTCGACTAATACCTACTAACCATGCCAATGATAAAGCAGATATCTGGTTTAGTGCATAACATCGCATTATTGAGACTGCCCACTGCTGAGGCATAGAGAACTCCTACCATGCAAATCCTCTCCTCTTGTGTCTTAGGACACTGGTCCTTGGAGAATGCTAAACCTTGCGTCAAAGGTAGCAAACCTTTCTTCAAATTATCCATGAAAAACCTAGTTAAAACTTTTTCAATATAACCAGCTTGGGATAATCCCATTATCCTTCACATACGATCCTGAAAGAGCTTTATCCCAAGGATATAGCTTGCCTCTCCTAGATCCTTCATATCAAAAGTACTAGCTAGCCAAACTTTGATTGATGACTATGCCCCTACATCATTCCCAATTAGTAGAATGTCATTAACATAAAGCACAAGAAAAGACACCATTTTACCTTTACATGTCTTGTATACACAAGGTTCATCCAGATTTTATATAAAACCAAACAACTTGACCACTTGGTTAAATCAAATTTTCCAACTCCTGGATGCCTGCTTAAGCCCATAAATGGACTTTTGCAACTTGTATACCAAGTTACCTTTTCTGCCAGCTATGAACCCTTCTGGTTGCTGCATATAGATGTCCTCAAGATTGCCATTCAAGAATGCAGTCTTGACGTCCATCTGCCAGATCTCATAATCTAGGTATACGGGAATGAATAAGAGTATTCTGATGGGCTTGAGCATGGCTACCGGCGAGCAGGTCTCCTCATAGTCAATGCCTTCTATTTGAGTATAACCTTTTGCTACAAGCATTGCCTTAAAGGTCTCAACCTTCTCATTAGATCCTCTTGTAGACCCACTTACAACCAATGTGTTTAATATTGGCTGGAAGTTCTACAATATCCTAGACCTGATTGGAATCCATAGATTCTAATTCAGCCTTCATAGCTTTAACCCAATGAGCTGAATCAACATAATTCATTGCATCTTCGTATGTGGCAGGATCAGATTCAAATTCTATGGAGATAGCTTCAAAAATTTCTCCTAAGAACATGTATCTATCAGGATGGCTGATAATCCTCCCACTACAATGAGGTACCAGGGCAGAAATAGGTAAAGATGTGGTATTTTTTTCTCTTTCATCATTTTCAACTGTTGGAGGAATAGAGGGCTCTCCATTGATTTTTCTCAAATCTATCCTTCCTTTAGGTTTATGGTTCATGAATAATCATCCTCCTAGAAAATAACATTTGTACTAACAAACACTTTCTGTTCTCTCGAATCATAAAAATACCATCCATAAGTACCCTTTGGTTACCCTATGAAATAACATACTTCCAATCGTGATTCTAATTTGCTCATCTTTCCTTTCAAAAAAATGTGTACTGGACACCCCCATATCTGAAGATGTTGCAAAAAGGGCTTGTGTCCAATCCACATCTCCCATGGTGCCTTAGGTTTAGTATGTACATAGCGGTTTCCAAAGCATAACCCCAAAGAAATAATAGCAACTCTGAAGAACTTATCATCGACCTAGTCATGTCTAAAAGAGTCCGGTTCCTTCTCTTTGCTACACCATTCTGCCGAGGCATACCAAGTGCAGTCAATTATGATAGAATCTCATTCTGTACAAGATAATCAATAAACTCATTAGAGAGGTACTTGCTACCTTGATCAGATCAAATGTCTTTGATATGTATTCCCAATTGCTTTTCTACTTCAGCCCTAAACACTTTACTTTTCAAAAGCTTCAGACTTGTATTGCATTAGGTACACATATCAATACCTAGAGTGGTCATCAATAAATGTAATAAAATACTCATAAATACCCCAAGCTGTAATATTTATTGGTCCACACACATCAGTATGAGCTAATTCTAGCAATGCATTGGTTTTGTTGCCCTTTGCAGGAAAGGGCCTTTTGGTCAATTTACCCTCTAAAAATGATTCACAGACTTCCATTGGTTCGATAGCCAAATTGCCTAAGATCCCTTCTTTGACTAGTCTGTTTATCCTATTTAGATTGATATGGCCAAGCCTCATGTGCCAAAGTCTTCTTGGATTAGTGGAAGGTTCCTTTCTTTTAGATGGTAGAGTTACCACTGAGTTATTAAGTTCTATGTTAGAATCTTTTGAAACATTTGGAGTAATCACATACAAGCCATTTGACTTAATACCAGAACACATCAAAAAACCATTTCTTTTGATCACAACTTCAGTTCCAAAAGAGAAAGAATAATTTTTATTTAAAAGTTCTGAAACTGAAATTAAATTACGTCTCATTAAAGGGACGTAAAATACATCTGATAAAATCAAAGTCTTATTGTCTGGAAATTCTAAAACTACTACTCCTATAGCAGCTGCAGAAATAGTTGTGCTAGAACCTAGAGTAAGTACAATCTCCCCATCACTGCACCTCCTGGTTAATCTGAACCCCTGCAACGAATTACAGATATGGTTAGTCGCACTAGAATCAATGCACCAAGTGTTTGAAGTATCCATTATAAAACTTACCTCAATCACATGTGATTCGATCATACCTTGAACTCTTGTAGCTAAGAATTCTAGACAATTCCTCTTCCCGTGGCCTTTCTCTCCGCATTAGAAACACTTTCCTTTGCCTTGACCACCTCCCTTCCCCTTTTCTTTGCCCTTTCCCTTAGATTTTGCAATCTTTGAGACTAGTCCAACACTTGGACCACTTGTACCAGCCTTCTTTGTTCCTTTCTTACCTTTCGGCATAGATTGGGAAGAAGAAGTGCTATTTTCAACGTTCAAAACGTTGCCCCCAGGTTTGATCACCCCTTCCACGGATTAAAGAGAGCTCATCATTTCACTTATAGAAAAAATCATTTGATTCATATTGTAATTAAGTTTAAATTGAGCAAACGATTGAGGCAGCGAGTTAAGGGTCATATCAACTTGGGTTTGTGCGTCAATATTGGTACCCAGAGTATCTAGTTCATTTAAATATCCAATCATTTTTAAAACGTGCTCTCTGACTAGAGTTCCTTCCAACATTTTCGCACTCATGATTTTCTGCATGACAATTTATCTAGCAGGTTTGCCATGCTCCCCAAACATTTCTTTGAGGGAAGTCATGATGGCATTAGCGGAATCGTTTGATTGGAACTGATGTTGTAACACACCAGCCATAGAGGCCAATATGTAATAATGAGCCATCCCATTTGACTTCTTCTGCTTGTTGAACTCGCATCTGGCATTTACAGAAGCATTTGTCGCAAGTTCTGTAGGGCATGGGGTAGTGAGGACATATATGTGATCCTCTATAGTTAAAACAATGTCCAGATTATGTTTCCATTCAGTGTAGTTGTTTCCAATAAGTTTGTTCTGTGTGAGTATGGTAGCAAGTGAACTAAATGCAGATCCAGTCATTATGAATTCTAAAAAAGAATAACTGACATTTTAATATAGATATCAAAATTAGACAGCATAAAATAAAAGAATCCTTAAAACTCTTATTTCATAACAAAGTCGCTGGAATATCGAAACAAAAGAATGAAACCTCCATGCGGAGGTCATTATTCAATCTTTTGATTAATCATGACTTATCCGCTATGCAACTCTTGCAAAACAAGTCATGACTCCTGAACCAATTTGATCTCTAAGTTTTTGAATAATGCCCCATGTGGGATCCCTTATCTATAGCTTAGCTAGTGTGTACCATTAACTAGGATCCAATCACAACCACCTAAAGTAGTGCCTCCGTGTGGTGGTCACCCTCTAGTACGTTTGATTGATCCTATTCGTAGGAAGTTCACATCTAGTAACCAATGAGTATTGTACCCTCCGTATGGAATGATCACCCATGGCTGGGTGACACAGAATACTCCACTCATCTTATAGTGAACCATTATTGGAAGATCGTGGGTGTTAAAATTAAGACCCTCTCCCACTAGATTTGATGATTAAGGATTTTGCTTTTGAAAAAAAAAAGTCTTCACATTGCCCATAAACATCCAAAGTTTAGTAATTTGTTGAAAAGGATTTTGATTTTTTTATTTTAGAAGACTCATTTTTGCATGCATGTCGTAACAATATTTAAAACTCCAGTCACAAATAAGCATATAAAAATGAAAAACTAAAATGAAATAAAAGCGTTCACGAGTGTCTCTATCTCCCATGGCTCTATCTTCATAGATCCATCTTCTTGGTTTGGTCGCCTCCGGCTATCTTCATGGACATCGACTTCTCACTCTATCTTCATGGATATTACTAATTTTATTACATTGGTCCTATGCTTCTTCCCTAGCTTACAATTTATCTAGAAAAGAAAATAGTAATAAATATAAAAAGGCTAGAAAAACCAGTGCGACTCTCCTATTCACAGGAATGGAGTCGCAGCGCCCTTTACATAGCCTTAAACCCAAACCAATATCAAATTACACCAATTATAAACATCAAAACAAAATTTAAACATGTTCTTGGTGCCATGGGAGACAAGAGACTAATCCTTGCTGCAAAAGGGTTAGTTGTAAACATCCATGCATATATACACCTTTGATTCGCATATGTCAAAAACTCTTTACGAAAGAATTAGAACATAAAAACAGCATCATTAGTTCTCTTTCACCTTTGATCGATTGAACCAAGTTCAATCGATTGAACTTAAGATTTCACAAATTAATTTAAAATTTTTTAGAATGTTATAAAAAAATTAAAATAAATAAGTTTTCAAAACTTTTAAACTGTGAAAAAAACATGGACAGAGAAACCGTTTCGATCAATCGAATAAAGATCAATCGATCAAACAGAACAATGTTTGATCGATCGAAACTAGTTCGATCACTTGAACCCAGCATTGTTTTGATCGATCAAAACACTTTCAATCGATCGAACACAGGCATTTTTGATCGATCAAAACACTTAAAATGGATCCAAACTGCTATGCATCCAATGCAATCGCAGGTTTGTTTTCTATTATGAAACACTATAGAAACAGATCTATGATGGTGCAGTTTAAAAAAAGTCCTAAAACCATCATGCAAATCAAACCTAGTGTTCCAAATCATATCTATAGATCTAAACGAGCATGGCTCTGATACCAATTGAAGGATTTAGGTTTTGAAAAACATTAAATCATGCACAATGGAAAAACAAGTTTCAAAAACTTTATTGGTAGCCCGAATCTACTACTCATCAACTCTGTAGATGCATACATAAGAGGGACAAGAATATTACCTTGTGGTCTTGAACCCAATTATGAACAAGATCAACTTCCTGTAGCCTCATCTAGATGATCTTCACCCTTATGTCTCCTATGAATACTCCTGGAAAGACTAGGGTTGGTGGGAACCCTAATAGAGAGGATATAGATTGTTTATGAAACCCTAAATAGTTTTTGCAGCTTTGTATAGTAAAAATGATGATCTTTCAATACTATACGTAGCTACCCTATTTATAGATTTCTAAACCGACTTTAAGCTTTTAATCGATCGAACCTTCAATCGATCAAAGCAAGTTAGATCAATCGAATTGAACAGAGTTTAATCGATCGAAACAAGTTCAATCAATCGAACCTTAAATCACTTGAAACTCTTTCAATCAATTGGTTCATCATCCTCATATGCCTCTCCAAGCATTCTGGTAGAGCTAAGAGTAGGACCTCCTAGGTTCTTTATTGTTGGCTCAGACCAGTTATTGATTCCCATGATTAAACTCTTTGAGTAGAAAATTAACAAATTGATCAGTTAACGTTTACTCCACTATAAAACGATGACTGCAGTCCAACACAAAAGAACATATCTGAAGCAATAACTTGACTTGTATGGTGTACTAATGTCCCTCTAACATCAGCATTCATAATCATATTCAAGTAGTCGGATAACTATTAGTGTCAACTTGAATGATGATTACATCTTTTGTTCCTTGAGCCCCATTCACCTCTCATGATTACCAAACATGTTGATAACTACGTATCAACAAAATTGCAGTTCTCAGTAATCAACTTGGTGACATTCTCAAGGGAATGCTTACTCTTTATCGGAGGGTAGATTCTATCATAACAATGTATGTTCACAACCCTATGAATATGATATACCCAAGATACCCAGGTGTTGATCTTGCTAGACCTCACTGATTTGTAATTCAAAGCAGTCACATTCATAGTCTGTGTCCATGATCGTCTCAAGATTAAGAACACGTACCTTATACAAGTTATGAGTTCCTATCGACTGTTGGCAGTTTTCTATGTCAATAGGATTATCATGGTCCGTCAATACACTATAAGCATTAGCATATTAACTAAGAGTCATACTCTAGTGATTGAGATTCATCAGTCCATCCAATGGTAGTTAATAATGCTACAATGTATACCTGATGAGATATCCAGTCTCATTATTCACTGTGACAAGTTTTAAGTATCAAATAATAGTAATTCATATCTCTCTTGTATGTATCTCATACATACATAAATTACCTACTATTATACTTATGGATTACATCAATCATCTCATGACACATATATAAAGAAATGTAAATGTGATAACCATATATTAAATACCAAATGTCAAATACATAAAGGTTGGGTTTGAGGGCATAATCCCAACATTATAGTGGAGTAAACATTAACTGATAGTTAGTTAATTCGCTGATCAAAGAAATTGATCATGGGAACTGATAACTGGTCTGAGCCAATAATAAAGAACCTAGGAGGTTTTAGCTCTGCGAGAATTCTCAGAGAGGCACATGAGGATGTTGGTTTGATAGATTGAACAAGTTTTGATCGATTGAAGTGAAGTTCAGTTCGATCGATCGAAAGAGTTTCGATTGATTGAACTCTAAAGTCAGTTTGGAAATCTATAAATAGGGCAGCTGTGTACAGAAAAAAGTTGAACGTTGTTTTAATATTAGAAAGCTGTAGAAACTATTTTAGGGTTCACAAACCTTCTTAATTCTCTCTATTTGGGTTCCCACCAACCCTAGTCCTTTCGAGAGCATTCATAGGAGACATAAGGGTAAAGATCACCTAGTAGAAATTGCTGCACATTAAAGGAAGAAGACAAAGTCAGAATTGGGTTCAAGACCACAATGAAATGCTCTTGTCCCCTCTTCTTACGCATCTATAGAAATTGATAAGTAGTAGATCCGGGCATACCAATAAGTTTTTGAAACTTATTTTTCCGTTACGCATAATTTAAAGTTTTTCATAAACTAAATCCTGTAATTGGTATTAGAACCAGGCTTACTTGGATCTATAAATGTGTTTTGGAACACTAGTTTTGATTTGCATGATGGTTTTAGGACTATTTTTTGAAACTGCATCGTTACAGATATGTTTCTGCAGTAGTTTTATTGTAGAAAAAAAATCTGTGATTGCATTAGAAGCATGACAATTTTGATTGATCGAAAGTGTTGCGATCGATTGAAACTGTCTGTGTTTGATCGATTGAAAGTGTTTCTTATCGATCGAAGCAATGCTGAGTTCAAGCGATCGAACTAGTTTCGATCGATCAAAAACTATTTTGTTCGATCGATTGAACGTGCTTCTCTATCCATATGTCTTTCATAGTGTTATAAGTCTTAAAAATTATTTATTTTAATTTTTTATACTATTCTGATAATTTTGAAATCCATAGAACTTTCTAGTTTGATCAATAGAACTTAGTTCAATCGATTGAAAGTTCAATCGATCGAACCTTCTTCGATCGATCAAGGTTCGATCGATCGAAAGTGATAGAGAACCAGAGATGCTATTTTAAGTTATAAATCTTCTCATAAAGTGTCTTATGAGATATGCATTTTAATTAGGCATTCCAATGAACATATATTATGTTATGTATGCATGAATATTTATGCAACAAACCCTTTTGCAGCAAGGATTAGTCTACTATCTCTCATGGCACCGATGTTTTTCAAATTATATTGTATTTTGAGATTGGTGTTGTATTTTATTTTGGTTTGGTTTAAAAGACATGTATAAAGGGTGCTGCGACTCCACTCTTGCGAATAGGAGAGTCACATCGATTTTCCATGAAAATGGAGCCGGAGGCAACCAAACCAAGAGATGGATCTATGAAGATAGAGTCATGGGAGATAGAGGCAAATGTGAATGCTTTTATTTCACTTTAGTTTTTCGTTTTTATATGCATGTTTGTGACTGGCGTTTTAAATATTGTTACTACATGCATGCAAAAATGAGTCATCTAAAATAAAAATTAAAAACCTTTTCAACACATTAGTAAAGTTTGGATGTTTATGGGCAATGTGAATAATTTTTTTTTCTAAAAGAAAAATCATCAAATCCAGTAGGAGAGGGTCTTAATTTTAACACCCATGATCTTCCATTAACAGTTCACTATAAGATGAGTGGAATATTCTGTGTCACCCAGCTATGGGTGATCATTCCATACGGAGGGTACAATACTAATTGGTTACTAGATGTGAACTTCCTACGGATAGGATCAATCAGACGTGCTAGAAGGTGACCACCACACGGAGGCACTACCTAAGGCAGTTGTGATTAGATCCTAGTTAATGGTACACAGTAGCTAAGTTATGGATAAGGGATCCCACATGGGGCATTATTCAGAAACTTAGAGATCAAATTGGTTCGGGAGTCATGACCTGTTTTGCAAGAGTTGCATAGCGGACAAGTCATGATTAATCGAAAGATCGAATAATGCCTACCACACGGAGGCTTTATTCTTTTGTTTTGATATTTCGGCGACTTTGTTATGAAATAAGAGTTTTAAGGATTTCATTTTATTTTAAGTTGTCTAATTTTGAAATCTATATTAAATGTCTGTTATTCTTTTTCAGACTTCATAATGTCATGATCTACACTTAGTCCACTTGCCACCATACTCACGCAGAACAAACTAACTAGAAACAACTACACTGAATGGAAATGTAATCTGGACATTGTTTTAACTATGGGGGATCACATATTTTTCTCACTACCCCATACCCTACAGAACCTACGAGCAAATGCTTCTACAAATGCCAGACGCGAGTTCGACAAGTGGAAGAATTTGAATGGGATGGCTCATTGTTACATATTGGCCTCTGATGATGCCAAAAATTGGTAAGAGTAAATAGAGCAGTTTAAGGAGAGAGAGAGAGACTATTTTTTGTATGTGGTTCGGCCCTGTTAATGAAGGTACCTACATCCACGGGTGTGTCTGAGCACGTTCACTAGCAGATCACCGGCGGGCCTGGTGAGCCAACAAAGAGGGGCGGCACTACCAGTAATACCGGCCGGTGTATGCGTATAATGGTGAATTATAGAGGTGCTGTGTAGACTAAGAAGTTGGCGGCCCCCTCCATGGGGGGTGAGAGGTCTCTTTTATAGATGTAAGAGACCTACTCATACATGGATAAGGAAATATAATCCTATTGGTATAGATTGACACAAATCAAGTAAGTTTCCTAATTGTATTAGGATTGATTGACATTAATTATGGGGGTTTCCTAATTGAATTAGGAAATAATTTGCACTTTCCCTTAGTCTCCTAGCTTGAGTAGAAAACTGCCCGAAATGCTTGGGATCATGCCTGTGGGACCGGATGAGCTATTCCCGTGGTAGGGTGTGCCTGTGTGGTCTTCCCGACCTGTTGGTCGGGTCATGAATGAACCGTTCGGGAGGCATCAAGTGGACCTAATCGCTCGGGATGATGCTTGTCAGTAGTTGCAGAATATAACCGCTCGGGCATGGGCTGAATTTGGGTGTATCAGTTGCCCCCCATTTCCAAGATTGGCCAGATGCTATATCGGGGCAAGTTTGGAAATCAGTTTGATGTTACTTGCCGCTGTCTGAGTGCTTGTAGAAACTGCCTCGGGGCTTCTGATCCTGGTGAGTACTCGGGAACTGGCTGAGAGTTGAGACCCAGCCTAGCTCTGGACCTTTAAGTGCTCGGGAACTGACCGGGAGTTGAGACCCGGCCTAATTCGGAGTCTTTGAGTGCTCTGGAAAGTGACCGAGAGTTGAGACTCGGCCTACTTCGGAGTCTTTTTTGCTTGAGTTAGCTCCCAGGATGGTTATCTCTGCCCGTAAACCTTCGTCAACGCTGTGGGTAGAAGGATTTTACCATATTGGAAAAGCCGACCTAAAGCGTATTGCTCTAGGGTCCTTTTTTTTGTTAACTCCCCAGGATGGTGGTCTTTCGCCCGGCCAGCCTTCGTCAAGACTGTTGGGAGAAAAGCTTGACCATGTTGGTGGATCCGACCTAAATCACGTTGCTTTAGGGTCCTTTTGCTCCTCTATCGTCGGCCAACCTAAGAGATTTTAGTCACCTCTATCGTCGGTCTGGACCTAAGTGGAGTTAATGCCTCTGAGTACTGTAGGTGCTCGGGTTGTCCAAGATTTTGACTTGGTTATCCGCGAGGCCTGTAGATACCCGGTGTGATTACCTGTTTAGTTCACTGTGCCATCTTGCACCCCAAGCTTTCGCTAAGACGAGGGTCTTACAGAGGCTATGATCTATAGGTAACCGACCTGGAACATGGTGGTTGCAGGGTCTTTTGAAGCTTGCCATCATCAGCCACCTAGGGGGTTTGCCCCCATCGTCGATTGGACCTAAGCGAAGTCGGTGCCTTGGGCGTGACCCCAAGGTCTTTAGTGCCTGGGTTCAGAGCCCGAGGTCGTTATAGTGCCTGAGTTCGGAGCTCGAGGTCTTTATAGTGCCTGAGTTCGGAGCTCGAGCTCTTCTTCGTGCCTCGGGGTTAGGCCCGAGGTCTTTATATGCCTCAGGGTTAGGCCCGAGGTCTTTGTATGCCTCGGGGTTAGGCCCGAGGTCTTTGTACGAGTTCTCTGACAATCGGTGGAGCCTCATGTGGTGATCAAGCAAGTACCACTGTAGCCAGGCTCATCTAGATAGATGGAGATAGGAGGTCGGATCAGGATCGTCCAGCTCCAGATTTCTCTGTGCTGGAGGTAAAGTTAGAACTGCTTGATCCTGACCGATGTGAATTGGAGGTCGTGTCAGGGCGACCAGACTCAGACCACTGTGAACTGGAGGTCGGGTCGGGGTTGCCGGACTCTGCTTGCTGTGAGCTGGAGGAACTGTCAGAACTCCCGGGCTGATCTCGCTTTTGCTTGCTTCTAGAAGACTTGTTGCTTTCTTGCTCGGGGTCTTTGATCTTTAAAAATTCCTGAGTGTCGATGTATTTTCCAACCCTCTCTGTGAGTTTGACCAAGGTTGCCGGTCGGTTTCTGTGGAACGACGCGGCGCACTTGGTGTGTTGAACTCCCGAGCAGAAGGCTATGATGGCAATTATCTCGTCCAAATTGCGGATTTGAAGCTTCTGTTGGTTGAACCAATCGGTGAACTCCTTGAGGGACTCATTATTCCGTTGTCTGACCGTCAGTAGCTGAATATCTGGCTTTGGCCGCTCATGCATACCGGCGAACTGGTTGATGAATTGCTCGCTGAGTTGTTTGAAACTGCAGACCGATAGGGGATCCAAGGAGTAGAACCACTGCATGGCCGGGCCTCTCAAAGTGCTGGGGAAGGCTAGACAGTGTAATTCATGGGAGTTGGTGGCTAGGGCCATCTGAACCTTGTAGGTCCGGACGTGGTCGACCGGGCTTCCCAAGCCGTTGTATGGATCTTGCCGAGGCTGCTTAAATGCGCACGGGATAGAGAATCTCGTGATCTGGCTGGAGAATGGTGACTCTGTCTCGGTACTGTCTTGATTCGGAACAAGGTTTTGACCAAGCTTTTTGGCCACTCCATCGATCTGCTTCTGTAAGTACTTGATTCGGGCTTCCACTCCTTCCTGACCGGTATCTGAGGAATTGATCGGGTTGGTGGAAGAGGCTCCTTCATGGCGGGGTGCTGTCCTCTGGGATTGGGCTCGGCTATGACTCCGGGTAACCGTTCGCCTAGGGACAACTCGGCTCTTGATCGAGTGACCCTGGACTGATTCCCGGGCCATATGCTCCTGCCTTTCCTCTCGGGCAGCACGCCCGCTGTTGATGTCTTTGGCATCCTCAACACGGGACGGGTTGGCTCGGGCACGCTGTCTGGTCAAGATCGGTTCCCGACCGTACGCAACGTTCCCGAGTCGTTTCCCGGCCACTGGAGGATTGCTCTGCTGGGCTAGCAGGGCTTCGATCTATTGCTGGATTTGACGCTGGCCCTCCAGGAGTTGTGTGAGGGTTGCGGTGATTTGCTCAGATGTCATGACTGCTGCAGCCGTTGCCGGGGCCGGAGGAACATCCCGGTTGGACTGCTGGTCAGTCTTCTTACCCTTCTTCGGTGGCATGATCAGTTAAGAAATTTGTTGATGAGAAGACTTCTCGTTTCCCACAGACGGCGCCAAGCTGATGATGCCAAAAATTGGTAAGAGTAAATATAGTAGTTTAAGGAGAGAGAGAGACTATTTTTTGTATGTGGTTCGGCCCTGTTAATGAAGGTACCTACGTTCACGGGTGTGTCTGAGCACGTTCACTAGTAGATCACCGGCGGGCTTGGTGAGCCAACAAAGAGGGGCGGCACTACCAGTAATACCGGCCGGGTGTATGCGTATAATGGTGAATTATAGAGGTGCTGTATAGATTGAGAAGTTGGCGGCCCCCTCCATGGGGGGTGAGAGGTCTCTTTTATAGATGTAAGAGACCTACTCATACATGGATAAGGAAATATAATTCTATTGGTATAGATTGACACCAATCAAGTAAGTTTCCTAATTGTATTAGGATTGATTGACATTAATTGCGGGGGTTTCCTTATTGGATTAGGAAATAATTTTCACTTTCCCTTAGTCTCCTAGCTTGAGTAGGAAACTGCCCGAAATGCTTGGGATCATGCCTGTGGGCCCGGATGAGCTGTTCCCACGGTTGGATGTGCCTATGTGGTCTTCCCGACCTATTGGCCGGGTCATGAACGAACTGTTCGGGAGGCATCAGGTGGACCTAACCGCTCGGGATGATGCTTGTCAGTAGTTGCAGAATATAACCGCTCGGGCATGGGCTGAATTTGGGTGTATCAGCCTCTATGCCTGGTTGTGTTACAACATCAGTTCCAATCGAATGATTCCGCTACTGCCATCATGACTTCCCTCAAAGAAATGTTTGGGGAGCATGGCAGACTTGCTAGACAGATTGCCATGCAGAAGATCATGAGTGCGAAAGTGTTGGAAGGAACTCCAGTAAGAGAGCACATTTTAAAAATGATTGGTTATTTAAATGAACGGGAGACTCTGGGTGCCAACATTATCGCTCAGACCCTAGTTAATATGATCCACAACTCGCTATCACCATTGTTCGCTCAATCCAAACGTAATTACAATATGAATCAAATGAATATTTCAATGAGCGAACTGATGAGCTCTCTTCAATCAGCGGAAGGGGTGATCTGTAATACCCACAAATTTCCTATATATAAAAAATGGATCTCCAAATTTATATATGTACTTTTGAGTTTATTTCTGTAATTATTCCTGTAGCCTATACTAATATACGAATATACATTCGACAGTTTTCAAGGTTGTAGTACTCATAGAATCCGAATTGCTTTGTTAATGTGATTTTTAATTGCTAAGCCTGACCCCGTATATTAATATCGTAGTTTAATATTTACTTTCGCTTAAGTTATAATACCATAGGTTATATTACGTTTCGTTGTCATCTAATATAATAACTATAGATTATTTAAATAGTCGTAGTCGCTAAGATTTATAGCTATGGATTATATTATATATTCATTGTCGCTAAATCTTATAACAATAGGTTATAACCTATATTTCATATCACTTATTTGTAATCAGAGTTTATATTATTCGGACCCGATAGTTGTGATTACAATTAGGATCATATAATATTCAATGTTATTTAGCTCTGTAATTATAAGTTGTGAATTATATTATTATTATTGTCGTTTTAATTTTATGACTATTATTAGGATTATATCATTATCAATATTTTTATTTTAAACCCGGACTATAACATTAGGACTCGATGTCATTTTAATTTTGTCAACTATAATTATGATTTAATATTATAGATGTATTTTATTTTAACCCTGAAAATTAATTAGACTCGAACAGTTAAATATGGAACTGGACTGGATTTACGCGGACCCGTAGGAATCTGGTATTTCCTGGACTGTACAGCACGTGGACCATGACGAGCACAAGATCCCACAAATTAATGATGCAAGAACAAGTACACTCCTTCCTTAAACCACCAGATAATCCCCTCAAACCCCCCTAATGTCTATCGGTCACTCACCCCTCCCCTCCCAACCGTTGGATTTTCCCCTCAACCCATCCCTCTCAAATCAATCCCCTCAAATCCTCCCTATTTCACTCCCTAAATCCCTCCCCCCTAGTCCCCCTCATTTCACTCACTGCCACCCCACTTCTATCACCCGCACAAAATACACCACACACACACACACACACATGGTATATATTGTATATTTTATGTATGCTGTGTGTATGTATTATATATATGTATTGTGTGTGTGAATGAGGCCATATATATATATATAGACAGTAGATAGAGAGAGTGAGAGAATTAGAGAAAGGAGAGAGACCCGAGAGGTTAGAGAGAAAAGAGAAAGAAAGAAAGAACAACCACACCCACCCCTCACTTCTCTGGCATTAACATACACACAAACCCTCTCTGCCCCTCACCCTAACATACAGACCACATACACACCGGGAAGACGGAGATGAAGGAGAAGAAGGAAGAGAGAGAGAGAGAGAGAGAGAGAGAGAGAGAGAGACGCCGAGATCAAAGTCGAGACCGAGAAGAGGTAAAACTCTCTACACCCCCTCTGCACACCTTTTTGAACACCTCATACACCCACATGTAGCCCCAGACAGAGCTTCGGCTCTCAGCCATGACTCATGCCCATTAAATCTCCAATCGAGCTTGCTTTTGGACCGTCACCAAAATCCCTAAAACCATTGCCAAACTGACCCTAACAACCCCCTTAAGCTCCCCTATGAATAGTCCAAAGCTTAGGCCTCATTTGGTTGACCAACGAACCAATTATTCCTTGTAGGTCAAATCAATTTTTTCCCATTTTTGTACAAACCGTTAAGAGTTGGGTCATGATACTTAGACCGTTGGATTGAGCTCGTCGTGGCACTCGATTTTGACTTATAGTTTGTTAATTTTCGTTGAGAAATGAGGGAGTTATAATCATTTGAAGTTTATGAATTAATATGTATACATATACGAATTTCTTATAAATAGATACTGCATATCAATTTGTTGGGGAAGAAGAAGAGAAGTGATTTTGGGCTTAGGGACTATTTGGATAATCACCTTATGGATCGACTTATGTATGCCAGAAAGTGTAGTTGCCAGAGCCTTGGGCTTTAAGTTATTATTTGATTTTATTAATTAACCAAACACGATTTATATTAACATTGCTTAGATTAGTTTTTATAATTCTGAAATATTATTATTAATAATTATTATATATTCTGAAATTATATACATAATGTAATTATATATTGCACTTATTATTTAGTTAGTTATAAATAAATAATAAAGGCTTGATTAAAATAAAATGATACTAGTAATTGTTAAATATTTTAAAAATAGTTTTATTGTATTATTAATTAGTTTTAATATTCTAAAATTATTTTTATTATTTACATATTATACATATTATTTATTTAGTTATAAATAAATAATAAATGTTTGATTAAAATAAAATGATGCTAGTAATTGTTTAATATTTTAAAAATAGTTTTATTGTATTATTAATTATTTTAATATTCAAAAATATTATTCTATAATATTTCTTATATAGAATATTAGTGATAAATACCTTAAATTGAATAGTCTAAGTCTATAGCCCACCCTATCTTTTATTTTCCCCAAACTCCTCTATTGGTAAAACTAAACCACCTTAACTCCTTTGACCTAATTATTTGACTAATACATGGATCGAAATACCCCTACACTATCATGTAGAGTTGGAACTTAGAACACAGAGAAAGAGAGGAAGTAATGGATCTGTGGTCAGCAAGGCAACAACAGTCGAGGGAGAGGAGGCAGTGGTTAATGTTTCAATCTCTCATCTTTACCAACCAAACATTATCTCTCTTCTCAATCTCTCATAAGCCCTAACTTTCTCTCTCTGGCCTTAATCTCTCTTCATTTTCCTTGATTTTCAGGACTATTTGAAGGGATCTAGGCAATTTGGAGGAGTTGTGGATGCGGTTAGTCAAGCAATCAAGTGAAGAATGAAGAAGTAAAAGAAGAAGATGGTGATCGTCGAAGCCACCACGTCGTGATAGGGGACAACACTTGAATGCTTGACTAACTGCATCCACAACTCCTCCAAATTGCCTAGATCCGGTGACGACGTGGTGGCTTCGACGATCACCATCTTCTTCTCCAACTAAGAGGTTGTGGTGGAATAAAATTAGATTGGTGGAAAGAAATGGAGATGGTGGTGGTAGGTAACAGTGGGGGGGAAAGCTTTCAAATTTTGATTATGTGAAATTTCTTAAAAAATTTTGTGAAATTTTCAAATTGAAATTTTTGGATGAAAAAAGTCATGTGAAATTTCTTGCACAATAATGTCAAATTTCACCTAATTATTTATGTGAAAAAAGTTATGTGAAATTTCACACTAAAAAAAGATGTGTGAAATTTCACATAGTTAATTCTGAAGAAACACACACACACACACACACACACACTCTCTCTCTCTATCTCTCTCTCTCTCTCTCTCTCTCTCTCTCTCTCTTACACTCTCTAGAATTAAATTTTACATTACAAAAAGTTGTATGATATTTCACAGAGTAAATTCTGGAGAGACAATGAGATTACTACACTCTCTCTTACACTCCCTTCCTTTCTCTGGATTGAAATTTTACATAACTTTTTTTGTTCACAAATTTCACATAACCAGTTATGTGAAATTTCACATAACTTTTTCTGTTCACTAATTTCACATAACCAAATTTCACATAACCAGTTATGTGAAATTTCACATAAGTCTTCCAGTTCACAAATTTCACATTTTTTTTTTCAGAATTTTATAGCGACAATGGTACTTGTTTTATAGATCTTGTCAATTAGATTCTAAAAATATTAATTTTACAAAAATATGATTTCTGGATTGAAAGTTATGAATTTTGAAACATTGCGAAAAAAATAGTAAAATAGGTGTGAGTGACTACACTAGATGGTTGTTCAAAAGAGATGTGTAGACGCGAGACTACATATGAAAAAAGGGTACTTTTGTCCAACATATTGTTACTGGACTTTTTAATAAAATTAATTACGGGTTGCATCTTTTACCAAAAAAGTTTATTATTTAAGATTTTTGACCAACGTTCCTTTCGTATATTCTGAAATTATTTTTATCATTTATATATTATACTTAATATTTATTTGGGCTTAAATAAATAATAAGTGTTAGTTTTAAATTATGGCAAATACATAATATATATCTATTGACCCATTTTAAAATTTGAAAAATTGGACTGTGTCCTAAAGATATAAAGGATTTTTTTATAATTTAACAAATTATAAAACTAAACTTTGGTATTTTAATAAATTATACGGAGTCGTTTATTATTGTTTTAATTATTTTAAATACCAAACGAGCTCCAAAAATTATGAGAAAAATACCACTAGTCTATTTTAGGGTTTAGTATTTAATAAAAATATTTTGAAGTACCATTTTTCTTTCTAAAATATATTTTATAATTATAGGACTCCTAAGACTATAATTATATAAGTAAGACTTCAATAATTCGTAATAAATAAATCGTCGCATAGAAAAATACGTGGTCAATTCCCAGAATCTTAGAATAATATGTAGACCTATTTCCTTAAGTATAATGATTTTCGGACTCTGTCAAAAGTACCGCTTACGAGTAGGGCCCACACTGGTATAGAAAACCCACCCTTTTATATGATGGATTCCGATTTGAGTCTAGTCAATGGCGTTAGACTCATAATGATGTCAAGATTATCATGATGAGGTTTAGGAACCCATTCGACATAATTACCATTATACCCTTGTGAATAGAATGAATGTTAATTGATCTCTTGTGAATTTACATGAATTATAGGGACCGAAGATATACCATACAAGGTTTGATGATGCCTTCGCATAAACGTCCTCGTCATCCACATAATCCCTTATGGGCAAATGCAAATAATTCATCACATCGTCCTGATCAAAGATGATAATCAAGATCCTAATTGAAGGGTTTTATAGAAATGATATGCAATGGCCGGGTTTTAGTATCATAAAGGGTCCAATAGCAAGCCAAGGGCTCAATATACCGCACACGGTATAAGGCTAACTGTGACTACATGCTACCAAAGTCTCTTGACAAATGGAGGAAAAGAGGTCCTCCACCCTCAAGGCAATGGTCTCAAATAGTCGCGGTTAAAGAACAATGTAAGTGTAAATGCAGGCAGAAACAACATGATTATCGAATTAATAACAAAGATATTCATTGGCTCAAGTCAAGCCCTTGAAGAAGAAGAAACTATAAGTTTCATGTTGAATTCCCCAGCAGAGTCGCAGATTGTGGACCGTGAATGCGAAAAGGGGGTTTTGGCGTTCCTTGACAGTGTCCCAGGAAAGGACAAGGAGTACACTTCGAGGAACTAGAACCACCACACGAGATCCTAGAGACAAAGAGTCGCCATCTAATTTTTATCGGGAATTAGCAAACCAAAGTTGACTCGCCCAAAATTGAATAATGTTACTCACCCTTCATCACCAGAAACAAGGTTCAGGGGTCTTGGTACGAGATGGGAAGGAGCCCGAGCAGGACTAAAGCACCCCTTCCTCGCCCTACCAAACGGTAGGCCTTGATTCAAATATCCTTGTCCTTAATTCATAATAGGTGTTGTTTCCTCAATCATACTAGATAATATATACATGGCAAAAAGAACATCTAATAAAAATCATTTCAAGAGATTAAATCAAATAACAATCGGATGCACATGCAATACAAGAGAGAGGTATACTCACAGTGGCTAATCCCGCCCGGGATCGATGCAAGTAAAGGAAACATGTCATGATATGCAAAAGGGAACAAGAAGACTTACATTGGGTTGACTCAAGGGGAGTTGCAAAAAGCAAAAGAAAGGAAATGTGTAATACAATCATACAATAATTCTAGATAAGATGTCTCTAACATATAAGCACATAAACGGAGACTATCCTAAAGGAATTGTGTTGTTGAAAACAAAGTTGTAAACCTAGAAAAATTCTAATAGAAAGGATAGAGATAGTACATAATACATGGGCACTAAGCCACATGTAAACGAGGCAAATTCACAAATTGAAGTCCGGATCCATGGCATTCAATTCTCTGCACTAAGACACCAAGGAATACCCAAGCAATGCAAAAATACAAGCAAACAAATGATATGCATGATAAACAAGGAAAAGATGTCATCAACCAAATTTTTAGATTCAGCAACCTCTAATGAATCCTATCTAAGTGATCTTAAATATTAAAACCCTTTTATAGAAAGTTAGATACATGTCTTAAGGATCTTTTCCAAAAAGCAGGACCTCATTAGCATTTTTTATGTTCGAGAAATAAGAGTTTTTGGAACAATGGATCAGGATTGTCCACTGTTCTTGAAAAAATCATAATTAATTTTACAAAAATACATGAAGCTCTATTTGGTCTCAAAAGAAAGCTATTTTATTATAGTTTATGAAAAAAATAATCCCATGGACATATCATGATCTTAAGGTCTTTGGAATTTTTTTTAAACAGACTCTGTTATTATGGAAATTTGGTATCATTTGACAAAGAAATGCAAGACATAATAAAAATTCATGAATCATGTTAATCAAGTTGATCTAAGCATTTAATCTCTCATCCATCTATCCTAGATGATTTCTAAACCAAGTTTTATTCAACAATTGTTGTTCAGTGATCAAGGTATGGCCATTTTGTATACATGATCATGATTGTAGTTAAACTTATAAAATTCCAAAATAGTTGTATCAACTTAAAACGCTTAGAAAACGACCTTAACTCGATTGTATGCTCACGATTTTACATCGGCATGTAGATACATGAGTTAGGAATCACACCAAAAAGCGAATCATTAATAACTATCATAGATTTTCTGAAATTCAAGCACAAAGAGACTATGTTCAAATCTGTCAACCGATATCTCAACAATTTTCTAAAAATAGCACATGGATCCTAATGATTCTCAAAACGGATCGAATGAAAGCTAATTCATCAAAGTTTACCCAGAATATTTGAAATCCATCAAACTATGGGTTTTGATGGACCAAATTTTATGGACAAAACCAATCTATTTTTCTGAATTTTGACTAGTTCATTTTAAAGTGTGAGAAAGAATATCTTAGGTGTTGGTTGAAGCTTATTAGAGAGATCAAACTCATAGATCAACTAAATTATCATGATTCCCAATCAATTTGGCCCTCAAGTTCTATGAAGAACTTTAGATCATGGATCAAAGGGACTTACAAATATCCTATTGGAGATGAAATTCAATAGGAATTCTAGGTAATAGGAATAATCAAGAGATACGTATGAACATAGGAATCATCCTTCTCATAGATCATACTTCCAAACCATCATAGAATTCAAAATAGATACACATATATATATATATGTATATATAATCATGTATGCATGGATCTAAACTAAATAGAAGAATGAAATCAAAATTGAAAATCAAAGTGAAAAGCAATCTCTAATTATGAATTATCAACAAATATCAAAGAGGACTTAGATCTAGTTATATGGGTATATGAAGAACAAGAGAAGAAGATGAGTGTTCCAACAAAGAAAATAAAATAAACTAGATCCAAACCTTATAGATCTATATATAAAAGTAAGAATTAGAGAGGAATTGTGGTGTTTAACTCTTGGAGGATTCTCAATTATGTAATCAAAGTTGATTTGAAGGATCTTCTTATTCAAGTGTTTTTCAAGCTCTTCAAGCACTCATCCATGGTGGAAGTTAAAGGAGGCAATTGATGTCAATATTCTCTAATTCTCTAATCTAATTATCTTGAGATTAGTTTTAAGGGAATTCCATTCACAATTCACTGTTCTCTCTCTAGAAATCTCTCAAATTCAAAGTATATGTGATTGTATCTTCAAGTATATTCAAAGTGTGCTTAAGGATCTTCCAAGATGATTCAACATTATCTCATATAAGATGCATGGGATCTATATATAGAGTTTTGAAAACTTAACTCTTAAGTTTCAAGGTTAAAATAGGAATTTTAGATATTAGAAAAGGGTTAAAATAGCCATTTTAGTGCCTAAATGCAGTTTCTGGGCAATTTCCTCGCAGTAGGAAGCCTCTGGAAGGGTCTAGAACTCGAAAAACTCAATGGAGGGGGCACTATATAGGTAGCGGTTAAGGTAGGACCCACCATCTACTATTCCTCGTCCTCTGGTTGCCCTTGTGTCCTATTTCAAATACTACGTGCACTACTTTTCCAGATTTTTGTAAAAATGTTTTTTAGTGTCCAAAATCATTAGTTTATGTACCGTTAGAAAGCTATTGAGTTGAATTTCATTATAAAAATATTCTAGGAGGATTTGAAATGAGATTTGAAGTTCAATTGAAGTCCGAAAGTTCTCCGGAACTTTCGTCGTCTTTTAAAATCAAACGACTTCTTTTTCAAAATTGCTTTTCAATGTGTATCGATTTCGAGTTTTTCCTTAAAATTGAATCTCTAGTTACCTAGAATAATGCATTTAGAACACTTCATGTTCATATAACCCTGATTGAATATGAATTATGAGAGACGATTTTGACAAAACCGGGATTTATGCATGGAAAAGGGCTTCTTTGAGCTTGAAGTCACTTTCCAAAGTTCGATCTTTCGATTATGTGGAATCCAGTACCTTCCATGGTGTACTTTTCATCATCGAATTCTCCAAGAAGTTGCCCACCCTAAATCCTATAAGTGTGGTCAAAATTGGGTGTCTACACATATATACATATATATATGTATGTGTGGTTGTGAGTACAACTAACTCTTTTGCAATAAGATTAGTCCACTATCTCCCACGGCACCAAGAATGTTATTTTTGAATTTAATGTTTAAAATTGGTGTATATTTTAATTTTAGTTTGTTTTTGTAAGGCATGTGTAAAGGATGCTGCGACTTCATTCCTGCGAATATGAAAGTCACACTGGTTTCCCTAACCTTTTTATATTTATTGTTATTTTCTATTTCTAGACAAATTGTAAGCTTTGAAAGAAGCATAGGACCAATGTAATAGAATTAGAAATTCCATGAAGATAGAGGAGCAAGTCGTTATCCATGAAAATGGAGCCGGAGGCGATCAAACCAAGAAGGAGGTTCTATGGGGAGCCATGGGAGATAGAGGCATTGTTGAATGCCTTTATTTTTATTTTAGTTTTTTGTTTTATGTGCTTGGTTTGTGATTGGCATTTAATTATATTGTTACTACTTGCATGCACGTAAAACAAATTTTCTAAAATAAAATTCAAAAACCATTTTAACTCATTAATAGACATTGGATGTCTATAGGTAATGAGTAGAAACATTTTTCTAAACAGCAAAATTCTTATTTACCAAATCTAGTGGGAAAGGGTCTTATAAATAACACCCACGATCTTCCATTCACGGTTCACTGTAAGATGAGTAGTGCATTCTGTGTCACCTCGCCATGGGTGATCGTTTCATAGGGAGGGTACACTACTCATTGGTTACTAGATGTGAACTTCCTACGAATAAGATCAATCAGACGTGTTAGAGGGCGACCACCACACGGAGGCACTACTTGAGGCGGTTGTGATTGGATCCTAGTTAATGGTACACACTAGCTAAGCTATGGATAAGGGATCCCACACGGGGCATTATTCAGAAACTTAGAGATCAAATAGGTTTGGGAGTCATAACTTGTTTTGCAAGAGTTGCATAGCGGATAAGTTATAATTAATCGAAAGATTGAACATTGACCACCACACGGAGGCTTTATTCTTTCATTTCGATATTCTGGCAACTTTTGTTTTTGTTTTTTTTTTTTTTTTTTTTTTTTTAAATTAGAGTTTTAAGGATTCGTTTATTTTAAAACTGTCAAAATCTGATATCCATATTTATTCTGTCTTTTGATTTTTTCAGTAAATCATAATGCTTGGATCTGCATTTAGTCCACTTGCCACCATACTAACTCAGAACAAATTAACTGGAAACAACTATACTGAATGGAAATGTAACTTTGACATTATTTTAATTACGTAGGATCACAATTATGTCCTTACCACCCCATGCCCCGAAGAACCCGCTGTAAATGCTTTGGTAGTTGCTAGACGCGAGTTCGATAAATGGAAGAAATCGAATGGAATGGCCAGTTGCTACATTCTGGCCTCTATGGCTGGTGTATTGCAACACCAATTCCAATCGAATGATTCTGTCAGTGCCATTGTTAAGAGCCTCAAAGAAATGTTTGGGGAACATGGCATACTTGCTAGACAGGTTGCTATACAAAAGATAATGAGTACGTAGATGTCGGAAGGGAATCCAGTCAAAGAACATGTTTTAAAAATGATTGGTTATTTAAACAAACTAGAGACCCTAGGTGCCAACATCGACGCACAGACCCAAGTTGATATGATCCTCAATTCATTCCCATCGTCATTCACTCAATTTAAAGTTAACTATAACATAAATCAAATGAATTTTTCTCAATGAGCAAATTAATGAGTTCTTTACTAGCAGCAGAAGGGGTGATCAAACCTGGGAGCAACATTCTGAACGTTGAGAAAAGCTCTTCCTCCTCCCGATCTACGTCGAAAGGTAAGAAAGGGAAGAAGAAGGCTGACACTAGTGATCCAAGTGTTGGACCAGTGTCGAAGATTGCAAAATCCAAGGGAAATGGTAAGGGCAAGGAAAAGGTAGGTGGCCAAGGCAAAGGAAAGTGTTTCTAATATGGTGAGAAGGGCCACTAAAAGAGGAACCGTCCGAAATTCTTAGCTACAAGAGTTCAAGGTATGATCGAATCACATATGATTGAAGTAAGTTTTATAACGGATACTTCAAACACTTGGTGCATTGATTATGGTGCAACTAACCATATCTGCATTTTGTTACAGGGGTTCAAATCAACTAGGAAATGCAATGATGGAAGGATAGTACTGACTTTGGGATCTACCGCAACTATTTCTGCGGTTGCTATAGGAGTGGTAGTTTTAGAATTTGAGGACAATAAGACTTTAGTTTTATCAGATGTAATATATGTCCCTTTAATGAGACATAATTTAATTTTAGTTTCTGATTTATCGAATAAAGGTTATTCTTTTTATTTTGGAACTAAAGTGGTCATTAAAAGAAATGGTTCTTTTATATGTTCTGGTGTTTAAACTAATGGCTTGTTTGTGATCACTCTGAATATTTCTAATGATTCTAATATGGAACTTAATAACTCAGTGGTAACTGTACCATCTAAAAGAAAGGAACTTTCCACTAATTCAACAAGTCATTGGCACATAAGGCTTGGCTATATCAATCTAAATAGGATTGGTAGACTAGTCAAAGAAAGGATCTTAGACGATTTGATTCTCGAACAAATGGAAGTCTGCGAGTCTTGTTTAGAAGGTAAGATGACCAAAAGGCCCTTTCATGCAAAGCGCAATACGTCCAATGCATTATTTGAATTAGTTCATACTAATGTGTGTGGACCAATAAATATTAGAGCAAGGGGTGGTTATGAGCATTTCATCACATTTACTGATGACCACTCTAGGAATGGATATGTGTACATAATGCAGCACAAGTTTGAAGCCTTTGAAAAGTTCAAAGAGTTTAGGGCTGAAGTGGAAAAGTAATTAGGCACACATATCAAGGCCATTCGATGTGATCGAGGTGGCGAGTACCTATCTAATGATTTTATTGATCACCTTGTACAGAATGGGATTGTGTCATAGTTGACTACACCTGGTATGCCTCAGCAGAACGGTGTAGAGGAGAGAAGGCACCAGACTCTTTTAGACATGACTAGGTCGATAATGAGTTATTCCGAGTTGCCATTATTTCTTTGGGGTTATGCTTTGGAAACCTCTACGTATATACTAAATCTTGTTCTAAGGAAATCTGTTCCTAAGACACCATGGGAGATGTAGATTGGATGCAAGCCCTCTTTGCAACATCTCCAGGTATGGAGGTGTCTAGCACATGTGCTGAAAGGAAAGATGAGTAAATTAGAAGCTAGATCAGAAGTATGTTACTTTGTAGGGTATCCAAAGGGTACTTATGGATGGTAATTTTATGATCCAAGAGAACATAAAGAGTTTGTTAGTGCAAATGCTATTTTCTTGGAGGATGATTATATCATGAACCATAAACATGAGGGAATAGATCTAAAAGAGATAGAAGGAGAGCCATCAGTCCTACCCATAGTTGATAATGATGTAAGATAAGAAAATACCAGTTCTTTGCCCATTTTTGCACCATTACCTCATCGTAGTGGGAGGATGGTCAGCTAGCCTAACAGATTGTTCTTAAGAGAAGTTTTTGAAGTGGTCTTCATAGAATCTGAATCTGATCCTACCACGTATGAAGAGACAATGGATGATGTTAATTTAGCTCTTTGGGTTAAAGATATGAAGGCTGAATTGGAATCTATGGATTCTAATCAGGTCTGAGATCTTGTAGAACTTCCTGCCAATATTAAACCATTGGCTGTAAGTAGGTCTACAAGAGGAAAAGAGGATCTGATGGAAAGGTTGAAATCTTTAAGACAAGGCTTGAAGCAAAAGGTTATACTCAAAGAGAGGGCATTGACTATGAGGAAACCTTCTCATCGGTAGCCATGCTCAAGTCCATCAGAATACTCTTATCCATTGCAGCATGCCTAGATTATGAGATCTTGCAGATGGACGTCAAGACTGCATTCTTGAATGGAATTCTTGAGGAAGACATCTATATACAGCAACCAGAAGGGTTCATAGCTGGTGGGAAAGGTAACTTGGTACGCAAGTTACAAAAGTCCATTTATGGGCTTAAGCAGGCATCCAGGAGTTGGAACATTCATTTTGACCAAGCGGTCAAATTGCTTGGTTTCATACAGAATCTGGATAAACCTTGTATACAAGAAGTGTGAAGGCAAAGTGGTGGCATTTTTGTACTTTATGTTGATGACATTCTACTAATTGGAAATGATGTAGGGGCATTGTCATCAATCAAGGTTTGGCTAGCTAGTACTTTCAATATCAAGGATCTAGGAGAGGCCAGCTATATCCTTGGAAAAAGCTCTTTTGAGCGAAAGATAATGGGATTATCTCAAGCTGGTTATATCGAGAAGGTACTAACTAGGTTTTCCAAGGACAATTCGAAGAAAGGTTTATTACCTTTCAGGCATGGTTTAGCGTTCTCCAAGGACGAGTGTCCTAAGACACAAGAGGAGAGGAATCGCATGGTAGGAGTTCCCTATGCTTCGGCAGTGGGAAGTCTCATGTATGCGGTGTTATGCACTATACCAGATATCTACTTTGCCGTTGGCATGGTTAGCAGGTATCAGTCAAATCCATGTTCAGAGCACTGGACAGTCATTAAGCACATTCATAAGTACTTTAGAAGGACTAAAGATTACATGCTTATGTATGGCAATGATGAGTTAATTCTAATGGGGTACACTGACTCATAATTTATGTCAGATAAAGATTCTAGGAAGTTGACATCCGAACATCTCTTTACCTTGGGAGGTAGTGCTGTTAGTTGGAGGAGCATTAAGCAAAAATGCATTGCAGACTCAACTAGAGAAGTTTAGTCTGTGGCTACGTGTGAAGCCGCAAAGGAAGCTGTTAGGCTCAAGAAGTTCCTCATGGAACTCGAGGTGCTACCAGCATCATTGTCACCTATTACACTATACTGCGATAATAGTGGGGCAGTGGCTCAGTCCAAGGAGCCAAGGAACCACGAAAAGGGAAAGAACGTAAAGTAGAAACATCATCTAATTTGGGATATTGTTCAATGTGGAGATGTGACTGTCACCAAGATTGCCATCACTGATAATCTTGTAGATCCGGTTACAAAGGCCTTGCCACAGAAGGTCTTTGATCGTCATCTAGATAGTCTAGGTCTCAGACGTAGTTCTGAATGATTATGAGTACAAGTGGGAGTTTGTTGGATTTGTGCCCTCAAATCATTACTTTATGTATTAGACATTGGCATTTCAATATATAGATATCAGTTTTACATTTCATTATGTATGTTTCTTTCATGAGATGATTGTTAATCCTTAAGAATCATAGTATGTAATTTGTATGTGTATGAGATACATACAAGTGAGATACGAATTACTATTCTTTGATACTTAGAATTTGTCATAGTAGATGATAAGACTGGATATCTCATCAGGTTTACATTGTAGCATGATTAACTACCATTAGATGGAGTGATGAATCTCAATCACTAGAGTATAACTCTTGGTTAATATGCTAGTGCTTATACTGCATCGATGGACTTAAGTTTTTCTATTAACACTTAAGACTGTCGACAGTCGATAGGAACTCGTAACTTGTGTAAGTTATGTGTTCTCAATCTTGAAACAATTATGGACACTAACTGTGGATATGGCTTGATTTACCAATTAGTGATGTCTTGCAAGATCAACACCTGGGTATCTTGGGCATGTCATGTTCACAGGGTTGTGAACATACATCGTCGAGATAGAATCTACCTTCTAATAAAGAGTAAGCATTCCCTTGAGAATGTCACCAAGTTGATTATTGAGAACTGCAGTCTTATTGATAGGTAGTTATCAATATGTTTGGTAATCATGAGAGGTGAATGGGACTTTAGGAATACAAGAAGTAATCATGATTCAGGTTGACAGTAACTGTTTATCCGACTACCTAAATATGCTTAGGAATGCTAATGGTTGTAGACACCCAATTTTGACAACACTAATAGGATTTAGGGTGGACAATGTCTTGGAGGATTCAATGATGAAAAGTACCCTGCGGAAGGTACTAGATTCCATACAATCAAAAGATTGAACTTCAGAAAGTGACATTAAGCTTAGAAAAGCCCTTTTTCAGCATAAAATCCCTATTTTGTCAAAATCATCTCTCGAAATTCATATTCACTCAGGGTTATATGAACATGAAGTGTTCTAAACGCAGTATTATAGGTATCTAGAGATTCAATTTGAAAGAAAAAATTCGAAATCGATGCAAATTGAAGAGCAATTTTTGAAAAAGAAATCATTTGATTTTGAAAAGAAGACGAAAGTTTTGGAGGAATTCGGACTTCAATTGACCTTCAATTCTCATTTCAAATCCTCCTGGAATATTTTTATATTGAAATTCAACTCAACATCTTTCCAACGGTATGAAAATGGACGATTTCGGACTCCAAAAAGAATTTTTACAAAAAACTGGAAAAGCAGTACATGTAATTTTTTTAACAGGACATGAAGGCAACCAGGGGATGATGAAAGGCAAGTGGCGGGTCCCACAAGTGGGGTGGCGGTTCCACCCTAAACCGCTACCTACATGTGGTGTTCTCCATCACATTTTTCTAGTTCCAGACCCTTCTACGAGGTTCTCACTGTGAGGAAACTGCCCAGAAACAGCATTTAGGCACTGAAATGGCCATTTTAGTCCTTTTCTGATCTCTAAAATTCTTGTTTTAATCATAAAACTTAAGAATTAAGTTTTCAAAACTTTACATATCTGCCTTGCATCTTATATGAAAAGGGGGGAAAAGGAAGGAAAAAGTCATCTTGGAATATCCTTAATCACACCTTGAATATACTTGAAGATACAATCATTATACTTATAATTTAAGAGATTTCTAGAGAGAGAATAAGTGAATTATGAATGGAATTCCATTAAAGCTAATCTCCAGATAATTAGATTAGAGAATTAGAGAATAAACTTGACATCAATTGCCTCCCTTAACTTCCATCATGGATGAGTGCATGAAAAACTTGAAGAATACTTGAAGAAGAAGATCCCTTAAATCAACTTTGAATACATAATTGAGAATCCTCCAAGAGGTAAATATCACAATTCATCTCTAATTCTTACCATTTTATATATATATATATATAAGACTTGGATCTAGATTAGTTTTATTTTCTTTATTAGAACACTCATCTTCTTCTTCTCTTGTTCTTCATACACTCACATGGCTAGATCCAAGTCCTTCTTGATTTTGTTGATAATTCATGATTAGAGATTGATTTTCACTTTGATTTTCAATTTTGATCTCATCCTTCTATTTAGTTTAGATCCATGTGTACATTATTATATATATATATATGTATCTACTTTAAATTCTATGATAGTTTGGAAGTATGATTGTAGACACCCCATTTTGTTGGCAATCAGATTTAGGAGACCCATAGCTTAGTGGTTCACAATGATTGAAAAAGACTCAAAAAAGGACTCCTGGAAGTCTCAAAATGCTCAGAATAACCAAAATACCCCTGAAAGCCCGAACGCTCCTAGATTCAGACCAAATGTTATGGAAACACGCTACGTCGTAATAAAAGCAATAAAATGAGCTCTGAAGCAAAACCAGATAAAATCGTCGGCTTCCAGAGACCCCCAGAAGTCCCGGAAAGTCCCCGTTGACCTATTTGACCAAGGTTTGACCAAGATTTGACCGAAATCGTCCAAATTTGCTGAAAAGTTTTAGAATCATTATAGATCATGTGGAAAGTACTAAAATGTGTTTTAAAAGAAAATCGAACGAAAACGTCAGCTCCTGGGAGCTCCCAGAGGTTTCCAGAACTTCCTGGGAATCCCAAGTTTGACCAGTTTGACCAAAAGTTGACTTTAAAACCAGAGCACCGTATCATTTTTCAAATATTTTTCATAGATACTAGAGGTCAATAGCTTTCCGACGATATATCGTACATAATTTCTGGATTTAAAACGAATTTATTATGAATTTTTGAAGGTAAAAAAGGCATTCAAATCGACTGTTATCATGAATACCGCAAAACTTTTCAAAGTGACCTATCTCCAAACTATTGTTTACAGAAAATAGACTCTATTACCTTTCCAATGGTATATCACAAGCTCAGTTTGGAGTTTGTATGCATTTTCTGTGAATTTTGGACGAAATAGGGCCTTTTCGCAAATACCGAAACCTCTGGGGACCTATAAAGAATTATCTAGACGAATGAGGAGGAGTGCCGCCACGACACTGGCCCACTACTACCGTGGCACAGGCCCAGTGCCGCCGCAGTACTCTCCCCCAGAATGTTCTTTTTTTGTAATTTTTTTTGGGGGTTCAAATGGATTAATTAGAAACCAAAACGACGTAGTTCTATATGCACAGATGTTTGGGACCAATGGGAGTACTTCTAAAACCCCAAAACCATCCCAAATTGGCCTGTATAAACCCCCCTTGACTTCTCATTTTGGGGGGTGCAAATACAAAAGCTTAGAGAAGTATAGAGAGAAAAGTTGTAGAAGATAAGGTTAGGAGAGTGAAAGTGAGCTTCTTCCTTTGATTTTCAACTAAAAGTGAGTTCCAAACTTTGTTTTCTACTTCATTACTCCCATTTACTTCACATTCAATACACCCAACCACCATTTCTCTAAGCATTTATGAGTTAGGAAGCTTCTTCTATGTCTAAAGTCACCATATATGAGTGAAACACCAAGCTACAAGTCCAAAATCATCATGAACATCATCTATTGATTACTTACTTGTTTGTTTTACATATTATGCTCATCTCTCCTTTATCTCATTTCTTTTGATTTTCTTTATTTACCTACTAATCTATCATCATCTAGATGATGACATGAAGTTTGAGGTGAGTGAATCCTTATGGATAGTAGATCTTGACCTCAAAAACATGTTTGATAGATGATGACTTCAACTTCAATACATTCCTATATATTCTTGAAGTTGTTTTAAAAAAAAAACAAGGTCTCCAACAATCTTGGAGGTTCTTGATATGGGTTCAAATGTTGATATTTCAAGTGGTCATAATCTTCATTTAAGTGCTGAAAATATACTTTTAAAACCTCTATTTCAAAACCCCTCTCAAACCCCTCTTTTTGATTTCAAGAAATAAAACCATTGTTTTCTCAAGAAATCTTCAAAATAGTGAACAATCTGAGTTCAAATATTTCTCTAGAACTCAATACTCAAAGTATTAATATGAGACCACTTGGAAAGTCTTCTTAACTCATTAGAAAACACCCATGATTTTTGGTTTGACTTGGAAATACTTGGAAGTGGTCTATTTGGACCCAAACATTCTCTCCAGATATTCTGTTTTTACTATCACAGCAGCTTGGTTGACTTTCAACTTGTCTTTCAGAAAACATTTCCAAAAAGTGTGGTCCCAAATTATTTTTCCCTTGAACTTCAATGTCTTAGGAAACGTTTTGTATAATATGGACCTCTAGATGTTTTGTTTTCATTTTCTAATATTTTTCAACATTTCAGTCAACAACACGGACTCTGTTTCTGAATAACCTCTATTGTTCATATGATTTCTCTAAATTTGTAATAGTTATTGAAGATTGGATTTTTGTTATGTGTTCTAGACATAATAAGGATGATATTCATAAAAAAAAACATGCATTTAAAATATTCCTAACCCTACCTTTCATTTTCCATAAGATCAAGTCACTGTTCTGTCCACTATTCACAGCAAACATTCTTTTACTTTCATTCTTTGATTTGATGACTACATGCACTCCAAATTTGTTCATATCTTAGGAAGTAGTCCATACAACATTTGTACATGTCCCATAATGATTTCCTCCATACATTCATTCATGTTTTAGACTTTTAAATCACTTTAGAAAGTCCATGTACACAAACACACTACAACCTTTGCACATTTTAGGATCATTCATTGCATCCATGCAAGATTTGGGGTTTTTATGACCCCTAATCTAAGAAGATTATAAGGAATGAAGTTGATCACCCATTCATGCTTCCCCTTGATCACATCATCCTTCCTCATCTGTCTCGGGGATTGAGAGGTTTTCTTTTCTCAAAGATTAACATGCATCATTCTAGTTTGCTAAGCACATTTTGATCTCTTTGATTATTTGTTTCAAGAACAATCCATGTCCCCTCCTAGATTAGGAAAACTTGATTACTTGATATGTGATTAGACAATTTTTCCTAAGTTTGTTGTGTGATCTTTCACTTTTGCATTGTATGATATTTGGCTTAGATCTTATGAATTATATCTTATCTTTAGATCTTCCATTTTCAAGATTCTTATGTGATGTAATATACCTATCATAGTATTAATTGTCGAACCAAACATAGTATAAGATGATTATTTAGATGCTAATTGAGGCCCGTCAAAAGACGGGGCGAGTTGAGGGTGTTTTAGTCGTGATAAAGGCTCCTTCCTCTCTCGTAGCAAAACCCCGAGCCAAGTTCTTTGGTTATGAAAGGTCGGTACCCTTTATCCGTTTGGGTGAGTCAAATTAGGTTTCTTGGTTCCTTAAAGACTAAGTGGCGACTCTGTATATGTTTTCAACAGACCTTCCTTTTTTTCTTGTTTTCTTCAAAACAATCTCAAACCAAAACAAAAAGGGAGTGGACGACCGATTCCACAAGTCCACAATGATCTATGAGAAGGATAATTCCTATGTTCATACCTTTCTCTTGGTTGTTCCTATTACCTAGAACTCCAATTGAATTTCATCTCCAAGAGGATATTTTTAAGTCCCTTCGATGTATGATCTAAAGTACTTCATAGAACTTAGGGGCTAACTTGTTTGGGAATCATGATAATCAAGTTGATCCATGAGTCTGATCTCTCTATTAAACTTAAACCATCATCTAAGATGTTTTTCTCACACTTTAAAATGAATTAGTTAAAATTCAGCAAAAATGATTGGTTTTGTTTATAAGATTTGGTCCATCAAAACCCATAGTTTGATGGATTTCAAATTTTCTAGGTAAACTTTGATGAATTAGCTTTCATTCAATCCGTTTTGAGAATCATTAGGATCCATATGCTATTTTTAGAAATTATTGAGAAAGCGGTTGACAGATTTGAACATAGTCTCTTTATGCTTGAATTCTAGATAATCTACAATAGTTATCGATGGTCCGTTTTTGGGGTAACTCATGTATCTACATATCGATGTAAAATCTTGAGCATACGATCGAGTTAAGGTCGTTTTTTAAGCGTTTGAAGTTGATACAACTATTCTGGAATTTTCTAAGTTTAACTACAATCTTGATTATGTATACAAAAAGGTCATACCTTGGTCACTCAACAACCATTGATGAATAAAACTTGGTTTAGAAATCATCTAGGATATATGGATGAAAGATTAAAAACTTAGATCAACTTGATCGACATGATTCATGAACTTCTATTATGTCTTGCATTCCTTTGTCAAATGATACCAAATTTCCAGAATAACAGAGACTGGTTAAAATAAATTTTCAAAGACCTTATATTTATGAAATGTCCATGGGATTATTTTTTTCATAAACTACAATGAAATAGATTTCTTTTGACACCAAATAGAGCTTCATATGATTTTTGTAGAATTAATTACGATGTTTACAAGAACAGTGGACAGTCCTAATCCACTGTTCCCAAAACTCTTTATTTCTTGAACTTCAAAAATGCTAATGAGGTCCTACTTTTTGGAAAAGTTCCCTAAGACATGTATCTAATTTTTCGTAGAAGGATTTTAACCCAGCTCATGTTTAAGATTACTTTTGATAGGATTCATTAGAGGTCACTGAATCTGGAAATTTGATTGATGACATCTTCTTCTTGTTTATCATGCATATCATTTGTTTGCTCGTATTTTTGCAATGCATGGGTATTTCTTGGTGTCTTAGTACAGAGAATTGAATGCCGTGAATCCGAACTTCAATTTGGGGTTTGCCTCGTCTACACGTGGCTTAGTGCCCATGTATCATGTACTATCTCTACCCTTTATCTTAGAATTTTTCTAGGTTTACAACTTTGTTTTCAACGACACGATTCCTTTAGGATAGTCTCCATTTATGTGCTTAAATGTTAGAGATATCGTATCTAGGATTGTTGCATGATTGCATTACATGTTTTCTTTCTTTTGCTTTTTGTGACTCTGCTTGAGTCAACCCAATGTAAGTCTTCTTGTTCTCCTTTGCATATCATGGCACGTTTCCTTTATTTGCATTGGTCCCAGGTGGGACTAGAACTGTGAGTATACCTCTCTCTTGTATTGCATGTGCATCCGATTGCTACTTGATTTAATCTCTTGAAATGATTTTCATTAGATGTTCTTTTTGCTATTTATATATTATCTAGTATGATTGAGGAAACAATATATAAAGGATATTTGAATCAAGGCCTACCATTCGGTAGGGCGAGGAGGGGGTGCTTTAGTCCTACTCGGGCTCCTTCCCCTCTCATACCAAGACCCCCAAACCTTGTTTTTGGTGATGAAGGGCGAGTAACCTTATTCAATTTTAGGCGATTCAAATTTGGTTTCCTAATTCTCGATAAAAATTAGGTTATGCTCTTTGTCTCTAGGATTACATGATGAGTTCTAGTTTTAGAAGTGTGCTCCTTAGATCCGTCCCAGGACACTGTCAAGGTAGGACAGAACTCCGCCCGCGTGTGACCACAATCTGGCAAATCTGCTGGGGACTTGAACATGAAACTGTTGTTTTCTTGTTCTTTGAGGGTTTGACTTGAGCCAATAAATATCCTTGTTATTAATTTGATAATCGTGTTGTTTCTGCCTGCATGTGCACTTGCATTGCTCTTGCACTACGTCTGCTTGAGACCATTGCCTTGAGGGTGGAGGCCCCCCTTTCCTCCATTTGTCAAGAGACTTTGGTAGCATGTAGTCACCGTTAGCCTTGTACCGCGTGCGGTATATAGAGCCCATGTGTGAATGGCATGCCCTCAGGGAGGCGATCACCCACACCAATCAGCTTGCTAATGGACCCTTTATGAGACTAAAACGCGGTCTTTGCATATTGTTTTTGTAGAACCCTTCAATTAGGATCTTGATTATTATCTTTGATTAGGACGATGTGATGAATTATTTGCGTTTTCCCGTAAGGGATTATGTGGATGATGAGGACGTGTATGCAAAGGCATCATCAAACCTTGTATGGTAGATTCCTCTAGGGTAGTATGGTCTTTATCCGAACATCCAATCATTATTCGAGGACGATTTTTGAAAGTTTTGAAAATGCTAGCACTTCTTTGAAAAACCCAAGTCTTTTGAAAATTCCAGGAATATCCCTTTTGAATATTCGCTTTGAAGTTCACTTTCACAAAATCTTTCCAAAAAAATTACCTCGATTAGAGAATTTCAAAATTCCTACCTTGGTTTTCAAAAATCATGATTTCGCACTTTAATGATTCAATTTCAAATTCTCCTCTGAGATTTTAGAAATTCAAATTTCCTACCTCGATTTTCAAGAATCATAATTTCACACCTCAGGCATTGATGGTTCAAAAGTGCTTTTGAAAATTACAAATCTCACCCTTTCTTTCAAGATTTTCATGAAAAATTCAATTTTGTAAACTTGAGCCATCAAGAATTTCAAAGCTAAAAATTGTTGGATAATAATTGGATTAGTAAGATAATTAGCATACTCAAGGAAACTTATGTGTTTATGTGCTGATATGCTAGGTCTAAGCTAGATTGAGGTGCATTGCATTTAGATTAGATTGTATTTCATTTGCATTGCATACACTACACGAGCATTGCATATACGACTCACGAGTGTGACACCTCTAATATACTTTTGAAAAGAAAAGAATTGTTTTCCTCAGAATTTTGAAACTTGAAGTGACCTTTTTTTTAGAAAGATTTCTTTGATTTTAGAAAATGTTTTCAAAAAGGGAAATGATTTTCCATCTTTGATTTTCCATTTTTATAAATCCACTTTTGTAAATATCATTCTTTGAAAATTCTTTTGCAGTAATAAACCAGAAGAGAAGATAGGAGCAAAAAGTTGTACTCCCTCCTGGGTCAGAGCTCCGAGCAGTCGCTTGATCAGATTAGGTTTTGAGGAAGGAACAGCTGATTCGACTAGGGTTGAGGATATGGCATACGAAGCTGATATGGAAGCCAGGTTGACCGTAATGCAAACTGCGTTGGATCAGAGCAGAGAGCGGAATCGGGAATAACTTGCCACTATGATGAGAATGATTGAACAGCTGACTAATCTGCCACCACCACCGCCTCCAGTGACTCATGAGGAAGAAGACTTTGGAGAGACAGTTCAACCAAGGTTCAGCTAGATCAGGAAACCTAAGATAAGTTGGCCAAAATTGGCAAACTAGAAAGCGCAATCAGAAAAAGCAAAGGGTGGATGAGCATTTATTCGACGTTGAGGGGTTGTGTGACACTCCATAAGCCAAACTCCCAGAGAAGTTTAAGATGTCGCATATTAAATTCTTCAATGGAACTGGAAATCCAAAGAGCCACCTGAGGCTTTATGTAGGAACTTTGTAGCCTATGGCATTGGATCTGACTTCTTTGCTCTGTTATTTCTAAGAGTTTTGAGTGGGACAGCACTTTCATGGTACCTGATGCTAGAACTAGCATAAACAGGGATTAAGAGGCATTGGCCAAAGCTTTTATGGCCTAGCATTCGTACAACCAGCCATTTGATGTAACTACAAGAGATCTAGAAACCACTAGGCAGGAATATAGGGAATCCTTCGCAGGTTTCCTTACTCGTTGGAGGGCTAAAGCTACTCAAATGACTAGTAGGCTTACAGAAAAGGATCAAGTCTGAATGATCATCAAAAATCTACAGCCCGAGTACATAGAGAGGCTAGAGTTTCAGTCCATCATGAGCTTTGAATAGCTATTTGATGTGGGGACTTTAAGAGGATGCCATCAGGGATGAAAAGATCAAGAAAGAGAACAAGAGGAAATCAAAACCAGAGACAGTCGAAAGAGAAAAGAGAATTTTCTGATTTGGGAATGTTGCTAAGCACCGTACTTGAGAGAATGCTAGAAAAGGGGTATTTGCAAAAATTAGAACCCAAGCCAAAGCCTAATCCGCTTCCACCGGGTTTTAAAACTGAATTCTATTGTGACTTTCATCAAAACCGTGGACATAGCATAGATAGATGCTGGAGACTTTGCCATGAGATTGAAGATTTGATTGAAAAATGAGTTATCTCCTCTCCTCCCGCTCAGCCAAATGTTCAGAAGAATCCTCTCCCTAATCATAAGAGAAACCTGTCAAATGCCATCTTTGTAGAGGAAGGGTCTTAGATTTATAACCCGATGGTCTACATCACATCTTTAGATTAGCCAGCCGTGGATGTTCAGTTCCCGAAAAATGCTACAATTTGTATCTTAAGGAATGTTGAAGTAGAAGAGTGGATTAAAGAAGAACTAGCTTTTAAAGAGGAGATAGCTGACAAAAATCTCACAATTAAAGGGTGGGATCCTAATACCATCACTAATGACCAATCGGGTATGAAGAAGAAAAGCTCATAGAAGCAGTCACCGAGGAAGAAAGCACTAAGCCGATAGAAGAATTGGTGGAGTCTATTAAAAGCCTCGAATTCAAAGATAATGATCTCATTGCAATGATGGAAAGAGAAGAAGATTAGTGGTATGATGATAAGGATGATTCCATTAATAATACCATAATCCCCGATGATTCTATTTGGAAAGTCACTGCTGGCACTGAAAAGTTAGCCAAAGAACTTGAGTCTATCTAGATCACCAACAAATCCAAGCACTTGACTCGTTCTGGGCGCCATTTCAAACCTCATGAGTTAGAAAATTGCAGAAAAGAAACATGGAATGAAAAAGAAGTTGTCAAAGCAAAAAAACTGATCTCTTTAAAAAGATGAAATCCTAAAGTAGTTGAAGAAAACACGAGCATGGATCTCAGTATGGGGATTGCTTATGACCTATCACAAACACAGGCAGGATATGCTCGATACGCTCAACCGATTGGATGTTTTCGTCAATGCTACTCCAGAAGATCTAGTGAACATGATCTCTTTAAAACCTCGCAAGCCTGTAATCATATTCACATATGAAGATTTACCGCCTGAAGGGGCGCACCATTACAAGGTTCTCTACATCATTATACACTACCTGGGGAACAGAGTACCAGTTTACTTGGTAGATAATGGATCAATTTTGAATGTATGTCCTCTCCAAATATCTCTCAGAATGGGACTATCTGTTTTAGAACTCTTACCATCGACACAGACTATGAGGGCCTACGATAATACTAAAAGGGCTATCGTGGGAGTGATTAAGCTGAAAATTGAAGTTGTACCATTGAATAAAGAAGCTAAATTCCAAGTGATTGATATTCCAGCTAGCTTCAATATGATATTAGGACGTTCGTGGTTACATGTAAATGATGTAGTCAACTCCACTCTTTTCCAGAAAGTCAAGTTCATCTGGGAAGAGAATGTGGTGACAATCTTTGGGGATAGCTGGATCAAGGAAGAAGGGATAGGCTATGGCCCTGTTCAAACACCAGAAGAAGAAAGTGAGTTGGGAGGATTCAACTTTGTGGGAATGCTAGATGAAGGAAAGAAACTGTATGGGAGAGCCTAGGATAGGGTTCAGCAAAAGAATTCTATTTAGGATCGACTCAGCTATGACAAATAGAAAAGACTTCTTGAAGCATCTATTTGGGGTGAAGAAATCACTCCATTCAAGAAAAAGAAGTCGTTCGTCACCAGATGCGAGTATAGAAAGATGTTTGAGAAAGGAAACCCAGTTATCGAAGATCTATAAGAAGAAGTAGGACAGAATTGGATCCTTGAAGTCATGCCATTGTAGTTTGACCAATATGCAAATCCTAAAGTAGCTCATATGGTGAGAAAAATGAGTTATTTCCCCGGAATGGGACTGGGTCATCATTAACAAGGAATACATGAACTGCCTGACTTCCATGAGCAGAAAGATAAATCTGGGGTCAGGTATCAATTGATTTAAGATGATAAGAAGATGGTAAAAGGAAAAGGGCTGATAGTTGTTTCTAGGCCAAGAATCCTGAATGGGTACTTCATAAAAGAGGGTGATGACTTCCCCTTCTGTGGTTTTCCTGAACCGTGGTATGATCCGGCTATCAAGAGCGTCAAACATTGGTTTAAGATTTTTTTCAAGCATGAGTTCTCCGACTATGAGGATCCATTCTTGTGTGCTCCACCCGTCAAGGACAAACATAAGGATTGGGCCAATTTGATGACGAGTGATGATTAGAACATACTAATGGGTGAAGAACTGAGCATGCTAATAGATGCCGAAGAAGCACCAAAAAATGTGAAAAAAAAATCAAGCCGATGGAGGGAGCTCTGAACAATTCGGTGATAGAATCAAGAGTCAATAGATCCCCTCCCCCACTCCCCCAAAAGTCTGTAAAGGCCAATATGAGCCATGATGTTGAGTTTGATTTTGCTTTTGATGTACCCAAAAATGTTAATGAAATGAACGAAGATTTTGCTTACTCTACTATGTCTGATGATCTTGATTTTGAAATTTCTGAGGATTTGCAAAGATTAATTGAAAATGAAAATGAATCTGCATGCAAGATTATTGAAGAAACTTTGCTAATAAACTTGGGTAATGTAGATAATCCATAAAATGTTCATATTAGCACCATGCTTACTTCACAAGAAAGCAATGAACTAATCAATTTATTAAAAGAATTTAAAGATGTTTTCATTTGGTGTTATGTAGATATGACAGGCATTAATCTAGAGATTGTCCAACACCATATCCCTCTCTTTCCTAATTCACAATCGATTAAGCAGAAATTGAGATGCATGAGACCTGAATGGACTTTGAAAATTAAAGAAGAAGTTGAGAAGCAGTTGAAAGTTGGATTCCTTATGGTAACCCAATACCCTGAATGGATAGTCAATATAGTTCCTGTATTGAAGAAGGACGGAAGGATCCAAGTATATGTTAACTTCAGAGATTTGAACAAAGCCAGTCCCAAGGATGATTTTCCGCTCCCGCACATAGATGTCTTGGTAGATAACACGGCAAGGCATGAGCTGTTATCATTCATGAATGGTTTCTCAGGGTACAATAAGATTTTAATGGCACCCGAAGATAGAGAAAAGACCACATTCACAAATCACTAGGGGACGTACTGCTAACGAGTGATGTCGTTTGGGTTAAAGAATGCTGGAGCAACCTATCAGAGAGCTGCTACCACTTTGTTACATGACATGATTCATAAAGAAGTAAAAGTCTATGTGGATGACATGATTGTTGAGTTCAAAGAAAGGAGTAGGCATTTAGTAGCTCTCACCAAGTTCTTTGGAAAGATTGAGAAAATACAAGATGAAGTTGAACCCACAGAAGTGTACTTTTGGAGTAACCACTGGGAAGCTGCTAAGATTTCTCATTACGCAGAGGGGAATTGAAATTAACCCCACAATGATCAAGGCTATTATAGATATGATGCTCCCAATGAATGAAAAGGAAGTAAGAGGATTTCTAGGATGAATCTAATTCATCAGTTGCTTTATATCCAAGCTCACTACAACTTGTGATCCGCTTTTCAGCTTGTTGAGAAAAGGGAAGAAATTCAAATGGGATGATCAGTGCCAAGAGGCTTTTGATAAAATCAAGACTTATCTATTAAACCCACTGCTTCTTTCACCCCTGAAGATAGGAAAGCCTTTACTGTTGTACTTATCTGTGTCAGTAAATGCTATGGGATGTATGTTAGCCCAAGAAGGAGATGAAGGGCATGTAGAGAAAGTCATTTACTACTTGAGCAAGAGGATGACTGGATACAAGCTGAAGTATTCTCCGATAGAAAAGACATGTTGGGCTTTGGTTTGGGCCACTCGTCATCTAAGGCATTAAATGTTGGCCTTCCCTGTTGTTTTGATCTCCCGAAAGGATCCTTTGAACCTCTTTGAAAAACCAGCATTGACGGTCAAAATTTCCCGATGGACCTTGATGCTATCTGAGTTTGACTTGACACATGCTACAAGCAAATCTATTAAAGGAAGGGCAGTCATAGAACATTTAGTAGAACATTCGATAAGTCTAAAAAATGAAGAAGAATTCATGTTCCCTGAAAAAGGACTGATGGAATTAAGAGATGATGTGTGGAAAATGTACTTTGATGGAGCTGCAAACTAGAAAGGGTATGTAGTAGGGATCATCCTTGTATCCTCTGAAGGAGCACATACCCCATTCGCTATTAAGCTGAAGTACACCTCCACCAACAACACTACCGAGTATGAAGCTTATATTTTGGGGTTAGAAGCCGCATTGACTTTCGAAGTAAGGAAACTTGATGTATTCGGGGATTCCAATCTGATCATATCCCAAATTCGAGGAGACTAGAAAGTCAAAGAAGAAAAGTTAAAGCCTTATCATGAGTACCTTGATTCTCTACAAACCCATTTCTTGCATATCATATTCTTCTACCTACCTCAAGAAGAAAATCAGCTAGCAGACTCGTTGGCTACTTTAGCCTCGATGATTGAGATTCCTGTGGGGAAAAGTTAATTCTATTAATGATTGAATAGAGAAAAAAGCCATCTTATGAGATGATTGGGGAAATAGAAGAAGCAGAAGAGCTTGCGTTGTACACCGACGTGTGGAACTTCATTAAAAATGGGGAATATCTAGAAGGTGCATCCAAGAAAGATAAAAGAGCTATAAGAAGATTCTTGGCTCAATTCATGATTTGCGGTGGAAGTCTGCTAAAGAAGTCTTACAATGTGAATAATGCAAAGAAAATGATGGAGCAAATTCATGAAGGGGTGTGTGGTCCTCACATGAGTGGACACATGTCTCACATGAGTGGACACATGTTAGCCAAAAAGATCATCCGATAGGGGTATTATTGGACTACTATGGATAGAGACTGCTACAAATATGTCAGAAGATGTCGCAAGTGTCAGATCCATGCTAATATGAAGCATGTGCCGCCATCACTACTATACAACATGACTACCCCTTGGCCATTCTCAATCATTTGGGGAATAGATGTTATTGGAGAAGTAACCCCGAAGGCGTCTAATGGGCATCAATACATCCTGGTAGCAATTGATTATTTCACGAAATAGGTGGAAGCAAAATCCTATGTGACATTGAAAGCTAAAGATGTGGCCAGATTTATTAGAAGAAATATAATATGTTGCTGCAGGATCCCTCATGAGTTGATATGTGATCATGGCAATCACTTCCAGAAAGAAGTTTTGGATCTACTAGAAGAATACAAGATCACGTATCATATGTCAGCACCATATAGGTCACAAACAAATGGGGCAATTGAAGCAGCTAATAAGAATTTGAAGACAATTCTAAGAAAGATGACTAATATATACCGAGATTAGCATGAGAAACTACCATATGCACTGTGGGGATACAAAACATCTATCAGAACATCTACAGGAGCCACTCCTTATTCCCTGGCTTACGAAATGGAAGCAGTAAAATAGAAACCATTGCTAAGAATGAATTGTGGCTGAATTCGAGATTCCAGAATTTGATTGGCTAAGAAACAGATATGAAGAACTAATGTTACTTGATGAAAAGAGGTTAGCTACAATCGATCATGTGTATGTGTATCAGAGAAGAATAGCTCGAGCATTCAACAAGAAGGTTCATCCAAGAAAACTTGAGGAAGGCGACCTTGTGCCTAAAGAATTAAAACCACTAATTTATGATCCAAATTGGGTTGGTTCGTACATCACCAAGAAGCTTCTCTCTAGAGGAGCAGCATACCTGATGGATCTAGATGGAGTTGAATTCAATCAACCAATCAACATTGATCGTCTCAAGAAATATTACGCTTAAAACCTTTCTTTCAAACCTTTTGTTTCAAAGCATCCAGCATTCGAGGAACTATGCTTGACCTGATTCCCACTTGCGGATATGTAGGCAACCTACCTGGTTCGGTCACTGCTCTTGAAAATTCAGCCATACCTCAAATACCCTTTTCTTTCAAACCTTGGTCGAACTACTTTGGGCCTGATTCCCACATGGGGATAACTAGCCGAGCTTCCCTGGCTATCGGTCCCTGAACCTTGCAAACTAGGGACAACTTTCAAGTTTGCCTAGAGCCTCAAGATATCACTGCCACTAAGGGCAAACTGTGTTTGCCCAAACTTCTATTTATCCCTATCAACTAGGGGCAAACTATCATTTGCTTTTACCCTGCTACCTATCCTCTCTAGATCACTTGGCTATCAGAATTAAGCACCTAAGTGAAAGATCTGGTAATTCATGATATTTAGTGGCTCCTTCATAGTTAGATAGTCCATGGATTGAGTTGATGAAGTTCCACTAGCCTGAAATTGATTTCTGCGCATTCTAGAACTCTCAACTTGTCCATGGGAACTCATGGTTGTTGATGCTTGAAGCTTGAAGATAGAAGTTGAAGATGATGAATAGTGAAGCCCTTGGCACTTGAATCTCCTAGAATAGGAAGGAGTTGATGAAATCAACAAGGTTTTTGGAGGTTTTGATGCATGAAACCACTCAAAACATCAAGAAACTACAAGACTTTGGCACCTTAGAAAAGAGAGGTGATGCATTGGAGATGAAATAAATGAAGAACAAAAGGAAAAATGGTTTAAATCCCATGTTTGTGGTTGGTAGTGCCCAAGATGATGTGGAGAGCCACCATTTACTGTTCACTTCCTTCCATTTCCCCATTTTACTCTATATTCGCATTTTGGCCCCCTAGGACTCTTGCTTTGACCTCAGATTGGTCCGATCTTGATATATAAGCCTTGAGAGTGCTTAAAACTTTTTAGAATTGGTCTAAAGGACCCTTGGAGATTTGAATCTTGGTTGAAAACCATTCAGAATTGAAGAAAAGTCCTCAGATGCGAAGAATCGAGGTTACCACAGCTTGAAAATAGCTGAGAATTGATGATTTGCAGCGAACTCTCGTAGATTTATGTTGATTATGTGTTGTCATTTGGGTCTATTGTCGCTCAAATTAAATCCAAAAAGGATTTTTTGGGTACACAGAATATGAATCAGAATATAGAATCTTCGAAACCATGATCAAGATATTTAGAAAGGGGGGTCAACATAAGCTTGACGTGTTACAAGAATGTTTGAGCTAGTTGAAGCACCAATATGAGTCTCAAATTAAACCAGCATGGCCTCTAGAATATGAGCCTTTTACTCACATCTCAGAAATCTCAGATATCTTCCCAGCAAAGAACTCTTAGATATCACTAGAATTACCTCCAGAAGAAAGGTATCTCTTAAAATTATGTATCAGAATTACCTCCAGAAGAAGAATTTTTCTCAGGAATCGTGTATCAAAATTACCTCTAGTGGAAGGGTATATCTCATATTCGTGTATCAGAATTACCTCCAGAAGAAAGGTATCTCTCAAAATCCTGTATCAAAATTACCTCCAGAGGAAGGGTATCTCTCACAAACCATGTTTCAGGGTTGCCTCCAGAAGAAGGGTTTCTCTTAGAATTGTTTATCAAAATTACCTCTAGAGGAAGGGTAGATCGCAACATCGTGTATCAGGGTCGCCTCCAGAAGTAGGGTTTTTCTCAGAATCCATATATCTCTCAGAATTCGTGCATCAAAACAAAGATTTGTCCCCAGTAGAAGGACATATTTCAGTAGAAAAAAAAACCCAGAAGATTTGTCTCTAGTAGAAAGACCTGTTTCAGAAAAAAACAGAAGATTTGTCTCTAATAGAAAGACCTGTTTCAAGAAGATTCATCCAGTTACAGAAAGTTTGTCCCTAGCAAAAGGACTCTTCATCAGCAAAAGTCCAGAGGTTAGGACTTTGCAATAGTCCAGAGGTTAGGACTCTTCATCAACAAAAGTCCAGAGGTTAGGACTCTTCATCAGCAAAAGTCCAGAGGTTAGGACTCTTCATCAGTAATTGTCCAGAGTTAGGACTCGTCATCAGCAATTGTCTAGAGGTTAGGACTCTTCATTAGCAATTATCTAGAGGTTAGGACTCTTCATCAGCAATCCTTTTGGGGTTAGGACTCTACATCAGCAATCGTCCAAGGGTTAGGACTCTACATCAGCGATTGTCCAGGGGTTAGGACACTTCATCAGTAATCCGAGTTTAAGGAGGAGTTATTTCAGAGATCGTCCAGGATTAAGGACACATTTTATTAGAAGTTGTTTGAGGTGATTCAAAATTCATCCAAGATACTCCGCTATTTCAAAAGTTGTCCGAGATATAGATGACACCTACAAGTTTCAAACTCAGAAGAAAGACTCCAATAAGACTCCGAGAATCATCCAAGATACAAACAGCATACTCCTCTTTAGACATATTCGACTGTGAGAGTGATATGTTGTATCCCTTGCATTAGATTTTGTATCTAGGGAACTCTTGAGGACGATTCCTCTAGCACTTGCACATTCACATTTCATACTACATCAGCATCCTAGGATAGGAGCATTTCATCTGTATTTTTGTTTGTGTGTTCTCCGTCTTCTTGCATGCTTGAACTATGCCCTAGTCTGATTCCTAGAAAGGATATGTAGGCAGCTCCAGCGGAGCACGACCCGCAGCAGCTTTGATTTAGCAGCGTCTACCCAGCATTGCATTGCATTCTTCCTTTCATAATTTCTTTTTTTTTTTTTTTTTTTTCATATTTTGAATTTCTTAATTTTTGAAACTTTTTTTTTCCTAAAACCTCTGCAGATTGGGTGTCTTCTGGCTTTGGCACTCACTTGCAGTTCACATTGTTCACAACAAGCTCTGCCAAAGAGGGGCACACTGTAGACACCCAATTTTGACCACACTAATAAGATTTAGGGTGGATAACATCTTGGAGAATTCAATGATGAAAAGTACCCCATGGAAGGTACTGGATTCCACACAATCAAAAGATCAAACTTCAAAAAGTGACTTCAAGCTCAGAAAAGCCCTTTTTCCAGCATAAAATCCCGATTTTGTCAAAATTGTCTCTTAGAATTCATATTCACTCAGGGTTATATGAACATGAAGTGTTCTAAATTTAGTATTTGAGGTACCTAGAGATTAAATTTCAAAGAAAAAAACTCAAAATCGATGCACATTGAAAAGCAATTTAAAAAAAAAAGTCGTTTGATTTCAAAAAGATGACGAAAGTTCTGGAGGACTTCCAAACTTCAATTGACCTTCATTTCTCATTTCGAATCCTCCAGGAATATTTACACTAAAATTCAACTCGATAGCTTTCCAACGGTACATAAACGGACGATTTCGATCACCAAAAAGAATTTTTACAAAAATCTGAAAAAGCAGTACATGTAATTTTTGAAATAGGGCATGAAGGCAACCAGGGGATGAGGAAAAGCAGGTGGCAGGTCCCACAAGTGGGGTGGTGGTTCCCCCCTAAACCGCTACCTACATGTGGTGTTCTCCATTGCATTTTCTAGTTCTAGACCCTTCCAGGAGGTTCTCACTGTGAGGAAATTGCCTAGAATCTGCGTTTAGGCACTGAAATGGCCATTTTAGCCCTTTTTTGATCTCTAAAATTCATGTTTTAACCCTATAACATAAGAATTAATTTTCAAAACTCTATATATAGATGCCTATCATCTCATATGAAAAGGGAGGGGGGGAAGGAGAGGAAAAAATCATCTTGGAATATCCTTAAGCACACCTCGAATATACTTGAAGATACAATCACATACACTTAGAATTCAAGAGATTTCTAGAGGAAGAATAAGTGAACTATGAATGGAATTCCCTTAAAAATGATCTCAAGATAATTAGATTAAAGAATTAGTGAATAAACCTAACATTAATTGCCTTCCTTAACTTCCATCATGGATGAGTGCTTGAAGAACACTTGAAGAAGAAGATCCTTCAAATCAACTTTGAATACATAATTGAGAATCCTCCAAGAGGTAAACATCACAATTCATCTCTAATTCTTACTTTTTATATATACATCTATAAGACTTGGATCTATTTTAGCTTTATTTTCTTTGTTACAACACTCATCTTCTTCTTCTCTTATTTTTCACACACTCACATAGCTAGATCCAAATCCTCGATTTTGTTGATAATTCATGATTAGAGATTGATTTTCACTTTGATTTTCAATTTTGATTTCATCCTTCTATTTAGTTTAGATCCATTGATACATGATTATATATATGTATCTACTTTGAATTCTATGGTGGTTTGGAAGTATGATCTATGAGAAGGATTATTCCTATGTTCATACCTTTCTCTTGGTTGTTCTGATTACTTAGAATTCCTATTGAATTTCATCTCCAAGAGGATATTTGTAAGTCCATTTGATCCATGATCTAAAGTTCTTCATAGAACTTGAGGGCTAAATTGAATGGGAATCATGATAATCAAGTTGATCCATGAGTTTGATCTCTCTAATAAACTTAAACCATCATCTAAGATGTTTTTCTCACACTTTAAAATGAATTAGTTAAAATTCAGCAAACAGATTGGTTTTGTCCATAAGATTTGGTCCATCAAAATCCATAGTTTAATGGATTTCAATTTTTCTTGGTAAACTTTGATGAATTAGCTTTCATTCGATCCGTTTTGACAATCATTAGGATCCATATGCTATTTTTAGAAATTGTTGAGAAATCAGTTGACAGATTTGAACATGATCTCTTTGTACTTGAGTTCTAGAAAATCTACAATAGTTATCGATGATCCGCTTTTTGGGTTAACTCATGTATCTACATGCCAATGTAAAATCTTGAGCATATGATCGAGTTAAGGTCGTTTTCTAAGCGTGTGAAGTTTACACAACTATTCTGGAATTTTCTAAGTTTAACTACAATCTTGATTATGTATACAAAATGGTCATACCTTGATCACTAACAATCGTTGATGAATAAAACTTGGTTTAGAAATCATCTAGGATAAATGGATGAGAGATTAAAAGCTTAGATCAACTTGATCAACATGATTCAGGAACTTCTATTATGTCTTGCATTCCTTTGACAAATGATACCAAATTTCCATTATAATAGAGTCTGGTTAAAACAAATTTTCAGAAACCTTATTTTCATGAAATGCCCATGACATTATTTTTGTCATAAACTACAATGAAATAGCTTTCTTTTGACACCAAATAGAGCTTGACACGAAATGTTTTCTGTGTGCGCTTGAGTGCTATACCCAAGTGTAGGTAATCGTGCAAGTAGTAAACTGGATTAAGTTCAGGTCGATCCCACAGGGAAGGTGTTAAACTCAATACTTAGATTATTCTCAAACAAATAAAATAAAATTCAGTAATTCTTTATACGATGTAGAACACAAAGTTCCACAGTTTCACAACTACTAAACTGAAGCAATTAACTAGATTAACTAATTACCAACTAGTTAACTAAAGCAGTGATTTAAAAAGTGTTTTTCTTAATTAAAAAAGGAATGTTGGGATTACACGAATCCACTGCAACCTAGCCATCTACCATGCAACTTCATTGAAGCTCGATGGAGTACACTCTCTACAGTATTCTATACTTCTCTTAAGATAAAGAATCTATAGTCCTTTCATGACCGGGACTATATCATCACATTTACGTTTGAAATACATAAAGGCGGTTTAAAACAATAGTTGAGACTCTCACTTACAATGGTATTAGCATTGAGGGTGGTTTGCAAAATATATTGAAAGAAAATGCCTTAAGGCTTAAAGTTCATAGACTGTTTTGACAAACTGAGCGTTTTGGGACAATTTGATAACAATCCAGTAAAACAGAAAGTCTAGGAATACTGCATAGAATATTCTCAAGAATCAGAATGTTCGATCGATCGACGCGCTTTCGATCAATCGAATATCTTCATCTCTCGATCGATCGAACTGACTTCGATCGCTCGACAATGCCTCTGGTTCGATCGATCGAACTACTTCGATCGATCGAACACAGAGATTAATCTGATGCATGGCAGAGGCCTGAGATCACAGTTTCATCGTGATCTCCCAACCTGGGGACTACTCAGACATAGTCTGGAGTGTCTCACATTTATTCTTAATGTAAAAATCCATTAAGGCTGCGTTTGGTTGAGATTTAAACATGCAATCCATGAAAAGCTATGGTGTAATCACTACTAACAAGTGAAACTACAATCTACACAAATATAAACTATGTAAACTACTGAAAGAATGCAAGCAAAACTGATATGATCAAAACCTAGAATGAACAGCTATGAATAAACTTTAAACTTCAACCAAAAGCAATATCTCATTAACCAACCTACCAAAAATCAAAGTAAAAACCCTCTCTCTCTATATAAGAACTGATAAAACAAATGTGGGCGTCCTTAACTTCGTACACAATACTAGTTTAAATACTAATAACCTAATGCTAGGGTAAAACCTCCCTCTCTACTGCGTGCGCGTATAATCTGATAAAAGGCATGTTCGATCGATCGAACGTTTCTCGATCGATTGAACTTCTGGGACTTCGATCGCTCGAGTTATCTCGATCGATCGAAATGTCGATCGATCGAATGGTCTTCAATCGATCGAACTCTATATTCCATCTTTTGATTGTTTTCATCAGAATTTAGCATTTTCTTTTTATCGTTATCTTCAATTCTTCTCACAGCAACTATTAATCTGCACAAATTACAGCTAAGACAAACAACTTATCATAGTTTAATCAATATGTGTATGAACTAGCATTGTAATTCAAATTGCAGATAAATGGAGGAATTGTAAACTAAATCAATACATTTTCTTCTTTTAGCGCGGTTGTATTTTACAAATACCCCCGCTTGTCACAACCCCCAACTAGCGAGTTGCTAGTCCCTAGCAATAAAGCAAAAATAAAAACAAGCTATACTATAATTGTAATGACTAATCTCAAAAATTGAACTAAAGTAAACTAGACTAAAACAAGAAAGAAACTACCTAACTCACTTTTGCAAGAATCGCGGTTGCATTTAGCTAATGCAACAAGCCGTTAAACCCCTAGGTTTCCCGTAGTGGACGAGTGTTGTCTCGTGAGGGTTTGCAGCGAATATACCCACAAAATTCTCTGATTAAGCTCAAAAAGATATAGAATAACTTTTAAACAATCTCTATTATTCAACTGTTAATTTAGCTCCACAAATCAAATCATCCTCATTCAAACCATGAAAGAAATGCACATGTTCCTCATGTCACCAAGATAAAAATAACATAAGCGTCACATCCATGTATCCGTGTGTGTGTGAAATTAACAGCTATACATCAACTTTATTTAGAGCTGTTTAAACTATCATACTCTCAGAACTTGTAGTTTCAACTCAATTCTCACGTAGTTATTTCACTCAAAAATGAACATCTCACAGAAACTTGGTGAATGTTAATTGCACATGATATGAAAGCTTTGATAGGAGTGATTTTTCGGATACTAATGCTTTCATACCTGACTCTATAAAAGACGAACATTTTAGAGTGTATAGTCTCATGAAAGGAATACTACTTACTAGAGGAGCGAAATACCGTGGATAATTCAAATTACACTTTTCATGTTTAAACTAAGTTGTTGAAAATCATTAAGACTTTGACTTGACGGATTTTTATTTAGTAGGGTAGAAATGAAAGGATAAGAATTTGCACATCTTCAACAGGAGGCTATATTTAGTAATTTCTTCATGTTATTCCAATCATCCTCCTCATACATATCATCCTTTATTTTATTTTCATTTCATTTTTTTTTTAACCTGAAGCATATATATGCAGTCCTTCTCACCACTATTCCTTCCTTATACTTCAACAATTCAATCACATTGGGTGTGCAATGGGGTATATTTAGGTCACGGTATATAGTCAGGAATTTAGAATTTCATAATGGATTTGACAGTATTCACTAGGTGTAGAGTTAAGAACAACACATATTTAGAAATGTCGATATAGGTAAATGGAGAAGGTAAAGAACAAATACGATGGCTTAAGTCATTTTCTAAACTTCTTAATTCTAACACTTAAATGTTCATTGAGTTTAATTGGTAAATCCTGAACGTTCTCCTCTAATAAGTAGCCAAAATGAAGAAATAGAGACTAGTCAACGAATTTTAATTGGCATTCTCAATGAAAACAATTCGAGTTTTAATGTGATAATTCCCTCAGAATTGAAGATTGGTTTCAAAAACTCACTAAGGGTAACTAGTTTTCACTACTTCATTCTTTAAAGCACAAAAGTCGTATTAACTCTTATTTAAAGTTTTCTCCGTAGCTATTAATACGTGCGAATAATTTGGATACAGGAATGGTCAACATATGCATTCATCCTAGAGAACTTAGAAAAACGCATGAACTTAATTCATAAAAGGATGAGAATAAAATGGTTGTGTCATTGCTTGTCAACAGCTAAATAGAAGTGACAATTCAAAAATTATTCTACCCATTTAATTTCTAAAACTAGGTTAATAGTTTGAAAATATTGAAATTTTGGAATTTTAAATTTATTTTAATAATGGAGATTGTATGTTGTTTTCTAGATAGAATGATCCAGATTGCTACATAGAAAAATATGCAAAGGTGATTATCTATCTATGTCCCACCCCCAACTGAAAATTACAATGTCCTCAGCAAGTGATTTTCAAAAATAGATAGAGAGATATCACCTGAAATATCATCATAAGAATCGGAATAGTAACAACCTGTACAGAAAACATACACACTCCAAGCAGCAAAGATCAAAAAGATAGGAAATAGAAAGCATCAGATCCAATCATAAAATAAAACTAATCACTGGAGATATAGGAAAGTGAAGGTACAGAACAGTGAAAAGCAGATATACTAAAATCCATCATAGACACACAAATCCAAACCATCCAACTACTCACCAATAATATCCAAATACCACCACAGTATCCAAAAATGTGCAACAACAACCCAGAATACACCAAACCATCGCTCGATCATTACTTTCCGTGACTGGAAGTAACAGGTGAACCAAACGCGGTCTTCCTCCTTTCGAATCCGGTGATCTGGAACTGGGTCGGGTATAGCGAGGTCGAATGGCTTGGCTTTGTGGTAGCCAGTGATCGGACTCATGATAAAGCCCTGAAAAAGAAGAAGCAACGAGAGAACACATTAGAACAGGGCAAGTAATAGAGATAAAGAAACTGCCATACTTCGATCGATTGAAGGCTTGTTCGATCGATCGAGAATATCTGTGGTTCGATCCCTCGAGAATGGTCGATCGATCGAACAGTAGCTGGGTTCAATCGATCGAAACCAGTTCGATCGATCGAGAACAGCGAAACTGCAGTTGCAACGATGGTGAATAGGAATAGCCCGGAAACAATAAAGACATGAATAATACTACGAAAAGGAGTTAACGAAGCTAATGGGGGCACCCCCATATGAATTTGAAAGGAAAAGAAATGCGAGGGGTGACTCAGGGGCTCACCTCGAGGGACGCACTGGGTGTAGGGTACCGGTGGTGCCACTGACGATCCGGGAGATCCGGAGCTCCTTAAGGGATGTAGTTTGAAATGGAGGAAACTAAGATCGTGGAAGGTGCTTTCTGTTTTCGATCGCTCGAGTAAAGGAGAGAGAAGGAGTGACTGATTGAAACGTCGGAACAACGCCTCGTTTAAAAACGAGTTTCGATCACTCGAGTAGGTTCGATCGATCAAAACGACGATCGATTGAGTCCTTCTCAAGTGCTCGAGGTGATGACACCTTCGATCGATCGAGATGAGTTCGATCGATCGAACAAAAAAACTTCACAAGACCCTTGAATTGAGAAATTACACACCCCCAACTAACAAATTTGAATTTGGACATACAGAATAGGGATAAAACAGTGCATTGCCAGAATATGTAAGCCAAAAATGTCAACCTCATAGTAGATAATTGCAAAGTTATATAAATAAATCCATAAAAATAGCATCCCTATGCAATATTATTGCCCCCACAAATGGGAATTAAAACCTTATTGAAAAAGAAAACTAAAATAAAACTAAAATTAATAACACTTTGTCCAAGAATACACTCTAATTTATTAAAGAAGACATGAAATGACAAAACAATTGGAGTGAAATACTATTCTTCAAGCAGAAAGATATCTTCCTCCACAGCTTCTTTTGCTGCCAGAACTTCAAATATAGAGTCTAAACTCGGTGATTCCCTTTCCCAGAACAGTCGGAAAGCAATGAGGGTATCATCAAGCAAGTCTGAACTCTGGAAGGAATTAATATCACAGGCAGGAGGTGATCCGCATGGAGACAAGGATAAAGGAGTATGATTGATCAACGGACTTTCCTCCTATGGTGGAGTGCCAGGGGACCGTATGTATGGCCCAAATCCATGAAAGAGTTGGTGTGGAAGATATATGTCACGCCCCGATGTAGCATAATACAGGAAAGCATTTAATTTCCTTTATGGACTCGTAGGTCGTGACAAGTAAAAATGACCAATTGTCCCTGCAACAAATAACTTAACAACATTTCTAAAGGAAAGGACACTAATAAACATAAACATCCGAAATTAAAACTTACTAAACTATTACATAAGTCCAGGTCTTAGGCACAAACGCCCTTATTCAAATCTATCATAAAGTCTATTACAACCCCAAATTAAAAGACATATGAAATATAAAACAGCCTCCTGGAAAGTCTCCTGCTTCTAACTAGCATAGTCAACGAACTCTGGCTGCTCCTGACCTGGAAAATCTGGACAAAGAGCCCAGGACGCATCGACGCCGTCAGCTTATGAAAGCTGGTGAGTAAAATAAACATGTGTTCGCAATGTATATATAAGCATATAAACAACGGTGCAATTTGACTTTAAAAGCAATAGATTCAAGGTTCCAATTCCAATATAAGTCACGGGGGAATATAGTAAGCAATAAATACGTAATCGCACATAAATCATGTAACATCTTATCTTACCAATTATTTTCTTTAAATAGCTCAATTCAACTAACACATCACCTCAGTTACCTGGAGTAATAACCGCTCAGTACCTAGATCGTACAACACACGTCGCCTTGGATACCAGGAATAATATACGATCAATATCCAAGTCACACACCATACTCTCGCCTCCAATATCAGGAATACTATCCGCTCGGTATTCAAGTCACGCACCACTCTATCCCCTCAAATACCAGGAATAATATCCGATCGATATCTGGGCCGATCACAATAAACCATCGCTCCGGATATCAGGAATACTATCCGCTCAATATCCGAAACGCGCGCCTTAGATACCAAGAATACTATCCGATCGATATCTAAGTCGTACACAACACTATCACCATCGCTTCGGATATCAGGAATACTATCCGATCAATATCCGAAACGCGCGCCTTAGATACCAGGAATACTATCCGATCGATATCTAAGTCGTACACAACACTGTCGCCTCCAATACCAGGAATAATGTCCAATCGGTATTGAGGTCGCACACCAGACCGCCACTCTTTACTCTTTTCATGCTTTCTCACACACATGCATGTCGACTCCACCTCGACCCTATCATGCATATCAAAGTCCATGAAGATGTAATACCAAAACAAACGTACGAGAAATTAAGTCTTTTTATCCTTCTTTTTAACTTAATCTATTTTCCTTTTCTTTATTAACAAAGTACACCATCCTTAGAATCATTGAGTTAGTACCCATGATCTAAATTATAAAGTCATATATAAAACAACAGGTAAAATTCATCAAAACTACTTTAATACGCTTTTACAGCTACTAGTACATAAGCATATCCACTTTGAAGCAATGCCCTTAAAAATGAGTTATAATTTTTATAGGTGAATTACACATCAAAAGAAAGGTCTTTGAGTCTAGTTTCCAACGCTTCGAACGGTGCGCATTTTCGAGTTTTCTAGAGGAAGTTATGACCGTTTTAGTAAAAGTCGTCAGTGCTGAAAAATGCCAATCGATTGGTAAAAGTGCCAATCGATTGGAACACATGCCAATCGATTGGTAAACATGGCAATCGATTGGTAATCATTCCAATCGATTGGTATCAGTAGTTTCTCCCCTGTTACGAGTTTGAAGCCTGTTTTTGACCCATTTCTCAATTCTGTTTCAACCAAGACATGTAATATATGGATTTCTTCGTTTTTCCGCGTAGATTAAGAATACGCGATCAATTTAAACAAATACAGATTATATCTCTAAATATTCGCGATTAAAGTAAGGGTGTCAAAACTTTAAATCAATGGTACGTCGCGATATGGATGAATACTTCGTAGGATTCGAACCGTAGCTTATTGGGACAAAGATCTTTCATTCCCAATTCACGGAATTGATTTTTGGTTAACTTTTACAAAACTCCAATTTTGAGCTTCCATGGTGTATCCATATATATACATATATATACACACACATATATATACTGAAATACACACATATATAAACATGGCGAGTGAGTTTATAATACTCACAGAGTCGATTATACAGAAAATTAGAGGCCGAGAACTTCCGTTGTTAAATCCGTCGTCTATGAATTTCTCCTCCGTTCTCTTGATTTTGAGATAAATATATAGCTATGTATGTATAACTGTGTGTATGTATATAATATATAATCTGTATGTGTGTGTGTGTGTGTGTTGACCTTGAGAGAGTATTAGAGAGTTGATTGAGAGAATTGAGAGATGCAGAGAGTTGTGAGGGAGAGAATGAGAGACTGATATAGTGATATATAGATAGCCCAAAATTGGGCTCCAAGCAATGACTAGAAATTATATGGTGTGGTTGAGCTCACGTGCTCCCACACCCGTATCGCGATAAAGACGCAGATTTAAATCAAAACTGGTATTTTACGATTGGAAACAAATTACAGAAAATTATATTAGTGTAGGAAATAAATTCCCCGTTTGTACAAAAATATATATATTGTTTTTAAAACCATAGAAAGTATTTTTACATTTATGGAAATTACAGTTTGACCCCCAAATAAATATTTATTAAAAAGAAATATTCATTTATTAAGGAAACAAAATGCAATATATATTTATTAATGAAAAAGAAATACAGGGTGTTACACTCTACCCACCTTAACAGAGATTTCGCCCCGAAATCTGAGCTAACTAATCCTGAAACAACTCGGGGTATCTAGTCCTCATGTCCGACTCTAACTCCCACGACGCTTCTCCCTCGTCATGATGCCTCCACTGAACCTTAACCAAAGGAACGTCTCTTCTTCTCAGCCTCTTGATACTCTGGTCAAGAATCCTCACAGGTCTATCCTTGTAGACAACATTCTGACTCGTCTCAATATCATCAAAATTTACCACATGTGAAGGATCCCGTATGTATTTCCTTAACATACTGACATGGAACACGTTATGAACACCAGACATCTTTGGTGGCAACGCGAGTCGATAAGCCATTTTTCCAACTCGCTCCAATATCTCAAACGGTCCGATGAAACGGGGTGCCAACTTCCCTCTTTTCTGACCGAAACGTACCACTCCCCGAACGGGTGAAACCTTAAGGAGTACATGATCTCCGACACTGAACTCCAAATCCTTTCATCGCCGATCCACATAACTCTTGTGTCTACTCTGTGCAGTTTTCATTCTTTCCTTAACTAGTGAAATCTTCTCATTGGTTTCTCTCACCAAATCTGGTCCCAATAATTATGTGTCTCCCACTTCAACCCAACACAACGGAGATCGACATGGCCGTCCGTACAAGACTTCGAACGGTGCCATTCCAATACTCGAGTGATAACTGTTGTTATATGCAAATTCGACCAACGGCAAGTGCGTCTCCCAAGACTCTTCAAAATCGATTACACAAGCTCTCAGCATATCTTCCATAATTTGATTAACACGCTCGGTCTGTCCATCGGTCTGAGGATGGAAAGAAGTACTCATCTTGAGCGAAGTTCCCATAGCCTTCTGCAAACTTTCCCAAAATCCCGAGGTAAAACGTGCATCGCAGTCTGATACAATTGACACAGGCGCACCGTACAGTCGCACCACTTGCTATAGGTACATTCGACTCATCCTTTCTACTGGGTAAGTCATATTGTACGCGATGAAATGTGCGGACTTCATCAGACGGTCCACAATTACCTAAATCGCGTCATGGTTCTGTTGTGACCGGGGTAATCCAACCACAAAATCCATAGTTATGTGTTCCCACTTCTATCCTGGAACAGGTAAGGGTTGCAACAATACCGAGGGTCTCTGATGTTCGGCCTTCACTTGTTGACAAGTCAAACATTTAGACACAAACTCGGCTACTTCTCGTTTCATCCCTTCTCACCAGAAATTTCTCTTCAAATCTTTATACATCTTTGGCCCTCCTTGGTGTATTGCCAGTCTCGATTTATGTGCTTCTTCAAGAATATCTTTTCTCAAATCTCCGGAATCTGGCACACACAATTTGTCTCGACATCGGTATCCTCCATCGGTCCCAACCTTCCATTTTGTAGGGTCCTTTTCTGACATCTTGGCGAACCATGCTTGAAATTTCTCATCTTCCTTCTGGGCTTCGATAATTCGACTCACAAGTGTTGGTTGTACTACAAGGCATCCAAAGTGATGTCCGTCACTTCCCTTAGAAATCTGCATATCAAATTCTGCGATTGTCTCTAAAGCTTTCCATTCCCTCATCATTAATAAAGCAATCATTCCTCGAGGTTTCCGACATAGGGCATCAGCGACTACATTAGCCTTACCAGGGTGGTACTCCAATGTAAAGTCGTAGTCCTTAATCAGTTCCATCCATCGACGTTGCCTCATGTTAAGCTCTTTCTGAGTAAACAAATACTTGAGGCTCTTGTGGTCTGAGAATAAATCAAACTTCTCCCCATAGAGGTAGTGTCTCCAGATCTTAAGTGCGAATACGACGGCTGCTAGTTCCAAATCATGAGTTGGGTAATTCAATTCATTTAGCTTCAACTGCCGTGAACCATAGGCTATGACCTTTCCGTCTTGCATAAGGACACATCCCAATCCTTGATACGAGGCGTCACTAAAAATAGTGAACTTCTCACCATCCTTTGGTATCGCAAGTATTGGCGCCGTTGTCAATCTCTCTTTCAATTCCAGAAAAGCGCGTTCATGCTTATTAGTCCATTCAAACTTCAAATCTTTCTTAGTCAAACCAGTTAACGGGGCTGCTATCTTTGAAAAACCCTCTACAAATCTCTGATAGTAACCGGCGAGTCCCAGAAAACTTCTGACTTCTGTAGCATTGGTCGGCCGAGTCCAATTCGCCACTGCATCGGTCTTTGAGGAGTCAACTGCAATTCCTTGTTGTGAGATCACATGTCCGAGGAACTTAACTTCCTGAAGCCATAAATTCACACTTGCTGAATTTAGCATATAGGCGGTGATCTTTGAGAGTCTGCAACGCAATCCGTAGATGCTGCTCTGCTCTTCCTCTGATTTGGAATAGATCACAATATCATCAATAAAGACAATAACGAATTGATCCAAATAGGGCTTGAATACTCTGTTCATCAAGTCCATAAACACAGCCGGAGCATTCGTCATCCCAAACAGCATCACTAAGAACTCATAGTGTCCGTACCTCGTCCTGAAAGCAGTTTTAGGTATGTCTTCCTTCCGCACCCTCAACTGGTGATACCCTGACCGTAGATCAATCTTAGAAAAGGTCGTGGCTCCTTGCAACTGATCAATCAGATCGTCTATCCAAGGTAAAGGATACTTATTCTTGATAGTAACCTTATTCAATTCTCGGTAGTCAATGCACAACCGCATGGTCCCATCCTTCTTCTTCACAAACAACACTGGTGCTCCCCAGGGTGAAGTACTTGGACGAACAAAACCCAACTTCTCAAGTTCTTGAACTTGTTCTTTCAGCTCCAATAACTCCGTAGGGGCCATCCTGTAGGGAACCTTAGTTATAGGTCGAGTACCTGGCACCAATTCCACACAGAATTCTATGTCCCTTTCTGGCGGTAATCCTGAAATATCTTAGAATACTTCCTCAAATTCCTTAATCACCGGGATTGATGACACTGTAACCTCTGCACTGACAACCTCAATGTTTGCTAGGCACCTGGTGAGGAACATATCACCTGAAGGGTTGCATTGGAAATCAAAGAGTCGATTCCCATTGTCCGCAAATGTGATCTTCTTCCTTGCACAATCCAACTTCGCATGATTCTCCTCGAGCCAATCCATTCCCAGGATTATATCAAATTCTTTCATCAACAGAACCACCAATCTCGCCAAAAGTTCACAGTCTCCTAACCATAGAGGACAGTTCTTACATACATGTAATAACTTGACTGTGGTCCCTAAGGGTGAGACAGCACTCAAAGCTTCATCTAAACATTACGGTACTATACCCAACTTTCGAACAGTCTTAACAGATATAAAGGAATGTGTAGCACCCGTGTCAAATAAAACTTTAACATGAGAATTAAACAAGGTTAGAGTACCTTCCACTGCTCGTTGCTCAGGCGGTTCCTCCTCATAAACACCTTCTTCATACCCTGTTTCTTCATAACCTGTAGCCTCGGGGATAACAGCATTCAGGCGGGCCTGTCCTTGCTGACCATAGTTACCTTTCCTGGGGGCTCGGTAGTCCGTACTCATGTGACCTGGTATACCACAGTTATAGCACACAATATTTGGACGATCAGCACGCCTAGGTGCCCTGCAATCTTTAGCTTGGTGACCAGAAACTCCACAATTGAAGCAGTTATTGTTTTTGGCCCCTTCTATTGCTAGAGGCTGATACTGCTGAACTGCTTGTGTCTGCTGAGGTTTCTTCCCTCCATCCCAGGTCCTTTTCTGTCCCTGAGGGTACCGTGGTTTCTGTCCGGGATAGCCCTTCTGCGGAGGTCGATTCCCAAATGGTTTCGGATTCTGACAACCATCATTCTCCAACCCCGTAGCCAATCTTACCAGAGCTTCAAATGACTGGCCCAAGTGCCCCATAGTCAGATGTCGGAGAGACAAGTTGAGACCCCGGTGATACTTCTTGATTTTCTTCTGGGGAGTGTCCACTATATGTGGAGCAAAGCGAGACAGACACTCAAATCGAGTAGTGTGCTCACGGACAGTCAGATTCCCTTGAGTCAACCCTATAAACTCTTTCTCTCTCTTGTCCTTCTCTTCTTCAGGAAAATACTTCTCGAGAAACCTTTCCTTGAACACCACCCACGGCATTCTCCTTGCAGCTTCTTCCCTTATGGTCGCCTTTTCAGTATCCCACCAATCAGCCGCTGCATAAGACAACTGAAAGATAGCCAGATGCTTCTTCTCCAGATCAGTGCACTCTATGGTCTCAAAGATACGCTCCATCTGGCGTAGCCACTGTTCTGCTTGCCAGGGTTCATCAGTCTCAGCAAAATACTCAGGTCGCAGAGCGCGAAACTCCTTGAGAAGCTTATCTCTGGTGGGCTTGCCTCCCATTCCCGTTGTGATTCCCATTCTGATTATTGTTCCTTGCATTCTGATCACTAACCCTCTCTAATCTTCTTACAAAAGCCTCAAACATTCTGGTTGGGTCTATTACCGGGGGTGCATCTTCAATAGCGGGACGATTCCTGAGATTCCTTCCAGCCATATAATCGAGAGAACGGTACCTATCCATTGATCAACAAGAAATCGGTCAGCCTCTCGAGAAGAAAGAAAATTCTAAACGATAGAAAGCGACTAAACACGGAATGAAGTCGAACTATCTTATCTTAATTCTATCTTAACGGGAGATCCTATGTGTCTTGGACAATTGGTCGAGCCATAACCTGGCTCTGATACCAAAAACAAGGCCTCCTTGCCCGAGTGGTGAAGGAACAAAACCTTGAGGGCAGGCGCCAGTGTTCGAAACCTGGTAGGCACCCAAAGAGGACAAAATTGGAGAGGGGTAGGCTGCATAAGCTCTGATACCAAAAAGCCTGTCACGCCCCGACGTAGCATAATACAGGAAAGCATTTAATTTCCTTTATGGACTCGTAGGTTGTGACAAGTGAAAATGACCAATTGTCCCTGCAACAAATAACTTAACAACATTTCTAAAGGAAAGGACACTAATAAACATAAACATCTGAAATTAAAACTTACTAAACTATTACATAAGTCCAGGTCTTAGGCACAAACGCCCTTATTCAAATCTATCATAAAGTCTATTACAACCCAAAATTAAAAGACATATGAAATATAAAACAGCCTCCTGGAAAGTCTCCTGCTTCTAACTAGCATAGTCAACGAACTCTGGCTGCTCCTGACCTGGAAAATCTGGACAAAGAGCCCAGGACGCATCGACGCCGTCAACTTATGAAAGCTGGTGAGTAAAATAAACATGTGTTCACAATGTATATATAAGCATATAAACAACGGTGCAATTTAACTTTAAAAGCAATAGATTCAAGGTTCCAATTCCAACATAAGTCACGGGGGAATATAGTAAGCAATAAATACGTAATCGCACATAAATCATGTAACATCTTATCTTACCAATTATTTTCTTTAAATAGCTCAATTCAACTAACACATCACCTCAGTTACCTGGAGTAATAATCGCTCAGTACCTAGATCGTACAACACACGTCGCCTTGGATGCCAGGAATAATATCCGATCGATATCCAAGTCACACACCATACTATCGCCTTCAATATCAGGAATACTATCCGCTCGATATTGAAGTCATGCACCACTCTATCCCCTTAAATACTAGGAATAATATTCGATCGATATCTGGGCCGATCACAATAAACCATCGCTTCTGATATCAGGAATACTATCCACTCAATATCCGAAATGCGCGCCTTAGATACCAGGAATACTATCCGACCGATATCTAAGTTGTACACAACACTATCACCATCGCTTCGGATATCAGGAATACTATCCGATCAATATCCGAAACGCGCGCCTTAGATACCAGGAATACTATCCGATCGATATCTAAGTTGTACACAACACTATCACCATCGCTTCGGATATCAGGAATACTATCCGATCAATATCCGAAACGCGCGCCTTAGATATCAGGAATACTATCCGATCGATATCTAAGTCGTACACAACACTGTCGCCTGCAATACCAGGAATAGTGTCCTATCGATATTGAGGTCGCACACCAGACCGCCACTCTTTACTCTTTTCACGCTTTCTCACACACATGCATGTCGACTCCACCTCGACCCTATCATGCATGTCAAAGTCCATGAAGTTGTAATACCAAAACAAACGTACGAGAAATTAAGTCTTTTTATCCTTCTTTTTAACTTAATCTATTTTCCTTTTCTTTATTAACAAAGTACACCATCCTTAGAATCATTGAGTTAGTACCCATGATCTAAATTATAAAGTCATATATAAAACAACAGGTAAAATTCATCAAAACTACTTTAATACGCTTTTACAGCTACTAGTACACAAGCATATCCACTTTGAAGCAATGCCCTTAAAAATGAGTTATAATTTTTATAGGTGAATTACACATCAAAAGAAAGGTCTTTGAGTTTAGTTTCCAATGCTTCGAACGGTGCACGTTTTCGAGTTTTCTAGAGGAAGTTATGACCGTTTTAGTAAAAGTCGTTAGTGTTGAAAAATGCCAATCGATTGGTAAAAGTGCCAATCGATTGGTAAAAATGCCAATCGATTGGAACACATGCCAATCGATTGGTAAACATGGCAATCGATTGGTAATCATTCCAATCAATTGGTAATCATTCCAATCGATAGGTATCAGCAGTTTCTCCCCTGTTACGAGTTTGAAGCCTGTTTTTGACCCATTTCTCAATTCTGTTTCAACCAAGACATGTAATATATGGATTTCTTCGTTTTTCCGCATAGATTAAGAATACGCGATCAATTTAAACAAATACAGATTATATCTCTAAATATTCGCGATTAAAGTAAGGGTGTCAAAACTTTAAATTAATGGTACATCGCGATACGGATGAATTACTTCGTAGGATTCGAACCGTAGCTTATTGGGACAAAAATCTTTCATTCCCAATTCACGGAATTGATTTTGGTTAACTTTTACAAAACTCCAATTTTGAGCTTCCATGGTGTATCCATATATATACATATATATACACACATATATATACTGAAATACAAACATATATAAATATGGCGAGTGAGTTTATAATACTCACAGAGTCGATAATACAGAAAATTAGAGGCCGAGAACTTCCGTTGTTAAATCCGTCGTCTAAGAATTTCTCCTCCGTTCTCTTGATTTTGAGATAAATATATATAGCTATGTATGTATAACTGTGTGTATGTATATAATATATAATCTGTATGTGTGTGTGTGTGTTGATCTTGAGAGAGTATTATAGAGTTGATTGAGAGAATTGAGAGATGCAGAGTGTTGTGAGGGAGAGAATGAGAGACTGATATAGTGATATATAGATAGCCCAAAATTGGGCTCCAAGCAATGACTAGAAATCATATGGTGTGGTTGAGCTCACGTGCTCCCACACCCGTATCGCGATAAAGACGCAGATTTAAATCAAAACTGGTATTTTTACGGTTGGAAACAAATTACAGAAAATTATATTAGTGTAGGAAATAAATTCCCCATTTGTACAAAAATATAGATATTATTTTTAAAACCATAGAAAGTATTTTTATATTTATGGAAATTACAATTTGACCCCCAAATAAATATTTATTAAAAAGAAATATTCATTATTAAGGAAACGAAATGCAATATTTATTTATTAATGAAAAAGAAATACAGGGTGTTACGATATAGCGGTGGGAATGGTAGATTCATAGTGATATTCCTGACAAAGGGAAACAAAAAAATGAAACGGAGAAAAAAAAGATTAACAAGAGCATCATAAAAACAAAAAGGAAGAGATCAATAGAGCAAAACGAAAAGAAATTGAAAGGAATGTGTCCCAAAATTAACCTCACTATTGGCCTGATCTCCCCAGATGCACTAGCTGGTAGAGGGCATTAAAGCCTGAATAGCAAGTAACTGACATGCTCATAGATATAGGGAACCACATGGATGACCATGAAGTCATCAACATATGTGAAAACAGCATAGTGGCGTTCGGGCACCACATCTTGTAGGTCCTCTTCTTCCCATGGCTCCCACATTGAGTCATTTTCCTATTGTTCCAGCAATGCATCATTCACTTCTCCAACAGCATACCCTTCAGGTTCTCCTTCCTCTCCAGAAAGGTCCATATGCTCGAATGGGTTGAATTGGAGGAGAGCAGGATCATAAGGGATGTACCCATGGGTCAGGTCCACTACATCATCTGCCCCTGGTCCTTGATAAGGAGATAAGCAAAATGCTATCTCGTCGGCAGTCCCAGGTGGGTTCTGATATTCAGAATCAGCCCATGACCCTATAGAATGAACGTTGTCATCCCGCATCTTGATATCCTGCAAGGGAAAGACATCACAAAATAGCAGATTAAGAATCGAAGTCACATCCAAAAAACAGACAAAAGATAAAACAAAGCGAAATGCAGGAAAAGAAAAAGTACAACAACATTGATAAAACGCACTCAGGCGTTTTAGTTTGAAGTATAGTCGGGCTCATCCAGTTGGATGTGCTCGACTTTGGGTTGGAAATCCTCTAAGAACGGTTTCAACCTTTGGCCATTGACCTTGAAACTTCCGTCGTTCTTAGGGTTAAATAGCTCAATTGCCCCGTGTGGAAAGACAGATTTGACTGTGAAAGGTTCTGTCCACCGAGATTGGAGTTTGCCTGGGAAGAGGTGAAGGCGTGAATCATATAATAAAACTTTCTGCCCCAGCTCGAAAGATTTAGGAATGATCGTTCGATCGTGGCACGCCTTCAATCGTTCCTTGTGGAGTTTGGCATTATCGTAAGCATCTCGACGGATTTCTTCCAGTTCAGCCAACTGGAGTTTCCGGAGATGTCCTCCCTCTTTAATGTCAAAATTTAATGAGCGTGTTGCCCAATAAGCTTTGTGTTCTATTTCGACAGGAATGTGACACACCTTACCATATACTAGCCTATAAGGAGACATTCCCTGATTTATCTTAAAGGCTGTGCGGTATGCCCATAAAGTGTCAGTCAGTTTATAGGCCCAGTCTTTTCTGTTGAAACTAACCATTTTTTCAAGTATATGTTTGATTTCACGGTTAGGCAACTCTGCCTGCCTGTTTGTTTGTGGGTGATACGCTAGAGCGATTTTATGGTATACCCCATATTTCTTGAGTAGTGCTTCCAAAGGCCTATTGCAGAAATGCTTGCCTTGGTCACTTAGTAATGCTTTTGGGGTTTCGAAATACAATAAAAAGTTTTCCTGAAGAAAAGACATGACTGTTTTGTGGTCATTGCGTCTTGTCGGTATTGCTTCCACCCATTTTGATATGTATTCCACAGCGAGGAGTATGTATTCGCAGTTATTTGATTTAGGGAACGGGCCCATAAAGTCTATGCCCCAACAATCGAATATTTCAATTGTGATAATAGGGGTTAAGGGCATAGAATTTCTTTTTGAAATAGTACCTAGCTTTTGACAGCATTGGCACGATTTATAGAAAGCATAAGCGTCCTTAAATATGGTGGGCCAATAAAATTCGCTGTGTAGGACTTTTTGTGTGGTCTTTTGGGAAGAAAAATGGCCACCACACGCTTCAGAGTGGCATGAGGCTAAAATTACAGTTATATCCTCATTAGGGACGCAACGCCTGATGACCTGATCAGCACAATACTTGAATAAATAAGGGTCATCGAAAAAAAAATGGCGTGCAAACGAGAGGAACCGCTTCCTGTCTTGATTTGACCAGTGTCTAGGAGTTTCTCCTATGGCCAGCTAGTTTACTATGTCTGCATACCAGGGTAAACCCACGACTGCCATAATTTGCTCATCTGGGAATTCCTCTTTGATTGGCATGGATTCAGTATTATCCGTGAATGTTAACCGAGATAGGTGGTCAGCAACCACATTCTCTACTCCCTTTTTATCTTTGATAGTGATATCAAATTCTTGGAGTAGGAGTATCCATCGGATAAGCCTCTATTTCGCGTCTTTCTTAGATAACAGGTACTTGAGGACCGAGTGATCTGTGAAACAGACTATTGGGGACCCTATCAGATAAGACCTGAATTTGTCCAGAGCGAAGACTATTGCCAGTAGCTCTTTTTCAGTAGTTATATAGTTCATTTGAGCTTCATTTAATGTTCGACTGACATAGTATATAACATAAGGCTTGTCGTCCCTCCTCTGTCCTAGGACTGCACCAATGGCGTAGTCACTAGCGTCGCACATTAACTCAAATGGCAAACCCTAGTCGGGTGCCTGTATTATCAATGCGGAGGTAAGGTGTTCCTTTAGTGCGTCAAAAGATGTTTGACAGTTATCTGACCACTCGAAAGGTGCGTCTTTGACTAAAAGTTGGCACAGTGGTCTAGAGATTACACTAAAGTTTTGGATAAAGCGTCGATAAAACCCAGCATGTCCCAGAAAAGAACGGATGTCTCAGACTGTTCTAGGGACAGGCAAATTCGAAATTATATCAATTTTTGCTTTATCGACTTGGATACCTATGTCAGAGATAATGTGGCCGAGGATAATTCCTTTGGTCACCATGAAGTGACACTTTTCCTAGTTTAGCACTAGGTGTTTGTCCTCGCATCTCGCTAACACTTTTTCAAGGTTTTCTAGGCAGTTATTGAAACTATGGCCGAACACTGAGAAATCATCCATGAAAACCTCAAGTATCTGTTCGACCATGTCACTGAAGATGCTTAACATACACCGTTGAAAGGTAGCAGGTGCATTGCATAAGCCAAAAGGCATACGGCGGTAAGCAAACGTACCGAACGGACAAGTGAAAGTTGTTTTCTCCTGATCTTTAGGAGCTATCTCAATTTGGTTGTACCCACTGTATCCGTCCAAGAAACAATAATGCTTATGACCCGCCACTCGTTCTAGCATCTGATCCATGAATGGCAGTGGGAAATGATCTTTCCGGGTCACAGTATTAAACTTTCGATAGTCAATACACATCCGCCATCCCGTGGGGATGCGTGTTGATACTAACTCGCCGTCTTTATTTGGGATCACCGTTATCCTAGCCTTTTTGGGCACTACTTGGGTTGGACTAACCCAAGGGCTATCAGAGATAGGATAGATAATCCCAATGTCAAGAAGTTTTAGGACTTCCTTTTTAACGACTTCTTGCATGTTGGGATTCAGACGCCTCTGCATTTGTCGTGAAGGTTTAGCATCTTCCTCTAGATAAATGTTATGGGTGCAAATAGATGGGCTTATACCTTTTAGGTCGGCAATAGTCCATCCCAATGCTCCCTTGTGCAGTTTGAGCATTTGAATCAACTTATCCTCTTGTTCGAAATTTAACGTAGCTGAGATTATAACAGGATAAGTCTTTTTAGTTCCCAGAAAAGCGTATTTGAGCTCTTTTGGAAGCTCCTTTAATTCCAAATCAGGAAACTGAAAGTTCGAAGGCATAGTTAACTTCATTTTTGGAGGTAAAGGTTCATATGGTGTGACCCACATGCATTCATCTCTATCTTCCTCCTTTGTTTCCATCATGAGGCAGGCGTGATTTAGGGCAGTATCTAACGGGGTAGAATCATTAGGTTGATAGGTAGTGTCGAATTGTGACACAACTACCTCCATCGGATCTTTGTAATTTACAAGATCAGCCTCATCCTCGATGACTGTTTCGATGAAGTTAACTTCTTTGTCATCTTCGTATTCTTCAGGTCGGGGATTTGAAAAAATCTTGACATTTAAAGTCATGTTCCCGAATACGATGGTCATGATACCACTTCTTATTTTGATTGTGGCATAAATAGTGTTGAGGAATGGTCGTCCAAAGATCACCGGGATTTGTGAACACGGGTTAGACACAGGTTCTGTGTCTAGAATCACAAAATCTACCAGGAAGACAAAAGTGTCTATTTGTACCAGAACGTCCTCCAATATTCCTCTAGGATATTTGACTGACTTGTCTGCCAATTGCAATGCAACTCGGATGGGTTTGAATTCACCCAACCCTAATTGTTTATATACTGAGTATGGCAGCAGATTTACGCTAGCTCCTAAATCAAGGAGTGCGTTGTCTATCCTTTGATTTCCAATTCTACACGAGACAGTTGGTGTGCCAGGATCTTTTAGCTTTGGAGGCAATTCATTTTGAATGATTGCACTTGCTTGGTAAGCGACATAAGCATGTTTTTTCACACTTTGCCTCCTTTTGACCGTGCATAAGTCTTTTAGATACTTAGCATAGGCTGGCACTTGTTTGATTGCGTCAAGGAGTGGGAGATTGATTTTAACTTGTTTAAACAACTCCAAAAACTCCCGATTCTTTGCCTCATTCTGGGACTTCTTGAGCCTTTGAGGATATGACGCAGAAAAAGGGCATTTGGATAATTCGTCAATGACAGGCTCCTTTCCAGGCCTTCTTTAGAAGTGTCATTGTTTAGTTCTAATGGTTTGTCATTAGTGGACAACTCTTCTACTTGAGTAGATGGTTTGCTCCTAAGTACCACTTCCTCCTCTTCATACTCCTCGGGAGTAGAATGAGGCATGTTTTGCCCTATGACTTTGCCGCTTCTTAATGTAGTCACGGCTTTTGCCTGTTCATGATTAGGAGGGCCATTGTTGTAACGCTTAGGGTTTGGAAGTGGTTGAGCAGGAAATGTGCCACTCGAACCCTCTTGTCGTGCATCTATCCTCTCTAATGTCGCGGACATTTTACTCATCATTTGAATTAACTATTGCGTTAAATTTGCGTTAGAGAGTGGATCTTCCTCTTGCACCTTCTTGTGAGGTGGCAAGTAAACATTTGCCTGTTGATTAAGCGAGGGTTGAGCGTTGTTGTAGTTGTTTGACCTATTTTGATTAAATGGCTGGGACTGCCTATTGTATTGCCCTAAATGTTGGTTATTGTTATTGTAGGGCTGTTGTTGTTGAAATTGGTTTTGGGTCCCAGCGTTGTTTTTCCAGTCAAACCCGGGGTGATTCCATCTATTGTTAGTATTTTGTGAATTGTAGTTGTTGTAGGAATTCCCCGCCCCCCTATACCCTTGCATGGAATTCATTTCCATGGGGGGTTGTTCTTGAAAATATGGCACATTGGGATAGTATTAAGTAGTGTGTCCTAGCATATTACATGTGCCACATGGTTCTTCAGGCAAAAACTGCCTAGAACTCTCTCCTTTTATCCCCAATTCCTCCACTTTCTTTGCTAGTTCTTCATATTTATTCATAAGATGATCCTCACTTTTTAGTTGATATAAACTTTTCTCTTCTACACAGGAGATCTGTGATCGTGGGATATCATCTGAATTTGACCATTCATAGGCGTGTTCAGCTAGCCATTCAAAATGAGCTTCAGCCTCCTCAGTGTTCTTGCGAAGAAATGGCCCTGAACTCATGGTCTCGACCAACTTTTTAGTTTCCCCATTCAACCCTTCATAGAAATAGCTTATGGTTCGCCATTTCTCGTACCCATGATGTGGGCATGAGAGTAGCAAATCCTAGAAATGCTCCCAAGTTTGGGTGAAGGTTTCATTATTCTTTTGTTTGTAGGAATTTATTTGACATTTAAGCTCGGTGGTCATGCGACGTGGGAAGAATTTCTTTAGGAAAGCAGTGTTCATCGCATGCCATGTGTAGATTAATTTGGGTTTTAAGGTGAGTAACCACGCTTTTGCTTTATCCTTCAAGGTGAAAGGAAATAGCATCAGACGTGTTACATCTACAGGATAATTCTGTGAGAAAGTTTTACAAACATCCTCAAAGTCTTTGACATGTAGATACGCCTTCTCGCTCTCCATTCCATGAAAGGTAGGAAGGAGTTGAATCATTCCATTGCGAAATTGGAATTCGCCTGCATGAGGTGGAATGAGAATACAAGATGGCGTAGGCACGTGTTCGGGTGTCATGAGGTCACACAAAGGACGTAATGAATCGTCGATTGGTACGACCACATTATCACCGTTTTCACTTTGATTATCAGCCATAGAGTCGATCGGTGTAACTACAGGGTTAATCGAACTTGAAGAATTGGATAAATAGAGCGGGTTTCCGTAAATTCCTTCGATAGAATTATCGGACATAAAGGGAAAGATCCTAAGAAATTTTCAATCTAAAGAACAAAAGAAAAAAAGAAGAAAAAACAGAAAAAGATAAGGAAAGATTGAGATAATCAAAGCGTTATCTTGTTGCCTTCCCCGGCAACGGCGCCAAAAACTTGAGACGAAATGTTTTCTATGTGCGCTTGTGTGCTATACCCAAGTGTAGGTAATCGTGCAAGTAGTAAACTGGATTAAGTCCAGGTCGATCCCACAGGGAAGGTGTTAAACTAAATACTTAGATTATTCTTAAACAAATAAAATAAAATTCAATAATTCTTTATAAGATGTAGAACACAAAGTTCCACAGTTTCACAACTACTAAACTGAAGCAATTAACTAGATTAACTAATTACCAACTAATTAACTAAAGCAGTGATTTAAAAAGTGTTTTTCTTAATTAAAAAAGGAATGTTGGGATTACACGAATCCACTGCAACCTAGCCATCTACCATGCAACTTCATTGAAGCTCGATGGAGTACACTCTCTACAGTATTCCGTACTTCTCTTAAGATAAAGAATCTATAGTCCTTTCATGACCGGGACTATATCATCACATTTACGTTTGAAATACATAAAGGCGGTTTAAAACAATAGTTGAGACTCTCACCTACAATGGTATTAGCATTGAGGGTGGTTTGCAAAATATATTGAAAGAAAATGCCTTAAGGCATAAAGTTCATAGACTGTTTTGACAAACTGAGCGTTTTGGGACAATTTGATGACAATCCAGTAAAACAGAAAGTCTAGGAATACTGCATAGAATATTCTCAAGAATTAGAATGTTCGATCGATCGACACGCTTTCGATCAATCGAATATCTTCATCTCTCGATCGATCGAACTGACTTCGATCGCTCGACAATGCCTTTGGTTCGATCGATCGAACTACTTCGATCGATCGAACACAGAGATTAATCTGATGCATGGCAAAGGCCTGAGATCACAGTTTCATAGTGATCTCCCAACCTGGGGACTACTCAGACATAGTCTGGAGTGTCTCACATTTATTCTTAACGTAAAAATCCATTAAGGCTGCTTTTGGTTGAGATTTAAACATACAATCCATGAAAATCTATGGTGTAATCACTACTAACAAGTGAAACTACAATCTACATAAATATAAACTATGTAAACTACTGAAAGAATGCAAGCAAAACTGATATGATCAAAACCTAGAACGAACAGCTATGAATAAACTTTAAACTTCAACCAAAAGCAATATCCCATCAACCAACCTACCAAAAATCAAAGTAAAAACCCTCTCTCTCTATATAAGAACTGATAAAACAAATGTGGGCGTCCTTAACTTCGTACACAATATGAGTTTAAATACTAATAACCTAATGCTAGGGTAAAACCTCCCTCTCTGCTGCGTGCGCGTATAATCTGATAAAAGGCATGTTCGATCGATCGAACGTTTCTCGATCGATTGAACTTCTGGGACTTCGATCGCTCAAGTTATCTCGATCGATCGAAATGTCGATCGATCGAATGGTCTTCAATTGATCGAACTCTATATTCCATCTTTTGATTGTTTTCGTCAGAATTCAGCATTTCCTTTTTATCGTTATCTTCAATTCTTCTCACAGTAACTGTTAATCTGCACAAATTAAAGCTAAAACAAACAACTTACCATAGTTTAATCAATATGTGTATAAACTAGCATTGTAATTCAAATTGCAAATAAATGGAGGAATTGTAAACTAAATCAATGCATTTTCTTCTTTTAGCGCGGTTGTATTTTACAAATACCCCCGCTTGTCAGAGCTTCATATAATTTTTTAAGAATTAATTATGATATTTACAAGAGCAGTGGACACTCCTGATCCACTGTTCCTAAAACTCTTATTTCTTGAACTTCAAAAATGCTAGTGAGGTCCTACTTTTTGGAAAAGTTGCCTTAGATATGTATCTAACTTTCTGTAAAAGGATTTTAACTTAGCTTATGTTTAAGATTACTTTTGATAGGATTCATTAGAGGCCACTGAATCTGGAAATTTGATTGATGACATCTTCTTCTTGTTTATCATGCATATCATTTGTTTGCTTTTATTTTGCAATGCATGGGTATTCCTTGGTGTCTTAGTGTAGAGAATTGAATGCCATTGATCCAGAATTCGATTTATGGGTTTGCCTCGTCTACATGTGGCTTAGTGCCCATGTATCATGTACTATCTCTACCCTTTCTCTCAGAATTTTTCTAAGTTTACAACTTTGTTTTCAACAACACGATTCCTTTAAGATAGTCTCTGTTTATGTGCTTAAATGTTAGAGACATCTTATCTAGGATCGTTGAATGATTGCATTACATGTTTTCTTTCTTTTACTTTTTGCAACTCCGCTTGAGTTAACCCAATGTAATTCTTCTTGTTCCCCTTTATATGTCATGGCACGTTTCCTTTATTTTCATCGGTTCCAGGCGGGACTAGCCACTGTGAGTATAACTCTCTCTTGTATTGCATGTGCATCCGATTCGTACTTGATTTAATCTCTTGAAATGATTTTCATTAGATGTTCTTTTTGCCATATATATGTTATCTAGTATGATTGAGGAAACAACACCTAATATGAATTAAGAACAAGGATATTTGAATCAAGGCCTATCGTTTGGTAGGGCAAGGAGGGGATGCTTTAGTCCTACTCAGGCTCCTTCCCCTCTTGTAAAAGACCCCCCAACCTTGTTTCTGGTGATGAAGAACGAGTAACCTTATTCAATTTTGGGCGAGTCAAATTTGGTTTTCGAATTCCCGATAAAAATTAGGTGGCGACTCTTTATCTCTAGGATTGTGTGATGAGTTCTAGTTTCTGAAGTGTGCTCCTTGGATCCATCCTGGGACACTGTCAAGAACAACAGAACCCCGCAGCGTGTGTCCACAATGGTAGAGGAACATTAGTACAACATACAAGTCTAGTTATCACTTCGGATATGTTCATCTGCGTTGGAGTGCAGTTATCATTTTATAGTGGAGTAAATGTGAACTGATTGGTTGGTTAATTTACTAACCAAAGAGTTTGGTCATGGGAATTAACAATTGGTATGAGCCAACAATTAAGAACCTAGGAGGTCCCACTCTTAGCTCCACTAGGATGCTAGGCAAGGCGCATGAGGATCTTGTCAAGATAGGTTCGATCGTTCGATCGATTGAAGCCAAGACAAGTTTGATTGATTGAAAGTTCTTCAATCGATCGAAGCCATTTTAATCAATCGAAGGCTTAAAGTCTGTTTAGAGATTTATAAATAGGGCAGCTGCGTAAAAAAATTGTTAATCATCATTTTTATTCATACAAAACATCAGCAACTGTTTAGGGTTTCCCAACCTTTTATATCCTCTCCATAAGGGTTCCCACTAACCCTAGTCAATCTGGGAAACACTCACAGGAGACATAAGGGTGAAGACTACCTAGTGGAAGTTGCTGCACCATCTAGGAGTTTAAAGATTCAGAGTTGGGTTCAAGATCGTAAGGTAATCATCTTCTCCCTCTTGTGTATATGCATCTATAGAGTTAATAAGTAGTAGATCTGGGCATACCAAAAAGTTTTTGAATTTTGCTTTCTGTTGCGCGTTAAATATGTTTTCAAAACCTATTTTTCCCTTCACGTATTACATATGATATCTCTAATTCATTCTAATTGACCTTTATCAAGATCAAAATTACCAAAAATTATACTACACAGGCATAATTACTATTCATATATACCAAATATGTCAAATAACATTTAATCAAATAAATGTCATTTAATTCATTTCAAAGCTTCATGAATTCCCAAATTTCTGTGTCCTCACTTGATACCTTTCGTTAACCTCCATATTAGTAGTTCCTTCTGTTTCTGTGACATCAACAGTATGTTTCGTACATGAGCCTGCTGTTGATTGAAATGGACTAGGAACAATTGTTTCCTTTTCATCCATCCCATGCTCTTGGTTGTCATGTTCTATAACAACCATTGTTAGTTCATAATATTAACAACAAAATTGTAGCAAGACTTGAAAGTGACATAGTAGTGGGGGGAAGGAAGATCCCAATTCTTGTTCTTAATTCTTGCTAGTGGTCCTATAAAATGAATTTTTAAAAAAAATTGGTACTTAACATATATAGTAAATGCAGGACAGATAAATGTAGGACAGACAGATAGATGGAGTTCGTCCCTAGGACAAATCTACCTGAGAGAGATTGGAATCAAAAAAATAATAAATAAATAAATAAATCTGAACTAAGCTTTTCTAACTAATCTAAAGAAATTAAAAAAATAATAATAACAAATCTGAAGAAACAAAAAAAATTAAAACAATTAAAAAATGATATTGGAATCAAATAACATAACTCGATTTGCTGAGTTCCAACAGGTGAGGCTCAGTTACCTCATTTGGTACTTTAGATTCATGATTGTTGAACTTTTTTTCTTAAAAAGGAATTTTTGAAACTTTGTGTTCAAATAGAAGGATTCACTGAGAGAGAGAGAGAGAGAGAGAGAGAGAGAGAGAGAGAGAGACAAACCTGAGAGAAGAGGGACTCGATGCCGCAGTGCCGTCGCTACCTATAGAAAGAAAAGAAGTTCTTGAGTCTTGACTGTTGTGAATGAGAGAGAGACAGAGAGAGAGAGAGAGAGAGAGAGAGAGAGAGAGAGAGAGAGATGAACTTGTAGGAGTGGGAAGAGAACCGCTAGTCCGCCGCCCTTGAGAGATAAGGAAGAGTTGATCTTTTACGAAACAGAGTGACTGATATAGTGATACATTCAACTAGGGTTTACTTTTAGTTTATATACTCAAGTTCAAAATTTCTTTATTTGTTTTTGAACCCCAAATGTTTAAGTTAATACATACATATCTATATGGCTATGTTACCTATGTGTGATACATAGAGATTAGAAACATATTATTAATATATACGAGCCACTTAACGAGCTTTTCACAAGCCTATTAAATGAGCTTTTTCACGAGCCTACTAAACGAGCCTCAACAGAGCTATTCACGAGCCTTATCGAGTTGAGCCATTACAAGCTCAAGCTTTGCTTGTTTATTAAATGAGCCTGGTATTCAAGCTCGAGCTTGGCCCATTTATTATATGAGTCGAGCTGAGTCGAGCTCTGGGCGACCCAAGCCACGAGCCCTTGTTGAATGGCTTGGCTCGTGTCCACCCCTATCTGGGGATGCCTCATTATACAACCAACCCTCAACAGCCATATTATGGTAACTCAACAACTAGATGAAGATTTGAAGAGATGGTTCGTTAAGATGTCAATAAAGGAACCAAAAATATAGAGTATCAGTCCAGACGGATCATTAAGATGCAAGGGTAGACTTTGTGTGCCTAATGAAGATAATCTTAGAAATGACATATTGGATGAATCTATCATGCCTTGGAACTGCATATATGATTCTAGGGCATGTGACACACCACCAAGGCACGTCCCAAGTCTTTAAACAGTCAAAAAGCTTATTAGTAAAAGATTTGACTCATGAACTCAACACATTTTGAACTTTTTCAAAGAGATTTAATAATCTCACACCAAAACACACCTTAACGAAGCTCATTTTTGAAAGTAACACTTTTATAGTTCAAAGGGATCCCAAAGGTACCCTTATGTCTAATTATAAGTAAAATTGAACCCCAGAATTAGGAGAAACAAGCATCAACCTGGGTTTTTTTTACCGGTTGAACTACCCCTTTCGACCGGTCGAATTACCCCTGTGCAGAATTCTCCCCTGCTACAGAATTTTCCCTAGTTCCATTCAACCACTTCGAGTTTTAAACACTTTTAAACATTCTAAAACACCAAGTTCATTTCTAAAACATGTAAAAACATCAATGAATCAAAGTCTTGGACTCTGTGAGTTTGTTTCCACCATTGAAACAAGTTAAGGAAAGTATAAATCAAAAGCCCATTCAAGTCGAACTCTTTGAGGTCAAACTCTTTGAGTATAGCACTCGCGTGAGCTCGAGCACTCAAGTCTTGCGAAATTAAAATAGTGTCACATTTAGCAGCAGATTTTTAGGCCTAGATCTTGATGCATGTTATATGCATGGCCTTTGATTGTCAAGATAAGTTTGAAAAACATGTTTATAAGTGATTTAGTGCTTGGATAAAGAAATTAAGTATATGTGTGTGTGCTTGATCTTCAAGAAATCTTCAACATCAAGCTTCAATGCAAGTTTAAGAGTGATTTTGGTTCCCCATCTCCTTCCTTTGCACTTCGATCCACAAACCTTCAACTCAAGGACTTCTCTTGCAAGTATGTAGGTGTATGCATTTGTAAAGGAGTGTGTGCGTGTATGTGTATGTGTATGTTTGTGTGTGTGTGTATGTGTGTTTGGTGTTTAGGAAGCCATGTAAGTGCCTATACGAGTGTGTGTGTGTGTGTGTGTATATGTATATATATGTATGTGTGTGTGTGTATGAAAACACAAGAACTCACAAGGGCTCTCTCTCAAGGCAAGCTCTCTGAAAAGCCCTAATTCTAACGTAGAAATGCTAAAAAATACTTGATATTTATAGAACTTGAAGACCCAAGGGCAAAATAGTCAATTCACACATTTTACAGCTCGAGCGCTCAGAAAACTCAAGCACTTAGTGTTAGAAAAAGACGGTTTGAATCAAAGTTTAAACGCGCAGCGGAAAAGGTCTAGTTATAAAAAAAAACTTTTTTTTTTTTGGTATCCCTGGATCTACTACTCGTCAACTCCTTAGATGTGTACAAGGGTGCAAGAATAATATACCTTAGGTCTTGAACCCAATTCTGAATATGGCTTCCTTTAGCAATGTCCAGCAGCAACCTCTAGGTGATCTTCACTCTTATGTCTCCTCGAACGCTTCCCAGAGAGGCTAGAGATGGTGGGATCTCTAATGGAGAGGATGAAGAAGGTTTGGGAACCCTAAAACAGTTTCAGCAGCTTAGGGACGTTAAAACGACGAACTCTTTTCCCAGAACGCAGCTGTCCTATTTATAGATTCCCAGAACCGACCTTACTTTCAATCGATCGAAGTGACTTCGATCGATCGAACCTTCGATCGATCAAACCAAGTTCGATCGATCGAACCTGTCTAGACTTCAATCGATCGAAACGACTTCGATCGATCGAACCAGTCTTGACAGCATCCTCAATTGCCTTTCCAAGCATTCTGGCGGAGCTAAGAGTGGGACCTCCTAGGTTCTTAATTACTGGCTCCGATTAATTATTATTCCATCTAGTCAGTACTCTTGACTAAGGAATCAATAATTAATCAATTATCATTAATGCCACTATAAAATGATAATTGCACTCCAGTGCATAAGAACATAATCACACATACATAAGTGATTGCTAGACTTATATAATATGATACGGATGTCCCTCTACTAGGCAGTATTCGTATCTATCATTGGGATGTATGTGTTAAGATACTGTCGACCCAATAGATAGTACATCTTATATTCCTCAAGTATCTTTCACTACGCTTGGATTACTAAACATGTCAACAATAACACTTTGTTGACAAGGCTGGCCAGCTCTCAGTAATCACTCCTAGTGACATTCTCGAGGGAATACTTACTCTTCGTTTTATAGAAGAGGGTAGAATTCCATCTTGACAATATATGTTCGTAACATTGTATACCTGATTTACCCAAGATACCCAGGTGTTGATCTTGCAAGACCTCACTGATTGGTAAGTCAAAGCAATCAAGCATACAACTTGCGTTCATAACTGTCTCAGGATTAAGGACATGTATCCCTATACAAGTTTTGAGTTCCTTTTGACGGTGACAGCGTTTAGGTGTCAATAGGTTTAACTCAGGTCCGTCAATGCACCGAGTGCACTAGCATATTAACCAAGAGTCAAAGACTCTTATGAATGAGATTCATCATTCTACCCCGTAGACGTTAATCATGCTACAGTGTATACCTGATAATTTATCCAGACTTATCATCCACTGTGACTTATTTGAAACAACAAGGATTTGTGATTCATATCTCACATGTGTAATCGCATACACAAATGAACCACATGCAATGTTGTTTAAGGATTTCAGTCTAATATTCATCTCATGAACTAACATGCATAAATGCATTTTGATATTCCATTGTCCCACTAATTGGTTTGAGGGCATATTCCCAACAAACTCCCACTTGCACTCATAATCATATAGTGTTACAAACAAACACCAACATTGTTTACGTGACTTGTCAAAATCCTTAACCCGTAAGGTTTTGCATAGGGACTGATGATCATCGACTGAAACAATCCATAGTAGAACATCTCCATGTTATACTATATCCCTAGACAAAAAGACGTCACCAAACATGTATCCAGTAAAGCTAATTCGAACATAGTCCAAAATAACATCATCTAGCATATATCTACTAGTTCTATCTCAAGCCCTAGAGAATATGTGCTTTATGATAGTACAGTGAACTGAACTTCCATTTGGACTGATATCTGTGAACAACCTCGACGGTTTAACAGATATCCCATACCTAACATCACATACAAGGTTTATCAACAGCCTAAGCTTATGATACACCTTTCATGCGACCTCTTTCATCTTGCATCCTAAGATTACAAGTCTTGAAAGAGCAATAGGTTATGTTCAAAAGGTGAATAACCTTTATCGAAATGTTCTACGTTGAATCTTGCCAGTAACTTTATGATATAGAAGTTTGAGATAATCTCATTACCTTAACTTCCCGATCTTGAATGAGCATAATCCAAAGATTATTGCTCGCCTCACCGAGATCATAAATATCAAATATACTAAAGAAACTTAACCTCAACCATTGATAACACTACTTTGACATCTCGTAATGATAAAGGTGTTATCATTGTGGGGAACCATAATCACCACCATACTTCCTTAGTGCAAGGATCCTTTCATCCAGTTAAGCCACATCCACACTTCAGAGAAATCCAAAGTATTTTGACCAACATGTCAAAACAGATGTGCTTATCTCTGGATGATTGCTTTAGTCCGTAGACTTATGCAAATCATATACCAGAGCTTCCTTATCACAAAACTTTATTGTACCAGGGGATTTCAACAACGTTGAGAATTCTCCCACTACAATGAAGCACCAATGTAGGAACGGATGAAGAGGTAGTAGATTTTAGTTCCTGATGATTTATAGATTGCTTTAAGATATAAATAACTTTACTCTTTTATATTATCTTTCCTTTGCAAAATTTGGTCTCCGACCAACTTTTGTTTTCTCTGGAATCACTACAGAAGTATTATACTTCTAATCTAGATTCAAAAGGCTCATCATTCCTTTACACCTTAGTGTTAGGCATCCTTATCCAAAGTTACCATGAGAAAGAAGTCCCATCATTTTCACAACTTTTGGGGATGTCTATTGGAATGGTTCGCTTTTGAATAAGATCCAGTACATACATTGTGGTTCCATCGAGAAAAACAAGGAACAGTAGTAACTGTAAATAACTCATCTCATGACCCAGTCGTATCTAAAAGAAGGTAGTTCCTTCTACCTGCTACACCATCCCGTGGAGGCGCACTAGGTGTAGACGATCGAGAAAGAATTTTCATTCTTATCTCTTATAGACAATAAACACATTAGACAGATACTCACCATTTTGATTAAATCAAAAGCAACGATATTCTTTTACCAATTATTCTTCATTCCAAAACTTTTGAATTTCTTCAAAATTGAGGATGAAGGTGCAATAAGTAAATCTATATCAGTATCTGGAGTAGCCAAGACCACTTTACAACTCTAATGTTTATTGGCCTGCATATGTGAGTATGCCCTAATTCTATTAATTCCTTGGTCGTGTGATATTTCAAAAAGAAAAAAATCACCTGATCACATTACCCTCTAAATAGGATTGACAAATAGGCAGTGGTCTTAGCAACCAAAAAAGTCTAGGATCCAATCCTTTACTCCCCATTTATCCCATTTAGATTTAATGTGATCTAACCTCTAAACCAAAGGATTTATAAAATTAGTTGAAGGTGCTATCCTTTTAGATGGTAAAATACCCATGAGTTATTTAAATACTACGTTGGATAATATATGAGAAACAAGGGTAAATCGGTGAGATACTTGCTTGACAAGTTATTAGATCACATTAAAAGAACACTTTCTTTTAATCAACAATTTCAGTACCAAAATCAAAAGAATAAATTAATTCAAAACTGAAATCCATCTAATAACTCCATAAGTTTTATTACAATATAAAACTACTAATCTAATAGCAACTCTTGCATTAGATCCCAAAAGCAATCAAGATCTTCAAATCACTGCACATTCTTAATTTCCAATCCTCTGCAACAATTACAGATATAATAAAAAATTAGAATCAGTGCCCCAAGTGGTTGAAGTATCAATTTTTCAACTTACTTCAAAAACTAGTGATTAGATCATACCTTGCCTTTTGGCAGTCAAGTATCCCACACAGTTCCTTTTCCAATGCCCTCTCACGCCACAATGGAAACACTTTCCTTTCGGCATAGCACCAGCCTTTCCCTTTCCAAGTCTTGCCTTCTTCCCAATAGTTGGGTTAGGCTCACCTATCCTTGAGCCTTGCTTTTCCTTCTCTAAACATGTGCCCTTAGGCTTAGTTCTAGAAGATGAAGCCATTCCAATGTTTTGAACATTTGACTCCTCTTTGACTATATCCATCGTTGCCTTAAGAGAGCTCATCAATTCACTTGTTGAAAAAACTGTTTTACTCATTTTAAAAACCTTTTTAAATTCAGTGAATGATGAAGGCAACGAATGCAAGATTATGTCAACTTGAGTCTCACCATCAATGTCAGAACCCAGAACTTCCATTACTTTGAAATAAGTAATCATTTTAAAAACATGCTCTCTTATAGAAGTTCCTTCCAACATTCTGGTGTCCATGACTAACTCCAAGGCTCTAAGCCTTGCAGTTCGGCTCAGTTCCCCAAACATCTCCTCAAGGTTCAATATTATAGCACAGGCAGTGTTCAAAGGTTGATGTTACTGCTTCAACACATCAGACAAAGAGTCTAAGATGCTAGAGCGAGCTATACCATCAAATCTTATCCACTGCCAATATTGATCCGCAAGATCAGTTGGGGTGTCATGACATGGAATAGGTGGACAGGGAATGGTAAGAACATATTTACATCCATTAGCAGTTAATAATTCATCCAGTTCTAGTTTCCATTCAACGTAGTTGTTTCCAATTAGCTTATTCTGGATCATGGTTATAGCAAGTGGGCTAGACATAACGAATCTGAAATACAAATAATATAACAGAGTTACATTATGGAAATCATAAATATGACAATTTATATGATACATTGGAATTCCCTTAACTAACTCATTAATTGTCTTCAGGATGTCAAGCCTATGAAATTAAGTCTCCGTGTGGCGATCATAACCTCATAGCCTGATTGGGAAACCCATCATGAATGTCATGCAACTCTTATAAAACAATTCATGACTCCTGAACTTTTGGTCTCCAAGTTTCTGGATAATGCTCCGTGTGGAATCCCTTACCCATAGCTTAGCTAGTGTTCACCATTAACTAGAATCCAATGACAACCCCCTCAAGTAGTGCCTCAGTGTAGTGGTCACCCTCTAACGCGTCTCATTGATTCTATCCTAAGGAAGTTCATATCTAGTAACCAATGAATAGTCTATCCTCCGTATGGAATGATCACCCATGGCTGGGTAACATAGAATATACTATCCACCTTACAATGAACCGTTTATGGAAGACCGTGGGAGTTATAAAACTAAGTCCCTCTCCCACTAGATTTTATAAGAAGTTCATATCTAGTAATCAATAAGATATACCCTCCGTATGGAATGATCACTCATAAATGAGTGACACAGAGTATTTCTCATACTTACAATGAACTAATAGGAATTTTTTAATTTAGAAAAAAATTCTTCACATTACCCATAAACATCCAGTGTTTACTACTGTGTTGAAAATGGTTTTTGAATTTTATTTTAGAAAACTTGTTTTACGTGCATGCAACAATGTATTATACGCCAATCACAAACCAAGCACTTAAAACAAAAACTAAAATGAAATATAGGCATTCAAACAATGCCTCTATCTCCCATGGCTCTATCTCCATAGAACCTCCTTCTTGGTTCGGTCGCCTCCAGCTCCATCTTCATGGACAACGGCTCCTTGCTCCATCTTCATGGAATTTCTAATTCTATTACATTGGTCCTATGCTTCTTTCGAAGCTACAATTTTTCTAGAAAAAGAAATTGCAACAATAAAATAAAAAGGCTAGGGAAACCGATGCGACTTTCCTTTTCGTAGGATTGAAGTCGCAGCGCCCTTTACATATGCCTTAAAACCAAACCAATTATTAAAATTAAACACCAATCTTAAAACATTTAAACACAAAAATTTAGAAAACTTGGTGCCACGGGAGATAGTGACTAACTTGCTGCAAAAGGGTTAGTCGTATGCACATCCACACATATATAACAATTATACGTAACTATTGGAACCCCTAACTGATTCACACAATATATAAACACTTTACATACTGTTTTAGAACTTCAAACAACATCATACCTCTCTGTCACAGTTCGATCAATCGAAGACCGTTCGATCGCTCGACCCTTCGATCGATTGAACACTGTTCGATCGCTCGAACATTCTATTTCACACAGTGATTTAAAAAATTTACAGAATATTTTAAAATTAAAGTATTTAATTTTTAAAAAAACTTTAACACTGTGAAACAGAGAACCTGAGAAAGAATCTCTCTCGATCGATCGAACTACATTCGATCGATTGAACATCTGAAACGTTCGATCGATCGAAACCCGTTCGATCGCTTGAGTACAGAGGATGTTCGATCGATCAAGACTAATTAGATCGATCGAACCCGCCTTGCATCCTATGCAATCACAGATTTGTATCCTGCTGTGATAACGCTGCAGAAATAGATCTGTGATGATGCAGTTTCGAAAACAGTTCTAAAATCAACATGCAAATCAAAACTAGTGTTCCAAAAACACATCTAAAGATCCAAACGAGCGTGGCTCTGATACCAATTGTTAGAAAAAGACGGTTTGAATCAAAGTTTAAACGCGCAGCGCAAAAGGTCTAGTTATAAAAAAAAAAAATTTTTTTTGGTATCCCTGGATCTACTACTCGTCAACTCCTTAGATGTGTACAAGGGTGCAAGAATAATATACCTTAGGTCTTGAACCCAATTCTGAATATGGCTTCCTTTAGCAATGTCCAACAGCAACCTCTAGGTGATCTTCACTCTTATGTCTCCTCGAACGCTACCCAGAGAGGCTAGAGATGGTGGGATCTCTAATGGAGAGGATGAAGAAGGTTTGGGAACCCTAAAACAGTTTCAGCAGCTTAGGGACGTTAAAATGACGAACACTTTTCCTAGAATGCAGCTGTGCTATTTATAGATTCCCAGAACCGACCTTACTTTCAATCGATCGAAGTGACTTCGATCGATCGAACCTTCGATCGATCAAACCAAGTTCGATCGATCGAACCTGTCTAGACTTCAATCGATCGAAACGACTTCGATCGATCGAACCAGTCTTGACAGCATCCTCAATTGCCTTTCCAAGCATTCTGGCGGAGCTAAGAGTGGGACCTCCTAGGTTCTTAATTACTGGCTCCGATTAATTATTATTCCATCTAGTCAGTACTCTTGACTAAGGAATCAATAATTAATCAATTATCATTAATGCCACTATAAAATGATAATTGCACTCCAGTGCATAAGAACATAATCACACATACATAAGTGATTGCTAGACTTATATAATATGATACGGATGTCCCTCTACCAGGCAGTATTCGTATCTATCATTGGGATGTATGTGTTAAGATACTGTCGACCCAATAGATAGTACATCTTATATTCCTCAAGTATCTTTCACTACGCTTGGATTACTAAACATGTCAACAATAACACTTTGTTGACAAGGCTGGCCAGCTCTCAGTAATCACTCCTAGTGACATTCTCGAGGGAATACTTATTCTTCGTTTTATAGAAGAGGGTAGAATTCCATCTTGACAATATATGTTCGTAACATTGTATACCTGATTTACCCAAGATACCCAGGTGTTGATCTTGCAAGACCTCACTGATTGGTAAGTCAAAGCAATCAAGCATACAACTTACGTTCATAACTGTCTCAGGATTAAGGACATGTATCCCTATACAAGTTTTGAGTTCCTTTTGACGGTGACAGCGTTTAGGTGTCAATAGGTTTAACTCAGGTCCGTCAATGCACCGAGTGCACTAGCATATTAACCAAGAGTCAAAGACTCTTATGAATGAGATTCATCATTCTACCCCGTAGACGTTAATCATGCTACAGTGTATACCTGATAAGTTATCCAGACTTATCATCCACTGTGACTTATTTGAAACAACAAGGATTTGTGATTCATATCTCACATGTGTAATCGCATACACAAATGAACCACATGCAATGTTGTTTAAGGATTTTAGTCTAATATTCATCTCATGAACTAACATGCATAAATGCATTTTGATATTCCATTGTCCCACTAATTGGTTTGAGGGCATATTCCCAACACTTAGGTGCTCAACTACTCGAGTGGTCTGAGCGCTCGAGTCTTAATTTCTCAAATCCTTCTACGGCTCCAAGGGATCCAATGTTCAAGTCTCATAAACATCATACATGATACAACTAGAGCTCATTACATACGATCGTAACGTGTATACTCGTATATAGAATATTTGAAATACATAAACAGATAGATAAATATAGGTTAAATAGGCAATGTTACACGTAGTAACTCCTTACGATGTTTATATAAGTTGTAGTTTATCATCTCTTACTTTATTATTTCGAACTGTGGTGTGGACAATTCAGTGACTTCACCAATTATTTCCTATGGACCCAAAAATGATTTCCCCCCCCCCCTATTTTTGCTGTTTCGGGCATGGCAGGATTTTGGTATCAAAGCCTAGGTTGATACTGTCACTCACTAATTGTCCCACACCATTGGTCGTAGAACTTTTGAGATCCCTAAGATACATGAGTTTAAGATAAGTTTGTCATTCTGACATTAGATAGTTTCTTTGTAGGTTAGCATGGATCCAGATTTCCATAAGTTTGTGACTGATTCATTTAGAGGGCATGTGATTCATGGAAACATAATCAAGCTAGCTAATCCGGAGTTATATCATAAATATATTTTCCAAACAGCTAACCGTTAGATAGAAGAGAAGATGTGGACATCTCTCTATGCCAATGAGCCTACATAACCTACTCAGATGTGTATGGATGCATATCACTACTCGAGGACTAAATAAGCGATATATCACGAGATGGTTCGCTTAATTCAGAGTAAGCTAGAGAAGGACCTGACCAAGTTACGAGCTATACTAGGGGACCTGGCTTCTTGCTAGTGCAGGCACAACAGTAGCATTGGTACCCACAGTACCAATGCCAGAGCCTGAGCCGATAGGGGATGTTGGGGAGGATGAGGATCCTGCCAAGGATATGGAGCCAGAGGATGAGGATCATGATGAGTATGTAGATAGCAACAGAGGAGGATCTGAAAGACCTAAACTTGATTAGAGGAGATGAGGATGTTGATGACTAAGAGCCTTAGGAGGCAGTTACACCCGAGGTACCTGTAGGGCCCATAGCACAGATGGAAGCTATAGCACAGATGACCATAGTATGGGTCATGGAGATGGCCTCACTGCCCGATGAATTTGTTATAGGCGAGGCTGAGTTAGCCGAGGCTATTGCAATAGCCGAGGGGTTTGTCACTATAGTTGTCGATGCTACTGAGCCAGTGATGGACAATATGGATGAGGGAGATGATGATGAGATGATTAAGGATTTGGATGCTAGGATTGTGATGGGAGATCCCGCTGCACCAATGGAGGAAGATCCACCCGAGGAGTTAGATATTTACTAGAGGATGAAGCTCCACTATTTGGATCAGATATGGATGACTTTTGAGTCAGGACCTTAAGAGCATAGATTTTCTTAGTATACATTAGGACATAATGTCCACTCTACTTTTTTGAGATTTTGAAGATAGCTATTTGACCATAGCTCTTTTGTATAGGTAGCAACCACCAGTAGTGGTTTTGTAAAGAGTGACCTCAGCGCTATATTAGCTCATATCCCATGTGGTACACAATTTGACTATTGTGTACTCTGCGGTACATCTTTTGATATATATATATATATGAGTATTATCTTTTAGGAGATATGATATTGTGATGTGGTTATGATTTTGTTATGTACTTATGATTTAAAACTAATAGTTCATCTTGTCTATAGCTTTATCTTGCTTCTTGTGTCTTTGAGAAGATTATTAGCTAATCGATAGGTCTTTTCATAGGTATACAGCACATAAGATCACTATAGTAGGACCTAATCAACTATGTTTGGGAGCACACCTATTCTAAAAGGGATGGACCAAATAGGTTTTTTGAAGCCTTTATTCGACAAATGGAGCATGTGGATGACACCTATAACCATGTAGTACATTAACCCCCTGTTAACTACCCAGTTGTGCCACAGCCACCTCCATCGAAGAAGATTGGGGACAAGATGTTGGAACATTTTCGAGCATTGTGCTCGAAGAAGTTTAATAGGTTAACAGAGCTGTGGAAGGCAGAATAGTGGCTACAAGAGATGGAGTTAATCTTTGAAGCCCTGGAATGCAATGAGTAGGTCAATCGTTGCTTATCCACTTTTTAGCTCATCTATGCCTCCATGGACTAGTAGAAAGCTAAACGAGCTATAATCAGAGTTGAAGCTGCGAGAAGGATGCCTTGGGAGACATTCAAAGGTAGGTTCCTGGAAAAGTATTTTCCAGAGGATGAGAAGGACCTACAGGGGTAGAGTTTCTTGAACTTGGTCCAAGGAGGTTGGACAGTGAAGGAGTACACGACTCAGTTTGAGTGATTGTCCTGTTTCACTTAATACATGATTGACACACTTCAGAAGATGTTGGAGAGGTTTCATCAGGGACTGAGCTCTCACCTTCGACATACAATGATCGGTCACCTTGATCAAAGTTTTAAATGAGTGGTAAGATTCGCTATGAGTCTAGAAAAGGAGGCATATCCAGTACAATGACAATAGATGAATCGACCCCCTTCGCCAAGGAACTTTCAGTCAAGGAACATCCAACCCCCATCACCGAGGAATACCTAAGGCTGGAAACCTCAGAAAATATTTTAGGGAAATAAGAGGACCTAGGATAGAACCAGGAAACCTCAGATTGCTTACCCTCAACCCTAGTAGTATCAGCAACAAAGACCGCCACCTCGGGCATCGTTTATTGCCCTATGACCGAGCAATAAAGGATGCTACAAATGTGGAGGCCTGGGCATATTGTAAAGTTCTGCATAGCCCCTAGAGTTAATCATCGGTCAAGCATCATCTACCGTAACTGCAACACGTCAGGTCACTTGAGCAAGGATTGTCATACACCTCGTAGATGATATTACAAGGCACTCGTCAAGGAATACAAGGACCCCTAGATCAAGTTTGAATGAATGCCATCATCCCAGAGGAAGCTGGTTTCGATGTTGAGGGATAGTAAAATCTGGAAGGTGAGCTTGTACTTTTCCACAATCAAGTTCGAGCATTATTTGACCTTGGTTCTGCACGTTCTTTTATTTCTATTATGATTGTGTGTCAGTTAGGTTTAGTACCCTAGGCACTTGAGCTAGTACTTAATGTTTTGTCACCATTAAGAGTGACTATTAAGTTGGACAAGGTGTATAAGGATTGTCACTTGACCCTGGAAGATAGGAATCTTTCGGCAGACTTGGGAATTCTATCAATGCCTGAGCTTGACATTATCCAAAGAATAGATTGGCTTAACAAGTATAGTGCCAACTTGGATTTCCCTACTAGGACTATCATTTTTATAATATCAAGACGTGCTATAATCCGATTTCAGTGTCATTTAATGAGCGATATGTTTCTTACGGGTTATGTAGTTGTAATCAGGAGTACAAGTACAAAATCTACTATAGACTAGATCCTTACTGTACGAGATTTTAAGGATGTTCTCCAGGATATTTCAAGACTTCCACCAAAGAGGGTGATAGACTTTTGTGTACAAGTAGCACCTGGAATGCTACCGATATCCAAGACTCCATATTAGATGGCGCCAACTAAGATGTTGGAATTAAAGTAGCAAGTTCAGGAACTTGAAGACTTTGGATTTATTTGCTCAAGTACATTACCTTGGGGAGCACCAGTACTATTCGTAAAGAAGAATGATGGGATACTTGAACTTCATATCGACTACAGAGAGGTGAACAAGGTTACGATCAAGAAGAGGTATCCTCTTCCTTGAATAGATGACCTATTTGACCAACTGCAAGGATCGAAGATCTTTTCAAAGATTGGCTTAGGCTCATGATATCGCCAGTTGTTGGTTCCACCAGAGGATGTGTCAAAGACTACTTTTAGGATAAGGTACTAGTATTTTGAGTTTTTAGTGATGCCTTTCCAATTAACTAATGCCTCAGCAGTATTTATGGGCCTAATGAATAGAGTATTTAGACCTTATCTGGATCAATTCATTATAGTATTTATCGATGACATCCTAATCTACTCTAAGACAGAGGAAGAGCATAAGGAATATCTACAAATTTCTCTACAGATGCTTCAAGACAATCAGTTGTATACAAAGTACAGTAAGTGTGAATTTTGGCTATAGGAAGTCAAATTCTTGGGACATGTTATCTCACAGGACGGTATTTTGATAGACTCATCGAAGATCAATGCAGTCTTGAGTTGGAATCGACCAACCAATGCAGCAGAAGTTAGAAGTTTTCTTGGTATGTCAGGATATTATCGGAGATTTATGGAAGGATTCTCCAAGATTACAGGACCATTGACGAACTTGACAAGAAAAGAAATGAAGTATGAATGGACTAATAAGCATAAAGGTGCATTTTAGGAATAAAAGGAAAGATTAACCTCTACACTGGTACTTGCAAAACCTAAGAGCGGAGAAAAATTCATAATCTATAGTGGTGCATTGCACCAAGAAATTGGTTATGTGCTTACATAGGATGGGAATGTGATTGCGTATGGATCAAGACAACTGAAGCCGCATGATAAGAATTATCCTACGCATGACTTTGAGTTAGCAGCGATAGTGTTTGCTCTAAAGATCTGGCGACACTATTTATATGGAGAAATGTTTAATCTGTTCTCGGATCATAAGAGCTTAATGTATTTGTTCTCTCAAAAAGAGTTGAACATACATCAATGGAGATAGATGGAGCTACTCAAGGACTATGTCTTTTCTTTGCAATGCCATCTGGGTAAAACAAATGTCGTGGCAGACACTTTGAGTCTTCAACGTCATTTAGTAATCGCTTCCATATTGATTCGAGAATGGAAATCATTAGAAGTTTTAACCGAGTTTGATCTTCAGTCGGTAGAGTTGAGAGAAGGACAACATTTTGGATATCTTGTTATCCAACCGACTCTCATTTATCGTGTCATAGAGGCTCAGTAGACAACTGAGGATTTAAAACTCTAGTTTGTTAAGATGTCAGCAAAAGAACCAGAAGTTTGGAGTATTAGTTCAGATAAAGCCTCACAATGTAAATGTAAACTTTGTGTGCCTAACTAGGATAATCTCAGGAAGGACGTATTTGATGAAGCACATAAGTCACGAATGACTGTACACCCTAGAGGTACAAAGATGTACAAGGACTTAAAGAGGAATTTCTGGTGGGAAGTAATCAAGCAAAAAGTCGCTGAGTATGTATCTCAGTGTCTTACTTTTAAGTAAGTGAAGACAAAATGCCAAAAACCACCGGGACATCTACAGCCATTACCAATTCTCCAACGGAAATGGGAACACATAACCATGGATTTCGTGGTAGGGTTTCCAAGGTCTAAGAAAAACCACATTGCTATTTGGGTAATAAAGGATTGACTTACAAAGATGGCGCATTTCATCGCCTTTAGCATGACGTACCCAGTAGAAAATCTGAGCTAGAGTATCTACAACAAGTTGTACAATTATACAAAGTACCAATTTCAATCATGTTAGATCGAGATTTGCATTTTATCGCAGAATTTTGGAAGAGTCTATAGACAGCAATGGGAACTAAATTGAATTTGAGCTCAGCTTTCCATCCACACATTGATAGGCAGACTGAATGAGTCAACGAAGTGATGGAGGACATGCTATGAGCTTGCATTATAGACTTTAAGAGTTCTTGGGAGACACACTTGGTGTTTATAGAGTTTACTTATAACAGCAGTTGTCATACTAGCTAGGAATGGCGCTATTTAAAGCTTTATATGAAAGACCTTGTCGATCGCTGCAATGTTGGGCCGCCGAAGTTGGAGATATTCAACTTCTTAGGCCAGAACTGGTGTGAAAAATCAGTGAGAAGATGAGGACGACACAGACTAGACATAAGTGTTACATTGATAAATGCCTTAAGGACTTAGAGTTGGCAGTTGGAGACCACGTACTGCTCAAGGTTTCACCAGTTTGGGGAATCGAGAGATTTAGACAGAAGAGAGGCAAGTTATTGCCCCGATTCATCGAAGTTCAAGATCCTGGAATGCATTGGAAAAGTTGCCTATAGACTGGCATTGCCACCTAAGATGTCGAGAGTGCACGTCTTCTACATTAATATGTTGAGGAAGTGTACCCACAACCCGACACATAAGATCAACTTTGAGGATATAGAAGTCAATGACAGTGTCACCTTTAATGAAGGACTAGTACAGATCCTAGACCGAGGAATCATGAAGCTTAGGAACAAGGAGATTCCATTGTTAAAGATCCAGTGGAAGCATCATGATGAAAGAGATGTGAGAGAAGTTTCCTTTTCTATTTTAACACTACTCACTTTGGATTTCGAGGATGAAATCTTTTAATGAGTGGTGGATGAAGTAACACCCTGTATTTTCATATATATAGTAATAAATGAGATTCTATATGGTTACCTTAGTAATTCTTGTAGAATTTTTCCCAATCGATTGAAAGTATTTCAATTGATCGAAATCGTGTCCTTTTCAATCGATTGAACCCATATCAATCGATTGAAACTCTATCGACCTGAATCAATGACATGGACCCTTCCCCAATCGATTGAACCTTTGCCACATATTCTTAATTTATCGAACTCACTTTAACCAATTAAAAGTGGTATAATCTTTATCCCCCATTTCATGCAGAAACTGTCACCTGTATCCTTCCCTCCCTATATATGTGTTGGGTTTATGTGTGTGAGGTTTGTTGATCCAAAGAGAGAGTTTAGAGAGGGAGAGAGATTTTATATACATGCACTCTCATATATACAAATATACACACACATATAGACCTATACATATGTATATACACACACACTAAGAAGAAAAGGAAAGAGGAAAAGAAGACTGGGAAGAGAGAGAGAGAGAGAGAGAGAGAGGGGGGGTGGCCATTGGAAGAAGCTCTAAAGCTTACACCCCAAACACCCCCTTAACTTGGTGAGTTCCAAACTCACTCAATAGCCTATGGTAGATGTTTTATAAGTATTGAACATGAAGAAACCAAACTAAATGCGTCCCAGAATTTTTGGGCGTCATTGCCTAATTTCTGGAGAAGACAACCTTTTAATCGATTAAACTTTGATTCACTCGATTGAACTTGTATCAATCGATTGAAAAATATTTCAATCGATTGACATTACTATTCACTCAATCGATTAAAACTTATGTTACCCCAATCGATTGAACCCTTGTCTCAATCGATTGATCCCTTGTCTCAATCGATTGATATTTATAGAATGTTTATATTCTCTTTTGGTTATGATATGAACTTCTTAGTTATTTAAATACTATCTTTATGCTTTCGTTATGTAATACTATTAATGAAGAGATAATGAGACACGATAGTGAAATAATGATAATAGTACGTACGAATGTGTGGTAATGTTAGACAACATGGTAGTTGTAAATTAGTTTGATAACCGTTCATTTTATTCAGAGTAGTCAGGCCACAATGGGATATCATGTATCACTATTAGTACGAAACTTAGGTAGGTTTGATAAGTTCTGGGAATTGTACGTGGGTGGACGCTTGGTCATGATATGTTCTTAAAAACTGGTGAGCTATGCATATATTCTTAAAAGGCGGTGAGCTGGACCAAGTACTCCTAAGATAGCCAGGTGATCCATGATATGTTCTTAAAAGCTAGTGAGCTATTAATATGTTCTTAAAAGGCAGTGAGCTGGGATCACTGGTAGACGTCGCTAAGTCATGGCAATAGATTGATATGCCTTGTTCAAAATATTATGTGACTGTATTATGGTGAGCTATGAATATGTTCTTAAAAGTGGTGGACAGAATGATGGTATATCGATAGAGTTGAACTGTCGAGTCTGTTCTTTCAATGATGAGTACATTGTCAGTATTTGGGTAACAAGACATTAGTAATCAGCTAATGAGTTGGTATACAGAAAAGATATTATTAGTAGAACTATCATATACCATTCTATAACTTATAATTACTTCCCCCTTATGATATTGTGTAAGTTTCTACTCACTCAGCTTTAAGAAAGCTAACGACCTTTTATGCTAAAACATTCCCCGTCCAACCTATCATGTGTATGATCATGCAAGGGATGTATTATACAATGATGGCTAATACTTGAAAGAAGGTTATGCCGAGGGTGGACCTGTTGAGGATGGAGGCGCTGAAGAAGACTACTATGCTGACGGCTATGTATACGCCAGCTGAAGTCATAGGCTAGATTATAGTGCTGAATTGACTATCAGACTTTAGTATTATGTATTGTAATAAGGCATATGTTGCCTTAATACTTTAGTACTTCTAATCCAAATGCTAGCAACTCTTTACGATGATACATAAGTTGAGTTGATCATCTCTTACTTTATTGTTTAGAACTGTATAGTGTGAACAATTCAGTAACTTCACCAGTCATTGCCTATGGACCCAAAACGGAATTTTATTTCCCCATTTTTGCTACTCCAAGTCGTGACAGTGGATTACCTGTCTCTTCATTATTTTAAGCCTTATGCCTGGCTTGTTGGTCTACTTTGTGAGTATCTAGACATTATTCTATTAACGTCAAGAACGTAAGGACTAGCCTTTCGGTGTATACTCAAATCTCAGTGATACCCCATGGGAGTTGGGACCGGAGTGAGAGTTAATATTACATTAGGAGACACATAGAATATATGTGTAGGCCGACTGAACCATGGATGGGTGGACAAGGTGGTGAACATAAGGTGTAATTCAATAAAATACTTTATGGTGTTTAAATTTGCGACTATAGGGTTGTACTGTAGTTCATTATATCTTGTTGTAGTCAAATCTTAGAAATTAGTAGATGTTTAGTAATCGTCATATCAAATAACTTTTGTATGTATCTGTTAGCTTAAAATGTAGCCTTCTATGTGCAATGTAACATTTTTGGGAATGTTGTGATTTAATAATAAACAGGATTATATTAGAATATTACATAATTTGGTCACTTAACTTCACAATTGATGGCCGTTTCGTGTAAACTGAAGTAAAACAACAATCCGAGCAACTTTCGTGTTTTACACACTTTTCCTAAAAGCGTCGTCTTGACACTGCTTTAATCTAGTTTCAAAATCTGTTGAACATCACATATTTAAGAGCTGAAGTTTAATAACTGATTTTTGAATTATGTGCTTAGACTTAATGAACGAGAATGCAATACTTTCCTTGGAAATTTTATTCTGAACATCTTTTATGTTTTAAGATTTGTCTAATTCCAGCTCTTTCTTGGAGATAAATTCATTTTTATAAATAACATCCAAATTTTATTTTTTTGATTATTGTACTAACCTCTATTTCAGCAGGATGGGAAGCCCACTAATGTGTTTGCAGGTATTGGCCTACCATAGCTAAGAAGGGTAAGTATATATTCAGTTAGTTTGGGTAGAAATTTCATGGCTGCCACATAAAAGGGAAACTACCCCTCCTTGTCCCGTTATGTGAGTGGAACTATTTTCCTACCCGATCTCTTGTATGTGTTGTTGTGCTGGTTTTAAGTGACCACAAGCAATTCCTAAGATTGTGTGTTGTTATTTAACTCATACCAATATTGTTTACAATACAGACCCGAGTGTGTAATGTATTTTGAGGTATTTCTATATGAAACGTAGTTGAATGCATGTGCAAGTTTAGTAACTGGGGAGCTTTTTCGTGGAGCTTTTGTCTGTATAAAAGATTACTGTTGTTCTGTTTCTTGTCAGAGTTGTATTTATTTTCTTATTGTACTTGATTTTTATTTTTGGCAATGTGAGCCATATTTATGATACTCTAGTATGGATTTTGTTATTGAGATTGGGAACAATGTAGTGGCTCTTGACCAAAGAATGTCTAGAATTTATTTCACTTCCGCTGAACTCTGTACAGAGATTTTATTTATTAAAATGATGTGTCTTTTGTAAATTGAAAAGAGAATAGTATTTGCAATGGAATGCTATTTCATTTATGATGAAAATGAATGTTTGGCAATACAGGTTTAATAATCAAGAGTTTTATTTAAAACAAGATGATGTGCTTTTATTTAATGGGTATTAATGTTTTCAATAAATTGTGTGTTAGCCAGTGTGAGGTGTCACCCTCAATTGAATATTAGTCCGGTTATATGCTCTGGATAAATTATTTTGTTTTACAAAAAGTCGAGGTGTGACAGAATGGTATCAGAGCTAGACCCAGCCGGAAGTGTGCCAACACGGGTGTTGGGCCCTAAGGGGGTGGAATGTAACAACCTTGGTGTTGTGGGCTGGCTGCTGTAGGTGCCTTTGTGGCTGTAGTAAGTGCTAGCAGTCTACACACTATGGGAAGTTCGTCCTACATCGCCTTGGTGTGAAAAAGTAATGTGTGGTTCCAAGTCTCCCTAATGAGAGGCCTTTTGGTTAATGGCCCAAGAAAAAGACTGTGCAGGCTTGGACCCAAAGCAAACAATATCTTACTGGGCGAGACTGGGTCGTGACAGTTTGGTATCAAAGCTTATGGTTAGCTTAGCGAGTCTAGGTGATCCTCGAAATGTGGATTATTGGGTTTGGTCAGAGCTATAGGACTACGAATCTTCTTGGGTTGAGATTTAGGTTGAGTATGTGCTACCTCTGTGTTCTTTGTTATGTGTGAGCTTTGTGCTTTATTTTTATTGATTTGTTTAACTTTTAATGCCTTCCATTTGCATGGTAACTGTGTGAAGTCATGCATAATATTATTTAGCATTATAAAGTAGTACATTCATTTTATTTATATAAGGACTAATGGAAGGAGTTGGAAGTCACGTCAATTATCGAAATTTCTTAGTCTAAAAATATTCTTATCTTGGTGACCTTTTTCGGCGTATCTTTTGTCATTCTACCAGACTTCTGAATTATATGGAGGAGATCAGTTGTCATTGGGATTTCTTTATTTTGACAGGTTTTCTTATTTCTATTATCAACAGGACATCTGATGCGACATTATCTTTATGGATATTCTGGAGTTCTTATGATGCTAATTAATTATTTTCCTCGAGTATTCTGCTGCTACAACCAGCTCTTTTTATTTCTATGAAGACATTATTATTATTACCAACATTCTAGAATTCTATCTAGAGTATCAATCAAATTAGCGACCTTCTTATACATACCATGATTATACTATGAATCTTATATGAGAATCGATCATCTATGAGGCTTACCAGTGGACGAAAATTTCTTTATCTCAGTGTTAGTATTTTCTTGGACTTGAGTAAAGCAGTAAGTAATTGGAGGTGTAGTGTGGGACACGGTAAGAGGTGGACATGTGCATTCATATGATTCTATCATTGTAAATTGCATCATTGAGTGTCTTGGGTTATCTGTTAGCATTTAGCAATTGACTATACGAGGATAAAGGTAAATATATGAGGGTTTCCTTTTTTGAATTATTCGCTCAAAGTACCATGTCTGGTAGGGTCAAGACTTGTATGATTGTACTAATGTCCCTATACCTTCAGCATTCATAATCATATCTAGGTAGTCGGATAAACTAATACTGTCAACCGAAATGATTACCAAACATTTTGATAACTACTTATCCACAAGACTATAGTTCTCAGTAATCTACTTGGTGACATTCTCAAGGGAATGCTTACTCTTTATCAGAGGGTAGATTCTATCTTGACAATATATGTTCACAACTCTTGGACATGACTTACCCAAGATACCTAAGTGTTGATCTTGATGTCATGCCCCAGAACTGCAAAAATAGGGAAAATGAAATTCCTTTTTGGGTCCATAAGCAATGACTAGTGAAGTCACGGAATTGTCCACACCATACAGTTCTAGCCACCAATAAACTAGAGGAACAATAATATAAACGAACTCACAGATCATAATATAAACATCCTAACTATTACACCTGAGTTAAAACGTAATATAAAAAGTCTTAAGGCAATACATGCCTTATTATAAAACATAATAATAAAGTCGATATCCGAAATAGGACTAGTATCTATTCTAGTCTTCAAATGGTGTAAACATAATCGCCAGCATAATAATCCTGCCCAGCATCTCCAACCTCAGCAGGTCCATCCCCAGCATAGCCTTCTTCCGGGTAATAGCCGTCATTGTAAGGTTGGCCCCCTGCATTGCCAGGAACGGGGTAGTCTGGACAAGGAATGTCTAGGCATAACAGGTCATCAGCTCATTGAGAGCTGAGTGACTAGAAACTAACAAGGTACCAAATATGTGTGAAGTAATAGCAAGTTATGAAGACAAAAAGTAAGTTCTACTATAAAATATCTTCTCTTTAGTCAATCATCGTTAACCAACCATTATTGTCTTGTTATCCCAAGATCGATAACCAACATACTCTTGACTGAATGAACAGACTCAATCGTTTAACTCTATGGTTATACCATCATTCTGTCCATCGCTTTTAAGAACATATTCATAGATCACCGCATGTCATGGACACTAAGTCAGTTCGTCCTCAGCTTTTAAGAACATATTCATAGCTTAAAGCAATATAGGGACATAAAATTTTGAACAAGGCATATCAATCTATTGCCATAACTTAACGACGTCTGCCAGTGATCCCAGCTCACCGCCTTTGATTGAAATGAAATGGATATCAAATTGATTCACGATGGACCTCTCATCTAGCATCATAATATTATTCCGTTATTCATAACCATACTATTCTTTGGTATCACATTATCTCTTGTTATCCCATAGTCGCATATCGGAAGTATAAAATGATATATGAATAATCGAATAACTTATATAATAAATAACAGAAACTATTCATGTTTTGTAACTTCCAATCGATAGGGACATAGGTCCAATCGATTGGGGTAAAAGCAATAATAATCAATTGGGAAAAAGTCCAATCGATTAGATCACATTCCATGTCACGCCATGGCGTAGCCAAAATATGAAAAATTTTTGAAATTTTCATCTTAGACCCTGAGGCGCGTGACTGGTTGCAGTGCCGAATTGTCCATGACCAAATAATAATAACTAAATAATATAATAATAGGATAACACCATCATTTACTTACTGGAATATACTACAAAGAGAAGTCAAAGTACTTAGCTAGTTAATACATCATTATAAATACATCAGAGTCTTATGGCTCTTGGCCTTACAAAACTATTACAAAATATATATGTTAAGTCTTCTGATTATAATCAAAATCATTTACAGAGGATGACTGCTAGTCTTCTCTCTAACTAGCATAACCATAGTCATCTTGAGTGTAATCTTCTTCAATATTTCCTTCTTGCGTAGCATCATAACCTGGGTACTCTTCACCTGGATAAGCTGGACATGGGAATGTCCAATGACATGAATGTCGTCAGCTTATGAAAGCTGAGTGAGCAAGCTAAATCAAATGGAACGTATATAGTAAAACACAATAAGAATCCATTTACTACCTTTCAACATGTCTTTTAGGATCTTTACATTCTCTCCATCGAATTATAACTATTAGCGTACTCAACTACGTATTTGATAGGAATACAAACAATTCAGAAGATCCATCTAGACGTTCTTAATGCCACTACCATTCATTTCTAACATCCGACGTCATTTACAAACCCAAAGTATCTCTTGCTAACCAAACCATCTTTCATCAACCAAAACATCTTTCATCAACCAAAACATTTTTCATCAACCACTTCGTCACAAAGAACCGAAGTGTTAAGGAGTGCAAGAACATCCATTTCGTCACGAAGAACCGAAAGGAGTCTTTACTCAAAGAATCACCGCTTCGTCACGAAGAACCGAAAGCGTTACGGAGTACAAGAACATCCATTTTGTCACGAAGAACAGAAAGGAGTCTTTACTCAAAGAATCACCGCTTCGTCACGAAGAACCGAAAGCGTTACGGAGTACAAGAACATCCATTTTGTCACAAAGAACCGAAAGGAGTCTTCACTCAAAGAATCACCGCTTTATCACGAAAAACCGAAAGCATTAGGGAGTACAAGAACATCCATTTCGTCACGAAGAACCAAAAGTAGTCTTTACTCAAAGAATCACCGCTTCGTCACGAAGAACCGAAAGCGTTACGGAGTACAAGAACATCCATTTTCTCACGAAGAACCAAAAGGAGTCTTTACTCAAAGAATCACCACTTCGTCACGAAGAACCAAAAGCGTTACGGAGTATAAGAACATCCATTTTCTCATGAAGAACCAAAAGGAGTCTTTACTCAAAGAATCACCACTTCGTCACGAAGAACCAAAAGCGTTACGCGTATCCCTTTATCACGAAGAACCGAAAGAATACTCAAGAGTCACCACTTCATAACTCAACAACACATCCCTTTTCTTACCCTCTCGGCCCCCGTGGCCTGGTTTACCTATCCAACACTTACCCTTGACATACGCTGCTCCTGATCAAGTACAACTAGTCCGTACATATCCTGGACCGCATTCGCGTCACTCGTTCGGTAGTTTAGTTTGTTAATTACTTTCATTTATACTTTTGAAGTTACGTTATACATCCATCATTCTATTTTGTTATAATATACTTTCGATGGAAACTTACCCAATCGCTATCGATGCAATAATCGTGTCGTACAACATACTAAAAGCTTGGGTATGAACTTTTAATGGTTAATACACTAAATTCGCAACAACGGAAAAACATAGCATGTAGCTCATAGATCTATAACATGAATTTGATATCAATAACCATATAGACAAAAGCCTTAACATACTCATCTATGCGATAACACAAGATATTTATAACCACATAGGTACTGAAAAGCAAGCATCATCAATAAACACATCATACAAGTAGTTATACAATCTGCCAGGAATTAGTTTTACTATGTCGACTGAATTGATATGATTTATTTGGGCATGATAAATTTCTTTGTAGATCAAACTCAAAACTAGAACATTATATATAATTGGATTATCTTCATGTACAACAAAATCTAGCTTAAAATACGTTTTTGAACTACTCAAAATATTTATTTTACTTAGACATTTCTATATTTTCGGACTGCTCTGTCCCAGATTTATAGTACTGCGTTGCATGCATTTCACCTATGAAGGATTCATTGTTAGACTAGGTTATAGAAGAGTTATTTGTAGATAAATGAGTCACCTTTATTCACAAAAAAACCTAGCCTCTTTATGATTTTTGAGCTGCTCTAAACGTTCATTTTACTAAACTATGTTCTGCTGAAAGTTTCTGTTTCCCAGATTTATAACACTGCATTGTACATGCATTTCACCCATCAAGGATTGATATCTAGACTAAGATATAAAGAGTTATTTGTAGATAAATGAGTTAGCTTTCTCTACAAAAAAACCTAGCTTAATTCAGATTTCGGAGCTGCTTAAAACACTCATTTTACTAAACTACATTCTGCTGGAAGTTTCTGTTTTTCAGATTTAAAGTACTTCGTTGTATGAACATTTCACCTATGAAGAATTGATTTTTAGACTGAGCTATAGAAGAATTATTTGTAGATAACTAAGTTAGCTTTCTCCAAAAAAAAACCTAGCCTCATTCCCATTTTTAAACTGCTCAAAATGTTCATTTTACTAAACAACATTCTACTGGAAGTTTCTGCTTCCCAGATTTGAAGATTGACTTGCATGTTGCATAGAACCTCAAAATACAACATCAAACACTTGCTAAACATTACTACATACTATATAGGTTCTAAAGTGAGTTAGAATACTCACCAAATCTTGAAATTTAAGCTTGAGCTTTGGATTTGAGCTTAGGAAGCTTGAATTCAACTTCAATGGTGAAAGCTCCTTGTTCTTCTCCTTCTAACTTCTTTTATCTCACCATGGATTTCATCTCCTAGCTCTCTCTAACTCTATATGCAGATTATAGATGATCAAAAAGTATCATGCAAGTGTATATGCATGTTTATATAGAGGTGGTGTAGTGATAGGTGTCTCCATGCATGTGCTAGTGTACACATGCATGGACAAGTGTCCTTGTACAAGACAAGTGGCTTGGGTGTGGGTGACATGTGGAGGAGGTATTGCATGGGCTACCATGTGGCCGGCCATGTGGGGCCCCACCTCGGGTTGTGTGCCACTTTCCTTGATTTACGTGCATAAGTTCCTCAGTATATGTGTCAGTCTCGATTTACGTGCAAACATGTATTATTTCTAATGTCCGGGTCCTGGTACGGGACTACGTTAAATCCTATTATGGTCAAGTCGGTACGGTTACTATAGTCAAATTAGTAATCCTAAGATACGTCAAAACCGTCACCCTACTAAAATAATAATATAATAATACAGCCGGTCCAATACAGAAATTCGAAAAGCTGATATTATTAACGAAAAGAAAAGAAATTACAGGTATTACATCTTCCACCACCTATTACAGGATTTCGTCCTCGAAATCTGAGCTATCTAGGCACTAAAAAGGAAAGAAAATTTCTCTCGCATTTCCAATTCCAGCTCCCAAGAGGCTTCTCTTTCGTCATGGTGTTTCCACTAAACCCTTACCAGCGAAATCTCTTTGTTTCTCAGCTTCTTGATTCCATGATCAAGAATCTTTACAGGTCCTTCAATGAATGTAACATTGTCATTTACTTCGATATCTCTGAAGTTGATCTCGTGTGCCGGGTTATGAAGACATTTTCTCAGCATGCTTACATGGAATATGTTATGAACTCCCGATATTTTGGGTGGTAATACAAATCTGTAGGCTACTTTTCTTACGTGATCTAGAATTTTAAATGGTCCAATGTAGCGTGGCGATAGCTTTCCCTTCTTCTGTCCAAACCTTACTATGCCTCGAACCAAGGAAACTTTCAGGTAAACATAATCTCCAACTTCAAATTCTAGGTCTCGACGTCGTTTGTCCGCGTAGCTCTTGTATCTACTTTGTGCTTCCTTCATTCTTTCCTTTACTGTATTGATTCCTTTATTGGTCTCCTGGACTAAGTCTGGTCCCAATAGTTTGTCATCCCCAATTTCAGCCCAACACAAAGGTGATCGGCACGGTCTTTCATATAGTACTTCAAACGGTGCCATCCCTATGCTCGAATGAAAACTGTTGTTATAGGAAAACTCAACCAACGGTAAGTGAGTTTCCCACAAACTTTCGAAATCAATTACACATGCTCGAAGCATGTCCTCCATTACTTGATTCGTCCTTTCTGTTTGTCCGTCAATTTGTGGATGAAATGCAAAACTTAACTTCAGAGATGTTCCCATCGCTTTCTGAAGACTCTCCCAAAATCTAGCAGTGAATCTCGAATCTCGATCTGATACTATTGACACCGGTACCCCATGTAACTGCACAACCTATTGCAGATAAAGTCGACTCATCTTCTCGACAGGATAGGTCATATTATATGCAATAAAATGGGCTGATTTGATCAGTCGATCAAAAACTACCCAAATAGCATCATGGTTCTGTTAAGATCTTGGCAATCCCATAACAAAATCCATGGTGATATACTGCCATTTCCATTCTGGGACTAGTAGAGGTTGTAGTTATCCCAGAGGTCATTGGTGTTCCGTCTTGACTTGCTGGCAAGTAGGGCATTTGGCTATATTCTGTGACTTCTCTTTTCATGCCTTCCCACCAGAAGTTCCTTTTTAAGTCTTTGTACATCTTGGTTCTACCAGGATGTATGGTCATTCTCGACTTGTATGCTTCATTCAGAATGTCTTTCCTCAAATTATCCGTGTTGGGTACACATAACCTGTCCTTTCATCTGAATCCCCCGTCTGTTCCAATATTCCATTCAGTCAGATCCTTTGTTTTCGCCTTCTCAAACCATTTTCTCAATCCGTCATCCTTCTTTTGACCTTCGAGTATTCGGTTAATGAGGGTTGGCTGCACCATAAGTCATCCAAAAGGTCGTCCAATACCTAGTCTTGTAGTCTAGAAGTCAAATTCCGTTAAAGCTTCTAAGGCTTTCCATTCCCTGATTAAAAGTGAGGCAATCAACCTTCAGGGTTTCCTGCTCAAAGCATCTGCGACTACATTTGCCTTATCGGGGTGGTACTGCAAATTAAAGTCATAGTCTATAAGTAGCTCCATCTATCGTCGTTGTCTTATGTTTAGTTCCTTTTGAGAGAACAGGTATTTCAAGCTTTTGTGGTCTGAGAATAGGTTAAACTTTTCTCCGTAGAGGTAGTGCCTCCAAATTTTAAGTGCAAAGACAATTGCAGCCAATTCCAGATTTTGTGTAGGTAGTTTAATTCATATGGCTTTAATTGCCTAGATCCATAAGCGATCACCTGACCATTCTGCATAAGTACACATCCTAGTCCTTGATATGAAGTGTCACTGTAGATAGTGTATTGTTCACCACTCTTGGGTATGCCTAGCACTAGCGCTGAGGTCAACCTTTCCTTTAATTCCTGAAAGGCGCATTCGTGCTTGTCCTTCCACTCAAACTTTGAATCCTTCTTTGTTAGTCCGATTAAAGGAGACGCGATCCTTGAGAAACCCTCCACGAATCTCCTATAGTATCCAGCCAATCCAAGGAAACTTTGTACTTCCGATGCGTTGGTTGGTCTATTCCAACTAGAAACTGCGTCCGTCTTGGTTGAGTCCACTGAAATTCCGTTCTTTGAGACTACATATCCCAAGAATTTGACTTCTTTTAGCCAAAACTCACACTTACTAAACTTAGCATAGAGACAATTTTCTCTAAGTGTCTGAAGTGCAATCTTTACATGCTTCTCGTGTTCTTCATCATTCTTCGAATAAATAAGGATGTCGTCGATAAACACGATGATGAATTGATCCAAGAAGGGTATGAACACCCGATTCGTCAAATCCATGAATACCGTCGGGGCATTAATTAATCCAAAAGGCATAACTAAGAACTCATAGTGCCCATATCTTATTCTGAAAGCTATTTTCGGTATATCTTCTGGCCTGACAAGTAATTGATGGTACCCAGATCGCAAGTCAATCTTTGAAAAGGTCGTCATCCCTTGTAGTTGATCAAACAAATCGTCTATCCTAGGAAGCGGGTACTTGTTCTTAATGGTAACCTTATTCAACTCTCTATAGTCGATAAAAATTCGAAGATTTCCATCCTTCTTTCTAACAAATAGAACTGGGGCTCTCCAAGGTGACGTGCTTGGTCTAATAAATTCAAGATCTTCTAACTCTTGTACTTGCTTCTCCAGCTCTAGCATTTCCGTTAGGGCCATACGATAAGGAGCCTTGGATATCGGTGTCGTTTCGGGTACTAACTCAATGCAAAAGTCGATCTCACGCGTCGGTGGTAATCCAGAAACATCCTGAAAGACATCCTCATAGTCTCGGACTATCAAAATCTGAGCGATCGTCAATTCTGAGCCTGTAGTTTCCATAGTGGCTAAACGACTTGTAAGAAAGGCGTCACTAGTGGGGTTGCATTGAAAACTGAAGGGTGTACTTCTAGGTACTGAAAATGTGATTGACCTACCAGCACAATCTAACTTCACATGATACTTAGTAGTCCAGTCAAATCCTAAGATTACTTCATATTCCTTCATTGACAAAACAATTAAGTCTTCATGTAGGTTCCTATCCTCCAATGTCAAAGTGCAGTCCTTGCACACCTTTCCTAGCTTCACGGTCACTCCCAAAGGTGATGTCGCGTTTAGGACTACCTCAAGTACTTGGGGTACTAAACCCAATCGTCGTATGATCTCAAAGGCAATAAACGAATTCATAGCACCCGTATAAAAAAGTACTTTAACTCGACTAGCATATAATGAGAGTGTATCTTCCAAGTTCTGTTGTTCCTTTTCATCAGAGCCAGCTGCCTTGGGTATGATAGCATTGAGTCGAGCCTTACCAGCTTGGCCTTGAGTAGTAGGCCCATGATAGTTTCCTTTTGGTGCCTTACATTCTCTGCTCATGTGTCCCATCTTGCCACAGTTATAACAGATAACATTATTTCGATAATTATCCCTGGGGACTATGCAGTCTCGAGCCATGTGTCCGGGGATCCCACATTTGAAGCATCCAACCCTATTGTTCTCGATAGTAGTGGTTGATACTTGTGGTGTACGAGGTACTACATTCTTGTCTCGGGGAAGTGTGGGTCCTGGTTTCTTGTCGCTGTTCCATGGGCGCTTGTTTCCTTGGAACTGAGTCAAAGGTCTTCCTCGTGGTCCGTTCCTTGGCGGGGGTGGTCGGTCTACCATTTGCTTCGGGCCTTGGCAGCCATCTCTTTCCAAACCTACTGCCAACCTGACCAAAGCTTCGAAAGTTTGATTCAGGTGTCCCAATGTTAGATGCCGGAGGTGCGGATTGAGTCCTCGGTGAAACTTCTTGATCTTCTTTTGAGGAATGTCAATCATGTGAGGGGCAAAGTGGGACAAGCGTTCCAATTGTGTCGTGTACTCTCTTACACTCCTATTTCCTTGTGTCAAATCGATGAATTCTTTCTCTTTCTGGTCCTTTTCATCGTCGGGGAAATACTTCTCCAAAAACTTCTCCCAGAAGGTAGTCCATGTCATCCTCCTTGAAGCTTCTACTCCAATAGTTGCTCTCTCGGTTTCCCACCAATTAATTACCGCATAAGTGAGTTAGAAAGTGGCGAGATGGCGCTTCTCTGTCTTGGGGCATTCGATTGATTCGACGATACGATCCATATCCCTTAGCCATTGCTCTGCTTGCCAGGATTTAACGGTGCCGTCGAACCTATCAGGACGCAAAGCCCTGAATCCTTCCATTAATCTGTCGCGTGTCTGAGGTGGTGGTCTTTGGCGATTGTCGTTGTTGTTTCCGTTTCCATTACCGTGGTTGTTTCCTATATGGTCCAGACGCTGCAGAAATGCGCCAAAGATTCCAGTAGGATCGATTCCTTCAGGAATAGGATCTGATGATCCTCCGTTACAATTTCTTCTTGGTCTTTCTGCCATTGTGATAGTGTGCTTATGTACCTACATGAATATCTATTGGTTACTCGCCAATCCTAACCATAGATACAAGCTATATGAACAACTGGGTTATAAATAGCAACACATAACACATCAAGAATTCATATTATCATATAAAATAAACTAGTCTTCATTAATAACTCTAAATATTTACATAAGAAAGCACACACGCAAAAAAAATACATAGTAGGATCAACAGTACCAAAAACATATACATAGAAAAGGCATACATGTCTACTAACACGTGTTTCAAACCTGAGTACAACTATATACACAAAAGATGGGCTACTAACCCTATTACAAGTAAAATTCTAGATATTGGGAATCCTATCCCAAAAGTCCTCCACATCCATCCGGGATGTAATAAGGTACCATGCTAATCACAAAACTATCTTAAGGTTCATATCTTTAGTGTGTAGGACAATTGGTGCACACTTCTTAACCTAAGGCTTTGATACCAAAAATCCCTATCACGCCCCGGCATAGCAAAAATATGGAAAAATTTTAAAATTTTCATCTTGGACCCTGAGGCGCGTGACTGGTTGCAGTGCCGAATTGTCCATGACCAAATAATAATAACTAAACGATATAATAATAGGATAACACCATCATTTACTTACTGGAATATATTACAAAGAGAAGTCAAAGTACTTAGCTAGTTAATACATCATTATAAATACATCAGAGTCTTATGGCTCTTGGCCTTACAAAACTATTACAAAATATATGCTAAGTCTTCTGGTTATAATAAAAAACATTTACAGAGGATAACTGCTAGTCTTCTCTCTAACTAGCATAACCATAGTCATCTTCAATGTAATCTTCTTCAATATTTCCTTCTTGCGTAGCTTCATAACCTGGGTACTCTTCACATGGATACGCTGGACATGGGAATGTCCAGTGACATAAATGTTGTCAGCTTATGAAAGCTGAGTGAGTAAGCTAAATCAAATGGAACGTATGTAGTAAAACACAATAAGAATCCATTTACTACCTTTCAACATGTCTTTTAGGATCTTTACATTCTCTCCGTTGAATTATAACTAGTACCGACTACGTATTCAATAGGAATACAAACAATTCACGAGATGCATCTAAACGTTCTTAATGCCACTATCATTCATTTCTAACATCCGACGTCATTTACAAACCCACAGTATCTCTTGCTAACCAAACCATCTTTCATCAACCAAAACATCTTTCATCAACCACTTCCTCACAAAGAACCGAAGTGTTAAGGAGTGTAAGAACATCCATTTCGTCACGAAGAACCAAAAGGAGTCTTTACTCAAAGAATCACCGCTTCGTCACGAAGAACCGAAAGCGTTACAAAGTACAAGAACATCCATTTTATCACAAAGAACGGAAAGGAGTCTTTACTCAAAGAATCACCGCTTCGTCACAAAGAACCAAAAGCGTTACAGAGTACAAGAACATCCATTTCGTCACGAAGAACTGAAAGGAGTCTTTACTCAAAGAATCATCGCTTCGTCACGAAGAATCAAAAGCGTTACGGAGTACAAGAACATCCATTTCATCACGAAGAACCGAAAGGAGTCTTTACTCAAAGAATCACCGCTTCGTCACCAAGAATCGAAAGCGTTACGGAGTACAAGAACATCCATTTCATCACGAAGAATCGAAAGGAGTCTTCACTCAAAGAATCACCGCTTCGTCACGAAGAACCGAAAGCGTTACGGAGTACAAGAACATCCATTTCCTCACGAAGAACCGAAAGGAGTCTTTACTCAAAGAATCACCGCTTCGTCACCAAGAATCGAAAGCGTTACGGAGTACAAGAACATCCATTTCATCACGAAGAATTGAAAGGAGTCTTTACTCAAAGAATCACCGCTTCGTCACGAAGAACCGAAAGCGTTACGGAGTATAAGAACATCCATTTCCTCACGAAGAACCGAAAGCGTTATGGAGTACAAGAACATCCATTTCCTCACGAAGAATCAAAAGGAGTCTTTACTCACAGAATCATTACTTCGTCATGAAGAACCGAAAGCGTTACGCGTATCCCTTTCATCACGAAGAACCGAAAGAATACTCAAGAGTCACCACTTCACAACTCAACAACAAATCCCTTTTCTTACCCTCCCAGCCCTCGTGGCTTGGTTTACCTATCCAACACTTATCCTTGACATAAGCTGCTCCTGATCAAGTACAACTAGTCTGTACGTATCCTGGACTGCATTTGCATCACTCGTTCCATAGTTTAGTTTGTTAATTACTTTCATTTATACTTTCGAAGTTACGTTATACATCCGTCACTCTATTTTGTTAGAATATACTTACGATGGAAACTTACCCAATCGCTATCGACGCAATAATTGTGTCGTACAACATACTAAAAGCTTGGGTATGAACTTTTAATGGTCAATACACTAAATTCACGACAATGGAAAAACATCACATGTAGCTCATAGATCTATAACATGGATTTGATATCAATAACCATATAGACGAAAGCCTTAACATACTCATCTATGCGATAGCATAAGATTTTCATATCCATACTCACCAAATCTTGAAATTTAAGCTTGAGCTTAGGAAGCTTGAATTCAAGTTCAATGGTGAAAGCTCCTTGTTCTTCTCCTTCTAACTTCTTTTATCTCACCATGGATTTCATCTCCTAGCTCTCTCTAACTCTATATGCAGATTATAGATGATCAAAAAGTATCAAGCAAGTGTATATGCATGTTTATATAGAGGTGGTATAGTGATAGGTGTCTCCATGCATGTGCTAGTGTACACATGCATGGACAAGTGTCCTTGTACAAGACAAGTGGCTTGGGTGTGAGTGACATATGGAGGAGGTATTGCATGGGCTGCCATGTGGGGCCCACCTCGGGTTGTGTGCCACTTTCCTCAATTTACGTGCATAAGTTCCTCGGTATATGTGTCAGTCTCGATTTACATGTAAACAGGTATTGTTTCTAATGTCCGAGTCCGGGTACGGGACTACGTTAAATCCTATTATGGTCAAGTCGATACGATTACTATAGTCAAATCAGTAATCCTAAGATACGTCAAAACCATCACCCTACTAAAATAATAATATAATAATATAGTCGGTCCAATACAGAAATTCAAAAGGCTAATGTTATTAACAAAAAGAAAAGAAATTACAGGTATTACATTCCATACCAATCGATTGCAACCTTTGGCAATTGAATGGGAGTCATCACATACCAATCGATTAGGTAAAAGTCCAATCGATTGGGTCCATGTCTATGGCAATCGATTCAAAAAAAGTCCAATCGATTGGGAACTATCCCATTCGATTGGGACTTCGTCTTCTCCAGCAGGAATGATATTCCAGAAGCTAAACGTTGGGGGAACATTTTAGCTATGTCTTTCCTTCTTTAAACTATGTAAAACAACATAATAAAGGGACTAAGTGAGTTTAGAACTCACCAAGGTATGTGTGTGTGTGTTAGTGAGGTAGCTATGGAAGCTTGAGCTTCAAGTGCTCTCTCCCTCTCTCTCTCTCTCTCTCTCTCTCTCTCTCTCTCTCTCTCTCTCTCTCTCTCTTATTTTTCTTCCTTCTTTCTCTCTCTCTTATTTTTCTTCCTTCTTTCTGTCTCTCCTTCCTTTCTTCTTCTTCTATCCTTCTTCTTTCTTTCATCCCCTTCTCTTCTCTTCCTGAGGCAGTATGTGTGTATGTATATGGGTGTGTGGGTGTATATATATATGGGTGTGTGTGTGTATATATATATCTATTACTTTTTTTCTCCCAAAATCTATCAAACAACCCCAAGGGCACGAAATGGATACATATACATATATATGTAGAACATGAGAGTGCCATGCATCAAAACCTCATGCAAATTTTGAGACCAAGTTCTGCAGGTTGGCAATTGATTATATATAGATATTTATGAAGACAATCGATTGGTGAAAGGGTAATCGATTAGGTATGTCAGCAAGGGCAATCGATTGGGAAATAGGGCAATCAATTGGGAGTCAAAAGTGGCAATTGACTAGGAAATATGCCAATCGATTGGGACATCAAAATTTCCAATAGAAGGGTAAGGATCATTCATGTTTTCAGGGAACACTACCAAGTATTATATACACTAAAAAATACAGGGTATTACATCATCCATCATTTATTAAAACATTTAATCCTCAAAATCTAAGTGAGTAGGGTTAAAACAAAAATAGAAACTTCTCGAGCATCTTCGGCCCTACCTTCTATGAAGCTTCTCCTTCATCGTGATGCTTCTAGTGGATCCTCACCAATGGAATCTCCTTATTCCTGAGCTTCTTGATTCTTCGATCTAGGATCCGTACTAGTCCTTCGTTAAATGTGACATTATTGTTAACTTTAATGTCCTCAAAGTTAATCTCATGTACTGAGTTATGGGCACACTTTCTCAACATACTAATGTGGAAGACATTGTGCACTCCTGACATCTTTGGTGACAATGCCAATCTATATAGGTAACCTTTCCAACACGTTCTAGAATTTTGAAAGGTCCGATGAATCGAGGCGGTAGCTGTAGACACCCCATTTTGTTAGCTAACAGATTTATGAGGCCACAAGCATGTCAAACCTCAATGATTAGAAAGATCGGATTTTCAGAAATTGTCTTTAACTCTAAGGAAGTCAAAGAATTGGCAAAAATGACCAAAATACCCCTAAAAGCCCAAAACTCTCTAAATTGGCTTAGAATCTCAAAAATCATTCGATGTCATTCAAAATAAAAAGAAAAGTATTTCAAAAGAGAAATGTTTGAAATAATCAGCTTCTAGAGGCTCCCGAAAGTTCCCGTTTGACCAGTTTGACCAAGGTTTGACCGAAATCATTCAAATTTTCCCGAGAGTTCTGAGATCATCCTAGATCATGTAAAAAGTACTAAAATAAGTTTCAAAAGAAAAATGGACAAAAGCGTCAGCTCTTGGGAGCTCCCAGAGGTTCCCAGAATTTCTTAGAGATCTCCGGTTTGACTGATTTGACCTAAAAGTTGACATTGAAACTGGAGCACCGTATCATTTTTCAAACATTTTTCATGAATACTAGAGGTTAATAGCCTTCCATCGGTATATCGCACATAATTTTTGGATTTAAAATAAATTTATTATGAACTTCTGAAGGTGAAAAAGGCGATCAAATCGGCTTTTACCGCAAATACCGCAAAACTTTTCATAGTGACCTGACTCTAAACTATTTTTCATGGAATGTAGACTCCATTACCTTTCCAAAGGTATATCACAAGTTTAGTTTAGAGTTTTTATGCATTTTCTGTGAATTTTGGACGAAATAGGGCCTTTTCACAAATTTTAGAAGTTTTGGGGGCTTAAATAAAAAATTCGAGTCAACAGGGGTTGACTGCCGCCACGGTAGGTAACTTGTGATACCACGGAACAACACCACTACCATCACAGTGCTCACCCCTGAACCCAAATTTCTGTAACTTTTGTGGTATTCAAATATAATTTCAATTCTCAAAGCGATGTAGTTTTGATTATTCCAGGATTATGGACCAATGAGAGACTTTTTCTAATCCCAATTACCTCCCCGACCCCTTGTGGACACGCGATTTTCCACCACTTGCTTGTTTTCGTTTGAAATTTGATTTGGATCAAAGAAAGAAAATGGTCCGTTGAAAATAGATACAGAGTCGCCACTTGGTCTTTAAGGAACCAAGAAACCTAATTTTGACTCACCCAAACGGATAAAGGGCACCGGCCCTTCATAACCAAAGAACTTGCTTCGGGGTTTTGGTACGAGAGAGGAAGGAGCCTTTGTCACGACTAAAACACCCTCAACTCGACCCGTCTTTTGACGGGCCTCAATTAGCATCCAAATAATCATCTTATACTATGTATGGTTCAACAATTAATACTATGATAGTATATTACATCACATAAAAAATTTGAAATGGAAGATCTAAAGATAAGATATCATTTATAAGATCTAATTCAAATAGCATACAATATAAAGTGAAAGATCACACAAATCAACCTAGGAAAAATCGTCTAATCATGTATCAAGTAATTAAGTTTTCCTAATCTAAAGGGGACATGAATTGTTCTTGAAACAAATAATCAAAAAAATCAAAATATGCTTAGCAAGCTAGTATGATGCATGTTAATCTTTGAGGAAAGAAGATTTCTCAATCCCCGGGACGGATGAGAAAGGAAGACTAGATCGAGGGAAACATGAACGTATGATCAAGTTCATTCCTTATAATCTTCTTTGATTAGGAGTCACAAAAGCCCCAAATCTTTGCATGGATGCAATGTATGCATCTAGAATGTGCTAAGGTTGTAGTGTGCTTTGTGTTCATGGATTCCTAGAATGACTTAGAAGTCTAAAATATGCATGAATGCATGAATGCATGAAGGAAATCATCATGGGATATGTACAAATGTAGTATGAACTACTTCCTAAGACATGAGCTAATTTGGAGTGCATATAAGCATCAAATCAAAGGGGGAAAGTAAAAGTGTGCTTGCTGTGAATAGTGGACAGAACAGTAACATGATCTTTTGTAAATGGAAAAGAGGGGTTAGGAGTGTTTTAAATGCATGATGTTTTATGGAGATCTTCCTTATTTTGTCTAGAACACAACCCAAAAATCCAATCTTTAATAACTATTACATATTGAGAGAAATCATATGAACAATGGAGGTTACTCAGAAACAGAGTTCGTACTGTCGACTGAAATGTCAAAAAAGCTTAGAAAATGAAACCAAATGATCTAGAGGCTCATTTTATACATAACGTTCCCTATGACATTTACATTTAATGAAAAAAATACGTCATGACCACCTTTTTTGGAAAAGTTTTATGTAAAACAAGTTTCAAGTCAACCTAGCTGCTGTGACAGCAGAGGCAGAATGTTTGGAAGGAATGTTTGGACAAAAATGGACCCCTTTCAAGTATTTCCAAGTCAAACCAAAAATCATGGGTGTTCTATAATGAGTTAGGAAGACTTTCCAAGTGGTCTTGCATCCATACATTGAGTATTGAGTTCTAGAAAAATCTTTGAACTCGGATCACTCACTGTTTTGACTCACTATTTTGAAGATTTTGGGAAAAACTAGAGTTTTCTTTCTTGAGATCAAAATGAGGGGTTTTAAGAGGGGTTTTGAAATTGAGGTTTTGAAAATATATTTTTAACATCAAATGGAGATTACAACCACTTAAAATGTCAACATCAAACTCATCATCAAGAGCCTCCAAGATTGCTAGAGAGATTCATTTTCATTTGAACATAACTTCAAGGATACATTGGAGGTATTGAAGTTATAATCATCATCTATCAAGCATGTTTTTGAGGTCAAGAGCTACTATCCATAAGGATTCACTCACCTCAAACTTCATGTCATCATTTAGAGGATGATGAAATAGTAAGTAAATAAAAATGTCAAAAAAGAAATGAGATTAGGAAGAGATTAACATAATATGAACAAGCAAGTAAGTGACAATCAATAGATGATGATCAATGTGATATTGGACTTGTAGTTTGGTGTTTCACTCATATGTGGTGACATTGACATGGAAGTAGCTTCCTCTCTCTTAAATTCTCACTAAAATGGTGGTTGGGTGTATTGAATATGAAGTAAATAGGAGTAATGAAGTAAAAACAAAGTTTAGAACTCACTTTTGTTTTGAAATCAAAGAAGAAAGCTTCTTTTCTCTCTATTCTAACCTTATCTCTACAACTTTCTCTCCTAAAAATTTCAAAGCTTACATTTGACACCCCCAAAATGAGAAGTCAAGGGGGGTTTATATAGGCCAATTTTGGGGTGGTTTTGGGGTTTTAGAAGTACTCCCATTGGTCCCAAACACCTGTGAACATAGAACTACGTCGTTTTTGGTTTTCAATTAATCAAAATGAACCCCCAAAAGAAATTACAAAAACATACCATTCTGGAGGAGAGTGCTGCGGCGGCACTAGGCCTATGCCGCGGCTACAGTGGGCCAGATAATCCTTTTTAGGCCCCCAGAGGTTCCGATATTAGCGAAAAGGCCCTATTTCGTCCGAAATTCACAGAAAATGCATAAGAACTCCAAATTGAGGTTGTGATATACAGTTGGAAAGATAATGGAGTCTATTTTACATAAAAAAAATTTCAGGGATAGGTCACTTTGAAAAGTTTTGTGGTATTTGCGATAAAAGCCAATTTGATCGCCTTTTTCGCCTTCGGAAATTCCTAATAAACTCCTTTTAAATCCGAAAATTATGTGTGATATACCGTTTGAAAGCTATTGACCTCTACTATCCATGAAAAATGTTTGAAAATAGTTACGATGCTCCGATTTCAAAGTCAAATTTTGGTCAAACTGGTCAAACCTGGGATTCCCGGGAAGTTCTGGGAACCTCTCCCAAGAGCTGACGTTTTCGCTCGATTTTCTTTTAAAACTCATTTTAATACTTTCCATATGATCTAGAATGATCCCGGTGAATTTGGATGATTTTAGTCAAACTTGGTCAAACCTGGGTAAAACTGGGTCAAACCTTTGTCAAACCGGTCAACGGGCACTTTCCGGGAACTTTTGAATCTTCCGGGGGTCTTTGGAAGCTGACGATTTCATTTGATTTTACTTAAAAACTCATTTTCTTACTTTTCTTACGACATAGCATGTTTCCAGAACTTTTGGTCCAAATCTGGGAGTTTTCGAGCTTTCAGGGGCATTTTGGTCATTCTGAACATTTTGGGAAATAGAACCAACTTCCAGGAGTCCATTTGAGTCTTTTTCGATCATTGTGAACCACAAGCTACGGGTCTCCTAAATCTGATAGCCGACAAAATGGGGTGTCTACAGTTTGCCCCTCTTTGGCATGAACTTGCGAGGTAACGTATGTCGCAAGCGAGTGCCAAAGCTTTGAAGAGACAGGTCTTTTGGAGGCTATAGATTTAGGATAAAAAAAAAAAGCATTGCAAAAGATGCAATGATGGTGAGGCTAGTGTTGGTCGCGCTCTGCGTGAGCTGCCTACGTATCCCAAGGGTAATCAGACCAGGACGTAGTTCGGGGCACAAAAGAATAAATCACACATGCACATTCACATCAATCAAGCGGATGCTATGCTATAAGAGTGATATGCAATGCATGGATGTGATATGAATTGTTTTAGTGTTCTGATCCTAGCGTGAGCTGGTGCTGTGGGGTGTGTGCCACCCCGAGTGGACTTATGTTGTGCTAGTGTTGAACTTAATGCAGTGATTGATCCTGATAAGGATACCAAGGTATTGGAGATTCTGGGTCTCAGGCAAACTTATTAAATTATAGGAAGTGTACTTCGCAAATAAGTGAAATGGATCAGATGAGCGTTTTTTTAGAAGACGACAGCTAAAGGTGACCGAGGGATCTTGCGATAAATCATAGGTAAGGAAGCTTTGAAATTGGACAGATGAGAAAGCTCATAATAATCAGGAGACGCGGAGCCGTGGAAGGACGGTGCTTTGTTTTCAAAATCTGGATACGGGCGATGTTCTGGTTGTTCCTGATGATCGATTTTCGGGATCCAGTTCCTCTTTTCTTACTTTCTGCTGGGGGTAGTGGGAACTAGTATCTTTCTATATCTGTCCTTGGGGGATGATGTAGGGTTCTCGGAGAATCTCTCTTTTCTTGATCTGGAACCAGGACCCATCTCTGAATCTCTCACGGTTGATCAAATCTTTCGACGCTCAATCCAAGAGGGCCGGTCGGGGCCTCCGGGAGCTGGTATTTTTCTATTTCTGTCTTCAAGGGATGATGTAGGACTCTCGGAGAATCTCTCTTAACTATTTCCTGATCGAGAACCCGGACCCTTCTCTAAATCTCTCGCGGTTAATCAAATCTTTGTAAAAAAGCTAATTCTGGCCTTCGGGAGCCGATATCTTCCTGTTTCTGTCCTCTGGGGATGATGCAGGACTCTCGGAGAATCTCATTCGCTATTTCTTTGGTGTACCAGCCAAAAACCAGGATTCGTTACTTGAAACTCTCATGCTTGATCAAAATTTGTGACGGTCGTCCTGAAACAGCCGATTCGAATCTTCGGGACTCAATTTTTCTTAGTTTCTGCCTACTAGAGGTAGCCCTGACAAATTTTGGACTATTGGGGGTAAAATCTCATAAATCTTGATCGAAATGGGCCACCGGGGCTGATCAGGGCCGGAAATGTGCTGAAAAAGGCCAAAACAGGTCAAAACGGAGTAAAATGGAACAAAGCGGGGCCAGTGGGGAGCAGTGCCGTGGTGGCATTGGGCCACTATCGTGGCGGCAGTTAGCCAGTACCACGGCAGCACTGGGTGGTCGAACTCCATTTGTGTATATCTTGGGTTTTTGAGCTTTCCAAGCGCATTTTTGGCCATTTGGGGTGTTTTTGGAGCCAAAATCCGTCAAAACGCAGCTTGTGCGCGCTCAGGTGAGTAATCTTTCCCTGTGGTTGGAATTTTGATTGGTGTTTTGGTTTGCTCTAATTTTCAAGAAGAAAGTTTAGTTTTCACTTCCATTTTCTTTGTAGATCCATGGCTTCGAGCTCGATGAAACCGTCTAAGAAGGCCAAGAAACGAATAAAAGCCGAGAGCCAAACCCTGGACTTGATTTTAAGGGACCCCCAACATCATCTTTTGGCCACGGCTCTAACGAGCCTGGTATGTGAAACTTTCGATAGTTTAGGACTATTTCCATGCATTGTGCTAGTTTTGTGAGCCGTAGTGTGCATCTAGAGATTGTTAGAAGTTCGATTTGTGCTTAAATGTTGATTTTGTGAAATTGGACCTTGGGTCATGAATAGTGATTTTGTGCTCATTTTTGTTGTTTTTGATATATGTAGGTGCCGGAAGTAACATTGAAGGGCCACGGTAGCCTTGCTCACGCTTTTCTGTGGTACACTCAACTCTCGCCTACCATCAAGAGAATGGTAGACGATGCCGGGTTTGGCGACTTTGTCCGCCTGGTTTCAAAGAGTAGTAATGATCTGGCGCATTTTTATGCTCTTACTGGGAGATGGTGGGACACCACCAACACTTTCCACATGTCATTCTGTGAGATGACAATGACGCCTTTTGATTTCTCTATGATTACCGGCTTGAGGGTTGGTGGGAAACGCCTGATTCTGGACTACTTCTATGAGATTGATCCCGAGGCTGTCGAGATGTTGATTGGGGTTGTTCCCCCTAATCTGGAGAGGCACTGGTTCCCTTGTGGCTGGCTTTACCGGGCCTTTGGCAGAGGGAATCATAACCTGAATAATTCTCAGCTTTTGAGGGTGTTTATTCTATATGTCCTTGGTTGCTCGATCTTTACGACACGGAATGACCGGGTGAGCTTGAGGCTTCTTTTTTGCCTGGCGACCATTGGTGAGATCCCCTCTTATGACTGGGGTGGTGCTGCCCTGGCCCACCTTTACAAGCATATGGGTGAAGTTTCCCAGGGCGATGTCAAATCGACAGGGGGATTTTGGCGAGCTTGGGAGGTATGTACTGCATCTTCTTTTATCTTCTGGATTTTTAATTTCTGTACTTTTTCTGATTTTCTCTTTTATCTGTGCAGCTTTGGAGCTTTGAGTACCTGAAGATGTTAGCTCCTACTGATGAATTAGGTGAAGATGAGGACGGTATGGCTCATGTGCCTTTGTTCCCCCGAGGCTTGAGATGGCGGAGGGATGTTGTTGGGGTAAAGAGCGAGGCTCAGCGGATCGTTCTTCTCAGAAACTTCTGATCTGCGCTGACGGCTGCTAGCGTCGATTAGGCGCCTTGGGAGCGCGTTGCCTATGCTGCCCCAGAGGAGATACAGGCGGTCAAACCCCTTTCCTCTTGCTGGCTTCTGATGGAAAGTACCGAGAGCAGGCAATGGTTCCTTGGAGAGCTAGTGTCCCGGCAGGTGGTTGGTGGTCTGAGGTATCGCGTCCATCATGATCCTCCTATGATGGATGCTGATGACTTTTCTGGTGATGCTTTGCTAGCGGCCTTAGCTGGTACCAATGTTTGGGATCACTTTCTCTCTGAGACCGGCTATGAGACTTACCGTGGCCGCTTTCTGATGCCTAACTTCCCACTCCTGGAGGTGAGTTTCTTTTATGTTTCTGTCTCTATCTGTTGCCTATGTTTTTGACTCATCTTTTTCCTAACTTGTTTTGTGCCTACAGCTTCACGAGATGTACAGGAGACAGGTTCCCCCGATTTTCGATCCTATCCCTCCTTGGGATTGGACCGTTAACGTTGTGGGTACAGACGGCTCTCCCCAGGTTATGGAGGTGTCATGGGTCATATGTGGGTATCCTACCCAGCCAGCAGGCGTCCTCAACATCCCTTGGAGTTATGCTGAGGAGGGTCACGCCTTGGCAGCTAGCTTATGGTCTTTGGTCCTCACGCGAGACCATCGGGTATGTCTATAATTTTGCGCTCCTTAAGGTTTTGATGCTCTAATCCTAATTTTTCCCTTGATAGATGGATGGTATGCGGCAGTTTGCCACTAGTTAGATGCGTCCTTGGTAGGTTTCTGACTCAACTTTGTTTTTGTACTTTTTGTTGTTTTCTTACTGATTGCTTTCATTTTATTTGTGTGTGCAGTACCGTGGGGGTAGCGCTGGCTCATCGAGGACTGGACTGAGGTGCAAAGGTGGCAGGAGGAGGCCATCACCGACGTACACTCCGGGAGGTCAGACAGAGGATGAAGAAGAGGAGGACTGAGGCCTCCTAAGCGGGGATTTTGTTTTATCTCCATTTCATGTTTTTGATTGGGTTGTACTAGTGAATGATGTGATTATTCAGACAATGTGTAGGATGATGTGTAGGATGATGTGTCACCCTTGACAGAGTATTATGACGTTTTGCCCTTCGAGTCGGATAGTTTCTGGTTTGAAGGCGCAGTTGTGTGCTTGCTTTTATTTGGTGATTGTGTGACGATATACATATCTGTGCACTTGTGATTCTGTGATTGTTGATGTTACTGTGATGAGCAGCCTTGTGATAGTGAGTGTGTTTGCATTGTAGGTGGGATAGTCCATGAAACGGGGAGGTGCTGCCGAAATTTTGAATTTTGCTAGAGCCATGACAGAAAATATGGCATTGTATGATCCCGTTCAACTCACAGCTTGGCTGAACATCACAGATGGTGTGGAACGGATCAACCTTTTAGCTACGGCTTGACCGAGCTGTTCTCTCTTTGTCAGATGGCTTTGAACACTGAGTTCATGTGTGCTGCCAATGTCCACTGGGACCCGGTGAACCATGTCTTCAATTTCAATGGCCTGGAGATATGCCCCCTGTTTGAGGAGTTCTGTGCTATCCTTGGCTACGATTCTGAGTCTGACCTGATTCTCTCTTCTGATGATACCCCCAGTCCTACACGAGGCTTGGCTGAATACCTGAATTGTTCCATTACTATTTCCCGCCGGCTAATTTAAGGTGAGGTTCTTGACATTGCTTCCATCATCGCCCGGTATGCTAGTCCCGGGAATCCTAGCATATATGAAGCTACCAGCGGGGCCGCTCTGATATTGTGCATGACTTTGCACTTTCTGTTCTTGAGTGCTTCTATTAACTTGGTGTACGTGTGCCTTGGGCTGAGACTTAGCCGGAACCCCATGGCCATGGTTCTGGCTGAAACCCTGAATGGTTTGGATCGCACTTCCAATCAAGGAACGCTTCTTCTTTCTGGGGCACCTTTAGTGTTACAGGCTTGGCTTTACGAGCGCCTCCAGTTATGGACAGGTAATGTGCCGCCAGTTTATTTTTACAGAGCTGTGCTTCATCCTCATTATACTTCTGCCGATTGGGTGGGCATAATGGGTGCTTTATCTGAGGCTGACATTTGCTGGATCGTGAGGCGTTGGGGCCTTTATGCTGTGACCACTAGTCTCGGGGATTTTCAGAGAGTGTGGCTGATGGGTCTGAGAAAAACCTCCTTCTATCATCCACGCCGATTGGCCAGACAGTACGGGCAAGTTCAAGAGGTTCCCCGGGGGTTTACTGAGAGGGTCTTTGCTTCCAGAGTCAGAGCCACCACTATTGCTGCTTTCATCAGGGGCTGGCCGGTCGAGCAAGAGTTTATTCCTAGAGACCTTTGAAGAAATAAAAATAAATAAATAAAACAAAAATAAAACTAGGCTTGACTGATTCTGCTTCTTTCCTCCAAGTGTCTTTGATATTCGTGATTGCTTTCCGAAAGAACTTTTTGTGTTTTCATTTATCCCTGCTTATGTAATATTCGAAGTTTGTTTATCGGTGAACCTTGGTTACTTGGAGAACCTTGTTTTATGCATTTAGTTTTCTGAAAACATTTGTAGTATGATTTTGATCAGATGTTTGCTTTTGGTACTTATTTGGGTACGCTAGGACGATTAGAGGCAAACGAGGGGGGTGGCCGAAGTTTGCCCCTAGTTTGGGATATGTATGGTTGTGAGGCAAACGAGGTAGATGACCGACGTTTGCCCCTAGTTTAGAAGAGGTTTAGTCAAACGAGGCGGGTGGCCGAAGTTTGCCCCTAGTGTGGAGGGTGATTTCTGGGTTATGGTAAGGACCGCGACTTTGTTTTTCTCGCACGCGCATTATTTTGCCTAGGCACCAGTTAGGTGACCTAATGAGCTCTTTTCTCTCTTTTGTTATTGCTCACTTTGGATTTAACTCTAACTTTTGCCTAAGCGTCCTTTCAGATTTTCAACCTAGCGAGCCATCCTTCTTTTGTTTTATTTGAAAGTCTGCCTACGTACCCCCGAACGGGGATCAGGTCCAACGTAGTTCGGGCCAAAGTTTTGAAAGAAAAGGGGGTGATTATGATGGTGTCGACTGAACCGATGCAGTTGCCTACGTATCCCCGAGTGGGAATCAGGTCGAGCGAAGTTCATGCAAAGTCCGGAAAGAAAATGGTTTATTTTTGTGGGTGGAGTGACCGAACTGATGTGGTTGCCTACGTATCCCTGAGTGGGAATCAGGTTGAGCGTAGTTTAGGCAAAGTCCTGAAAGAAAATGGTTTATTTTTGTGGGTGGAGCGACCAAACCGATGTGGTTGCCTATGTATCCCCGAGTGGGAATCAGATCAAGCGTAGTTTAGGCAAAGTCCTGAAAGAAAATGGTTTATTTTTGTGGGTGGAGCGACCGAACCGATGTGGTTGCCTACGTATCCTTGAGTGGGAATCAAGTTGAGCGTAGTTCAGGCAACGTCCTGAAAGAAAATGGTTTATTTTTGTGGGTGGAGTAACCGAACTGATGTGGCTGCCTACGTATGCCCGAGTGGGAATCAGGTCGAGCGTAGTTCAGGCGAAGCTTGAAAGAAAATGGTTTTGGGGAATGGTCAAGCATAGTACTTTTTTAGGCAATCCATGATGGTTGGTTCTTTGAATTCAACGCCATCAAGGTCTATGAGGTAGGTTGCTCCTCCAGAAAGGATAGTTTTGACGATATAAGGGCCGACCCATCTAGGTTTGAACTTTCCGCGTGGATCAAAGATCGGGGCTCGTAATTCCTTAATGACAAGGTCACCCTTGACAATTTTCCTCGGACGAACCCTTTTGTTGAAAGCGCGGGCTATCCTCTTTTGATAGATTCGGACATGGTCGACTGCTGCTAGGCGCTTTTCATCTATGAGAGCCAATTCTTCGTACCTTTCCTTCAACCAATCTGATTCCAAAATTTCACATTCTGCCATCAGGACGGTAGTTCTATTTCAACTAGAAGTACTACTTCTATTCCATATACCAGTGAGTAAGGAGTTGCTCCTGTGGATGTCCTTATCGATGTTCTGTATCCCCAAAGTGCGAATGGTAGCTTTGCATGCCAGTCTTTGTAGGTATTGACCGATTTCTATAGTATGGCCTTGACATTCTTGTTTGCAGCTTCGACTGCCCCATTAGTTTGTGGTCTGTACGGTGATGACTTGTGATAAGTGATTTTGTAGTCCTCAAACAGATCTCTGACCTCAGCTTTGAAATGACTACCATTGTCTGAGATGATCTCATGGGGGACTCCATAGCGATAGATGAGGTTCTTCTTGATGAACTCGGCCACTTCCTTGGCCCCTAACTTGCTGTAGGATGTGGCTACTACCCATTTTGTGAAGTAGTCAATGGCCACCAAAATGTATCGATTTCCATTCGAGGCTTTCGGAATGATTTCACCGATGATATCGATTCCCCAGGTTGAGAATAGCCAAGGTGAGGTCATGCTATATAGAAGGGATGGTGGTACATGCATCATGTTTGCATGGATCTGACACTTGTGACACCTTCTTATGTATTCGCAACAATCTTTCTCCAATGTTGTCCAGTAGTACCCTTGTCTTACAATTTTCTTGGCCAACATGTGACCGTTCATGTGTGGGCCGCATACCCCCTCGTGTATTTCCTCCATCATTCTTCTGGAGCTTTTTCCAAACAAGCACGTCAGGTTGTGACCATTGTACCCTTTCTTCAATAATTTCCCACCGCAAATGATGAATTGCGCTGCGAATCTTTGAATTGCCCTTTTGTCTTTCTCGGTAGACTCTTGGGGGTACGTCCCTTTTCTATGAAGTCCCAGACATCCTGATACCACGGTGTTTCATTCTCTTCTTCTTCGATTGCGGCGACTATGTTGAACGAAGGCTCGTACCTTTGCTCAATTACCAAAGGCATCATCAGACTCCCACAGGAATTTTGATCATGGAGGCTAAGGTAGCCAATGAATCTGCTAGCTGGTTCTCTTCCCTAGGCAAGTAGAAGAATGTGATGTTCTTGAACTGCCTCTTGAGTTGATCGAGATGATCATGATAGGGCTTCAACCTTTCTTCTTTTACTTTCCATTCTCCTCTAGCTTGTGATATAATAAGGTTTGAATCCCCGAAGACATCCAACTTATGAACTTTAAGCTCTATGGCTGCTTCCATCCCCAGAATGCATGCTTCATATTCAGCAGTGTTGTTGGTGGAGTTATAATTGAGTTTGACTGCCAGTGGAGTGTGGTCCCCACTTGGTGACACTAGAATCATTCCTACTCTGTATCCTTTCATGTTGGCTGCTCCATCAAAGTACAACTTCCACTATTCTTCCTTGATTTCCATGACATTTTCGTCCGGAAATGGAAAGTCCCCATTTTCTTCGGAGTTAACAGCGTGCTCCGCAAGATGCTCAGCTACGGTTCTCCCTTTTACAGATTTGATTATAACGTACTTGATATCGAATTCGGATAGTAGAAGTAACCAACAAGATATACGACCGGTTAGGGTAGGTTTTTCGAGAAGGTATTTTAGAGGATTCATGCGGGATATGAGCACAACCGGGAAGGACAGCATGTAGTGCCTCAGTCGGCGAGTGCACCAAACCAAGGCCCAACTTATTTTTTCAAGGGTAGAGTAGTTGAGCTCATACCCAGTCATCCTCTTGCTGAAGTAATATATGGCTTTGCCGGAGTGGCTTTCTTCTCCTTCTTGGGCTAGCAGGCAACCCATGGCATTTTCGAAGACAGATAGGTAAAGGAATAAGGGCTTATGAGGAGTGGGTGGTGAAAGGACAGGCGGATTTTGAAGGTTGGCTTTTATTTTGTCAAAAGTGGCTTGGCATTAATCATCCCATTAGAACTTTTCTCCTTTTCTCAGCAATCGGAACAAAGGATCGCATGTAGTTGTGAGTTTGGAAATGAAGCGTCTGATAAATTGGACTCTTCCGAGAAACCCTCTCACTTCCTTTTTATTCCGTGGTGGTGTCATTTCTAGGATTGCCTTGATCTTAGAGGGATCCACCTCTATCCCCCTTTGTATGATGAAAAAATCCAGGAGCTTACCGGAGGTCACACCGAAAGTGCATTTCTTAGGATTCAATCTCATCTTGTATTTGCGCAACCTCTCAAAAAACTTTTCCAGTGCCACCAGGTGTCCTTCTCTGTCTTTGGACTTCACGATCATGTCATCTACGTACACTTCTACTTCCTTGTGAATCATGTCATGCAGCAGAGTGGTGGTAGCTCTTTGGTAGGCTGCCCCAGCATTCTTGAGTCCGAGAGGGATTACCCTATAACAGTAGGTTCCCCAAGGGGTGGTGAATGTTGTTTTTTCTGGCACCATTAGAATCTGATTGTACCCCGAAAAGCCATCCATGAATGACAGTAGCTCATGTCCTACGGTGTTATCTACCAAGACATCGATGTGGAGAAGCGAGAAGTCATCCTTAGGACTAGCTTTGTTTAGATCATGGAAGTCGACGCACACACGAACTTTTCCGTCCTTTTTGGGGACTGGCACGATATTGGCAACCCATTCCGGATACTCGATGACAATGATGAACCCTGCCTTGAATTGTTTTTCCACTTCTTCTTTAACCTTGAGTGTCCATTCTGGCCTCATGCGTCTCAGTTTCTGCTTGATAGGTTTAGAATTGGGGAGGAGAGAAATATGATGTTGGATAATGTCGGGATCGACCCCAGGCATGTCCTCGTAAGACCAAGCAAAAACATCTTTGAATTCTTTTAGCAGGAGAGTCAATTTTTCTTTTTCTTTTTTATTAAGAGTTGAGCCAATTTGCACAATTTGTGGATTATCTATTTCACCCAGGTTAACCGATAAAGTATCTTCGATTATTTCATAAGCAGGTGGTTTTTCAATTAGCTTAAGTTCGATTGGGAGATCCTCGGAGGGAACTATACATTCACAAGTATTAGACACAGAGGAGTAACCAGAATCGTCTTTCATTTTATTCATGACAGGTGGAGTGATTACATTAGACAGTGATGGGCCTATAGCAGCCGACTCTGGTACAGACTCGATAATTGGAAGTACAGACTCCGGGGGAACAGGGGATAGGGAGACACAGACAGATGACTCTATAGCCTGGTTGCTCAGACCCTCCTCAGTTGGCTTGATCTGATCACCCTGGCTCTTGGCCCTCTTTTCTTCCTTCTCTTCAGCGAATTCTTCCCACATTTTCTTGATGGCTTTAGTGTCCAGGTACTTCAGCCAGTCTTCCTCCGGGGTTTTCACAACTTCTTTAGGATAGAACGGATCTTGCTAGGGGGGCCTTTCATAGTTGGCAAAGATTTCAAGCTCGGGGTGCCTTTTTCCAGTGGTTTGATGGATCCAGGGTTCTGGGAACCCAAAGTAGGGAAAATCATCCCCTTCTTTGATGAATTTCCCATTCAAGGTTTTGCGGTACGATGAAAGACTCCTCACTCTTTTCTTCCATGGCCTCTGCAGCCGACGTCTTCTTCAGTGGGCTTGTACCCCAACCCAAAAGTGCCTTGTTGTCCTTTAATCTGAGGGAACTCACGAACCCCTTGCTGGCATCGGCCCAATCCCATTCCAGGGAAGTAGTTCATTTTGCAGACATTGTTGACAACTGCGGAGTGGATCTCGGGGAACCTGTCTTCATCATTGATCATGTGGACTTCTTCTATGAAGAATCCCCCGATTTATCCTTCTTCTAGCTCAGGTAATTGGATTTCGAAGATGGGAGCGTAGTTTGGGAAAGCATCATTACCCCAATAATTGTCGAGGATGATTTTCACCTCCTTCTCATGAATGTACTTGATCACTTGATGCACAGTGGATGATACGGCTTTGTTGACATACAGTCAGGGCCTTCTGATCAACAAATTAAACGAGGCAGGTATGTCCATGACTTGAAATACTTCAGTGCTCACCAAAGATCCTACCCGAATTTGGAGAGAAATAGTTCCCATCACATTTCTCTTGGTGTTATCGTAGGCCTTCACGGATTGCACAAATGGTGTGATGTCAAGGACATTGACCCCCAAGGCGGTGGTAGTCCTTAGGGCACAAAAATTTAAGGCAGAGCCTATATCGACCAGACAAAATGGCACCTGCTGTCCCTTACATCCAACAGTGATGTACAATGCTTTGTTATGTACAGATCCTTCTAGTGGCAGGTCTTCATCAGAAAATGTAATGACTGGGTCATGGGTAAGTGCGCCCAAGAAAGCCACCATGTCTTCCGGTGCGGCATCGATGGGGACCTCTATTCCAGCCAAGGCATTTAACACAGCTTGCCTATGCTTGTAGGATGTTACCATGATGTCCCACATCGAGAGATGTGCTTAGGTTTTCTTCAACTACTTTATCAGCTCATTATCTTCTTCGATGATCTCATCCATTTTTCCCTTTCCCTTGTCTTTGACCAAACTTTTTTCGGTTGCTTCAGTGGTAGGATGCGGAGGCTAATGATGATGGCCTGACCTAGTCAGATGATCGATCTCGGCAGGGGTAGGCCCTTCTACAGTCCCACCTTCTTTGAACCAGTTGCAATATGTTCCCATAAATGGTTTCTCTGGCTCGTTCCAGATAGAAGCATCGCTTTCATTATCGAGATCATACCATTTGAGGTCCACTACCCCTTGATCATGTTCTTCCAAGAAGAATAGGTCTTGTTCATCAGCCAACTGTTGTTGCCACTCGTCATCCCCTCTGTCAATCAGATGAATTCCCACTGGGATGTCAATGAGGGGTAAAGGTTAACCTAAGGGGGTGATATAGGTGGTAGGGTCGGAAGATACATGGTTGGACTCAATGAGGCTGATATTTTGGTGGTTTGGTAGAGGATTTTGAGTGACATGGGGCTGCCTTGGAGGTGGCTCGATGATATTTTGGTCAATGAGGTCTTGGATATCATGGCGGAGGTGCATGCAATCATCGGTGTTGTGGCCAGGGGCTTGGTGGTAGGTGCATCTTTTGGACATGTCACAGTTTGGCGGGAGTGGGGTATTTCGAGGCTGGAGTAATTAGAGGTGGCCTTTTTTAAGGAGGCGATCTAAGGCTGAGGAGAGGGGGATTTCTAATTTGGCGAAGTTGCAAGGAGGCTTCCTAGAGAAAGAGCGATTAGAGGAATTAGCTTGGTTGGGAGGTTGGTATGGCCTAGGAGGGTAAGCCATAGGTTGACTGCTAAGGGCATTGACATCCGGAGGATTGCGGGAGTAGTTGGGCCTTTTTTACTGACTCGGAGGCTCTTCTTTTTTGATCTTTCCTTCCCTTATGGCGTCTTCAATTCGAGTCCCAACTTCAAACAGCTCTTCAAAAGTGAAGATGGACTGATAAAATAATTTTTCATGGTAGAGCGGTTGTAGATTCCGGATTAGCATCCTCACCTATTCCTTTTCAATCGGCTGGTGGGTCATTTGGGCCACTTTATTCCTCCATCTGCTCAGAAACGTAGCGAAGGATTCATTGTTATTTTGCCGAGCAGCTTCCAAATCCCTAATTGTAACATCCAACTCTTGATTGTAAGAGTAGTGATCGACGAAGACTCGAACGATGTCTTCCCATGCCCGGGTTTTGGAGGTTTCCAAGGTTAGGAACCATGATAGTGCAGACTTTGCAAGAGTTTGCGGTAACAACATTGCAATGTGCTCGTGGGTACAACCCATGGACTGGAAGATGCTCATACATAGCTTCACATGACTTTTCGGATTCCCAGTTCCATCAAAACGGTCGATGGCAGGCATCTTGAAGTTCTCTGGCAGTTTCAGCTTAACAGGCTCAAAGAGGCCTTCCAGGTCTAGTATGTAATCTTCAACCCCTTTGCTTTTCCTCAGTACACTTTCTAGCTTGTCAACCTTATCCATTTTCTCTTGGAGCTTCTTCTCATATGCAAATGGTGGGACCCCTTGAAACTAGTCTTCCTCCCCGTTATTCTCATGTGGGGGTGGTTCAAACCCCAGTGGTGGAAACCCAGGTGGAGGTTGCAGCCGCTGCTGCTTCAATTCTTCCATGAACTTCAGAACTTGGGCTAGGCTATCGGACTGTTGGCTTATGGTTGCTCCTAACTCGACAACCTTGTTTTCTAACTCTTCTCGATTCATGCTAAAGTAAGCTTCCGGACTGATTCTGACCAAACGATTATCTGAACTTCTGACCCAAGACGAGGATCCCAGCTGCTGATTTCGGGAATCTATACTGACCTGACAGATTTTGAGAGGACTAGATCAGATTTTGACAGTGATGACTTTTAGATAGACAAAGACAGTGGTGTTAACAAACGTGGACTGACTCGTGTGAGATTGATCGAGACAGTGCGTGCAGATTGGTAGGAATGGTGTATGCAAATGAGACAAGCACGCGGATGTAAGCCCTAATCTATATAATGCTCCTATTTCTAACAAATAGCAGTTAAACAAATAAGGTCCTAACTATATAGAGTGTGCCAACCTTACTTTCCAGTATGATCACCAAGGAATAGCAGGGGTTTCCAGGGTTTTATGAAGGCTTCTAGGAGAGACTGGGCATTTTTGGTTGATTTGGATAGAGTTTCTGGTATTTATGAGAAATTTGGGCAGAGTTTCTGGGAGAAATTGTTATATCTGGAAAAAAAATGGCATATCGGGGAAAATCAGGTAGAATTTTTTAGAGAAATTGGTTGATATGGTTATATCTCGGATATCTGGGCAGAATTTCTAAGAGAAACTGGTTGATATGGTTATATCTGGGATATCTGGGTAGAGTTTCTGGTAGAAACTGGTTGATATGGTTATATCTGGGATATCTGGGCAGAGTTTCTGAGAGAAACTGGTTGATATGGTTATATCTGGGATATCTGGGCACAGTTTCTGGTAGAAACTGGTTGATATGGTTATATCTGGGATATCTGGGCAGAGTTTCTGGTAGAAACTGGTTAATATGGTTATATCTGGGATATCTGGGCAGAGTTTCTGAGAGAAACTGGTTGATATGTGATGATAGTGATCATACTGTCTAGCAGGTTTTCGTACTCCTATGTCTTAGGACCGGCAAACAAGGTTTGCGGTGTATACCTTTGTGAGCATGGAGCAGACATCCTTGTCATGGTGCCTAGGCAGGTCAACTCAATGTTATCACATGTGAGTGATTGCCTTGGGAATCATAAGAAAGAGGTTCTACCCCATGCCACATAAGTGTCTACACTGCACTGGTAATCCCGTCAGGGCATACAACAATTATATCACATTTTCCTATTTGAAAAGATAAATGAACAGTCCTACGAAAGGTTCTACAAGAATCTATATGCAAAGGCTGGGTTTAGTCAAAAGAGGGTCCGTTGACGAGAGTTCTAATATACCGTCGGGTAGACAGTACGGAGGTTTTTACTCTTTTTGATATACCTTGGAAGGTACAGTATCAACGGTGACTTATGCCCTGGTACAGCAAGACCTGAACAATGTCAGCGCCGCGTTTCAGACACAGTCGGAGAGGGGGAAATGCAGAAGTGCAATGCAGTGAACCAGACACAGTAAAAAGATGATTTTAAGGATGCTTCTTATGAGTCAAACCTCTGTATTATTTTGTTTTGAAAATAAAAAATCCCCACCAGAGTAGCCAGATTGTGGACACGTGGCGTTCCACCACTTGCTTGTTTTCATTTGAAATTTGATTTAGATCAAAGAAAGAAAATGGTCCGTTAAAAACAGATACAGAGTCGCCACTTGGTCTTTAAGGAACCAATAAACCTAATTTTGACTCACCCAAACGGATAAAGGGCACCGGCCCTTCATAACCAAAGAACTTGGTTCAGGGTTTTGGTACGAGAGAGGAAGGAGCCTTTATCACGACTAAAACACCCTCAACTCGCCCCATCTTTCGACGGGCCTCAATTAGCATCCAAATAATCATCTTATACTATGTATGGTTCGACAATTAATACTATGATAGTATATTACATCACATAAGAAAATTTAAAATGGAAGATCTAAAGATAAGATATCATTCATAAGATCTAAGTCAAATATCATACAATATAAAGTGAAAGATCACACAAATAAACCTAGGAAAAATCGTCTAATCATGTATCAAGTAATTAAGTTTCCCTAATCTAAAGGGGACATGAATTGTTCTTGAAACAAATAATCAAAGAAATCAAAATATGCTTAGCAAGCTAGTATGATGCATGTTAATCTTTGAGGAAAAAAGATTTCTCAATCCCCGAGACGGATGAGAAAGGAAGACTAGATCGAGGGAAACATGAACGTATGATCAAGTTCATTCCTTATAATCTTCTTAGATTAGGAGTCACAAAAGCCCCAAATCTTTGCATGGATTCAATGTATGTATCTAGAATGTTCTAAGGTTGTAGTGTGCTTTGTGTTCATGGATTCTTAGAATGACTTAGAAGTCCAAAGTATGCATAAAGTAAATCATCAAAGGATATGTACAAATGTAGTATGAACTACTTCCTAAGACATGAGTGACACGTGAAAAATCTTGTGCGCTCTTGTGCAACACCCAAGTGTAGGTGGACGTGCAAGTAGTAACTGGTAAGACCAGGTCGATCCCACAGGGAAGGATAGAAATCAACTAACTTAGATTAGACTCTAAAAGAAAAGAAAATTCAATATTCAAAGAGAAGTGTAGAACACAAAGTTCTACAATTAACAACTACTAACTTAAAAGCAGCTAAGGTAAATAAACTAATGATTAACTATTTAACTAAAACAAGATTTGAAAACGGTTTTTCTTAATAAAAGAAAGTGTTGGGATCACGCGAATCCACCATAACTCAACCATCTACCATGCAAATGCAATTAAGCTCAACGGAAGGCAACTTCTACAGTATCTCGTACTTCTCTAAGGGTGTAGAATCAATAGTCCTTTCATGACCGGGACTATATCATCACAATTAAGTTTGAAATACACAAAGGTGGTTTAATTCAATAGTTAAGACTCTCACCTACAATGGTATTAGCATTGAGGGTGGTTTGCAAAATATATTGAAAGAAAATGCCTTAAGGCTTAACGTTTCAAGACTGTTTTGACAAACTGAGCATATGGGGACAGTTTGATAACGAATCAGTAAAGCAGAAAGTCTTGGAATACTGTATTAGATGTCCTCAAGAATCAGGGATCTCGATCGATCGACGCGCATTCGATCGATCGAAACACTTCATCTCTCGATCGATCAAACTACGTTCGATCGATCGACTATGTCTCTGGTCCGATCGATCGAACTACATTCGATCGATCGAACACAGGAATAAAACTAGTGCATGGCAGAGGTCTGAAATCACGATTTCATCGCGATTTCCCAACCCTGAACTACTCAGACATGGTTTGGGAAGTGTCAGATTTATTTTTAACGTAAAAGTCATTAAGGTAACGTTTGGTTGCAAGTTTTTCATTAAAACTATGAGAATAATGGTTTTTACCTATCTAACATGCAATATTCAAAGCTTGAAGAACTAAACTGTGAGTAACTCAGTGCAGCATATAAATAGAACAAGAATAAAGAACCTGGGACGAGAAAAACTTGTATTACTACAACCAATCCAATCTAACAACGTTGAATCTTGAAAAACCTACAAAAGAAACCACAAGAAAAAAAACTCTCTCTTCCCTATGAAAACTGATGAAAACAAGTGGGGCGTCCCCTTGGGACGTAAACGATATGAATATATATAGCTTCGACCTAATGCTAGGGTTAAAACCCGTTTCTGCTGCGTGCGCGCAAAATCTGATAAAAAGCATGTTCGATCGATCGAAAACCCTCGATCGATTGAACTTCCAGTGATTTCGATCGCTTGAACTCAATTCGATCGATCGAAATGTCGATCGCTCGAAACATTCCCGATCGCTCGAAACTTCTATTTCAGCTTTGAGTTTACTTCATCAGGCTCAAACACTTCCTTTTATCAACATTCTTCAATCTTGTACACGGCAGTAGTGATCTACACAAATAATCACTAAAAACAATACCACTTATCATAGTTTAATCAATTTGTGTAGAAACTGGTATTGTAATTTAAACTGCATATAAACAGGGGAATTGTAGACTTTCCTAGTGCATTTTTCTCTTTTAGCGCGGTTATATTCTACAAATACACCCGCTTGTCACAACCCCCAACTAGCGAGTTGCTAGTCCCTAGCAATAAAGCGAAAATAAAGCAAACTAACTCCTACTACAACGACTAGAAGAAACAAAAATAAACTAATGCAAACTAATCTAATTTAGAAAGAGACACTACCTAACTCACTTTCGCAGGAATCGCGGTTGCATTTAGCAAATGCAACAAGCCGTTAAACCCCTAGGTTCCCCTAGTGGACGAGTGTTGTCTCGTGAGGATTTGCAGTGAATCTACCCACAAAATTCTCAATTTTTAAGCTCAAAGAGATATAGAAAAAACTTTTAAACATTCTTTCCCATTCGACTATCAATTTAGCTCCACATAACATATCAACCTCATACAGACCATGAAGAAATCCACATGTTCCTCATGTGACCAAGACAAATATACATATGCATTACATTCATGTATCCGTGTGTGTGTGAAGTCAACAACTATGCATCCAACTTTATTTTAGAGTTGTTTAGACTATCATACCCTTGGAATTTGTAGTTTCAACTCGATTCTCACATGGGTTCGCACTCAAAAATGAACATCCCACAGAAACTGGTTTAATAATGATCGCTCATGGTGTGAAACTTTAATAAGAGTGATGTTCTGGCTACTAGTGTTTCACACCGAACTCAATAAAGGACGAACATTTAGAGTGATATAGTCTCCTGAAAGGAATACTACTTACTAGAGGAGCGAAATACCGTGGATACTCAAAGTACACGTTCACGTTCAAACCAAGTTGTTAAAAATCATTAAGACTTTGACTTTTCGGCTTTTATTTAGTGGAGTGAAGATAAGAGAGGCGAGAATTTCACATCCTTAGCTTGTGATAGTGACTAGTTTATTTCTTCTTTATTCCAACCATCCTCTGTTCTCATATACTTTTATTTCTTTTTACTCTTCCTTCCTTCTTCTTCTTTTTTTTTTTTTTTTTTTTATTCAACATCTCCTTATAAAAATCTTTCTATAACCTCCTTCCCACACTACTCCCTTCTTGTCACATACTTCAATAATTTTGATCACATTAAATGTGCAATTGAATTTATAGAGGTTAAAGTATCAGACGGAAGGTTTTGGGCTTTCATATTGATAATATTTAATCGGTATGGGGTTAAGAGATTCTTGGATGTTGATACAGGTCTATGAAAAAGGTAAGGACTGAATAACGATGGCTTAAATCATTTTTCTTAACTTCTTAGTTTTAGCACTTCAGTGTTCATTTGAGTTTAATTGGTAAACCCTGAACGTCCTCCTCTAATAAATAGCCTAAATGAAGAATTTTTGAGACTATTCGACGAATTTCCAGAATATTCAAGAAAAACAATTCGAATTAATGTGACAATTCCCTCAGAATTGAAGATTGGGTTCAAAAACTCACTAAGGGTTGTTAGTTTCCACTATTTATTCCTTAAAGCATAATAGTCGTATTAACTCTTATTTAAGTTTTTAGCATAGCTATTAACGCGTGCAAATGGGTGTTGGATACAAGACTGGTCAACATATGCATTTGTCTTAGTGACACTAGAAAAACGCGTGAATGTAATTCATAAAAAAAATGAGATTAACATGAATGTATCATCACTTGATAGTGGTTAAGTAGAAGAGAATATTTAAAAGTATTCCACTGATAAAGTTCATAATAACATGATCGTTCAATGTGCAATAAAGTAAAACAGATTGCAATAAAGTAAAACAGATTGCTACTAACGTAAACGTGCGCAGGTGATAATCTATTTACATCCCACCCCCAACTGAAAATCGTGATGACCTCAGAAGTTGATTTTCAACAAATAAATAAAAAGGGTATCAGCTGTTAAAGCAACGCAATGACTGCAAGCGTAACAATCTGTAAAGACATCTACAATCTCCAAGCAACCAAGATCAAACGAAAGATATACAATGGTACAAAAAGCGTATGAACTATAAGTAATACAAAGAGATCACTGTAAAAATAAGTACTGAAAATGACATGTCAGTGATAATAAATGTCTAACAATCTCAAAACCATCCAACAGGCGAAAAATAACCACCGACAATCCCACATAATCCAAAAAAAACATGTACATAATGAGAGCAGAGAGATAGAAAGATAGAAAGAAAATACATCAAAACTCTCCAAACACTCACACAGTCACGACCTACACATCCTCCGCAACATCTGATAATATCTCGATCGGCGCATCGGAGGTCTCCGCAACTCCACCCTCAACAACAGTACTAGATGTCGCCGGGTCACTCTCAGTGACGACTGGAGGTGGTGGAAGTGGGGGCTCCGCAAAAGGTGGTGCTACCGAAGATGGTGGTGGAACAGGATCAGTATGTGGTGGTAGGGTCTCAGAAGTGGACGGATCAGCCGTAGGATGTGCAGTAGGGGGCTAGTAGTGGTAGATGGGTCTGTGGTAACCGAAGCAGTAGCAGGAGTGGCGTGAGATGGAGGTGTATGTAAGGACTGATCAACCCCCAACTGAACCAAGATAGCCTCAAGTAATGTCGTCATGTGGGCTACCCGGCCCTCGAGTCTGATCTGAGCCTCCCTCTCCTCCAATAATAGCTCATGAACCGTCGGGAGAGGCACGGATGACGAAGACTCTCCCTGGGCCTGAGTTTGAGCCTGAGATCGCTGTCTCAGCTCAAACTGTGCAACCTCCACCAGAGGATCAACCTCATCGTCAAAATCAAGCTCCTCAGCCTCGGTCGGCGTCCCTGAAGCTGCACCCTCTGTATCGGTGCCATCGGCTCTCCTCCTCTTCTCTCCAACTTTCGCTTTCCCCTTGCCCTTTCTTTTTCTCCTCTAAGCATCTGAGCGGCGAGAAGCTGTCTCGCCAAATCGACTGCGAGCCTGAGAAGTCGCATCATCAGGTAAGGGAAGGAGACCAGCTTGCTCAATCACCCTGTGAATGGCCCAAGCACCTTTCAGGTGCTTCTTAGCAGCGATGTAGCGAGTGGGGTGCCTCATGAAGTCAATATATAGGCGAGGCAAACAGACTGGCAACCCCGTCCCAATGGCAAATAAAACATGAGCATACCAGGCAGCAATCTTCTCCCAGTAGGAGGTGACTAATAGACAATTGCTCAACGCAAGGTGGAGCATATGATAATTATCTGTCAAATAAACATCAGCAATAAGGGCCGCACCATCCCAGCTCGGTAAAGCGCCTCCGGTAAGCTCTCGGATAACTGCAGTGGATGAGAGCACTGGTGTACCATCATGGTGCGGGCATACACAATCAGGCAACTCAGGGACCCCAAGAGCAACTGAGACGGTAGCAGGACTAAACACGATCTCCCGGCCGCGAAAGAATGATCGCAGTGTGAATGCGGCATCGGGATCTCTAATCATCGTCGCGCAGGCTGCGCAAATCCACGAGAGATTCACTCTCTTCGCCTGAGAGAGCAAATCGTACCAGTGTGGCATGGCTCGGATGCGGGCGAGATACTAGGGAGTAGCGAGCCAAGCTGTCTCGAGTGGTCGCTCTATCATGACCTTCCTGGATTGGAAGTAGCGTGTAAACCACTGACGGTCAGGAGTGCACTGGAAGCCATGATGTGGGACCGGGTCAGGAATGGCAAGGTCAAAGGGCTTCTCCCTGTGATACCCTGTAACAGGGTTCATTGTGAACACCCTGAAATGGAAAAGAAAAGACAAAGATAGTTAAAAACAGGAATATGAAAAGAAAGTAAGAAATTGCCACTGCCCTAGTTCGAGCGATCGAACGTCTATCGATCGATCGAACACCACAACTCGTCGATCGCTCGAATACTCTCGATCGATCGAACAACACGAGTTATCGATCGCTCGAATGTTCTCGATCGATCGAGAACAGAGACGCGGCAGCAACGAGAAGACGAACGGAGTAGACAACAAAACAAAGAAAAAAACAACAAAACTACAAGAGAATGGTCAAACGACCAATGGAGGGCACCCCTATTATGATTCGAAATGAAAATTGAAAGAGGGGGTGCTTGAAACCTTACCTCGGGAGATGTGTGCAAAGGGGGTGAGGGTGATGAAGATGATGATGCAGGGGGGTGAGAAGTGGGACCCACAGCTTTCAATAAATGGGATGGATAGTTGGGAGTGATGAGAATCGCCCAAAACCTTGCTGTCGCCGATCGCTCGAGAGAGTGAGGAAGGTGAAGAGACTGATGAAGTGTACACTGGACGCCTCATTTAAATACAACTCTCGATCGATCGAGATGAGTTCGAGCGATCGAACAGTCGATCGATTGAGATATTTCAAGCGCTCGAGAAAGTGATACGTTCGATCGATTGAGAACTTTCGATCGATCGAACCTAGATTTTCCAAAACTTCACAGAATTTAGATATAATGTACCCCCAACTAGCCAACATTATTCTGGACATACAGTAAAATTATAAAACAGCGCAGTACAGGACATGTAAGCCAAAAACTCATCCTCATGTTAGAAAAGTGCAATTTATATAGAAATAAAACTTTATAATAGCATCCAAATTGCAACATTATTACCCCCAATGGTGTTTAAGACCTTATTTAACTAAAGAAAGCCAAAAATAAAACTAAAACCAATAAAATTCTGTCAAGGATTACACTCCAGTTGATAAACAAAAGATGAAATGAACGAAAACAACTGAAATGCAGCACTAATCTTCGAGTATAAAGATTTCCTCTTCCACAATCTCTTCATAACCCGCCGAATTTTCAAAAGTGGAGTCCAAACTCGATGATTCCCTTTCCCAGAACAATCGAAAAGCAGCAAGGACATCATCAAGCAAATCTGGCGTCTCTAAAGAATTGAAAGCCCATGCAAGAGGTGATCCGAATGGAGACAAGGATAAGGGAGTGTAGTTGCGCAACGGACTGTCCTCTCGCTGCGGAGTGTGTGGGGGCCTTATGTAGGGCCCAAAACCATGAACCAGTTGATGTGGAAGGAATACTGGAATACCATTTAGAAACATAGTGACAATCCTGGACAAAAGACAACAAACCGATATTAAAATAACAGAACAAAAGAGACACGGATTAACACGAAAAGAAAAACAATGAACAGAAACAAAAATACAAAGAAATGTGACAAGTTCCAACCTCACTATTGGCATAGGTTCCCAAAATGCACAAGCTGGTAAGGGGTATTGGAGCCTGAATAGTAGGAAGCTCAGGTGCACATAGCGGTATGGGACCAACTCAGGAACAAGGAAATCATCCACGAAAACAAAGACGACATTGTGGCGGTCTGGGACGACATCCTGGAGGTCATGATCTTCCCATGGCTCCCACATATCATAATTTTCCCATTGTGCCATGAGTGCATCATCCACCATTCTCCCCATGTACAGGTCTTCTTCCTCATCCACATCATCGTCATCCTGAAATCCCATATTTTCATATGGATTGATGTCAAGGAGGGCCGGTGGGTATGGAATGTACCCTTGAGCAGCATCAATGAGAGAATAAGCTTCAGGGTCTTGATGAAGCAAGGGGCAGGGTGTGAGTTCACCCTCAGTCCAAGTGGCACAACGACATTCTGAATCAGCCCAAGAACCGATAGAATGAACATCATCACCTCGCATCTATGCACCTGCAACAGAGTGGTTTAAGGTATAATGGATTAGAACTAGATCACAAACACAAAAAAACGAACAAAAACTTAAAAACAAAAGAGAGAAACTAAAATGCAGGGAAAGAAAAGAAATACAACAACAATTTGGAACTCCACTTTGGATTTTTAAGTGGGAGAATAGCTGGGCTCATCCAGCTGGATGTGCTCAACTTCAGTGTGGAAATTCTCCAAGAACGGTTTCAATCTTTGGCCATTGACCTTGAAACAATCATCGTTCTTTGGATTGACGAGCTCAACCGCCCCATGTGGAAAAACAGTTTTTACAATGAACGGGCCTGTCCAACGGGAACGGAGCTTTCCTGGGAAAAGGTGGAGGCGAGAGTCATACAGCAAAACTTTTTGCCCCGGCTCAAATGATTTACGAAAGATCGTACGATCGTGGCGAGCCTTCAACCTTTCCTTATGCAACTTTGCAGAGTCATACGCATCTCGTCGTATTTCCTCTAGCTCTGCAAGTTGGAGCTTGCGTAGCTGACCTCCCTCTTGAATATCAAAGTTCAATGAGTGTGTCGCCCAGTAAGCTTTATGTTCAATTTCAACAGGAAGGTGGCAAGCTTTCCCGTAAACCAATCTATACGGGGACATACCAAGATTCGTCTTATAGGCAGTACGGTATGCCCATAAAGCGTCGGTCAGCTTGTATGCCCAGTCTTTTCTATTAGAGCTAACCGTCTTTTCGAGAATATGCTTGATTTCTCGGTTAGCCAATTCTGCTTGCCCATTTGACTGTGGATGATAGGCAAGAGCGATTTTATGGTGGACTCCGTATTTCTTGAGAAGTGACTCCAAAGGCCTGTTGCAGAAGTGCTTGCCTTGGTCACTTAGTAAAGCTTTCGGAGTTCCAAAACGAGACAAAATATGCTCTCTTAGAAAGGACAAGACCGTTTTATGGTCATTGCGTCTCGTTGGTATCGCTTCAACCCATTTTGATACATACTCTACAGCAAGGAGTATGTATTCACAGTTATTAGACTTGGGAAATGGGCCCATAAAATCTATACCCCAACAATCAAATATCTCAATTGTGATGATAGGGGTTAAAGGCATAGAATTCCTTTTAGAAATAGTTCCAAGCTTTTGACAGCGTTGGCATGTCTTGCAAAAGGAATATGCATCTTTGAAGACTGTGGGCCAGTAAAAACCACTTTGTAGAACTTTTTGTGCGGTCTTTTGTGATGCGAAGTGGCCACTGCATGCCTCAGAATTGCATGATGCTAATATTACGGTTATATCCTCATTGGGGACGCAGCGCCTGATAACCTGATCAGCACAGTACTTAAAAAGGTATGGGTCATCAAAGAAGAAATGACGCGCGAACGAGAGGAACCATTTTCTGTCTTGATTCGACCAATGAGTCGGTGTTTCACCCTTGACAAGGTAGTTTACAATATCAGCATACCAAGGCAGACTACTTACTGCCAGTAGCTGTTCGTCTGGGAACTCATCCTTAATGGATTGGGATTCAGTATTGTCAACAAAAGTCAACCGGGACAAATGATCCGCAACCACATTCTCTACTCCTTTCTTGTCTTTGATTGTTAGATCAAACTCTTGGAGTAAGAGTATCCAGCGAATAAGCCATTGTTTAGCGTCTTTCTTTGACAGCAGATACTTGAGGGCCGAATGATCTGTAAAACAGACGATTGGTGACCCTATCAGATAAGACCTAAACTTGTCCAGGGCGAATACTACAGCCAGCAACTCCTTTTCAGTGGTTGTATAATTCATTTGAGCTTCATTCAAAGTTCGGCTGGCATAGTATATCACATATGGCTTATTGTCCTTTCTCTGGCCTAGGACTGCGCCAATGGCGTAATCACTAGCATCGCACATTAATTCGAAAGGCAAACTCCAGTCGGGTGCCTGTATTATAGGTGCGGAGGTGAGGAGCTCTTTTAGATCCTCAAAGGACTTTTGGCAACTCTCTGACCACTCGAATGGTGCATCCTTGACAAGAAGTTGACAAAGGGGTCGAGAAATTGCACTGATGTTCTGGATAAACCGACGATAAAATCCTGCATGCCCCAAGAACGAACGGATGTCTCTTACTGTACGGGGGACAGGTAGATTTGAGATTATGTCGATTTTAGCCTTATCCACTTGGATTCCTTCATCGGATATTATATGGCCGAGGACTATTCCCTTGGTCACCATAAAGTGACACTTTTCCCAATTCAAAACTAGGTGTTTGTCCTCACACCTCATTAAAACCTGCTCGAGATTGCTGAGGCAATCTTCAAAGCTATGGCCAAACACTGAAAAATCATCCATGAAGACTTCAAGGATGTTTTCGACCATGTCACTGAATATGCTTAGCATGCACCGCTGAAAGGTAGCAGGTGCATTACATAAGCCAAACGGCATTCGTCGGTAGGCAAATGTACCAAATGGACAAGTGAATGTGGTTTTCTCCTGATCTTCAGGAGCAATTTCAATTTGATTATATCCACTGTATCCATCCAAAAAGCAGTAATACTTGTGACCCGCCACACGTTCTAGCATTTGATCCATGAATGGCAAAGGAAAATGGTCCTTTCGGGTCACAGTATTTAACTTCCTGTAGTCAATACACATCCTCCATCCAGTGGGGACACGTGTTGGTACTAATTCACCATCTTTGTTCGGGATGACCGTTATGCCTGCTTTCTTTGGAACTACTTGGGTAGGACTAACCCAAGGACTGTCAGATATCGGATAAATCATCCCAACATCAAGTAGTTTAAGCACTTCCTTTTTAACTACTTCTTGCATGTTGGGATTCAGACGCCTTTGCATTTGCCTTGAAGGTCTAGCGTCTTCCTCCAGATATATCTTATGCGTGCATATGGATGGGCTTATGCCTTTGAGGTCAGCAATCGTCCATCCCATAGCATCCTTATGCTTGGTCAGCATTTGTACTAACTTACCTTCCTGTTCATGAGTTAAAGCAGATGAAATGATCACAGGATAAGTTTTTCCAGTCCCTAGGAATGCGTATTTTAGCTCTTTGGGCAGCTCCTTTAACTCTAACTCCGGAAACTGGAAACTAGAAGGCATTGCCAACTTAGTTTTCGGAGGCAATTGTTCATATGGCATTACCCACATGCATTCTGCTCTATCCTCCTCTATCGTATCCATCATAAGACATGTCTGGTTCAGGTCAGCATCCAATGAAGTTGACTCCGCCGGCTGATAGATATCGCCAAATTGAGTTATCACAACTTCCAAAGGATCTTTGTAGTCGACCAAGTCAACTTCATCTTCAATGACCGTGTCTATATAATGAATTTCTTCCTCATGATCGTATTCTTCAGGTCGGGGATTAGAAAAAATTTTGACATTCAATGTCATGTTCCCGAATACGATAGTCATGATACCACTTCTAATCTTGATTGTGGCATCAATGGTGTTGAGGAATGGACGTCCAAAGATAACCGGGATATGTGCACCAGGATTAGACACAGGTTCTGCGTCCACTATCACGAAATCAACCGGAAAGACAAAAGAGTCTATTTGGACAAGGACGTCCTCTAACACCCCTAGGGTACTTCACAGATCTGTCTGCCAATTGCAAAGCGACTCGGGTGGGTTTGAGTTCACCCAACCCTAACTGTTTATAGACTGAATAAGGCAGCAGATTTACGCTTGCTCCTAGATCGAGGAGTGCGTTGTCTATCCTTTGATTCCCAATTCTACATGAGCCAGTAGGTGTACCAGGGTCTTTGAGTTTTGGAGGCAACTCATTTTGAATGATCGCACTGGCTTGGCATGCGACATAAGCATGTTTCTTCACGCTTTGCCTCCTCTTGACCGTGCATAGATCTTTGAGATACTTAGCATAGGTCGGCACTTGCTTGATAGCATCTAGGAGTGGAAGGTTAATTTTAACTTGTTTAAACAATTCCAAAAACTCTTGATTCTTTGTCTAATTCTTGGGTTTCTTCAACCGTTGAGGATAAGGTGCAGGAAAAGGGCATTTTGGTGGTTCCTCCTTAACAGACTCCTTTCCAGGCCTTCGCTCAACTTCTTCCTCTACTCTAGGAGCTTCAATGTTTGCCTTTATTGGTTCGTCATTAGTAGACGGCTCCTCCTCTCGAGTAGATGGTTGCTCAAGCTCATTTCCCACCACTTCCTCCTCTTTGTACACTTTGGATGTAGATAGAGGCATGCTCTTCTCAATGATTTTTCCACTTCTCAGTGTAGTCACGGCTTTAGCATGTTCTGGATTGTTAGGACCATTGTTATGTCCCTTGGGGTTCGGAAATGGTTGGGCAGGGAATGTTCCTCCTGAGCCCTCTTGCCGTGCATCTATCCTCTCTAACGTGGCAGACATTCTACTCATCATTTGTATGAGTTGATGCGTTAGATTGGCATTAGCAAGTGGCTCTTCTTCTTGTACCTTCTTGTGCGGTGGTACATAGGTATTGGTCTGTGGTGCATTGGAGGGTTGAGCTTGGTTGTAGTTATTGGTTCTGTTTTGATTGTATTGCTGGAACGGCCTATTGTTTTGCCCTTGATATTGATTGTTGTTGTAGGGCTGCTGTTGATATTGATTTTGGGTCCCAGCATTATTTCTCCAATCAAAACCGGGGTGATTCCATCTATTGTTACTTTGAAAGTTATTGTTGGAATTCCCCGCCCCTCGAAAACCTTGCATGGCATTCATCTCTATAGGGGCTTGCTCTTGAAAATATGGCACATTAGGACAATATTGAGTTGTATGTCCCAACATGTTGCATGTGCCACATGGTTCCTCAGGCATGACTTGCCTAGAGCTCTCTCCTTTCATGCTTAACTCCTCTACCTTCTTTGCTAGCTCTGCATACTTAGTCATGAGGTGATCTTCACTGGTTAGCTGGTATAGGCTTTTCTCCTCCACACAGGATATCTGTGAGCGTGAGACATTGTCAAAATTTGACCATTCATGAGCGTATTCAGCTAACCATTCGAAATGGGCTTCAGCCTCTTCGGTGTTTTTACGCAGAAATGGTCCAGAGCTCATCGTTTCCACCAACTTCTTTGTTTCACCATTCAATCCTTAATAAAAGAAGCTGATAGTTCGCCATTTCTCAAACCCATGGTGTGGGCACGAGAGAAGCAAATCTTTGAAACGCTCCCACGCTTGTGTGAAGGTTTCATTGCTCTTTTGTTTATAGGAATTGATTTGACGCTGAAGGTCTGTGGTCATACGAGTAGGATAGAATTTCTTTAGAAACGCGGTGCTCATCGCATGCCAGGTGAAAATTGAATTAGGTTTGAGGGAGTGGAGCCACGCCTTCGCTTTATCTTTCAAAGTGAAGGGGAATAACATTAGATGCGTCACCTCCCTTGGACAATTTTGCGAGAATGTTTTGCAAACATCCTCGAAATCAGTGACATGTAAATACGCCTTCTCACTTTCCATCCCATGAAAAGTGGAAAGCAGTTGAATCATCCCATTGCGAAACTGAAATTCGCCATTATGCGGTGGGATTTGAATGCAAGAGGGCGTAGGTGCATGTTCTGGTTGCATGAGATCGCAAAGAGGACGTAGCGCCTCATCAATTGGTACCACAACATTGTCACCATTTTCACTCTGATGGTCATCCATTGATTCAGTTGGAATGGCTATCGGGTTGATGGAACTATCAGAGTCAGAGCGGTAGAAAGGATTTCCAAAAATTCCTTCAATAGAATTATTGGACATGAACTAGGAGAGTCCCTAGGGTGAGTGCTTACCCAAAAGAACTGAAAAGAAGAGAAAATAAAAACAGAAAGAGATGAAGAGAGACTGAGGTAATCTAAGGAATTGATCGTCGCCTTCCCCGGCAACGACGCCAAAAACTTGACACGTGAAAAATCTTGTGCGCTCTTGTGCAACACCCAAGTGTAGGTGGACGTGCAAGTAGTAACTGGTAAGACCAGGTCGATCCCACAGGGAAGGATAGAAATCAACTAACTTAGATTAGACTCTAAAAGAAAAGAAAATTCAATATTCAAAGAGAAGTGTAGAACACAAAGTTCTACAATTAACAACTACTAACTTAAAAGCAGCTAAGGTAAATAAACTAATGATTAACTATTTAACTAAAACAAGATTTGAAAACGGTTTTTCTTAATAAAAGAAAGGGTTGGGATCACGCGAATCCACCATGACTCAACCATCTACCATGCAAATGCAATTAAGCTCAACGGAAGGCAACTTCTACAGTATCCCGTACTTCTCTAAGGGTGTAGAATCAATACTCCTTTCATGACCGGGACTATATCATCACAATTAAGTTTGAAATACACAAAGGTGGTTTAATTCAATAGTTAAGACTCTCACCTACAATGGTATTAGCATTGAGGGTGGTTTGCAAAATATATTGAAAGAAAATGCCTTAAGGCTTAACGTTTAAAGACTGTTTTGACAAACTGAGCATATGGGGACAGTTTGATAACGAATCAGTAAAGCAGAAAGTCTTGGAATACTGTATTAGATGTCCTCAAGAATCAGGGATCTCGATCGATCGACGCGCATTCGATCGATCGAAACACTTCATCTCTCGATCGATCGACTATGTCTCTGGTCCGATCGATCGAACTACATTCGATCGATCGAACACAGGAATAAAACTAGTGCATGGCAGAGATCTGAAATCACGATTTCATCGCGATTTCCCAACCCCGAACTACTCAGACATGGTCTGGGAAGTATCAAATTTATTTTTAACGTAAAAAGTCATTAAGGTAACGTTTGGTTGCAATTTTTTCATTAAAACTATGAGAATAATGGTTTTTACCTATATAACATGCAATATTCAAAGCTTGAAGAACTAAACTGTGAGTAACTCAGTGCAGCATATAAATAGAACAAGAATAAAGAACCTGGGATGAGAAAAACTTGTATTACTACAACCAATCCAATCTAACAACGTTGAATCTTGAAAAACCTACAAAAGAAACCACAAGAAAAAAAAACTCTCTCTTCCCTATGAAAACTGATGAAAACAAGTGGGGCGTCCCCTTGGGACGTAAACGAAATGAATATATATAGCTTCGACCTAATGCTAGGGTTAAAACCCGTTTCTGCTGTGTGCGCGCAAAATCTGATAAAAAGCATGTTCGATCGATCGAAAACCCTCGATCGATTGAACTTCCAGTGATTTCGATCGCTTGAACTCAATTCGATCGATCGAAATGTCGATCGCTCGAAACATTCCCGATCGCTCGAAACTTCTATTTCAGCTTTGAGTTTCCTTCATCAGGCTCAAACACTTCCTTTTATCAACATTCTTCAATCTTGTACACGGCAGCAGTGATCTACACAAATAATCACTAAAAACAATACCACTTATCAGAGTTTAATCAATTTATGTAGAAACTGGTATTGTAATTTAAACTGCAGATAAACAGGGGAATTGTAGACTTTCCTACTGCATTTTTCTCTTTTAGCGCGGTTATATTCTACAAATACACCCGCTTGTCAATGAGCTAATTTTAAGTGCATATAAGCATCAAATCAAAGGGGGAAAGTAAAAGTGTGCTTGTTGTGAATAGTGGACAGAACAGTAACATGATCTTTTGGAAATGGAAAAGAGGGGTTAGGAGTGTTTTCAATGCATGATTTTTTATGGCGATCTTCCTTATTGTGTCTAGCACACAACCCAAAAAGCCAATCTTTAATAACTATTACAGATTGAGAGAAATCATATGAACAATGGAGGTTACTCAGAAACAGAGTTCGTCCTGTCGACTGAAATGTCAAAACATCTTAGAAAATGAAAGCAAATGATCTAGAGGCCCATTTTATACATAACGTTCCCTATGACATTGAAATTTAAGGGAAAAATAAGTTATGACCACCCATTTTCGAAAAGTTTTCTGTAAAACAAGTTTCAAGTCAACCTAGCTGCTGTGACAGCAGAGGCAGAATCTTTGGAAGGAATGTTTGGACAAAAATGGACCCCTTTCAAGTATTTCCAAGTCAAACGAAAAATCGTGGTTGTTCTCTAATGAGTTAGGAAGACTTTCCAAGTGGTCTTGCATCCATACATTGAGTATTGAGTTCTATAGAAATCTTTGAACTTGGATCAATCACTGTTTTGAAGATTTTGGCAAAAACTAGAGTTTTCTTTCTTGAGATCAAAATGAGGGGTTTTAAGAGGGGTTTTGAAATAGAGGTTTTGAAAGTATATTTTCAACATCAAATGGAGATTATAACCACTTAAAATGTCAACATCAAACTCATCATCAAGAACCTCCAAGATTGTTGGAGAGATTCATTTTCATTTGAACATAACTTCAAGGATACATTGGAGGTATTGAAGTTATAATCATCATCTATCAAACATGTTTTTGAGGTCAAGAGCTACTATCCATAAGGATTCATTCACCTCAAACTTCATGTCATCATTTAGAGGATGATGAACTAGCAAGTAAATAAAAAAGTCAAAAAAAAAATGAGGTTAGGAAGAGATGAACATAATATGAATAAGCAAGTAAGTAACAATCAATAGATGATGATCAATGTGATATTGGACTTGTAGTTTGGTGTTTCACTCATATGTGGTGACATTGGACATGGAATTAGCTTCCTCTCTCTTAAATGCTCACTAAAATGGTGGTTGGGTGTATTCAATATGAAGTAAATAGAAGTAATGAAGTAAAAACAAACTTTAGAACTCACTTTTGTTTTGAAATCAAAGAAGAAAGCTTCTTTTCTCTCTATTCTAACATTATCTCTACAACTTTCTCTCCCAAAACTTTTCAAAGCTTACATTTGACACCCCTAAAATGAGAAGTCAAGGGGGGTTTATATAGGCCAATTTGGGGTGGTTTGGGGGTTTTAGAAGTACTCCCATTGGTCCCAAACATCTGCGAACATAGAACTACGTCGTTTTGGTTTTCAATTAATCAAAATGAACCTCCAAAAGAAATTATAAAAACATACCATTCTGGAGGAGAGTGTCGCGGCGGTAGTGGGCCAGTGCCGCGGCGGCACTGCTCCTCAATAGTCCAGATAATCCTTTTTAGGCCCCCAAAGGTTCCGGTATTCGCAAAAAGGCCCTATTTCGTCCAAAATTCACAGAAAATGCATAAGAACTCCAAATTGAGGTTGTGATATACCATTGGAAAGGTAATGGAGTCTATTTTACCTATAAAATAATTTGGGTATAGGTTACTTTGAAAATTGTTGCGGTATTTGCGATAGAAGCCGATTTGATCGCCTTTTGCGCCTTCGGAAATTCCTAATAAACTCGTTTTAAATCTAAAAATTATGTGTGATATACCATTGGAAAGCTATTGACCTCTAATATCCATGAAAAATGTTTGAAAATTGTTATGGTGCTCCAATTTCACAGTCAAATTTTGGTCAAACTGGTCAAACCTGGGATTCCCGAGAAGTTCTGAGAACCTCTGGGAGCTCCCAGGAGCTGACGTTTTCTCTCGATTTTCTTTTAAAACTCATTTTAATACTTTCCATATGATCTAGAATGATCCCAGCGAATTTGGACGATTTCGGTCAAACTTGGTCAAACTTGGTCAAACTGGGTCAAACCGGTCAACGGGCACTTTCCGGGAACTTCCGGGTCTTTCGGGGGTCTCTGGGAGCTGACGATTTCATCTGATTTTACTTAAAAACTCATTTTCTTACTTTTCTTACGACATAGCATGTTTCCAAAACTTTTGGTCCAAATCTGGGAGTTTTCGGGCTCTCAGGGGCATTTTGGTCATTCTGAGCATTTTGAGAAATAGAACCAACTTCCAGGAGTTCTTTTGAGTCTTTTTCGATCATTGTGAACCACCAAGCTATGGGTCTCCTAAATCTGATAGCCGACAAAATAAGGTGTCTACACCCCTCTATAAAATCCCCCCTCATCTTCACAACTTGGGAACAATAATGGAAGCTCCAAAGAGAGAGTTAGTGAGAAATAAGGAGAGGAGTAGTAGTTTTCTTCTTCAAAAATCCAATCAAAATGTGAGTTTCAACTAGTTTCTTAAAACTAAACTTGTGCTTTCAGGCTTTCAATCCATTTTCTTTACATCATTTGAGTTTCCAATGACTTAGAGAGTGATGTACTCACCCACATACACATATATGAGAGGTTTAATGTTTGTAGTTCCACCATTGAAAGATCATTGAATATATACTTGTTCTTCTCTCCTAATCCCATTTCTATTTTCATTTTTCCTTTATCATACTTCTATTTCCTTTCTCAATCCCATTTCTATTTTGACTTCTTTACATTCTAGCATAATCTCTTCTCACCTCCGTTTCTATTTTGATTTCTTTATCATTTGCATCATCTCTCCCTCAGCCTCATTTCTATTTTGATTTCTCCTTCCAAGTTCTTGAGGTTTCATGTGGTAAGAGGATGTTCTATGTGGTTACTTCATCTTCTCAAGTGTTTAGATTTATGCTTTGAATATCTATTTCAAAACCCCCAATCAAGAACTCAAACTCTATTCCAAAACCCAAATCCATTTTCTTCAAGAATGATCCAAAACAGTGAGTTGTTCAGGTTCAAAGATTTGTTTTGAATTAAATAATTGATTTATGATTATAAAACCATTTGGAAAATCTCTCTAATACATCATAGTTTGTCTTCAATTTTTACCATTAATTATAGATATGTGAAAGTACCATTTTCAGATTTTTAAAGTTCATGTAAATAATCTGTCTCTCTTTTCTCTCACAGATTGTAGTCTGACTTCTTGCATTTGTTTTCAGATGTTTTCACCACATAATATGGCATTTTCAATTTTTTTTTTATTTAAACTTCAATGTGTTAGGAAACGCTCTGTATCTTTTGAGTATCATACGAGTTGATTTGCTAATTCTAAAAAATCATACAAAATCAGTCAACAGTGCAGCTTTTGTTTCTGAGTCATTTGTACATTCTGATTTGTTTCTTTTAATCTGTGATAGCTATTAAAGTTTGGTCTTTTTTGTGTATTCTAGATACACTAGAGAGGCTGTCTGATTGTTTCCAAATTTTCCTAGGCATGTTTGTCCTCCCATTATGATTTTATAAAGTGATACATACAGTCTAAACACTATTCATAGCAGACTACTTTTTGACTTTCACACTTTGATGCAACACTCTCTTGTATCTAGATGAACCCACATCCCATAACATATTCTTTACCACTCTTAGCATATTGCATCATACCATCTATCATCTATCCTCTCATGTATCATACTTCCATGGATTATTGAGTTTTGTTTCTAAATAAAACCTTGTTTTGCAAATACTTGAAAAGTTCTTGAATTGGGTTTGGAATAGATCTTCCAAGTGGTTATAGTCTCCAATTGAGTTCTGGAAGTAAACTTTCAAAAACCTCTTTTTAAAACCCCTCTTAAACCCCAACCTCTTGATTTCCAAAAATAAAAGCTTGTTTTCTCAAAACCACCAAAATAGTGAGTAACTTAACTTGAAAATGCCATTATGAGTTCAATACACAATGGATGATTATGATTCCACTTGGAAAGTCTCCCTAACTCATTAGATAACACCCTTGATTTTTGGTTTGATTTAAAAACAGTTGTAAGGCTTCCATTGTGACCCAAACATTCCTCTCAATCATTCTGTTTTCTCTGTCACTACAGCTTAGTTGACTTGCAACTTGTTTTCCAGAAAACTTTCCAGCAAGAGTGGCCCTAACTCATTTTTCCTTTGAACTTCAGTGTCTTAGGGAACTTTCTGCATAATATGGGCCTCTAAATGTTTTTTTCATTTTCTATGATTTTTCTATATTTCAGTCGATATTACAGATTCTGTTTCTGAGTAACTTCTCTTGTTTATATGATTTCTCTCAATATACAACTTCAATTTTGATTTGGATTTTTACTATGTGTTCTAGACACAGTAGGGATGATCTACATAAAAAATCATGAATTAAAAGTATTTCTAACCTCTTCCAATTTTACAAAATCAGTTCACTGTTTTGTCCACTATTCACTGCAAGCATGTTTCAACTTTTATTCTTTGATTAGATGTTTACATGCAATCCAAATTAGCTCAGCTTTTAGGAAGTTGTTCATACCACATTTATCCATATCCTATAATAACATTCTTCATTTATTCATGCATATTTTAGACTTCTAAGTCACTTTAGAAAACCCATGAACACAAAACACATTACAATATTTGCACATTCTAGGATCATACATTGCATCCATGCAAGATTTGGGATTTTTGTGACTCCTAATCTAAGAAGATTATAAGGAATGAACTTGATCACATGTCCATGCTTCCCCTCGATCGAATCTTCCTTTCTCATCCGTCCTCGGATTGAGAGATCTTCTTTTCGCAGAATCAACATGTATACATTCTAGCTTGCTAAGCCTATTTTTTATTTCTTTGATTATTTGTTTCAAGAACAATCCATGTCCCCTTTAAATAGGAAAACTTGATTATTTGATATGTGATTAGATTATTTTTCCTATGTTTGTTTGTGTGATCTTTCACTTTTGCATTATATGATATTTGGCTTAGATCTTATGAATGATATCTTATCTTTTGATCTTTCATTTCAAGATTCTTATGCAATGTAGTATACCTATCATAAATATTAACTGTCGAACCAAATATAGTATAAAATGATTTTTCGGATGCTAATTGAGGCTCGTCGAGAGACGGGGTTAGTTGAGGGTGTTTTAGTCATGACAAAGGCTCATTCCTCTCGCGTACCAAAATCCCAAGCCGAGTTCTTTGGTTATGAAGGGTCGGTGCCCTTTATCCGTTTGGGTGAGTCAAAATTGGATCTCTTGGTTCCCTAAAGACCAAGTGGCAACTCTGTATCTATTTTCACAGACTCCTCTTTTTCAAATATTTTAAAGGAAAATAGATTCTGAAACCCCAGAGAAGGGGGGTGGACCCCGGAGGCCGCGTGTCCACAATCTAGCGACTTTGCTGGGGATTTTTATTTTCAAAACAAAATAATATAGATGTTTGACTCATAAGAAGCATCCTTAAAATCATCTTTTGCTGTGTCTGGTTCACCGCATTGCACTTCTGCATTTTCCCCTCCGACTGTGCCTGAAATGCGGCACTGACACTATTCAGGTCTTGCTACGTTAGGGCATAAGTCACCGTTCACACTGTACCTTCCAAGGTATATTAGAAAGAGTAAAAACTTACGTACTGTCTCTCTGACGGTATATTGGAACTCTCATCCACGGACCCTCTGTGACTAAACCCAGCATTTGCATATAGATTCCTGCAAAACCTTTCATAGGACTGTTGATTTATCTTTTTAGATAGGATAATGTGATATACCTGTTGTATGCCCTGATAGGATTACCTGTGCAGTGTAGACGCTTATGTGGCATAGGACAGAACCTCCTTCTTATGATTCCCAAGGTAATCACTCACATGTGATCACATTGAATTGACCTGCCTAGGCACCATGATAAGGATGTTTGCTCTATGTTCACAAAGATATACACTACAAACCTTGTTTGTCAGTTCAAAGACATAGGAGTGTGAATACCTACTAGACAGTATGATCACCACCATCACCTACTGTACATGTTTCTCCCAAAAACTATGTTTAGATATACCTGTTTCTCCTGGAAACTCTGTCTAATTCACCCAGATATACCAGTTTCTCCCAGAAACTCTATCCCACATCTACCCATACATACCTGTTTCTCCCAGAAACTCTGTCCAAATCACCCAGATATGCTTGTTTCTCTTAGAAACCTCGCCCAAGTCAACCAGATGTCCCTGTATCTCCCCGAAAAACTCTATCTAACTTTCCCATAAATGCCGAGATATTCCAGTTTCTCCCAGAAACTCTGTCCAAATTTTCCAGAATGCCCAGGATTCCTTGATTCTCCGAGACACTTTCCCGAACCCTCCGAATATCCTGGAAACTCCACCCAATTTACCCAAATTTTTAAGAATTCTCTATTTCTCTCAAAACATTTTGTCCAACTCATCTAAAAATCCATGTTTCTCTCAGAAACCCCATGTCCCTAAGAAATCTTGATATCCCATGGTGATCATACTAGGAAAGAAAAGTTAGCACACTCTGTATTGCTAGGACCTTACTTGCTTAACTGCTATATGTTAAAAGTAGGGGCATCATGTAGATTATGGCTTGCATCCGCATACTTGCTTCATCAGTCTGCATACACTGTGATGGTTAGTTTGTACACGAGTCAATTCTCACTTATCACTATAGTTGTCATCCTAATAATCACTATCAAAGTTTGACATAGTCTTTTCACATTTATATATCAGTATAAGTTCTGAGCACCCAAGATCTACATTGTGGGTTAGACGATTAGGGAGCCACCTTATCATAATCACTCTGTGAAAGCCAACTTTATGGATTCGAAAGGTTTGGAAGCAAGAATGACAGAAATGATCAACCAATAGTTTGACCGATTAGCCCAGGTTTTAGCCTTTATGGAAGAGTTGAGACAACAGCCACAGCATCCACCAGGATTTCTATCATTACCACCACCACCACTACCACCAGGGTTCATTCCACCACTACCGCCAGGACTCGTACCATCGTCTGTCATTGCACTAGAAAACATAGATGATGACTGGTTCAATGGGGCCCCACCACCTACATTTAATAAGAAGATTCAAGAAAAGCTGGATAAGGTCAACAAGCTTAAGAGCATATTGAGAAATAGTAAGGGGGTCGACGATTACATATTAGAACTGGAAGGATGGTTCGAGCCCAACAAGGTAAGGCTACCCGAGAACTTCAACATGCCTGAAATTGACCATTTTGGTGGAACTGGGAATCCGAAGAGCCAAGTGAAGTTGTGTATAAGTGTTTTCCAATCGATAGGCTACACCCATGAGCAGATCACAATGCTATTCCCTCAGACCCTCACCAAGGCTGCTCTATCTTGGTTTTTGACTTTGGAAGTTTCCAAGACACGTGTTTGGGAAGATATAGTCCAGGTCTTTGTTGATCATTACTCCTATAACCAAGAGCTCGATGTCACCATTCGGGATCTAGAGACTACCTAGAAGAACTTCAATTAGTCCTTTGCTACATTCTTGAGCAGATGGATGAATAAAGTGGCCCAAATGACCCACTGACCAGTCGAAAAGGAACAAGTATGGATGTTGATCAAAAATCTATAGTCGTTGTACCATGAGAAACTATTCTACCAGTCCATCTCAACATTTGAAGAACTATTTGAGATTGGGACTAGAATTGAGGATGCAATCAGGGAAGGAAAATCAAGAATGAAGAATCACAAAGCCAGTCCAAGAGGCCCGACTACTCCTGAAGCCCTTCAGATGTCAACGCCCTTAATAACCAACCCATGGCCTATTCCTCCCAACCATACTAGCTCACAAACTAAACCAGCTCACCTAGCCGCCCTTACCAAAATAGAAGACTCTGTGAATTTTCCAAGTTAGATATCTCCCCCTCGTAGCCTTAGGATGCCTGCTAAAAAAGGGGCACATCAAACTCCTTCAGCCTCGTGCCGATCCCCCACCACCTAACTATGACTTGTTCAAGCGATGTGCCTACCACCAAGGCTTAGGCCATGACACCTACCGGTGCATACGTCTCTGCCATGATATCCAAGACCTCATTGAGCAAAGAATTATCGAGCACCACCCATCCAACCCCGTGTCATCCAAAATGTCAACTTTATTGAACCTAAGCCCTGGCCTATCCAATTAAATGATCCCCTTCATTGAGGCCAATGATTGTTGAAGCTACGCGGTGAAGTGATGGTGTCTAGAACTTCTGCTAAAAAAGTATAATAATAATAATAATAAATGGGTCATAAAGATGCTCCATTTGAGACCAGGATGAGTCTATTCTATGTTTTAAGTTAGTCTTGTTGTCAAGTCCATCTATCATCGAGTTGTTTTGAGTTTGTAATCTTTCTCTTTTGATAAAATGAAATCTCATTTTGCTTAACCTGATGTGTCTAGTCAGAAATGCATGAATCACTGAATTGAATTGTCAATTTTTCAAATTACCATGGACATTACTCTGCTAATAAATTTTTGCATCAAAAAAGAATCCTAAAAAGGTCAAAGTCTATTTCGCGCTAATACCAAAGAAGAGCCGAGAATTGAATAGTCTTACTTTAAGAATTTTATAGATGCTCTTGCCTCATTCTTGAAAAGACATACTTGGAACTGACTTGGGGCTTGCCCAACACCCTTTTCCACCATTTCAAAGCCTTGAGCCCAATCCAATTGAGAGCCATACAAATCTGTCCATTTGAAAGCAATGCAGACTTAGTCCTTGATGGTAGCTAGAAATTTGAGTAATTTTCTTCTCCCCTTTCAAAAAAAAGAAAAAGAAAAGTTCGCTAGGTTAAAAACCCGAAAAGAGCACCTAGGCAAAAGTTAGAGCTAAAAAGATGTTGATTTTCAAAATTTGACCCTAGCCAGTCAAAATAATAAAGAAAATGAAAGAAAGAAAAAGAAAATTTTGATGAGACAAATGAGAGAATTATACACTTCAAGGTACATCATGAGAATGTGTCTAAATCATGTTTCAAAAGGCTCAGAGCACTCACAAACAAATTTTGAGAGCTGACATACACATTACGAAATTATGAAATCAAAATCTCTGAAGATCTCACATAAATCAACTACATAAAAAGTAAAATTGACTGGCTAGGCGAAAGTGAATAGGATCAATCTTTAAAAAAAAGAAGAAAAAAAAACGGGACATTGAAACTGAATTCTCTACCACAAGTGACTCAAGTTTGAACTTCTTTGACGAATGGTTTGAAAAACCATCTTACCTCTATCTTTCCATTACCTTGGCTTGAACTACGCTTGACCTGATTCCCACTCTAGGATATGTAGGCAACCGCATCGATTCGGTCAATACCATCATCAACCCCTATTTTTCAAAGCTTTGGCTTGAACTGTGCTCGACCTTATTCCTATTCAGGGATACATAGGCAACCGCATCAGTTTGGACGTCACCATCATAACCAACCCCTCTTCTTTCAAGGTCTTGGCCCAAACTACATTGGCCTGATCCCCACTCAGGGGTACGTAGGCAAACTTTCAAAATCAGTTCACTTTTCTAATTTTACAAAATCAATTCACTATTCTATCCACTATTCACAGAAAGCATGTTTCAGCTTTTATTCTTTGATTAGATGTTTACATGCAATCCAAATTAGCTCATCTTTTAGGAAGTTGTTAATACCATATTTATACATATCCTATAATAACATTCTTCATTCATTCATGCATATTTTAGACTTCTAAGTCACTTTAGAAAACCCATGAACACAAAACACACTACAACATTTGCACATTCTAGGATCATACATTGCATCCATGCAAGATTTGGGGTTTTTGTGACTCCTAATATGAGAAGATTATAAGGAATGAACTTGATCACACGTCCATGCTTCCCCTCGATCGAATCTTCCTTTCTCATCCGTCCCGAGGATTGGGTGATCTTCTTTTCTCAAGAATCAACATGCATACATTCTAGCTTGCTAACCATATTTTTTATTTCTTTGATTATTTGTTTCAAGAACAATCCATGTCCCCTTTAGATTAGAAAAACCTGATTACTTGATATGTGATTAGACAATTTTTCCTAGGTTTGTTTATGTGATCTTTCACTTTTGCATTGTGTAATATTTGGCTTAGATCTTATGAATGATATCTTATCTTTTGATCTTCCATTTCAAGATTCTTATGCAATGTAATATACCTATCATAAATATTAACTGTCGAACCAAACATAGTATAAGATGATTATTTGGATGCTAATTGAGACCCGTCGAGAGATGGGGCAAGTTGAGGGTGTTTTAGTCGTGAAAAAGGCTTCTTCTTCTCTCGTACCAAAATCCCAAGCCGAGTTCTTTGGTTATGAAGGGTCGATGCCCTTTATCCGTTTGGGTGAGTCAAAATTGGGTTTCTTGGTTCCTAAAGATTAAATGGCGACTCTATATCTGTTTTTACCAACTTTCTTTTTTCAAATATTTCAAAGGAAAATCAATTTCGAAACCCCCGAAAAGGGGGGGGTGGACTCCCAGAGGCCGCGTGTCCACAATAGCTTATCCCTCTTCTACCCGAATCTAACAATTCCTCAAACTTGAGTAGCATGTGGTCTCCAACTGCGAATTCTAAGTCCTTACGATATTTATCAACGTAACTCTTTTGTCTGGTCTGTGCCATCCTCATCTTCTCACGTACTACTTGAATCTTCTCCTTGGTCTCTCATACCGTCTCTGGCCTAAGAAGTTGTGTATCTCCTACCTCAGCCCAGCATAGCGGCGATCGACAAGATCTTTTGTACAATGCTTCAAACGATGCCATTCATATGGTCGTATGGTAGCTGTTATTATAGACGAACTCTATTAATGGTAAGTACGTCTCCTAAGAACTCTCAAAATCTATGATGTAAGCTCGTAGCATATTGTGGACACGCGGAATCGGACCACTTCTCTCGTTTGTTTGAGATTGTTTTGAAATTGATTTGAATCAAGGAAAGAAAACGAAAGGTCTGTTGAAAACAGATACAGAGTCGCCACTTGGTCTTTAAGGAACCAAGAAACCTAATTTGACTCACCCAAGCGGATAAGGGCACCGGCCCTTCATAACCAAAGAACTTGGTTCGGGGTTTTGGTACGAGAGAGGAAGGAGCCTTTGTCACGACTAAAACACCCTCAACTCGCCCCGTCTTTCGACGGGCCTCAATTAGCATCCAAATAATCATCTTATACTATGTATGGTTCGGCAATTAATACTATGATAGTATATTACATCACATAAGAAACTTGAAAATGGAAGATCTAAAGATAAAATATCATTCATAAGATCTAAATCAAATATCACGCAATGTAAAGTGAAAAATCACACAAATCAACCTAGGAAAAATCGTCTAATCATGTATCGAGTAATTAGGTTTCCTTAATCTAAAAGGGATATGAATTGTTCTTGAAACAAATAGACAAAGAAATCAAAATATGCTTAGCAAGCTAGTGTGATGCATGTTAATCTTTGAGAAAAGAAGATCTCTCAATCCCCGGGACGGATGAGAAAGGATGATTAGATCGAGGGGAAGCATGAACGTGTGATCAAGTTCATTCCTTATAATCTTCTTAGATTAAGAGTTACAAAAACCCCAAATCTTGCATGAATGTATTGTATGTACCTAAAAATGTGCAAAGGTTGTAGTGTGTTTTGTGTACATGGATTTCTAAAATGACTTAGAAGTCTAAAATGTGCATGAATGAATGGATTAAATCAACATGGGATATGTACAAATGTAGTATGAACTACTTCCTAAGATATGGGCTAATTTGGAATGCATATGAGCATCAAATCAAAGAATGAAAGTTGAAATGTGCTTGCTGTGAATAGTGGACAGACTGCATGTATTACTTTGTAACATTATAATGGGAGGTCAAAAGTGCCTAGAAAAATGTAAGAAAAATCAGAAATCATTCTTATTGTGTATAGAAAATAACCCAAAAAGCAAAACATCAATAGCTATCACAGATTAAAAGAAATAAATCAGAATGTACACATGACTCAGAAACAAAAGCTGCACTGTTGACTGATTTTGTATGATTTTTCATAAATCAAAGAAAAGGTTTATGATGACCCATTATATACCAAACGTTTCCTAAGACACCCAAGTTTTATAAAAAAAATAGAAAAGATATATGTACAGTGATGAAAATATTCAGAATAAGTGCAAGAAGTTGGGTGAACATTCTGTGAGAACAGAGGCAGATTATGAATATGAACTTCTCACATCCAAAACAAATACTTTCACATTTCTATAATTGATGGGAAAAATTGGGGACAAACTATGATGTCTTAGGAAGATTTTCCAAGTGGTTTCATCATCATAACTCAAGTATTTAATTCAAAACAAATCTTTGAATCTGAACAGCTCACTATTTTGGATCATTCTTGAAGAAAATGGATTTGGGTTTGAAATAGAGTTTGAGTTCTTGATTGGGGGTTTTGAAATAGATGTTCAAAGCATGAACATAAACTCTTGAGATGACCATATGACCACTTAGAACCTCATCCAACCTTGAATCATCAAAGAACTCCCAATATTATTGGAGAGATCCATTTTTATTTTGGACATAACTTCAATACATTTCAAGAACATCTTGGAAGTATTGAGGTTATGATCATCATCTATCAAACATGTTTTTGAGGTCAAGAGCTACTATCCATAAGGATTCACTCACCCCAAACTTCATGTCATCACTTAGATGATGATGAACTAGTAAGTAAATAAAGAAAATCAAAAAGAAATGTGATAAGAAGAGATGAACATATATATAATCAAAGCAAGTAAATAGCAATCAATAGATGATAATCAATGTGATTTTGGACTTGTAGCTTGGTGTTTCACTCATAGATTTTGACATTTGGACATGGAAGTAGCTTCCTAACTCAAGAATGCTCAAGAATGGTGATTGGGGGTGTTTGGGATGTGAAGTATAAGAGAGGTAATGGAAGAACACAAGATTAGAACTCACTTTCTATAGCAAAATAGTAGGAGGAAGCTCCTTTTCTCTCTTCTAAACCTATCTCTACCTCTCTTCTTCTCTACAACTTTTCAAGCTTTTGCACTTGGCCCCCCTAAAATGAAGAGCAGTGGGGGGTTTATATAGGCCAATTTGGGGTGGTTTTGGGGTTTTAGAAGTACTCCCATTGGTCCCAAACAACTGTGAACACAAAACTATGTCGTTTTGACTTTCAATTAATCAAATTGGACCCCCAAAAAAATTACAAAAATGGACTCTGCGAGGTTTGAGTGCCGCGGCGGCACTGGGCCAGTGCCGCGGCGGCAGTGGGCCAGTGCCGCGGCAGCACTGCTCCTCAGACGCCCAGAAATTTACGTTTAGGCCCCCAGAGGTTCCGGTATTCGCGAAAAGGCCCTATTTTGTCCGAAATTCACAGAAAATGTGTATGAACTCCAAACTGAGATTGCGATATACCGTTGGAAAGGTAATGGAGTCTACTTTACATAAAAAATAGTTCGGGGATGGGTCATTTTGAAAAGTTTTGCGGTATTTGCGATAAAAGCCGATTTGATCGCCTTTTTCGTCTTCGAAAATTGATAATAAACTCGTTTTAAATCCGAAAATTGTGTGCGATATACCGTTGGAAATCTATCGACCTCTAGTATCCGTGAAAAATATTTGAAAATTGTTTCGGTGCCTCGGTTCCAAAGTCAAATCTCGGTCAAACTGGTCAAACCTGGGATTCCCGGGAAGTTCTGGGAACTTCCGGGAGTTCCCGGGAGCTGATGTTTTCGCTCGATTTTCTTTTGGAACTTGTTTTAACATTTTTCTCATGATTTAAAATGATTCTGGTGAATTCGGACGATTTCGGTCAAATTTGGTCAAACTTGGTCAAACCTGGTCAAACCTTGGTCAAAACTTGGTCAAACCGGTCAACGGGGACTTTTCGGGAACTTCCGGAACTTTCGGGGGTCTCTGGGAGCCGATGATTTCATCCAATTTTCTTTTAAAACTCATTTGAATACTTTTCTTACAATGTAGCATGTTTCCAGAACTTTGGGACCAAATCTGGGAGTTTTCTGGCTTTTAGGGGCATTTTGGTCATTCTGAGCATTTTGAGAAATAGAACCGACTTCCAGGAGTCCTTTTGAGTCCTTTTTCGATCATCGCGAACCACCAAGCTATGGGTCTCCTAAATCTTATAGCCGACAAAATGGGGTGTCTACAGTTTGCCCCTCTTTGGCATGAACTTGCGAGGCAACGCATGTCGCAAGCGAGTGCCAAAGCTTTGAAGAGACATGACTTTTTGGAGGCTATAGATTTAGGATAAAAGCGTTGCAAAAGATGCAAGGATGATGAGGTTAGTGCTGGTCGTGCTCTGCGTGAGCTGCCTACGTATCCCAAGAGGAATCAGACCAGGACGTAGTTCGGGGCACGAAGGAACAAATCACACATGCACAACAAGACATGCGGGTGCTATGCTATGAGGATGATATGCAATGCATGGATGTGATATGAATTGTGTCATGAGTCCTATCATGTCTAATATTTTGATCCTAGTATGAGTAGGTGCGGTAGGGTGTACCACTCCGAGTGGACTTGTGTCGTGCTAGTGTTTCTAACTGTTATGCAGTTATTGACCCGAATAGGGATACCAAGGTGTGAAGACCCTGGGTCTTGGAGCAAACTTTTGAATTTTGGAAAGTATGCTTCGCAAGCGAATGTAATCGAACATGGGGTCCCAGAGGACATTGATCAATGATGAAGTTTGACAGATAACCGATGGACATGGAAATCCTGGACATAGAAACCCTTAGAATTCAAGTGATAAAAACCAGAGATGTCAAGCGACGGACACGGAAGCACCGTTAATGGACAAGGAAGCCTAAAATTTTGAATGAGAATGATGAACACAACATATTTCGAATGGGAGTGATGATAAACTAATGATGATTAATGAACTGACGATGTACGAATCGAGATGACGAGTCGACAGTGAACTACTGTGACTGTCATGGGTTGAACTGACGATGTACGAATCGAGATGACGAGTCGACAGTGAACTACTGTGATTGTCAAGATTGAACTGCCGATGTACGAATCGAGATGACGAGTCGACAGTGAACTACTGTGACTGTCATGATTGAACTAACAATGTACGAATTGAGAAGATGAGTCGACAGTGAACTACTGTGACTGTCAAGATTGAATTGCCGATGTATGAATCGAGATGACGAGTTGACAGTGAACTACTGTGACTGTCGCGATTGAACTGACGGTGTACGAATCGAGATGACGAGTCGACAGTGAACTACTGTGACTGTCAGGATTTAACTAACAATGTACGAATTGAGAAGACGAGTCGACAGTGAACTACTGTGACTGTCAAGATTGAATTACCGATGTATGAATCGAGATGACGAGTCGACAGTGAACTACTGTGACTGTCGCGATTGAACTGACGATGTACGAATCGAGATGACGAGTCGACAGTGAACTACTGTGACTGTCAGGATTTAACTAATAATGTACGAATTGAGAAGACGAGTCGACAGTGAACTACTGTGACTGTCAAGATTGAATTGCCGATGTACGAATCGAGATGACGAGTCGACAGTGAACTACTGTGACTGTCGCGATTGAACTGACGATGTACGAATCGAGATGACGAGTCGACAGTGAACTACTGTGACTGTCAGGATTTAACTAACAATGTACGAATTGAGAAGACGAGTCGACAGTGAACTACTGTGACTGTCAAGATTGAATTGCCGATGAACGAATCGAGATGACGAGTCGACAGTGAACTACTGTGACTGTCGCGATTGAACTGACGATGTACGAATCGAGATGACGAGTCGACAGTGAACTACTGTGACTGTCAGGATTTAACTAACAATGTACGAATTGAGAAGACGAGTCGACAGTGAACTACTGTGACTGTCAAGATTGAATTGCCGATGTACGAATCGAGATGACGAGTCGACAGTGAACTACTGTGACTGTCGTGATTGAACTGACGATGTACGAATCGAAAAGCCTGCTGGAGGTGAAACTGAATCTGCTAGGGATGAAGCGACTCTTCTGGGGAGGAATGGATGAGATGTATTCCGCTAGGGAAAAAGGAAATACACTCACTGATGGGAGTAAAGGTACGATTCTTATTTGTAGATGATCTGTGGCGGCTATGGATTTGACATCGATGAAGGACAATGATCACTCATGGACTTATGTTGCTAGGATGAAAGAAGATCATCAAAAGCCACTCATGGACTTATGTTGCATGAACGAAGGAAGACAGTCAACAGCCGCACATGGACTTATATTGCATGAGCGAAGGAAGACAGTCAACAGTCACTCATGGGCTTATCTTGCACCGATGAAAGAAGATCATCAACAGCCACTCAAGGACTTATGTTGTATGAATAAAAGAAGATCAACAGCCACTCATGGACTTATGTTGCAAGGAGATGATGGTCATCTTTTGATGGTTTGGAAAGGGATGAATTTCGTATTTGCCCTAAGTTTGGACGCTTCTCATGCTGATGCTTTAACCGGTGCAGTAATGGTGTTTGGTACTCCTGCTTGTATTGGCATGCTCTTTATAACTTAATTTGAAAATTTTATTAGTCACTGTTGACTTACACATTTGAGACTACAACAGACTCAAAAACTTGACAGACACTGACGCACGAGGACGACACATTTGACACCAAAATGAAACAAGCTCGTCTTGTCAAAACTTGATGTGCTTTTGTCATAAACGATGTACCATTTCTCTTTTGGTATTCACCCCTCATCTCAACATGGTAGCACTTTGCTGATAAATCTGATTTTTGAAAATTCCTCCTTTGTGATCTAGTCAATTTCTACTTCTCCCAGGAAGTGCTTTGAATTAGTGCCTTAGCTTTTAGAGTAAAAGATGCTCTATTTTAAAATTTTCAAAACAACTTGGTAACTTGAAAACTGGCCCTCGGTGTAAAGGGATTGTGTTAGGCAAACGGAGTTTGCCCCTAGTTTGAGGTGTAGAAAGTGGGATTCATAAGCAAACGAGGTGGGTGGCCGAAGTTTGCCCCTAGTTTGGATGATGGTTTATTGGAGGTTTTGGGCAAACGAGGTAGGTGACCGAAGTTTGCCCCATGTATGAAGGGTAGATAGTAAAAGTCAGGCAAACGAGGCGGGTAGCCGAAGTTTGCCCCTAGTGTGGAAGGTGATTTTCTGGCTTGAGGCATGGACCGAGACTTTAATCTCTTAAATGCTCATAACTTTTGCCTAGGCACCAGTGAGGTGACCTAGCAAGCTCTTTTCTCTCTTTTATTATTGCTCACTTTGGATTTAGCTCTAATTTTTGCCTAGGCGTCCTTTCGGATTTTCGACCTAGCGAGCCATCCTTCTTTTTCTTTTTTTGAAAGTCTGCCTACGTACCCCCGAGCGGGGATCAGGTCCAACGTAGTTCGGGCCATGGTCGGGGAAGAAGCGGGTTGACTTTTAGGTAGGTGGGGTGACCAAACTGTTGTGGTTGCCTACGTATCCCCGAGTGGGAATCAGGTCGAGCGTAGTTCAAGGCAAGGTCTTGAAAGAAATCGGTTTGATTATGATGGTGTCGACCGAACCGATGTGGTTGCCTACGTATCCCCGAGTGGGAATCAGGTCGAGCGTAGTTCAAGTCAAGGTCTTGAAAGAAATCGGTTTGAGGTATGAGGGTTTTTCAAACCAATCGTCAAAGAAGTTCAAACTTGAGCCACTTATAGTAGCTTTGAATAAAAGGATTCAGTTTCAATCTCCCTTTCTTTTCTTTTTCTTTTTCTTTTTGTTTTGTTTTGAGGATTGATCCTTTTCACTTTTGCCTAGCCAGTCTTTGTAGTCGATTCTTGTGAGATCTTTCAATTGCAATCTCAGAATTCCAGAACGTGCATGTCAGCTTTCGGAATTTATTTGTAGCCATTCCGTGCCTTTTGAATGGTGATCTTGGCACGTTCTTAAGATGTACCTTGAAGCATACGACTCTCTCATTTGTTTCATCAAAAATTTCTTTAACATTTTGACTGGCTAGGGTTAGATTTTGGAAATCAACACCTTTTTCAGCTCTAACTTTTGCCTAGGTGCCCTTTCGGGTTTTCAACCTAGCGAGCTTTTCTTTTCTTTTCTTTTCTCTTTTTTTTTTTTTTTTTGAAAGTGGAGATGAAACTCATTGAAATGTTTAGCTACCATCAAGGACCAAGTCCGCACAGGTTCGCATGGCTATCAATTGGGTTGGGCCCAAGGCTCTGAAATGGTAGAAATGGTGGAAAGGGTGTTGGGCAAGCCCCAAATCAGTCTCAAGTATGTCTTTTCAAGATTTGAGGAAAAGCATCTTTAAATTCTTAAAGTAAGACTATTCAATTCTCGGCTCTTCATCGGTGTCGGCGCAAAATTGACTTTGACCTCTCAGGATTTTGAGTAAAAATTTTTTGTTAGCATAGTAATATCCATGGTAATTTGAAAAGTGACACTTCAGTTTAGTGATTCATGCATTTATGACTTGGCATATCAGATTAGGCAAAATGAGACTTCATTCCATCAGTAGAGAAGGATTACAGACTCATTAACAACTTGATGACAGACAGACTAGACCACAAGACTAAACTTGAAATAGACAAACACACAACAGACTCGACTGGACTCGACCTGGTCTCAAATGGAATGTCACAGTGACTCGCTTATTCTCTTTTTTTTTTTTTTTTTTTTTAAAAGAGCATCCTCATTTGCTTTGGTAGCAAAAGTCCCAAACACCATCGCTTCACCGGCACAGGTTCAACATTCATGGTCCTCAGCGAAGGGGATCATTGAAATGGATTGGTCATGGGTTGGTCCAGACCGAGGTAGTGAATTGGATTGGGGTGCGGCGCATCATCTAAGAGATCCTGAATTGAGTGACGAAGCCTCTTACAGTTGTCGGTCTCATGGCCTTGGTCTTGGTGGTAATCACAATACTTGGATTCATTGTACCCAGGAGGTGGGTGATTAGGAGGCTTACTAGGCTCCAAAGGTACAAGGTGGCCCTTTTGAACAAGGTGGTTGAGAGCGGAGGATAAGCTCATGTCAAGTGGTGTGAAGACTTTTTGGTTTCCTTTCTTGTGCCTCTTACTGCAATCATTTTGGCTTGATGATGGGCTTAAGGCATTGACATCTAGGCTCTCTTGATCTTCACTAAAGGTATGGGGTCTCTTCTCCTTTTGCAGTGACCCAGCTCCATTGATCTTGCCTTCACAGATAGCATCCTCGATTCTAGTCCCAACCTCAAACAACTCTTCAAATGTTGAGATAGACTGGTAGAATAGTTTTTCATGGTATACTGGTTGCAAGTTCTTGACCAGCATACGTACTTGCTCTTTCTCAATAGGCCTGTGGATCATTTGGGCTACTTTATTCCTCCATCTGCTCAAGAATGCAGCGAAGGACTCATTAAAATTTTGCCTGGTAGTTTCCAGATCTCGGATGGTGACATCAAGCTCTTGGTTGTAGGAGTAGTGATCAATGAAAGTTCTAGCAACATCTTCCCAAACTCGGGTCTTGGAAGTTTCAAGGGTTAGGAACCAGGATAGTGCGGCTTTCTGGAGGGTTTGAGGGAACAACATAGCTATGTGCTCATGGGTGCAGCCCATTGACTGGAAAATGCTCATACAAAACTTCACGTGGCTCTTTGGATTTCCAGTTCCGTCAAAACGGTCGATTTCAGGCATCTTGAAGTTCTCGGGTAGCCTGACCTTGTTGGGCTCAAACAATCCTTCCAGATCTAACATGTAATCGTCGACTCCCTTACTCTTCCTTAGTATGTTCTCAAGCTTGTCGACCTTGTCCATTTTCTCTTGGAGCTTTTTCTCATATACAGGCGGCGGGACCCCTTGAAACCATTCTTCTTCCCCATTGTTCTCGGGAGGCGGTCCAAATCTAGGCGGTGGCGGTGGGAACCCAGGTGGGTACTGTGCCTGCTGTTGTCGGAACTCTTCCATAAATTTCAGAACTTGAGTCAGCCGATCTGACTGTTGATTGATTAATTCAGTGACCTTGGCTTCCAAAGTTTCCTGATTCATGTTGAATTTTCTCGGCGGACTGATTCTAACCAAATGACTGCTCGAGCTTCTGACCCAGGATGGGGATCTCAGAGGCTGACTTTGGGAATCTATGACCTATAGATTCGAGAGGAGAGGTGTATCAGATTCTGATAGTGATGACTTTAGATAGACAATGACAGTGATGTTAAGGAAGATGGACCGGCTTATGTACAGACTGACTGGGATAGTGTGCGCAGACTGATGAGAATGGTGCATGCACATGAGACAAGCATGCGGATGCAAGCCCTAATCTATATGATGCTCCTATTTCTAACAGATAACAGTTAAACAAATAAGGTCCTAGCCATACAGAGTGTGCTAACCTTACTTTCCAGTATGATCACCAAGGGATAACAGGGATTTTCGGGATGCTTCGGGAATTTTAGACCGAGTTTCTGGGAGAAATAGGGATTCGAAAGATTCGAAGAAATTTCTAGAAATCATTTGAGTTTCTAGGAGAAATAGGAATTTCTGGTTGATTTGGACTGAGCTTCTAGGATAAACTGGTATTTTGGGCATTTTTGAGAAATGTGGATAGAGTTTCTAGGAGAAACAAGTACATCTGGGCATTTCTAGGTGATTTGGGCAGAGATGCTGGGATTTTTGGAGAATCCGAGAGATTTGGGCAGAGCTTCTGGGAAAACAGGTATTTTGGGTATTTTTTACGAAATTTGGATAGAGTTTCTGGGAGAAACTAGTATATCTGGGAAGATAGGACAAAGTTTCTTGGAGGAATTGGCATATCTGGGAGATTTAGACAGAGTTTCTGGGAAGAACTAGTTAATATGGTTATATCTGGGATATCTGGACAGAGTTTCTGGGAAGAACTAGTTAATATGGTTATATCTGGGATATCTGGACAGAGTTTCTGGGAAGAACTAGTTAATATGGTTATATCTGGGATATCTGGACAGGTTAACATGGTTATATCTGGGATATCTGGACAGAGTTTCTGGAAGAAACTGGTTAATATGGTGATAGTGATCATACTGTCTAGCAGGTTTTCATACTCCTATGTCTTAGGACCAATAAACAAGGTTTGCGATGTATATCTTTGTGAGCATGGAGCAGACATCTTTGTCATGGTGCCTAGGCAGGTCAACTCAATGTGATCACATGTGAGTGATTGCCTTGGGGATCATAAGAAAGAGGTTCTGCCTCATGCCACATAAGCATCTACACCGCGCAGGTAATCCCACCAGGGCATACAGCAGTTATATCACATTGTCCTATCTGAAAAGATAAATCAACAGCCCTATGAAAGGTTCTACAGGAATCTATATGCAAAGGCTGGGTTTAGTCAAAGAGGGTCCGTTGACGAGAGTTCCAATATACCGTCGGAGAGACAGTACGGAGGTTTTTACTCTTTTTGATATACCTTGGAAGGTACAGTATCAACGGTGACTTGTGCCCTGGCACAGCAAGACCTGAACAATGTCAGCGCCGCGTTTCAGACACAGTCGAAGAGGAAATGCAAAAGTGCAATGCGGTGAACCAAACACAGTAAAAAGATGATTTTAAGGATGCTTCTTATGAGTCAAACCTCTGTATTATTTTGTTTTAAAAATAAAAATCCCCAGTGGAGTCGCCAGATTGTGGACACGCGGAATCGGACCAATTCTCTCGTTTGTTTGAGATTGTTTTGAAATTGATTTGAATCAAGGAAAGAAAACGAAAGGTCTGTTGAAAACAGATACAGAGTCGCCACTTGGTCTTTAAGGAACCAAGAAACCTAATTTGACTCACCCAAGCGGATAAGGGCACCGGCCCTTCATAACCAAAGAACTTGGTTCGGGGTTTTGGTACGAGAGAGGAAGGAGCCTTTGTCACGACTAAAACACCCTCAACTCGCCCCGTCTTTCGACGGGCCTCAATTAGCATCCAAATAATCATCTTATACTATGTATGGTTCGGCAATTAATACTATGATAGTATATTACATCACATAAGAAACTTGAAAATGGAAGATCTAAAGATAAAATATCATTCATAAGATCTAAATCAAATATCACGCAATGTAAAGTGAAAAATCACACAAATCAACCTAGGAAAAATCGTCTAATCATGTATCGAGTAATTAGGTTTCCTTAATCTAAAGGGGATATGAATTGTTCTTGAAACAAATAGAAAAAATATGCTTAGCAAGCTAGTGTGATGCATGTTAATCTTTGAGAAAAGAAGATCTCTCAATCCCCGGGACGGATGAGAAAGGATGATTAGATCGAGGGGAAGCATGAACGTGTGATCAAGTTCATTCCTTATAATCTTCTTAGATTAAGAGTTACAAAAACCCCAAATCTTGCATGAATGTATTGTATGTACCTAAAAATGTGCAAAGGTTGTAGTGTGTTTTGTGTACATGGATTTCTAAAATGACTTAGAAGTCTAAAATGTGCATGAATGAATGGATTAAATCAACATGGGATATGTACAAATGTAGTATGAACTACTTCCTAAGATATGGGCTAATTTGGAATGCATATGAGCATCAAATCAAAGAATGAAAGTTGAAATGTGTTTGCTGTGAATAGTGGACAGACTGCATGTATTACTTTGTAACATTATAATGGGAGGTCAAAAGTGCCTAGAAAAATGTAAGAAAAATCAGAGATCATTCTTATTGTGTATAGAAAATAACCCAAAAAGCAAAACATCAATAGCTATCACAGATTAAAAGAAATAAATCAGAATGTACACATGACTCAGAAACAAAAGCTGCACTGTTGACTGATTTTGTATGATTTTTCATAAATCAAAGAAAAGGTTTATGATGACCCATTATATACCAAACGTTTCCTAAGACACCCAAGTTTTATAAAAAAAATAGAAAAGATATATGTACAGTGATGAAAATATTCAGAATAAGTGCAAGAAGTTGGGTGAACATTCTGTGAGAACAGAGGCAGATTATGAATATGAACTTCTCACATCCAAAACAAATACTTTCACATTTCTATAATTGATGGGAAAAATTGGGGACAAACTATGATGTCTTAGGAAGATTTTCCAAGTGGTTTCATCATCATAACTCAAGTATTTAATTCAAAACAAATCTTTGAATCTGAACAGCTCACTATTTTGGATCATTCTTGAAGAAAATGGATTTGGGTTTGAAATAGAGTTTGAGTTCTTGATTGGGGGTTTTGAAATAGATGTTCAAAGCATGAACATAAACTCTTGAGATGACCATGTGACCACTTAGAACCTCATCCAACCTTGAATCATCAAAGAACTCCCAATATTATTGGAGAGATCCATTTTTATTTTGGACATAACTTCAATACATTTCAAGAACATCTTGGAAGTATTGAGGTTATGATCATCATCTATCAAACATGTTTTTGAGGTCAAGAGCTACTATCCATAAGGATTCACTCACCCCAAACTTCATGTCATCACTTAGATGATGATGAACTAGTAAGTAAATAAAGAAAATCAAAAAGAAATGTGATAAGAAGAGATGAACATATATATAATCAAAGCAAGTAAATAGCAATCAATAGATGATAATCAATGTGATTTTGGACTTGTAGCTTGGTGTTTCACTCATAGATTTTGACATTTGGACATGGAAGTAGCTTCCTAACTCAAGAATGCTCAAGAATGGTGATTGGGGGTGTTTGGGATGTGAAGTATAAGAGAGGTAATGGAAGAACACAAGATTAGAACTCACTTTCTATAGCAAAATAGTAGGAGGAAGCTCCTTTTCTCTCTTCTAAACCTATCTCTACCTCTCTTCTTCTCTACAACTTTTCAAGCTTTTGCACTTGGCCCCCCTAAAATGAAGAGCAATGGGGGGTTTATATAGGCCAATTTGGGGTGGTTTTGGGGTTTTAGAAGTACTCCCATTGGTCCCAAACAACTGTGAACACAAAACTATGTCGTTTTGACTTTCAATTAATCAAATTGGACCCCCAAAAAAATTACAAAAATGGACTCTGCGAGGTTTGAGTGCCGCGGCGGCACTGGGCCAGTGCCGCGGCGGCAGTGGGCCAGTGCCGCGGCAGCACTGCTCCTCAGACGCCCAGAAATTTACGTTTAGGCCCCCAGAGGTTCCGGTATTCGCGAAAAGGCCCTATTTTGTCCGAAATTCACAGAAAATGTGTATGAACTCCAAACTGAGATTGCGATATACCGTTGGAAAGGTAATGGAGTCTACTTTACATAAAAAATAGTTCGGGGATGGGTCACTTTGAAAAGTTTTGCGGTATTTGCGATAAAAGCCGATTTGATCGCCTTTTTCGTCTTCGAAAATTGATAATAAACTCGTTTTAAATCCGAAAATTGTGTGCGATATACCGTTGGAAATCTATCGACCTCTAGTATCCGTGAAAAATATTTGAAAATTGTTTCGGTGCCTCGGTTCCAAAGTCAAATCTCGGTCAAACTGGTCAAACCTGGGATTCCCGGGAAGTTCTGGGAACTTCCGGGAGTTCCCGGGAGCTGATGTTTTCGCTCGATTTTCTTTTGGAACTTGTTTTAACATTTTTCTCATGATTTAAAATGATTCTGGTGAATTCGGACGATTTCGGTCAAATTTGGTCAAACTTGGTCAAACCTGGTCAAACCTTGGTCAAAACTTGGTCAAACCGGTCAACGGGGACTTTTCGGGAACTTCCGGAACTTTCGGGGGTCTCTGGGAGCCGATGATTTCATCCAATTTTCTTTTAAAACTCATTTGAATACTTTTCTTACAATGTAGCATGTTTCCAGAACTTTGGGACCAAATCTGGGAGTTTTCTGGCTTTTAGGGGCATTTTGGTCATTCTGAGCATTTTGAGAAATAGAACCGACTTCCAGGAGTCCTTTTGAGTCCTTTTTCGATCATCGCGAACCACCAAGCTATGGGTCTCCTAAATCTTATAGCCGACAAAATGGGGTGTCTACACATATCTTCAATCATAAGTTCATTTAGTATGTTCATCAGTCTATGGATGGAAAGCTGGACTCAAATTCAATGTAGTTCCCATCACTGTCTAGAGATCTTCCAAACTTCACCAGAAAACGTGAATCTCGATCCGACACGATCGAAATAGGTAAATCGTGTAATTATATAACTTGTTGTAGATGCATCCGAGTCAAATGTTCCACTGGGTATGTCATGCCGTAGGCGATGAAATATGTCGTCTTGGTAAGTTGATCCACTATTACCCAAAGAGTATCATGGTTTTGCTATGACCTCGGCAATCCTACCATAAAATCCATGGTTATGTGCTCCCATTTCCATTGGGGAATTGGTAATGGCTATAGAAGTCCAGGTGATTTATGGTGTTCTTCCTTTACTTGTTTACAAGTAAGACATTGAGATACGTATTCAACTACTTCTCTCCTCATTCCTTCTGACCAAAAATTTATCTTCAAGCCCTTATACATCTTTGTACCTCTAGGATGTACAAGCATCTGTGATTTGTGTGCTTCGTCCAATATGTCTTTTCTGAGATTATCCTTGTTAGCCACGTACTGTCTACCTTTACATCTTAAGGCTCTGTCTGAACCAATACTACAAATTGTTGGTTCTTTTGCTGACATCTTAGTGAACCATAGTTTCAAATCCTCCATTGACTGTTGAGCCTCTATGATATGGTTGATTAGTGTTGGTTGTATCACTAGACATCCAAAATATTGTCCTTCTGTTGATTCCATTGGCCAAAGGTCAAACTCGGCTAAGATCTCCAATGCTTGCCATTATCGAATTAATATGGCAACGATGAATAGACAGGGTCGGCGACTCAAAGCATCAGTTATAGCACTTGCTTACCCGAATGGTATTGCAAAGAAAAGTCATAGTCCTTAAGTAATTCCATCCATCTCCGTTGACACATGTTCAACTCCTTTTGAGAGAACAGGTACCTTAGACTCTTGTGATCTGAAAATATATCAAACTTCTCTCCATACAAATAGTGTCTGCAGATCTTCAGGGCAAACACTATTTTAGCTAACTTTTGGTCATGCGTAGGGTAATTCTTCTCATGAACTTTCAATTGCCTTGATCAGTACACAATCACATCTCTATCCTGCATAAGCACACATCCATGTCCTTGGTGTGATGCATCATTGTGATTACGAATCTTTCTTTGCTCTTGGGTATTGCCAATACTGGTGTGGAAGTCAACCTTTTCTTTAGTTCCTGGAAAGCTCCTTTATGTCTATTCACCCATTCATACTTCATCTCCTTTCTTGTCAAATTTGACAGTGGTCCCACAATCCTGGAGAATCTTCCCCGAATCTCTGATAATATCCAGCCAGACCAAGAAAACTTCTAACTTGGTTGCATTGGTCGGTCTATTCTAGCTTAAGACTACATCGATCATAGATGAGTCTATAGAGATACCGTCCAGAGAAATTATATGTCCCAAGAATTTGACTTCTCGTAGCCAAAATTCAAACTTGAAAAACTTTGCATACAGCTAATTTTCTCAGAGTATCTGTAGAGCAATTTGTACTCTTCCTCCTTCTTTGAGTATATCAGGATGTCCTCAATGAATACTATAATAAATTTATCCAAATATGGTCTGAATACTCTATTCATTAAGTCCATGAATATTGTTGGGGCATTAGCCAATCCAAAAGACATCACTAGAAACTCATAATGCATGTACCTCGTCCTGAAAGTAGTTTTTAACACATCCTCTGATCGAACTAATAACTGGTGATATCATGACCATAGATCGATCCATGTAGCTAGTCGAATAGGTTGTCTATATGAGAAAGTAGATATCTATTCTTAATTATAACCTTGTTCAACTCTCTGTAGTCGACACAGAGCCAAAGTGTTCCATCCTTCTTCTTCACGGATGTATTGGTGCTCCCCAAGGTGACGTACTTAGGCGAACAAATCCTTAATCCTCAATTTTTTGAACTTGTTTTTTTAATTCCAACATCTCAGTTGGCGCCATCCGATATGAAGTTTTGGATATCGGTAGCATTCCAAGTACCAATTCTACACAAAAGTCTACTTTTCTCTTCAGTGGATGTCCGATAATATCTTGGAATATATCTTCAAAATCTCGTATGGTAGGGATCTAGTCCATAGTATATTCCGTACTCGTACTTTCAATCATGGATAAACATCTAGTAAGAAATAAGTCGTTCATCAGCTAACACTGAAATATGATTGTAGGATGTCCTGGAATCGTAAACACAATAGTCCTAGTAGGGCACTCAAAGTTGGCATCATATTATAAACCAATCCATTCCTAGGATAATGTCAAACTCTGACATTGACAGAACTGCCAAGTTAGCCAGAAGATTCCTATTCTTCAGGGTCAAGGGACAATCCTTGCACACCTTACCCAACTTAGCAGTCACTCCCAAAGGTGATGCAGCAAAAAGTTCCGGCTCAAGTGCATGGGGCTCCAAACTCAACTAGCGCACTCTTAGAGGCAATAAACGATCGTGCAGCACCATTTAACGCGACTATGGAAAAGGACAAGCGTACATTCCAAATTTTGATGTCCATTAGCATCAAAGTCTGCTTCCTCTGGGATGATAGCATTCATCCGAACTTGATTCGGGGATCCTTGTAGTCCTTAAACTGTTGCCCCTTAATATCCTCCGTTAGGTGTGCGGCAATCCTTGCTCAGGTGGCCAGGCTTGTTGCAGTTACTGGCAGATAATGTCAGACCGACGGTTAACTCTAGGGGGTGTGATGTTCCTTGCAATGTGTCCAGGTAGTCTTGTCACACCCTGATTTTTGGATAACCAAATATTTAATCTAGAGCATGTATCCAGATTAATATTTAATTTTCAAAACACCGAGAGTGACACCCTCACACACACTAATAGATAATTTATTTGAAAATAAAAATTAATACTCATTAAATAAGGACATGTAATCCTGTGTTAATATAAAAACTCTGTATTATTAAACTTATATTCCCAATCCTCCATTTCATTATAAAAGAAATAATATTCCAATACAAATAGAATGCCATTTTAATTTACAAAAGGAATACAAAGTTCGTTAAATAAAATTTCTTACAAAGTTCAGAAAAAAAGAATAAAGTCTATACATCCGATGGCCAGAGCAACTACAACGTTCCAATGCCCAAAGACTCCACAGCCAAGCACAACGGTTACATCATCAAAAGCAATATCCTGCACATGTCATCCAACTACGTTTCAAACAGAAATACACCCGAATGCATAACACACTCGGGTCAGTCACATGACTGGTATGAGTTAAACAAAAATAACAAAATCTGAGGGCTCCAACCTGAACCCGTCGACTACAAACCACATTACAATACTATTGGGCCAAGACAGGTAGTTCTACACACATATTTGGACAAAAGAGTAGTTTCCATTTATGTGATGGCAAGTAGTTTCTTGCCCAAAATCCAAAGTTACTACGAGCTTTATACTTACCTCGGATATCTATGGTGAGCCAGCCCTGCATAAAAGTTAGTGGGCCCACCATCCTGTAAATCAAATGATCACAAACCAGGCAAATAATTCCATACATAAGCCGTCCACATTATAACTTAAATGTCGCATTCATTATTTCACGCTTATCAGTCTTATGAAATAATCTATTCTCATTATTTATTAGCATTAAATTTATCTTTGTGTTCCCTAGGTTCACCCCTTGGCCACCCTCCATGGTACAGCCCACACATATATCCTATGTGTGCCCGGACATATTACCAACACCCACTCCGGTGCTAGTTTGGTTGGGGTATCAACCAAACCAGGTATACACAACAGACGGCTGGTCAATGCCTAATATAAGCCGAGCATAAGGCTTAAGCCAGCTTGATCACGAAGCCACTGGCAAGAGAGTGCGAGCTACCAAAAATAATATATCACATAACGGGGAGCGGTGAACACTATAGAACTATGTTGCAATTATCACTTATTGTTCGTATTATCCCAATAATTGTGAATTTCACGATTATCACATAGTTCCGTCTCATCATCCAATCACATCTCTAACTTTTAGATGTATTCAAACTTCTTGCAATAAAGGGTTTTATCAATTAACCTATAACAATTCGTCCTCAAAAATTTTCAATCAAATTATAAGATCCCCAATATACTATTCAACGTATTTAATTTACTCCTTCTTATCAAAATGACCACACAATAAGGTCAGTTATTTCAGGTACAATAACCTCAACCCAACATTCAATATTAGCCTACATGAACCCATAATAAAAATTCAAATTCTCCTAACGTAAAGTATTATAACAATCGCTCCACAATATTTTCATCAGACTCAACGTTAATGACTATCACCCTTTTTTTTATAGCTCAACATTATATGAGAATTCATGTATCTCTAAGTAATTTTTGTTAAGTCATACGAACGAATAAAAAAAACACAACGAATCATATTTCTCCAATTTCGTACATTTTAATATACTAAACACTGTTACTGAAATCTTCAATTTCTGCCCAAACGGTACAGAATCAGGAAAAACTCCATTAGACAAAAAGTGTGCAGAATTGCGTTTTACATAAAACAAGAGGACAGAATGTTCAAAGTCAAAGCCACAATTTTATAATAATTTTCTAAAGTTTCTACAACTGTGTGAATTGCAAAAAAATGAATTTCACATATACTTCTTAATTACCATGAATATTCCACATATGATTTTATCAAACTAACTATTCACCTAACCCTTTCGAATACCCTAATGTCAAAATCTCAAAGTCACACGAAGGGGAAAGAAAATATCTAGATTACTTCAACAATAACAACGTGTATCCATTGCTAAGATTTAACCCTAACAATTAATTAAACATGTACTAATTTAATTTACTCCCGTATACATGTATATATACATACGGATACACAAAATTTAACTCACCTCGTTGATCAAAAATCGACCACCACGAATGCTCCGCGATTCCCCACGTGCCCACGAACCCTAGACCCTTATCCCTTCTCCTCCCTTTTCTTCTTCTTCTTTTTCTTCTTCTTCTCTCTCTCTCTCTCTCTCTCTCTCTCTCTCTCTCTCTCTCTCTCACACACACACACACACACACACACACACATACAAACGTCTGTTCTCTCTTCTTCCCTCTTTTCTTCTCTTCCCTTTTTGTTTTAATATGGGGGCTAGGGTTTTTAATATAAGTATATATGTACACTACACACACAACACATGTCAATAAAACACACACAAATATATAAATCCCGTTTTTTGTCTAAGGGCCTCACAAAAAGGCTTTATATGGGCCCGAAAATGCATTCTAAAGCGACAAATGATTAGCCCAATGGATACCCATGACCACGTGCACTAAATTTCTATGTTAAGCACACTACTTAACATACTAACGACCCATACTCGCTACTTCAACATTTTTTTTTAGGTGTCACTAAGATACATACACATAGTTAATGTCTAATACTTCAAAATAATAATATAAAAATTACTAAAAGCACGTAGAAAATTTGGGTTGTTACAAGTCCATAATTAAAACATTCCCCATTACTTTAATGAGTGCTCAGGGTGCTCGTCCTTGTTGTTGATACTGTTATGGTCAAAGGTAAGTAGTCTGGGGTTTCTTGGTTCTATCCCAGGTTCTCTTCTTTCCCTAAAAATTCCCCTGAGATCTCTAACCCTAGGCAATCCTCGGTGGTGGGTTCTAGAAATTCCTTTGAGGGTTTCTTGGCGAAGGTGGTCGATTCATCGATTGTCGCTGCAATGGATATGCATCCTTTTCCAGGCCACAAAAAATCTCACCAATCCTTCAAAACTCTAATCAAGGTGACCAATCATCATATGTTGAAGATGAGGGTTTAGTCCCTGATGAAATCTCTTCAACTTCTTCTGAGGTGTGTCAATCATATGTTTAGTGAAACAAGACAAATGCTCAAACTGCGTTGTGTATTCTCTTACTATCCAAACTCCTTAGACTAGGCTCAAGAAATTCTTTTCCTGTTGATCCTTCTCATCAGTTAGAAAAATACTTTTCCAGGAACCTCCCTTTGAATGTCTCCAAAGACATTTCCCTTGCAGTGTTCACTCCAATGGTTGTCCGTTTAGCCTTCGACCAATCAGTGGTGGTGTAGGTCAACTGAAACGCAGCTAGGTGGCGCTTGTCCTGCTCATTATATTCTAGGGCTTTGAACATTAATTTCATCTCTCACAGCCACTGTTCTGCTTTCCATGGCTCCGTCAATCCATCAAACTTCTTCAGGCATAGTTCACAGAAACATTCTAGCAACTTATCATCGATCTCCCTCGATGGAGGTGGTACGGCAGGGTGATGGACAGGATGTTGATGGGTAGCATGGTTATAGGTGTCCCCAACGTTCCATCCATTGCACGAAAGCTTCGAAAACACCTATTGACATTCTCAAGGGAATGCTTATTCTTTATCAGAGGGTAGATTCTATCTTGACAATATATGTTCACAACCCTATGGATATGACAGACCCAAGATACCCAGGTGTTGATCTTGATGTCACACCCCAAAATAGTAAAAGTAGGGAAAATAAAATTCATTTTTGGGTCCATAGGCAATGACTGGTGAAGTCACTGAATTGTCCAGACCACACAATTCTAGCCAACAGTAAACTAAAGGAACTGTAATAGAAACTAAACTCACATATCATAATACAAACATCCTAACTAGTACATCAGAGTTAAAGCGTAATACAAAAAGTCTAAAGGCAACACATGCCTTATTACAAAACATAATAATAAAGTCGATAACCGAAATAGGATTAATATCTATTCTAGTCTTCAATTGGAGTAAACATTATCGCCAGCATAATAGTCATGCCCAGCATCTCCAACCTCAGTAGGCCCATCCCCAGCATAGCCTTCTTCCAGGTACTAGTCGTCATTGTAAAGCTCGCCCCCTGCATTGCCAGAAACGGGGTAGTCTGGACGGGGAATGTCCAGGCATAATAGGTCATCAACTCACTGAAAGCTAAGTGACTAGAAACTAATAAGGTACCAAATATAAGTGACTAGAAACTAATAAGGTACCAAATGTGTGAAGTAATAGCAAGTTATGAAGACAAAAATTAAGTTCTACTACATAATATCTTCTCTTTAGTCAATCATCGTTAACCAACCATTATCGTCTTGTTATCCTAAGTCCGATAACCAACATACTCTTAACTGAATGAATAGACTCAATCGTTTAACTCTAGAGATATATCATCATTCTGTCCACTGCATTTAAGAACATTGCAAAGCGGGGGTATTTGTAAAATACAACCGCGCTAAAAGGAAGAATTGTGTTAGTTTTAATAATAACTTCCCGGTTTATCTGTAATTTGCACTGCAATGCTAATTTTTATACAATGTGATTAATCTATGATAAGTTGTATTGTTTTAGCTATTGTTTGTGCAGATCACTGCTGTGTGGACTAGAGAGATGAACATCAGGACAAATGGAATGCTGTAGTGTAGACAAAAGAATTCAAAGTTAAAGTTTGAGGTTCGAGCGATCGAAGATAGTTCGATCGATCGAACGTTCGATCGCTTAAAGAAGGTTGAAGCACTTGAACTCCAGGTGTTCGAGCGATCGAGGATTGTTCGATCGATCGAACATGGTATTTTCAGAAACTTTTGCGTACGCAGCAGTTGCGGGTTTTTAACCCTAGCCTTTAGGTTTTCTATATATATGAGCATTGTATACGTCCCATAGGACGCACACTTTTTGTTTTCATCAGTTTTCCATAGAGAGGAGAGAGTTTTATCTTATTTTGTAGGTTTATTATCAAGGATTCCATTGTAGCTTGGATTTAGTAAGGTTTAATCGTAGTTGCTCTTCTCCAGGTTATTTTGTTTTATTTTGTTTACATTCTGCACTCATTTATTAGTAGTATAATCTGCAATATCGTAGTATTACATGCTAGGTAAGTTAAAATCATTGATTTTCATAGTTTTCATGAAAAAGTCGCAAACAAACATGACTTTAGTGAATCTTTACGTTAAAAACAAATCTGAGACTCCCCAGATCATGTCTGAGTAGTCCTAGGGTTGGGAGAACACCATGAAACAGTGATCTCTAGCCTCTGCCATGCAGCAGAATAAATCATGTGTTCGATCGATCGGAGATAGTTCGATCGATCGAACCAGAGATAGTCAAGCGATCGAAAGACATTTCGATCGATTGAGGGATGAAGGCTTTCGATCGATCGAACGATCGTCGATCGATCGAACTCTCTGATTCTTAAGGATGTTCCCTGCAGTATTCCAGGACCTTTTGTTTTTGAGATTCGTTATCACACTGTCCCGAAATGCTCAGTTTGTCAAAACAGTTTTCAAAATCGCCCTAAGGCATTTTCTTTCAATATATTTTGCAAACCACCTTCAATGCTAACACCATTGTAGGTGCGAGTCTTAACTATTGAATTAAACCGCTTTCACGTGTTTCAAGTTAACTGTGATGATATAGTCCCGGTCATGAAAGGGCTATGGATTCTTTATTTTTAGAGAAATACGAAAAATTGTAGGTAATATACTCCTTAGTGCTTCAAAGTAACTGCATGGTAGATGGTTAGATTACTGTGGATTCGTGTAATCCCAACACTTTCTTCTTAAAGTTAAATCCTATTTTAGAATATTGCTTTAGCTAGCTAATTAGTTCTTTAGTTTAATTTGAATTGCTTTCGTTAGTAGTCTTAGTTTGTGGAACTTCGTGTTGTGCACCATTATTAAATCTGATTGATTTTCTTTCTTTCTTCTGAGTCTAGTCTAAGTTAATAGGTCAACACCTTCCCTGTGGGATCGACCTGGTCTTACCAGTTACTACTTGCACGTCTACCTACACTTGGGTATTGCACAAGAGCACACAAGAATAATCTCGTGCCAAGTTTTTGGCGCCGTTGCCGGGGAGGGCGACGATCAATTCCTTAGATTACCTCAATCTTTCCTGATCTATTTCTGTTTTCCTTTTTCTTTGAGTTCTCTAGGTTTTCAATCTTCTTAGATTCTCTCATTAATGCCCGATAGTTCCGTCCAAGGAATTGTCGGCAATCCTCTATATTCATCTAATTCTTCCAGTTCTAGTAACCCTATCACCACTCCAAATGAATCAATGAATGATAATCAGAGTGAACAAGGTGACAATGATGTGGTACCAGTTGATGATTCACTACGCCCGTTGTGTGATCTCATGCAACCAGAACATGCACCTACCCCTTCTTGCATTCTCATTCCCCCACATGCTGGCGAATTCCAATTTTGCAATGGGATGATACAACTCCTCCCAACATTTCATGGGATGGAAAGCGAGAAGGCATATCTACACGTTAAGGATTTCGAGGATGTTTGCAAAACATTCTCCCAAACTTGTCCTGTAGATGTGACACGCTTAATGTTATTTCCCTTCACCTTGAAGGATAAAGCGAAGGCGTGGTTACTCACCCTGAAACCAAATTCGATCTTCACATGGCATGCGATGAACACTGCATTTTTGAAGAAATTCTTTCCACCTCGCATGACTACAGAGCTAAAACGCCAGATAAGTTCATACAAGCAGAGGAGCAATGAAACCTTCACCCAAACTTGGGAGCGTTTCAAAGATTTGCTTCTCTCATGTCCCCACCACGGATATGAGAAATGGCGTACCATCAGTCACTTCTATGAATGACTAAATGGTGAAACAAAGAAGTTGGTCGAAACTATGAGCTCTGGACCATTCCTTCGAAAGAACGCCGAAGAGGCTAAAGCTCATTTCGAGTGGTTAGCTGAACATGCTCATGAATGGTCTAACTCTGAAGATACACCTCGAACTCAAATATCAAGTGTGGAAAATAAGAGTTTGTACCAATTGAAAAGTGAAGATCATCTGATGAACAAGTACGAAGAACTGGCGAAGAAGGTAGAAGAACTAGGGATGCGAGGAGAGAGCACTAGGCAGGTTATGCCTGAGGAACCATGTGGCACATGCAACATATTGGGACATACAACTCAATACTGTCCCAATGTGCCATATTTTCAAGAGCAGGCCCCTATGGAGATGAATGCCATGCACGATTTCCGAGGGGCGGGGAATTCCAACAATAACTTTCAAAGTAACAATAGACGGAATCACCCCGGTTTTGATTGGAGAAATAATGCTGGGGCCCAAAATCAATATCAACAGCAGCCCTACAACAATCAATATCAAGGGTAAAACAATAGGCCATCCCATCAATACAATCAAAACAGAACCAATAACTACAACCAAGCTCAACCCTCCAATGCACCACAGACCAATACCTATGTGCCACCACACAAGAAGGTACAAGAAGAAGAACCACTTGCTAATGCCAATCTAACGCAGCAACTCATACAGATGATGAGTAGAATGTCTGCCACGTTAGAAAGGATAGATGCACGGCAAGAGGGTTCAAGAGGAACATTCCCTGCCCAACCACTTCCAAACCCCAAGGGACATAACAATGGTCCTAACAATCAAGAACATGCTAAAGCCGTTACTACACTAAGAAGCGGAAAAATCATAGAGAAAAGCATGCCTCTGTCTACACCCGAAGTGTACAAAGAGGAAGAAGTGGTGGATAATGAGCTTGAGCGACCATCTACTCAAGAGGAGGAGCCGTCTACTAATAACGAGGCAATACAGGCAAACATTGAAGCTCCTGGAGTAGAGGAAGAAGTTGAGCGAAGGCTTGGAAAGGAGTCTGTAAAGGATGAACCACCAAAATGCCCTTTTCCTGCACCTTATCCTCAACGGTTGAAGAAACCCAAGAATGAGACGAAGAATCATGAGTTTCTGGAATTGTTTAAACAAGTCAAGATTAACCTTCCACTCCTAGATGCTATCAAGCAGGTGTCGGCCTATGCTAAGTATCTCAAAGATCTATGCACGGTCAAGAAGAGGCAAAGCGTGAAGAAACATGCTTATGTCGCTTGTCAAGCAAGTGCGATCATTCAAAATGAGTTGCCGCCAAAACTCAAAGACCCCGGTACACCTACTGTCTCATGTAGAATTGGGGATCAAAGGATAGATAACGCACTCCTCGATCTAGGAGCAAGCGTGAACCTACTGCCATATTCAGTCTATAAACAGCTAGGGTTGGGTGAACTCAAACCCACCCGAGTCGCTTTGCAATTGGCAGACAGATCTGTGAAGTACCCTAGAGGGGTGTTAGAGGACATCCTTGTTCAAATAGATTCTTTTGTATTTCCGGTTGATTTCGTAATATTGGACACAGAACCTGTGTCTAATCCTGGTGCACACATCCCGGTTATCTTTGGACGTCCATTCCTCAACACTATTGATGCCACGATCAAGATTAGAAGTGGTATCATGACTATCGTATTCGGGAACATGACATTGAATGTAAAAAAAATTTCTAATCCCCGACCCGAAGAATACGATGATGAGGAAGAAATTCATTACATGGACACAGTCATTGAAGATGAAGTTGACTTGGTCGACTACAAAGATCCTTTGGAAGTTGTGATGACTCAATTTGGCGATATCTATCAGCCTACAGAGTCAAGTCCATTGGATGCTCACCTGAACCAGATGTGTCTTATGATGGATACGATAGAGGAGGATAGAGCAGAATGCATGTGGGTAATGCCATATGAACAATTGCCTCCTAAAACTAAGTTGGCAATGCCTTCTAGTTTTCAGTTTCCAGAGTTAGAGTTAAAAGAGCTACCCAAAGAGCTAAAATATGCATTCCTAGGGACTGGCAAAACTTATCCAGTGATCATCTCATCTACTTTAACTCATGAACAGGAAGATAAGCTAGTGCAAATGCTAACCAAGCATAAGGATGCTATGGGATGGACGATTGCTGACCTCAAAGGTATAAGCCCATCCATATGCACTCACAAGATATATCTGGAGGAAGACGCTAGACCTTCAAGACAAATGCAAAGGCGTCTGAATCCCAACATGCAAGAAGTAGTTAAAAAGGAAGTGCTCAAACTACTTGATGTTGGGATGATTTATCCGATATCTGATAGTCCTTGGGTCAGTCCAACCCAAGTGGTTCCAAAGAAAGCAGGCATAACGGTCATCCCGAACAAAGATGGTGAATTGGTACCAACACGTGTCCCCACTGGATGGAGGATGTGTATTGACTACAGAAAGTTGAATACTGTGACCCGAAAAGACCATTTTCCTTTGCCATTCATGTATCAAATGCTAGAACGTGTGGCAGGTCACAAGTATTACTGCTTTTTGGATGGATATAGTGGATATAATCAAATTGAAATTGCTCCTGAAGATCAGGAGAAAACTACATTCACTTGTCCATTTGGTACATTTGCCTACCGTCGAATGCCGTTTGGCTTATGTAATGCACCGGCTACCTTTCAGCGGTGCATGCTAAGCATATTTAGTGACATGGTCAAACACATCCTTGAAGTCTTCATGGATGATTTTTCAGTGTTTGGCCATAGCTTTGAAGATTGCCTCAGCAATCTCGAGCAGGTATTAATGCAATGTGAGGACAAATACCTAGTTTTGAATTGGGAAAAGTGTCACTTTATGGTGACCAAAGGAATAGTCCTCGGTCATATAATCTCCGATGAAGGAATCCAAGTGGATAAGGCCAAAATTGACATAATCTCAAGTCTACCTGTCCCCTGTACAGTAAGAGACATCCGTTCGTTCTTGGGGCATGCGGGATTTTATCGTCGGCTTATCTAGAACTTCAGTGCAATCTCTCGACCTCTTTGTCAACTTCTTGTCAAAGATGCACCATTCGAGTGGTCAGAGAGTTGCCAAAAGTCCTTCGAGGATCTAAAAGAGCTCCTCACCTCCGCACCTATAATACAGGCACCCGATTGGAGTTTGCCTTTCGAATTAATGTGCGATGCAAGTGATTACGCCATTGGCGCAGTCCTAGGCCAGAGAAAGGACAAGAAGCCATATGTGATATACTATGCCAGCCGAACTTTGAACGAAGCTCAAATGAATTATACAACTACTGAAAAGGAGTTGCTGGCTGTAGTATTCGCTTTGGATAAGTTTAGGTCTTATCTAATAGGGTCACCAATAGTCTGTTTTATAGATCACTCGGCCCTCAAGTATCTGTTGTCTAAGAAAGACGCTAAACAACGGCTCATTCGATGGATACTCTTACTCCAAGAGTTTGATCTAACAATCAGAGATAAGAAAGGAGTAGAGAATGTGGTTGCGGACCATTTGTCACGGTTGACTTTTGTCGACAATACTGAACCCCAATCTATTAAGGATGAGTTCCCGGACGAACAGCTACTGGCAGTAAGTGGTCTGCCTTGGTATGCTGATATCGTGAACTACCTGGTCACGGGAGAAACCCCGAATTATTGGTCAAACCAAGATAGAAAACGGTTCCTCTCGTTTGCGCGTCATTTCTTCTTTGATGACCCATATCTTTTCAAGTACTGTGCTGATCAGGTTATCAGGCGCTGTGTCCCCAATGAGGATATAACCGTAATTTTAGCATCATACCATTCTGAGGCATGCGGTGGCCACTTCGCGTCATAGAAGACCGCACAAAAAGTTCTACAAAGCGGTTTTTACTGGCCCACAATTTTCAAAGATGCGTATTCCTTTTGCAAGACATGCCAACGCTGTCAAAAGCTTGGAACTATTTCTAAAAGGAACTCTATGCCTCTAACTCCTATCATCACAATTGAGATATTCGATTGTTGGGGCATAGATTTTATGGGCCCATTTCCCAAGTCTAATAACTGTGAATACATACTCCTTGCTGTAGAGTATGTGTCAAAATGGGTTGAAGCAATACCAACGAGACGCAATGACCACAGAACGGTCATGTCCTTTTTAAGAGAGCATATCTTGTCTCGTTTTGGAACTCCAAAAGCTTTACTGAGTGACCAAGGCAAGCATTTCTGCAATAGGCCCTTGGAGTCACTTCTCAAGAAATACGGAGTCCACCATAAAATCGCTCTTGCCTATCATCCACAGTCGAATGGACAAGCAGAATTGGCTAATCGAGAAATCAAGCATATTCTCAAAAAGACGGTTAGCTCCAACCGAAAAGAATGGGCATACAAGCTGACCGACGCTTTATGGGCGTACCGTACTGCCTACAAGACGAATCTAGGGATGTCCCCGTATAGATTGGTTTACGGGAAAGCTTGCCACCTTCCTGTTGAAATTGAGCATAAAGCTTACTGGGCTACACGCTCATTGAACTTTGATATCCAAGAGGGAGGTCATTTACGCAAGCTCCAACTTACAGAGTTAGAGGAAATACGACGAGATGCGTATGACTCTGCAAGGTTACATAAGGAAAGGTTGAAGGCTCGCCACGATCGTACAATTTTTCGTAAATCATTTGAGCCGGGGCAAAAAGTTTTGTTGTATGACTCTTGCCTCCACCTTTCCCAGGAAAGCTTCGTTCTCGTTGGACAGGCCCGTTCATTGTAAAAACTGTTTTTCGACACGGGGCGGTTGAGCTCGTCAATCCAAAGAACGATGATTGTTTCAAGGTCAATGGCCAGAGGTTGAAACCGTTCTTGGAGAACTTCCAAACTAAAGTTGAGCACATCTAGCTGGATGAGCCCAACTATTCTCCCACTTAAAAATCCAAAGTGGAGTTCCATATTGTTGTTGTATTCTTTATCTTTCCCTGCATTTTAGTTTCTCTTTTTTGTTTTTTTTAATTCTGTGTTCGTTTCATTTAGTGTTTGTGATCTCATTCTAATCCGCTATACCTTAAATCACTCAATTGCAGGTGCATAGATGCGAGGTGATGATGTTCATTCTATCGGTTCATGGGCTGATTCAGAATGTCGTTGTGGCACCTGGACTGAGGGTGAACTCACACCCTGCCCCTTGCTTCATCAAGACCCTGAAGCTCACTCTCTCATTGATGCTGCCCAAGGGTACATTCCATACCCACCGGCCCTCCTTGACATCAATCCATATTAAAATATGGGATTTCATGATGACGATGATGGGATGAGGAAGAAGACATGTACATGGGGAGAATGGTGGATGATGCCCTCATGGCACAATGGGAAAATGATGATATGTGGGAGCCATGGGAAGATCATAATCTTCAGGATGTCGTCCCCGAACGTCGCAATGCAGTTTTTGTTTTTATTGACGATTTCCTTGTTCCCGAGTTGGTCCCATACCGCTATGTGCACCTGAGCTTTTTGCTATTCAGGCTCCAATGCCCCTTACCAGCTAGTGCATTTTGGGAATCTATGCCAATAGTGAGGTTGGAACTTAGTCACTTCCTCTTTATTTTGTTTCTGTTCCTTGTTTTTCTTTTCGTATTTAATCCTTGTTTCTTGTGTTCCGTTATCTTAATATCGTTTTGTTTGTCTTTTGTCTTTTCCTTGTCCAGGATTGTCACTATGTTTCTCAATGGAATTCCGGTGTTCCTTCCACATCAGCTTTTCCATGGGGATCGCACGCAGTCTCCTGGCACCCCACCGCAAGAGGAAGAACAACTGCGAATTTTTACACCATTATCTATATCTCCACCGTAGTCTCCTCTCATGTGCACACCTCATTCCCTAGCGACTCCAGACATGCTGAATGACACTCTTGCTGCTTTCAGATTATTTTGGGAACGGGAATTGTCAAGTTTGGAGTCCAATCTCGAAGATCTGGAGGTGTTCGAAGCAATGGAGGGTGAAGAAGTTTTCGTGTTGGAAGTTTAGGGATTCACTTCAGTTTTATTTTGTCATTTTCATCCTTTCTCAACTGAAGTGTAACTCTGGGCAAATGATTTTTAGTTTGGTTTTTTATTTTAGTTTTTCCATATAATAAGGTCTACGGATCACGTGGGGAGTTATAACTTTGGAAACTGAATGCATTCTCAAGATTATCTTTACTAAATCTTTGCAATCTTATCTTACGATGATGTCCATTCTGGCCTACATGTTTGTAAGTGAACTGCTTTTAAGTATCTCTGCATGTCCAGATTTGTTTCTGATAGTTGGGGGTGTTTTGGTTCACTTTACCAAAGATTTCTGTAATTTTTGTGTTCGATCGATCGAGCCTATTTTGATCGATCGAACACCCTGCAAGTTCAAGCGCTTGAACGTTTTATTCAATCGATTGAGAAATTTACCTTCGATCGATCGAACGTTGGTCGATCGATCGAACATCGTTTTAAACGAAGCGTCTTCAGAACACCTCTTCATTTCCCTCACTCTCACACACTCAAGCGCTCGAACACAGAGAGGGGGCGACTCGACGATTCTCGTGGCATAGCACATCAATTGGACGCCCAGATCACCCCTACCATCACCCTCATCATCACCTCACCTCCACTTCATGATTTATACACCGAGGTAGGCCCACCTCACTTCTTTGTCTTTGTTTTCGTTTTGTTAGAAAAATCCCAAGGGGGTGTCCCCTTGGTCTTAGGTTTTTTTTCTATTAAAGTTCTTGTTTGTTTCCTTTTTTTGTGTTCCTATCCATTTCTGCGATCGCAGCACATCGCTGTGTTCGATCGATCGAACTGTTTTCGAGCGATCGAAGCATAATTGTTCGAGCGATCGAATTATGCTCAAGCAATCGAAGTCTACTCCAGTTCGATCGATCGAACTAAGTTAGATCGATCGAACCAAAGCAGTGGCAGTTTCTTTCTTTTTCTTCCCTGTTCTAATCTGTGTTCTGTTGTGTTCTATTTTCAGGGCTGCCACGATGAATCCAGTGACTGGCTATCACAAGTCCAAGCCCCTCAGCCTCACTATACCTGATCCGGTACCCGCACATGGGTTCCGGAATGATGAGGATCGGGGATGGTACGAGCAGTATTTCCGGGCGCGGAAAGTGATGATTGAGCATCCTGTTGAGTCTATTTGGTCCGAGTACCCGTGGTTCCTGACTCGGATTCGCTCTATGCCCCACTGGTTCGATTTACTCTCACTTGCTAAGAGAGTAAATCTGTCATGGATACGAGGTGCGTGCGCGACGATGATACGCGACCCGGACGCACCATTCACATATCATGCTTTCTTCCAAGGTCGGGCGTTCGTCATCAGTCCCGCTATAGTCTCAGCCGCCTTGGGGATACTAGAGGTACCAGATTATGTTTGTCCCCATCGGCCTGACGCACCTGAGACCCCACCAGCTGCCATTATCCGCGAGCTCACCGGAGGCGCCGCTCCTTCTTGGAATGGCGAGGCTTTGATTGAGGACCATTTCCTTACTGATGACTACCACATGCTCCACCTGGCCCTCAGCAACTGCCTCCTGGTGACCTCTTATCGTGAGAAGATCGCGGCTTGGTATGCGTGTGTTTTATTTACAGTGGGGACAGGGCAGCCGGTCTGCTTATCACGGCTTTATATTGATTTCATGGTCCACCCCACCCGCTACATCGCCTCCAAGAAGCACCTGAAAGGTGCTTGGGCGATTCACAGAGTTATGGCTCAGGCTGGCTTTCCTGAGCTTGCTGGTGACGACCTTCGTTCTTCCCCCAACCGATTTGGTGAGGCAGTGGCTCGCCGCTCAGACGCCCAGAAGAGGAAACGAAAAGGGAAAGGGAAGGCGAAGGTGGGGGCAAAGAAGAAGAGGCGTGGTGGGACAGACACAGAGGCTGGAGCTTTAGGGACGCCCACAGAGGCCGAGGAGCTTGATTCAGATGATGAGGAGGAGGATCCGGTTGCTGCGGTTCAGCCGTTCGAGTTGCGACAGCGGTCGCAGACTCAGGCCCAAGGAGAGTCTTCTTCCTCTGTGCCTCTCCCGACAGTTTATGAGCTGCTTTTGGAGGAGAGAGAGGCCAGGATTAGACTCGAGGGCCGGATGGATCAGATACAGACCTTGCTTGAGTCTATATTGATTCAGATTGGGGTTGATCAGGCCGTTCACTCTGCAGACCATCCTACGGCTACCCCGTCTGCACCGCCTGTTGTCGATCCACCATCTTCTGCTGCCCCTACTCCTACTCCTACGGGTCCATCCACTTCTCCTGCTACCGCCGATCCAGCACTATCTACTCCTCTTGCTGCTGATCTTCCATCCACTTCTGCTGTTACACCTGCTACTGCACCGCATCCACCTGCTCCCATTGACATTCCTTCTGACGTGGCTGATGATGATCCGTCAGGAGCCGCGTAGTATTTTTTGGGGAGGGGGTGGTGTTAGTGTACTTTTGATTTTCTGTTTACTTTTGTTGTACTATTTTTGGTTGGTGTATTATGGTTGGACATGTTGGATAGTATTTATTTTGGTTAGTTTGGTTATGTATGAACATTATTTATCACTGCTGTTATTTCATTCCTTTATCATTACAGTGGTTTGTATTGTTTGGATCATGGTTTTTATTGCTTTATCTTTATCTATTGATCCTTGTTGTTTGGAGATTGTGTTCTAGTTTTCTGTGCCAGGTTGCTATGTTTGCTATCATCGCTTTGCTCTATACAGGTGATACCCATCTATCTTAATTATTGAAAATCAACTTCTGGGGACTTTGTTGTTTTCAGTTGGGGGTAGGGGATACTAATAGATAGGTATGCACCTGGAATGATCAGTTTTTGCACTTGGATATGCCTTAAATTTAATTAGAATGCGGTCTGTCTGGTAAAATTTTGAAAATTTTTAATATTGAACCTTATTGATAGAATAACTCTGAATAATCCCTCCTGCTTGTTAATTAGGCGATGACACATTTGTAGTATTCTCATCTTTTTATGGATTAAGTTCACGCGTTTTCTGTTATCACTAAGATGGATTGCATGTGTGAATCTATTATGTACCCAATACTTTTATGCACTAATTGGCAGCTATGTAGAAGACCTGAAAATTGAGTTAATATGACTATTGTGCCTAAAGAACAAGTAGTGGAAGCTAATAACCTTTAGTGAGCTATTGAGCCAATCGTCATTTCTGAGGGAATTCTCATACAATTTCAAATGGTCTTTCTTGTTTATACTTAGTAAATTTGTTGAAAAAGTCTCAATTTCTTTGTTAAATTTTTGACTGCTTGTTAGAGGAGAACGTTCAGGATTTACCAATTACACTCAATGAACACTTAAGTGCTAAAAATTGAAAGTTGAGAAAATGATTTAAGCCATCGTTTACCCATTCTTTAACCTAATATAGTTTTCACCTACATTCATTGAAATGTTTCATTCCTGATCCCACACTAACTAAAAAGTTCCTATGTGAGTACACGAAGCCAAGTCCGTAAACTATACTTTGACCTCAATGAGCTTTACTTTACATTTATTAAGAATGAGTCATCAAAGTATGTGAAATGGAAGGGAGTAGTTGTGGGATTTTGTCTAAAAAAAAATGATGAATGAGAAAAAAAAAAGCATATGAAATGAAGGGGAGAGTGGGTTGAGATATGAAATGAATAAAAAGAGAAGTTGGAATTCCATCACATACTGAAGAGCACATTCTTTTCTTCAACACCCTCACCTACTAACTAAAAGCCGCAATTCAAAGTCTTAAAGATTCTCAACAATTAATTTGAACATGGAAGTGTGAATTGAGTTATTCCACGGTATTTCGCTCCTCTAGTAAGTAGTGTTCTATTCATGAGACTATACACTCTTAAAATGTCCATTTTTCATAAAGTCAAGTATGAAAACATTAGCACACAGAATATTATCCTTATCAAAGCTTTCATACGATGTGTGATCATTATTAAGCAAGTTTCTGAGAGACGTTCTTTTTTAGTGTGACCAATGTGAGAGTTGAGCTGAAACTGCGAGTTTTTCAAGGTGCAATAGTCTAAATAACTCTTAATAGGGTTGGATGTATAGTTGTTAATCTCACACACACATGGGTGCATGATGGTGATACATATGTTCTATTTTACTTGGTGGTATAGGAGAGCATGTGGATTTCTTTCATGGGTTGATTGAGGATAGTATATCTCTGTAGAGTTAAAGTAACAGTTTAATGGAGGGGGAATTCTACAAGTTATTCTAATTCTTTTTGAGCTTAAAATTGGAGAATTTTGTGGGTATATTCACTCCAAACCCTCACGAGACAACACTCGTCCACTAGGGGGAACCTAGGGGTTTAACGGCTTGTTGCATTCGCTAAATGCAACCGCGATTCCTGCGAAAGTGAGTTAGGAATTTTTCTCTCTCTCCTAGTTTAGGTTGTTTTTAGTGTTCCTTTGTTTTTTTTTTTTAGTCGTTGTAGTATTAGTGTAGTAGTTTTTATTTTCGCTTTATCGCTAGGGACTAGCAATAAGCTAGTTGGGGGTTGTGCAAAGCGGGGGTATTTGTAAAATACAACCGCGCTAAAAGGAAGAATTGCATTAGTTTTAATAATAACTTCCCGGTTTATCTGCAATTTGCACTGCAATGCTAATTTTTATACAATGTGATTAATCTATGATAAGTTGTATTATTTTAGCTATTGTTTGTGCAGATCACTGCTGTGTGGACTAGAGAGATGAACATCAGGACAAATGGAATGATGTAGTGCAGACAAAAGAATTCAAAGTTAAAGTTTGAGGTTCGAGCGATCGAAGATAGTTCGATCGATCGAACGTTCGATCGCTTAAAGAAGGTTGAAGCGCTTGAACTCCAGGTGTTCGAGCGATCGAGGATTGTTCGATCGATCGAACATGGTATTTTCAGAAACTTTTGCGTACGCAGCAGTTGCGGGTTTTTAACCCTAGCCTTTAGGTTTTCTATATATATGAGCATTGTATACGTCCCATAGGATGCACACTTTTTGTTTTCATCAGTTTTCCATAGAGAGAAGAGAGTTTTATCTTATTTTGTAGGTTTATTATCAAGGATTCCATTGTAACTTGGATTTAGTAAGGTTTAATCGTAGTTGCTCTTCTCCAGGTTATTTTGTTTTATTTTGTTTACATTCTGCACTCATTTATTAGTAGTATAATCTGCAATATCGTAGTATTACATGCTAGGTAAGTTAAAATCATTGATTTTCATAGTTTTCATGAAAAACTCGCAAACAAACATGACTTTAATGAATCTTTACGTTAAAAACAAATCTGAGACTCCCCAGATCATGTCTGAGTAGTCCTAGGGTTGGGAGAACACCATGAAACAGTGATCTCTAGCCTCTGCCATGCAGCAGAATAAATCCTGTGTTCGATCGATCGGAGATAGTTCGATCGATCGAACCAGAGATAGTCAAGCGATCGAAAGACATTTCGATCGATTGAGGGATGAAGGCTTTCGATCGATCGAACGATCGTCGATCGATCGAACTCTCTGATTCTTGAAGATGTTCCCTGCAGTATTCCAGGACCTTTTGTTTTTGAGATTCGTTATCACACTGTCCGGAAATGCTCAGTTTGTCAAAACAGTTTTCAAAATCAAGGCCCTAAGGCATTTTCTTTCAATATATTTTGCAAACCACCTTCAATGCTAACACCATTGTAGGTGCGAGTCTTAACTATTGAATTAAACCGCTTTCACGTGTTTCAAGTTAACTGTGATGATATAGTCCCGGTCATGAAAGGGCTATGGATTCTTTATTTTCAGAGAAATACGGAAAATTGTAGGTAATATACTCCTTAGTACTTCAAAGTAACTGCATGGTAGATGGTTAGATTGTTGTGGATTCGTGTAATCCCAACACTTTCTTCTTAAAGTTAAATCCTATTTTAGAATATTGCTTTAGCTAGCTAATTAGTTCTTTAGTTTAATTTGAATTGCTTTCGTTAGTAGTCTTAGTTTGTGGAACTTCGTGTTGTGCACCATTATTAAATATGATTGATTTTCTTTCTTTCTTCTGAGTCTAGTCTAAGTTAATAGGTCAACACCTTCCCTGTGGGATCGACCTGGTCTTACCAGTTACTACTTGCACGTCTACCTACACTTGGGTATTGCACAAGAGCACACAAGAATAATCTCGTGCCAAACATATTCACAACTCACCGCATGTCATAGACACCACGTCAGTCCATCCCCAGTTTTTAAGAACATATTCATAGCTCACTGCAATACAGGGATATAATGTTTCAAACAAGGCATAACAATCTATTACAACGACTTAACGACGTCTGTCAGTGATCCCAGCTCACTGCCTTTTAAGAAAATACTAACAGCTTACCAACATTTAAGAACATATCATGGATCACCTGGTTTATCTTAGGACTACTTGGTCCAGCTCACTGCCTTTTAAGTACATATTAATAGCTCACTAACTTTTAAGAACATATCATGACCAAGTGTCTTACCACACAAGATTCCTAGAACATAACAAACCTATCTAAGTTTTGTACTAACATCGACACATAACAAATCCCATTGTGGCCTGACTACTCTAATTGAAATGAAACGGATATCAAACTGATTCATGATCAACATCTCATCTAACGTTATAATATGATTTTGTTATTCATAACCATACTATTCTTTGGTATCACAGTATCTCTAGTTATCCCATAGTCTCATATCAGAAGTATAAAATGATATATGAACAATCGAACAGCATATATAAAAAATAAAAAAAAACTATTCATGTTCTATATCTTCCAATCGATTGGGGTAAAAACAATAATAATCAATTAGGGAAAAGTCCAATCTATTGTATCACATTCCATACCAATTGATTGGTAGTCATCACATATCAATCGTTTAGGTAAAAGTCCAATCGATTGGGTCCAAGTCTATGGTAATCAATTGGGAAAAAGATTTGTTTGGGTTTCATGGCAATCGATTGGGAACTATCCCAATCGATTGGGACTTCGTCTTTTCTAGTGAGAATGACAATCTAGAAGTTAAACGTTGGGAGGAACGTTGTAGCTATGTCTTTCCTAAAACAACATAATAAAGGGACCAAGTGAGTTTAGAACTCACCAAGGTGTGTGTGTATTAGTGAGGTGGCTATGGAAGTTTGAGCTTCAAGCCCTCTCTCTCTCTCTCTCTCTCTCTCTCTCTCTCTCTCTCTCTCTCTCTCTCTCTCTCTCTCCTCCTTCCTTTCTTCTTCTTCTGTCCTTCTTGTTTCTTTCTTGCCCTTCTCTTCTTTGTGTCAAGCAGTATATGTATATGTATATGTATGTAGGTGTATATGTGTATGTGTGTATATATATCTATTACTTTTTCTCTCCCAAAATCTGTCAAACAACTACAAGGGCATGAAATGGACTCATATCTATAGGAAATGAGAGTGCCATACGTCAAAACCTCATGCAAACTTGGAGACCAAGTTTTGTAGGTTGGCAATGGATTGGGACCAGATGGCAATTGATTGGATGCAAATATTTATAAAGATAATCGATTAGTGAGAGGGAAATCGATTGGGTATGTCGGCAAGGGTAATCAATTGGGAGTCAAAAGTGGCAATTGATTGGGAAATATGCCAATCAATTGGGACATCAAAATTCCCAACAGAAGGAAAAGGATCATTCATGTATACAGGGAACTCTACCAAGACTTATATATACTCCAAAATACAGGGTAGTACTCTTAAAGACCTCACTAATTGGTAAGTCAAAGCAGTCACATCCATAGTCAGTGTCCATAACCTCTCAAAATTAAGAACATGTACCTTATACAAGTTATGAGTTCCTATCGACTAATGACAATTTTAGATGTCAATAGGAAAGCTCATGGTCCGTCAATGCACTACAAGCACTAGCATGTTTAACTAAGTGTCTCGCACTCTAGTGATTGAGATTCATCACTCTATCCAATGGTAGTTAATCATACTTCAGTGTATACCTGATGACATATCTGTCTCATCATCCACTGTGACAAATTCTAAGTATCAAAGAATAGTAATTCGTATCTCACATGGATGTATCTCATACATACACGAATTACCTACTATGATACTTGAGGATTACAAAATAATCATCTCATGAAACATACATAATGAAATGCAAACTGTCTTCCATATATAAAATGTCAATGTTTTATACATATAGTAATGGTTTGAGGGCACAATCCTAAAAAACTCCCACTTGCAACCCATTAGAACTATATTTGATACCTAAACTATCTAGATAACGATCAAAGACCTTCTAAGGCAAGGCCTTTGTAAATGAATCTGCAAGATTATCAGCGTGGCAATCTTGGTGATAGTCACATCTCCATGTCGGACTATATCTCAAATGAGATGATACTTCCTTTCTACGTGCTTCCCCTTTCTGTGGTTCCCTGGACTGAGCCACTGCCCCACTATTATCACAGTATAGTGTAATAGGGATGCTAGTACCACCTCGAGTTCTAGTGCTCTTAAGAATGTGCTTAAGTACTTATAAATATGCTTAAGTACTTATGAATATGTTTAACAGCTGTCCAGAGCTCTGGACTAGGATTTAACTGATATCTGCTAACCATGCCAACGGCAAAGCAGATATCTGGTCTATTTCATAACATTGCATACATGAGACTTTCCACTGCTGAAGCATAGGGAACTCCTGCTATGCTATTATTGTCCTTATGTGTCTTAGGACACTGATCCTTGGAGAACACTAAACCATGCCTGAAAGGTAACAAACCTTTCTTTGATTTATCCATAGAAAACCTAGTTAGTACTTTATCAATATAACCAGCTTCAGATAATCCCATTAACTTTCGCTTATGATCTTGAAAGAGCTTTATCCCCGGGATATATCTCGCCTCTCCTAGATCCTTCATATCAAAAGTACTAACTAGCCAAGCTTTGATTAATGACAAAGCCCCTACATCATTCCCAATGAGAAAAATGTCATCAACATAAAGTATAAGAAAAGCCACCACCTTTCCTTCACATGTCTTCTATACACAAGTTTCATCTTGATTCTGTATGAAACCAAACGACTTGACCGCTTAGTCAAAATGAATGTTCCAGCTCTTGGATGCCTGTTTAAGCCCATAAATGGACTTTTACAGCTTACATACAAAGTTACCTTTTTTGCCAACTATGAACCCCTCTGGTTGCTGCATATAGATGTCCTCCTCAAGATTGTCATTCAAGAATGCAGTCTTGACGTCCATCTGTCAGATCTTAAAATCTAGGCATACTGTAATGGATAAGAGCATTCTGATGGACTTAAGAATGGCTACCGGTGAGAAGGTTTCCTCATAGTCAATGCCCTCTCTGCGAGTATAACCTTTCACTATAATCCTTGCCTTAAAGGTCTCAACCTTTCCATCAGATCCTCTTATGGCCACGCGGCCTCTGAGGTCCACCCCCTTCCGGGTTTCAGAATTGATTTTCCTTTGAAATACTTAAAAAAAAATCTGTGAAAACAAATACAGAGTCGCCACTTGGTCTTTAGGGAACCAAGAAATCCAATTTTGACTCACCCAAATGGATAAAGGGCACTGGCCCTTCATAACCAAAAAACTTGGCTCAGGGTTTTGATACGAGAGAGGAAGGAGACTTTGTCATGAAGAAAACATCCTCAACTCACCCCTGTCTCTCAATGGGCCTCAATTAGCATCCAAATAATCATCTTATACTACGTTTGGTTCGATAGTTAATATTATGATAAATATTTACATTGCACAAGAATGTTGAAATAAAAGATCAAAAGATAAGATATCTTTCATAAGATCTAAGCTAAGTATCACACAATGCAAAAGTGAAAGATCACATAAACAAACCTAGGAAAAATCATCTAATCACATATCAAGTAATCAAGTTTTCCTAATCTAAAGGGAACATGGATTGCTCCTGAAACAAATAATCAAAGAAATCAAAATATGCTTAGCAAGCTGGAATGATGCATGTTAATTCTTGAAAAAGAAGACTTCTCAATCCCCAGGACAGATGTGAAAGAAAGACTAGATAGAGGGGAAGCATCAGCGTATAATCAAGTTCATTCCTTATAGTCTTTTTAGATTAGGTGTCACAAAAGCCCCAAACCTTGTATGGATGCAATGTATGATCCTAGAATGTGCAAAGTAGTAGTGTGTTTGTGTTCATGGATTTTCTAAAGTGATTTAGAAGTCTAAAATATGCATGAATGTATAAAGAATGTTATTGTAAGATATGTACAAATGTGATATGAACAACTTCCTAAGAGATGAGCTAATTTGGATTGCATTTGAACATTTAATCAAAGAATAAAAGTGAAACATGCTTGCTGTGAATAGTGGACAGAACAGTGAACTAATTTTGTAAAAATGGAAAAGTGAGGCTAAGAATGCTTTGAATTCATGAAATTTTATGGACATCATACCTACTGTGTCTAGAACACATATCAAAAAGGCAAATCAATATTGAAGTTGTAGATTGAGAGAAATCATATAAAGAATAGAGGTTGCTCAGAAACAAAATTCGTATTGTCGACTGAAATGTAGAAAAATCTTTGAAAATGAAAACAAAACATTTGATGACTCATAATATACAAAAAGTTCCCTAAGACATTGAAGGTAAAAGTAAAAATGAGTTGGGACCACTCTTATTGGAAAGGTTTTCTGGAAAACAAGTTGAAATTTAACTAAAGATACTGTGACAGAAAAACAGAATGTTTTAGAAGAATGTTTGGGTCAAAATGGAACCCTTCAAAGTGTTTTTAAATCAAACCAAAATTCAGGGTGTTCTTCAATGAGTTAAGAAGACTTTCAAGTGGTACTTCAATCATCCATTGAGTATTAAACTCAGAATGACATTTTTAAGTTGAACAACTCACTATTTTGAAGAATTTGAGGAAACAAATGTTTTATTTCTTGAAATCAAAATGAGGGGTTTTGAAATAAAAGGTTTTGAGGGTATATTTCCAACACCAAATGGAGACTATAACCTCTTGGAAAATCAACTTTAACTCATATCAAGAACTTCCAAGATTGTTGGAGAGCATTGTTTTATTTTGAACATTACTTCAAGAATACTTTGGGAAGTATTGAAGTTAGAATCATCATCTATCAAATATGTTTTTGAGGTCAAGAGCCACTATCTATAAGGATTCACTCACCTCAAATATCATGTCATCATCTAGATGATAATAAACAAGTAAGTAAAATAAGAAAAAATAAAAATGAAATGGGATAAGAAGAGATGAACATTAATGTAATCAATAGATGATAGTCAATGTGAATTTGGACTTGTAACTTGGTATTTCACTCATATTTGGACATGGAAGTGGATTCCTAACTCATGGATACTCAAGAAATGATGATTGGGTATATTGAATGTGAAGTATAAGAGAGGTAATGGAAAAAAACAAGATTAGAACTCACTTTGTATAGAAAATCAGTGGGAAAAGCTCACTTTCTCACTTCTAACTCTACCTCTATCTCTCTTTCCCTCTATAACTTTCTTAAGCTTTGCACTTGAGCCTCCCCCCCCCTAAGAATGAAGAGTAAAGTGGGGGTTTATATAAACTAATTTGGGGTGGTTCTGGAATTTAAAAAGTGCTCCCATTGGTCCCAAACATCTGTGAACAAGAACTACGTCGTTTTGGCTTTCAATTATCGATTTGGACCCCCAAATAAAATTACAAAATGGATTGCTCTAGGGGATAGTGTCGCGGAGGAACTGGTCCTATGCCACAGTGGCAGTGGGCCAGCGCCATGGCGGCACTGTTCCTCAGATGCCTGGATTATTATGTTTAGGCCCCCAGAGGTTCTAGTATTCGCGAAAAGGCACTATTTCGTCCAAAATTCATAGAAAATATGTACAAACCCCAAACTACACTTGTGATATACCGTTGGAAAGGTAATGGGATCTACTTTCCATGAAAAAAATAGTTAGAGTTGGGTCGGTTTGAAAAGTTTTGCGGTACTCGCGAAAACAGCCGATTTGATCGCATTTTTCACCTTCGAAAATTCGTAATAAATTCGTTTTAAATCTAGAAGTTATGTACGATATACCATTGGAAAGATATCGACCTCTAGTATCCATGAAATATGTTTGAAAAAATAATATAGTGCTCCGGTATCCTAGTCAACTTTTAGGTCAAAGCGGTCGAACCGGGGACCTCTAAGAAGTTCTGGGAACCTTTGGTAGCTCCCAAGAGCTGACATTTTTGTCCGATTTTTCTTTTAAAACTTGTTCTAGTACTTTTCACATGATCTAGGGCAATCTTGAAACTTTTGAGTGAATTCGGATGATTTTGGTCAAATCTTGGTCAAACCGGTCAACGAGAAACTTCCGGGAACTTCCGGGGGTCTCTGGGAGCTGACGATTTCATCTAATGTTGCTTTAACACTCATTTTATTACTTTTTTTATGACGTAGTGTGTTTCCAAAACTTTTGGTCCAAATCTATGAGTGTTTGGGCTTTCAGGGGCATTTTGGTCATTTTTTGTGTATTTTGAGAGATAAAACTAACTTCCAAGAGTTCTTTTCAAGTCTTTTTTTTAATCATCGTGAACCACCAAGCTATGGGTCTCCTAAATCTGATAGCCGACAAAATGGGGTGTTTACTCCTCTTTTCCTCTGGTAGACCCACTTGCAGCCAATCGGTTTAATATTGGCAGGTGTTTCTACAAGATCCCAAACCTCATTAGAATCCATAGATTCCAACTTAGTTTTCATAGCTTTAACCCAATGGTCTGAATCAAGATCAGCCATTGCCTCTTCATATGTGGTAGGATCATAATCAAATTCTATGGAGACAACTTCAAAAACTTCTCCTATGAATATGCATCTATCAGGGTGGCTGATTATCCTCCCACAACGATGAGGTACCTGGGCGGAATTGGTTGAAGATGTGGTATTTTTGTCCTAAATTATTTTCAATTGTTGGAGGATTAGAGGGCTCTCCATCTATTTTTCTCAAATCTATCCTTCCTCTAGTTTTATGGTTCGTGATATAATCATCTTCCAAGAAAACAACATTCGTACTCACAAACACCTTTTGTTATCTTGGATCATAAAAATACCAACCATAAGTACCCTTTGGATACCCTATGAAGTATTATACTCCCGATTGCGATTCCAATTTTCTCTTCTTTCCTTTCAACACATGTGCTGGACATCCCCATATACGGAGATGTTGCAAAGAGGGCTTGCGTCCAATCCACATCTCCCGTGGTGTCTTAGGAGTAGATTTGCTTGGAACAAGATTTAGTATGTACATAGAGGTTTCCAAAGCATAACTCCAGAGGAATAATGGCAACTCTGAATATCTCATCATCGACCTAGTTATGTCTAAAAGCATCCAGTTTATCCTTTCTGCTACACCATTTTGCTGAGGCATACCAAGTGTAGTCAACAGTGATAGAATCCCATTTTGTATCAGGTGATCAACAAATTCTTTAGAGATGTGTTCGTCATCTTAATCTGATCGAATGTCTTTAATATGTGTATCTAATTACTTCTCCATATTAGCCCTAAACACTATGAACTTTTCAAGGGCTTCAAACTTGTGCTGCATTATGTACACATATCCATACCTAGAGTGGTCATCAGTAAATGTAATAAAATGCTCATAACCACTTCTAGCTCTAATATTTATTGAACCATACACATCAGTTTGAACTAATTCCAACAATGCATGGATCCTATTACCCTTTGCAGGAAAGGGCCTTTTGGTCATCTTTCCCTCTAAACACAATTCACTGACTTCCATTGGTTCGAAAACCAAATCGACTAAGATCCCTTCTTTGACTAGTCTGCCTATCCTATTTAGATTGATATGGCCAAGCCTCATATGCCAAAGCTTTGTTGGATTAGAAGAAGGCTTATTCTTTTAGATGGTACAGTTACCATTGAGTTATTAAGTTCCATGTTAGAATCTTTAGAAACATTTGGAGTTATCACATATAGCTATTAGTTTAACACCGGAACATATAAAAGAACTATTTCTTTTAATAACAACCTCGGTTCCAAAATGAAAAGAATGACTATAATTCAATCATTCTAAAATTGAAATTAAATTGTGTCTCATTAGAGGGACATAAAGTACATATGATGAAACTAATATCTTATTATTTGGAAACTCTAAAACTATCACTCCTATAGAATCAATTGCACAAGCCCTCAACATGTCTTCCATTACCTGATTGGTCCATTTTGTCTGACCATTGGTCTGAGAGTGGTAACTTGAACTCATCTTCAATGAAGTCCCCAAGGTGACTTGCAATCTCTTCCAAAATTTTGAGGTAAAACAAGAGTCTCGGTCTGATACTATCGTGAAAGGTACTTCATGCAGTCTCAGAACCTACTGAATGTATAACTTACTCATCCTTTCCATCGGATACGTCATCTTATAGGTAATAAAGTGTGCAGATTTGGTGAGTCAGTCCATAATCACCCAAATTGCATTGTGTTTTGCTGCATCCTCGGCAATCCAACCACAAAGTCCATTAACATGTTCCTATTTCCATTCGAGAATGGGCAACGATTGTACCAGTCCTACTGGCTTCTAGCGATCAGCCTTGACTTATTGGCAGGTCAAACATTTGGATACATAATCTGCTACATCCTTCTTCATACCTTCCCACCAAAAGCTCGTCTTAAGGTCTCTGTACATCTTTGTTTCTCCGGGATATATGGTCAATTTGGATTTATGGGTTTATCCATAACCTCCATCCATAAGCTTTTGTCATCCGGTACACATAGTCTTCCCTTGCATCGATATCTGTCATCTACTCTAATGCTCCAAATTTCTAGCTCTTTATTCGACATCTTTCCAAGTCCTTTGTTCTCCCATTGCACCTCAAAAATCTTATCTATCAAAGTTGGCTGCATAACCAAACATCCAAAGAATAGTCCTTCACTTGATTCCGGTGCCTGAATGTCAAACTTCGATAGGGTTTTCAATGCTAACCATTCTATAATCATGAAGGAGGCGATCATCCACGGGGTTTCCTACTTAATGCATCTGTAACCACATTCGCCATACTAAGGTGGTGTTGTAATGTGAAGTCATAATATTTTAACAATTCCATCCACCTTCTTTGTCTCATGTTTAACTCCTTATAGGAGAACAGCTATCCAAGCTTTTATGGTCATAGTTCAAACTTTTCCACAATGAGGTAGTGCCTCCAAATCTTGAGTACAAACACGATTGTTGCTAATTCTATATCGTGTGTCGGGTAATTATTCTTGTGGGGTTTTAACTATCTTGACCCATAAACGATCACCTTACCATCCTGCATCAATACACACCCCAATCCTTGGTATGATGCATCACTAAAGATAGTGTACTTTTCTCTGCTCCTTGGGATAGCAAGCACTAGTGCCGAGGTGAATCTATTCTTCAACTCTGAGAAAGCACGCTTATGCTTGTCATTTTACTCAAACTTCAATTCCTTCTTGGTCAACTGTGTCAGTGGGGACGTGATCTGTGAGAATCCTTCCACGAATCTTCTATAGTATCTCGCCAATCTAAGAAAGCTCCTGACTTTTGAAACTATGGTCGACCTACTCCAATTCAAGATCGCGTCTATCTTTGACGAGTCTATAGCTATACCATTCTGTGAAACCAAGTGACCCAAGAACTTGGCTTCCTTAAGCCAAAAGTCACAATTACTGAACTTCGCTAACAAGTGGTTATCTTTGAGGGTCTCCAAAGCAATCTCCAAATGCTTCCAGTGATCTTCTTCTGTTTTCGAGTAGACCAAGATGTCATCGATGAACACGATGATGAATTGGTCCAAATACGGTCTGAATACTCAAAACATCAAGTCTATGAATATCGCAACGGTGTTCGTTAGTCCAAAAGACATGACTAAGAACTCGTAGTGTCCATACCTTGTCCTAAAGGCTGTATTTGGTGCATCCTCTTCTTGAACCAACAGTTGATGATATCCTGATCTCAAGTTAATCTTTGATAAAGTAGTTGCACCCTGCAACTAATCAAAGAGATCGTCTATCTGGGGCAACGGGTACTTTTTCTTAACAGTCACTTTGTTTAATTCTGGTAGTCTATGTAAAGCCTCATCAATTCGTCCTTCTTCTTAACGAAGAGCACTAGTGTAGACACCCCATTTTGTCGGCTATCAGATTTAGGAGACCCATAGCTTGGTGGTTCACAATGATCGTAGAAGACTCAAAAGGACTCCTGGAAGTCAGCTCTATCTCTCAGAATGCTCAGAATGACCAAAATGCCCCCGAAAGTCCGAAAACTCCCAGATTTGGTCTCAAAGTTCTGAAAACATGCTATGTCATAAGAAAAGCGATAAAAAGAGTTTTAAAGAGAAATCAAGTGAAATCGTCAGCTCCCAGAGACCCCCGGAAGTCCCGGAAGTTCCCAGAAAGTCCCCGTTGATTGGTTTGACCAAGGTTTGACTAGGTTTGACCAAAGTTTGACCAGGTTTGACCAGGTTTGACCAAGTTTGACCAAAATCGTCCGAATTCACCAAAATCTTTTTAAATCACGGGAAAAGTGTTAAAACAAGTTCCAAAAGAGAATCGAGCGAAAACATCAGCTCCCGGGAACTCCCGGAGGTTTCCAGAACTTCCCGGGGATCCCAGGTTTGACCAGTTTGACCAGAATTTGACTTTGGAACCGGGGTGCCGAAACAATTTTCAAATATTTTTCATGGATATTAGAGGTCAATAGCTTTCCAACGGTATATCGCACATAATTTCTGGATTTAAAACGAATTTATCATGAATTTCCAAAGGCGAAAAAGGCGATCAAATCGGCTTTTATCGCGAATACCGCAAAACTTTTCAAAGTGACCTATCCCCGAACTATTTTTTATGTAAAGTAGGCTCCATTACCTTTCCAACGGTATATCACAACCTCAATTTGGAGTTCGTACGCATTTTCTGTGAATTTCGAACGAAATAGGGCCTTTTCGCGAATACCGGAACCTCTGGGGGCCTAAACGTAATTTTCTGGGCTTCAGAGGAGCACTGCCGCCGCGGCACTGGCCCACTGCCGCCGCGGCACTCATCCCTCGCAGAGTCCATTTTTGTAATTTTTTTGGGGGTCCAATTTGATTAATTGAAAGCCAAAACGACATAGTTTTATGTTCACAGTTGTTTGGGACCAATGGGAGTACTTCTAAAACCCCAAAAACACCCCAAATTGGCCTATTTAAACCCCTCATTGCTCTTCATTTTGGGGGGGCCAAGTGCAAAACTTGAAAAGTTGTAGAGAAGAAGAGAGATAGAGATAGGTTTAGAAGAGAGAAAGGGAGCTTCTCCCATTGATTTTCCATAAGAAAGTGAGTTTTATTCTTGATTTCTTCCATTATCCTTCTATATACTTCACATTCAAAGTCCATTCCAACCCTCATTCTTGAGCATTCTTGAGTTAGGAAGCCACTTCCATGTCCAAATGTCCAAATCTATGAGTGAAACACCAAGCTACAAGTCCAAAAATCACATTGATTATCATCTATTGATTGCTATTTACTTGCTTTGATTATATATATGTTCATCTCTCCTTATCTCATTTCTTTTTCTTTTCTTTATTTACTTACTAGTTCATCATCATCTAAGTGATGACATGAAGTTTGGGGTGAGTGAATCCTTATGGATAGTAGCTCTTGACCTCAAAAACATGTTTGATAGATGATGATCATAACCTCAATACTTCCAAGATGTTCTTGAAATGTATTGAAGTTATGTCCAAAATAAAATAAATCTCTCCAACAATCTTGGAGGATCTTAATGATGAGTTTGATGTTGGTATTCTAAGTGGCTATAATCCTTATTGAGTGTTGAAAATATGTTTTCAAAACATCTATTTCAAAACCCCTCTCAATCCCTCTCATTTGGTTTCAAGAAACAAAACTTTGTTTTCCCCAAAATCTCCAAAACATACCAAAACAGTGAGCTGTTCAGATTCAAAGATTTGTTTTGAATTAAATACTCAAGTTATGATGATGAAACCACTTGGAAAACCTTCCCAATACATCATAGTTTGTCCCTAATATTTCCCATCAATTATAGAAATGTGAAAGTATTTGTTTTGGATGTGAGAAGTTCACATTCATAATCTGCTTCTGTTCTCACAGAATGTTCACCCAACTTCTTGCACTTATTCTGGACATTTTCATCACTGTACATATATCTTTTCTATTTTTTTTATAAAACTTGGGTGTCTTAGGAAACTTTTGGTATATAATGGGTCATCATAAACCTTTTCTTTGATTTATGAAAAATCATACAAAATCAGTCAACAGTGCAGCTTTTGTTTCTGAGTCATGTGTACATTCTGATTTTTTTCTTTTAATCTGTGATAGCTATTGATGTTTGGCTTTTTGGGTTATTTTCTAGACACAATAAGAATAATCTCAGATGTTTCTCACATTTTTCTAGGCACGTTTGACCTCCCATTATAATGTTGCAAAGTAATACATGCAGTCTGTCCACTATTCACAGCAAGCACATTTCAACTTTTATTCTTTGATTTGATGCACATATGCATTCCAAATTAGCCCATATCTTAGGAAGTAGTTCATACTACATTTGTATATATCCCATGTTGATTAATCCATTCATTCATGCACATTCTAGACTTCCAAGTCATTTTAGAAATCCATGTACACAAAACACACTACAACCTTTGCACATTTCTAGGTACATACATTGTATCCATGCAAAGATTTGGGGGTTTTTGTAACTCTTAATCTAAGAAGATTATAAGGAATGAACTTGATCACACGTTCATGCTTCTCCTCGATCTAATCATCCTTTCTCATCCGTCCCGGGGATTGAGAGGTCTTCTTTTCTCAAAAGAATAACATGCATCATACTAGCTTGTTAAGCATATTTTGATTTCTTTGTTTATTTATTTCAAGAACAATTCATGTCCCCTTTAGATTAAAGAAGCTTAATTACTTGATACATGATTAGACGATTTTTCCTAGGTTTATTTGTGTGATCTTTCACTTTACATTGCATGATATTTGACTTAGATCTTATGAATGATATCTTATCTTTAGATCTTCCATTTTCCAGTTTCTTATGTGATGTAATATACTACCATAGTATTATTTGTCGAACCAAACATAGTACAAGATGATTATTTGGATGCTAATTGAGGCCCGTCGAAAGACGGGGCGAGTTGAGGGTGTTTTAGTCGCGACAAAGGCTCCTTCCTCTCTCGTACCAAAACCCCGAACCAAGTTCTTTGGTTATGAAGGGCCGGTGCCCTTATCCGCTTGGGTGAGTCAAAATTAGGTTTCTTGGTTCCTTAAAGACCAAGTGGCGACTCTGTATCTGTTTTCAACAGACCTTTCCTTTTCTTTGATTCAAATCAATTTCAAAACAATCTCGAACAAGAGAGAGAAGTGGTCCGATTCCGCGTGTCCACAATCTGGCGACTCTGCTGGGGATTTTTATTTTAAAACAAAATAATACAGAGGTTTGACTCATAAGAAGCATCCTTAAAATCATCTTTTTACTGTGTTTGGATCACCGCATTGCACTCTTGCATTTCCCCCCTCCGACTGTGTCTGAAACGCGGCGCTGACATTGTTCAGGTCTTGCTGTGCCAGGGCACAAGTCACCGTTGATACTGTACCTTCCAAGGTATATCAAAAAGAGTAAAAACCTCCGTACTGTCTCCCCGACGGTATATTGGAACTCTCGTCAACGGACCCTCTTTGACTAAACCCAGCCTTTGCATATAGATTCCTGTAGAACCTTTCATAGGACTGTTCATTTATCTTTTCAGATAGGACAATGTGATATAACTGTTGTATGCCCTGATGGGATTACCTGCGCGGTGTAGATGCTTATATGGCATAGAACAAAACCTCTTTCTTATGATCCCCAAGGCAATCACTCACATGTGATCACATTGAGTTGACCTGCCTAGGCACCATGACAAGGATGTCTGCTCCATGTTCATAAAGATATACACCGCAAACCTTGTTTGTTGGTCCTAGGATATAGGAGTATGAAAACTAGCTAGACAGTATGATCACCATCATAACCTGTTCCTCCCAGAAACTCTATCCAGATATCCCTGATATAACCATATTAACCAGTTTCTTCCAGAAACTCTATCCAGATATCCCTGATATAACCATATTAACCAGTTTCTTCCAGAAACTCTGTCCAGATATCCCAAATATAACCATATTAACCAGTTCTTCCCAGAAACTCTGTTTAAATCTCCCAGATATGCCAATTCCTCCAAGAAACTTTGTCCTATCTCCCCAGATATACTAGTTTCTCCCAGAAACTCTATCCAAATTTCCTAGAAATACCCAAAGTACCTGTTTTCCCAGAAGCTCTGCCCAAATCTCCCGGATTCTCCAAAAATCCCAGCATCTCTGCCCAAATCACCTAGAAATGCCCAGATATACTTGTTTCCCCTAGAAACTCTATCCATATTTCTCAGAAATACCCAAAATACCAGTTTCTCCTAGAAGCTCAGTCCAAATCAACCAGAAATCCTTTTTTCTCCTAGAAACTCAAATGACTTCTAGAAATTTCTCCGAATCTTCCAAACCCATGTTTCTCCCAGAAACTCTATCCGAAATTCCCGAAGTATCTCGGAAATCCCTGTTATCCCTTGGTGATCATACTGGAAAGTAAGGTTAGCACACTCTGTATGGCTAGGATCTTATTTGTTTAACTGCTATCTGTTAGAAGTAGGGGCATCATTTAGCTTAGGACTCGCATCCGCATGCTTGTCTCATATGCATACACAATTCCTACCAGTCTGTACGCACTGTCTCAGTCAGTCTGTACACAAGTCTGTCCATACCTGTCACTGTCACTGTCTGTCTGATTGCCTCTGTCAAAATCTGATCTAATCCTCTTAAAATCTTTCAGGTCAGTATAGATTCCCGGAGTCAGCAGCTAGGATCCTCGTCTTAGGTCAGAAGTTCGAACAGTCGTTTGGTCAAGATCTGCCCATCAAGTTACTTCAGCATGAATCAAGAAGAATTAGAAAATAAGGTCACTGTGTTGGGAACAACCATAAGCCAGCAATCTGATCGCCTGGCCCAAGTTTTGAGTTTCATGGAAGAATTGAAGCAGCAGCGGCCGCAACCTCCGCCCGGGTTTCCACCACCGGGGTTTGAAGCACCCCCACCTGAGAATAATGGGGAGGAAGACTGGTTTCAAGGGGTCCCACCGTTTGCGTATGAGAAGAAGCTTCAAGAGAAAATGGATAAGGTTGACAAGTTGGAAAGCGTACTGAGGAAAAGCAAGGGGGTCGATGATTACATGTTAGACCTGGAAGGCCTCTTTGAGCCTATCAAGCTGAAACTGCCAGAGAATTTCAAGATGCCTGCCATCGACCGTTTTGACGGAACAGGGAATCCAAAAAGTCACATCAAGTTGTGCATGAGCATCTTCCAATCGATGGGCTGCACTCATGAGCACATTGCGATGCTGTTCCCGCAAACCCTTAAGAATGCCGCACTATCCTGGTTCCTAACCCTTGAAGCCTCCAAGACCCGAGTCTGGGAAGACGTTGCTAGAACTTTTATTGATCACTACTCTTACAACCAAGAGTTTGATATCACCATCCGGGATCTAGAGACTACCAGGCAGAACTTTAATGAGTCCTTCACTGCGTTCTTGAGCAGATGGAGGAATAAAGTGGCTCAAATGATCCACAGACCTGTTGAGAAAGAGCAAGTACGTATGCTGGTCAAGAACATGCAACCAGTATATCATGACAAGCTATTCTACCAATCCATCTCCACATTCAAAGAGCTATTTGAAATAGGCACCAGAATAGAGGATGCCATCAGAGAAGGAAAGTTCAAAAAGGATGAACCCCAACACCAGTCCAAGAGACCTAACTACTCCCTGGACTCCCCGGATATCAATGCACTTAGCAACCAATCAATGGCCTGCGCCCTTCGTCCATACCAGTCCATTCCGCCAAATCGCCCAAAAGGCCCTCGCGAATTCTCCAAACTTGATGTTCCTCTTTCCACAGCCTTGGACCACTTACTCAGAAAGGGCCACCTACAGCTCCTCCCTCACAAACCGCTACCGGATCCCATACCCTCCCACTACAACATGAGCCTACGATGTGCTTACCATCAAAATCTAGGCCATGCCACCGATCAATGCATCCGCCTCCGCCATGACATTCAGAACCTCATAGAGGAGGTATCCCATCCTAATCCAATCCACTATCTTGGCTTGGACCAACCGATCGAATGATCCCTTCCGTCGATGCTAATGAATGTTGAAGCTACGCAGTAAAGTGATGGTGTTTGGAACTTCTGCTAAAAAAATAGAATAAGAATAAGAAATGGGTCGCAAAGACACTCCATTTGAGACCTGGTCGAGTCAAGTTGAGTCTGTTCTATGTTCCGAGTCCATTTCAATTCTAGTCCTGTGATCGAGTCTGTCTGTCATCAAGTTGTTAATAAGTCTGTAAACCTTCTCTGTTGATGGAATGAAATCTCATTTTGCTTAATCTGATGTGCCTAGTCATAAATGCATGAATCACTAAACTGAAGTGTCACTTTTCAAATTACCATGGATATTACTCTGCTAATAATTTTCCTACAACAAAACAAAAAAGAATCCTGAAGGGTTAAAGTCGATTTCACGCTAACACTGATGATGAGCTGGGAATGAATAGCCTTACTTTAAGAATTTAAAGATGCTCTTGCCTCAATCTTGAAAAGACATACTTGAAACTGACTTGGGGCTTGCCCAACACCCTTTTTTCACCATTTCGAAGCCTTAAGCCCAATCCAATTGGGAGCCACGCAATCTGTCTGATTGAAAGCAATACAAACTTAGCCCTTGATGGTAGCCAAACATTTCAGTGAGTTTCATCTCCACTTTCAAAAAAAAAAAAAAAAAAACAAAAACAAAAAAAAAAAGAAAGAAAAAGAAAAGAAAAGAAAAGAAAAAGCTCGCTAGGTTGAAAACCCGAAAGGGCACCCAGGCAAAAGTTAGAGCTGAAAAAGGTGTTGATTTCCAAAATCTGACCCTAGCCAGTCAAAATGTTGGAGAAAAATTTTGATAGAATCATACGCTTCAAAATACATCTTAAGAACGTGCCAAGATCACATTTCAAAAGGCACGGAATGACCACAAATAAATTCCGAGAGCTGACATGCACATTCTGGAATTCTGAGATTGCGATTAAAGGATCTTGCAAGAATCAACTACATTAAAAAGCAAAATTAACTGGCTAGGCGAAAGTGAAAAGGATCAATCCTCAAAACAAAACAAGAAGAAAAAGAAAAAGAAAAGAAAGGGAGATTGAAACTGAATCCTTTTATTCAAAGCTACCATAAGTGGCTCAAGTTTGAACTTATATGACGATTGGTTTGAGAAACCCTCATATCCAATTTCTTTCAAGCCCTGCCTTGAACTACGCTCGACCTGATTCCCACTCGGGGATACGTAGGCAACCACATCGGTTCGGTCGACACCATCATAATCAAACCAATTTCTTTCAAGACCTTGCCTTGAACTACGCTCGACCTGATTCCCACTCGGGGATACGTAGGCAACCACATCGGTTCGGTCGACACCATCATAATCAAACCAATTTCTTTCAAGACCTTGCCTTGAACTACGCTCGACCTGATTCCCACTCGGGGATACGTAGGCAACCACAACGGTTCGGTCACCCCACCTACCTAAAAATCAACCCGTTTCTTTCCAACCATGGCCCGAACTACGTTGGACCTGATCCCCACTTGGTGGTACGTAGGCAGACTTTCAAAAAAGAAAAAAAAAAGATGACTCGCTAGGTCGAAAATCCTAAAGGACGCCTAGGCAAAATTAGAGTTAAATCCAAGGTGAGCAATAACAAAAGAGAGAAAAGAGCTTGCTAGGTCACCTCACTGGTGCCTAGGCAAAAGTTATGAGCATTTGAGAGATTAAAGTCACGGTCCATGCCTCAAGCCAGAAAATCACCTTCCACACTAGGGGCAAACATCGGCTACCCGCCTCGTTTGCCTGACTTTTACTATCTACCCTTCATACAAGGGGCAAACTTCGGTCACCCACCTCGTTTACTTATGAATCCCACTTTGTACACCTCAAACTAGGGGCAAACTCCGTTTGCCTAACACAATCCCTTCACACCAAGGGCGAGTTTTCAAGTTACCAAGTTGTTTTGAAAGTTTTGAAATAGAGCACCTTTTACTCTAAAAGCTAAGGCACTAATTCAAAGCACTTCCTGGAAGAAGCAGAAAATTGACTAGATCACTAAGGAGGAATTTTCAAAAATCAGATTTATCAGTAAAGTGCTACCATGTTAAGATTAGGGGTGAACACCAAAAGAGAAATGGTACATCGTTTATGACAAAAGCACATCAAGTTTTGACAAGACGAGCTTGTTTCATTTTGGTGTCAAATGTGTCGTCCTTGTGCGTCAATGTCTGTCAAGTTTTGAGTCTGTTGTAGTCTCAAATGTGTAAGTCAACAGTGACTAATAAAATTTTCAAATCAAGTTATAAAGAGCATGCCAATACAAGCAGGAGTACCAAACACCATTACTGCACCGGTTAAGGCGTCAGCATGAGAAGCGTTCAAACTTAGGGCAAATGCGAATTTCATCCCTTTCCAAACCATCGAAAGTTGACCATCGTCTCCATGCAACATAAGTCCATGAGTGGCTATTGATGGATCCCGGTTCCGGGCCAACAAGATTTGATCAACTATGAGAGATTCGAATTTGAATCCTGGCTCACGGTCAAGAGAAGTAGTTGAAGAGAGATCCCAGAAAGAGTCGCTTCATCCCCAACAGATTCAGTTTAATCCCCAGCAGGCATATCGATTTGTACATCGTCAGTTCAATCTACGACAGTCACAGTAGTTCACTGTCGACTCGTCTTCTTGATTCGTACATCATCAGTTCAATCTATAACAGTCATAGTAAGTTCACTATCGACTCGTCTTCTCGATTAGTTCAATCGTCAGTTCAATCCATGATAGTCACAGTAGTTCACTGTCGACTCGTCTTATCGGTCCGTACATCGTCAGTTCAATCACGACAATCACAGTAAGTTCACTGTCGACTCGTCTTCTCGATTAGTTCAATCATCAGTTCAATCATGGCAGTCACAGTAGTTCACTGTCGACTCGTCTTATCGGTCCGTACATCGTCAGTTCAACCACGACAATCACAGTAAGTTCACTGTCGACTCGTCTTCTCGATTAGTTCAATCATCAGTTCAATCATGGCAGTCACAGTAGTTCACTGTCGACTCGTCTTCTCGATTCGTACATCGTCAGTTCAATCACGACAATCACAGTAAGTTCACTGTCGACTCGTCTTCTCGATTAGTTCAATCGTCAGTTCAATCCATGATAGTCACAGTAGTTCACTGTCGACTCGTCTTATCGGTCCGTACATCGTCAGTTCAATCACGACAATCACAGTAAGTTCACTGTCGACTCGTCTTCTCGATTAGTTCAATCATCAGTTCAATCATGGCAGTCACAGTAGTTCACTGTCGACTCGTCTTCTCGATTCGTACATCGTCAGTTCAATCACGACAATCATAGTAAGTTCACTGTCGACTCGTCTTCTCGATTAGTTCAATCGTCAGTTCAATCCATGATAGTCACAGTAGTTCACTGTCGACTCGTCTTATCGGTCCGTACATCGTCAGTTCAATCACGACAATCACAGTAAGTTCACTGTCGACTCGTCTTCTCGATTAGTTCAATCATCAGTTCAATCATGGCAGTCACAGTAGTTCACTGTCGACTCGTCTTCTCGATTCGTACATCGTCAGTTCAATCACGACAATCACAGTAAGTTCACTGTCGACTCGTCTTCTCGATTAGTTCAATCGTCAGTTCAATCCATGACAGTCACAGTAGTTCACTGTCGACTCGTCTTATCGGTCCGTACATCGTCAGTTCAATCTATGATAGTCACAGTAGTTCACTGTTGACTCATCATCTCGATTCGTACATCGTCAGTTCTTCTAGTCACTGTTAGTACAACTATTGATCCAATCCATGATAGTCACAGTAGTTCACTGTTGACTCATCATCTCGATTCGTGCATCGTCACTTCTTCCAGTCACGGTTAGCCCAACTGTTGATCCAATCCATGATAGTCACAGTAGTTCATTGTCGACTCATCAGCTCGATTCGTACATCGTCAGTTCATTAATCATCATTGGTTTATCATCACTCTCATTCAAAATATGCCGTGTTCATCATTCTCATTCAAGATCTTAGGCTTCTATGTCCATTAATGGGGCTTCCATGTTCATCGCTTGGCATCTCGGGATTTCATGTCCATCACTTGACGTCTCTTGACTTCTGTGTCCGTCTCTTAATTTCCAGGGCTTCCGTGTCCGTCGGTTAACTATCAAACGGCATCTCCGAATATAGTCCTCTGGGACCCCACATCCAATTACATTCGCTTGCGAAGCACACTTCCCAAAATTCAGAAGTTTGCTCCAAGACTTAGAGTATTCAAACCTTGATGTCCCTATTCGGGTCAATAACTGCATCACAGTTAGAAATACCAACACAACATAAGTCCACTTGGAGTGGCACACGCCCCACAACACCAGCTCATACTAGGGCCACAACACTAGGCATGATAGGACTCATGACATAATTCATATCACATCCATGCATTACATATCATCCTCATAGCATAGCATCCGCATGTCTTATTGTGCATATGTGATTTGTTTTTTTTGTGTCCTGAACTACGTCCTGGTCTGATTCCCCTTGGGATACGTAGGCAGCTCACACAGAGCACGACCAGCACTAGCCTCAACATCATTGCATCTTTTGCAACGCTTTTTATCCTAAATCTATAGCCTCCAAAAGATCTGTCTCTTCAAAACTTTGGCACTCGCTTGCGACATGCGTTGCCTCGCAAGTTCCTGCCAAAGAGGGGCAAACTGTAGACACCCCATTTTGTCGGCTATCAGATTTAGGAGACCCATAGCTTGGTGGTTCACAATGATCGTAGAAGACTCAAAAGGACTCCTGGAAGTCAGCTCTATCTCTCAGAATGCTCAGAATGACCAAAATGCCCCCGAAAGTCCGAAAACTCCCAGATTTGGTCTCAAAGTTCTGAAAACATGCTATGTCATAAGAAAAGCGATAAAAAGAGTTTTAAAGAGAAATCAAGTGAAATCGTCAGCTCCCAGAGACCCCCGGAAGTCCCGGAAGTTCCCAGAAAGTCCCCGTTGACTGGTTTGACCAAGGTTTGACTAGGTTTGACCAAAGTTTGACCAGGTTTGACCAGGTTTGACCAAGTTTGACCAAAATCGTCCGAATTCACCAAAATCTTTTTAAATCACGGGAAAAGTGTTAAAACAAGTTCCAAAAGAGAATCGAGCGAAAACATCAGCTCCCGGGAACTCCCGGAGGTTTCCAGAACTTCCCGGGGATCCCAGGTTTGACCAGTTTGACCAGAATTTGACTTTGGAACCGGGGTGCCGAAACAATTTTCAAATATTTTTCATGGATATTAGAGGTCAATAGCTTTCCAACGGTATATCGCACATAATTTCTGGATTTAAAACGAATTTATCATGAATTTCCAAAGGCGAAAAAGGCGATCAAATCGGCTTTTATCGCGAATACCGCAAAACTTTTCAAAGTGACCTATCCCCGAACTATTTTTTATGTAAAGTAGGCTCCATTACCTTTCCAACGGTATATCACAACCTCAATTTGGAGTTCGTACGCATTTTCTGTGAATTTCGAACGAAATAGGGCCTTTTCGCGAATACCGGAACCTCTGGGGGCCTAAACGTAATTTTCTGGGCTTCAGAGGAGCACTGCCGCCGCGGCACTGGCCCACTGCCGCCGCGGCACTCATCCCTCGCAGAGTCCATTTTTGTAATTTTTTTGGGGGTCCAATTTGATTAATTGAAAGCCAAAACGACATAGTTTTATGTTCACAGTTGTTTGGGACCAATGGGAGTACTTCTAAAACCCCAAAAACACCCCAAATTGGCCTATTTAAACCCCTCATTGCTCTTCATTTTGGGGGGGCCAAGTGCAAAACTTGAAAAGTTGTAGAGAAGAAGAGAGATAGAGATAGGTTTAGAAGAGAGAAAGGGAGCTTCTCCCATTGATTTTCCATAAGAAAGTGAGTTTTATTCTTGATTTCTTCCATTATCCTTCTATATACTTCACATTCAAAGTCCATTCCAACCCTCATTCTTGAGCATTCTTGAGTTAGGAAGCCACTTCCATGTCCAAATGTCCAAATCTATGAGTGAAACACCAAGCTACAAGTCCAAAAATCACATTGATTATCATCTATTGATTGCTATTTACTTGCTTTGATTATATATATGTTCATCTCTCCTTATCTCATTTCTTTTTCTTTTCTTTATTTACTTACTAGTTCATCATCATCTAAGTGATGACATGAAGTTTGGGGTGAGTGAATCCTTATGGATAGTAGCTCTTGACCTCAAAAACATGTTTGATAGATGATGATCATAACCTCAATACTTCCAAGATGTTCTTGAAATGTATTGAAGTTATGTCCAAAATAAAATAAATCTCTCCAACAATCTTGGAGGATCTTAATGATGAGTTTGATGTTGGTATTCTAAGTGGCTATAATCCTTATTGAGTGTTGAAAATATGTTTTCAAAACATCTATTTCAAAACCCCTCTCAATCCCTCTCATTTGGTTTCAAGAAACAAAACTTTGTTTTCCCCAAAATCTCCAAAACATACCAAAACAGTGAGCTGTTCAGATTCAAAGATTTGTTTTGAATTAAATACTCAAGTTATGATGATGAAACCACTTGGAAAACCTTCCCAATACATCATAGTTTGTCCCTAATATTTCCCATCAATTATAGAAATGTGAAAGTATTTGTTTTGGATGTGAGAAGTTCACATTCATAATCTGCTTCTGTTCTCACAGAATGTTCACCCAACTTCTTGCACTTATTCTGGACATTTTCATCACTGTACATATATCTTTTCTATTTTTTTTATAAAACTTGGGTGTCTTAGGAAACTTTTGGTATATAATGGGTCATCATAAACCTTTTCTTTGATTTATGAAAAATCATACAAAATCAGTCAACAGTGCAGCTTTTGTTTCTGAGTCATGTGTACATTCTGATTTTTTTCTTTTAATCTGTGATAGCTATTGATGTTTGGCTTTTTGGGTTATTTTCTAGACACAATAAGAATAATCTCAGATGTTTCTCACATTTTTCTAGGCACGTTTGACCTCCCATTATAATGTTGCAAAGTAATACATGCAGTCTGTCCACTATTCACAGCAAGCACATTTCAACTTTTATTCTTTGATTTGATGCACATATGCATTCCAAATTAGCCCATATCTTAGGAAGTAGTTCATACTACATTTGTATATATCCCATGTTGATTAATCCATTCATTCATGCACATTCTAGACTTCCAAGTCATTTTAGAAATCCATGTACACAAAACACACTACAACCTTTTCACATTTCTAGGTACATACATTGTATCCATGCAAAGATTTGGGGGTTTTTGTAACTCTTAATCTAAGAAGATTATAAGGAATGAACTTGATCACACGTTCATGCTTCTCCTCGATCTAATCATCCTTTCTCATCCGTCCCGGGGATTGAGAGGTCTTCTTTTCTCAAAAGAATAACATGCATCATACTAGCTTGTTAAGCATATTTTGATTTCTTTGTTTATTTATTTCAAGAACAATTCATGTCCCCTTTAGATTAAAGAAGCTTAATTACTTGATACATGATTAGACGATTTTTCCTAGGTTTATTTGTGTGATCTTTCACTTTACATTGCATGATATTTGACTTAGATCTTATGAATGATATCTTATCTTTAGATCTTCCATTTTCCAGTTTCTTATGTGATGTAATATACTACCATAGTATTATTTGTCGAACCAAACATAGTACAAGATGATTATTTGGATGCTAATTGAGGCCCGTCGAAAGACGGGGCGAGTTGAGGGTGTTTTAGTCGCGACAAAGGCTCCTTCCTCTCTCGTACCAAAACCCCGAACCAAGTTCTTTGGTTATGAAGGGCCGGTGCCCTTATCCGCTTGGGTGAGTCAAAATTAGGTTTCTTGGTTCCTTAAAGACCAAGTGGCGACTCTGTATCTGTTTTCAACAGACCTTTCCTTTTCTTTGATTCAAATCAATTTCAAAACAATCTCGAACAAGAGAGAGAAGTGGTCCGATTCCGCGTGTCCACAATCTGGCGATCCCCATAAAGGGCTTAACTTGATAAATCCAAGGCCCTCGAGTTCTTGTACCTGCTTCTTCAACTCAACCATATCTGTCGAAGCCATCCAATAAGGTGCCCTAGATATAGGAATACAGAAGTCAATCTCGCGCTTGGGTGATAATTTGAATATATCCTGAAATACATCTTTGAAGTCACAAATGGTCGGGATCTGTGTAGGAGTAAGTTGTGGAATAATGCTTCCAACAGCGGCTAGTCGACTTGTAAGGAATGCATCGCAATAGGAGTTACACTAGAAGTCAAACAGGGGTCTCTCGGGTATGGTATATGTAATAGATTTGCTCACACAATCCAGTTTAGCGTGATACTTAGTGAGCCTATCGAATCCCAAAATGATATCGAACTCCATCATCGATAACATAACCAAGTTGGTGGATAGGTTTTGATTCTCAAGAGTTAAAGGGAAATCCTTGCACACTTTGCTTAGCTTTACGGCTACTTCTAAGGGTGACACAGCACTTAGAGCCTCTTCTAATGCCTCAGGTATTAAACACAATAGATGTACTACTCTAATAGTAATAAAAGAAATAGAAGCACCCATATCTAATAAAACCTTAACTCTACTGTTGAATAGAGTCAACGTACCTTCCATGTTCTGTTGTTCACCCTAGTCAAAACCAGCCTCCTCAGGAATCATAGCATTCAGGTCCCTCCTTGCTGACCTTGGACTATGGGCTTGTAATATCCTTCTGGTGGTGACCAACAATCTTTACTCACATGGCCCATCTTGCCGCAATTGTAGCAAACAACCTCCTTTTGATCAGTTCTCCTTAGGGCTTGACAATCCCTACTGATGTGTCTAAGAGCTCCACAATTGTAGCATCCATCATCTCTTGGTCCTGTCCCTGGCTGTCCTTGGGTAGCTGGAATCGTAGGTATATTGTGAGGGAATTTTTGTTGTTGTTTCTTCTTCCCATTCCAAGCCTTTTTTTATCCTCGACCACGAAGGAGCAGTCTCTATCCTTGGGATCTAATTGGGGGTCAATTTTCAAAAGTCCTAACATCTAAATGGTTCTCCTCTTCTAAATCCATAACCAACTCTACGAACTCATCAAAGGGAAGACTGAGGTGTCCTACTACCAATTTACGAATGGTCGGGTTCAACCCATCGTGGAACTTCTGGTTCTTCTTCTTAGGAATGTCAATCAAGTGATAAGTAAAGTGGGAAAGCCTATCAAACTGAATCAGATAGCCCCAGACGCTCAAGTTTCCTTGAACCAATCTGTTGAATTCCCTCTCCCTTCATCGCTTCTCTGATTCTAAAAAGCACTTCTTCAAAAATCTTTTACCAAACACCATCCAAGTCATGCATCTAGCTGCTTCATCTCCCACCAAGGCCCTCTTAAACTCCCACTAATCTGCTACTGCTTAGGTAAGCTGAAACGTAGCGAACTTCCACTTATCCATCTCTGAGCACTTCAGAGATTCAAAGATAAGATCCATGCTTTAGATCCACTACTTTGCTTGTCAGGCCTTACCCATACAATTGAAGTACTCAGGGCGGAGTTCCCTGAATCTCGCAAGTAACTAATCCTCAATTTGCCTCTAATGAGCCCCACCACACTGTGGTTGGTGAACTTTCGTATTCCTTTCTAACCTCTAAAGAAAAGCTTTAAATATTCTTATGGGGTCCATCCCACCAGGGATCGGGTTGGGAGCACCGTTCCAGTTTTGTGCATTACGGGTAGCGTTAGCCATCAAGATACTGAAAAAAGGTAATTTGAATAAATATTATGTGTTTTGGGGAAATCTACTCAAGGGATAATAAGAGATAGCATACATCTATATGAAAACATGTCAAATAGGTAGCAAGTAGTGATGATAGGAAACGTATTGAAACAAAAAGCCGATCTCGTATTATTTAATATAAACATCAGTACAGGGTACACATAGATAAGAGGCGGGATCCTAACAGAAGGTCCAAATAGCCCTGGAAATAGTAAAGTGTAACAAAAGAAAATGGGACTATTAGTCCATTTTGATACAACAAAAAAGCTAGATCTAGACATTGTCGGTCTCGAAAGCCTCAGCATCAGACTCTGTCTGTGGTGCCTCATCCGCATCCATCAGCTCAGAATGAGCCTCCTCATCCTCCTCCTCCTCCTCCATCGGAACCTGACCAGCATCATCAATCCACCCAACTCCAAGCTACGGGTCCCAATGTGCAGCAAATCAATAGGTGGCGGTGGCATCTAGGGAGGTACAAAATCCAAATCTATGGGCTCTCCATCCGATAGGGGTGCATACACTGCCCACTCATATATAGGGCAGAAATAATCATCAGTCTTCGTATAGTGAATGGACTCAGCATAAAAATGTGACCATACGATGCTCAGTGTGCGGCTCCGTAGCGAATTTTCCACTCATCAACTCTACCTTGGACGTAGATTGAAAGCCACACATCTTGCTCAAGAATGGCCTGAGCTCTCCTCTAAACCTCCTGGCTATAAAAGGCATGATCAGCTGGCGACACCTAATCGGGGGCAACAAGATATCCTCCAAAGCTATCTAGTACATTATAGGGCTCCATTGTGAACCTACCCAAAAGAAACTATCTTAATGTCAATAATGACTAAGAGGGATAAACTTAGGGGTTACTAACTTAAACATGTAGAACAATCGACAAATCCAACCTACTGCTCTAATAATACTAAAGTACCCCTGTCATACCCTGATGTAGCAAGATAGGGAAAAAGGGACTTTCCACTCTTAGACCCGATGAGTTATGACAGTTCATGAGTAGCCAGATTTTCCAAAACCACACAGTGTATCAATAGAAATGCTAGAATCAGAGTAAATAAGTGCACAAGGATCTCAAACTTATTACATAGACAATAAGCAACACTAACCATCAAAAGGAATAAATAGGATTATAATAACATAAATCTGGATACATAGGTACTACATAAGTGTGGGGGTAGAACCCCAATAGTCCAAAAGATACATTATAATAAACTACAGGTCGAATAGGTGGCCAAACATAGCTTCTAGGATAAGCTGAACAAAACTAAACATGATTTCGAGGAGCCTCTCGACAAGGTCCTCCAGATGAGCTTCTGGTCCCGCCTCATCTAGCGAAGGAGAACCACTCTTCTCCATATTGCTTATCTTCCTAGTAGCTAGCTTCCTGGTTCTCTTGGAATTGGTAATCTGAGCATGGAATACCCAATCGAGTACACCGTCAGCTATGAAGCAGAGTCAAACACAAAACCATAGTATATTCCAACAAAATATAGTCTAACAACAAACGAGGAAACACAGTTCAACCTTAAATAGAAGACGTTAATAAATTTACAAATCACATTTCAACTAATTATTAACAGCTCAAAATATCACTTTTAGAATTTATATCACACCTCTCTCCTCAAAGTTAGTATGCAACTTGACCACGTCCCTTAAACTCATTGTGACTCATAACATGACACAATGCCTCGGCCCACCTGCCCAAATGACACTAGTACTGACGTTCCAGAAACCAACATTGGTCCCTTGGTCTCCCAAGCCCACCACATGGCCTTAAACAAACATACCATCATTTCCTTATCTACAAGAGCACAACATATGGATATTTTAAGCCCACTACATGGCCGTTAGTTACCATAGGTAACCCCTTTATCCTTTTCAATTCATGGTACATGGATATCGTAAGCTCACTACATGGCTGTTAGATATCGAAGTATCCCCTTCATCCATTACCATTGTAGCCCACTACATGGCCTTTAAGCTAATCATGCTCTTTACGGATCCAAGCCTACTACATGACCTTTTCAATCTTAAGCCCACTACATGGACTTTCATGTACACAAGCCCACAATATTGCCATCGATGCTCCTCGTGGTATCAATAGCATCATACATGCAACTCTTAGCTTCTAGGTCCACGTGACCGAGCTAAACACCAACGAAATGCAACATGACTCCCATTCATAACATGAACTCAATTAGTATATTCGTATTATCATCTCTCACATAGGAGGTTCGTCTAGCATTTACAAGATATACATATAAATTACCAAAAATATCTCAAAATCAAACTAACATATCATGCATATTAGAAAATAGTCATCACAAGACATAGGAATACTGAAAATGTAATTACAGCAACTTGAATGGACTTAAAATAACTTAAAAACACAATTTGGTGAAACTATATATGAGGATCAATCCTGTAAGAATCAATCTTATGAGGATCGATCTTATGAGGATCGATCTCAGCAAGATCTATCTTGCCTCTATTTTTCACAACTTGACTTTAATCATCCTCCCAACATAATTGATCAAAGGTGTCTTCATGAAAAGTGCTTATTTAAACATGAAGTTTATAAAAACTATAGTCTGAAGTCCCAAAGTGTTCCAATATCCATATACATCAATGTACAACACTTAAAACTCATAATACAAGTCCCTAAGCACATATACATGTATATATATTAGCATTTTTAACATGCAGCACATCATAACAGCATGCAGGAACATACACAAGTAAGTACAACACACTATATAGGTTAGAACAGTAGTAAAACAACATTTACTAAAATAATGCAGAGGATTGATTCTAGAAGGATCGATCTTACAGAGGATCGATCTTGAGAAGATAGATCTTCAGTTGTCTTCTTCGTTAGAATTTCTAAAAATCTAAGTTTTTGAAAATGGTTTTCATTTGGGGTTTTGCACAGCTTCCTCTATAGTCTTAAACTATAGTTTGAAAGTAAACAAAGGGTCTAGTACTTCACCTAGTATGTATGTATGTGTGTATGTGTGTGTGTATGTGAGTGTGTGTGTGTGTTGAAGCTTGGCTTGGAGCTTCAATGGCTTTCTCTTCAACTTCCTCTCTTCCTCATTGGCCTCTTCTCTTCCTCTGGAACTCTCTCTCTCTAGTTTTCAAATGTACAGCAAGGGAAAGTGTCTACATATGTGTTGGTTTATATAGAGAATCGGGAGACCAGTCACTCTTCCTCTCTCTCACAGCTCACTCTCCCTCTATCCCTTGCTCTATTTGTCCTTATGTGTGTGTATTGTGTATACATATATATATATAATCTGTGTGTATATGTGTGTGCAGTATTGGTGATGCTGAAGATGTAAGGTGATGATGGAGGTGTAAGTGATGATGGTGATGTGATATGACCATGGAAATGCTATAATGAAGCTTGGGGGATGATGAGGAGTATGCAGGTGGTGTTCTTAGGCATCCAGAAGTATGGTGGTGGTGATAATAATGATGCATTGATGAGCACAATGCAGCTACCAATTGGAAGAAAATGAAGCATAGGATCGATCTTGTGAAGATCGATCCTAGGCCAATTTCTGTAAAAGTCTAGGAATGTTATTCTGAGTACAAGAATGCAAATAAAATCCATATATTCAATTTAGAAAATATGATTCAAGTATTATGGCACACAGTAAAGTATAAATAGGGGTCTAGGGGTTACAATTGTCACTAATTAAGGTTTGGCTAGCTAGTACTTTTGATATGAAGGATCTAGGAGAGGCGAGTTATATCCTTGGGATAAAGCTTTTTCGAGATCGTAAGTGAAAGGTAATAGGATTATCTTAGTTATATTGATAAAGTGCTAACTAGTTTTTCTATAGATAATTCAAAGAAAGTTTTACTACCTTTCAGCATGGTTTAGCATTCTTCAAGGACCAGTGTCTTAAGCTGTGGGAGGAGAAGAATCACATGGCACAAGCTCCTTATGCTTTGGCAGAGGAAAGTCGCCTATATGCGATGATATGCACTAGACCTTATATTTTCTTTGCCATTGGCATGGTCAGGAGGTATCAATCGAATCCTAGTACAGAGCATAGGATAGTCGTTAAGAACATTCTTAAGTACTTGAGAAAAACTAAAGATTGTATGCTTATGTATGGCGGTGATGAATTGATTCCAATGGGATACACTGACTCAGACTTTATATCAGATAAAGATTCAAGGAAGTCAATGTCTGGACATCTCTTTACCCTAGGAGGTGGTGCTGTTAGTTGGAGACACATTAAGTATAAATGCATTATAGACTCAACTACAGAAGTTGAGTATGTGGCTGCTTATGAAGCCACAAGGGAAGCTATTTGGCTCAAAAAGTTCCTCATGCAACTCAGGGTAGTACTAGCATCATTGTCACCTATTATGCTATACTGTGATAATAGTGGGGTAGTGGCTCAGTACAAGGAGCCAAGGAACCACAGAAAGGGAAAGCACATAGAAAGGAAGTATCATCTCATTCGAGGCATAGTCCAATGCGGAGATATGACTGTCACCAAGATTGCCACCACTGACAATCTTATAGATCTTTTACAAAGGCTTTGCCACAAAGATGCATTCCATGAGTTAAAGGAAAGATTAACTTCTGTACCAGTATTGGCAATACCCAAGAGTGGAGAAAGATATGTGATCTATAGTGATTCATCACACCAAGGACTTGGTTGTGTGCTTATGCAAGATGGAAATGTGATTGTGTATGGATCAAGATAGCTAAAGTCGCATGAGAAGAACTACTCTACGCATGATCTGGAATTAGCAGCGATAGTGTTTGCTCTAAAGACATGGAGACACTACCTCTATGGTGAGAAGTTTGATCTATTTTGAGGGAGATTTCAGCCCTTTAAGCATATCGGCCTGGTTCCATTCCCTACTCATTCCGATCATAAGAGTGTGAGGTATTTATTCTCTTAGAAAGAGTTGAACATGTGACAACAAAGATGGATGGAGTTACTCAAAGACTATGATTTTTCATTATAGTACCATCCGGGCAAAGCGAATGTGGTAGGTGACGCTCTGAGCTGTCGACCTCAATAAGTGATCACTACATTATTGATTCAAGAATGGCAAGCATTAGAAGATTTAGCAAAATTTGATCTTTGACCAGTAGAAGCAGCGGAAGGACAACATCTTGGATGTCTTTATTGGGATTGTGCCTTCAAACTCGGTCTTACTGTATATGACATTTGGCATTTTATATATGGATATCATTTATACATTAATTGTATGTGTCATGAAATGATTGTTGTGATCCTCAAGTATCATAGTAGGTAATTCGTGTATGTATGAGATACATACATGTGAGATACGAATTATGATTCTTTGATACTTAGTATTTATCATAGTGGATGGTGAGACTGGATATCTTATTAGGTATTCACTATAGCATAATTAACTACCATTGGATAGAGTAATGAATCTTAATCACTAGAGGATGACTCTTAGTTAGTATGCTAGTGCTTATAGTGCATTGATAGACCATGAGTTTTCCTATTGACATCTAAAATTGTCAATAGTCGATAGGAACTCAACTTGTATAAGGTACATGTTTTTAATCTTGAGACAATTACAGACACAGACTGTGGATGTGACTACTTTGAATTACCAATCAGTGAGGTCTTCATGATCAACACCTGGGTATCTTGGTTATGTCACATTCATAGGGTTGTAAACATATATTATCAAGATAGAATTTACCCTCTGATGAAGAGTAAGCATTCCCTTCAGAATATCACCACGTTGATTACTGAGAATTGTATTCTTGTTGATAAGTAGTTATCAACATGTTTGGTAATCATGAGAGGTGAATGATACACAAGGAATGGAATATGTAATCATCATTTAGGTTGACAGTAATCGTTTATCCGACTACCTGAATATGATTATGAATGTTGATGGTAGAGGGACATTAGTACACCATACAAGTCTAGTTATCGCTTCAGATATGTTCTTTTGCGTTAGATTGCAGTTATCATTTTATAGTAGAGTAAACGTTAACTGATCAGTTGATTAATTTGTTGATCAAAGAGTTTAGCCATGGGAATTAACAACTAGTTTGAGCCAACAACAAAGAACCTAGGAGGTCCCATTCTTAGCTCCACTAGAATGCTTGGAGAAGCATAAGGGGATTGAACTAATTGATTAAAAGAGTTTCGATCGATTGATGTTTTGATCGATTGAATAAGTTTCGATCGATTAAACATGGGTTCAGTTCGATCAATTGAAGAAGCTTTGATCAATCGAAAGTGGTTCGATCGATTGAAACCTAAAGTTAGTTAAGAAACTTACAAATAGGAGGACTTGCGAAACAGAATGTTTAATCATAGTTTTTTGTCTCTCACATGTCCAGATAGTTTTATAAGTCATCTAGTCTCTCTTATCCTCTTTATTAGGGTTTACACAAACCTGGCATTTTTTGGAAGTGTTCGATGAGTCAAAAGGGTAAAGATCACCTAGAGGGAGTTGTTTCATACTAAAGGAAGAAGATTTGAATTCAAGACACAAAGGTATTATTCTTGTTCCTTTCTCTTCCCTACGCGTCTATAGAGTTAATAAGTAGTAGATCCAAGGCAACCATTAAAGTTTTCAACTTTGTTTCTCCGCTGCGCATAAGATTTAAAATTTTGAAATATAAAACCATCAGTCTTATGGTACAGCCAACTCTGATTGGCCATATCATAGAGGTTTAGCAAACAATAAAGGACCTAAAGTTGTGGTTCGCTAAGATGCCAGCAAAGGAACCAGACGTCTGGAGTATTGGTTCAAATGGAGCTAATGGTATAAAGGCGGACTTTGTGTGCTTGATACAGATAGTCTCAGAAAGGATGTTCTCGACGAAGCACACGAGTCGCGTAAGACTGTGCATCCTGGAGGAACAAAGTTGTATAAGGATTTGAAGAGGAATGAAGTGAAGTAGCTGACTATGAAGCTCAGTGGCTTACTTGTAAGCAAGTAAAGGCGGAACACCAGAAACTACCCAGACTTCTACAGCCATTGCTGATTTCTCAATGGAAAAGGAGGCACATGACCATGGATTTCGTGGTAGGTTTGCCAAAGTCTCAGCAAAACCATGACGCTATTTGGGTAATAGTGGATCGACTCACAAAAACGGCGTATTTCATTGCCTATAGCATGACGTATCCCATTGAACGATTGAGCCAGATGTATCTCTAATAGATCATATGATTACACAGAGTACCTGTCTCAATCATATCAGATTGAGATTCGTGCTTTACTATAGAGTTTTGGAAAAGTCTTCAGACAGCGACTAGAATAACACTGAACTTGAGTTCATCCTGTCACCCGCAGATCAACGGTCAAACTAAACCAGTCAATCAAGTGATGGAAGACATGCTACGAGCTTACATCTTTGAGTTTAAGAGTTCTTAGGAGACACACCTGTCATTGATCAAGTTCACATACAATAATAGTTACCATACAAGCATAGGACTGGTGGCGTTTAAAGCTTTATATAGTAGACCTATGCCGATCACTGCTATGTTGGGCTGAAGTTAAAGATACTCAACTTCTTGGGCCAGAATTGGTATAAGAAACCAGTGAGAAGATTCAAGTGGTACATGAAAAGATGAATATAGCTCAAACCCGACACAAGAACTATGCTAACAAGCGATGTAAAGACTTTGAATTCACCATTGGAGATCACGTGTTGCTCAAGGTCTCACCTATCCGAGGCATCGCCAGATTCTATCTGAAGAGAGCCAAGCTATCGCCATGATTCATTGAACCGTTTAAGATCCTAGAGTGTGTTGGAAAGGTCGCTTACAGACTCAAATTGCCGCCAAAGATGTTAGGAGTGCACAACGTTTTCCACATCAGCATGTTGAGAAAGTGTGCCCACATACCAGAGCACGAGATCAACTTTGAAGATATTGAAGTAAATGACAACATCACATTCAATGAAGGACTAGTATAGATCCTAGACCGTGGAATCAAGAAGCTCAAGAAGAAGGAGATTCCGCTAATGAATATTCAGTGGAAGCATCATGATGAAGGAGAAGCTTCGTGGGAGCTAGAGTCAAAGATGTGAGAGAAGTTTCTATTTTTATTTTAACTCTACTATTTTCAATTTCGAGTACGAAATCTTTTAATAAGTGGTGTATAATGTAATACCATGTATTTTTAGTACGTATTAATACAATGAGATTATGTATACATGTATGTACCATACTTGTAATTTCCATTCCAATCGATTGAAGTTTGCTTCAATTGATTGACAATTTTTCTTTTTAATCGATTGAACCTGTTTCAATCGATTGAAACCATGCTGCGGATATTCGCAGTTTAACCACGCTCTTTAAACTTTTAAAATTTCAAATTCAAATATGAGTCGCCACTTAATTTTTAAAGAAAAATTAAGAAACCATTTTAAAAGCAAACTAATCTTTTGGAAACCAAAGATTTCTAGGACTGGGGATTATGGAATGAGAGGGGAAGGAGCCCGACGAACTAAAACACCCCCTCTCATCCTATCTCGTGATAGGCCTCTACTCAACATCCTTTTTGATCAAATTATTAATCTAATCATGCCCTCAACTAATACATATATATATTATAAAAGTATGTTAGAAATGGTGTAAGATTGCTAACGATAAAAGGTCATACAAAACTACATAATTCAAATAGAAAGCAAAATGATATGCAAATAGGAAACAAGAAAACTTAACTGGGATCCAGTCGCGAATATTGAACATGCAATGCATACGAATAAAGAGAAAACTTAGAAAAAGGGTCTCTAACATATATATACACATAAGGCAAATCCTAATCTAAGGTGTCGCGCATGAAGCCAAAAATCAAGAAATAAAATAAACTAGAGAAAAGTCGAAAAATGGTACCTCCGTAGTGCTACAAAACAAAGGGTTAGTCCACGTGCTTTGAACATAATATAATATCAAATTCTAAACACCATGCCCAACTCCTAGCTTAAATCTATCAAACATTGAAGAAATTGACATAATGATGAATTCCTTCTAACTAGTTGAAATTACAACACCTCTATAGATATACAAGTCTCAACTAGGAGCCAATGTAATGTCCATATAGAAATAGCATAATCCCAACATGATTACAAGGAACCCACAACTAGGTTCAACCAATTATGACTTAACTTAATACAAAATAAAGTCCAAATTGCTAAATTCAATACATATGTGATGAATGTATGAACATAAATAAGAGCAAGCTATGAACCATTTGTTGATTTGGATCATTTAGCCTCTGGATTTGGGCTCAATTAATCATGATCAAAGCATGATTTAAGCCTTAGGCCATAGAAAAGAAATTTGGATCATTTTTCACAAATTTTATCAAATCTACTATAGACACCCCATTTTGACCTGCCAAAAAAACGGGGCGGGCGCGACATCTATCACAGAATTTTAGAATTCACAGAGAGCATATCAGACTTTCAAAAATAGAAAAATCATACTTCCCATGATTTGATCTTAATGATTTTTGGATGTAATGTGCCTTTGTGAGTCTAGTTTCTAATCCAAAAAGAAAATCAAAGATTAAACGGTTCAATCTCTGGGAATTGGACCAAAACCAAACATCACTCAGAATTTAATAACTCTCTGTCCAGAGATTTTGTGTGATTTTCTAAAATAGTAAACGAATCTAAAACACGTCAATCTTTTTAGGAGGTCTCGTTGACTCATCAAACTTCATGAAAAAATTTATAGGAAGTCAAAAATCTTTGATTGAGGCTCTGATCTATTCAAATCAAAACTGACTTACTGTTCTGAAATTTTGGACAGAGAGTAACTAGTTTACAAATCATAAGATCAAACCATCCTAACCATGAAATCTCGTCAAAAAAATTACAGTGGTACATCTATGGGTTAGGGATGAATTCCAATTGGTCTCATTCAATTCCAATGGATCATGATTTAATTAAAAATCTTAGAACATTGCTGGTTATTGAATTACTTGCACCAATATTGACATCTAAGCCATGAAAATGACACTCATCAAGCCTTAATTCCTCTCTCAAGTTGATGATCCTTGAGGAATATCAATTTATTTTATTCAATTCTCCTCCCACCTTAATGGCCCTTGGAGATCAAGCTAATTTGATGATTCAAAGCAAATTTTCTCTAAAAAAAAGGTTTATTGCAAAACTTAATCCATGATCTACTATCCAAATCAACAAATAGATGAGAATTTAATCACAATTCAAGTAGTGTGTGATGAAATGAGATGGGAAAAGACTTTTTGAAAATGTGTAAAGATCCTAGTCAAAACTATGAATTGCGATTGAATTATTATATATGAAGATAGATTTGAAGGTTTTACCTCTAGATCTTCTCAAAATTTGTAGAGATGTTGAATTCTTCAAGCTTTTCCTCTTTTTCTTCCTCAAGCTTCAAGCTCCTTCCATGGTGATTTGATGGATTGTATGAATTGGGTAGAGTTTTGGTGGGGTTTCTCTTCTATATTTTTTCCTCTAAAGCTCTCCCAATATATTTCTCTATATAATTCAAGTTTCCAACCACCAAAAATGAGAGAGATGAGTTTATGTAGACTTTGATTTCCTTGGTGGCTAAGATAAGGGTTATTTGGAAATTTTAATGGGTTGGGAATATACCAAGTAATATTATATGGCATCTCTAACTCTCCATAGCACTTTTATGTAATTCCAAGAAACTTGAAAGGCATTTTAGTTAGGTGGAATAAAGGAACATTCTAGAGTATCTCTAATCTTCAAAGCACATGAGATATTAGTGCCCAATAAAGGGCTCTTTTGGTATTTGCTTGGGTTAGGAATATGCCAAGGAATCTCTAACTCTCCAAATCACATGGGATACTTTCTTTTATTATTTGCTTTTTCTTATATATATATATATACATATGTATAAACACATTTTTCATTTAAATCCAAATTAAGCATATGAGTCTCCAAATTAATTTTTTTTTCTTTTTTTCTTTTTGAATCTAAAAAAATGGGAAACAGTATTATTTTTAGAAAATATCATTATTATTATTATAAGTTAATCTATTCATATTTTTTAGAAAGTAACCCATAATCCAGTGAGCTCGAGATAGGTGGTCAGTGATTGGCCAAATCTAGGGGTATTAGGAGCATGGTTTGGGAACTTGAAGCTTTTTAGAAGTCGAAGCGATGAACTTGAAAAAAATTGTTAGGACATTATTCATCATCGATTTCTAGAGGTGAATCCCCCTAAGTTTAATAGTTTGGTCAAAATTGGGGTGTCTATAATTTTCCCCTCTTCGATAGAGCTTATGATGCAACGCATGTCACAAGCGAATGTCAAAGTCTGTGTGAAGACAAGCCTTTGACCGGGCTATTGAACTTAGGTATAAACAAAATGCATTACAAAAACATTCGCAGAGACAGCTGGTGCTGGTCGTGGTCGACGGTGAGCTACCTACGTATCCCAAGGGGAATCAGACCAGGACGTAGTTTGGGCAAGGGATCTCACACAAGCACAAATAGTCACACGGATGAATGCACATATCCTATCGTGATGCACGTGCCCATGTAATGATGGCTGCCAATGCAATTTCATGCTTTAAACTTTAAGACTATGCAAATGCGACGACTTGAGGTCATGTTGTTTTGATGTATATAGATGCAATTCATGTCCTATGCTTCTAATGCTTGGTTTTCAATATCTGTAACCACCTCGGTCCCTCGAATAAGTGTTTTTCATCGCTATCCATAGCCAACTCAGCCCCTCGAACGCGGTTTTTTTCTATCAAGATGCAATTGACTAGACTACACCTCGTGTTATGCCTCCGGTGTCAATGCTAGTTTGCTCTAATTTCAAATGCAATTGACTAGACTACGCTTCACTCATTACGCCCCAGTGCCAATCCAGGTTTGCTCTAATTTCAAATGCAATTGACTGGACTACGCTTTGTACCTTATGCCCTGGTATCAATACAGGTTTTCTATTTCAAAATACAATCAACTAGATTACACTTTGCGCCTTACGCCCTGGTGTCAACGCAGGTTTACTCCTTAGAATGTAATTGTCTGAACTATGCTTCGCGCATTACGCCCTAGTGCCAACGCAGGTTTACTCCTCAGAATGCAATTATTTGGACTATGTTTTGCGCATTATGCCCCGGTGCCAACGCAGGTTCACTCCTCAGAATATAATTAACTGAACTACACTTCGTACATTATGCCCCAAAATTAATTGACAAGATGATTCATGAATTGCTGCCCAGATGGTTCTGAGTGATTGATCAGGGATTGCCATTGAGGACTAACAATAATTGCCTTTGAGGACTAACAGATTACCATTGAGGATTTAATAGAGATTGCTTTTGAGGAGTAATGAGGGTTGCCATTAAGGACTAATGAGGGCTGTTATAGAGGACTTAACAACATAGTAAGTTATTGGTCAATAGCCACTTAGGAGCTTTTATTGCAAGAGTGATGGTCAAAAGCCACTCAGGGACTTGCATTACAAGAACGATGGTCAACAACCTCTCAAGGATTTATATTGTAAGAACGATAGTCAACAAATTTTCAAGGACTTAAAATGATGGTCAACAGCCTTACAAGGACTTATGTTGCAATAACGATAATCAATAGCCCTTTGGGGGACTTATGTTGCAAAAAATTGGGATCAACATCCTCGTAAGGACTTATTTTGCGAAAGCAACAATCAACAGCCCTTTGGGGGACTTATGTTGCAAAAATAGAGATTAATAGTCTCACACAGGCTTATGTTGTGAAAACGATAATCAACAGCCATTTGGGGGACTTATGTTGCAAAAACATAAATCAACAGCCTTTGGGGACTTATGTTGCAAAAACAGAAATCAACAGCCTCACAAGAACATATATTGCAAAAGCGACAGTCAACAACCGTTTTGGGGACTTATGTTGCACAAGCATAGATCAACAGCCTCACAAGGACTTATATTGCGAAAGCGACAATCAATAGCCCTTTAGGGATTTATGTTGCACAAGCAGAGATCAACAGTCTCGTAAGGACTTATGTTGCAAAAGTGACAGTCAATAACCCTTTTGGGGATTTATATTGCACAAGCAGAGATCAACAACCTCGCAAGGACTTATGTTGCGAAAGCAACAATCAATAGCCCTTTTAGGAACCTATGTTGCACAAGCAGAGATCAACAGCCTCACAAGGACTTATGTTGTGAAACCGATAGTTAGCAGCCCTTTTGGGGACTTATGTTGCAAAAGTAGAGATCAACAGCCTCGCAGGGACTTATGCTGTCAAAGCGACAATCAACAGCCCTTTTGGGGACTTATATTGCAAAAATGGTAATCAACAGCCTCGCAAGGACTTACGTTGTACAAGCGATAATAATAGCCCTTTGGGAGACTTATGTTGCAAAAACAGAGATCAACAGCCTCACAAGGACTTATGTTGTACAAGTGACAATCAACAGCCCTTTAGGGGACTTATATTGTAAAAATAGAGAACAACTTCCTCGCAAGGACTTATATTACGCAAGCGACAATCAACAGCCCTTTGGGGGACTTATATTATGTAAGCAGAGATCAACAGCCTCGCAAGGGCTTATGTTGCAAAAGCGACAGTCAATAGCCCTTTTGTAGACTAATGTTGCACACGCAGAGATTAATAGCCTCGCAAGGACTTATGTTACAAAAGCGACAGTCAATAGCCCTTTTGGGGACTTATGTTGCAAAAGCAGAGATTAATAGCCTCGCAGGAACTTATGTTGTGAAAACGATAATGATAGCCCTTTTGGGGACTTATGTTACAAAAATAGAGATCACCAGCCTTACAAGGACTTAAGTTGCAAAAGCGATAATCAACAGCCCTTTTTGGGGACTTATGTTGCAAAAATAGAGATCAACAGCCTCGCAAGGACTTAAGTTGTAATACGATACAAAAATTGATTAACTGGTATTAGGCTAATTCTCAGACGACTTTATGGATTCAACTGACTGATTTTTGACTTGGTGAGGTTCAAGTTCATTCCTAAGAAACTCTGCTTGCTTAACTGATGCTTCCACTGATTTATATTCAAATTCTTTACTTTGCTACTTTGACTGATCCATTCTTGATTCTGCTCTCAACTGATACTCAATTCATCTAATGTTCTTCCAACTCCTAGTTTTAATTTGATAGCATGCCATGATTCCGATTTGACCAATTCTGACTAACAAATGTAGGCTTTCCATATTCTCGTACGATTCTAGCAGATACTCGACTTATTCAAGGCTTAACCAATTGACTCAATAATTCTTAATCAATGCAGGCCTAACTCAATTCTAATTATCCCCCACTTAACTGATGCACACTAATTCTGCTTCAATTCCAATTATTAACTATTCAATTCTGAGAATGCTCACTCAAATTCAATGCCTTGTGCTCAAAAATCACTAATGAACTCATGTAATGAGGATGATCATTACACCTACTTTCGATATTTTTCACGCTGCAACTTTAACTGATGTAGTGACAGTGTTGGAACTTCTACTTGTATTGCTCTTGGGATGCTCATAGAGAATTTTCAAATCTATATTCATCATTGCGAACCCTCATATTTGAGACCATTGTTGACTCATTGAATGAGGATAGACTTAACAAGACCAGTTACATAATACGACTGACTAAAACTCTGCATTATTATGAATCAATGTGCTTTCATCGTGAACAATGTATCATCTCACCTCCTATTTATTCATCATCTTATCATGGTAATGCTTTGCTGAAGAAATCTAAACTTTGAAAACTTCTTCCTTCTAATTTAGCAAATTCTTTGCCCTTCTAGAGTGTGCTTCAAATTAGCGCTTTAGCTTACAGAATAAAAGACACTCTATTTCAATCCTTTCAAAACAAACTTAATTACTTTGAGAACTCGCCTCTAGCATAGAGGGGTTTTGGCAAATGAAGTTTGCCCCCTAGTTTGAATAGGACTTCCGTGCTTCTTTCTAGGATAAAATGGGGCTTTCAACAAACAAAGTTTTTCCCTGGTCTGTAGACATAATAGAGAGCATGTAGGCTTATTCCAGTTGGTTTTGATACGATGATGCCATGACGATGCCTAAAGCATAGTTTTTCCTATCTTGGAGGCAATCTATATGAATAGGGTAGGATGAGGCAGGATAACCCAACATTAAAGGGAACATGGGGTCGGGCAAATCGAGTTTTCCCCTGGTTTGGCAATTTATATATGACTCTAGGCAAACAAAGTTTAACCCTAGTCTAAGGGAATAGAACAAAAAGGTGCAAAGGATGGCTCAAGAACTGAGAACCAAGGATGGCCTACTTATCCCCGAATGGGAATCAGGTCCAAAGTCGTTCGACCAAGGCCAGAGATAAGGATGCCATGAGATGGTGAGGGTGATGACCGAACTGAGTAGGTTGCCTATGTATCCCCGAGTGGGAATCAGGTCAAACGTAGTTCAAGTACTCTAAAGGTCTTGAAAGAATAGGCTTCAAGAATTGGTGGGCTTTTCGAGCCTTTTTTTCATTTGGGTCCAATGAGTCCTCTTTCTGAAATGGGTCGCTTGTGGTAGCCTTTGAACAGGATGATGAGAACATGAACTACTTCTCCCTTTTATTTTCTTCTTTTCTTTTCTTTTCATCTTTTTTCTTTTCACTAGCCAGTCAATCTTTACAACTCTCATAACACATCGTGTTTTTAATCATACTTACAAAGCAATATCAGCCCTCCAAATCAATCTTTATCTTTCTCGAAGGTATCTCTACATTGTTTTAGGCCCACTTAGCCATTGAGCCTTCCATAAAATTTTGAGACTAATTGATACTTTCAAATCTCTCATTTAATTTCTAATATTTTTTCTTCATTTAGAACAACTCGAAGCCTTGAGATAATTCATGTGCCAATGATGTACTTTGAAGTGCTCAAGAATTCTTAATATAATTTTTTTCTTACCTCTTTCCTTTTTTTTCTTTATCTCACTATCTCTAATTTTCTTCATGATTTTGACTGGCTAGGATTCGGGGATTTGAAATCAACACGCATCATATTTTTGCTCTAACTTTTGCCTAGACGCCCTTTTAGGTTTTTTATCCTAGCTAGCTCTTTTTTTCTTTTCCTTTTCTTTTTCTATTCTTCTTTCTTTTTTTCTTCTTTTTTTTTATTTGGAAGAAGAAGTTCATTTATTTAGCTACCATCAAGGACCAAATTTATGGCTTTGGACTGGTTGGGCTCATCTTTTAGGCTTGACATTCGAGAAAAAGGGGATGGTAAGCAAGCTTCAAGAAGTTCCAAGTTCATCTTTTCAAGATTGAGTAAGAGCATCTTTAAATTCTTAAAGTATAGCTAATCAATTCTCTACTCCTCTTTGGATTTGGCAGAGAATTTGCTTTGATCACTTGGGGATCCTTTTCAATGCAATGATTTATTAACAAAGTATTTTCCATGATTGTTTGTGTTTTGTGATGAAAATATTCAGCCAATGCAGAATTGACGCGTAAGATTTTGTGTGGCAGGATAATTCGTGGACACTGATGAATACTAGAACCGTTATGAGCAGTTGTTGCTGATTCATTTTGTTCAAATATTTAACTGTTAGAGGACACGTGTTGACCATCATGAAGTAACTGAAGAACAGTTGTCAACTCGAGAATATGCCACGTGTAAGAGCAATTATCAGTTTGAAAAGAGGAGGGAACATTCAAATGAAGTTGCTGAGAAGCCTTCACGTCTATAAATAAAAGGATTGTGCATTCGAAAAGGGATCCTTCGATCAACATCAACATATATCTCTCAATACACTTACTATATTGTTATCTAGATACTTAGATTTAGGAGTAGAACACCTTCGAAGTCATCTTCAAGGTTAGATTGTAGTTACTTTAATTTAATAAAAGTAATTTCTTACTTTATTGTTTTCTTTACTGTTTTTTTAGGAGTAGTTGTCTTAGAATAAGTTCGAAGTGCTTCAATTAAGTACATATTTACACAATTAAAGTCCTGTTCAAGGCATCGAACGTCACCACAATTTGCTTGGTGAGGCGCAGTTTGGATAATCACATTTACTCATTGGCAATTTGCTTGCCTGGCACGCTCGCACACACTTATAAATTTTCCAACCAAACATTTTTTGGCACGCCCGGTGGGACACTACTGTCAAAAGATGGCAAACAGAAACCTTCAAAGCAATAGGTCTGTTGATAACGCCAATATTGGTGTTAATATTGCTGAAACTGGTGGTTCTCCACACCAAGATCCTCAAAGCAGTAATACTGGGAATCATGCGACCAATGAAAACCCAGAAATAGGAGTTGAAAATTTAAATTCAATTCCAAATCATGGGAATGTTGGTTCAGAAAGTCAACATGATTTGGTGAATCAATTAACACCAATATTCGATCATTTGGGAAATATGATCCAGAATGTTAATGTTCTGATCACTTCCTTTAGCAATAGTATACCACAAATTACACCAGTAATGGTGTCAAGTGGAAATCCTTCTATGATTCGACAGAATGAAAGAGGTCATGCCCATGGCTTGTTTCAGTAAAATCTTATGACTCATGCGAATGGGCCTCCTTTTAGGCCTAACTCGCAAGAAAGTTTTTATATGTTTATCCCTAATAATACTCCTCCAGTATTCAAAGGGATGCAAGGGAACCATGTGAATGGTCAAGATCATGTTTATAGATCAGTAAATTTTGAAGAACCAAGGCCTAGAGAAAACATAGCAGGCCAGAATAGGAGAATAAACAATAATCCTATATTTAAACCAGACCCTACTGGAATAGGAGTGGGTCGAAGGAATGAAAATCCTAGGAGGATGGATAATAATAATCCTCAACCACCTCCAATACCACCAATGAACCCTCCCTTGGGTCAACCAGGTCATCAACAACCATTTAATATGGTTGATAGAAATGACATGATTAACCTAATCCATGAAGTTTGTGGACCCATGGCTCGGGGGGTATAAACTCCAGTTTACAGGAGACCTTATCCTAATTGCGTTGATAGGATCGAATTCCCTAGGGGATTTAAATTCCCCACCTTTGCTATGTTTACTGGAGATGGAAGTCAATCCACAATTGAACATGTAGCAAAATTCATCAGTCAGTGTGCTGATGCAGGAAATAATGAATATCTTAGGCTTCGTTTGTTTCCTAGTTCATTAACAGATACTGCATTTACTTGGTTTACTAATTTAGCCCCTAATTCAATCTATAATTGGGCACAGATGGAAGAATCCTTCCACACTCAGTTTTTCCAGACAGAACCAGAAGTGTCAATGGCTAACTTGGCCAGACTATGTCAAAAGCCTGATGAGAAGGCCACTAAATTCATAAATAGGTTCAAAAGGGCTAGAACAAAGTGTAAAATCATTTTGCCTGAACCTGAATTTGTTAAGTTGGCCCAAAATGGCCTCGAATTTAGACTTAGAAAGAAATTCGATGCTTTAGAATTTAGAGATCTAGTTGAATTAACTGCTCGAGTCTCTAGATATGAAGCTTTATTGGAAGAAGAAAATGAAAGGAATGCTTCTTCAATAAAAACATATTATAAAGATCCTAATTATGAGATAGATGCTGCAGAAATAATAGGAAAAAAACCTTTCACTTGTAAGGGTCTTGTAAAGAAAAATGTTTCTGCTGAGGTGTACAAATCCAAAGGATCATTCAAAAAATATTCATTCGATGTTTATAAATTGGATGAAATATTTGATCATCTATTAGAAGGGAAAATCATCAAATTGTCTGATGGGACAAAATTACCTTCTAATGATGAATTAAAAGGTAAGAAATACTGCAAGTGGCATAATTCTTGGACCCATTCAACTAATAATTGTACTGTTTTTCAAGACAGGATTCAAGATCTGATCAAGAAAGGGAAATTGAAATTCCCTAAAAAACAAATGGGGGTTAATGAAGATCCATTCCCAGCAGTACAATAGGTGTCAATCAATGTCCATGACATTTCCTTCGAAACTCTGGTCAAAGAAAGAGAAAATGCAGAGTCAGAGGACCGGATGAAAAGATTTGAAGAAATAGCAAGGAAGAACCTTGAGTTATCAGTTTTCAACCATGAATATGCAAAGAATTTATGCATTAGTTGTGGGAAAAGATATGCTGAAATATATGATGAAAGGGTTGTAGCCAAGACAGGCAGGAAAAATAAACAACCTCCATTTGAACAAAAAAGGGTGAGTACATCTTGTGAACCTTCGTTTCAACCAATCTTGAATGTTGGAAGAGGGTAGTTTAGAGGGCCAATTTATCAAGCCTCAACATACACTGGCCCTATGACAGCAAGGTATGCTTTAAGGCCAATGGTTCCTTTTAAACCAATTTTTCAAGAAACTTTCATGTTAGTAACTATGTTCGACCATCAAGAAACATGCAATATGTAAGGCCAGGTTTCTCTTAGTCGCCAAGGAAACATTATGGGATGCAGAGAGAAAGACAAACTCAATTCATACCATCAAAGTTGGTACCAGCACATGTGGTACAGGCTGAGATAGACATAGATGCATTAAAGGAATCATCAGAAGTTGGTGAGACATCACAATCATGTGAATCTACATTGGTATTAGGAGTACCAAATTGGTTTGTTTTGCAAGATGATAGAGTCCAAAATATGGTGGAACAACAAGGCCTTCAAAACAAAAATAGGATGATTAAACCTCCTTATGTTGAAATACATGGCATGTACTGCAACATCCTAAGGAAAAGAACCAGAATATAGTCCCTATGATAAACAGGACTCAACAGAGGAGATTACAAAGAAAGTTCACTGCGTGGAAAGAATTTTCTAATATGCAGGCTCAGAGTCAAGAGTTAGGAAATGAAATCAAAAGGGATTTTAATGATATTTCAAGGCCTAATCCCAGGTTCAATCAAAAATGCTGAGGCTAATTCTGATACTATTTCTGGGGAAAGCATTATTAAAGCCAAAGTATTAGAATTGGAGAACGCAATGAGTTTTGATGATGGGGATGAAGCAAAGACAGTGGTAGAATCCCAAGTCTTGGGAAATGTTGAAATGAAACTCGAGGATTAAACTACTAAGGATGAAAATATGCTTATTCAATTTGGTACATTTCCAAAACATATGGAAGTTAACACTGCCACATTCATGTTACCAAAAATCTTCAAAGCAACAGAAGACCAACAAATAAATGAAGAAATGGAAATGGAAGCATCTACTGAAGATGTCTCTGAGATAAATCTTCCTGAGTTTGTTTTTAGTGATTGTAATTTTGTTTATTCATTCGAAGAACCATCAATAGAAATGACTAAGCATCTTAAACCATTATATATAAAGGCTTGTTTAAATGGAGTTCTTTTAAACAAGATATTGGTTGATAATGGTGCTGCTATCAACATTATTCCTCAGAATACTTTAAGAAAGATCAATAAACAAAATGCAAAGTTGATACAAACTCACATTATGATATCAGGATTTACTGGTGATAAGAAAAACACCAAGGGAGTAATACCCATTGAAACCATAGTAGGTTTGAACAAATCCAAAACGGCTTTCTTTGTGGTAGATGCTAATCCTAGTTATCATGCCTTATTAGGAAGGGATTGGATTCATGCTAATAAATGTGTTTCTTCTTCAATGCATCAGAAACTGTTGCTTGTGAAGGAAAATTGTGAAGTTGAAACAGTAAAGGCTGATGTTCAGCCTTTTCATACAAGTTCCAATTGTGTCGAAGCTCAATTGTATCAAGATAATGTCAAGCCAATTGACCTTAAAGAATTAGAAGATGAATCTCCAGAAGAAAATTGGGACATTTTGGCTGAAATGCCATTTGGTTCTTTGGAACCATTAGGTGATGATTAAATGATTTAATGGTTTATACACCTATGGAAATAGGAGATGTAGAAGAGACCATTCGACTGGTCTTACAAAAGCTAATGATGGTAGATTTAGAGTTAAGAATTGAGGAAGATTCGACCATAAACTGGTTAGACTATGTCTTTGAGGAAGATTCACAAGAATTAAAAGATGTTGGCAAGGAAGAATTGTCTATATTGCCAGAAAATTCAATACAAGAAGTGTCACAGGATCCTCTATTGGAAGTCAATTTAGGATCAGATCAACAAAAGAGAGTTACTTACCTAAGTTCTAAACTTGAGAAGTGTGACCAATATAAATTGGTTGAGTTGTTAAAGGAATTTTGAGATTGTTTTGCTTGGGATTATGATGAATTGCCAGGACTCGAAAGAAGTTTAGTAGAACATAGGTTGCCTATTAAAGCTGGCTACAAACCAGTAAAGCAACAACCTCGAAGGATGACTCCAGAAGTTACCATAAAGATTAAAGAAGAGATCGAGAGATTGCTCAAGGCAGGATTCATTAGAACTGCCAGGTATGTTGAATGGCTTTCGAATGTTGTTCCAGTTATGAAGAAAAATGGTAAATTAAGAGTTTGTATCGATTACAGAAATCTGAATTTAGCCATACCTAAAGATGAATATCATATGCCAATAGTTGACTTATTAATTGATAGATCTGCTGAAAATACTATAATGTCCATGATGGATGGTCACTCAGGATATAATCAAATATGTATTACTGAAGAAGATATTCATAAGACTGCATTCAGGTGTCCAGATAGTATAGATACCTTCGAGTGGGTACAAATGTCTTTTGGTTTGAAAAATGTAGGGGCTACTTATCAGAGAGCCATGAATGCTATTTTCCATGACATGATTGGAACATTTCTAGAATGTTATATAGATGATATAATTGTTAAATCAAAAACATTCAATGATCATCTCACACACATGAAGTCAACATTCGAAAGAATGAGATTTTTTAAACTTAAGCTAAATCCATTAAAATGTGCCTTTGGAGTAAGTACTGGAAATTTTTTAGGATATTTGGTACATGAAAAGGGAATTCAAGTGGATAAGAATAAGGCACAAGCAATTATTCGAAGTAAACCTCCTTCAACAAAAAAGGAATTGCAAAGGTTCCTTGGTTAGGTTAACTTCATTCGAAGGTTTATCTCCAATACTGCTGGAAAAACTTTAATTTTTTCCCCTTTGTTGAAATTGAAGGATCATGAAGAATTAAAGTGGGAAGACAAACATCAGACTGCATTTCAAGCCTTGAAGGATTATTTGGTGAAGCCACCAGTATTAATGCCTCCAAGAAAAGATAGGCCTATGAAGCTATATATTTCAGCAGCAGAAGCATCAATTGGGGTCTTATTAGCCCAAGATAATGATGATAAGAAAGAACAGGTTGTGTATTACCTTAGTAGGTTTTTAAATCCTGTCGAATGCAAATATTCCTTTATGGAAAAACTATGTCTATCTTTGTATTTTGCTGTAATGAAATTAAGATATTATCTTCTTCCTACTGAAGTCTATGTGATTGCTAAATTCGATTTGATCAAATATATGTTGACTCGACCTATTTTGAGGAATCGAATTGGCAAATGGATTTTAACTTTGTCAGAATTTTGTCTGTTTTATGTACCACAAAAGGCAATAAAAGGCCAAGCCTTAGCAGATTTTTTGGCTGATCATCCAAATTGCCTCGAAACAGAGGAAAATTATGAAATTGGACAAATAACTATTAGTCCATGGAAATTATGGTTTGATGGTTCAAAAACTGAATTTGCTGCAGGTATTGGTTTTGTTATTGAGTCACCTGAAAAGATTAGAACCAAATATGGTTACAAACTGGATTCGAATCAGTGTACAAACAATCAAGTTGAGTATGAAGCCTTAATAATGGGTCTTGAGACCTTGTTGGATCTTGAAGCTACATTTGTAGATATATTTGGAGATTCCCAGTTAGTTATAAATCATATGAATGGGACATAGAAATGTATGAGCAATACATTGAAAATATATTATGACACTACAATCAACTTATTATCTAAATTCGATAATGTGAACCTTCTGCATGTTCCTAGAAGTTTTAATGAAGAAGCCAATGATGTAGCTCAGAAGGCATCTGGATTCAGAACAAACATTGAAGATAATAAAATAGGACAAGTTACTTATAGGAAATTATTACCAATATTGGTGGATAGATTACCTTTGGCTGATATCTTAAATATAGAAGTTCATGATGATTGGAGAAAGCCAATCATAGATTATCTCTCGGGATGTAATGAAAAGCCTGATCGAGGTATAAGGTTGAAATCTGTCAATTACATCTTATATAGTGGAAAATTATTCAAAAGAGGGAGTGATGGATTATTACTAGAATGTTTGGACAACCTCGAAAGAATAGAAGTTATAGCTCAAATTCATGAGGGATTATGTGGAGCCCATCAATTTGGGGTTAAAATGAGATGGTTACTTCGAAGACATAACATTTATTGGCCAACTATCTTAAAAGATTGTATTGAGTTTGCCAAAAGGTGTCAAGAATGTCAAAAGCATGGCCCCTTGAAGCATTTGCCCACTGTTGACCTTCAATATATGGTAAAACCTTGGCCTTTTAGAGGTTGGGCCATAGATGTAATAGGAAAAATCAGTCCTCCTTCTTCGAAGGGTCATGGATTCATAATTTTAGCCACGGATTATTTTACTAAATGGGTAGAAGCAGAACCTATACAGACTGTGACTCAAACAATGGTTGTAAAATTCTTAGAAAACATAATTTACAGATTTGGTATCCCACAAACCATTGTATCTAACAATGCTTCTGTATTCGAAGGGGATGTGGTTGCATTTGCAAATAAGTTGGGAATTACAATGTCAAAATCAACCCCATATTATGCTCAATCGAATGGACAGGCTGAAGCCACCAATAAGGTCATAAAAGAAAATATGGCTAAAGTCATAAAAAATAATCCAAGGATATGGCATGAGATTTTGCCAGAAGTTTTATGGGCATATAGGACTTTGAAGCGAACAAGTACAGGTGTATCTCCTTATGCCTTAACTTTTGGACATAAGGCAGTTCTACCTATTGAAATAAAGATTAATTCTCTTCGAGTAATGAAGTAGAATCAGTTATCTTTGGATGATTACCAAACATCCATGGCTATTGAATTGGAAGATATTGATGAAGAGAGGATCAGAGCTCTCAATAATATTTTGATACAGAAAAGAGTGGCATCAAAGGGATATAATAAAAAGGTACAGCCAAAAACCTTTGATGAGGGAGACTTAGTCTGGAAAACAATATTGCCTATTGGATCTAAAGATCCAAAATATGGAAAATGGTCCCCTAAATGGGAAGGTCCATTCCAAATTCACAAGGTTTTCAAATGTGGATTTTACCATTTAAAAAATTTGAATGGATTTGTCCATGTTAGAAAAATCAATGGTAGGTTTCTTAAGCAGTATTATCCCACTATTTGGGAAGCAAGAAATTTAGAATAAGGAATGCGGCATTCACAAAATAAGAACATGTATTCCCCTTTAAAATTAAGATACAAAAACCAGATGTTGGTACATTGCAGAGTCCTATTGGTATAAACTTTCATACCAGTTTACTTATAAATTGGGCCTTCAATCTAAAATTGTCCCAAGACCTAGTATACAATTTTGACTGGCTAAGAATGAATTTCTGCCTTGAAATTGATTCTTGGTTCTTCAAAGGCTTCGATTCAATTTCTGTCTTCAAAGCCAGCAGCTTTGTCTCAGCATTCCCTTGCTTTACCTTCAATTTGGCCAGTTCAATTTCTGCAATCTCGAGCTTCTTTTTAAGCTTATCAACTTTGCTGGAAAGCTTTTTAATTGTAGTGTAAGTCTCACCAAAGTCTGCTAACAATTGGTCCATCTCGAGAGTCTTCTCTGTTGTATATTCCATGTCAATCTCTAGTTTCTTTCTCTCTTCGATGACCTTTTCTAATAAAAAACAGTCAAAATCAGAGGTAGACATCAATGCAGAGATGGTTTCCTTGTTAGGAACAGTTATGGATGAACTATCCAGCATGAATTGGCACAAGATTTTCATAGCCCTTTGCACTTCTTTGTCCTCGAATACTTCAAAAGAGACCTTACTGAATAGTCTCAATGTGGTAAGTGCAATGACTGGATCTATAGAGGCTACCTTTGGCTTGCTTTGACCTGTCATCTGTTGAAAAAATTCCTGGACATTGGTCACAATAGTGTCTCCCATTTTCAAAATACACTTCAGACCATCTTTGAAGTGTATTGTTTCTTCAGGAGTTCGATTGGGAGGAAGGGATATGTGGAATTCCCCAGAACTTGAGACACTAGGAATGGTTTCTGGGTCAGTCGAAGTTGATGCTGAAGCAGCTTTAGGATTAGGACTGGTGCTGATCTTTGAGGGACCAGCCTCAGTCTCGAGAGCAGATTCAATCTGGGCAGCAAAGGATGAATATTTTTATTAAAATATGTTTGTGTGTATAAAAAATATACCAGAAAAGTTTAAATAACTTACTGTTGGTTGGTATTCAATTAATGGAGGTTGAGCACTGGATGGAGGAGATTTCTGAACCTCTGGAAGGTCAGAATGTTGAGATGATGGTTCTGAAATGGTTTGTGATAATTCAAGTTCAGGTTCCACCTTTGAAAGAGGAATTGCTGGGATAAGGACTTCTTTGTTGAGTTTCGAACCACCAGTTGGTTCAACTGTTATCTTGGCCCTTTTCTTTAAGGCAGGGACGGGACTAATTTCTTCTTCTTCTTCAGATTCAACATGCTCTGATATGGGAGGGGAGCTTTCTGATGGAAGGACCAATTTCCTCTTTGGTTTGAGGATGGTGGAGCAGGAGTTGAAGTTTTTAAGGCCTTCGAATGGATTGGAACATTTGGTTTGAACTTTGAAGCCCTGGTTGTTGGTAAAGAGCCTTCTCCAATTGCCACTCCTGTGTTGAAAAATTCAAACAAATTTACATCAGGTTTATTTTTATCATGTAAGAGGAGAAGGGTTAAATTAGAATTTAGATTACCTGGTGGCTTCGAATCAATGTATCTCAAATATGGGCACTTGTCCATTTCTATTGACAGCAGATTTTCCCACCAATTTGAGAAGGCAGGCGTGCAAGTTGTATAAACAGGCAGGGAGGTAAACTCTAAATTGCTAACTTTGTTCTGATAAAGTGCCAAGGCAGCAGTTATCACTGAATCTGGCACCTTCGAGTGAGTTTTGAAAGCCATAAGTATATTGGCTTGACTTCTGATTGGGAAAGGGATTGACTGAGTGAGCCCAAATTGCCTCGAAAATTGATTAGGAAGGTAGAGTTCACCTTGCGACTTGATGATAAGGGTGTTCCCAAAGAACAAATCCCTGCTGATCAGGAAACTTCCCCATGCAGCTTTCAATTCGAGTGCACTTGCTGATCTGTCCAATATTTGACAAAGCCAATGTGGAGAGAGAGGAGTTTTATCTTCAGAATTATAGAGGATAGTGAATGGTTGGAATAATTTGTTTGGCCTTATTACAGGGAGATTAAAAAAGAAGGAAAGGGATTCTTTAAAAGTCATTTCAACATTGGGCAATAAAGCAAAGAAGGTCCCATAGGCCACAGTATTGGATAGAGGTCCTAAGTTGTGAATCTCTAGGAAATAAGCATATAACCATAATTGTAAAATCCAGAAAGGACCAGCATGAGTAAGAAGGAAAGGGTCGAGACACAAATCAGAAAAGGATCTGTAGAGAGATCCTAGAACGAAAGGAGCTAAGGCTAACCTTCGACCGGCAGCCAGGGCTCTGGCAACATTGGAGAATTCGAGGACAACCCTCTGAGAAGAAGTGCAGAATAGATGCTGTGAAAGCCAATATAAAAGGAAACAGTAATATTCCTTATCAGTCACTGCTCCTAATGTTTTTCTGTGGGTAGTTATAAAGTTGGTGTATCCTAATGATTTGGAGTCAGTATGGATTAAGGGACTATCAGATTCAGCCATATAAGGATGAGCATCTTCCCCATGAGATAAAAACCCTAGTAAGTGACAAATATCCAGGACAGTTGGACCTATTGGACCAAATCAAAATTGAAAATGGTTAAAAATAAGGTTCCAAAAATAGACAGATCCAGCAATTAGGTTAGGGCTGGATTCGATGGGAAATTTAGAAAGATTGACAGCATGATAAATCCCTGTGGTGATAAGAATTTCTCTTTTGTTCTTTAAGATCCTATCTACCCATTCAGGCCAATCTTTCGCAGGTTTAGGCCAGTGTCGAAAATTTTAATCAAATTTGGGGATTGGAACCTCTTGTTGATAAGACAAGCGTTGCTCTCCTAATCTAGGGTAATAGACATGGAGTTTTAGGCTGGGAGTGCTCAAGCAAGGACCTAAGGCAATTGAAGATTCCTGGTTGGGAAAAGTGATGGGAACAAGAATCTCGTGAATCAGTGAAGTCTCTTGCCCTTTCGAATAGCGTTCTTGTTCATCTTTAATGATCTTTTCAAAATCATCGCAGATTTTCTGAAGTTGAGTGTTGTCACCAGATTTTGCTATTTTTAAAAACAAAGTGATTGGATTACAAAGAAAATGGTAAGAAAAGAGAATAAAGTGCAAAGTGAATAAGTAGAAGGCAAAATGAACTTGTAGAAGTCAGAAGGTTTGTTTTTCCTTTTTGCTTATCTATTTATAGCCTTTGATGACGTTTGGAAAGAGGTGCATTTATTGAAAAGTAGCCGTTAGATTCAGTTACTTGTTTTTGGACCGTTGTATCAAAGGAAATGACATACTGGTTCAGAATGAACTAATCAATAGAAACATAAATATTTCATAATTCATCATATGGAAAGAAAAGTGCAGTTACAATTCAAAGACATAATTGATAAAAGTGTGGAAAACCCATAGGTCACCAAAATTGTGGAACATAGCCCAATAATAGGCAAAATACTCTGCTTCTAGTTCTATTTCGAGGCATAAGTACCTGGATTGTAAAGCCAATTTATCTTCGCTTCGTAGAGTAAGGTAAGCCTTCTTAAGTTGATCTTTATACTAATTTAGCCGCGAATTGATTTTGAATAAGGCTTTGCGGAGACCTCAAAGTTCCTTGGCTAATGAAGTTTTTCCTCAAAGAGATATGGCAACAGCTTTGGCTTCTTCTTTAAGATATGCAATTCGACCTTCGAGGTCAGATTTTGAATAGTGAGAAACATTGCTTTCTTCATCAGAACTTCCGCAACCGTAGATGTATTTTTCCTTGAATTCCAAGACTTCATCGAGAAGTGCATTGGGTACTTCCTTAAGACTCTCATAAAGATTCATCATGTAATTCAAATGATGGACACTTTCTTGGTGATGGGAATGGCACCTTATATGAGAAGCTAATGTTCGAAGGGTGAAATCCATTTGGGTTCGAACAAGGGTTGAAATATTCCATTCATGGCATAAGATGTGGCAACTCCATTCAAAATTAATTCGAGCCTTTGGATTTTGTAAAATGGAGAAAGGAAGATGTGAAAAGGCGACTAGAAGCCTTTGGGCTTGGATGATCAAGTAGGGAGAAGGTGACAGAATTGGTGGAGTATGTTCGAAAGTAGGACCATGCCTACATAATTGGTCTAATTTCAAAAAAGGGTCACTAATATCTTCAGTGGGATCCACCACTTGAACTTTGGTGTCTGGAAAGCCTAGTACATAATGGTCGAAGAGAAGTACTCTCTCTTCATAATCTTTCTCAAAAAGTTTGCATTTAGAAAGGAAAGCTGAGGAGTAATGCTCATTAGAAAAAATTTCATGAGATGCTCTTACATATGTGTGAATGGGGGGTCTGCCTTGAGGAATTAAGATATTACCTCTTTGAAGTCTCTCACCAGGAGGACTGGTTGAGGAGATCAACCAGGCATTCAACAAATTTTGTTCTCGGGAGAGACGATTCGAAAATGGATAGTATGGTGTTATTATCCTGCTTCGAATAACCCCTTCAGTTTCAGGATAGTCAAAGTTTGGATGAATGACTGAAGGTGCTGTAGTAGGTATTTCGAGTTTCATACCTTTATAGTATCCAACCCCTTCACCATGAGAAACAGGTTTCTCCCAAGCAGGAGGAAATGTTTGATTGTTGTAAATTGATTTAGAAGAACTCGAAGATGAATCTTGCCCTGATGAAGAAGCACTTGGCCTGTTTAACATCTCATGCCACTTTCCCCATTTCAAGTAGGTGAAGGGTTCAGGAGGAATTTTAGGGAGGTCCCAATTGGTTAGAGAAGAAATTTCAGGGCGTTTGGTTGATAGCATCACTTCTTCAGGAAGATCTAGAGGAAAGTAGTTACTGGTATTAAAAGAAGATTGAGAAGAGGACATGATAAATAGAACAGATTCAAAGGAACAAGGTAGATTGAAGGGTTCCAAGATCAAGCAGATACGATGGTTTATGTGAAGATAATTGAAGAAGCGAACATGCAATTTAAAAACATTCAAAGATTACATAAGATGCTAAATACCCAACATGATCTAGCCACGATCGCCATTATCTTTTTTGAACCAAAAGGAAAATGGCGCGGGGGTAATGTTTGTGATGAAAATATTCAGCCAATGCAGAATTGACACATAAGATTTTATGTGGCAGGATAATTGGTGGACACTGATGAATACTGGAACCGTTATGAACAGTTGTTGCTGATTCATTTTGTTCAAATATTTAACTGTTAGAGGATGCGTGTTGACCATCATGAAGTAACTAAAGAACAGTTGTCAACTCGAGAATATGCCACGTGTGAGAGCAGTTATCAGTTTGAAAAGAGGAGGGAACATTCAAATGAAGTTGCTGAGAAGCCTTCACGTCTATGAATAAAAGGATTGTGCATTCGAAAAGGGATCCTTCGATCAACATCAACATATATCTCTCAATACACTTACTGTATTGTTATCTAGATACTTAGATTTAGGAGTAGAGCACCTTCGAAGTCATCTTCAAGGTTAGATTGTAGTTACTTTAATTTAATAAAAGTAGTTTCTTACTTTATTGTTTTCTTTACTATTTTTTTAGGAGTAGTTGTCTTAGAATAAGTTCGAAGTGCTTCAATTAAGTACATCTTTACACGATTAAAGTCATGTTCAAGGCATCGAACGTCACCACAATTTGCTTGGTGAGGCGCAGTTTGGATAATCACATTTACACATTGGCAATTTGCTTGCCTGGCACGCTCGCACACACTTATAAATTTTCCAACCAAACAATTTGAAAAAGTGATTTTTTTTTCTTCTTATTTCTTCTTTTCTTTTATTTTTGGCTTAATGATCCATACATTCATGACTTGGCACACTGAATCAAGCAGAATGAGATTTGATTCGACTAGCAGCGGATTACACCACCTAACTCAATTAACTCAATAAAGATTTGATAATAAACTCGATAACAGACTAACTAGAAGACTCGACTGGACTTGACATTTAACTCCAACTTAACATGACTCGACTTTGGTCTCAATTAGAGTGTCACATATGATTTTCAATTCAAGAGCATCCACATTTGCTTCAATAATAGTATTTCCAAACACTGTTAATCACTTCAATGCATGAGCTCAGCATTTGTTCTAAGATCTCCATCAAAGGCAAGAACAAGCATCGTATGGGTTTGGATTTAATAGAGATGAATTCAAACCAAGATAGTGGATGGGATTTGGATATGACGCATCTTCTATGAGGTCCTGACTGGCATGGCGAAGCCTCTTGCAACTATTGGTTGCATGACCACAATCTTAGTGGTAATCACAATATTTGGATGCATTATATCCGGGAGGTGGTCGTTTGGGGGTTTTTCAGATTCCAACTTCTTCAAATATCCCCTTTCTAGCATCTTTTCTAGTGCCACATTCAATGGCATTCCCAACTTTGTAAATTCCCTACGCTCCTTCGGTTGGTCTCGATTCGATCCTAGCTTATTGTTCTTCGTAATTATGGTACTTTGAAATAGGCTCTGCTGTTGGAACAAACCTCTTGATTGACTGGATTGATTAGAAAACTATTGTGTGTCAATGCATTGTCATCGGGCAATAAATAGCTATCTGAATACATAGACTTTTTTGAATCATTCATCGGATGTACTCTCTTGATCCTGCCATCTTGGATAGCATCTTCAATTCTTGTGCATATGTCGAACAATTGCTCAAAAGTAACTATTGACAGAAACTCCAACTTCTCAAGGTATTCTGGCTGCATGTTCTTGATAATCATTCTCACTTGTTCTTTCTCGTTTGGCATATTGGTCATCTTTACAACCTTCTCCCTCCATCTTTTTAAAAACTCAGCGAATGTCTCATTCTGCTCTTGTCTGGTGGTTTAACTCCTGATTGTAATCATATTGGGCCACAAACAACTTCACTACTTCTTCCCAGATGCTAGTTTTGCTTGGCTCAAGTGTGAGATACCATGCTGAGGTGGGTCCTGTTAGCGTTTGTTAGAATAAGATAGCCATCATAGCGAAGCTCAAACCACTAGGCTGAAAAGCCCCAATGCACATCCTCACGTAACTGCGAGGGTTGCCATTCCCATCAAACTTGTTAAAGACCGGCATTTCAAAACCAGCGGGTAGTGTTTCATGCACCCCTTCATACAATCCTTCCAACTCTAATAGATAAGTATCAACTCCCTAAGCTTTACAAACCACTCTCTCAAGCTTTTCCACCTTTTCAGCTATTTCTATTCTTTCTTTTTTAACTTTTCTCAGTTGTCTTCTTCTCTATTTTCTCTCTTTCTGCTCGGGGCATATCAACCCTCTGCATTTTTGGGTCATCATACCAGTCCTCTTCTCTTGCAGTGAGAGGGTTTCCAAGTGGTGGCTATCGTGCCATCACTTTCATCATGGTCAGAATACGATTCACATTTTTAGTATGTCGCCTCATCTGTTCAGCTTATTGCTCTACCATCACTCTTAATTTAGCCACTTCCCCAGCATTTCCTTCATGTGCCATGTTGGTGTTGATTTCTCTTATCACTAGCCTTGCTGTGGAATCTCTAAACCAAATTGTCCCTGAATCGGGTTCTATTTTCAACTACAACCACATTTTATTCTAATTAATTCAAAAGAATTTCTTCTTTTCTTCTTTTTATATTTGATTTCATTTTATTGCAAACCCCTGGTGAAATGTTCATGAATGATTCGTACGTCACACAGATGCAATGTATGTATGTGTGTGCCTACTCTATATGCCAAAGAAACGAAAAGTCTAATCCTAACACATAAAACACACAAGCACATAAAATCCTCTTCCATGTCAAGTGCGCCTAATTTCTCCTTTCATTGTGATCCTCGTTACCCTTTCGAAGGTTGGATATATTTTTTTGGAAAACTTTGAAATTCTCTTTAAAAGTATTTCTTGGGCGATATGATTCTTTTGAAAAAAATCCCCAAACATCCTAAATTAGTTTTTGAAAAATGAGGATGTGAAAATATCTTTCAACAAAAGGTATTTGGAAAAACATTTCTTTAGTTGGCGAAACTTTTCAAAAATAAATCTCCAAGAATTTTGGGTTCTTCCTTCAAAGATAAGAATGTGAAAATATACTTCAATTTTAATCAAAAAGTGAACTTCAAAGATTTTTGAAAGAGTGATTAAAAACTTTAGAATAAAGATGGAAAAAATCTATTTGCTTTCAAAGATGAATTTAAAATTTCTCGGGTAGAAGGGTCACATGATCGGATTATCACCGTACTTTTCATGAATTCAGATGCATAGAAGGTCATTTATGCTTAGCTAACAAGATATAAGATGTGTAACCTTATAATAAAAAATCTAGCATATTCCTACATGTCATAGGACATGAGAATGAATTGCAAAAAGGAGGTTAAAAGGTTACACATCTTTCATCAAGCAAGTATCGCCATCATCTCAAATAATCTCTTTCGAGTATACAAAACTCCCTAGCATATAATCTAAAGAATTGATTTCCTAAGATTGAAAGGTTCTACAGAACCTATCATGCAAAGGCCGGGTTTAGGTCAAATAAGGGACCCTTGACACACATCCAATAGGATGCTTCATTTACCAACACATGGTTCGAGATCAAGGGTGATCACACAGTCCCATGATGGCTTGACCGACCGGGTTGCCCCAAGCCTCCAAGGTCATAGTTCCGTGGAATCGAATGGCGAGACATGCAAGTGCAATGCAACAGCACACAAAAATTAATCAACTTAATTAAAAGGATGCTTTCAAGTCTAATCCTAGAGTGAACCCAAAATCAAAATTCTGGTCTGTGAAACCAGAGACTCTGGGTTCGATCCCCAATAGAGTCGCCAAATTGTGGATATTCGCAGTTTAACCACGCTTTTTAAACTTTTCAAATTTCAAATTCAAATACTAGTCGCCACTTAATTTTTAAAGGAAAATTAGGAAACCATTTTAAACGCAAACTGTTCTTTTGGAAACCAAAGATTTCTAGATCTGGGGATTATGGAATGAGAGGGGAAGGAGCCCGGTGGACTAAAACACCCACTCTCATCCTATCTCATAATAGGCCTCTACTCAACATCTTTTTTAATTGAATTATTAATCTAAGCATGCCCTCAACTAATAAATAAATAAATATATCTAGATATACATTATAAAAGCATGTTGGAAAGGGTGTAAGATTGCTAACGATAAAAGGTCATACCAAACCACACAATTCAAATACCAAGCAAAATGATATGCAAATAGGGAACAAGAAAACTTAACCAGGATCCAGCCACGAATGTTAAACGTGCAATGCATACGAATAAAGAGAAAACCTAGAAAAAGGGTCTCTAACACATATATACACATAAGGCAAATCCTAATCTAAGGTGTCACGAATGAAGTCGAAAATTAATAAAATCAACAAAAAAAAAATAAACAAGAGAAAAGTCGAGAAATTGCACCTCCATAGCGCTACAAAACAAAGGATTAGTCCACATGCTTTGAACATAATATAACATCAATCCTAAACATCATGCCCAACTCCTAGCTTAAATCTATCAAATATTGAAGAAATTGACATAATCATGAATTCCTTCTAACTAGTTGAAATTACAACACCTCTATAGATATACAAGTCTCAACTAATAGCCAACGCAATGTCCATATGGAGATGTATAATCCCAACATGATTACAAGGAACCCACAAGTAGGTTCAACCAATGACTTAACTTAATACAAAATAAAGTCCTGATTGCTAAATTCAATACATATGTGTTGAATGCATGAACATGAATAAGAGCAAGCTATGAACCATTCATTGATTTGGATCATTTAGCCTCTGGATTTGGGTTCAATTAAGCATGATCAAAACATGATTTAAGCCTTAGGCCATAGAAAAGACATTTGGATCATTATTCACAAATTTTATCAAATCTATCACAGAATTTCAAAATTCACAGAGAGCATATCAGACTTTCAAAAATAGGAAAATCATACTTCACATGGTTTGATCTTAATGATATTTGGATATGATGTGCCTCTGTGAGTCCAGTTTCTAACCAAGAAAGAAAATCAAAGATTAAATGGTCCAATCTCTAGGAATTGGACCAAAACCAAACATCACTCAGAATTTAATAACTCTTTGTCCGTAGATTTTGTGTGATTCTCTAAAAATAGTAAACGAATCTAAATCACTTCAATATTTTTAAGGGATCTCGTTGACTCATTAAACTTTATGAAAAAATTTATTTGAAGTCAACAATGTTTGATTAAGGCTCTGATCTATTCAACTCAAAATTGACTTACTATTTTGAAATTTTGGACAGAAAGTAACTAGTTTACAAATCATAAGAGCAAACCATCCTAACCATGAAATCTTGTCAAAAACATTACTGTGGTACATCTATGGGTTGGGGATAAATTCCAATTGGTCTCATTCAATTCCAATGGATCATTATTTAATTAAAAATCTTAGATCATTGTTGGTTATTGAATTCACTACACCAATGTTAACATCTAAGCCATGAAAATTGGCTCTTATTAAGCCTTAATTCCTCTCTCAAGTTGATGATCCTTGAGGAACATAATTTTTTTTTATTCAATTCTCCTCCCAACTTAATGGTCTTTGGAGATCAAACTAAATTGATGATTCAACTCAAATTTTCTCTAAAAACAAAACTTGTTAAAAAACATAATCCATGATCTACTAGATCCAAATCAACATATAGATGAGAATTCAATCACAATTCAAGTGGTGTGTGATGAAATGAGGTGGAAAAAGACTTTTTGAAAATGTGTAAAGATCCTAGTCAAAACTATGAATTGCGATTGAATTATTATATATGAAGATGGATTTGAAGGTTTTACCTCTAGATCTTCTCAAAATTTGTAGAGATGTTGAATTCTTCAAGCTTTTCCTCTTCTTCTTCCTCAAGCTTCAAGCTCCTTCTATGATGATTTGATGGATTGTATGAATTGGGTAGAGTTTTGGTGGGATTTCTCTCTCTATATTTCTCCTCTAAAGCTCTCCCAATATATTTCTCTATATAATTCAAGTGTCCAACCACCAAAAATGAGAGAGATGAGTTTGTATAGACTTTGATTTCCTTGGTAGCTAAGATAAGGGTGATTGGGAATTTTAATGGGTTAGGAATATGTCAAGTAATATTATATGGCATCTCTAACTCTCCATGACACTTCTATGTAATTCCAAGAAACTTGAAAGGCATTTTAGTTGGGTGGAATAAAGGAACATTCTAGAGTATCTCTAATCTTCAATAGAGTATCTCTAATCTTCAAAGCACAGGAGATATTAGTGCCCAATAAAGGGCTCTTTTGGTATTTTCTTGGGTTAGGAATATGCCAAGGAATCTCTAACTCTCCAAATCACATGGGATACTTTCTTTTATTATTTTCCTTTTCTTATATATATGTATAAACACATTTTTTTATTTAAATCCAAATAAAGCACATGAGTCTCCAAATAAAATATTTTTCTTTTTTTCTTTTTGAATCTAAAAATATGGGAAACAATGTTATTTTTAGAAAATATCATTATTATAATTATTTTCTAATCTATTCCATTTTTTTAAAGTAACCGATGATCCAGTGAGCTCAAGGCAGATGGTCAGTGATTTGCCAAACTAGGGGCATTAGGAGCAAGGTTTGGGAACTTGAAACTTTTTAGAAGTCAAAGCGATGAACTTGAAGCAAATCATAGGGACATTATTCATCATTGATTTCTAGAGGTAAATCCCCCTAAGTTTACTAGTTTGGTCAAAATTGGGGTGTCCACACATGCCGACATAAATTTATGACGTGGTCCCTCTCTTAATCGATTGAACCCATTCTCAATCGATCAAACTTGACCGACCTATTCTCAATCGTTCGAAACAAGTTCAATCGATTGAATGCGTCTGGATTTTTGTCCCAGTTTCTGCGCAAACACTGCCACCTTGTACCCTCTCTTTTCTATATGTATGTGATCATAATTTTATGTGTGAGGTTTGTTTTGCCTAGAAAATTTATAGAGGGAGAGTGCCTTTGTTTTCATATCCATACCTGTACATATACACATACACACTCATATATATTCTGTTCAGGGGAGAGACAGAAGGCAAACGCAGAGAAGAAGAAGAAAGAAGAAATGAAAAAAGAGGAAGAGAGAAGACAGAGAGGAGGAAGAAGAGAGAGAGAGAGAGAGAGAGAGAGAGAGAGAGAGAAAGAGAACTCCATTGGAGGCCACCAAGCTCACCAAGCATCCCAAACAAGCCCTTAATCACTTCGGTGAGTTCTAAACTCACTCAGTAGCATTGGTGTGTTGTTTCATAAGTTTTGGGCGTAGATAAATGGACCCAAAAGTACCCCGTCAATTCTGGGCATCACTGTTGGAAAAGATGACCTTCAAGCGATTAAAATGGTATTAATCGTTTAAAGTTGATGCTCGCTCAATTGATTGACAATGTTTCAATCGATTGAACTTTATCTTCAAGCAATTGAAGATGCTTCAATTGATCAAGACCACCTTGACTTCAATCGATCGAAATGGCTTCAATTGATTGAAAATTACAGAGCATGGTTATTTTCAGTTGTCTATAATACATATTATTTAGCTATTAATATATTAATGCATGTTGCCTATATGCGATATCGTTGAATTAAGGGATGCGAGAATGAGATAGTATGGTGAGTAACGTATTCATGTTTGGAACATTCATAAGGGTTGCTCTCAGTCTAGTTAATAGGTCGCTCATGTTGGATCAAATAGGTAGGTAACAGGGATTGGCCAGGATTATGTTTGTGGGAGCTATGTCTATACCGTACTCACAAGTGTTCTTAAAAGCAGTGAACAGAAGAGTTTAAGCGGTGAACAAGAGTTGTGGCACGTCTATAGACCAATCTTTTTATTGGAATGATGTATGGTGTTCGCAAGAGTTCTTTAAAATAGTGAACAGTAAGAGCTCTTCAAAGCAGTGAACAAGAACACTAGTATATCGTGATGATATAATTGGTTCACGGTAGTCAATCAAGGTCAGTACAACCGGTCGTAGGGTTTGAAGACGATATGAATTGGGTAATTAGTTCAGAATAAAAGAGAAAGATATTATTAGTAGCACTACTATATATCGGTCATAACTAGTGATGATGCCTAAATTTAGGTTAGAGATAAGAAGAAGAAGAAGAAGACAAGAGAAATTGTATGTGGTTCGGCCCTATTAATGAAGAGACCTATGTCCAGGTGTGTGTCAGAGAACTTGCACTATGAGGGTCTTTGGTGAACCAACAATGGGGATGGAGCTACCAGAGACCGGCCCGGTAAGTATAGGTGCGTAAGATAAGTGTGCGATCTCCCTCTATGGGGGTGAGGGTTTTTTTTTAATAATTTAAGAAACCTCCTCATAGATGGTAAGTATATTGATAAGGCAATATAATACGATTAGGATTGATTAGCCCAAATCATGGGAGTTTCCTATTAAATAAGGAAACGATCTACACGTTCCATTAGTCTTCTAACTTGTATAGAACACTGTCTGGAATATTATGGATCACATCCTGAGGCTTGGCTGGGCTGTGCCATTGATGAACTGAGCCCGCGTAGTATTCCCGACCAGTTGGTCAGGGCTTACAATAATGGGTGTACCGCTCGGGTTAAACTGTGCAAAAGGCCTGGTCGGTCCCTAGTTTATTTGGTGCTTCCTTGATGCAAGAGTGGAGCTTTGCTTTGACTTAACATTTTTATACGTATTAGCTGCCCCCCATTTCCAAGGCTTATGTGATGCTTTACCATACAAGGGTTGGAAATCTGTACAGCTCATCTAACTAATCAGGATGAAGCCCAAGAAATTGCTCGGGATGAGACCAGTCGTCTTGGTAAATTGGGGCTCAGACCAATTGGGTACCTTGGGAGTTTAGAGTTGGTACTTGCCATGTGTCCAGAAGCAGTTGGTCTAATCAGGATTCGACTAGAATGGTACAAAGGTGACCAGACTGTCATAGTCGAACTGGCTTGTCAAGTCGCATTTAATGCGCACATATTTTGAAGTAGCTCTTGGACTACCAAAGGCACCAAGTGTCTATCTCTTGGTGGGAGATTTCTTGGACCATCAGATCAGGGTGCATCTGGGCCACCTGTGCTGCCTATAAGGAACACTTGAGCGATACCTCATTCCTTCTACTGTCTAAAGAGAGAAAATATCGAGCGATCCTCTGCATCCCGAGCGGTTCCTTCGCTTACTGTAAGTCTTTTTTTGCTCAGTCTTCTACCTTTATTCATTCTTTTCATTTTCTTCTTCCTCTTTTATATTTCCAAGCAGTTATGGAGGGTAGGAGCCCGGTAGGATTTGTGAGGGAATGGGACTTCTACTTCCTTAGATTTTGCTTTTTCCTTACGTCGGGGGGCTCTTTTGCCTTGGTAGATTGGTACAACTGACCGGTGGGCCAGAGTTCTTCCTTTACAGAGTGTTTCTTTGCTGCTCAGACCTATATGCCCTACCGTTTAGGCTTCTTAGTCTTTCCCAGCTTTACCTTAGATTAGGGGTTCATGACCCCTACCTAGGTCACCGCCTACTTCCCAACCTGAAACAAGGACTTCAAGTATACGCCACAATAACTTCAACTCATCTTCCCGGTCGGAGGATGAGTATTCAAGATTCGGGACCCTGAGCACTAGCCTGGACCCTCCTTCGATAACTCCTTCTGACCACCACAATGAAGGTAAGATTCCAATTCGGGTATCCAACAACGAGGCAAGCTAGGAGCTCCAAGTAGCTTTTGAGGTACAAAGGTTAGGTGGTGAGGCTCTGTCTCAAATAGCCCTGACGTTGCCTTTTCTTGCGAGTGGATTCCCAACAATCTATTCATTTCTGACCTGAGTCAACTTAGGGATAGATATAATACCCTGGTCACTGCTCTTTGGCAATACTGACCGGTGGGGCTCATCTGCACCAACCGGGTTTTGTTATCCTTTATGAGAATGCCTTCATGGCAGGCCTTCGCCTTCCTCTCCACCCGCTTGCTCGGGATGTGCTGATCCATCTTGGCATTACTCCCGATTAACTTGCCCCGAACGGTTAGAGGTTTTTAATGGGGACCATTCATCTCTGGTCCCAAGTCCTCGGGTAGGAGCTTATACTTCAAGAGTTTCTATGGACACACTAACCATTCTCGTTGCACGGGGAGGTAGACTTCTTCTTTCAGGGTGCCTGGCAAGGGAGAAAGATCATGGATAAGTGCCTGAGCAACAGCAAGGGATGGAAGAAGAAATTATTCCAAGTGTCCACCCTTGGGCTTTGCGACGACGCTCTGGGATTACAACTGAGGACATTCTGGGTAGGAAAGTTGAGGAGTAAGCTCTAGTCTCAAGTCTGTTTTTCTTTCTGTTTTGTTGTTGTTGTAGAGCTAATCGATCTATGTTTTATTTTGCAATAGGGTCCACTGACCCACCGAGCATCTTTGACGAGTGCCAGGACCGGATTAGGGTGTTTGCATAGATTTCCACCAACGTGTCTAACTTATTAACCCGGACAGGGGCCTGAAAGATAAGCTACGAACCTAACCAGCCTTTCAAAGGACCAATCTTTTCCAAAATCATTCTTGGTAGGCTCTTGCTTCTCGAATCTTTTTCACTTTCCTTATCTGACAGTTTACTGACCCGTTTGCTTTTCTGATTATGTAGAGATGGCTCCCAAAAGGAATATTGATGCCCTATGGGAGATAAAGGCTGCGACGGTAGCCCATGCGGTTTAAAAGAGGAGAAGGGCTGACGTGGCCACGAGCCCATAACTCTGGCGGTTGATCTGCAGACCGAAGGAGGCGACGGCCGGGACGTCAGCCCCGAGGGTAGAAGTGGTGTCAACCACCACGAGCCCCTAGGGGGCATACCGCTTGAGGTGCAGCAGGTCGAGTCCGGGGAGGAGACTCAGAGGAGGATACGGGTCGACCTCCTTCCAGGCCAGCTCGAGAGGTATGAGGGGATGCCCCCTCGCGAGCTGGTCAGGTGACTTTACAACTTGTCTAACCTGGTAAGTGTTGTATCCTTTCTCTTCCCACCTTTTCTTCATTTTCTCTTTGGCGACTAACTAACTTCTATTTCTTTATCTAGGCCGGTTGTCTAGCTGCCGGGGGTCAGGTCCTCTCTGCCCAACTTGGCTGATAGGAAAACTACTGCCGAGGCCACTCTTATGAATGAGAGTGCGACATGGTAGGCCAAGGAGTCTGCCCTGGATGTGGAGAAGGAGAAGGTGAAAGGGCTCACCTTGAGCCTGGGAGCAGCTAAGGCGAAGCACGAGGCTGCCTTGACGAGCTTGGCGTCTGCTGAGGCTAAGAAGAAGGCCTTGGAAAATGTTACAGCTACTCGGGACGAGGCTGCAGGGGCCAGGGAGGTAGTGGAAAAAGGGTTCAATGTTGGTTTTTTCCAGGGTTATGTAGACCTAAAGAGGAAGGCAACCATGGAGCATCCTGAGTGGGATCTTACTGCCTACTCGGGGGTCAATTTTGACTTCTGGAACACGGAGCCCTCTGCTATTGAAAAAGATGCTAGAGGTGAGACACCTGCCAGAGAGGTGGCCCCTGTCGGGGAGGTTAAGAACATCGAGGATGAGGTAGTCATCGTGGATGATCCTCAGTAAGGAGCCTTCCTAGCAAATTCTGGACCACTTCGCCCGATCATTCCTGGCTTATCGCCTGCCCTGTATTTTTGAATTTTTTCTTCTTTTTATGGGGAGGCTACTGTAATTTCCCTCTAAGCAATGTACCTTTTTTCCAAACTAGTAATGAAAGGCCCTTTGAGGTCACCTTTTTGCATACTGTGAATGTTTGTACTTACGTATTTCTGCTTCTTTGTGTTTGCCCGTGCCCGACCAGTTGTTTAGCTTTATTATAACCCTGCCTTAGCAAAAGGTTTAAAACTATAGTCGTATGGAACACTCGGCCTTTAGGGGATCTGTAAAACCTTGAAATTTTTTGAGCTATTGTACTTCAGGCTTGTAGAATCTGGTCGGGGCATTGTAAGTGATCGAGATTAACAAGGCTCCTTGGAACAACGCGATGCAGACTCAAAACATTGTGGGTGCTTGGATGTCTAAGGTATGAATGCTCGATGTGATTTCATGTATTTCACTATATCCCTCCTGTCCCCTGAGCTGTAGGTAAGGCAGGCGTTATGGGAATAAGTATTGTAGGTAACCGACCTAGAACGTATGTGTTTTAGGGTCTTTTAATTCCTCTATCGTGGGCTACCTAGGGGGTTTGCCCCTATTTTAGGTTGTGGACCTAAATGGAATTAGTGCCTCGGGTGCGATTCCGAGGTCTTTGATGACTCGAGCATGATCCTGAGGTCTTTTGGTGCCTCGGTGTAGTCCTAAGGTCTTTTGGTGCCTTGGGTGTAGTCCTGAGGTCTTCTGGTGACTAGGGTGAAGGAAAAATTAGGTTTAAAATTATTTTTAAACGCGCAGCGGAAAGATTAAGTTTCAAAAACTTATTGGTAGCCCGGATCTACTACTCGTTAACTCTATAGATGCGTATATAGAAGAGGGAGAAGAATTTATACCTCAGGTCTTGAATCAAATTCTGATATTCTCCTTCCTTGATGATGCATCAGCATCCACTGGGTTGTCTTCACCTTTATGACTCCTGCAAATACTTCCGGAGAGACTAGAGATGGTGGGATCTCTAGTAGTGAGGATAGAGAAGGTTTGGGAAGCTTCAAATAGTTTCTACAGCTACTAGTTTATAAAAACTACGAATAGTTATTTCTAGACGCAGCTGCCCTATTTATAGATTCCCATAACTGACCTAACAGTCAAGTAATCGAAGTGGCTTCGATCAATCGAACCTGTCTAGACTTCAATCGATCGAGACTCCTACGATCGATCGAACCCATCTTAGCAAGATCCTCATGTGCCTTTCCAAGCATCCTAGCGGATCTAAGAGTGGGACCTCCTAGGCTCTTTATTGTTGGCTCAGACCAGCTATTAATTCCCATGACCAAACTCTTTGATCAGCAAATTAACCAACTAGTTAGTTAACGTTCACTCCACTATAAAATGATAACTGCACTCCAACGTAAAAGAACATATCTGAAGCGATAAGTAGACTTGTATGGTGTACTAATGTCCCTCTACCATCAACATTCGTAATCATATTCAGGTAGTCGGATAAACAGAAACTGTCAACCTGAATCATGATTACTTCTTGCATTCCTTGAGTCCCATTCACCTCTCATGATTACAAAACATGTTGACAACTACTTATCAACAAGACTATAGTTCTCAGTAATCAACTTGGTGACATTCTCAAGGGAATGCTTACTCTATATCAAAGGGTAGATTCTATCTTGACAATATATGTTCATAACCCTATGAACATGACATACTGTAACACCCGTACCTGGTAAACGGGTTAATTATCATTTGTATATGCATTGATTAATATAATTAGTGTATAAAAGGGATTAAGGAGAGGCTTGGACTCACCCGTGAAAAAGTGTTCGGTAAAGGAACACAGTTGCAAAAGTCCCCAGTGAAGAGCGACAGGTATTGGAATGGGACACAGTTAAGGGCCGGATATTAATATTTGCATTTTAAATGATTAAATGCATTTTTATATGATTATATGGATATTTGTTAAGTTGCTTCTATATTATATTGTTATATGTGTTAGCAATTTGTATTAGTTTGGACACCCAAATAAGGGTATAATTGAAAAAAAATTACAATTAGTAGGTACGATAGCAATTTCACAAAATATATGGGACCCACGTTGGGACCCATACGGGACTTAGACAAACACTCATTATATAATTGGGTAGTTAATGGAATGTTTGGGGGATTTCATAATAGGAACTTAAGAAAATCTAGGGATGCAAATGAAAAGAGGAAGACTTTGACACATCAACATATGTTGCATGGGTGTGTATGTGTCAAAATAGAGAGTGAGACTCTCATATGTGCTAGGAATTAAAACAAAGAAAAGAAGAAGAGCTCACCGAGAGAGAAGACGGAACCGTCACCGATGTCATTTTCCGCCGTTCCGTTGCCGCCGTTCGTCCAATTCGCGAACTGAAGCCATTTTCGGACTCGTGGAGGTGAGACAATCATTCCTATACCTTTAATTTATGTTTCAATTGTCAGATTTTGGTAGCTCACACTAATCGGTGAGATGCCGTCTACCGAAAACTTGTAGGATTCACTTTGGAAGGGAAATTGAGCTAGGATTTGGTAAATTTAGCACTTCTCTAGCTTGAATTTGAGTAGATCTTGCTAAGGTGAGTTTTCTACACTAAAGAATAATTGTGTTTAACTATGTTCAAGGCTTCAATGATGTTAGAGATAACAATTTGTGCTTAGGAGCTATGAGAATGCCTTATTATATTGATTATTCATGCTTAGAAGTCATGGAGATGTTTGAAATTATGAGTTGTATGTTAATTATATGAAAATTGTTGTGCTTACATGTATATGTGCTTATATGTTTATATGATTATGTGGTAATCAATGAAGACTAGGGAAATGATTCATTAGTTGGGAGTAATAAGGGAGACGAAGAAGAAGAATCTGATAAATACGAAAGTCCAAGGAATAGAAGTGGTCACGGGACCAAGGGAAGGTCTTCGGGTCTGAATGAATCATTGAACCGGTGACTCGGCGATTACAAATATGGTTTATGTATTAGTTATTGCATTGAACATGTTAGACATTCATCCATGTTTAGATTACTCACTAAGCATAATGCTTAAGAAAACTATTTTTTGTTTCTGTTGTGGTAAATAACAACCACTGCAGGTACGGAGCAATACCCGGAGAGAAGGTGATGCGCTCGAAAATGGGAGAGAGAATTAGAACTTGTAAATATGTTTTAAACTTGTGTTAGAGTGTAACTTGTGGCTTGGGATCCCTAACTTGTGGATTGAAACCATGACTTATGTGTTTAATGTCAACATGAAGGAACTTATGTAATTTTCTATGTTAATGTTAATATTGAGTAAGTTGTATGTTTTGATTATTCCGACAAGTCCAGATACGTATGTTGTAGCTTTTGGGTATGTTCCGCTTTGGGACTGAATGCTTTGGAATGGTTGTAACCAAATGTTTTAAACGATTTGTAATCTTTTTTTCCGGAAAGGCTATATGAATGGTTGTTCTTGAAATCAACTAGGAGTGATTATTTGTTTGGCTCATTTGAGGTGGTATACAATTGTTTAAATGAGAGAGAGAACTTGTATAGATACTTGTCATGTCTCTCAAAGTTTTTGCTCAGTTGGAAAAGTGTTGGTTTGAATTGAATCCATTGCTTATAAGTTCATGTAAAAGGGTGTGATTTAAAGGAATTTGTTGGATTGATTGAGGTTATGTTCATGAATTCTTGTTTGAAGAGTTAAATTTATGTTAGAGAGTGTTCCTAAATGGTTTTAGAGTGGTCCCTTAAAGTTCCATGAGGTTTGGGTTGGTTTTGTATATATTGTAAAACTTGCAACAAATTTGTTTTCTTTAGCAGCAGCAAATTACTTGCTGCTGAAAGTTGGCTCAAGCGAACTCTGCCCTGGGTTGAGCGAACTCTAGGTAGAATGTCCTTGGGTGTATTCTGTTGAAAGTTGGCTCAAGTGAACTCTGCTTTGGGTTGACCGAACTCTAAGCAGAATGTCCTTGGGTGTATTCTGCTGAAAGTTGGCTAAGTGAACTCTACCCTGGGTTGAGCGAACTCTTGGCAGAATGATCTAGTGCTCGTGTGTAGTCAATCCAAGATAAAAATGAACATAACTTGGTCTAGGAAGTTTATATTCATGCGCAATTTTCAACGTTGATGTCTTTAATTGGAAAGCTACCTTTTGAGATGAAAACTCGACAAAAGTGTACAATGACCATTTTACCCTTGGGGTTAGTTACATATAAATGAATTTTATTAAGAGTTTAAAAAGAGTTTAAGCTTGTTAAATGCTATATCTATTGGGGACGTGCCTTGGTGGCATTGTTACACATGTCCTAATCCGCCAGAGGCGGGTTGGGGTGTGACACATACCCAAGGAACCCAGGTGTTAATCTTTTATAGACCTCACTGATTGGTAAGTCAAAGCAGTCATATCCATAGTCTGTGTTCATAATCGTCTCAAGATTGAGAACACGTACCTTATACAAGTTATGAGTTCCTATTGATTGTTGACAGCTTTAAGTGTCAATAGGAAGACTTAGGTCCGTCCACGCACTATAAGCACTAGCATATCAACTAAGAGCTAAACTCCAGTGATTGAGATTCATTACTCCATCCAATGGTAATTAATCATGCTACAGTGTAAACCTGATGAGATATCCAGTCTTATCATCCACTGTGACAAATTCTACGTATCAATGGATAGTAATTCGTATCTCGTTTGTATGTATCTCATGCACACACGAATTACTTGCTAAGATACTTAAGGATTAACAATCATCTCATGAAAGAAACATACATAATGAAATGTAAAGCTGATATCCATATATTAAAATGTCAATGTCTCATACATAAAGTAATGGTTTAAGGGCACAAACCAAACATGGGGTGTAGTCCCGAGGTCTTTTGGTGCCTCGGGTGTAGTACCGAGGTCTTCTGGTGCCTTAAGTGTAGTCCCGAGGTCTTTGTTGTGAAATGCTAGTAGGGAACACTATTTGCAACAAAAAATCTTTAATCAATCTGAAAAACTACTATGATTGCACGACCGGTCTTTGGTAGTTCCATCCCTTTGTTGGTTCACCAAAGGTCCCCGGCAATTTGATTTCATAGTGCAAGTGCTCCGACACACACGTGGATGTAGGTCTCTTCATTAACAGGGCAAAACCACATATAATTTCTCTTATTTTCTTCTTCTTATCTCTTACCCAAAATTTGGCATCATCAGTTTGGCGCAGTCTGTAGGAAATGATAGTTTTCCATCAACAAATCTCTTGACTGATCATCATGCCACCCAAGAAGAGCAAGAAGACTGCTCAGTCAGCAAGTCAGGTGGAACCACCGGTCGTGCAATTGGTGGTTCCCATGACTCCAGAGCAAACCATTGCAGCCCTTGCACAACTTCTAGAGGCAGAAGGGTCAACATCAAACCAAGCTACAAATTAAAGCACTGCTGGCCCAACAGAGTTAGCCCCCTCAGATTGAGGAACAGCTCAGGAACGATGAGCATGGTCGACGACGTACATGAACTGCACCAGCATCCCCCAGGCTGTGGGACAGCCCTGGTATGATGAGTGTGGCCGGGATCCCATACGAACATGATAACGTGCCTTGACCAACCCACACTACACGGGGGATGCCAGGAATATCATCAACGCTAGGCGCACGACCAGATCGGAAGGGCAAGAACATTTATCCCAGGAAATGGCCAAAGATTGTCCGGCCAAGAGCCGAAGCAACCTTAGGCACATGATCAACCAGAGTCAAAGTCGAGCCCTATCCCTGAGGACAACACACTTTGAAGAAGAAGCCTCTGTCTCCGACCTGACCTACCATACTGATATGAGGCGAGACACTGGTCGGGAGGATGTGGAAGCCTGCATGTAACACCTGTAATTTTTTGTAATTATAATATCAGCTTTTTTGAATTTCTGTATTGGACTGACTATATTGTTATATTATTATTTTAATTACGTGACGGTATGGACGTGTTGTAGTATTACTATATGGACTGTAGTAACCATACCGACTCGACCATAATAAGATTTAACTTAGTCCCGTACCTGGACCCGGACATTAGAAATAATACCAGTTTGCACGTACTTCGAGACCGACACGTATAGCGAGGAACTTATGCATGTAAAACTAAGGAAGTGGCACATAACTCGAGGTGGGCCCACATGGATGAACATGTGGCAACCACATGTCATCCCTTTGGACACATGTCCACTTAATGGACACATGTCCTAAGCATGCAACATGCAAAGGACACCTAGCACATGGAAATTCTATATAAACAAGTGTAGACACCCCATTTTGTCGGCTATCAGATTTGGTGGTTCACAATGATCAAAAATGACTCAAAAGGACTCTTGGAAGTCAGCTCTATCTCTCAGAATGCTCAGAATGACCAAAATGCCCCTGAAAGCCCAGAAGCTCCCAGATTTGGACCAAAAGTTCTGAAAACATGCTATGTCATAAGAAAAGCGATAAAATGAGTTTTTAAGAGAAATCGGAAGAAATCGTCAGCTCCCAAAGACCCCTGGAAGTCCCGGAAGTTCCCGGAAAGTCCCCGTTGACCGGTTTGACCAGGTTTGACCGGAATCGTTTGAATTCACCGGAATCATTCTAAATCATGAGAAAAGTATTAAAACAACTTTCAAAAGAAAATCGAGCGAAAACGTCAGCTCCTGGGAACTCCCGAAGATTTCCAGAACTTCTCTGGAATCCCAAGTTTGACCAGTTTGACCAAAATTTGACTTTGGAACCGGGGCGCCGAAACAATTTTCAAATATTTTTCATGGATACTAGAGGTCAATAGCTTTCCAATGGTATATCGCACATAATTTCTAGATTTAAAACGAATTTATTATGAATTTCCAAAGGCAAAAAAGGTGATCAAATCGGCTTTTATCGCGAATACCGCAAAACTTTTCAAAGTGACCTATCTCCGAACTATTTTTTATGTAAAGTAGACTCCATTACCTTTCCAAGGGTATATCACAACCTCAATTTGGAGTTCGTATGCATTTTCTGTGAATTTCGGACGAAATAGGGCCTTTTCGCGAATACTGGAACCTCTGGGGGCCTAAACAGCATTATCTGGACGAAGGAAGAGCAGTGCCGCCGCGGTACTGGCCCACTACTGCCGCGGCACTGGCCCAGTGCCTCCGCGGCACTCCCCTCCAGAACAGTGTATTTTTGTAATTTTTCTTGGGGGTTCATTTTGATTAATTGAAAACCAAAACGGCGTAGTTTTATGATTTCAGATGTTTGGGACCAATGGGAATACTTCTAAAACCCCAAAACCACCCCAAGTTGGCCTATATAAACCCTCCATTGATCTTTATTTTGGGGGAGTCAAATGTAAGCTTTGAAAAAGTTTGGGAGAGAAAGTTGTAGTGATAAGGTTAGAATAGAGAAAAAAAGAAGCTTTCTTCTTGGATTTTCAAAACAAAAGTGAGTTCTAAACTTTGTTTTTACTTCATTACTCCTATTTACTTCAACATTCAATACACCCAACCACCATTTTAGTGAGCATTTAAGAGAGAGGAAGCTTCTTCCATATCCAATGTCATCATATATGAGTGAAACACCATTCTACAAGTTCAATACATCATGAATATCATCTATTGGCCATTATCTACTTGCTTGTTTATTCATTGTTTATCTCTTCTTACCTCATTTCTTTTAATTTTTCTTTATTTACTTACTAGTTCATCATCATCTAGATGATGACATAAAGTTTGAGGTGAGTGAATCCTCATGGATAGTGGCTCTTGACCTCAAAAACATGTTTGATAGATGATGATCATAACTTCAATACCTCCAAGGTATTCTTGAAGTTACGTTCAAAATAAAATAAATCTCTCCAACAATCTTGGAGGTTCTTGATGATGAGTTTGATGTTGGCATTTTAAGTGGCTATAATTCTTATTGAGTATTGAAAATATGCTTTCAAAACATCTATTTCAAAACCCCTCTCAATCCCTCTCCTTTTGGTTTCAAGAAACAAAATCTTATTTTCTCCAAAATCTTCAAAATAATGAGTCAAAACAGTGAGTGAGCTGAGTTCAAAGATTTCTCTAGAACTCAATACTAAACATATGGATGCAATGCCACTTATAAAGTCTTCCTAACTCATTGGAGAACACCCATGATTTTTGGTTTGACTTGGAAGTACTTGGAAATGGTCCATTTGGACCCAAACATTCCTTCCAGACATTCTGTCTTTGCTGTCACAGCAGCTAGGTCCACTTCCAATTTCTTTTTCAGAAAACTTTTCCACATGGGGTGGTCCTAACTTATTTTTCCCTTAAACTTCAATGTCTTAGGGAACTTTATGTATAAAATGGGCTTCTAGATCATTAGTTTTCATTTTCTTCAACATTTCAATCGACAGTACGAACTTTGTTTCTGAGTGACCTTCATTGTTTATATGATTTCTCTCAATCTGTGATAGCTATTCAAGATTGGCCTTTTAGGTAGTGTTCTAGACACAATAAGGAAGCTCTCCATAAAAAAATCATGCATTAAAAACATTCCTAACCCCTCTTTTCAATTTCCACAAGATCATGCTACTGTTCTGTCCACTATTCACAGCAAGCACATTTTAATTTTCATTCTTTGATTTGATGCTTGTATGCATTCCAAATTAGTTCATATCCTAGGGAGTAGTTCATACTACATTTGTACATATCCCATGTTGATTTCATTCATTCATTCATACACATTTTAGACTTCTAAGTCATTCTAGAAATCCATGTACCCAAAACACACTACAACCTTTGCACATTTTAGATACATACATTGCATTCATGCAAGATTTGGGGTTTTTGGAACTCTTGATCTAAGAAGATTATAAGGAATGAACTCGATCACACGTTCATGCTTCCCCTTGATCTAATCATCCTTTCTCATCCGTCCCGAGGATTGAGAGGTCTTTTTTTCTCAAAGAATAACATGCATCATACTAGCTTGCTAAGCATACTTTGATTTCTTTGTTTATTTGTTTCAAGAACAATTCATGTCCCCTTTAGATTAAGGAAACTTAATTACTTGATACATGATTAGACAATTTTTCTTAGGTTTATTTTTGTGATCTTTCACTTTACATTGCATGACACTTGACTTAGATCTTATGAATGATATTTTATCTTTAGATCTTCCATTTTTAAGTTTCTTATGTGATGTAATATACTATCATAGTATTAATTGCCGAACCATACATAGTATAAGATGATTATTTGGATGCTAATTGAGGCCCGTCGAATGACGGGGCGAGTTGAGGGTGTTTTAGTCGCGACAAAGGCTCCTTCCTCTCTCATACCAAAACCCCGAACCAAGTTCTTTGGTTATGAAGGGCCGGTGCCCTTATCCGCTTGGGTGAGTCAAATTAGGTTTCTTGGTTCCTTAAAGACCAAGTGGCGACTCTGTATCTGTTTTCAACAGACCATTTCTTTCTTTGATCAACTTCAAACAAGTTTCAAAAATCCAACAAAGAGGCGGAAGCCCGGTGTCCACAACAAGCACATGCACACATTACACTATCTTAGTTGGATCATAATCTGAATTTTTGGAAAGAAAATTAGGAGACTTGGGTAGTTCATGAGAAAAAGAGAGAAGAAAAGTTAAGAAGAAGAAGAAGTTCATCCTTGAAGTTTGAAGTTCAAGCTCCATTAAGCTCAAAAACAACATCCAAGCTCAATTTCAAGCTTTGGTGAGTAATTGTGAGTAATACAACTCAATTTAGAACATATACAGTATGTATTAATGTTTAGTAGGAGTTTGATATTGTTGTGTTGAAGTTTTCATGACATGCAAGACAAGTGCTTTAAATCTGAGAAACTGAACTTCCAGCAGAATATAGTTTAGTTAAATGAATATTTTGAGGAGCTCAAAAATTGGAATTAAGCTAGGTTTTTTTGTGGTGAAAGGTAACTCATTTATCTACAAATAACTCTTCTATAGCTCAGTCTAGAAGTCACTCCTTCATGGGTGAAATGCATGTACAACACAGTGTTATGAATCTGAGAAACAGAAACTTTCAGCAGAATGTAGTTTAGTAAAATTAACGTTTGGAGTTACTCAAAAATGAGAATTAAGCTAGTTTTTTTGTGGAGAAATTTAACACATATATCTACAAATAACTCTTCTATAGTCAGTCTAGAAATCACTCCTTCATGGGTGAAATGCATGTAGTGTTGTGAATCTGGGAAATAGAAACATTCAACAGAATGTAGTTTAGTAAAATCAATGTTTGGAGCAGCTCAAAAATGAGAATTAAGTTAGGTTTTTTATGGAGAAAGCTAACTCATCTATATACAAATAATTCTTCTATAGCCTGGTCTACAAATGAATCCTTCATAGGTAAATTTCACGTATAACACAGTGCTAAAAATCTGGGACAGAATAGTCCGAGATACGAGAAATGTCTAGTAAAATAAATATTTTGAGCAGCTCAAAAATGTAATTGAAGTTAGGATTTTTTGCACATGAAGACGATCCAAATACCTATAATGTTCTAGTTTTGAGTTTGATCTACAAAGTAATTTATCATGCCCAAATAAATCATATTATTTCAGTCAACATAGTGAAAATGTATCCTGGCAGATTGTGTGGCTTCTTGTATAATGTTTTGTTTATGCATGGTGTTGATTGTTGATGCTAGTTTTCCGATACCTGTGTTGTTACGAAAATATTGTGCTATGGTAGTGCTATCACGTAGATGAGTATGTTAAGGGTTTCATCTATATGTTTATTGGTATTAAATTCATGTTATAAATCCATGAGCTACGTGCTATGTTTTCCATTGTTATGAATATAGTTTAATGACCATTGAAAGTTCATACCCAAACTATAAGTATGTTATATGGCACGATTATTGCGATAATAAGTGATCGGAAAAGTTTCCATCGTAAGTATATTGAGAGGTAAAATGGAATGTCGGACGTATAGCGAAATATTAACGGTTATAAATGGATGATATTAATGAACTAAACTACGAAACGTACGAACGTGAAAAATAACGATAAAACCTTCAATAATAGATTTAATACGAATAAGGGACATTGGGTTTCGTTTCTAGTCGTGTGACTACCGGTCAAAGTTGATTCATGAACTTTCGTGTTGTGTTTGGATAATTCTTGCAAAATTGGTCTTTCAATAATTCCATGGTGTCGATCGGAGAGTTATGTTTTGTGTTCTTAATCTGAGGATTGGCATGATGTGTTCAGTCAAGTGCGGATGACCTGAGGTTCCTCATGACGTGTTTGATCAAGTGGTTGATTATTTTTCTGCACCCTTGGACTGAGAATCGGCATAAAGCGTTCGGTTATGTACGAGTGACCTGAGGATCAGCATGACGTGTTCGTCCAAGTGATTATTAATTTCCCGTACCCTTGTTCTAAGGATCGGCATGACGTGTTCGACCAAGAGATTATTAATGTCCCGCACACTTATGCCATTTGGGCGAAAGTTTGAATGACAGTTGGGTGATAGTTTGAATGCCATTTGGGCGATAGTTTGAGTGCCAGTTGGGCGACAGTTAACTATTCATTGTTGAGTGTTGTTCTTTCTTGACCAGTAAATGCGTTTGGAGTTAAGTGTTCTTTCAGTCAATGTCATTAGTCAGTTCAGTTCTGGGTTAAGTTTCAAAGGGAATGATTGGGTTTAAATAAGACATGGTTTTGAGAATAAGAAAAGACGAACGAGACATAGTATCGACAATAAGAAATGATGAACGAGATATGGTTTCGAGAAATAAGAAGAGATGATGAATAACTTACCTTGGTGGTGGTAACCTTAAGGGGACCCTCACTTAGCTTAACCTCTAACGGCTTTTCATGCCGCTGGACCTTCCACGTCCAGCCTTTGCAGGTCCAGACGGAGCTGGCTATGATCAAGATACAGATTTTACTACTAAAGACTATGCTGGTGAAGATTACTATGAGGAAGGCTATAGTTTCGCCAGCTGAAGATCTTGGAGTTTTTCTTTTATCATAGTTATGTTATTAATATGTTTAATGATGTAATAGCTTAGTTGAACTTGTAATATCTATCTTTTGGATATCCTTTAGTCTGTAATATACTAATCATGTAAGACTTGAATGTTTAGATTCTTGCTTCCGTTGAACTTAGTCATTTTCCCGTATTATATTATTGTTTTAAGCATTTTTGGACAATCAGGTGACATTCACAACCAGTCACGTGTCTACGAACCCATAAAGGAAATTTATTTTTCCCTATTTTTTGTACTTCGGGGCGTGACAGGGATTTTTGGTATCAGAGCTTTAGGTTTAAACTTGCTCACTGAATGTCCTACACCTTAAGTTATGAGCCTAAGATTTACCTTGTATTAGTACTGACACTAAGTTAGCTCTCTTGCATGACTATGGAGTCGATCTTCGTTCACAATGATTTCGGAGGTCACTATAATCACGACGGTCATATCCAGCCTGTTGACCTTGTACTATATCGACAGTGGTTGTGCCAGAGGGCGAGGCATATCTTGGAGGAGGACATGCGGAGAGCTGTGCTTACCGATGCATTACGATATCCGGATCGAGTTCAGCTCGAGTTGATCCATGCTTCAGAGATTACCATACTTATTCACCGGGAGCTTATCAGCATGACTTAGGACGAGGCACTATATGACGATATACTCTTCCCGATTATCATGGCTGCACCAACACCATCATTCTCACCCGAGCCCATACTAGAGCCAGATACAGATTTAGATCCCATTGATACAAATAGCGACAACGACATAGCGAGTGGAGAGGATTCTGCAGGTAGTGACCACTCAGCAGACGACCCATCTGATGGTGATGACACAGATGATGATGATGACCTGACATTTGAGGATGATCTGGCGAGTAGTAACGACGAGCCGATCGAGGAGGTTGACCCAACGGACGATCTTCAGAGAGCATGGGATGATGTACACGACCATCCAGCACCACCAATTGACGGGGACAAGATGATACCGATGCCTAAGCAGAACCACGAAGCAGATCCGAGGGGGAGGAGAAGGACCCTGAGGAGGAGTTCTTAGAGGACCCATAATAGATAATAAGAGGCAAACTTTACCTTAGATATGGTAGGCGAGTACCATAGTAAGCAGTCATATCCTTTCTACTCATCCCACTCCTTTTGAGTAAATCGATTCCTTCTATTCTAATGGCCATTTCTTCTGAAAATGGTATCTGTATATTTTGTAAAGTGGCTCCGATTGCCATCAATAACCATTGTGATACACTCCTTGATAAGTAATTCATTTCCTTGAATTTTTAGAAATTCCCTAGTCAACAATTCTTGAGTATATATCTTGATCATCCGATTCTTGACAAATTCTTTTGAGAACAAGTTCGATCACTAGTACCGGAAAGTCATTCTTTTGACTTATTATTCTTTGAACTAAAATCTTGAAAGTTCATTGTCTTTGAAATTATTCTAAATAAATTTGATTACTAATACTGCAAAGTCATTCTTTTTGACTTATTATCCCTTGAACAAATTCTTACAAGTTCATTTCATTTGAAATAATTCTAAATGAGTTCTCTGTTCTTATTTTTGTTAGGAACTCAAAAACGTTGTACTCTCTGTACATCTTGACCTTTTTATTGTCTCTCTCAGTTGCTACCTTATTCTTTATCAGTATGGTTTCATTTGGACTATTTCACTTATGAAATACCTAATTCTTATTTCATTCGTTGAAGGCCTTATGCCATCAGTTACTTTCATTTCCTACAAATCTTGAGAAAAGAGAGGACATTTGAGCAAGGACTGCAAAGCACTTGAGATGGACGCTATGGAGCACATGCAGCTCAGACAAGCCCAACTCAATACACCATCCCCAATTTAGCTGGATTAGGCAAAGAGGCACAACGAAGACTGAAAGAACACATGAGGAAACAGAGAAAGTCTGAAACAACAATAGCATCGGTCCAATGTAAAGCATGCCAACGTTGTTTCAACTGCAGAAATTGTAGACATTACTTCGACGAATGCCCAATACCGAAACAAATTGGAGGACACGGATCGAGATGTTACAAATGTGGTGGAATGGACCACATCCACAAGGATTGCGAGGCAATGAAGAACATCAATCAAGATCTATTAATGAACTTGGAAGAAGAAGGGAAGGTGATACAACATATGCAATCGATTGTGCAAAATTTTGACTTATTAATAATCTAGTTTTGTGTATCTAGTATTATTGTATTGATTAGTGTCCCGATATATATTATAGTAGAGGTACAACAAATCAACAGATAGTAACTATAAATATACAACGAGCATCGCATCCCACCTTTAAACTGATGGTCAAACCAGACGCGCTAACCTAACGATAGAAGACGTCTTACAAGCTCACAGCATCAACAACATTGGAGACACATGGGAAAGTTTACACCATCAGTTATGAAAGCTCATGGCGCATCAGGAACAAAAATACGAGAGAACCCACTCATCGCTGATCAAAATGTTCGTCAACTACGACAAAGTCCAGCTGCCGAAGCATTTGCCGCGGGTTCTTCGGGGCATGGGGTGGTGAGGACATATATGTGATCCTCCGCAGTTAATACGATGTCAAGGTTTCGTTTCCATTCAGTGTAGTTGTTTCCAGTTAACTTGTTTTGAGTGAGTATGGTGGCAAGTGGACTAAATGCAGATCCAGACATTATGATTACTGAAAATCAAACAAACAAAATAAATATGGATATCAGAATTTGACAGTTTGAAATAAAAGAATCCTTTTAAAACTCTTATTTTAAAACAAAGTTGCCGGAATATCAAAACGAAAGAATAAAGCCTCCGTGTGGTGGTCAATGTTCAATCTTTCAATTAATCATGACTTGTCCGCGATGCAACTCTTGCAAAACAAGTTATGACTCCTGAACCTTTTCGATCTCTAAGTTTCTGAATAATGCCCCGTGTGGGATCCCTTATCCATAGCTTAGCTAGTGTGTACCATCAACTAGGATCCAATCACAACCGTCTCAAGTAGCGCCTCCGTGTGGTGGTCACCCTCTAACACGTCTGATTGATCCTATCAAAAGAAGTTCACATCTAGTAACCAATGAGTAATGCACCCTCCGTATGGAATGATCACCCCTGACGAGGTGACACAGAATGCACCACTCATCTTACAGTGAACCGTTAATGGAAGATCGTGGGTGTAATTAATAAGACCCTCTCCCACTAGATTTAGTAAAAAGGATTTTGCTTTTTGAGAAAATCTGTTTCTACACACTTCCCATAAACATCTAATGTTTACTAATGTGTTGAAAACGGTTTTTGAATTTTATTTTAGAAAACTTGTTTTGCGTGCATGCAACAATGTATTATACGCCAATCACAAACCAAGCACATAAAACAAAAACTAAAATGAAATATAGGCATTCAAACAATGCCTCTATCTCCCATGGCTCTATCTCCATAGAACCTGTTCTTGGTTTGGTAGCCTCCACCTCCATCTTCATGGACAACGGCTCCTTGCTCCATCTTCATGGATTTTCTAATTCTATTACATTGGACCTATGCTTCTTTTGAAGCTTACAATTTATCTAGAAAAAGGAAATATCAAGAATTGAAATAAAAGGCTAGGGAAACCGGTGCGACTTTCCTTTTCGTAGGATTGAAGTCGCAGCGCCCTTTACATATGCCTTACAACCAAACCAAAATTTTAAAACAGCACACCAATCTCAAAACATTTGAATACAAAAATAAATGCTCTTTGTGCCATGGGAGATAGCGACTAACTTTTGCTGCAAAAGGTTAGTCGAACACACATCCACGCATATATATAACAAAAATATAACTATTGGAACCCCTAATTGATTCACACAGTATATAAACTCTTTACATACTGAATTAGAACTCAAAAAATAGCATCTAACTTCTCTGTCATACTTCGATCGATCGAAGCCCGTTCGATCGCTCGAACCTTCGATCGATTGAACATTGTTCAATCGCTTGAACATTCAGTTTCACATAATAATTTGAAAATTTTACAGAATATTTTAAAATTAAAGTTTTTAATTTCAAAACTCTTAAAAACTGTGAAATAGAGAACCTGACAAAGTATCTGTCTCGATCGATCTAACTTCATTCGATCGATCGAACACCAGAAGGTTTCGATCGATCGAAGACTGTTCGATCGCTTGAGTACAGAATGTTCGATCGATCCAAATATGTTCGATCGATCGAACCCGCCTTGCATCCTATGCAGTCACAAATTTGTACTCTGCTGCGATAACACTGCAGAAATAGATCTGTGACGATGCAGTTTCGAAAACAGTTCTAAAATTAACATGCAAATCAAAATAGTGTTCCAAAAACGCATCTATAGATCCTAACGAGCCTGGCTCTGATACCAATTGTTGGAAAAACCAGTTTAAGTTCTAAGTTTAAACGCGCAGCGGAATAATCAAGTTATAAAACTTAATTGGCATGCCCGGATCTACTACCCATCAACTCTATAGATGCGCACAAGAGGAGGGGACAAGAGTTATACCTTTGTGTCTTGAACCCAATTCTGAAATCTTCAACTTCCAGCAGCCTCCACTAGATGGCCTTCACTCTTATGACTCCTATGGATGCTCGCAGGAAGGACTAGGGTTGGTGGGAACCCTAATGGAGAGGAAGGAGAAGGTTAGGTGCTCTTAAAACAGTTTCTGCAGCTTCTGACGTTCTAAAACGACGAAAAAAAAACAACTCCAGAACGCAGCTGCCCTATTTATAGATTCCCAGAACCGACCTAGCTCTCGAGCGATCGAAGTTGCTTCGATCGATCTAACTATCTTCAATCGATCGAACCTGTCTAGACTTCAATCGGTCGAGACAACTTCGATCGATCGAACCTGTCTTGACATTATCCTCATTTGCCTTTCCAAGCATCCTAGCGGAGCTAAGAGTGGGACCTCCTAGGCTCTTTATTGTTGGCTCAGATCAGTTGATTAATTCCCATGACCAAACTCTTTGATCAGCAAATTAATCGACTGATCAGTTAACGTTTACTCCACTATAAAACGATAACTGAACTCCAACGCAAAAGAACATATCCGAAGCGATAACTAGACTTGTATGTTGTACTAATGTCCCTCTACCTTTAGCATTCGTAATCATATTCAGGTAGTCGGATAACTGTTACTGTCAACCTGAATCATGATTACTTCTTGTATTCCTTGAGTCCCACTCACCTCTCATGATTACCAAACATGTTGATAACTCTTATCAACAAGACTGCAGTACTCAGTAATCGACTTGGTGACATTCTCAAGGGAATGCTTACTCTGAATCAGAGGGTAGATTCTATCTTGACAATATATGTTCACAACCCTATGAACATGACATACCCAAGATACCCAGGTGTTGATCTTCTATAGACCTCACTGATTGGTAAGTCAAAGCAGCCATATCCACAGTCTGTGTTCATAATCGTCTCAAGATTGAGAACACGTACCTTATACAAGTTATGAGTTCCTATCGACTGATTGACAGCTTTGAGTGTCAATAGGAAATCTCAGGTCCGTCAATGCACTATAAGCACTAGCATATTAACCAAGAGTCACACTCCAGTGATTGAGATTTATCACTCCATCCAATGGTAGTTAATGATGCTACAGTGTATACCTGATGAGATATCCAGTCTCATCATCCACTGTGACAAGCTTTAAGTATCAAAGAATAGTAATTCGTATCTCATTGTATGTATCTCATACACACACGAAATACTTACTATGATACTTATGGATTAAACAATCATCTCATAAAAGAAACATATATAATGAAATGTAAAGCTGATATCCATATATTAAAATGCTAATGTCTAATACATATATAATGAAATGTTGAGCATTACAGGATCTGACCAACCACGAGAGATTCAGAGATGGATCCTGGTTCTAGGTCAAGAATTGAAGAGAGATTCTCAGAGAGTCCATCAGCTCCCGAAGGCTCTAACCGGCTCTTTTGGATTGAGCATTACAGGATCTGACCAACCACGAGAGATTCAGAGATGGATCCTGATTCTAGGTCAAGAATTGAAGAGAGATTCTCAGAGAGTCCCCTACCATCCCCTGCAGAAGATAACAGAAGTCCGGACCGATTCTCCGGCTTGTCATCATAAGGATCGGCCAACGATTGAAAACATCAAATCACCCTGATTCCCAGGGCAAGCACTATCTATTCACAATTCAAGGATCCGTGTCCACTGATCATCATGAGCTTTCTCACCTGTCAGTCATTATGAGTTTCCTCACTTATTGTGAGCTTCTTCACTCCGGTTATCTCACCTGTCAATTATCGTGAGCTACCCCACTTATTATGAGCCTCCTCACTTTGGTTATTATAAATCTATCGGTTATTATGAACTCCCTCACCTATGGGTTATCCTTAGTTGTCACCCTCAAAGACCCCACATTCGATCCCATTCGCTTATAAAGCACACTTCCCCAAATTCCAGAAGTTTGCCCCTAGACCCAGAGTCTTCTAAACCTTTATGTCTTTATCCGAGTCATCCACCACATCACAGTCGCAAACACTAGCACAACACCAACCCACTCGGAGTGGCACACCCCACAGCACCTGCTCATACTAGGATCAGAACACTAGGCATGATAGGACTCGTGACACAATTCATATCACATCCATGCATTGCATATCATCCTCATAGCATAGCATCCGCATGTCTTGTTGAGCATGTGTGTTTTTTTTCCTTTGATCCCCGAACTACGTCCTGGTCTGATTCCTCTTGGGATACATAGGCAGCTCACGCAGAGCACGACCAGCACTAACCTCATCATCCTCGCATCTTTTGCAACGCTTTTATCCTAAATCTATAGCCTCCAAAAAGTTCTGTCTCTTCAAAGCTTTGGCACTCGCTTGCGACATGCGTTGCCTCGCAAGTTCATGCCAAAGAGGGGCAAACTGTAGACACCCCATTTTGTCGGCTATCAGATTTAGGAGGCCCATAGCTTGGTGGTTCACAATGATCGAAAAAGACTTAAAAGGATTCCTGGAAGTTAGTTCCATCTCTCAGAATGCTCAGAATGACTAAAATGCCCCTGAAAGCCAAGAAGCTCCCAGATTTGGACCAAAAGTTCTGGAAACATGCTACGTCGTAAGAAAAGCGATGAAATGAGTTTTTAAGAGAAATCGGATGAAATCGTCAGCTCCCAGAGACCCCCGAAAGTCCCGGAAGTTCCCGGAAAGTCCCCGTTGACTGGTTTGACCAAGGTTTGACTAGGTTTGACCAAGGTTTGACCAGGTTTGACCAAGTTTGACCAAAATTGTCCGAATTCACCAGAATCATTTTAAATCATGAGAAAAGTGTTAAAACAAGTTCCAAAAGAAAATCGAGCGAAAATATCAGCTCCCGGGAACTCCCGGAGGTTTCCAGAACTTCCCGGGAATCCCAGGTTTGACCAGTTTGACCAGAATTTGACTTTGGAACTGAGGCACCAAAACAATTTTCAAACATTTTTTTATGGATACTAGAGGTCAATAGCTTTCCAACAGTATATCGCACATAATTTCTGGATTTAAAACGAATTTATTATGAATTTCCTAAAGGCGAAAAAGGCGATCAAATCGGCTTTTATCGCCAATACCGCAAAACTTTTCCAAGTGACCTATCCCCGAACTATTTTTTATATAAAGTAGACTCCATTACCTTTCCAACGGTATATCACAACCTCAATTTGGAGTTTGTATGCATTTTCTGTGAATTTCGGACAAAATAGGGCCTTTTCGCGAATACCGGAACTTCAGGGGGCCTAAACAGCATTATCTGGATGAAGGACGAGCACTGCCGCCGCGGCACTGGCCCACTGCCCCCGCGGCACTCCCCACCAGAGCAGTGTATTTTTGTAAATAATTTTGTGGTTCCATTTTGATTAATTGAAAACCAAAACGACGTAGTTTTATGTTTTCAGATGTTTGGGACCAATGGGAACACTTCTAAAACCCCAAAACCACCCCAAATTGGCCTATTTAAACCCCCCATTGCTCTTTATTTTGGGGGGGCCAAGTGCAAAAGCTTGAAAAGTTGTAGAGAAGAAGAGAGATAGAGATAGGTTTGGAAGAGAGAAAAGGAGCTTCCTCCTACTATTTTGCTATAGAAAGTGAGTTTTAATCTTGTATTCTTCCATTACCTCTCTTATACTTCACATTCTAAACACCCCAATCACCATTCTTGAGCATTCTTGAGTTAGGAAGCTAGTTCCATGTCCAAATGTCAAAATCTATGAGTGAAACACCAAGCTACAAGTCCAAAATCATATTGATTATCATCTATTGATTGCTATTTACTTGCTTGTTCATATTATGTTCATCTCTTCTTAATCTCATTTCTTTTTATTTTCTTTATTTACTTACTAGTTCATCATCATCTAAATGATGACATGAAGTTTGGGGTGAGTGAATCCTTATGGATAGTAGCTCTTGACCTCAAAAACATGTTTGATAGATGATGATCATAATTTCAATACCTCCAAGGTATTCTTGAAGTTGTGTTCAAAATAAAGTAAATCTCTCCAATAATATTGGGGGTTCTTGATGATGAGTTTGATGTTGATATTCCAAGAGGTTATAATCTCTATTTGATGTTGAAAATATACTTTCAAAACCTCTATTTCAAAACCCCTCTCAATCCCTCTCATTTTGATTTCAAGAAAGAAAACTCAAGTTTTTCCCAAAATCTTCAAAACAGTGAGTCAAAACAGTGAGTGATCTGAGTTCAAAGATTTCTCTAGAACTCAATACTCAATGTATGGATGCAAGACCACTTGGAAAATCTTTCTAACTCATTAGAGAACACCATGATTTTTGGTTTGACTTGGAAGTACTTGGAAATGGTCCATTTGGATCCCAACATTCCTTCCAGACATTCTGTTTTTGCTGTCACAGCAGCTAGGTCCACTTCCAACCTCTTTTTCAGAAAACTTTTCCAAAATGGGTGGTCCTAACTTATTTTTTCTGTAAACTTCAATGTCTTAGAAAACGTTCTGTATAAAATGGGCCTCTAGATCATTAGTTTTCATTTTCTAAGATGTTTCAACATTTCAGTCGACGGTACGGACTCTGTTTCTGAGTGACCTTCATTGTTTATATGATTTCTCTCAATCTGTGATAGCTGTTCAAGATTGGCCTTTTGGGTTGTGTTCTAGACACAATAAGGAACATCTCCATAAAAAATCATGCATTGAAAACATTCCTAACCCCTCTTTTCAAATTCCAAAAGATCATGCTACTGTTCTGTCCACTATTCACAGCAATCACATTTCAACTTTCATTCTTTGATTTGATGCTCATATGCATTCCAAATTAGTTCATATCTTAGGAAGTAGTTCATACTACATTTGTACATATCCCGTGTTGATTTCATTCATCCATTCATACACATTTTAGACTTCTAAGTCATTCTAGGAATCCACGAACACAAAGCACACTACAACCTTGGCACATTTTAGATACATGCATTGCATTCATGCAAGATTTGGGGTTTTTGTAACTCCTAATCTAATAAGATTATAAGGAATGATCACGATCACACGTTCATGCTTTCCCCTTTGATCTAATCCTCCTTTCTCATCCGTCCCGGGGATTGAGAAATCTTCTTTTTCTCAAAGAATAACATGCATCATACTAGTTTGCTAAGCATATTTTGATTTCTTGGTTTGTTTGTTTCAATAACAATTCATGTCCCCCTTTAGACTAGGAAGTCTTGATTATTTGATACATGATTAGATGATTTTTCCTAGGTTTGTTTGTGTGATCTTTCACTTTACATTGTATGATATTTGGCTTAGATCTTATGAATGATATCTTATCTTTAGATCTTCCATTTTCATGTTTCTTATGTAATGTAATATACTATCATATTATTAATTGCCGGACCATACATAGTATAAGATGATTATTTGGATGCTAATTGAGGCCCGTCGAAAGACGGGGCGAGTTGAGGGTGTTTTAGTCGCGACAAAGGCTCCTTCCTCTCTCGTACCAAAACCCCGAACCAAGTTCTTTGGTTACGAAGGGCCGGTGCCCTTATCCGCTTGGGTGAGTCAAAATTAGGTTTCTTGGTTCCTTAAAGACCAAGTGACGACTCTGTATCTGTTTTCAACAGACCTTTTCTTTCCTTTTTCAAAACAATCTCAAACAAAAGAGGCGGAAGCCCGGTGTCCACAATACCCTAACCTTTTCATCTGATGATATTCGAGATCAGCACTACCCCTATGACGATCCACTGGTGGTAATGCTTTCTATAGCCAATTACATGGTCAAAAGGGTACTCGTGGACACGGGAAGCTCCTTTGACATACTCTTTGATTCAGCTTTTGATCAGTTTGGAATATTAGGGGACTGGCTCTGACCAGTGGTCACTCCATTGGTGGGATTCAACGGATCCAGTACACAACTGCTCCGAATGATCGAGCTACCAGTTCTAATGGGGACCTACCTGCAGTAGGCCTCCGTGCTCGCAAATTTCGTTATAATAGATGCCTCATCTGCTTACAAAATCATTCTTGGGAGACCAACACTTAACAAGGCCAGAGCCACAGTGTCAACTTACAGTCTGGTCGTTAAATTCCTGACCCCGTAGGGACCAGGATTCTTGAGGAAAGATTAGGCCACCACTCGGAGCTGTTATGTCAGTTCCTTGCGGAAGGAGGCAATTTTTGAAGCACTGAACCTTGAAGAGATGGACCCAAGGGACGTCAGGGATGGAGTCAGCCCAGTTGAAGAACTCATTCAGGTGATATTGGACCCCTAGTTTCTTGATCGGGCGTGAGTATAGGCATTCTCCTAGAACTAGATCTCAGAGAAAAGTTGGTCCAGTTCCTGAGGCAGAATCAAGATGTCTTTGCTTGGAGCCACGAAGATATACTTGGAATTAATCCATGGATCACATGTCCCACCAACTCAATGTTGACCCGATCTTCCACCCGATTAAGTAAAAGAGGAGGAAAATGGCCCTCGAATGACAGGAAGCAGTACGTGAGGAGGTCGGAAACTTCTCAAAGCAAAGTCAGTCCATGAAGTGCAATATCCCGATTGGCTAGCTAATGTGGTCTTAGTCAAGAAAAGTAGCGAAAAGTGGAGGCTATGCATTGACTTTACCAACCTAAACAAGGCCTATACCAAAGATTACTATCCACTACCCATGATAGATCTCCTTGTAGACTCAACAGTCAGTCACTCACTCCTCTCATTCATGGATGCCTACTCGGGGTACAACCAGATCTGCAAGTATCCCAGCAACGAAGAAAAAACTTCCTTCATCACTGACCAAGGAACATACTGCTACAAGGTAATGCCCTTCGACCTCAAGAACGCCGGAGCAACTTATCAGTACTTGGTCAACCACATATTCAGAGACTTAATCGGGAAGACAATGGAGGTGTACTTTGATGACCTCCTGGTCAAGAGCCGAGATGAGTCTGATCATCTCGAGCACGTGGTCGGGGCCTTTAGCATCCGAAGAAAGTTCCGGATGAAGTTGAACCCGGTTAAGTATACATTCAGAGTCTCGTCCGAGAAGTTCATGGAACATCTAGTCAGTAGGCGGGGAATTGAGGCAACCCGGAGAAAATCTAAGCCATCATCAATATGCGGTCACCCAAATCAACCAAGGAGTTCAGAGTCTGGCAGGGCGGGTGGCAGCATTAAATAGGTTCGTGTCTTGAGAGACTGACCGGTGCCTTCCATTCTTCATGATCTTCCGCAAAGCCTTTTGTGTTGTTGGAGGAGAGTGAGAAGGCATTTTAGGAACTCAAGAAGTACCTGACGTCGCCACCTGTGCTCTCAACACCCATTCCAAAGGAGGAATTGTTTCTTTACTTGGCAGTATCACCCTCGGCGGTATGCTCGGCACTGATCAGAGAGGAGTGCGGGATACAGTACCCGGTATACTACACAAGTTGTGCACTCCAGGGCACAGAAAGTCGGTACTCCCTTATAGAGAAGCTCACCTTTGCACTCATCACCTTAGCTCTGTAGCTATGTCCGTATTCCAAGCCCATGTCATAGTTGTCCTCACAGATCAGCCTTTGCGTAGGATTCTATACCGACCGAAAACATCCGGGAGGCTCATGAAGTGGGCGTTGGAGTTGGAAGAGTTTAAAGTAGTTTATAGACCTCGAACAGTAATCAAGGGGCAGATAGTAACAGATTTTCTTGTAGAGTTCACCTATCTGGAAGATCCAATCGAGAAGTTCAACTCGATAGAGTTACCACCCGAGCTACAACCTGACATCTCGACATGAATACTTTATATGGATAGGTCCTCTAATAAGTAGGGCAGCGGGGCATGAATCATTCTGACCACACCCAATAAGATCTAGCTTGAGTACGCCCTAAGGTTTAGGTTCTAGGCTTCCAACAATGAAGCCGAGTATGAAGCCATGTTGGTCAGGCTGCAGTTGGCTACCTTAATAGGCGCGCAGTAGGTTCAGGTATACAGTGACTTCCAGTTGGTTGTCAATCAAGTCCGACAACAATATGAAGCCCGAGAGGATAACATTTTTGCTTACCTAACCCTTGTCAGGTGGTTACTAGCAAACTCAAAGGCTTGTTAATCACATAGATCCCAAGGGAAGAAAACACACGGGCCTACCGGTTAGCATGCCTAGCATCATCTTTTGAGTCCGACCTTCATGGAATAAGGGTAGAATATCTGCCCGAACCCAATGTGTCCAAACTCAGAAGGTAGATTTATGGCCTAGCTGGATGGATCCTATCAAAGTGTTCCTTACAACCAGGAGTCTCCCGACTGGGAAGGATGAAGCCCGGTGGGTCAAATACTGAGCAAGCACGTACCACTTTGTCGACGGTGTACTTTACAAGAGGGGATTTTACATCCCCTATCTTTGATGCATCCACCCTAGCTAGGTCTAGTAAATCTTGTATGAAATCTATGAAGGAGTGTGTGGAAGTCACATTAGAGGCCGGGCACTCTCCCGCAGGGCCCTATTGCAAGGTTATTACTAGCCTACAATGGTCTGGGACTCCCGGGATTATGTCAAGCGGTGTGACAAGTACCAGAGGCAAGCGAGCATGATCAACCGCCCGACAGAACTCCAAACTCCAATCCTTAGCCCCTAGCCGATTGCTTAGTAGGGCATCGACATAGTTGGGCCGCTCCCCATAGCAAAGGGTTAAGTCAAGTTTATCATCATCACAATAGACTACTTCACCAAGTGGGCAGAAGTCGAGCCCTTAGCAACAATAACCGAAAAGAAGATGGAAAATTTTATTGAAAAGAACATCCTCAGCAGGCTCGGTGTGCCCCAGGTACAGGTTAGTGACAACGGAAGACAGTTTGACACGCCGGTATTTAGGCAGTTCTGCTCGGACCACGAGATATCAAATCACTACTCTTCTCCCGAGCATTCTTAAGCTAATGAATAAGCCGTGGTAACAAATCGAACGATCTTATAGTGCATTAAAACCAGGCTTGAAAAGGCTAAAGGACTCTGGGCAGAAGAACTATCGACCCTTCTGTATGCCTATCGTACTACTCCCCGAGCCGTAATAGGAGAGACCTCATTCTCACTCACCTATGGCTTTGAGGCAGTGGTCCCTTACCCCAGGTGACAATCTACAGCGAGCAAGGCAACGATGAAGCCCTCAGAGGGGAGCTCGACCTGATAGAAGAAAAAAGAAATCGGGCACATCTCAAAGTGGCGGCCTATAAGCAGAGAGTCTCACGGTACTTTAAGACCAAAGTAAAGCACCGGAGTTTCCAGGTGGTGGACCTCGTCCTCAAAGCCGTAAATCAGTCCACCAAAAACCTAAGCCACGAGAAGCTAGGGCCAAACTAGGAAGGACCATATAAGGTTACTCGAGTCAACAGGCCGGGAACCTATTAGTTACAAATGCTAGAAGGGCAGGATCTATCACGCCCTTGGAAAGTGGAGAATCTACAGAAGTACTTTTAATAAAAGTAGAGTCAATATTGGTTAGGGATGTTCATGTTTTCTTTAAAATAATTTGTAGCTCTTTCTGAGCACTCAAAGTAGTTTTTCAGATTGAATAAGATGTTTATTGCAAACAGTATTCCGTATCAGCAGTTAATCACATCAAAAGACCTCAAGATCACACCCAAGGCATAACAAAAGACGTCGGAGTTACACCCGAGGCAATAACTCCACTTAAGTCTGAAACCTACGATGGGGGCAAACCCCCTAGGTGGCCAACTGTAGAGGAGTCAAAAGACCCTAAAACCACCAATGTTTTGGGTCGGCTACCTAAAGTCATTACCTCTATAAATACCCGCCTTAGCAAAACCTTGGGGGGCAGGGATAATGAGCTAAATAGGAAGTCACACCGGGCATTTACAAGACTTGGAATGAACTAAGTGTAGAACCTTAAACTTTCCTGAGCTCCAACAATGCTCAGAGCACACATAAGACCTAGTGTTCCCTACCAGTCACAGTTTCAGTACCTTCTGCTAAGGCAGGGGGATAACGAAGCCAGACAACTAGTCGGGCACGGGCAAACACACAAAAATAAAAGAAAAAGAAAAAGAAAAAAGAAAAAAAAATAAGTACACACATTCACAGTACGTAAAAAAACAACCTCAAGGGGCCTTTCCATTACTAGTTTGGAAAAAGTACATTGCTTGGGGGCAATTATAGTAGCCTCCCCACAAAAAAGAAAAAGAGAAAATTCAAACATACAGGGTAGGAAACAGGCCAGGAATAATTGGGCGAAGTGGTCTAGAAGTGGCCAAGCAGGTTCCTTACTAAGGATCATCTACGATGACTACCTCATCCTTGGTATTCCCAACCTCCCTAAAAAGAGCTTCCTCAGCAACGGAGGGCCCCGTGTGTCACGCCCCGACGTAGCATAATTCAGGAAAGCATTTAATTCCCTTTATGGACTCGTAGGTCGTGACAAGTGAGTATGACCAATTGTCCCTGCAAAATATAACTTAACAATATTTCTAGAGCAAAGGATACTAACAAAACATAAGCTCCAAAATTAAAAATTACTAACTATTACAGCAGTCATAAACTTAGGCACAAAACGCCTTGTTCAAAAGTCTAAAACTAGTTTATTACAACCCAAATTAAAAGACATAGGAAATATAAAGCAGCCTCCTGGAAAGTCCCCTGCCTCTAACTAGCATAGTCGAAATACCCTGGCTGCTCCTGACCCTGAAAATCTGGACATACAGTCCAGGGCGCATCAACGCCGTCAGCTTATGAAAGCTGGTGAGCAAAATAAACGAGTGCTCGCAATGTATATATAAGTATATAAACAAACGGTGCAATTTAATTTTAAAAGCAATAGATTCAAGGTTCCAATTCCAACATAAATCACAGGGGAATAAAGTAAGCAATAAATATGCGACCGTGCATGAACGATGTAACATCTCATCTTTCTGACTCTTTTCTCTCAACAATACCCGACTCAACCAAACCATTACCTCAGATACCAGGAATACTATCCGATCGATATCCAAAAACAGCACACCATACCATTGCTTCAGATACCAAGAATAATATTCGATCGATATCTAAGCCGAACTTAATACCATCATTTCGGATACCAGGAATAATATCCGATCGATATCCGAAACAAGCGCCCTAGATACCAGGAATAATATCCGATCGATATCTAAGCCGTAACTCAATACCATCATTTCGGATACCAGGAATAATATCCGATCGATATCCGAAACAAGCGCCCTAGATACCAGGAATAATATCCGATCGATATCTAAGCCGTAACTCAATACCATCATTTCGGATACCAGGAATAATATCCGATCGATATCCGAAACAAGCGCCCTAGATACCAGGAATAATATCCGATCGATATCTAAGCCGTACACAACACTGTCACCTCCAATACCAGGAATAATCTCCGATCGATATTGAGGTCGCACACCAGACCGCCACGCTTTACTCTTTTCACACTTTCTCATACACATGCATGTTGACACAACCTCGACCCTAATATGTATGTCAATGTTTCACAATTTTGCAGTAACAGTCATTAATCTCAAAGTTGAATATACGTTCAACATAAATCTCGACCTTAATCGTTCTTACAAGTCCAATTTCTAACAGTGAGCCTTTAAAACAGTATATTTGTCAAACAGTTCTTTAAAAACTTTCAAAATCTTTTCCAAACAGTCCATTATAAGAAAATACAAAAACTGCTCAGACTGCCAGGTCGCGCGAGCGGGTCGCGCGCGCGAAGATGGATAACGGGTCGCGCGAAGAGGGAGAACAGATCGCGCGAGCGAAGGGGCAGGACAGATCGCGCGAGCGGGTCGCGCGAGCAAGCTTCGCGCGAGCGGGTCGCGCGCGCGAGTTCTTGCAGAATGTCATCTTCTTCGTTTTCCCCCTGTTTTCAATTTCTGGACTGAAATTTACCCATTTTCAGATTCTGTTTTAAATATGTCGTGCCATATATGGATTTCTTCAGTTTTCCGCGTAGATTAAGAATACGCAATCAATTTAAACAATTACGGATTATATCTCTAGATATTCGCAATTAAAGTGAGGGTGTCAAAACTTTAAATCAACGGTACGCCGCGATACGGATGAATTACTGCGTAGGATTCGAACCACAGCTTATTGGGACTAAGATCTTCCATAATCAATTCACGGAATTGAATTTGGTTGAGTTTTACAAAACTCCAATTTTAAGCTTCCATGGTGTATTACATATATATATACACATATACACACACATATAAACTGAAATACACATATATATACGTGGCGAGTGAGTTTATAATACTCACAGAGGGCGTTAGTACAAAGAATTTGAGACCGAGAATATCCGCCGTAATAATCCGTCGTTGAGAAATTACTCCTCCGTTCTTCCTCTTGATCTTGATATAAATATATATAGCTATGTACGTATGTAGTATATAGTCTGTATATGTGTGTGTGTGTGTGTGTGTGTGTGTGTGTGTGTGTTCTTGAGAGAGCAAGAGAGTGATAGAGAGGATTGAGAGAGTTAGAGGGATTGAGAGAATAGAGTGAACTGTGAGAGTTTTAGAGTGATATAAACATATATATAAACTAAGAGTTGTGGCCTCCAAGCAATAGGGAGATTTCTCCCGGTGTGGTTGAGCTCACGTGCTCCCACACCCAAAACGCGGTATAACGCAGATTTAAAACATAAAACTGGTATTTTACGGTTGATATAAAAATACAGAAATCATGTTAGTGTAGGAATTAAATTTCTGGTTTATACAAAAATATAGATGTCGATTTTGAAACCGTAGAAAATATTTTCTATATTTTCAAATATTACGATTTGACCTCGGGTAATTATTTATAAATAGAGATTAAATCAAATATTCATGGAAGTGAAATGCATTATTTATTTATTAATGAAAATAAAATATAGGGTGTTACACTCTACCCACCTTAACAGAGATTTCGCCCCGAAATCTGAGCTAACTAATCCTGAAACAACTCGGGGTATCTAGTCCTCATGTCTGACTCTAACTCCCACGACGCTTCTCCCTCGTCATGATGCCTCCACTGAACCTTAACCAAAGGAACGTCTCTTCTTCTCAGCCTCTTGATACTCTGGTCAAGAATCCTCACAGGTCTATCCTTATAGACAACATTCTGACTCGTCTCAATATCATCAAAATTAACCACATGTGAAGGATCCCGTATGTATTTCCTTAACATACAGACATTGAATACATTATGAACACCAGACATCTTTGATGGCAACGCGAGTCGATAAGCCACTTTTCCAATACGCTCTAGAATTTCAAACGGTCCGATAAAACGAGGTGCCAGCTTCCCTCTTTTCTGACCAAAACGTACTACTCCCCGAACAGGTGAAACCTTAAGGAGTACGTGATCTCCGATACTGAACTCCAAATCCTTTCGACGTCGATCCGCATAATTCTTGTATCTACTCTGTGCAGTTTTCATTCTTTCCTTGACCAGTGAAATCTTCTCATTGGTCTCTCTCACCAACTCTGGTCCCAAAAGTTCTGTGTCTCCCACTTCAGCCCAACACAACGGAGATCGACATGGCCGTCTGTACAAGGCTTCGAATGGTGCCATCCCAATACTCGAGTGATAACTGTTGTTATATGCAAATTCGACCAACGGCAAGTGCGTCTCCCAAGACTCTTCAAAGTCAATTGCACAAGCTCTGAGCATATCTTCCATAATCTGATTAACACGCTCGGTCTGTCCATCGGTCTGAGGATGGAATGCAGTACTCATCTTGAGCGAAGTTCCCATAGCCTTCTGCAGACTTTCCCAAAATCCCGAGGTAAACGTGCATCGCGGTCTGATATAATGGTCACAGGCGCACCATGCAGTCGCACCACTTGTTGTAGGTACATTCGACTCATCCTTTCTACTGGGTAAGTCATATTGCACGCGATGAAGTGTGCAGACTTCGTCAAACGGTCCACAATTACCCAAATCGCGTCATGATTCTGTTGTGACCGGGGTAATCCAACCACGAAATCCATAGTTATGTGTTCCCACTTCCATCCTGGAACAGGTAAGGGTTGCAACAATCCCGAGGGTCTCTGATGTTCGGCCTTCACTTGTTGACAAGTCAAACATTTAGACACAAACTCGGCTACTTCTCGTTTCATCCCTTCCCACCAGAAATTTCTTTTCAAATCTTTATACATCTTTGTTCCTCCTGGGTGTACTGTCAGTCTCGATTTATGTGCTTCTTCGAGAATATCTTTTCTCAAATCCCAGAATCTGGCACACACAATCTATCTCGACATCGGTATCCTCCATCGGTCCCAACCTTCCATTCTGTAGGGTCCTTTTCTGACATCCTTGTGAACCATACTTGAAATTTCTCATCTTCCTTCTGGGCCTCGATAATTCGACTCACAAGTGTTGGTTGTACAATGAGGCATCCAAAGTGTTGCCCGATACTTCCCTCAGAAATCTGCATATCAAAATCTGCGATTGTCTCCAAGGCTTTCCATTCCCTCAACATCAATGAAGCAATCTTTCCTCGAGGTTTCCGACTCAGGGCGTCAGCGACTACATTAGCCTTACCAGGGTGGTACTCTAATGTAAAGTCGTAGTCCTTAATCAGCTCCATCCACCGATGTTGCCTCATGTTCAACTCCTTCTGAGTAAACAAATACTTGAGGCTCTTGTGGTCCGAGAACAAATCAAACTTCTCCCCATAGAGGTAGTGTCTCCAGATCTTGAGCGCAAACACAACTGCTGCCAGTTCCAAATCATGAGTTGGGTAATTCAATTCATTCGGCTTCAACTGTCATGAACCATAGGCTATGACCTTTCCGTCTTGCATAAGGACACATCCCAATCCTTGATACGAGGAGTCACTGAAAATAGTGAACTTCTCACCATCCTTTGGTATCGCAAGCACTGGCGCTATTGTCAATCTCTCTTTCAATTCTAGAAAAGTGCGTTCATGCTTATCAGTCCATTCAAACTTCAAGACTTTCTTAGTCAAACCAGTTAACGGGGCTGCTATCTTTGTGAAACCTTCTACAAATCTCCGATAGTAACCAGCTAGTCCCAAAAAACTTCTGACTTCTGTAGCATTGGTCGGCTGAGTCCAATTCGCCACTGCATTGGTCTTTGATGAGTCAACCGCGATTCCTTGTTGTGAGATCACATGCCCGAGGAACTTAACTTTCTGAAGCCAGAATTCACACTTGCTGAATTTTGCATACAAGCGGTGATCTTTGAGAGTCTGCATCGCAATCCGTAGACGATGTTCATGTTCTTCCTCTGACTTGGAATAGATCAAAATATCATCAATAAAGACAATAACGAATTGATCTAAATAGGGCTTGAATACCCTGTTCATCAAGTCCATAAACACAGCCGGAGCATTCGTCATCCCAACGGCATCACTAAGAACTCATAGTGTCCGTATCTCGTCCTGAAAGCAGTCTTAGGTATGTCTTCCTTCCGCACCCTCAACTGGTGATACCCTGACCGTAGATCAATCTTAGAAAAGGTCGTGGCTCCTTGCAACTGATCAAACAGATCGTCTATCCGAGGTAAAGGATACTTATTCTTGACAGTAACCTTATTCAGTTCTCGATAGTCAATACATAACCACATTGACCCATCCTTCTTCTTCACGAATAACACGGGTGCTCCCCAGGGTGAAGTACTTGGACGAACAAAACCCAAATTCTCAAGCTCTTGAACTTGTTCCTTCAGCTCCAGTAGCTCTGTAGGGGCCATCCTGTAGGGAACCTTGGTTATAGGTCGAGTGCCTGGCACCAATTCCACACAGAATTCTATGTCCCTTTCTGGCGGTAATCCGGAAATATCTCGGAACACTTCCTCAAATTCCTTGATCACCAGGATTGATGATACTGTCACCTCTCCACTGACAATCTCAATGTTTGCTAGGCATCTGGTGAGGAACATATCACCTGAAGGGTTGCATTGGAAATCGAAGAGTCGATTCCCACTATCCGAAAATGTGATCCTCTTCCTTTCACAATCCAACATTGCATGATTCTCCTCGAGCCAATCCATCCCCAGGATTATATCAAATTCTTTCATCGACAGAACCACCAATCTCGCCAAAAGTTCACGGTCTCCTAACCATAAAGGACAATCCTTACATACATGTAATAACTTGACGGTGGTCCCTAAGGGTGAGACAGCACTCAAAGCTTCCTCTAAACGTTGCGGTACTAAACCCAACTTTCGAACAGTCTTAACAGATATAAAGGAATGTGTAGCACCCGTGTCAAATAAAACTTTAACATGAGAGTTAAACAAGGTTAGAGTACCTTCCACTGCTCGTTGCTCGGGCACTCCTTCCTCATAAACACCTTCTTCATACCCTGTTTCTTCATAGCCAGCAACCTCGGGGATAACAGCATTCAGGCGGGCTTGTCCTTGCTGACCGTAATTGCCTCACCTAGGAGCCTTGCATTCCGGACTTATGTGACCTGGCATGCCACAATTATAGCACACAATTCCCAGACGATCAGCACGCCTAGTTATTCTGCAATCTTTAGCTCGGTGACCGGGATTACCACAATTGAAGTAGTTATTGTTGTTGTTCCCTCCTGTTGCTCGAGGTGGATACTGTTGTACGGCTTGTGTCTGTTGAGGTTTCTTCCCTCCATCCCAGGTCCTTTTCTGTCCTTGAGGGTACCCAGGTTTTTGTCCCGAATAACCCTTCTGCGGAGGTTGATTTCCAAATGGCGTCGAATTCTGACAACCATCATTCTCCAACCCCGTAGCCAATCTCACCAGGGCTTCAAATGACTGGCCCAAATGCCCCATAGTCAGATGTCGAAGAGACAAGTTGAGACCCTGGTGATACTTCTTGATCTTTCTCTGGGGTGTGTCCACCATATGTGGAGCAAAGCGAGATAGACGCTCAAATTGAGTAGTGTACTCTCGGACAGTCAGATTCCCTTGAGTCAACTCCATAAACTCTTTCTCTCTCTTGTCCTTCTCTTCTTCAGGGAAATACTTCTCGAGAAACCTTTCTTTGAACACCACCCACGGCATTCTCCTTGCAGCTTCTTCCCCTATGGTCGCCTTTTCAGCATCCCACCAATCAGCCGCTGCATAAGACAGTTGAAAGATAGCCAGACGCTTCTTCTCCAGATCCGTGCACTCTATGGTCTCAAAGATACGCTCCATCTGGCGTAGCCACTGTTCCGCTTGCCAGGGTTCATCAGTCCCAGCAAAATACTCAGGTCGCAGAGTGCGAAACTCCTTGAGAAGCTTGTCTCCAGTCTGGTGGGCTTGCCTCCCATTCCCGTTCTGATTATTGTTCCTTGCATTCTGATCACTAACCCTCTCCAATCTTCTTACAAAAGCCTCAAACATTCCGGTTGGATCTATTACCGGGGGTGCATCTTCAATAGCGGGACGATTCCTGAGATTCCTTCCAGCCATATAGTCGAGGGAACGGTACCTATCCATTAATCAACAAGAATACAGTCAAATTCTCGGGAAGAAAGAAAATTCTAAACGATAGAAAGCGACTAAACACGGAATGAAGTCGAACTATCTTATCTTATTCTATCTTAACGGGAGATCCTATATGTCTTGGACAATTGGTCGAGCCATAACCTGGCTCTGATACCAAAAAGCCTGTCACGCCCCGACGTAGCATAATTCAGGAAAGCATTTAATTCCCTTTATGGACTCGTAGGTCGTGACAAGTGAGTATGACCAATTGTCCCTGCAAAATATAACTTAACAGCATTTCTAGAGTAAAAGGATACTAACAAAACATAAGCTCCAAAATTAAAAATTACTAACTATTACAGCAGTCATAAACTTAGGCACAAAACGCCTTGTTCAAAAGTCTAAAACTAGTTTATTACAACCCAAATTAAAAGACATAGGAAATATAAAGCAGCCTCCTAGAAAGTCCCCTGCCTCTAACTAGCATAGTCGAAATACCCTGGCTGCTCCTGACCCTGAAAATCTGGACATACAGTCCAGGGCGCATCAACGCCGTCAGCTTATGAAAGCTGGTGAGCAAAATAAACGAGTGCTCGCAATGTATATATAAGTATATAAACAAACGGTGCAATTTAATTTTAAAAGCAATAGATTCAAGGTTCCAATTCCAACATAAATCACGGGGGAATAAAGTAAGCAATAAATATGCAACCGTGCATGAACGATGTAACATCTCATCTTTCTGACTCTTTTCTCTCAACAATACCCGACTCAACCAAACCATTACCTCAGATACCAGGAATACTATCCGATCGATATCCAAAAACAGCACACCATACCATTGCTTCAGATACCAAGAATAATATTCGATCGATATCTAAGCCGAACTTAATACCATCATTTCGGATACCAGGAATAATATCCGATCGATATCCGAAACAAGCGCCCTAGATACCAGGAATAATATCCGATCGATATCTAAGCCGTAACTCAATACCATCATTTCGGATACCAGGAATAATATCCGATCGATATCCGAAACAAGCGCCCTAGATACCAGGAATAATATCCGATCGATATCTAAGCCGTAACTCAATACCATCATTTCGGATACCAGGAATAATATCCGATCGATATCCGAAACAAGCGCCCTAGATACCAGGAATAATATCCGATCGATATCTAAGCCGTACACAACACTGTCACCTCCAATACCAGGAATAATCTCCGATCGATATTGAGGTCGCACACCAGACCGCCACGCTTTACTCTTTTCACACTTTCTCATACACATGCATGTTGACATAACCTCGACCCTAATATGTATGTCAATGTTTCACAATTTTGCAGTAACAGTCATTAATCTCAAAGTTGAATATACGTTCAACATAAATCTCGACCTTAATCGTTCTTACAAGTCCAATTTCTAACAGTGAGCCTTTAAAACAGTATATTTGTCAAACAGTTCTTTAAAAACTTTCAAAATCTTTTCCAAACAGTCCATTATAAGAAAATACAAAAACTGCTCAGACAACCAGGTCGCGCGAGCGGGTCGCGCGCGCGAAGATGGATAACGGGTCGCGCGAAGAGGGAGAACAGATCGCGCGAGCGAAGGGGCAGGACAGATCGCGCGAGCGGGTCGCGCGAGCAAGCTTCGCGCGAGCGGGTCGCGCGCGCGAGTTCTTGCAGAATGTCATCTTCTTCGTTTTCCCCCTGTTTTCAATTTCTGGACTGAAATTTACCCATTTTTAGATTCTGTTTTAAATATGTCGTGCCATATATGGATTTCTTCAGTTTTCCGCGTAGATTAAGAATACGCAATCAATTTAAACAATTACGGATTATATCTCTAGATATTCGCAATTAAAGTGAGGGTGTCAAAACTTTAAATCAACGGTACGCCGCGATACGGATGAATTACTGCGTAGGATTCGAACCACAGCTTATTGGGACTAAGATCTTCCATAATCAATTCACGGAATTGAATTTGGTTGAGTTTTACAAAACTCCAATTTTAAGCTTCCATGGTGTATTACATATATATATACACATATACACACACATATAAACTGAAATACACATATATATACGTGGCGAGTGAGTTTATAATACTCACAGAGGGCGTTAGTACAAAGAATTTGAGACCGAGAATATCCGCCGTAATAATCCGTCGTTGAGAAATTACTCCTCCGTTCTTCCTCTTGATCTTGATATAAATATATATAGCTATGTACGTATGTAGTATATAGTCTGTATATGTGTGTGTGTGTGTGTGTGTGTGTGTGTGTGTGTGTTCTTGAGAGAGCAAGAGAGTGATAGAGAGGATTGAGAGAGTTAGAGGGATTGAGAGAATAGAGTGAACTGTGAGAGTTTTAGAGTGATATAAACATATATATAAACTAAGAGTTGTGGCCTCCAAGCAATAGGGAGATTTCTCCCGGTGTGGTTGAGCTCACGTGCTCCCACACCCAAAACGCGGTATAACGCAGATTTAAAACATAAAACTGGTATTTTACGGTTGATATAAAAATACAGAAATCATGTTAGTGTAGGAATTAAATTTCTGGTTTATACAAAAATATAGATGTCGATTTTGAAACCGTAGAAAATATTTTCTATATTTTCAAATATTACGATTTGGCCCCAGGTAATTATTTATAAATAGAGATTAAATCAAATATTCATGGAAGTGAAATGCAGTATTTATTTATTAATGAAAATAAAATATAGGGTGTTACACCGTGTCCCATAAGTCAAAAATTGACCCCCAAGTAGGCAGCAAGATCCCCTCGGGATGGTTCACAGCCACCCTCCTCTTCAGGTCTGCATATCCCTGAAAGAAGCCAGCATCGAACCCTTAGCCCGCTGCCTCCCCGGTCTCTGCAGCCTCATCTCGAGCTACTGCAGCATCCTCCAAAGCCTTCTTCTCGGCCACAGCAGATGCCAGGCTCGCCAAAGCAGCCTCGAGCTTCGCCTGAGCTGCTCTCAGGCTCAAGGTAAGCCCTTTCCCTTCTCCTTTTTCACGGCAGGGTGGATTCCCTGCCCTTCTACACTGCACTATCCTTTGAAAGAGTGGCCTCGGCAATAGCCGTCCTCTTATTAGCCAAACTGGGTAGAGAGGACCCAACCCCGGCCGCTAGAGAGCAGGCCTAGACAAAGAAACAGAAAGTCAGTTAATCGCCAAAGAGGAGACAAAAGAAAGGTGGAAAAGGAAAGGGCACAACATTTACCAGATTAGAGAGGCTGTAAGCTCATGAAGGGGAATTCCCTCATACCTCTCAAGCTGGCCCAGAAGCAGAGCGACATCCTCCTCTGAGTCTCCTCCTTGGACTCTACTTGTAGAATCCCAAGCGGTATGTTCCCCGGGGGGCTCATAGTGGTTGACATCACCTCCCCCTCGGGATTGATGTCCTAGCCAGTGCATATGCGGGAGTTGTGGGCTAGTGGCCGCGTCGCTCCTCCTCCTCTTTTGACTTGCCCGGGCCACTATCGCGGCCTCCATCTCCCGCAAGGCATTGGTATTCCTCTTAGGAGCCATCTATGCTGAACCATAAAACAAACGGGCCAGTAAGCTATCAGAGAATGACAAAGAAAAAGTGAAAAAGATCCGAGAAGGAAGAACTCACAGGATAATAGGAGGAAAGATGGGTGCTTCTAAGGGCTTATCAGGCTCGTAGCTAACCTTCTGGTCTCCTATCCAGGTTAACAGATTAGATACGTTAGTGGGATCCTGAGCCAATGCCTTAATCCAGTCCTAACACTCGTTGGGTATGTTCAGTGGGTCAGTGGACCCTACTACAAAACAAAAGAGACTGGTTAGCTCTACGGTAACAACAAAACAAGAAGGAAAATAGACTCAAGACGGGATCTTACTCCTCAACTTTCCCGCCCAGGAGATCCTCAGTTGAATTCCCAGAGCATCATCGCAAAGCCTAATGATGGACACTTGAAAGAATTTTTCTTGCATCCCTTGTTGTTACTCGGGCACTTATCTATTACTTCCTTCCTTGCCAGGTGCCCAGAGAAAAAAATCCAACCTCCTCGTGCAACAAGAATGGTATGTGGGTCTATAAGAACTCCTGAAGCATAAACTCGTACCCAAGGACTTGGGGCCAGAGGTGAATGGCCCTCATCAAGAATCTCTAGCCGTTCGGGGAGAGCTGCCCGGGAGTAATGCCGAGATAGATCAGCACATCCCGAGCAAGCGGGTAGAGAGGAAGGCGAAGGCCAGCGAGGAATGATTCCTCGTAGAGGGTAACGAAATTCGACTGGTGTAGATGAGCCCCCTGGTAGGTATTGCCAAAGAACAATGACCGGGAATATTGTACTTATCCCTAAGTGGACTCATGTCAAAGGCAAGCAGACTACTGGGAATCCACTTGCAAGAAAATGCAACATCAGGGCTGTCGAGACAGATGCATCACTGCTCGACCTCTGCACCTCAGAGGCTACTTGGAGCCCCTGGGTCGCCTCATCGTCGGACACCCGAATGGGAATCCTATATTCACTATGGTGGTCTAAAGGAGGGTTCAAGCAATGCTCGGGGTCTCGGATCTCGAATGGTCGTCCTCCAACCTGGAGGACAAGTTGAAGTCATCATGGCGCATGTTTGAAGCCCTTGTCACAGGTCGGGGGGAGTAATTGGCGACCTAGGTAGGGGTCCTGTACCTCTAATCTAAGGTTAAGCTATGGAAGACTTAGAAGCCTAAATGGTAGGGCGTCTAAGGTCTGAACGGCCAAGAAACACTCGGTAAAGAAAGAACTCTGGCTCACCGGCCGGTTGTACCACTCTACTAGGGCAAGAGAGCCCCCCCCATCCGACTTATGAAAAAAGCAAAATCTAAGGAAATAGAAGTCCTACTCCCTCACGAAGCCTACTAGACTCCTACCCTCCAGAGTTGCTCAGAAATAGAAAATAGAGGAAGTAGGAAATGAAAAGAATGAATAAAGACAAAAGACCGAGCAAAAAAAGACTTACAATAAGCGAAGGAGACAGCTCGGGATGCAAAGGATCGCTCGGTATTTTCTGTCTTTAGACAGTAGAAGGAATGAGGAATTGCCCAAGTGTTCCTTATATAGGCAGCATGAACGGTCCAGATTCCCTCAAATCCAACGATCTTGAAAGCTTCTCGCCAAGAGATCGACAGTTGGCCCCTCGAGTAGCCCATGCTCCCTTTTGAAAAATGTGCGCATTAATTGCGCGATTAAACAGGTCGGTTCGGTTGTGACGGTCTGGTTACACTTGCATCGGTTTAGTTGGATCCTGACCAGACCAAGCGCTTCTGGACACATGGTAGGCTTCGACCCCGAGCCCCTAAGGTATTTGATCGGTCCAAGCCCCGATTTACCAAGACGACCGATCCAGCCCAGGGCAGTTTCCCGGGCTGCATCCCGAATGGTTATCTGAGCCATACAAATTTCCAACCCTCATCTGGGGAAGCATCACATTAGCCTTGGAAATGGGGGGCAGCTGATATGTACAAAAATGTTCAGTGAAAGTAAAGCTCATCCACCATACCGAGGATTGCTTGGTTCATCTAGGGACTGCGTGTCATATCCAGGCTTGTCCAGATGGGTAGACTAGGCATCCCGACCAATAGGTCGAGATTGCATTGCTAGCTCGGCCCACCATGGATACAACATGACCCAGCCCCAGGATGTAATCCAGAATGTTCTAGACAGTTTCCTATATAAGTTAGAAGACTAATGGAAAGTGTAAATCGTTTCCTAATCGAATTAGGAAACTCCCATAGAAGGGGATCGTAACTTTGCTTTATACGTGTGACAAGCGGGGGTATTTGTAAAATACAACCGCGCTAAAAGAAGAAAATACACTAATTTAGTTCACAATTCTCTCATTTATATGCGATTTGAGTTACAACATCAGCTTCTACACATTATGATTAATCTATGATAAGTTGTGTGTGTTTAGCTGTAATTTGTGCAGATTACTGTCGCTGGGTGAATAATTGACTGAGCAGGATAAAAGGAAGTGCTTGGCTTTGATGAAGATAACCCAAAGCTGAAAATTGAACTTCGATCGATCAAGGCCACTTCAATCGATCGACGTTTCGATCGATCAAAGGTTTCAAGCGATCGAAGATTCCAGAATTTAGATCGATCGAGAGTGTTCGATCGATCGAACATGGTTTTCATCAGATTATACGCGCACGCAGCAAAAGACTGGATTTTAACCCTAACCTGAGGTTTCCAATATATATATATATCCGTATTGTACACGTCCAAGGGGCGCCCACTTTTACTTTTCACCAGTTTATAGAGAGTAGAGAGCTTTTTGTCTTGTTTTTGTAGGTTTTATCAAAGATTATCATTGTTGGCTTGGATTTTCTATAGTTTAATACAGGTTTCATCATTCCAGGTTACTTTGTTTTGCTTTATTTATATTCTGCTTGCAGTTTACTCTAGTTTAGTTTGTTAAACTCGGATAAGTAAGTTTATACCATAGGTTTTTAGAGTTTTCATGTTTAGATCAAAACCAAACGTGAGCATAATGAATCTTTACATTAAAAACGCATCTGAGTCACTCCAGACCATGTCTGAGTAGTCCAAGGTTGGGAAATCGCGATAAAACTGTGATTTTCAGGCATCTGCCATGCACCAGACAATACCTGTGTTCGATCGATCGGAGTTATTTCGATCGATCGGTACAGAGATATAGTCAATCGATCGAAGACATTTCGATCGATTGAGAGATGACGATATTCGATCGATCGAAAGCGCGTCGATCGATCGAGGTCTCTGAATCTTGAGAACATCCAGTACAGTATTCCAAGACTTTCTGTTTTAAGGATTCGTTATCAAACTGTCCCCAAATGCTCAGTTTGTCAAAGCAGTCTTTGAACTTAAAGCCTTAAGGCATTTTCTTTCAATACATTTTGCAAACCACCTTCAATGCTAACACCATTGTAGGTGCGAGTCTTAACTATTGAATTAAACCGCTTTCATGTATTTCGAACTTAATTGAGATGATATAGTCCCGATCGTGGAAGAGCTATTGATTCTAGATCCTTAGAGAAGTACGGAATCCTGTAGAAGATGTACTCCATTGAGCTTAACTGCAATTGCATAGTAGACGGCTAGATCACAGTGGATTCGCGTGATCCCAACACTTCTTTTTATTAAGAAAGAGAAACCGCTTTTAAAATCTTGCTCTAGCTAAATAGTAATCATTAGTTTAGTTAATTTAGTTGCTTCTAGTTTTAATAGCTGTTAATCGTAGAACTTTGTGTTCTACATCTTATAAAGAATTATTAAATTTTATTTTACTTGTTTGAGAATAATCTAAGTATTTAGTTTAACACCTTCTCTGTGGGATCGACCTGGACTTAATCCAGTTTACTACTTGCACGATTACCTACACTTGGATATAGCACACAAGTGCACACAGAAAATTCTTCGTGTCAACGCGCTCATACATTGCCCGGCCGGTCTCTAGTAGTTCCATCCCTTTGTTGGTTCACCAAAGGTCCCCGACGATTTGATTTCATAGTGCAAGTGCTCCGACGCACACGTGAACGTATGTCTCTTCATTAACAGGGCCGAACACATACAATTTCTCTTGTCTTCTTCTTTTTATAAGAAAGGGATGAAGGGTTGGGATTAATTTTGGATTGAATCTAAGAGTGCGGGTGGCTTGGTTGTATGATTAAACCATCATACAATTGATTATAATTCTCCAACAAAATAGGATTGGTGGAATGCATGCGTCATTTTTTTCTTCTTTGAATAATGTTGTAGTCACAATTTTTTCTACAATTATACATACTGACTTTAATTTCAGTGAACTTAGGATCTCATATGAGTTCCGCACGACATCCGCTAAAATTAAGAATTAAATGTATTAGTTTGTGGAAATGATTGTGAAAAAGGATTTGAGAATACAATGTCAAAAAAAGAAAAAAACAAAAATAAAATAAAAAAACAAAAAAGAAAACCGAGATCTCAAAAAAAAAAAAAAAACAGAAAAAAAAAGAAGAAGCTCAAAACTCAGACCGAGAGACTACTTGTCAGTAGTCAAGAGTCTTACTACCACAATCTGAATCTCTCTCCGATATCTACTTACTATAGGGTTCATTCATCACCCATGGTAGTAATCTCTCTGAAATTCAAGATCCCAAGTTTATTCTTCAGACTCGATACATAAATAAGAGAATGGTGGATGCATTCTTCAAAAACATGTATAAGCAATCCTCCACCATGTAGGTAAAGGAGTGAAGAAGAATGTGACATATGCTGAATCTGTGAAGAAGCAAGCAATCAAGCAAAGCATAGTGTTTCCTCCCTTTACTTTATTAGTTTGTCCATTCGATTTCATTTGACTTTTTGACTGCCCATGGAAGAGTATGTTGACTATCTCTTCTCTTCTACTCCGTGTCTATCTAATAAGTTTAAAACAAAATCCTCCAATAAATAAAATTAAATTCGAATTTGAATTTGAATTTCAGGGAAAATGGGGTGGAGCTTCTACAGAGATATAGGAGGGATCGTCGGATACTTCTTGATTTTATACTATCGGGGAGCCTTATAAAGAAAGTGATAATGCCTCCTGGTGCTGTTTCCTTGGAGGATGTGGATCTTGACCAAGTCAGTGTTGATCATGTCCTTGGTTGCGCCAAGAAAGGTACTGATTTTTTTTATTTGTTATTATTTATTAAATTTTTTTTTTTGTGGGTGGGGGAAAAACAAAATATCTAATCTAATACCAGTTTTTTCATTCATTTCATTAGGTGGAATGCTTGAACTTTCTGAAGCCATTAGAGATTATCATGATAGCACTGCCTTCCCCCAAATGGTAAATAAAACTACTACTAGGATTTTGCTAATTATGCATTTCTTGAATTGACTTTATTTGAGTTGTTTAGTATCTCCTGCATGTTCAGCATACCTGATTTTTGTTTGTAGTTTATTCTCTGGAAGCACACGCATTTCCACATTTGTTTTCAAGGATTGTTGGATGTTAATTTGATGTGTTTAGTTATTTGCTTATTCTTTCTCTTGTTCCTTTTCCAGAATAATGCGGGTTCTACCGATGAATATTTTTTGGTTACGGATCCTGAATCTTCAGGTTCACCCCCAAAGAGGGCCCCACCACCAATTGCCGTTTTTACCCCATCACCTATTGTCTCAAGCCTCTCCAAATCACAGTCTCTTAACTCTGAACAAATTCAAGAATTGACTGTAGATGACATTGATGATTTTGAGGATGACGATGATTTAGACGAAGTTGATAGTCGTAGGATTTCCAGGCGAATTCCAAATGATGTCGCTAATCTTGTGCTGGGATTGCCTTCGTTTGCTACAGGTAAAATGGTCAGGATATTTGTTGGGTTCATACAAATTACTGATGTTCCTGACGGAATTCAGGATGTTTCTTCCATGCGACTTTACTAAGATAAATTGTCACGTCTCTTTGTTATGGAAAGAAGTATTCACGCGAAAATACACACTTGAACAAGTGAAGTTATTTTTCTCCATACCGATCTTCCTTACTTCAAGCTCATACTTTGTAAGATTTGTTTAGTAAATTCAGTTTTTGGTTAGCTTGTAGGACCCCAGTCCCGTGTAGTCAAGTAATCAAGTTTCATTTCTATTGTTGTTCCGTCAGCTTGGGATTGGAGATCTTTGCACAATTGGGTTAGAAATCTTGAATTGCTGTGAAACATAGTCATTTGAGAACAAGTACAGCGCCAGAATAATGGTTAATTATCTTACCCAGACTCTTGTGCACCCTGCGGCAGTAAACATGTTCTAATGTATAATATGAGGACAACATGAGCTTATTACTAGGCACTCTCTATCAGGACTGACATTTTTAATGGAAGTTGCTGCTAATTTACTATGTGCAAAGTCAGATTATGCATGTTGCAGATATTTATGGAGTGCTGAAAGGTAAAAAAATTTGATTGCATCTACCTGTCAAAATGATGCAAAGTGGGAGACATACTTCAAATCATGGGTGACCAGTGACTTGAACTGTAGATTGGATACCCTTTATGTGCACTCTGATTTGTGGAATTATGACATAATTATTCATTTTTCTGCTAGGCGACTTTCAAAATTTTCTTTTGAATGGATCTTTTAATCTATATTATATATATGCCTAGCACTTTCACCAAAATGATGGCGGTTGGTTCATACACTGTTTAATGACACTGTATTTTGTTGTGTTGTATCAGTTTCCGGGGATATAGTAAGTCAAGTGTTTTTTCACCCCTAAAAACAGAATCAGTGATGTCATTTGAACAAAAGTGTTAATGGATTGTGCATGCAGCTGGTAGTGATGAGTACATTGAAATCTGAAGAAATCTTAAGATTATTGTCGGGTGTTTTAGGAACATTAGTTTTTAACTTCACTGTTTACAGAGCTAACCTTCTGCTTAGAAATCTTGGTTTATGTACTGCTGAGTGATATGTACAGGCTGGTGCTTGTTGTGTGTTGTTTTACATCATATGAGTCTATACTTTCTTCAGGTCTTACCGATGATGATCTTCGTGATACTGCTTATGAAATCCTCTTGGCAGCTGCTGGGGCTGCGGGGTACGCTTTTGCTTATATCACTTGTCTTACATATGCAATTACATGTTAGATCAACTATAGCTATATGCCATTACTCCACTTCCCTTTTGTTTATCTTTTTTATGCCCTTGCGCTGTTGTGCATCTGCAATGTGTGTTGAAACCAAAGTCTTACAGGGGCCTCATTGTACCAAATAAGGAGAAAAAGAAAGACAAGAAGTCCAGATTGATGAGAAAGCTTGGGCGTAGTAAGAGTGAACATGTTGTGACCCAGTCTCAACACACTCCTGGGTTAGTTGGTCTCTTGGAGACTATGCGTGTCCAATTGGAGGTATATACATGAAATTTTCCTTAAACATATATTTTTGCGTTTTTGTTTACTTTTTAGTCATTGCTATGTGGGTGTGAAAAATGGCAGCATAATCGCGTACAAGCCTTTTATTGTTATACACAAAAATTAAAAACTGCATACAATGCATAAGAAGTAGTTAAACCAGTATAAATGAGTATAACGAAAGAGCATCATAATATTATTTTGAGACTTTTAAGTAATTTATGTTGCACAAAATTGCTATAATGCTAGTAGTGTAACCACCTCTAGGTAATCTTTAGGTGTTATTATAAATTATAGCGTTATCATAAATTATCCTTAAATTCTGAAAAGTTAATTCAGTTCCACTCCTTAGTTTTTGTATTTACTTGCTATATTGGGTAATCCTGTTGCCTTCGCATACTTGAGAACAAATATTGATCCAACTCTGTATAGTCATGTCAACCAAAAAGCTATCTGTGTAAAAAAATGTTCAAGCAATATGATAATAGCCATTCAATATTGGCATGTTAGCAGGTTTGGGTTAGAAATTGCTAACTTCTAGTTTGCACTTCTTAATGATGTTTCAATTGGTAGTTTTTGGATGAATATTTAAGTCAAAGAAGTCTTACATGGTACATATGGAATACTGAAGATCAACGAATACGAGAGCATTACGTTGGTTTTTGGCAACTTTCACTTTCATCTCGATTCCTTTGCTTGACCTACATTGTTATTGAACTTGTAAAAGTTCTGTCTTGGTCCGAGTAGGTGAAAATATGTATTTTGTCACATGACCGATTAAATTGGAAGTTTTTGCCAAAGGCAGATGATCGGGCTTGAAAATACATATATACACTGCCACAAGTCATGACGAGAAGTGGGGCTCTTGATTTGAGTAAGCCTTTTGCTTCATCAAATGTGGACTAGCAAGCAAAATGCATAGCCATCGGACTGAATAGCCCATCGGGCACACCACATGGCCGATCAAGGTTTTTCCCTTGGAAATTCATTCATCAGACAAAAACTTTGTCCAAACTCATTTGGTCAATGTTTTAATAGTTGTCATAATTAGGTGGGACCCTTGGTTTGTTTTTAGTGAATTTAAGCTTGGCAAATTTCCTGCCAAAAGTTCTTCTCGGACATAAGTTCGGACCCCATGGTCATCATAACTAAGGAATTTTACTCCACATTGTTTGCTCCAACAAACAGTTTGGCAGCACCGATTGGACCAAAAGGCCATTGGTCTGATTTTGATACATGCAGTGTATCAAAATGTGGTGGGCCCATGAATGATGACAAGTTTTAAATGCAAATTGAGAGTCCCAATGCATTTGCAAGGCCCAAGAAAACTTAGTGACGAAGGAAAGCACAGCCATTGGACCAAATTATCTCAACTCCCTCAATTTATATAGTGCCTCCTCCAACAACCCACACAACCCTCCAAAAACTCAACAACACAACTACACAACCAAACACTCCTCAAAAAGCATTCCTTTTTGGTTTACATTACAGTAGCATTCCATAGCTTTTCTTCAAGCTTTCTTTATTTTATTTTAGTGTTCTTACACTATTGTATTTTACTTTCTTAAGTAATTCCCTTCCTTGTAATTTCCTTTCATGCAATATATTTCCACTTTCTAAAGCCTTGCTTTATATTATTTTCGCCAATTTTTGACTTGTGAGCTTCAGTACTGTCAAAGAACCTATAACTAGGGTACTTTCTTACTAATTTTTAACAATCCCAATAGGATAGAAGTCAGATCGTGCACCACTTGCACAATACATTAGGAAAAATCATGTTTGCTAATTTATTCACACAATCGAGCTACCTCAGCTCTGGCACGCCCGACGCAAAATAATAAGAGCCAAACAGTAGGGATAGCATTTGATACACCCAAAATTGGCTCTATCCTATGACTGAGCGGTTCAAATCAGCAGCCAGTCCATCATGCACAACTCCTCGGACAAGCATCAGCCCGAACGGTCTAGTCTACTCATCATCCCGAGCGGTTCATCCGGGCCCACAGGCATGATCCTGTGCTTTACGGGCAGTTTCCTACTCAAGCTAGAAGACTAATGAAAAGTGCACACTATTTCCTAATCCAATTAGGAAACCCCACAATTAATGTCAATCAATCCTAATACAATTAGGAAACTTACTTGATTGGTGTCAATCAACATCCTTATGGAATTATATTTCCTTATCCGTGTAAGAGTAGGTCTCTTACATCTATTAAAGAGACCTCTCACCCCCCATTGAGGGGGCCGATAATTCTGTAGTCTACACAGCACCTCTATAAAATTCACCATTATACGCATACACCCGGCCGGTATTACTGGTAGTGCCGCCCCTCTTTGTTGGCTCACCAGGCCCGCCGGTGATCTGCTAGTGAACGTGCTCAGACATACCCGTGGACGTAGGTACCTTCATTAACAGAGCCGAACCACATACAAAAAATAGTCTCTCACTCTCTCTCTCTCCTTAAACTGCTCTATTTACTCTTACCAATTTTTGGCATCATCAGTTTGGCGCCGTCTGTGGGAAACGACAAATTTTTTCATCAACAAATCTCTTAACTGATCATCATGCCATCGAAGAAGGGTAAGAAGACTCACCAGCAGTCCGACCGGGATGTTCCTCCGGCCCCGGCACTGAGTGCAACAGTCATGACATCTGAGCAGATCACTGCAACCCTCACACAACTCTTGGAGGGCCAACGTCAAATCCAGCTACAGATTGAAGCCCTGCTAGCCCAGCAAAGCAATTCTCCAGTGGCCGGGAAACGGCCCGGGAACGTTGCGCACGGTCGAGAACCGATATTGACCAGACAACGGGCCCGAGCCAACCCGTCCCGTGTTGAGGATGTCAAAGACGTCAGCAGTGGGCCTGCTGCCCGAGGGGAAAGGCAGGAGCATATGGCCCGGGAATCAGTCTTGGGTCACTCGGTCAAGAGCCGAGTCGTCCCTAAGCGAACGGTTACCCGGGGTCATAGCCGAGCCCGATCCCAAAGGACAGCACCCCGCCATGAAGAAGAAGCCTCTTCCACCAACCCGACCAGTTCCTCAGATACCGGTCAGGAAGGGGTGGAAGCCCGAATCAAGTACTTACAGAAGCAGATCGACGGAGTGGCCAAAATGCTTGGTCAAAACCGTGTTCCGAATCAAGCCAATACCGAGATAGAGTCACCATTCTCCAGCCAGATCATGAAGTTCTCTATCCCGCGCGAATTTAAGCAGCCTCGGCTAGATTCATACAACGGCTCGGGAAGTCCGATCGACTACGTCCGGACCTATAAGGCTCAGATGTCCCTAGCCACCAACTCCGGTGAGCTACACTGCCTAGCCTTCCCCAGCACTTTGAAAGGCCCGGCCATGCAGTGGTTCTACTCCTTGGAGCCCCGATCGGTCGGCAGTTTCAAACAACTCAGCAAGCAGTTCATCAACCAGTTCGCCGGTATGCATGAGCGGCCAAAGCCAGACATGCAGCTACTGACAGTCAGACAACGAAATAATGAGTCCCTCAAGGAGTTCACCGACCGGTTCAACCAACAGAAGCTTCAAATCCGCAATCTGAACGAGACAATTGCCATCATAGCCTTCTGCTCGGGAGTTCAACACACCAAGTGCGCCGCGTCGTTCCACAAAAATCGACCGGTAACCTTGGTCGAACTCGCAGAGAGGGTTGGAAAATACATCGACACTGAAGAGTTTCTAAAGATAAAAAACCCCGGCCAAGACAGCAATAAGTCTTCCAGAAGTAAGCGAAAGCGAGATCAGCCCGGGAGTTCAGACAATTCTTTCAGTTCACAGCGGTCAGAGTCCGGTAGCCCCGACACGATCTCCAGTTCACAGTGGTCTGAGTCCGGCCGCCCTGACACGACCTCCAGTTTACATCGGTCAGGATCAAGCAGTTCTGACTTTGCCTCCAGCATAGAGAGATCTGGAGCCTGACGATCCTGATCCGACCTCCTGTCTCCATCGGTCTAGATGAGCCCGACTACAGTGGTACTTGCCTGATCGCCGCGTAAGGCTCCACCGATTGTCAGAGTTTATACAAAGTTCTCGGGCCTAACCCCGAGGCATACAAAGACCTTGGGCCTAACCCCGAGGCATCTACAAAGTCCTCGGGCCTAACCTCGAGGCACATACAAAGACCTCGGGCCTAACCCCGAGGCATTCAAAGACCTCGGGCCTAACCCCGAGGCATAAAAAGACCTCGAGCTCCGAACTCAGGCACTAAAAGACCTCGGGCTCCGAACCCAAGCACTAAAGACCTCGGGGTCACGCCCGAGGCACCGGCTTCGCTTAGGTCCAGCCGACGATGGGGGCAAACCCCCTAGGTGGCTGATGATGGCAAGCTTCAAAAGACCCTGCAACCACCATGTTCCAGGTCGGTTACCTACAGTCATAGCCTCTGTAAGACCCTCGTCTTAGCGAAAGCTTGGGGGGCAAGACGGCGCAGTGAACTAAACAGGTAATCACACCGGGTATCTACAGGCCTCGCGGATAACCAAGTCAAAATCTTGGACAACCCGAGCACCTACAGTACTCAGAGGCAATAACTCCACTTAGGCCCAGACCGACGATAGAGGTGACTAAAATCTCTTAGGTTGGCCGACGATAGAGGAGCAAAAGGACCCTAAAGCAACGTGATTTAGGTCGGCTCCACCAACATGGTCAAGCTCTTCTCCCAACAGTCTTGACGAAGGCTAACTGGGCGGAAGACAACCATCCTGGGGAGCTAACATAAAAAGGACCCTAAAGCAATACGCTTTAGGTCGGCTTTTCCAACATGGTCAAATTCTTCTCCCACAACCTTGACGAAGGTTCACGGGAAGAATATAACCATCCTGGAGGCTAACTTAAGCAAAAAAGACTCCGAAGTAGGCCGAGTCTCAACTCTCGGTTACTTCCCGAGCATTCAAAGACTCCGAATTAGGCCGGGTCTCAACTCCCGGTCAGTTCCCGAGCACCTAAAAGTCCCGAGCTAGGCAGGGTCTCAACTCTCAGCCAGTTCCCGAGGACTCACCAGGCTCAGAAGGCCCGAGGCAGCTTCCACAAGCACTCAGACAGTGGCAAGTAACATCAAACTGATTTTCAAACTTGCCCCGATATAGCATCTGGCCAACCTTGAAAATGGGGGGCAACTGATACACCCAAAATTGGCTCTATCCTATGACTGAGCGGTTCAAATCAGCAGCCAGTCCATCATGCACAACTCCTCGGACAAGCATCAGCCCGAACGGTCTAGTCTACTCATCATCCCGAGCGGTTCATCCGGGCCCACAGGCATGATCCTGAGCTTTACGGGCAGTTTCCTACTCAAGCTAGAAGACTAATGAAAAGTGCACACTATTTCCTAATCCAATTAGGAAACCCCACAATTAATGTCAATCAATCCTAATACAATTAGGAAACTTACTTGATTGGTGTCAATCAACATCCTAATGGAATTATATTTCCTTATCCGTGTAAGAGTAGGTCTCTTACATCTATAAAAGAGACCTCTCACCCCCCATTGAGGGGGCCGATAATTCTGTAGTCTACACAGCACCTCTATAAAATTCACCATTATACGCATACACCCGGCCGGTATTACTGGTAGTGCCGCCCCTCTTTGTTGGCTCACCAGGCCCGCCGGTGATCTGCTAGTGAACGTGCTCAGACACACCCGTGGACGTAGGTACCTTCATTAACAGGGCCGAACCACATACAAAAAATAGTCTCTCACTCTCTCTCTCTCTCCTTAAACTGCTCTATTTACTCTTACCAATTTTTGGCATCATCAGCATTTCTATTCCGCATCTCCATGGAGTTTTTGAAAAATCCAAACATCTCAGATATTTATTACTAGGGGCGATGCCAACATTTATGCTTAATGGTGTCAATCAACAACGTACTACTAATATTGAACTACCAATTTTATTAAGTTTACATAGATGGGAGTATTTAACCGGAAACAAGTTATTATATCAATAACACAAATTTTATTATGGAAAATAAAAAATTAGTATCCGTGGAAAATATAAATTGCTAACTTTTGCAATGAGCATTTGAAACAACATATAAAAAGTCGATTATTTCAATTATGAATTAAAACTGAGCATATAAACACTCATATGTGAATAAGCAAATGAAAAGCATAATAAACCAATTTTGTTGTATAAAATGGAATAATAACATAAATGAACAAAAGTTGTAAGATTTAATCAATGAATATTAATTATCGATTTCGTAGAAGTGAAAAAAATACAATGTTTAGGGTTCATTACTAGGTGTCGATCCTGTTTGCATAATTTTAGGATCATAAAGCCTCAAAGCTCAAATAATAAATCTTTGTGGGGTTAAGTTTATAATACTCTCAACTTTTCCGTAGACTTCAAATCAAAATTTTTAATAATTTCCTTACGGGTCACTTAACCTCACTGAATGACATGTAGCTCCGCCCTGTCTGTCACTCTAGCTTTCTGTTATAGTAATGTTTTAGGGGCCTTTATTTAGTTGTGTTATCATCCACCTAAAATACTGCTAACTCCTCATTCTGGGATGATATGCTTCTCATTATATGTATACTAGTTTTGTTTGGGCAGAAGAGAATGTTTTGCTACTAGGACTTCTAAATGGATCCAGTAAATATGTTCATCTGTGCAATTTTGTCATCTCCTTTCGTAGTTTGCATATGTGCTTTGCAGTCTCTTGAGAGAAACTTGTAGTTCGGGTAATTTGAACTTCATGAATTTGTTACATTCACTATGTGTGACATCATATACCCTTGTCCTCGATAATGACTTGTATGAAAGTCATATAATAAGCTAAATTATGGTTCCAAGTAGTAAAGTCTTGTAATATATGATGATTATTGCATAGAGTTTATAGATATAGGTTTCTTGCCTGGTTTCAAAATTTTTCTTTGAGTTATTTGTTTACCCATTTTTCTGGGCAAACACAGATCTCTGAGGCAATGGACATCAGAACCAGACAGGGATTACTTAACGCCCTGGTAGGGAAGGTTGGAAAACGAATGGATACTCTTTTGATACCTCTGGAGCTCTTATGTTGCATTTCACGAACGGAGTTTTCAGACAAGAAAACTTATATTCGGTGGCAAAAGAGACAAGTGAGCCCTCTCTCCCTCCCTTTCTGTTCCTTTTTTTTCCTGATCTCTTATTTCTCTCCTGTGAGTGTGTTGTGGAGCACGGAGGTCATGGTGGGGATATAGTTCAATCTCTTTTTATCAAACAGGACTAAAGTGTTGCTGGTGGTGGGATATATATGTAACATATCATGTCAAACTTTTTTTTTTTGTTTTTTTTTTTCCGTGTCAGTTCAGTTAAGCATGTTGGAAGAGGGGTTAATAAATCATGCTGTTGTGGGATTTGGAGAATCTGGACGCAAGGCGAATGAATTGAGAATTCTTTTAGCAAAGATTGAAGAATCTGAGGTGTGCATCCCCCGCCCCCTCCTCCTCCTCCTCTCTTGATTGGCTTATAAGTTTACTACATTTTGAACTTCTGATAATATTTGCCTGCCCACTTTATCTAACTTTAGTGAGTATGTATTACTTTATGTTTACATCTATCTTACTTGGCCTGTCCTGTTTTGATTTAATAATAATACTAAATTTTAACATCAGTTTTTAACTACAAACCTTCTGCAATAAGGCAAGAATACTAGGAAGCCCGAAGAATTGTAGAAGGATCACGTATTCGTTACCATGTTGGACAGGACACACGTCAGACACTCCTTGGCATGTGTCGGGCACACCCAAATCAGTGTCCTACTTTGTTATTATTTTTTTGTTCAGTATGCTTAAGACACGTAACTGGTTCATCTGCATACTTTTGCACGTGTAATACTGTTGATCGTATGAAAATTAAAGTAGAAGTTGAAAGAGATTAGGGCCTCTTAATAATGAGGTGATGGTGTAGCACTTAATTGATTAGAGAAAAAAAAGTCTTTTGGACGCCCCAACTTGAGGGGGAGTGTTAAAGGATAGATTTGTAATTTAGATGTTAGTATGTATTGAGGTGTATATGTGTCCCACATCTGTTATCTGTAATTAAGTTTAGGTTGGCTAAGCCTATATATTGGGCTCTTGTAATCTCTTTTCATTAATTCAATATGCAATATATTCACTTTGACTGAGGCACATTGTGTGTGCGGCCCATCTCCATGACTATTGTGCTTAGCAAATCTGTTACAATGGTTAAAGAGGAGAGTCCAACCAAATTCTAAATCCAGAAGATTCAATTCTAGCATCACAGATTATTGATCCTGTTTCTATCCATTACCTTTCCAATAAAGATGTTGCTACTATGGGTGTCATTCGTCCTTTGGTTGCTACTAATAGGCAAGAGAATAATGGTGACAGGAGTTGTCATCGAGGAAAGGTTTTTCATATAAGAGTGCACTGTGGTGGCATATGTGCTCATTGGTGATTGATACTGGAATTTGTACTAACTCTTTGTCTGAAGGAAGAAGCTATGAAGAAGTTGGGTTTGACGGTTGAATAACACCCTAAATCATATCATGTGGCTTGGGTTGAAGTTTGGTTAGAAGTGTGTTGTGCATTGACAAGCTAATGAACTGTTATGTGTGATGTCTTGCCTCTTAAGCTTTGACATATTTCTTAGTCCACACATAGATATGGGATTGCGTTGTTACACATGCGGGACATGCCAATACTTACTCCTTATTGATGGCCACACAAAGTATGTCCTTGCAGGTGCCACCAATGGGCGCGCAATTCAGTTTCAAAATAACTCTTCTTTCAGCGAGTTCCTCCTTTGGATGGCATTCTTGGTGACGCTTCTTACTCGCCGGAGTTGAGTTCTGTTTTGTTGGGGAGAATTGATGGTGTAGCCCTTAATTGGTTAGAGGAAGAATATTCTATTTGGAAACCTTGAAGGGAGATCACAAATAAGGTCCTATAAAGAGGACGTTTTGATTCAAAGTTGTGGAGTGTTAAAATGCTAGAGTTTAATGTTTAAGGGTATTATGGTCTTTCTCCTTGTACTCATATAAATTAGTTGGTGGAGCATTTTTATGCTAATCTAATCAATGTAATATTTTCTCTTCTTCTCTCTACTCTCTTCTTCCTCTTTTCTAACCCTAAACTCCACATCAATTATCTAACTTGGTATCAGAGCCAAGATCCAAGCCAAAGAATTCTAAAACAAAAAGAAAACACATACAAGAAATCTAGAAATCTCGATCGTTTGCTGCTGACGTCGCTTCTGGGCCGTGACGTCATCGTTTGGCTACGAAAATTCCTTGCCCTGCTTCGCCTTCTCATGCTGATCTCGATGATGGTTTTTGTTTTTCGATTTGAAGTTGTTTAAATGGTTTTTCGATTTTTTGAATATTTTCGGATTTTCGGAGCCCCATTTCTCGATCTGCTTATCTGGTGATTTTAGGGCTGTTTGATGCTTTGAATCATCACTGAGGGACCCGATCTTGGTATTCCAGGTATGGCTTGAGAGCTTTGTGCTGGTTTGGCTCATTTTTGTTGGTAAAATAGCTTGTGGATTCGGCTTTCCCTTCAGTGACTGTCGGTTTGCTGGGCTACTTTCTTCTTGGCTGTTTCTTACCATTTCTTGCTGTTTGGGTGGATTTCTCTTGTTATTTCTTTGGTTGAATTTATCTCATTGTTCTTTTGTGGTGATCCCAAGGTACCACTCAACCTTTTGGTGGCTATTTGTTGTTCTTCTTGGTTCAGATTTTGTTGGTGGAATTTTTTTATTCGGTTGTTATGGCTGAAAGTAAACCACCGATGTCAAGGGATGATGATATTCCACGTTCTATTACTTCAAAAAGGTTAAATGGGCTGAATTATCTTGCATGGGCTCATGCTGTGAAAGTGTTTTTACGCGGAAAACGTAAGTTGAAATATGTGACGGATAACCCTCTTGCTAGTACAGACCCGAAATACGAGGAGTCGCTATCTGAGGATTCTATAGTTATGGGTTGGCTTTGGCGTAGTATGGAACCATATGTTGCTACAATTGTGGAGTTTTGTGATTCTTCAAAGAAGATTTGGGACTCTGTTGCTAAGTCCTTCTCACAACAGAGTAATGTTTCGCAGGTTTTCGAATTGTATGAGAATATCTTTTCAACTAAGCAGTCTGGGAAGCCTGGCCAGAATATTATAGTAGTCTTAAAAGTCTGTGGGATCAGTTGTTACAGTATCGCCCGTTTACTACGGATTTGGAGCAACAAAAACGTCAGTGGGAGGACTTTATGATTGCTTCTTTGTTATCTGGACTTGATACAGATCTTCGTGGTTTTAAGGATCAAATACTTGCTAGTGGGACTTTACCTACTGCTGCTAATGCGTATTCTCGGTTGCTTCGTTCTACTTTGGGCAAGAACTCCTCTATGACCGTCCTCCCGAACTCGTCATCAGAGTCTTCTGCACTAATTTCGAACAATAGTGGTCGTGGGTTTGGTTATCGTAGTTCTCGTGGAGGTTGTAGAGGTCGTGGTTTTCTCGTGGAGGTGGTCGTTCTAGTGGACGTGGTGATAGAAAGTGTGATCACTGTGGTGGCACCAATCATACTGAACCATACTGTTGGGTGAAGCATGGTAAGCCAGATTATGCACATCAGGTTGTTGATGGTCCTACACAGCCACCATCTGTTCCTTCTTCGTTGGGCTCTGTTGTTTCTAGTTCAGGTTCTCATGATGCACTCACGACTCAACTTGGCGAGCTCGTTCAAGCATTGCATACAGTGCTTCCTTCCGGTCTTCCTTCCTCCTCCACTGCTACATTAGCTGATACTGGTAATGTTGCATGTATAGCTCATTCACCGTCATCATGGGTCATTGACTCTGGCGCTAGCTCACATATGTGTGGTATATCATCTCTCTTTTCCAATTTACATCCTATTCAACACAATATTGTCTTGGTTGATGGGTCATCTCGACCAGTTCTTGGACGAGGTGTTCTTCATCCTACTCCTTCTTTACCACTAACTTCTAGCCTTTACGTCCCTAATTTTCCTTTTAATCTGCTTTCTGTTAGTCAATTGACGAAGACATTAAATTGTTTCGTAACATTCTCTCCCACTTCGTGTGTTTTTCAGGACCTCCAGACGAAGAAGATGATTGGTTCGGGGCATGAGAAAGATGGCCTATATTATCTGGATCTTGGTGGTTCTTGCGTTCCCCCTTCACCTGCTTTGAGTGCTGCTGTCTCCCCCCTGTAGTGGCATTTTCGCCTGGGTCATCCTTCTTTGGCTAAACTCAAATTAGCAATTCCTAGTTTTAGTCGAGTTTTTAGTTTGAATTGTGAGGCTTGTCAGTTGGGCAAGCATCATCATAGCACTTTTAAGAATAGTAGTTCTAGTCATCAGACTGAGTCCTTTGACATTGTCCATACAGATATTTGGGGACCTTCTCGTTTTGCTAGTTTGAATGGTTTTAAATATTTTATTATTTTTGTGGATTATTCTCGTATGACTTGGTTGTTTTTAATAAAGGAAAGATCTGAATTACCTACTGTCTTCTCTAAATTCTATAATGAAATTTTTGTTCAGTTTGGTAAACGGATTAAGGTACTTCGTTCTAATAATGCACTAGAGTATTCACAAGTTGCCATTGATTCTTTTTGTGCTGATAGGGGCATTGTTCATCAAACTAGTTGTATTCACACTTCTCAACAGAATGGTGTCATTTGTTAGACATTGCCCGTACTATAATGTTTAACATGCATGTTCCGAAATATTTTTGGCATGATGCTGTTCTTACTGCATGTTATCTCATTAATTGGATGCCTTCCGTTATTCTCGATAATCATTCCACGTACTCTCTTTTGTACCCTGGACTCTTACCATTTAGACTTACTCCTCGAGTGTTTGGGTGTGTTGTCTTCGCTCATATACTGGACCTTGGTCATGACAAACTATCTCCTCGTGCTCGGAAATGCGTTTTCTTAGGGTATTCTCACACTCAAAAGGGGTATCGTTGCTACAACCCTGAGTCTCGACGCTACTTTGTTAGTGCCGATGTTACCTTTTTTGAGTCCACTCCCTACTTCTGTACTTCAGGTCAAGTGTTATCTTTAGATCTTATAGCTGGTTGTGAGGGGGAGTCTATTGTACCTACTCCTACTCTTCCAATGCCCATTCCTGCTCCGAATACTCCACCTTTACAAGTTTACCAGCGATCCTGTTGTAGGCCTCTTGTTCCTTATAGCCCTAATGCCGTATCTTCATCATCTGAGGCTTCTGTTCCTACCATTGATGATTTACCGATTGCCTTAAGACGAGGTAAACGTTCTTCCACTCAGCATCCTATTACTAACTTTGTGTCCTATACACGTACTTCATCTTGTTTGCAATCATTTGCTTGTGCATTGTCCTTTGTTTCTATTCCCTCTTGTTATCAGCAGGCTTTATCCTCCTCGGGTTGGAAAAATGCTATGGATGAGGAAATGACTGCTCCTCATAAGAATCAAACCTGGAAACTTACAGTTCTCCCTTCTGGAAAACAAATTGTTGGTTGTCGCTGGGTTTATACTGTTAAATATTTGCCCGATGGATCCGTTGAGCGCCTTAAGGCACGTCTCGTTACAAAGGGTTATACTCAAACCTATGGTGTTGATTACTTCGAGACATTTTCACCTGTGTCTCGTCTTAATTCTGTCTTAATACTGTCAGGATCCTAATTTCTGTCGCCATTACTCATTCTTGGCCTCTATATCAGTTGGATATTAAGAATGCCTTCCTCCTTGGCGACCTTCAGGAAGAAGTTTACATGGATCAACCTCCTGGCTATGTTGCTCCTGGGAGTGAGCATCTTGTTTGTCGATTAGGAAGGCCCTATATGGCTTGAAGAAGTCTCCGCGTACCTGGTTTGATCGCTTTAGTGCCGTTGTCCTTGCATATGGATTCAGTCGTTCTACTTCTGATCACTCTGTTTTTGTTCGATACTCTTCTGCCGGTACCATAGTTTTGATTGTTTATGCTGATGATATTCTTATATCTGGGAGTGAGTCTACTGGTATTGCTGATCTGAAACGCCATCTCAGTGAACACTTTCGCACTAAAGATCTTGGTGCTCTTTGCTACTTTCTTGGGATTGAAGTTGCTCGTTCTCGTCAGGGTATCTCTCTGTCTCAGAGGAAGTATGTACTTGATCTTTTATCTGAGACAGGTCTCTTGGGCTCTCGCCCAGCTGACACTCCTATGGATTCTTCTGTTAAGCTTGATGGTGAACAAGGTAGCTTGTTTCATGATGTTAATCGATACCGACGACTAGTTGGGAAGTTGATTATCTTACTGTTACTCGTCTAGACATTACTTATGCTGTTGGGGTGGTTAGTCAGTCCATGCATGCTCCACGTCAGCTAAATCGAATTGAACCGACAAACCGAACCGAACCGATCGGTTTTCATTTGATTTGTGCAGTGTAAAACCGAAACCGAGCCGAAAATTTACACACTCCGAACCGAAAATTTACACACTCCGAACTGAATCGAAACCGATTGGTTTCGTCAAAACCACACCGAACCGAACCGAACCGTTGACACCCTTAACGTCAGCCTCATTTCGAGGCGGTCTGTCGTATTTTGCGTTATCTCAAGAGTGCTATTGGAAAAGGGCTCCTCTACCAGCCGTCCTCTTCTTTATCTGTGACTGGCTTTAGTGATGCAGATTGGGCTGGTTGTCGATCTAATAGAAGGTCCACTTCTGGTTATTGCACCTTTGTTGGTGGTAACCTTGTTACATGGCGCAGTAAAAAGCAAAATGTTGTTGCGCGTTCTAGTGCTGAAGACGAATATAGAGCTATGGCTCATACTGCTTCTGAGATGTTATGGGTTCGTGCTCTCCTTCAAGACCTTGGTGTTGCTGTCACTGCTCCTATGGAAATGTTTTGTGATAATCAGGACGCTCTCTTTATTGCTAATAATCCTGTCTTCCATGAGCGTACCAAACATATAGAGGTTGATTGCCACTTCATTCGGGATTTGTTGGTCAAGAAACAAATTGTTACTTCTTTTGTCTGCTTCGACAATCAACTTGGAGATATTCTCACGAAACCATTACCTCGACCTTCGTTTAACCTTTTCTGTTCCAAGCTGGGCATGTTTGACTAATATGTTCCAGCTTGAGGGGGAGTGTTAGGGTGTTAAAATGCTAGAGTTTAATGTTTAAGGTATTATGGTCTTTCTCCTTGTACTCATATAAATTAGTTGGTGGAGCATTTTATGCTAATCTAATCAATGTAATATTTTCTCGTCTTCTCTCTACTCTCTTCTTCCTCTTTTCTAACCCTAAACTCCACATCAATTATCTAAAGTAAATTGTCCATAGTAATTATTTATTCTCGGATTTATTGTCAATTAATTGTTGAATAACTGAAGGAAATTTGCCAGCTTTATTCATGGCACAAGTTAAGAGTTGATATCTTTTAGTTTGCCTATTTAAAGGCACTGGATGTAAGGGAATCACAACTTCTAAATGAATTTGAATTGAGTTGTGTACGATTTCTTCCTAATCTTCTCTCTCTCTTTCCCTCTCTGTACTTGTTTCTTTTCCAGTGGTTTAGGATAGTTAGTATTCTTTGAGTCATAATTTTTGTATTTTGAAAAATGAATAACTGGGTGTATGGAAGCATAATAGTCCTTTGCAAATTAAGAATACCTAAAGAGATTTTGTAGCCTTTTGGATAGTGGAAATAATTAGGGCCTCATAAAATTAGAATAATTAGGCATTTGAGTTAATTATAGCTCATACTCCCTCCGTCCCTAAATAACTGTCCACTACACATTTGCACATTGTTTAAGAAAGATATATTATATTCAATTTTTTTGGTCCATTACATAACTACTTTCCTATTTTACCCTTGGATGTGATGGGCGTTTGACTTTCCTACTCATTTCTTATGTTTTTTTCTAGACCACACATAAATGTTATTTGTCTTTAGTGTGAGGGTATTATAGGAAGTTTATGTAAAATTTGTAGTTGACTTTCAAAAGTGGACACTTATTTTGGGACATCCAAAAATGGAAATGTGGACACTTATTTAGGGAAGGAGGGAGTATGATCTTCTTATAACCCTTGATTATAAATGTTAAAATACATGCTTATTGTTTTTGACGTTTCTTCGTTTTGTCCGTATCCTAATTTTTTAAAATTTGTCGTGTCCCTGTATCATGTCCGTGTCCATATCTACACTTCTCAGTGTACATAACCAAACCAAGCTTTGTGTCCCAATCAATTGGGGTCGGCCGTGTGAATCCTTTTTCTCCATTCTGCACGATCAAGAGCTATATGCTCATTTAAATTATATATATATATATATTCATATCTTGTTGCACTACATACTCCCAGGTCAGTCTAAGTTTGCCTCTCCCTCGCCTCTCCCTCGAACCATTCCAGGCACTACGATCTTATCACTCTTTCGCATAGGTGCATCTACAGGTCTTCGTTGCACATGGCCGAACCTTCTAAGTCTATCCTCAATCTGTGCGACTCCTACAGTCTCACGAATGTACTCATTTCTAATTCTATCTTTCCTAGTCTTACCACACATCCGTCTTAGCATCCTCATCTCAGCTACACTCACTTTGCTAATGTGTTGTTTCTTAGTTGCCCAACACTGTCCCATAGAGCATAGCTGGCCTAAGAGCTGTCCTATAAAATTTTCCTTTTAATTTTGCTGGTATTCTCCGGTCACATAATACTCCAGAAGCACTCCTCCACTTAAGCCAGCCTACTTTAATTCTATAGATCACGTCATCACCAATCTCTCCATCTCTACTGATCATTGATCCTAGATAGAGAAAGTGTTCCCTCTTTGGGATCCCCTGATATTCGATCTTCACTGCTTCGTCGTCTCTACTTTCTCTGTTGCTAAAATTGCATTCCATGTATTCTGTTTTCGTCCATACTTATCTTTAGCCCCTTAGTCTCTAGTGCTTCTCTCCAAGCTTCCAGTTTAGTGTTGAGTCCCCCTTTAGTCTCATCAACCAAGACAATATCATCTGTGAACAACATACACCATGGGACTTTATCTTGAATGTGTCTAGTCAATTCATCCATAATTAGGGCGAATAAATAAGGGCTCAAGGCCGACCCTTCGTGCAAGCCTACAGTAATTGGGAATCCGCTTGTTTCTTCGGCCGGTGATTTAATTGTGGTAATCGCTTCATCATACATATCCTTCACCATGTCAATATAACCCTTGGTCACTCCCTTCTTCTCTAGCACCCACCAAATTAAATCTCTAAGTACCTTATCATAAGCTTTCTCTAAATCAATAAAAACCATATGTAGATCTTTTTTCCTCTCTCTATACTTTTCCATTAATCTCCTAAGTAAATAAATTGCTTCCATAGTTGATCTCCCATGCATAAATCCAAATTGATTTTCTGTCATGATGTTGCACCTCTGAAGCGATGCTCCATCACTCTCTCTCGCTGCTTCATAGTATGGCTCATCAACGTAATACCTCTATAGTTGTTGCATTGTTGTACATCTCCTTTATTTTATATATAAGCACTAGAATGCTCTTCCTCCACTCGCCAGACATTTTTCTAGTCATTAAAATCCTATTAAAAACTTTTGTGAGCCCAAATGCCCCCACATATCCCAAGCATTTCCAAACCTCAATGGGGATCCCATATGGTCCTAAGGCCTTGTTGGGTTTCATCTTCTTCAAAGCAAATTCCACCTCACACCTTTATTCTCTGATAGAATTGTATTCTCTAGTTTCATCGCAACTTCTAGTTTCTTCTTCAATTGTGTTATCCATATGTTTTTCATTCAGCAACTTCTCAAAATAGCTCTTCCACCTTTCCTTAATCTCTTCATCGTTCACTAATACCCTAGAGTCCTCGCTTTTTATACACTTAACCTGATTAATGTCTCTTGTTTTCCTTTCTCTCGATGTAGCAAGCTTATAAATACATTTTTCTCCCTCTCTAGTGTCTAGCTTGGTGTAGAAGTCGTCATAGGCTTTCATTTTAGCAACTCTAACTATCCTTTTAACCTCCTTATTTGCACATTTATAGCTCTTGAAGTTTTCCTCACTTCTATCATTTTGCCACTTCTTGAAGCAATCCTTTTTAGTTTTTACTACAGCTTGTACCTCTTCATTCCACTACCAAGTATCTTTAGATGCTAACCCTCTTTTCTTTGACTCTCCAATGACTTCCTTCGATATTCTCGTGATGCACCCTGCCATTCTATCCCACATACTATTGCTTCCATCTTCCAAATTCCAAGGTGCTTCTGTATACATTCTATCTGGCATATGTGTATAAATAAATTCTCTCTGGCATGCCGCTTGTTTATAGTTAATTGTTTTGCCTTTTTAAGTTGATTCAACAATGTTTAATGGCCTTTTAAGTTGGCAGCTTAAGATTAGTGAAAGTTTGAATCCCATTTTTGATGTTGAGAGTGCATGTGAGAATTCTTTATTTATTTCTGCTTTGTGTTATTGCTTTGCTTTATTGCTGCCATCAAGCAATACTTTTGTTGAATTTTGGAGGCAGAATATGACATAGGTATATTCCATACAAGACGTGTCCAGCACCTCGTACCCAAATTGGACTCACGGATCCTCCACGTGATGTTTAAAAAGTAAGCAGAGCTGAAAATTGGGAGGAAAAAAGAATTTACACATAGACCCCTTAACTAAATTTTAATCAGGAATATATCAAGTAAGATACAGTTAAAACACAAGAAATGAGAAAATATTATATTGATATTGATTGATTGCACAAATTGGACTTACGGATCCTCCACGTGATGTTTAAAAAGCAAGAAGAGCTGAAAATTGGGAGGAAAAAAGAATTTGCACATAGACCCCTTAACTAAATTTTAATCAAGAATACAGTTAAAACACAAGAAATGAGAATATATTATATTGATATTGATGGATTACGCAAATACAAGACTCACACCCATATATATATATAGGGTTGAGATGAAGATAAGACTAAACCAAATCATGGGGATAAGACTAAATCAAATCCTACCAAATCACAAATCTATCCCATAAAATTATGAGATTTATATCCTAACCAAATAAAATAAAATAAAATAAAATAAAATAAAATCATCCCTGATTAATTGGATTACAGTCAAATCCGGAATTATTTTCCTATATTCCAACACTCCCCCGCAAGTTGAGTCACATAAACTTGAAGTGACCAACTTGAATTTAGGCTTTGAACTTGAACAACGAATCCGATCTTCAATGATACCACCGTACAATCAACCAATTTAACAACCTTAATCAAGATATGTGTCGTAGGAGCGAAACAATCAATCAATCGAACATTGCTTGGACCACTCGGTGCAACATAAACAAACAAGCCCTAACACACTTAATTAAATTTTCAACAGCCAGCATCCCCCCTCAAAGTGAAGGTGGTAATGACAATCAAAGTTTGGAATGAAAAATTACAACCAAAACAAGATTGTATCAGGTGACCGAAAATGGTGATATCATTGAGAAGTGGGATATAAAATCCCAGAGATTGGTCAAGGTGGGAATATCATCCACCAACAACAAGAACAACGAGAAATTATGGATCAATAATGTCCATAATATTTGGCTAAGGTGAAATATACCATCAACAAGAAGAAAGTAGGACAAAACCCACAACAAAATCACCAAATTTCTGCCCAAGAATAGTTAAACAAATGTTGTAATATTCCAACCGCGACTAAGAGTTGAAATCCTCCAAAACCGAACAAACAAAGTAGCCCAAATCAATCAACCACCACCAAACAAGGTCTCAAAACGTTAAATATAACCACCCAAATCAAAAGAAGGGCAGTCCAAGAGCTGCACAAGAGATTGTCGAAAATTTTGTAATATCAGAAAGATTTTGGGGGGGTGATTTGTAAATACCAAAAGTTGTGGGGCTGAGTGGTAAATATCAAAATATTTGGGGCTGATTTTAAATATAAAAAAATTGGGCTAATATATAAATTTCAAAAGATGTGGAGCTGATTATAATTTTTTGAAAATTTTGGGAAAGTGGTGAGGCATTGGGAACTAAAGCCAACACAGGTGGGGGATAAAGAGAGACATGCTCATGGGGGACCACCCATTTAGACTCTTTTCTTTCTTTGCGTCTCCTTCTTCATTTTTATTTCATTTCTTTTTTTTCTTTCTTCTCACAAACAAGAGCCTGTCTTCTCTCACCCTACACCCTATTCTTCTTCATCAACAAACAGAATATCCCCTGGGCCTAACAAGAGAGCCAGTGACCAAAAAAGAGGCAACATTCTTTCTCTATAAAAAACGATGAAAAACCAACCAAATGGTCACAAGTCACTCAAATAATCCTTCATTTGACTAAATCGCAGCACATAGGCGTGAATCCAAGCATTGAACAGCCCAAAAAAAGTCCCAAATGCACAGATCGAAAAATAAGCCCTTAAATTCCGAAAATATTCAAAAAATAAAAAAATCACTCAAACGACTTCCAAATAATTTGGAAAATACACCATACTGATTAGTAGATCGAGGCGAAACTGCACATGTAAATGCCGACCGGAAAACTTGCCGGAAAATGATGACGTCATTGCCAAAAAATGATATTAGTGGCTGCTTATGATGGCAGCAGCGGTGGTGGGCTGTTTTTGGAGGACAGAGAGATAAAAAAAAATGGTTTAGGAGAATGATCAAGAGAAAAAATAATGAGAGATAAAGAAATTCGATGAAAAAAATGGAGGTGGCGGGCAGCAGGCGGCCACCTGCCGACGGAGCTAACACGCAGATCTCTCCTACTCTGATACCAAGTTAAAACGCAAGAAATGAGAAAATGTTATGTTGATATTGATTGATTACACAAATACACGACGCACACCCCTACATATATAGGGTTGAGATAAAGATAAGAGTAAGACTAAGCCAAATCATGGAGATAAGACTAAATCAAATCCTACCAAATCACAAATCTATCCCATAAAATCATGAGATTTATATCCTAACCAAATAAAATAAAATAAAATAAAATAAAATCATCCCTGATTAATTGGATTACAATCAAATCTGGAATTATTTTCCTATATTCCAACAAATACCATATTATAAATATAAATATTTTTATGTCTAGGATGCATCCATATCCCCATACCCAACTCTTTGACACATTTTAAGCCGAGTCCCCCTAGGATTTGCGTTCACAAAGGTTTGTCACCTGAACAATCGCCTCCATCCAATATGCATACTCACTAAGTCCATGTAGCATGGCTAAAGTGAAAATTAGTTTGTACTTGGTTGAAGAAACAACGGAAGAGAAGGAGAAATTGTGGGAAAAAGGAAATGTTATCAAGTACCATAGAACTGATCACCTTTGTCTTAGCCTAGTCGGAACATAGGGACCACCATGGAGTGGTTGTCAAGGTTTAAAACCTGTGTCCATAGGAGTAAAGTGAGATTTATACTGTTATTAAGAAAAGATCCGTGGAAATTCTGTTGCTAGATTTGCAAGTGAAGTCACCAATTAGACAACTTTAGGTTTTAGCTTGGGAGATTACCTAAGAATATAGACAAATAATGAAGAGAACTTGGCATTGAAGCATTTAGAATACGTTATTCACCAAGCACTATTTGTTGCTAATGGCTTTTTATTTTTTATTTTTTTATATAGACTTTTTATACACCTGTATAGCAATTTCAGTAAATCTACAGTTCCCTGTGCAGTTATTGTATGTTGTGTTGGTTTATAATCTGGAGAATCAGTCAATTTTCATTTGTATTCTTGTTTCCATCCTCTTTCCTTAACTTGTGTGTGCTCTAATGTATTTGTTTATTTTGTTTCAGTCTCTTCCATCTTCTACAGGGGAACTCCAGCGGACAGAATGCTTAAGATCTCTCAGAGAGATTGCTATTCCTCTTGCGGAGAGGCCAGCTCGTGGTGACTTAACTGGTGAAGTATGCCATTGGGCAGATGGTTACCACTTAAACGTCAAACTCTACGCGAAACTGCTTCTTAGTGTCTTTGATGTTTTAGATGAGGGAAAGCTCACGGAGGTTAGTTTAAATCTCATTGAAGGTCGTGCTGATTTTAAGATGGTTTTATATTTGCAAATATCATAACATCGGAATCATTTCAAGTCATTTTGAGCAAGAGTAATAGGGATTAAGCTATGAATTTGGATTGGCTTCATTTTAAAAACTTCTGCTGGTTCAGCTGAGTCGTATCCAAAACTTTAAGCATGATTTGAATAACAAAACCAGAAAAAATAGGGAGTCATCTAAGTTTTTGATATATATTTAAATCAAAACGGAAACCAAGCTGTAGATCTTAACAACAATGGATCACTTTCTTTCCAGGAAGTGGAAGAAATTCTTGAGCTTCTCAAGTCAACTTGGCGTATTTTGGGGATCACAGAGACCATCCACTACACCTGCTTTGCATGGGTGTTATTTCGTCAGGTATATTGGTCATATTTATTGCACAGGAGATGCTTCACAATAAATATTTCTCAATAGTGCTTAACAGTATGAGCTAAACTGTAATTAAAGAAAAAGGGGAAAACAACATGAACTGTATTGAACTTTCCTACTTGCTGGTAAAATTAAATTATACAAATACAACTTGAGAGCTTTAGCCCTTGTTCCATGGAAAGAATCAGCACATTGGTACCCGCAGAAGACTGGCAAACAAACATTGAGTGATTAGAGGTAGAACGATTTGAACCATACACAAGTAATACTCTAATCTAGCAAACCACACTGCCGCAGAAACAATCAATGCAATGGTACCCGCAGAAGATTGGCCAAGAATGACTAACAATGACATGGAGGAAACCATTGTTGATATCAAGCTAGTATTAGAGCCAAGAACTACTGAGGGCGACAAAAAGCCAGAGCTTGTAGCTGTATGTAATTAAAAAATCTTGACACAATCCACACCATATGTCAGGGTATATACCCTTTAGCAACCAATCGTGCCTTAGGGCACCCAATAAAACTATTCTTAGCCCAACGACATACTTACTATAGTTCCCATGTCTGGTTCTTATGGAGAGCACTCATTTCTTCACCCATCCCATGTTTCCAGCAGGGAAGAAGACAAGGCGTGCGTATAAGAAGTGAGAATATAAACAGAGGACAACAAGCAAAAGATTGTAAACAAAGTAAAGTACGATTACAATTTACAGAAAAGAGCAATAGGGTGTTGATTTCAATTGTGTTTACCTTGTCGTAAAGCATGTAGTTGGTAAATCATCAATGGTAGGAGTGAACGAGGGAGCAGAAAGTCTGAAATGCTTTGCTAAGTTGAGTAGTCAAAATCGAGGGCCACACGTGCACAATTACCTGTCAGCCAGTGTATTAGACTAAGAATGAATAGCAGTACACAATGTCTGAGTTAGATTAAGTATGGTAGTGAGCGGATAAGCGCATAATGAGAACTATGACTCTGATAGGTCCAGATGAAGCATAAGAGGGTAGTGGTTGTAAAGTGCCAGCTCTAATCTGATGTGCTTTATCTCGCTTATCATACTTTCCCCACAATAATGTTTCGTATGATTAGTGGCACCATCCCCACCTTGAGAACAACTATGAAAACTCCGACCTCCGTGACCAACACCAGAACCGCGTAATGACAGAAACCATTTGTCAGCAATGATTATCTTTCCTCAGTCACGACAACAAGCAAACTGAACCAAAAGAAGCTAACAGAAGGCAAAAATCACCAAGGAGCTGGGCAACTACCAAAGTAATCATACACAACTAACGCAGATCAAAATATAGCCAAAAATGGGAACAAATGCTTCAATCTGCACAGTTCAAAAAGAGAACCAACCCTCTCTTCAGACTAAAAACCAATCGATGGTGATTTTTACATGTTTTAAGTCACCATGAAGCTGCAAAGGAACACAAGCATTCGAAGAAACAAAAGGAAAAGTGAAGAAACTTGAAGAATAACCATCACCTGGACTCCATTTTGTCACCTTTCATCCAAAAATAAAGTCAATAGGCCGTGGTTCACTCTAACCAAATTCCTAAAGCATAGTCACTCGCACCCTCTTGAACCAGATTGAAGGGAGAAAAACTTCGAAAACTTGAGGGTTTCAATAGATAAAAAATTTAGGAGAGTTTTCCTAAGACATTCGAAAAAAGCCTGCTAGATAGCTTTATTTGTGGGATGTTTTTATTATGCAGACTGGCAGACTTACCTTGCTTTTAGCTTACACAGTTACACCCTGATTGCTTCGACAACACTCCCAGATCAAGACAAACTGATCCTTAGCTAAAGTACTCTTGATTAGAGTAAGGCAACCTCCAACCGGCTAGACTATTCTTATCTCTCTCTACAACAACATTCCAAGTTGGTCTACCTCTAGAATGTGCTCCCAAAGGGAGTCCAAGGTATGAGGTTGGAAGCGCTCCCAATTTGCTCCCCAAATTTTTTGCAAGCAATTTTATGATCTCTACATTTCCCATTGGTATAAGTGCACTCTTCCCTGCATTAATCTTCAAACCAAAGACCGCCTGAAACTCAAAAGGACAAGCTTGCGGTTGTTTATATGCTCTCCCTCTTGGCTCACAAAAGATGATGGGGTCATCTGCAAATAAGAGGTGGTCAATCTTAGACACATTTTGTTGGCCATTGACCACCTCAAAACCTTGAATCAAACAGGTGTCAACTGCCCTGTTCATTAACCTGCTAAAAGCTTTCATGACCATAAATGTTCTATGACCATGAATAGATTGTCCACACACGAATCTATGTTCTCTACATTCTCCACTGGATAAATTCACTATTCCTGCATATTTTTAAACATGAGACTGCCAAAAAACTCAAAAGAACATACTCTAGATTCTTTATCTGGTCTCCCTCTTGGTTCACAAAAGATGATGGTGTTATCATCAAATAAGACCAATAACCTGTTGGCCAATTGGTAAGGAGTTCTTTCTCCTCGCTATTAGTGCTTGGCTTCGAATCTCTCCCACAGCAGGTTATTGGGGCTAAACCTAGGCGTCGCACCTTGGTGTTCGCGGTGGGTCCCAAGCTTTGGCCCCGACATAGGTGCTGTGGGGACCCCTGCAGATTGTCCTAGGATGTGGGGCCCAATGCTCCCCGGCGAAAATGTGGGGTAAACTACATGCATTTCCATTTTGTTTACCAAAAAAAAAAGTTATCAGCAAAGAAGAGGTGGTCAGTCTTACAACTTACATGTATATAATCTCCCACTTGTCATAAGAAGCATTCTCGGTGTTGGGTGCTTTAATTTTTCCGTTAATATACCCCATCTTTCCTCTGCCCTTTAACGACCTGATCACAGTCCCAGACCAAGCAAGATGATTTTGACCATTGAAAAGAGTCGTAGTGAGTTTCACGTTCGGGCTATCAGTGGAAGGAACAATGAAATTGTCACTCCTAGGCTGCTGTGTATTCACGCCAGATTTTGCTGGATCTGTCATCGTGAATCAACACAAAAAAATACCCGCATCAATCACTAAGGGAATAGGAACTGGTACCAACGGAGTCGAAGCACTCAAGAACAATCAAATCACCATAAGGATGCGAAAGGCTCAGTCACTACTGATGAAAGGTCTATAAAAGGACCAAAAAAAACCGAGGAGATTAAACTTCGATCAAAACAGTGATTAAGTAATTTTGGGTGAGATACAGAAGGCCCAAAAAGGAGTGGGTATGTGCCGACTTGGGTTTAGTAGTACGTAGGAGTTGTCGGCTGGGGTGTTTAGTGGTGTATAGGTGTCGGTTAGTGTGTGGGTTGAGGAAGAGGTGGTTGGTGCAGGCTTAGTGGGGCATAGGTGGCTGCGTATGGGCTGGGGAACCTTATTGGCTTGCGGAGCAGGCTTCTGGCCTTGTTGGCTGTTGCGAAGGTGAAGGGAGACCAGGGAAGGGACGACGCAGGGCTGGTGGTGGATTTGGGATGGTCCGGTGGTGGTTGGTGGTGATTGGTGGTGATTGTGGTGGTAAATGGTGGAGAACCCTCTTAGGGTGGCTCTAATACCATGTCAAGAATAGTTTAGGGCAAAAAACATAGAAGACTAATTCAGTCATCTCTCTATTATTATATGTCAATAACAACCTTATTACAATAATACCCTTTGGTAGAATTAGAAAAGAAACAGGAATAAAAAATAAAGTCTTAACAAATATATGGAAAATTTCAGTGGCTTTAAAGGAATTCTTAGGACCTTGAAAGGGGGTGGGGGGTGCGATGCATGGGGGTATGGCTCCAAACACCATGACCCACTCACACATGTGCATACACAAGAACAAACCCCCATAGGTCCACCACTGCCTAGAAGCTGGAAGTATATGAAAGACAGTAGTTGTTTATCACTTCGCTCATTGGGAACACAACCGGTTGTATGTTTTTTCATATTGTGCAATCGATCAGATTCTATTACCTCAATTTTAGGTCTGTGTGCTAATGCGGAAATTCAAATTATCAAAGCCATAGTTCTGTGATAAATATTCTGAAAGTAGATGTAAAAGGCACGTGAGTTTGGACATCATTCTAGAAAATGAGTTGAATTATTTGTGTCCAAACAAGTGTCTAACATAAGGTTTAGGTGAAAAGTGCTTGGCTTGCCTATTGATAAATTGGGTAAAACAGTCTTTTAATTATGATGGAGAGGGGGAAGGATACTATGATGTAATAACATTAGAGATATGGCACGTGTCAAACTGCCATAGTGACTGTGATGCTAATTCTAGGGCCCTGGCATCGTATATAAAGTACGCGTGATGTCTATATGGCTATTCGATTAATTTTTTTTTTCCGCCTGTGCAAGTAGGATCAGGTATGGCTTGTGCTGGGACGTAACTAGGAGGTGGGAAATTGTGAAAAATTGGTACCGAAATTACTAGTATACTGCTTTTGTATGTTTTAGTGTTATCTTCTTGCTTTCTATGTAGGGTTTCGTCTCCCATTATTGATCGTCAACTTTGACAACCTCCTACTAGGTTCTTATTTATTTGTATTACAAGCATTGCCATCTTTACTGACATCATTTACTTTCATTATCTGGTTGTGATTACAGTTTGTCATAACGGGTGATCAAGGAATTTTACAGGATACCATTGAGCAGTTAAATAAAATACCATTGAAGGAACAGCGGGGCCCACAAGAGAGATTGCATTTGAAAAGCTTGCAGTCCAGAGTTGAAACTGAAGAAGGGTTTCGGGAATTTACTTTCTTACAGTCATTCTTATCGCCTATTCAGAAGTGGGTTGATAAGCAACTTGGAGATTATCATCTGCACTTTGCTGAGGTTAATAAACTAATGAATTATATCACTTGGAATGTAGTCCGCTTCATTTTTGTGGTGGTGCTGAAGTGTGTATGAGTGGTCCATATCATGTGGTTATAAATTATAATATGAGCTACACTTGTTGTGAATATGGCATAGTCTATTCCTTTTATGTTTAAATAGCGTAGTGCATACTTTTCATGCTCTCTAATACACAAATGTGCATGCTCCTGCATATTCCTTACAATTTGTTTCAGAGCTATTTGTATGTGCATTGTTACTTTTTGTTGGTGTTCGCTTATTACTCTGTGCATTCTATTGTACTAGAACATGTGCCTCTATTCTTTGAATAACTGGATCTATCATTGACTGAAGGGGGATACAAATGTCGAATTGTTGATTATGGACTTGAACCTGAAGATATGTGTATTGAGGATCTTGCAAATTACAAATTAAATGAACTCCCCTCCTGGTTGATGTTTTCCTTTCTACATTGCTCCCTTCGATAACTCTACTGTCCTGGGCAGAAATATTTGTGGGTATTAGATCCCTTACCTTCCCGTCTCCTTTGCCTTTTCTTTTAGGATTCCTTTCTTAATTCCTGATTTTAACTTTCCTGCTGGAATCGATTGGTTCAAATAGTTCGGACGCGTCTTCATCTAGTACTTTGAAGGACACACCCAGATTTTTACTAATCTTCTTTATGCAATTCTTTTCCTATCCTGAGGTTTCACTTCTCATTTCGGCATCTTTCTGATTATCCTATAGCACTGCGACAGAGGCAGTAGGTTCCTCATTAAACAGGACTTTCTCCATTGAGGTACCCGTATCCCTGTCACCTCCGGACAAGATATCTGCAAAAAACTCCATTTACAGAAATTAGAGCAATTACAGAAGTGTCCCTCAGATCCTCAAATCTTAGTCCGAAGGTGTTGCACTGTTTTCCTTCTCCCTTCTAAGAATTCTCCAGCTTTGAGGACACCATTGCAGACCACACTTGTTAAGAACAGTTTGCCAGAGATTGTGAATGAAAATGTTAGTCGAAGAACAAGTGGTCATGAGTTTCCATTCCCAACCCACAGAATTCACTACTTAGTTGCTGTCTGAATGCTATCTTTTGGGTTGAAAGCTTGTTTAACACTACCAGCCACAAGATAAAGCTAAAAGTTGGAACTAATCTAGACTGCCAAATGTATATATGCACTACTGATTTCTTGGTGTTGGGAAGGGCGACTCTATCCTCTTTTTTTTTTGGCTTAGTAAAGAGTATAATTGAAAAGCACCAAAAATGGGGTAAGCCCATGTACACTTGGATGTAAACACCAAAACCAGAAACTATGCTCTTAAGTCGTCCAAAGACCTTACAAAATAATCAAGAGATCTACAATCTCACCTTTCATCCTAACTACAAACGTTCATTTCCTTGCCTTCTAGCGGCTATTATGGGTGGCTTAAGTTTTGGGCTCAGTTTTTGGATTGTCCTCTTGTAGATAATTCATCTTTGTCTTTCTTGTATGCCTTGGTTTTTCTTGACAGGTTTCTAAAAGACTAACATTTACGGGTTTTTAAGCATTTCATCGGTTATGTTTATTTCGTGGTTTGATGGAAAAATTCAGTCTCTTTCATATGTATGATAAAGCAAAATGGATATGGCAGGACATGGCAGTAAACTTTGTGAAAAACAAACCCGTAACCAATTGTAATTCTCATGATTTAAAGATTGTTTACTTTGTCTGAGTAACATTTTTTTTTGCCGCACTCTTCTGCTGTTGCCAATTTTTTTATTCGTCTAAAGAACCAAAACATTTCTTTTCCTCGAAGGGGTCAACAATTATAGAGAATATAGTAGCAGTTGCAATGGTTGTGCAGAGGCTTCTTATTGAAGATGCTGAACTGGTATGTACGAAACTTTCTTCTTTGGAAACATTTTTAAGATACTTCCGCATCCTTATATGTAGTGTCAAAACAAATCATCTTCCAAAACCTATGCTTTATCTTTTGAATAATTTGTTGACAGTGATAGAAGTTACTCATGTATTGTTTTCTACAGGCAATGCAGTCAACATCTATTTCAGACATGGATCTGATTGAGTCATACATATCATCATCCATCAAGAACGCATTTGCAAGGGTAAGTGATTTATAGTTGATCATGGTAGACTTTTTGGTTGTTGACATATTAGTAGTTGGACATTTTTAGAGTTTTAGAGTTTTATAACAGGTAGTGGTTTTGTAGTTTGATTATTGAACATTTTTCAAATGTTGATGTGAATTACTGACATGGCTCAAGAGGCTTTACACATGAAATGTAGAAGTTAAAACAATTTCTGCTATGAAATCATATTTCATTCCTCGCCACTGAGTTTAGTTTAACTTATAGGTGTTAACCACTGTTGTTTCCTTTGAAATGGTCAAAACGTTTCCGTTTTCTAGTGACCTAAACGAAACATGAGTGGAAAATCTAATTCTGAGGTTTCTATTGAAACATAGTTGTTTCCATTCACATGCAACCTCCTAAAAGATTTGCCACCTTATTTATAGAGAAATAAAAGACTCCTAAATTATGAGAGTTCCTAATTGGAAAACTTCCTAAAAGATAAATGAAGGAAATAAAATGAAAAAAAAAAACAAAAACATTAATAGAGTAATCCATTAATCTTGGGCCCTCAGTTCGGCCCAACAAAGAAATCATCCAACCACATGGTGATCGGGAGGGCTATCCTTTGGTGGCGACGACGGTAAAACTTTCGGAAGTGGCATGATTGTGGTCTTGGTGTTCGCACCAACTTTCATCGGGTGTGGAAAACTCGACTACGTCGAGTGGGTCAACGGCTAGCTCTGGTAGTACTTGAACTAGTTTGGGTCGATCTGTTGGAACTCCTCTCTGGTGATCCCTGTACAATCTGAGCTGGGTCGTTCGCGCCAACAAACGACATAATGTTGAATCCCGCCTTCCCTAGTGGCACATTATGCTTATCTAAAATAGCTTAAATATGGTATTTCTCTACCGGTGGAACGGGTAAGGGTGCAGGATTTGCGATGCCGGATAATTATGGGGAAGTGGGGGGATCAAGAAAGAATTGTCTGGGATGGCAAAAGGATCTTTATAAGTAACCAAATGCTCAATATCAAAAGTGGTGCTAATGCCATGGTCAGGTGGAAGAACAATGACAAACATTTGGTCCGCTCCGACTGAGAACAGTGAATGGTCCAAACTACGACTTGTTAGAAGTTATTTTTTATTTCTTATTTTCCTTTTCCTTTAGTCTCTTTGTTTCCTCTTACTATTACCCAGGGGTATTATTGTTGTTTTACATATAATAAAATAGAGGAGACATAATTGTGGCTCCTAACTTTTGCCCTAATCAATTCCACATGGTATCAGAGCCTCCCTAAGAGAGAGTCATCAATCACCACCAACCTCACCACCACCTGTGTCAACAACTACACCATCACTGGTCATCTGAATCTACTTCCCCAACACAACTGACACCCTCCCTCTCACGGAAACCGTAGTCGACACCAAACCCATGCCTACCTAAGCCAACTGTCACCACCACACCTCACCACCATCCCTGCCGACATCAACCACAACTCCCCATGCCTAACTAAGCCAACTCACACCACCATAACTCACCGCCACCCCTGCCGACACTAATCACAACTCACCCCACCCTGTCGACAACCCCTTATGCTTTGGTAGGCCCAGCTGATACCCTCCTTCAATACATACCCTTTTTTTACTTGGATCTACATCCAAATACTCCTGTTTTAATCGATCCGTAGTCTCTATGTATTTTTTTGGTCCTTCTGTGGACCTTTGATCAACCTTTGACTAATCCGAAGCATCCTGTATGGTGCTCTGATTGATTTCTGAGTGCTACATCACCGTTGGTCCCGGTTCCTATTCCCTTTTTTGTGATTGTTGCGGGTTCTTGTTACCAGTCGATTCATGATGACAGATCCAAAAAAAATCCACAGAGAATATACACAACAACTTCGAAGTGACAACATTATTGTTACCCCATTTGATAACCCAAACGGACTTCTCTTTTCAATGGTCAACACTACCTGGCCTGGTCTCAGTCTGTGATCATGGCACTTAAGGGTAGAGGAAAGATGGGGTACATTAACAGAAAGATTAAAGCACCTAGCACCGAGGATGCTACTTATGACAACTGGGAGATGGAAAACTCCATTATCATGAACTGGAATTGTAACTCTATGATCCCAAAGATTGGTGAGGGATTCTTGGACATGGCGATTGCCCAAGATATTTGGGAGGCCATGGCCAGCACTCGTTACCGAAAGGGAAATTTTGCACAGATATTTGAGTTGAGACGGTCTATTGTGCGTTCTGAACAGGGAGAGATGAGTGTTCTTTAGTACTTCACATCTCTCTCCACTAGTTGGAAAAGACTTGACTGGCTCTTGGACTACAAGCCTGTATGCCCAACTGATTCGGTTGCCTATAATAAACTTGTTACTGAAGAATTTTTTTTAAGTTTGCGGAGGGTCTTAATTCTGAGTATGATCCAGTTTGCAGCCGGGTGCTTGCAATGGATCCGTTGCCCTCTCTCCAGGAGGCCTTTACGTATGTACAGAACGAGGAGAGTCGTCGGTCTGCTATGCTTCCACCAACTTCTACCTAAAGATCTGCTCTCATATCTGTTCCCGGGAAAGATGGGAACAAACAGTCCCGTGGTTGTATTTCTACTTATGAGTCTGGGTCATCAGACGAAGCCAAGCAATTTTGTGATCATTGTAATCAGTCATACCATACCAGGGAGACATGCTGGAGACTACATGGCCGCCCACCTGGAGGGTGTGGGGGCCGTTCTGGACAGTCCGCAGGACGTGTAGGTCATTACCATGGAGGTAATCCTTGTGCTCATAATACTACAGTATTAGATGCTACAACTTCAGCTCTCGTTGAGCAGGGACTTTCCATTTCTGATCCCGCCCTTTTTATTGTTTCTGAGGTGGAGGAGGCTCTCCGTACCTTGATGGCTTGCCGTACGTCTGCTTTCTCTGCATCTAAGGGTGCCTCCTCTTCATTTGCTCAGTTAGATAACTTTGTCACTTTAGCAAGAGCATACTTATCTCACTCTTCTTCTCCCATTCTGGTGCTTCTGATCACATGCCTAAATGTTCTGATATTTTTTCTGCTTACAAGCCTTGTTTAGGTAAAGACAAGGTTCGTGTTGTCGATGGTACTTTTTCCTCTTATCTCCGGGAAGGTACTATTCATGCCACTCCGTCCTTATCTTTGTCATCTGTGTCACAGGTCCCAAATTTTTCTCACAATCTATTATCCATCTGTCATGTTACTCAGGACTTGAACTATAGTGTAACTTTTTTCCCTTCGCATTGTGTTTTTCACGACCTTACCACGAGGAGGACGATTGCACATCACACAGCTGTCTTTGAGAATAAAGCTGAAGACATCCATCATTGGCATAGACGTTTTGGATGCTCAAGTGGAATTTGGAGCATTCCAAAAACTTGGAGCCAACTACACTTTTATCTATTAAAGCATTTGTTTCCATCGTTAATAGTGAATAAAAGTGTTTCAGATTTTCTTTGTGATTCTTGTGAATTGGGTAAAAATCATAGTGTCTTTTGCTCCTCGTTTTAATAAAAGTTCAGTTTGCTTTAATTTATTCTGATGTTTGGTGTCCTTCTCGTGTTATATCCTTGAAAGGTCATGGATGGTTTCACATTTATTGATGATTATTCTCGTACCACATGGCTGTATATGATGAAAGAAAAAAAAAGGAAGTTTTTTCAAATTTTAAAGCTTTCCACAAAATGGTGTCCACACAATTTGGACAAAGTCTAAAAATTTAAGATTTGACCAAGGGGGTGAGTATATTGATTTAGGCCTTGCTGATTTTTTTTTCCCCATGGAATCATTCATCAACCATCTTGCACCGATTCCCCCGAATAAAATGGGGTGGCAGAGCACAAGAATCGTCATTTGCTTGATTTTGCTCGTTCCTTAATCTTTTCAGTCAATGCACCTAAGTCCTACTGGGGTGAAGCAGTGTTAAGTTCTGCTTACCTTATTAATCGCCTTCCGACTTGGGTTTTGAACAAACGAGCTCCAGTGGAGGTCCTCTCAAGACACTTCTCCATTGTTCTATATTACTCCTCAAGTTTTTGGTTGTGTTTGTTTTGTTCGCAATCTCTCTCTTACTCGTGAAAAATTAGATCCTCGAGCTATTAAGTGCGTCTTTGTAGGCTATTCTCCTACTCAGAAAGGTTACAAGTGTTACCATCCTCCTTTTAGGAGTGGTTTGTCTCCATGGATGTCACTTTCCATGAGTCTCAGTCTTACTTTCTGTCCTCTTCTAGCCCTAAATCACCTCTTCAGGGGGAGTAGTGGTATGTAGAAGAGGTGCCTTTGTCTTCCTCTTTGCCTCCGATCACAGTTTCTTCGCAGGAGATGGAGTCTGAAATGAGAGAAAATGAGGGAGAAAATGAAGTTGAAAAGGAGAAGGAAAGGGGAGAAAATGAAGGGAACAATGGTCTTGAAAAGGAGAAGGAGATACATTTGGAAGATATTTGTACTCCACCAAGAGAGGAGAAGTCATTGGTTTATTCAAAAGGCACGTGGAGCAAGTCCAAGAATAAAGAAACCGCTCATACTCTTCCACTGCCATCTCCTTCAAGTGCTGTTGACCAAGGTAATTTCAATTCTGATCTTGATATTTCAAATAAGTCTCATACACCTTTGCCTATGGAGTCTGTGATCTTGATGTCCCTATTGCTGTCCACAAAGGTGTTAGTGCTTGTACCCAACATCCTATCTCTCATTTCGTATCTTACTCTCATTTGTCTCCCTCCTATCAAACATTTCTTTCAAAAACTGCGTCTGTGCCATTCCTAGCAATGTCAAGGATGCTCTTGTTGACCCTAAGTGGAAGCTTACTATGATCGAAGAAATGAAAGCTCGTCGTAAGAATGACACTTGAGAATTGATAAGGTTACCTGAGGGCAAACAGACTATGGGGATGCAAGCGGGTGTACACCGTGAAGCATAGGGCAGATGGCTCCATCGAGAGGTACAAAGCCCCTCTTGTTGCTAAGGGGTTTACACAGACCTATGGGAGGAAACGATTGCACCTGTTGCAAAGATGAATTCAGTTTGGGTCTTTCTGTCTCTAGCCGCCAACTTTGGGTGGCCCCTTCACCAGTTTGACGTGAATAATGTTTTTCTTCCCGGTGATCTTGACGAGGAGGTATATATGGATGTTCCTCCGGGTTTTGAGGATGTTAAAACTGAAGGGGAAGTGTGCAGGCTCAGAAAATCACTATATGACTTGAAACAGTCTCCGAGAGCGTGGTTCGAGAGGTTTGCCCAAGCTATGCTTAGATATTGTTTCAAACAAAGTCAGGCAGACCATAAATTATTCATTAAGCATTCATCACATGGCAAGATTACTGCTCTGATTGTGTGTGTGATGACATTGTTCTGACCGGGGATGATCTAGAAGAAATCTGAAGGTTGAAGGAGTACCTGTTTAAGAGCATGGTTGTAGGTCGAGCTGCAACAACTTCTTAGAATCTAGTACATATGATGCTTTATTGTGGTATATGAGACTTAGTCACATGGGTGAGCGAGGTATGTTGGAACTTCATAAGAGAAATATGTTGAAGGGAGTAAAATCATGCAAACTGAATTTCTGCAAATATTGCGTACTTGGGAAACAGTGCAAGGTGTAGTTCAAGACAACTACTCATAGCAATAAGGGCATTCTTGACTATGTTCATTCAGATGTTTGGGGGCCAGTGAGAGTTCAATCAAAGGGTGGATCTTATTACTTAGTAAGTTTCATAGATGATTACTCGAGGAAGGTTTGGGTCTACTTCTACGTCATGAAGCACAATCTGAAACTTTTGCTAAGTTCAAATTATGGAAGACAAAGGTAGAGAAACAGACAGGAAGACAGATTAAGTGCCTCAGAACGGATAATGGTACAGAGTGCAAGGATTCCCCATTTATGAAGTTTTGTGAGGAGCACGGGATCAAGAGACATTTTACAGTCCGGAGAATACCATAATAGAATGGTGTTGTAGAGAGGATGAACAGAACTATAGCAGAGAGAGCAAGGTGTTTGAGACTGAATGCTGGCCTACCCAAGAGTTTTTGGGCTGAGGCAGTGAGTATGGCATGCTACATCATTAATAGATCACCTAGAGCAGTGCTTGATGGCAAGGTAGCAGAAGAGGTATGGACAGAGAAGGAGGTGGATAACTCTATGATGAGGGTATTCGGGTGTCCTGGTTATGTTCATATCCTGAGTGAGGAAAGGTCAAAGTTAGACCCAAAATCAAAGAAGTGCATCTTTCTTGGGTACGAGAAAAGGGTGAAAGGGTATAAGCTTTGGGATCCTGAAACTTAGAAGGTGGTGATTAGCAGAGATGTAGTGTTTGATGAAAACTCAATGTTGAGAACTTCTTTGGGAGATTAGAAGCATCAGTCAGAGAAGAATTGCAGCAACAATCAGGTCATAGAGGTGGAGCTTGATGTAGACAAAGAAAATACTATCCAGCCATTAGAGGAGCACCATAGCATAGCCACAGACAGGCCAGACGCATGACGAGACCACCAGTTAAGTACGGGTATGATGATTATGTTTCTTTTGCACTTATCACTAGTGGAGGAGAACCTTCAACTTATCAGGAGGCAATTGGTTGTCAAGAGAAGGATAAGTGGGTGGAGCCATGGTAGAAGAAACTCAGTCACTAAACAAGATTAAGACTTGGGATTTGGTGGAACTTTCTAAGGGAAAGAGGGCAATTGGGTGCAAGTGGGTCTACAAGAAAAAGGAAGCAGTGTCAGAAAAGGAAGGGCAGAGATTTGCTTTAGTGACTAATTATGATATGGAGTTAAGAGCAACTCATGTGAAAACTGCTTTCCTTCATGGTGATTTGGAGGAGCACATCTTCATGGATCAGCCAGAGTGGTTCAAGCAACCAGAATCAGGTTATAGATATTACGTCATGTTTATTGATGATTATTCACGTTGCACATGGGTTTATTTAATGAAGAAAAAATGTGAGGTTTTCTCCCTGTTTACTCAATTTTTACAAATGGTTAAAACCCAGTATCAGTTGTTCATACTCTTCGTTCTGATAATGGACGTGAATACATCTCTAATGAATTTTGCTCTGCATTAAATCGACAAGGTATCCTCCAACAGCTTACTTGCACATATACTCCTGAACAGAATGGTGTTGCTGTACGCAAGAACCGCCACATCATGTCTGTTGTTCGTTGCCTTCTTCGGGGCATGGAGGTACCCAAGTATTTTTGGCATCTTGTTGTCCTTACTGCCACCTATCTTATTAATCGTACTCCGAGTCGTGTGTTGGATGGAAATGTACCTCTACATGTTTTTCAGCCCGAATGCACCCTCTTTCATGTTTGGCCTCGTGTCTTTGGTTGCACATGTTTTGTGCAAAATCGCAGTCCTCTCTGCACTAAATTAGATGATAAGGCTGTCCGTTGTGTGTTTCTTGGGTACTCGCCCATGTCTAAGGGCTATCGGTGTTATGACCCTGTTTCTTGAAGATTTTATACTTCTATGGATGTTACTTTTTTGTAAGATGTTTCTTTCTTTGCAAGTTCTTCTACTTTATCTGCCTTGCCCTCCCCGGATACTCCGGTAGTGGCAGATGAGCTTCCTCGTCCTGTTCCTATTTTTGATGAATCTGTGTCTCCTACTGACTCACTTCCTCCTGTGATCACATCTTCCCCGGAATATCATTACTCTCACCGTCCACGTGCTCAGGCTCCTACTGTAGAAACTTCTCCGGAACCAGCTCCTGTACCTCTAAGACGGTCTATCCGTGTGTCTTGCCCGGTTAATCGGTATGGTTACTCTTGTTCCACTGCTCATCCTTATCTCCCAGTATATTTCTTATTCTGCTCTTTCAGGTTCCTATCAGGCTTTTCTTGGTCAGGTTGACTCTGTTTCTATTCCCCGATCTGTGTGTGAGGCTCTCCAGAATCCCAATTGGGTTACTGCTATGCAAGCAGCAATCCAGGTTCTTGAGCATAATCGCACATGGGAGCTAGTTCCTCTCCCTCCTGGGGAGAAGATCGTTGGCTGCAAATGGGTATATACAGTTAAGCATCTTCCCGATGGTACTATTGATCGCTATAAGGCACGCCTTGTCGCCCGCGGATTTACCCAAGTTCCAGGCAAAGACTTCAGTGCTACCTTTGCCCCTGTTGCCAAGCTTACTACAGTTCGGCTTATTGTGTCTTTGGCTGCCTCCCATTCTTGGCCTCTCTATTAGATGGATGTGAAAAATGTGTTTCTCATTGGTGACCTTCATGAAACTATTTATATGAATCCTCCTCCGGGTTTTTGGGCTGAGAGGGAGTATTCTGGGAAAGTTTGTCGTCTTCGTAAGTCTTTGTATGGGTTGAAGCAATCTCCTCGGGCGTGGTTTAACCGATTTAGTGAAGTTGTTCTTTCTACAGGGTTCACTAGGTGTCATTCTGATCACACATGTTTTATTCGACGACGTCCTAATGGTCAGTGTGTCATCCTGTCTGTATATGTGGATGATATCATTATTACCGGCGATGACTCTTCAGGTATTGAGGATATAAAGCAACAACTTGGGAAGTCCTTTGATGTTAAAGATCTAGGTGCACTACGATACTTTCTTGTCATTGAGGTTGCTAGGACTCGTCATGGGATATCTCTGTCTCAATGGAAATATGTTTTGTACCTTCTCCGTGATACAGGTATGATGGGATGCCGTCCCTCCTCTACACCTATGGATCCGAATTTCAAGTTATCATCTAAGTCAGGAGAGCTCTTATCTGATCCATCTTCTTATCAACGTTTAGTTGGTCGTCTCATCTATTTGACCAACACTAGACCTGATCTTACTTTTGCTGTGAGCGTTGTGAGCCAGTTTATGCTTGCTCCTCGTGCTTCTCATATGGATGCTGTTCATCATATCTTGAGGTATCTTAAAACCTGCCCAGGTCTGGGTCTCTTTTTTGCTGCTAGTAAGCAGTCTGGAATTTCGTGTTTTACTGATGCTGATTATGCTGGTTCCAAGAGTGATAGACGGTCTACTTCCCGTTTTTGCACGTTTTATGGTAATCACCTTATCTCTTGGAAAAGCAAGAAACAAACAGTTGTTTCGAGGTCTTCTGCTGAAGATGAGTATCGTGCTATGGCATAGGGCACTTGTGAACTTTTATGGATTCAGTCTCTCTTGCAAGAATTGGGATTCTTTGGGACTGAGTCACTTACATTGTTTTGTGATAACAAGTCAGGGATAATCCTTGCTTCTGATTCTGTTCTCCATTAGCGCACTAAGCACATTGAGGTTGTTGTTCATTTCAGTCGTGACAAAGTTCGATTTGGGGTCATCGTTTTGCAATTTGTTCCTTCTTCTGAACAGACAGCTAACATGTTTACTAAATCAGTTGGACCTTCTCTCTTAAAGACTTCTTTGATCAAGCTTGGGTTCTTGGATATCTTCGCTCCAGCTTGAGGGGGAGTGTTGGAATATTTGGTTATATTGTTTAGGATCGTTTATGGTTTTATTTTCTTGATCTCTTTCCTTGTAATCTTTGACTTGATTTATTTCCTTTTCTCGTTATTTCCTTTTTCTGTCTCATTACTCCTGTATATATATTGTATCAATATTGGGTGAATAATAAGAAATTCTTTGCCCTAAAAACTTCTTCTATTATTGTATCAGAAATAAGAATTGGACTTATAGCCCTATTGAAATTTGAACCAAAATTCAACATCAATGAAATAGAAACCTGACATTTTCTTTGTTAACTGTTAAATACCAAAAATGTCAGCACAAAATAATATGGTTTCAGCCACTAATGGAATATGAAATAGGAAACTATGAAAGTATGGCTTTTGCTTCAAATAGCAATTTTACGACTATTTTTTGAAGCAAAAGCCAAACCATGAACTTCCAAATGTATATCTCTAAGTCTCCCAAAATATACAAAATCCAAAAAACACATCATAAGATCACCCTATGGACCTAACTCCTAAGGTAACAGACACTACACTACCAAAAATACATGATATCTCCAAAAAAAGAAAAAAAGAAAAAAAGAAGACAAAATCCATTAGGTTCAACCAAGACCATCTAAATATAAAATTTAGCCACCGTTCCAGTTTGTATACCGGTCCAATAGGGATTCGTTCACGCCCAACTCCATTCATACTGTCCAACCTACAAAACACAAATGTTCAAACTACAAAGGAAATATACGACTTCCTTATAGTGTCCAACCTATATAAATATAGAGAATTTACTTACTAATCCAAATCCTCAATAATGGCAATGCTAGAATCCACTTTTGATGCACTTGCTTCCTCCACAATTTCTACAGCCAATTTGAAAATTAGCATTAACAAATAACAAGTGGGTAACAAAAAAAAAAAGAAGGTAAAACATAAAGCATACACCTGTTTTAAATTTGTCAAATGCTTCAACATCCTCGATTGCATCTTGAAGGCAAATAGGAGTACATGAAGACCTAAGCCAATCTTGTGCACAAATCAGTGCCTCTGCCACACTAGGAGATAAAGAACTACCGAAGGAATCAAGAGCACGACCTCCTGTGCTAAAAACGGATTCACTAACAACAGTAGATACAGGAATTGCAAGAACATGTCGTGCAACTAAAGAAAGAACACGATATTTACCCGAAACAACCTTCCACCATGCTAATACATGAAACCCATTTGCATCTTCTTCAGAACTCTCACCTAGGTACTTTTGCGATTCTGTTTTGTTCTCTATTGAATCTGCCTCTTTCAAGTGTTTCTTAAATTGGGATAACCTACTAGCTCCCTCCTTGCTCTCGGACTCGCTACTTTCTTTTGATTGACTCCCCTTTTCTCCTACACCACTCTCTCCCTCATAAGCTTTAAACAACCGATTCAATACACCTTTTACTTTGGTTGTTAAGTCATTAGTTTTACCATAACAAAATTCAATATATTTCATTTTCCATTGAGGATCAAGAACCAAAGCAACATATAACAAAAGATTCATATTAGCAAGCCTTCCCCAATACTTTTCAAACTTTAATTTCATATTTTCAGCCATTGATTTCAAAAACAAATCCCCCTCTTTACACTCTGCCTCAATAGTGTCTTGGATTGTTATTAACTCCATTAAAAATGCATTACAAGTGATATGCTTTGATCCCGAAAAACGCAAGGTTGCATCATAGAAAAGTTTAAGAAATTTTACAATCTACATTTGTCCCACTCTTCATAAGTAATAGGCTCCAAACCGTCACTACCGAGAGTAGTAGCATTCCTAAAGTTATGATCTTCCTCCAAACGTTCAAAGGCTTTTTGGTATTTTTCGGCTCTATCCAACATCAAATAGGTATTGTTCCACCTAGTGGGTACATCTAACACGAGTTGACATTTGTATGGAATTTTCTCTTTCTCTGCACAAAGCTTAAATACTTTAAGTCTTTGTGGGGAGGACCTTACATACCTCACCGCATTCCTCACCCTTACAATAGAATCATCCATGTCTTTCAACCCCTCACGAACAATAAGGTTCAAGATATGAGCACAACATCTCATATGCATGAACTCATGGTGCAAAATTGTTCCCTTCCTATTCTTAGTCTTTCTAACAAGATAATCAACTAGGGTATTGTTTGAACTAGCATTATCAACCGTGCACGTGAGAATCTTGTCTATCCCCCAATCAAGCAAACACATCTCTATTGCCATACCAAGTGCTGAACCTTTGTGACTTTCAACTACACAAAAATTTTGGATTCTTTTGTGTAGTTTCCAATCACTATCTATAAAGTGGGCTGTAAGACACATATAGTTCAAATTTTGTAAGGACGTCCATATATCCGTTGTGAGGCAAACTCGTTGCCCTTTGAGGGCAGTTTTCAACAACTTTTTCTCTCTTACGTACACTTTGTAACAATCTTTCGCAATTGTCAACCGCCCTGGGATCTTAATCCACTTTGGTTGACAAATTAGCATATATTTCCGAAACCCTCACCCTCCACAAACCTAAAGGGCAATTCATCAATTATCAACATCTCTGCAAAAGCTAACCAACATTTTTCAGGATTAAAGACAATCGGCACTAGTCCACTACAAGTCTACAAGTGTCTCCATCCTTGTTAGGTTTAAAACCCAATATAGTTTGTCCTTTACCCACTTTCCTATAAGGATAACTCGGGCATTGGTGCTCTAAATGATGGGACAAAGAGGTTGTCCCATTTAGTTTCGAGTCACATGCATAGCTATGGTTACAATAGTTACAGGTAGCCCTACGTTTAGCAGTAGAATTTTCATTATCAACTTCTGCAAAATGATCCCATACCCATGACCTATTTTTACCAGTAATATTCGTCTTAGGTTTACTCACAGTGGGTGGAAGTGGTGGCTTTTTGTCTATTTTATCCTTGGCTTAAGTAGTATTCATCCCAATTGTAGAGTTTTCCTCAGCCATGATAGCTTTGCTTCATAATAAAAAAAAACTGTAATCAAAAGAAAAATACAAAATTATAAATCTTACTTTCATATGCATGAAAAAATTATGCATGAAAAAATTAATCACAAATATTACATAGAGAAAAAGAAATGGTAACGAAAAGACAAGTACAAGACCAGAAATCAGAAATCTATTTATGTGACTGAGAAAAATTTCGAAATATATAAAAATCATAGGGTCTTGATCCCATATGCATGAATCACCAATAATCAACAAATAATAATAACAAAAAAATAATCACAGAAATCTATTTATGTGAACCCAACAATCTTGCTTTCATATGCATGAAAAAATTAATCACAAATATTACATAGAGAAAAAGAAATGGTAACAAAAAAGACAGTTACAAGACCATAAATCAGAAACCTGTTTATGTGACTGAGAAAAGTTTCGAAAAATATAAAAATCATAGGGTCTTGATCTCATATGCATGAACCACCAAAAATCAACAAATAATTAAAAAAAAAAAATTTACATTCAAAGTTCAAACAAGAAGAAGTGCAAAACTGCAAACTGAAAATGTGTAACCGAAGAGAGAGAGAGAGAGAGAGAGAGAGAGAGAGAGAGAGAGAGAGAGAGAGAGAGAGAGGTGTAGAAGTCTCATTACCTTCGGATTGTGGTCGCGAACACAAACAAGAAGTGTACAGAATGATCTCCGGATTGGGATTTCAAAACATTGACGGCACAAGGTTCAAGATTCACGAACAAGCCTCAAGCCATGGAGGATTTAGGATATCACTCAGAATTTGAGAGGAAGAAAATGGCTCAAATGAGTCATGACTATGAGAGAGAGAGAGAGACTGTAAGAGAGGATTAGGGCTTTGATTTTTTTAACGTTTTGTTTTGTAGGAGTGGGGTTTAGGTTGCAATGTAACATAACTTACATTTTGTCTTGTAAAGTAACCGTGGTAGTGAGTGGGGTTAGGTTAAGTTACTTTTTGTCTTGAAACTAGGAAATAATGATGAGTGATGAGTTGGTTCTTGAGAAGTTCAAAACTTGCAATTGGCAGTGTGCACTGTGTATGCATTACAGTATATTTATATATACTCATATGATCCCCTTCATTGCTTGTATGTTATTCGGTCGGTTCGGCCGGTTCTAGAAAATGAGAAGTTAACACCGTGCGCCGAACCGAAAGTACGGTAAGGTAGAAATGCCAACCAACCACCGACTATGGTGTCTCAAAACCGGCCAACACTGTGGACTTCGGTTGATACTGGCCGGTCGGTTCGGCCATGCGGTTTTTTTGATCAGCGCTACCTTACTTCACTCAGGCCCGCTTTTTTTTTTTTTTTTTTTTTTTTGCGCCGTGCGCCTTGGTCCAGGAGGCATTTGTGCTTAAGTGCACTTTGCATCTTTAATAATTATGTGTTGAATGACAGGAAAGTGGGTCCTTTCAAGATTTTGGGAAAGGTTAATGCCAATGCTTATAAGGTGTAGCTGGCGCAACATTTTAACATTTCTAATGTCTTCAATGTGAAGCATTTAGTGCCTGATCATGCTGCGGATGGAAGCATATCATTTGTTACATCAATTTGAGGGCAAGTTTGTTTTAAGAGGGGTAGGTAGTTTGATGCAGTATTAGTGTGTACAACTTGCTGTCTGTGTGGTAGTTTTTTGTGATGTTTTTGGTTGGCTGTTATACTTGTTGAATCAACACCATGTGAGGGTAGTGTGTCTAGGGGATTGTCCAGATGGGCCTGAATATGCGCGAATTTCAGTTGTGATTACTCAATTGTATTTTTTCAGGCTGACACGCTTAAAACTTTGAATTTTGGAATTGGTTTCTAAACTGGGTTGAAGGAAATGAGAGTTCTATCTCGATTTTGTACAGATTTTCAAGGATAATGTCTGATGTTTACAGTTATCTTTGTGCAGATTTTACGGGATGTCGAGACTATGTCTGATGCAACAAATGAACATCCTTTGGCATTACTTGCAGGACAGACCAAGAAACTTTTGCTGAAAGATACAACCATATTCATGCCTATCTTATCTCAGAGGCATCCACAAGCAGCTCTTGTTTCTGCATCTCTTCTTCACAAACTTTATGGGAACAAGTTGGTAAGTTACATCTTATAGGCACATGTGCACACACACACACATATATATATATATATATTAGGTAGTCAATATATATATATAAAACAGATAGTAAGTTGGTCGGTGGATGGTCCAGTTACAATATGCTGATTTTGTTTTATATTTTATTTATTTTATTATATTTTATTATTTTTTAAATGCTTATGGAAATATGGTAATTTAAATAAACATCATTTTTCAGAAACCTTTCCTTAGCGGTGCTGAACATCTTACCGAGGATGTTGTATCTGTATTTCCAGCAGCTGATAGTCTCGAGCTTTATGTACTGTCACTTATTAGATCCACTTGTGAAGAGGGTACTGCAGAGGCATACTGCAAGAAACTAACCCTTTACAAGGTGAGAGAATTGGCTTCAAATTTCCTGCAGTTTTATTTTATTTTATTTAGTTATTTGTTGTTGTTGGTGGTGGTGGTGGTGGTGTGTGTCCGGGGGGAGGGGGGGGGGGGGGGGGAGGGGAGGGATAGTTTTAGTTCCTTGGTTGTAAAGAAAACTGTTAAAGGGTGGGTAAATATGTAAAGTGTAGTTATGTGGTTGTCCCACATTGGATAGTGTGTAAAATATATAGGTTTGGCTTCGCCTATATAAAGGCTTGTACTTTTTATTTTTCATTATGTTGAATATAAGATATTCCCATCAGTCTTTATCTTTACATGGCATTAGAGCCTCCGAAGATGGGATTGCTCATTCTTCTTCCACCTTCGTCGTGATCGAGAAGTTCGGGTAGATATCTCCTGAGATTCAGTTTTTTTTTTTTTTTTTTTCCGTCTTGTTCATCAAAAAAAAAAAAAAAGAAAGAAAGAAAAAAAAAAACCATCACAGATCAGCCATTCCCCAAAACCTAGCCGTAAGCCACCCATCCACCCCACCACCTCCGGCAGCCCCCCCCACCCTGGCGAGCCTCCGGCCACCCTTGCCGCCCCCCCGGCGGCCCTCCGGCAACTCTTCGGTGAACCTTTTTACTTTAGATCTGCTGTGTTTAAGTTCAGATTGACCATTTTTTGGTTCCAATTTACCCTTTTTTTCTTCCGATTTAGTTTATATATTGTTCATCTTGGGTCCTTCGTTGATCATGGAGTCTAAGACTCTAAATCTATCATCCAACTCACAAATCGTAAGTTGAATGGCAACAACTTGCTTGAATGGACCAATGCTATTACCATGTCTCTTATTGGCTTAGGCCATGATGCCCATCTTACTGGGTCTCCTCCCACCACTGATGATTGTTAAGTTTGACAACAGAGATTAATCCAAAAGCTTAGGGTTGACCAATAAGTCACACCCTTATATATTGTTCAAGAATAAGAAGAAAAAATAATTACAACCTAGTCCTTTTAATTCTAATAATATAAAACAAAGTAACATATCTAACACTCCCCCTCAAGCTGGTGCGAAGATATCTCTCAATCCCAGCTTGTCAAGCATATCACGAAACTGTCTAACCTCAACCCCTTTAGTAAGAACATCAGCAAGTTGATCACTACTCTTCACAAAAGGAGTGCAAATTGTTCCATTGTTGAGGTTTTCTTTAATGAAGTGCTTGTCAATCTCAATATGTTTAGTCCTATCATGCTGGACCGGGTTGTGTGCAATACTAATTGCAAATTTACTATGACAATACAACTTCATTGAATCCTCATGCCCGATTTCAAATCCCTCAATAGCAATTTGATCCATAGAAGTTCACACCATGGTTCAAGGTCGCGGTATCGGTCGCGGTCGCTGAGGTCGCGGAGACGACTCGGTCACGGCGCCGCGGACTGGTATCGTGCGAAATGCAAAGATACGCTAGATTTAAGGTTCAAAAAAATATGGAAAAATAATGAAAAAATCTAAAATCATTTGAATAACAAATTTGTCTAATTGATTGTCACAATACACAATATTCCAATTACAATGTCACATAATATCCAATACATACGCTGCGGATTGAGTATTTGATAACACTACATACATAATTAGGATAACCTTCATCAATAACTACCAAATCAATGCCACATGGAGTGTCGTGGGGGCTAAAAATCATCATAGTCGTTATTCCCCTGATTATTGAATGCATTCGGTGGATATGGAAATTGAAGGCCCCCAAACAATATAGAAGCATAATCTGAAGGTGCATGTTGAGATGACTGGCTTGATGATCCATAATATGGGTTCTGTGGTTGAGAAGAATTGGCAGGTTGATGATAGTATCCAGCTCCTCGATACTCAACGCTGCTACTCGATGATCCATCATGATGGCGGCCCAAATCATAGCCACTATAGCCTCCTCCGCCGCCTGTGCCAGTGCTAGCTGATGTCTCTCGGTACCTCCTACGAGCACAATCATAATACCCACCACTACTTGTACTAGTAGATCTTTCAAGCTGTCGTACGGGTGGTAGGTGACCCATACCATCAGTGGTACTACTTGAACATCCAAGATCACCCTGAGAACCATATCCATATCCTGTAATGGCATGATGGGGTTGCCCGTATCCTCCATAATCCTTAAATCCTATCCCCATATTACGTAACTGATCATCAATACCTATACTAGCATTGTGTCTACTAGAATAATCGTCACTACTAGAAAACTCACACACCCTAGCCAAATGTTGACGCTGTGCATCTATTCCTGGCCTATATCCATGGTCAGTGTCTTGTGTGACATTATAGTAATCATCTCCTTGTGTCCATGACATGCCAGTAGGAAAGTTAGAATCACCACCCCCACCACCATCTCCACCACCGCCGCCATAATCGCCACCACCTCCCCTTTCAGTGTCATCACCATCATCACTACTAGAACTGGAACTAGGAAAAATTGATTTACTACTTTGTGCAGCACCCTTCCCTTTTTTGTTGATTAATGATTGCTTCAACCTTGAAGGAATAGGAGTATCGTCTTCCTCTTGTTCTTCATCTCTTACTCTTTGACCTTCGTCATTGTTTTGAAGAGCTGCGTTCGACCACGTATCATCATCTACAAGATCAGATGGTTCAGTCTCCCTAATCTAATCAGATAATATGTCATCATCTTCAAAAATATGATTAAGATCAATTGGATTATAATAATCCTCATCATTTGTCAAGTACATCATATTTTTGACTCGCAATCGCAAATTGTAGTGCACCAAAACTAGTTTATGCAACTTCTGCATTGCCAAGCGATTGCGTAGTTTGGTGTGAATTATTGACCACGTGCTCCAGTTTCTCTCACAACTGGAAGAAAAGCACGTTTGGCTGAGGACTTTAATTGCAATTCGCCTAAGATGTGGAGCTTCCTCGCCATAGTTATACCACCATTCAGCTGCAAGAAAGCATAATCATGAACTTATATACTTTTTAAATATACATTACATAAGGTAATGCTTCCTGAAATAAACAAGAACCTGGGAGATCTGTTGTCCTTGCTTTCTTTGTTAGAGGTTGTCCAAACTCTCCTCTTGCATCCACATAAATTTTTATCCACAATTGAAAAAATGGTTTATTTTTTTTTTATGAGTTGTTTTTATATTACCAATAGTCTCATTCCAAAAATTACATACCTCACTCATAGCTTTTGCTTGGTTTGTTATGTCTGGCTCTACCCTCTTAATTACTTCCTTCAAGCTATATCGCACCTCCGGATGATCAAATTTTTTTTGGGAATACCAAAATGCAGGGTTTAAAAAATAAGCTGTTTGTAGGTCAGAAAGACAATAATTTTTAGTTTTTTAAGTATAAATTCACACAGCTATTAAAACATCATTTGAATCACACAACGTACCTGCTGCATGAAGGTGCCTATGTAATAGACTCTCCCATCGGTAGTCAATGACATCCCAATACTTCTGAAAATCTTTGATTGATGCCTTTATTGCTAGCTTAGCTCTATCTACTGCCTCGTAGATAATAAACATTGTAGGCTTCTTGTCTTGATCAACTATTTTTAGAACCCTAACAAGCGGTTCCATTATTGATTTAACAACTGTTGCCTTCTTCCAAAATCGATCCGTCAAAATTAGATCAGATACTTGAGATGCAATATTTCTGCTTTAAGTCAAACATGCCCACAAATACAGGCACACACTCACACAACCAAATGAAAAAAAAAAAAACCAAACACAAAACAAGCCCTAACCTTTCTCCTCTTCTTCAAGCTGCGACAAAAAAAAATGGCCAGAGAGAGACGACGAGGCCTCCAGCAAATCACGAGCAGATCGCGAGCAGAGAGAGAGAGAACTCCAGTCTCCAGCAGATCGCGAGCAGAGAGAGAGAACTCCAGTCTCCAGCAGATCACAAGCAGAGAGAGAGAACTCTTGGTCTCGAACAGAGAGAGAGGGAGACGAACCAGAGAGACGGAGAAAGGAGAATCGGAGATCGAACCAGGAGATCCCAGATCGAGATCGAACAGAAAGAGAGGGAGACGAACTAGAGAAGTCAGATCTGCATTTTTTTTTTATCTTTGCGAACAAGATGGAAGAGAATCAAACAAGTTTGTATGGACTGTCCTCACTCCTCAGGTACAATTTGCCCTTTTGTTCCCCTCAAATCTGTACGTTTGATCTTCATCTCGTCGTCTTGTCCGAGATCTCGTGCGAGACGGCACCATCTCGTCCGATACACGGCGGTATGGCCGAGATGGTAACCGATTCGTCGTCGTTTTGATTATTCTTGACTCGTCTCTAGATCTCGTTTTGTTACCCAGTGAAACCGAGTTGACTCGGCTGAGATGACTTGGTTTCGGCCGTCGGCCGAGACCTTGAACCATGATTCACACACACCTTGAGCCATTGCTCTAAATTCAGCCTCTGCACTAGACCTTGCCACAACATTCAGTTTTTTGCTTCTCCACGTAACAAGGTTACCTCCCGCAAATGTGCAATACCCTGAAGTGGACCTTCTGTCGGTCACTGAGCCTGCCAAATTAGCGTCTGTGTATGCTTCTATTCTGAAATGCTTATGCTTACCAAAGAATAAGCCCTTACCAGGAGCAGGCTTAAGATATCTCAAGATCCTGTAAACCGCATCCATATGTGTCTCATAAGGAGCATGCATGAATTGACTTACTACACTTACAACAAATGTAATATCAGGACGAGTATGAGAAAGATAGATAAGCTTCCCTACAAGTCTCTAATATCTCCCCCTGTCTACCATTTTTCCATCTTTTTCATCACTCAATTTCTGGTTTGGTTCTACAGGAGTATCACATGCTTTACTTCCAAGCATTCCGGTTTCACTCAAGAGATTCAAGACATACTTTCTTTGAGAGATGAAGATTACATGCTTAGACTTGGCCACTTCAACTCCCAGAAGTATTTAAGCTCCCCTAGATCTTTTATTTCAAACTCCCTTGCCATGTACTCCTTTAGTTGTTGCATTTCCTCCAAGTCATCACCTGTGATAACAATGTGATACACAGTAAGTGCTGTAGTCTTACCTTGCAAAGAGTGCTTGATGAACATGGTATGATCAGCTTGGCTTTGTTTGAACCCGTATCTACACATAGCATGAGTAAATCTCTCAAACCACGCTCTTGGGGACTGTTTGAGGCCATACAATGACTTCCTGAGCCTACACACCTTACCTTCTGTCTCCGGCACCTCAAATCCAGGAGGGATATCCATGTACACCTCTTATTCCAAATTGCCATGTAAGAATGCGTTCTTCACATCGAATTGGTGAAGTGGCCAATCACAGTTGGCTGTAAGAGATAAAATGATCCTGATAGAGTTCATCTTAGCAACTGGAGCAAAGGTCTCCTGATAGTCCACTCCATAGGTTTGAGTGAAACCCTTAGCAACCAGACGGGCTTTAAACCTTTCAATTATACCATCTGCTCTGTGCTTCACTGCATACACCCACTTGCACCCCATTGTTCTTTTGCCCATAGGTAACATAGTCAGCTCCCAAGTGCCATTCTTATGGAGAGCTTTCATCTCTTCATCCATGGCATGTCTCCACCTGGGATCACCGAGAGCATCCTCGACATGATTAGGAATAGACACAGAGGCAATATTTTGAAAGATAGGAACGATAAGTAGGAGACAAGTGAGAATAAGACACAAAGTTAGATGTAGGGTGTTGAGTGCAAGATCTAACACCCTTTCTAACAGCAATAGGAACATCGAGATCATCAGAGTCTAGGGAAATAAAGTTATCAGTGTTACCTGGAGAATTATCAGAGACATCACCAGTTGGAGAAGATGGCAGTAGAGAAATGGGAGTACTGACCTCTGCCTCTTTGTTTTTTTTTCTTATTCCACGTACCTCTAGAGTATACTAACACTTCTTTCGGTTTAGGGGTTACTTGCTCTATCTCTCCTTTACACACCTTATTCCGCCTAGGAGTTATGGGTTCTTTCTCCACTTTCTCCTCACTCTCTATTCCTGTCAGTTGGGTTTCCGAGATTAAAAAAGTAGGAATTTCAGGTAAGACTGATCCCAGAATCTCTTCATGACTAGTCTCCCCTAGAAGAGGTATTCTGGGATTGGCAAAGAAAGGTACATATTCTTGGAAAGTAACATCCATAGAGACATACCACTTCCGACTATCAGGGTTATAACACTTGTATACCTTTTGAGTAGGAGAGTATCCTAGAAAAATACTCCCTCCGTCCCATTTTATGTGTCCATCTTAGAGAATCCAACTATTTAAGGAGACAAAAAGAATCTACATCTACTTTCCATAATTGCCCATAATCATTGCACTTTCTTTTTTTTTTGTTTTGTTTTGTTTTGGTGTTGATTGCAAGGAAGGGTAGTTTGGGAAACTAAGTAAAATTTGCATACTAATTTAGGATAGTGGACAGTAATTTTACGATATCCCAAAATGGAAAGATGGACACATAAAATGGGACGGAGGTAGTACATTTAATGGCTCTAGGGTCAAGTTTACCCCTAGTAGGAGAGTGGTTGTGGACAAAAAACACAACCAAAGACACGAGGAGTGATAGACAAACTAGAAGATGGATGAGATAGAAGATCAATAGGAGCCTTTTTATCGCGGACTTGGGTAGGAAGACGATTAATAAGATACGCCGCTGTTAAGATGGTGTCACCCCAGTATGATTTTGGAGCATTAGCAGTGAACATCAAGGAACGGGCAGCATCTAGCAAATGACGATTTTTTAGTTCAGCAACTCCGTTTTGTTGCGGAGTATCAGTGCAAGAAGTTTGATGTAAAATGCCCGTTGAAGTAAAAAATTCACCTAGACCTGAGTCAATATACTCACCCCGTTGATCGGAACGTAAATTTTTTATACCTGTCCCAAATTTGAGTTAAAACCATTGCATAGAAAGATTTTGAAGATAGAAAACACTTCACTCTTTTCTTTCATCAAATAAAGCTATGTAGTGCGTGAATAATCATCAATAAAAATAATAAACCAACGATGACCTTTAAGAGAATTCATACGAGAAGGACCCCACACATCAGAATGCACTAAGGAAAAAGGAGTTAAAACTTTTATTTATGCTCGGAGCAAAAGATGTCCGATGGTGTTTCCCAAGTTCACAAGGTTCACAAAAAAACTCCGAAACAGGTTTATTGACTAAAGAAGGAAACATATACTTTAGTAAATGAAAAGACGGGTGTCCTAATCTCCTATGTATTAACCAAATGTCTTCAGACTTATTCTCAGTAACTGATGTGTGATGAGCTCCTTTGCTTCCTGCATCTAGAAGGTAAATACCATTTTCCTCTCTACCACTGCCAATCGTCCTCCTTGTGGTAATGTCCTGGAAGACACAATGAGAAGGGAAAAAGGTTACACTGCAAATCAAATCACGAGTTATACGACTAATAGATAAGAGATTAGAAGTAAAACTGGGAACATGTAGGATCGATGACAGATGCAATGGGGGAGTGGCATGGATGACACCTTTCTATGTAACAGAAGAAAAAGTGCCTTCTGCAATGCGAACTTTATCTTGACCTGAAAGAAGATTATATACAGAAAACAAATCGGAGGAACTAGACATATGATCTGAAGCTCTTGAGTCAATATTCCACGGGAAAGACAAATGGAATAAACATGCTCGGGCAGAAGTGACTAAGTTACCTGTCTGTGCAAATGAAGAGGAGGCACCTGTTGGTGTGGATGCAGAGGTAGAGGCAGAGGCAGAGGCAGCGACATCAAAAGAACGACGAGTCATCAGGCTCCGGAGAGCCTCCTCCAACTCAGAGGCAGTGAACATAGGTGGAAGAACAGTGGGAAGAGATTGATCAATCGGAGCAGGAGCTATAAGATCAACAGCCGTAGTATGATTAGCATGGGCATTGCAATCAACAGCCGTAGTATGATTAGCATGGGCATTACGGCCATTAAACCTTCCTCCACGACCCCTAGACGAGCCAAAACGTCCCCCTCGATCCCCTTGTGGATAACCATGAAGCTTATAGCATGTCTCCCTTGTGTGGTATTTGGTAGTGCAATAATCACAAAATTGCTTAGACTTTTCTGAAGAACTAGACTCACTAGCAGTGTCACGACCACGGTTCCCATCCTTCTGAGGAACTGAAGAGAGATTAGATCGCTCAGTGGAAGCAGGTGGAAGCATAGCAGAACGCCGACTTTCCTCGTTTTGGACATAGGCAAAGGCCTCCTGAAGAGAAGGTAGTGGGTCCATTCCCAGAACCCGACTGCGAACTGGATCCAAATCAGAGTGAAGTCCCTCTAGGAACTTAAAAATCCTCTCCTCGGTAATAAGTTTATGATAGGCCACAGAATCAGCAGGACAAACTGGCTTGTAGTCCAACAGGTGGTCTAAACGTTTCCAACTGGTGGATAGAGATGTGAAGTACTGCAGAACACTCTTATCCCCTTGTTCAGATCTACCAATCGACCTCCGTAACTCAAAAATCTGTGCAGAATTGCCCTTGCGCGAATAAGTGTTGGCCATGGTCTCCTAAATATCTTGGGCAGTTACCATGTCCAAAAAACCTTCAGCAATCTCAAGAATCATAGAGTGGCAAAGCCACGTCATGACAGTGGAGTTCTCCATCTCCCACTTGTCATAAGAGGCATCCTCGGTGGTAGGTGCTTTAATTTTGCCGTTGATATACCCCATCTTCCCCCTGCTTTTGAGACACATAATCACAGATTCGGACCATGCTAGATAGTTTTGGACATTGAAAAGTGATGTAGTAAGTTTAACATTCGGGCTATCGACGGATGCAACAGTAACGCGTTCATCCGAAAGCAACTGTGTATTCACGTTGGACTTGGCTGGATCCGTCATTGTGAATCAACACAAAAAAAATGATACCCGCAACGGAAAAACAAAAAAAAAGGCAATAGAAACAGGGGCCAACGGATACGAAGCACACCAACAAAAATCAAGCCACCATATAGGATGCCAGCAAATCAATGGGCCATAGAAGGACCCCAAAAAAACGAGAGAAAGAAACTTCAATCAAAATAGGAGTGGTTGATGACTAAATGAAAGTGGAAAAAAAAATGCAATGAACAGTAGCGATGAATAGTAGCTTGAACAGTAGTGATGAACAGTAGTGTGAACAGTGCCGATGAACAGTAGCATGAACAAAGCTGTGAACAGTGTCGTGAACAGTGCCGTGAACAGTATCGTGAATAGTGCTCAGGTCATATTGGTGGTGGTGGTGGGTTGGCGCAGGTGGTGGTTAGGGTTAGGGTTGTGGTGGATCTGATACCATGTTAAGTTTGACAACAGAGATTAATCCAAAAGCTTACGGTTGACCAATAAGTCACACCCTTATATATTATTCAAGAATAAGAAGAAAAAATAATTACAACCTAGTTCTTTTAATTCTATTAATATAAAACAAATTAACATATCTAACAATAACAAGGCTATTCTTGAGTGGAAACGGTTGGATGCTCAACTCGTGACCCTTTTATGGAACTCTATGGAGCCCGAGGTTGCTGATCTGTGTAATCACTTGGCCTTTTGTAAGGCGATTTGGGACTATCTTCATCTTCTATACTCCAGTAACTCAACGCGGATGTATGATTTGTCCTCGTAGTATTTCAAGCTCGAGCAGAATGATTTGTCTGTTACGGATTATTTTGCTGCTATGAAATGGGTACATAAAGAGTTGAATACTGTTATGCCCCCTACCACCAGGGTTTAGGAACAACAGAAACAGAGGGAACAGATGTTGGTCATGAAGTTTCTTGACGATCTCAAACCTGAAATGAGGATATTCGGTCTCAAATTCTTGGGAGTGATACTCTTCCTACTTTTGCCGAGACATATCAGCGTGTTCTACAGAGCACCCCTCGGGACCCACCTCCCTCACCTTCTCTTGTTGATCGCTCCACTCTTATTACTCAGACTCCACCAACTCCTGGTAGGGATGGTAGCCCTAATCGTGGAAGACGTGGAGGGGGATTTTGGGGTGGTCGTCCTGGCCTTGGTGGATGCCAGACTCTTCAGTGCACTTAATGTTTTCGGGATGGGCATAACAGAGACACGTACTGGCAGCTCCATGGTCGTCACCCCCAGGTTGCGAATGCCGCCATCTCTGATTCTGGGTACTCTCCTGCTACTGCTCCTATGGATACCATTTCTGTTCCTCGCGAGGAATACTCTTAGTTGCTTCAGTATCAGGCAGACACCTAGCATCCACCTTATCTGCTTCCTTAGCTCAGCATGGAGGTCTGCTTGCATTGCTTCAGGTTCTTCCCCATGGGTAATTGTTTCTGGCGTTAGTAATCATTTGACAGGTATATCTAGTCTTTTTACATCTATGCGGCTGTCATCGTCTCTTCCCCTAGTCACTTTGGCGGATGGGTCTTCGACTCGTGTTGAAGGAAGCGGGACGGCTCAACCCTCTTCGTCTTTATCCTTGTCTTTTGTTTTGTTTATACCTCGTTTGTCCTTCAATTTAATGTCTGTTGGTCAGTTGATTAAGGATCTTAACTATTGTGTATCTTATTCTCCTGATTATGTTCTTATTCAGGATTTGAAGACTTGGAAGACGATTGGCGTCGGGCATGAGTCCAATGGCCTCTATTACTTTGATGGTGATCCAGTCCCTGCTCCTTCACCAACTCCCTGTCCTGCTACCATTTCACCTCATTAGACCTACTGCCGCCTTGGTCATCCTTCATTAGCTAATTTGAAGCTTTTAGTTCCTAGTTTAAGTTCTTTACAGTTTTTAGAGTGTGAGTCGTGTTAGTTGGGGAAGCATCACTGTGTTCAAAAGAGCGTCTAGTACTTTTCAGTTAGTGCATTCTGATGTATGGGGTCCTCACCGTATAACCTTCAAAAAGGGGTATCGGTATTATGTTACTTTTGTGGATGATTATTCAAGAGTAACTTGGCTTTATTGAATGAAAAATCGTTCTGAGTTATTTTCGATTTTTTGTGCTGAAATTAAAACTCAACTTGGTGTGCACATTCATGTTCTTCGAAGTGATAATGCAAAGGAATATTATTCTGACCCTTTTAGTACTTTTATGACACATTCTAGCATGATTCAACATTCTTGTTGTGTACACACACCACAACAAAATGGTGTTGCCGAGAGAAAAAACAGGCACTTATTAGAAGTCACACGCACCCTGTTATTTGAAATGCGTGTTCCAAATTTTTTTTGGGGGGATGCTGTCCTCACTGCATGTTATTTGATTAACCATATGCCATCTTCTATTCTCAATGGACGCACGCCATACGCAAGCTTGTTCCCTGTTGAGTCACCCTTTTCAGTCGTTCCTCGTGTTTTTGGGTGTGTTTGCTTCGTTCATCAGTTGGCTCCCGGTACTGACAAATTAGACCCACGAGCCATTCGGTATATTTTCTTGGGATACTCTAGGATTCAGAAAGGGTACCGTTGTTACAGTCCTTCCTTTCATCGATACTGTCTCTGCCGATGTCACATTCTTCGAGTTTAAACCCTTTTATTCAAAGTCCTACTCGGCTACTGATTCAGATTTTATGCTTCCTGTCTCCCCTATTCCGACTACTACACGGCCTACTCATGATGCTTCCACCCGCTTGTCTCAGACCTGATTTGCAAGTTTATACTCGTCGTCCACCTCCAGAGACTCTGCTGGACTCCGCAGCTTCGCCTCTGCCTACCGTGTCCTCAAATCCGCCATCTTCTCCAGAACCGACTGATTTAGACCTTCCTATTGCTCTCAGGAAGGGTAAGCGTTCTTGCATTACTTTTCATCGTATTTCTAACTTTGTGTCTTATGATAATTTGTTTCCTACATTTTCTTTATTTGTTGCTTCCGTGTCTACCATATCTAATTCCTAAGAATGTTGCAGAGGCACTTGCCCATTCTGGTTGGAACTAAGTTATGCAGGATGAGATGTGTGCCCTTAAGGAAACTAGTACTTGGGACTTGGTCCATCTCCCGCCAGGGAAATCTGTGGTTGGTTGCCGTTGGGTGTATGCAGTTAAGGTTCATCCAGATGACACTCGGGATCGGTTGAAGGCACGCCTTGTTGCCAAAGGCTACACTCAAGTTTATGGACTTGATTATTTAGAGACTTTTTCTCCCATGGCCAAGATTGCCTCTGTTCGCCTTTTCATCTCACTGGCCACCACTTATCACTGGCCCCTTCATCAGTTGGATGTTAAGAACGCGTTTCTAAATGGTACCCTTCTTGAGGAGGTTTACATGGAGCAACCACCTGGGTTTGTTGCTCAGGGAGAGTCTAGTCTGGTTTGCAAATTAAAAGTCTCTTTATGGTTTGAAGTAGTCTCCTCGTGCTTGGTTTGGCAGATTCAGTGATGTAATTGCTGAGTTTGGTCTTCAGAGATGTGGTGTTGACCATTCTGTTTCCTATAGACACACTATAGTGGGGAAGATACTGTTAATTGTTTATGTTGATGATATCATCATTACTGGTGATGACTCTAAGGGAATTCATGAGTTGAAATCTTTCTTACAAATCAAGTTTCAGACGAAAGACTTGGGACATCTTAGGTATTTCTTAGGCATTGAGGTGGCTAGGTCTAGTGTAGGGATCTGCTTATTATATTAGAGAAAATATGTTCTTGATTTGCTGACTGAGTCAGAAATGTTGGGATCAAAACCTTTGGATACTCCTATGGATCCCAATAGATCAGGGGAAGCTACTTGATGATCCAGGGTAGTACAGATGCTTAGTTGGGAAACTTAATTACCTAATCGCAGTTAGTGTAATTAGTCACCCTCGAACTACACATTGGGATGCAGTGATACGAGTCTTGAGGTACCTCAAGGGGGCTCTGGGCCGTAGTTTGTTGTATAAGGATTATGGTCACATTCGAGTTGAAAACTACACAATTGCAAACTGGGCCGGATCTCCTAGTGATAGGAGCTCTACTACAGGGTACTGTGTACTTGTTGGAGGATATCTTGTATCGTGGAAAAGCAAGAAAGAAACCGTTGTTGCTAGATCTAGTGCTGAGTCAGGATATAGGGCTATGGTGCATACTACTTGTGAGTTAGTATGGATGAAGCATTTGTTGAGGAACTTGGGTTCACTCAGTCTGAGCCAATGAACCTATTTGGTGATAACTAGGCAGTGGTTCATATTGGTTTAATCTTGTGTTTCATGAGAGGACTAGGCAGTGGTTCATCTTTATGTTGATGATATCGTCATTACTGGTGATGACTCTAAGGGAATTCATGAGTTGAAATCTTTCTTACAAATCAAGTTTCAGACCAAAGACTTGGGACATCTTAGGTATTTCTTAGGCATTGAGGTGGCTAGGTCTAGTGTAGGGATCTGCTTATTATATTAGAGAAAATATGTTCTTGATTTGCTGACTGAGTCAGAAATGTTGGGATCAAAACCTTTGGATACTCCTATGGATCCCAATAGATCAGGGGAAGCTACTTGATGATCCAGGGTAGTACAGATGCTTAGTTGGGAAACTTAATTACCTAATCGCAGTTAGTGTAATTAGTCAGTTAATGGACTCCCGTCGAACTACACATTGGGATGCAGTGATACGAGTCTTGAGGCACCTCAAGGGGGCTCTGGGCCGTAGTTTGTTGTATAAGGATTATGGTCACATTCGAGTTGAGAGCTAAACAGTTGCAAACTGGGCCGGATCTCCTAGTGATAGGAGCTCTACTACAGGGTACTGTGTACTTGTTGGAGGAAATCTTGTATCGTGGAAAAGCAAGAAAGAAACCGTTGTTGCTAGATCTAGTACTGAGTCAGAATATAGGGCTATGGCGCATATTACTTGTGAGTTAGTATGGATGAAGCATTTGTTGAGGAACTTGGGTTCACTCAGTCTGAGCCTATGAACCTATTTGGTGATAACTAGGCAGCGGTTCATATTGCTTTAATCATGTGTTTCATGAGAGGACGAAACATAGAAACACATTGAAGTTGATTGTCACTTTGTTCGTGAAAAGCTCCTACAGAAAGTGAATAATACTATTCATTTTAAATCTGCAAACCAGTTAGCAAATTTGTTTACTAAAGCATTGGGTGGGACACGTGTGAAATATATTTGTAACAAGCTGGGTGTGCATATGATATGTATCCTCTAGCTTGAGGGGGAGTGTTAAAGGGTAATATGTAAAGTGTAGTTATGTGTTGTCCCACATTGGTTAGTGTGTAAAATGTATAGGTTTGGGCCGTTTGGCTTGGCCTATATAAAGGCTTGTACTCTTTATTTTTCATTATGTTGAATACAAGATATTCCCATCACTCTTTATCTTTACAAAAACATAATCTCAGTTAATTATAGAGGAACTGTCTGTGTTAGAGAAAAAGAATATTGGCTCTCTCGAGGATGAATAGTACAACTATATAGATACTAAAATGCTTACGTTTTTTTTTACACGATTACGTTTATAGTATAATTTTAAATGTAAATCCTGTTAAGGAGTTCACATGCTTAGTGAATGGTGCAGAATACAGTAAATTCTGCGTTATTTCCTTCTCGTCAGTGCTTGAACAGTTCTAAGTTGCGTTATTATCTCTCAGTTTTGAAGACAGACCATTCTGGGTCTACTTTGAGAATTGATGCTACTTATGGTGTTTCACGATATCAGTTCAATGTATGATTGATTAGTTGGGACAGGCATGACCTCTCTATGTCCCTATTTGCGTTAACTGCAAATTGGTGGAGATGTTGCTCTCTTCAGCATGAGAAGTGACAAGGAGGAGAGAGGGAGGTTGAGGAGTGTGGGCATGGAGGGATGTTACTGTTTTGGTACCATCAACTACTAGACTTTTGGAAGACCCCTTTTCTTTTTCTCTACTCCCTCCCTCCCTTTTTGAAGCTAATTTGTACGAGTTTTTTGTGACCTTAGAAATGTTACTCTTCAACTATGGAACTAGGAAACCTGTTCTGCCCCTATTGTCCAGGGACTGAAATATAATCTTTTCTAAGCTACAGTTGGTCCTTTGTTCCTTATACTTCTGTATTTCTAAAGCCCAATTTCTGACCCATATCCCTTCATAACTTCACCTGACTTTCCCATTTTAATATACCATCATAAATTTCATGTTGTCGTATTAGCAACTTAAGGTAATGGCTATCACATGATAACAATAGTTTGATCCCAAAGAAATACCAAACACGCACGTATTACAACATAGTTATTTGTTGAAGCTTGATATTGTAGAAAAGCAGAATTTTAGGGAAAATGAAAAAAAGAAGGAGAAGGAGAGGAGAGAAAGAGAGATGTCCAAAAGGACTACATTGGATTAGCTTAATTAATATAGAATTACAAGACCCACACCGCTATATAGAGGGTGGAGATAGAGATAAGACTCCCTTAACAAATCCTGCCAAATCACAAATTTATCTCATAAATCATGAGATCTATAACATAATAAATAAAATAAAATCATTCCTCATTAATTGGATTACAATCAAATATATATTATTTACTATATTCCAACACTCCCCCGCAAGTTGAGGCACAGAAGCTTGATGAGGTGACCAACTTCAACTTGGACTTGAATGATCCTACCACGCGTCCAACAACCATAACCAAGAAGTGTGGAAATTCCAGTAGAAGCGAAACAATCCGTTGAAATTACCTGGACATCACCGTGCAATAAAACAAACAAGGCCGTCGGAAATCATGGAAGAGCTAATCAAGGAACCAACCAATGGAAAGATTACCCGGAAATCACGGTGCAATAGAGAGGGTTATGGCTGCCGGAAAACACGGCAGAACGAATCAATCGGTGAGCACATACGTGCTCAAGCCCATCAGAAAGGGCTCACAAAGGGGCAAGGGAGATGGCCGAGAAGAGGCCAGAATAGCTGCCCCGATGGTGACAAGGCAGGAGAGGCTGGCTGATGGTGACAGAGGCCAAGGAAAGGCTGCCGGTGGTTTGAGTGGTGTGATGATGGTGGTGGAGGCAGGTGATGGTGGCTCTGATACCAAGTAGAAAAACAAAATTTAAGGGAAAATTTAAAAAGAAAGAGAAGGAGAGGAGCGAAGGAGAGATGTCCAAAAGGACTACATTGTATTAGCTTAATTAATATATAATTACCAGACCCACACACCTATATAGGGTGGAGATAGAGATAAGACTTCTTTAACAAATCCTACTAAATCACAAATTTATCCCATAAATCATGAAATTTATAACATAATAAAATAAAATAAAATAAAATCATTCCTCATTAATTGGATTTGATTGGATTACAGTCAAATCTAAATTATTTAGTATAGTTCAATAGATATGCAGTGTTGGGCCCATTCTCTAACAGCTTAAACTTTTAGAGTGGATGGTTGTTGACATGGTATCTGACCCTTGTTTGTGGGAGGTGGGCTCGACGCTCCATCCCTGCCTTGTTGTGAATATTTGCACTTTGTTATTGGTCTCCTCTAGAATGAAGCTTAGTTTGTTGATGCTCCACGTACGAGCTGGGGTTGCACGGGAGGGAAGGTGTTGAGGCTTGATATACGTTTTTGGGCCCATTCTCCAACAGCTTAAGCTTTTACAGTAGATGGCTGTTAACATTATCAAAGGCGCAAGGCACACGTACACATAACATGCAGAAAAAAATGAATTTCTATTATAATTGCTTTAAGCAACCTACCCAATGTGGATTTATACAGAGTTACAATGATGGTGGTCATTGATCTTCTCTTGATATATTGCACACATTTCTCCAATACTCAGCCTCCAATTAGTGACGACTTAGGAGCAAAACTCATCAAAAGTTTGATATTGATTAAGCGGTAATAATAGAGTTATCACATTCGCTTGATTCTTGGATATCACCACCATGGATCAAAATTTCCTTTTGTTTCCATCAAAACGGCCGAAATGTTTCCGTTTCCTAGGTAATGGAAACGAAACAACCTTGGAATCTCGAAATTCCATGTATTCCACCGAAACGACTTTGTTTCTTTTGTTTTCTTCGAAACATGATTGTTTCCATCGAAACAGACTTATGATTCCACATCGTTTCATTTGCTTTCACCGAAACATGATTGTTTCCATCGAAATAATCCTATGGATGTGTGTTTGTCAAATGAACAATCATTTTGTTTTGGAGATGGCTTATTAGCTTACTATGTGCTTATATGTAACTTTTGTATTCTATGACATGTCTTGTGAATTCTATGAAGTGTTTGACGGTAGATTGGCGACTTAATCCTCATGTATTTTCAATTGGCCTACAAATTTCTAATGTAACTACTTATATAAAGCTCTGAAACGTTCAATTAATCAACTATTAGCTTTATACGTGCATAAAGTTAAGATTGAAGTTAGGTTTCCCCATTTTTCTCAATGTTTCCAAATTTTTCCAGTGTTTCCACATGTTTCCGAAACATTTCCATTTCTGGGCAGACCGAAACAATAGACCGAAACAGAATTTTGATCCTTGATCACCACTGAGAAAAATATAGGTTTGCATAGACCAATAACATAGAAAAGAGAAGGTTTTATTAGGCTATAAGACTCCATGGACCAAGTCCTGAAATCCATGAGCTTTTGCAGTCTTGAACATGAAAGGAACCTCCATGAATCAAAGTCATGGGGCAAAACCGGGCAAAACCATCGAAATTCCTAATCTTCGTTGTAGTCATTTTTTGATGGGAAAATTGTTATAGAAAAGTAGTGATGTTGGAGATTGTGATTGCAAAAAACCTTGGGAAGGATATATGGGGTTTATAAAAGAAAGAAGTATGTTTGAGTTGATTGTAACAAGTTTTAGGAAGGGAACCTCATAAAAGTAATAATAGATGATAAAGGAGAGGATCATGGTTTATGGACCGGTTGACGAACTTCAGTAAAGCAGAGAAAGAATAAGAAAGAAAGTTTAGCAAAAGCATTGAATTATATACTCTCATACCATGTAGCGATATATGTGCAATATATCAAGAGATGATTAATGACCACCAGGCAAGGACGCAGATCAAGGATATCTGCAACAGAAGGAAAGAAAGGAGGAAGTTAAAGATTTGATTTGATTTTTATCTATCTGATATTTCATCGTGATTTACTCATATAATTGAGTCATTGTAACTCTGTATAAATCCACATTGGGTTGGTTGCATTCAAGCAATTATATTTGGACTCATTTTTCCTATATGGTATCAGAGCCAAAATGGTCTCGTGTTCAAATCTGACACCTCCCTATAAAAATTTACATGGATGAACCACCCATGAGGGGCCACACCTAAGAAGAGCTGCATGTGGATGAGCCCAAGAGGGCTCACACGTGAGGGGGACTATTGAATAAATAACAAAGTTACACTTCTCTAACAACCTAAGCTATTAGAGTGGATGGTTGTCAACGCAAATGCCTCCCAGGGCCTTGGCGTAAGGCACAAGGCGCAAAAAAAAGCACGAACCTAAGCAAAGTAAGGCGCACTCTAAGAGTGGGATCCTTGTATTTTGGAACTTGGAAATTGGAATTGCCTAATAGGTCTTAATATGGGTCCAAAGCTAATAAGAGGTGGATTAAGAGTTGGGTCTAAAGCTAATATTATTTGGCTCAGATTAAAGCGATAAAGGCCATAGGTTCATGCTTAATTACGTTATTGATGCATATATTTATTCGCGTTTGTGCCTTGGGCTTTTTAAACCAGCACAACAAAAGCACGCCTGGGTGCGGCCTGTTTGAAGGGGCTTCGCCTTGCTCTAGGCGAAGCCCAAAGGCTGATCCCACCTAAGCCTGAGCTTAGGCGCTCCTTTCAACACAATTGTCAGACACTAGGACACAATGTCGATGTGAACCTAGGAAGAACTAGTGCAGGGATGCTGGGGATTCGTCAGTTTTTCTAAAGCTAGGATGTGCATGCGAGATTGTACTTGTATAAAATATTCAAGGATTTATTTTTGTATAATGAGATGAGATACACGATTCTACTACTACATTTTTTTGATTTTATAAGTAATTATGACATAAGTAACAAGCAGCTACATAAACAACACTAGCTCTTTAATGCGTAATTCATCCCAAGATTCTTTAATTGAATCCAAAATTTTTAAAATACTGTTAGAGACCTCGTTTTTAAACAAAAAAAAAGAAAAAAGAAAAAAGAAAAGCAGTACCTTGATCACCTGAAAAGAATTCATGCTAGTGCAGACACGGGTGCAAGTTCTTTAGCCTTTTAGAAGAATCTGTGCTTCCTTGATGGGAACACTTGTCAATGGCGTGTGGGTCTATATTACTCTAATAGTTCTTACAGTTAAACTCATTCTAAGATGGTTTTGGGATGCTTGTGACTTCTTCCTGGCCAATTGGCATTAGATTAGGGGGCTTGAGGTTAAACTTTTCTCATCTGCTTTACGTGCTGAAGTCAATGGAGAAATCAAACTCTTGTTTAGAAATGAACCATGATGCTACTATTTTCAAATCCCGTTGTTCGTACAAAGTCATACTCAAATGGTGTTAAGTTAACCTAATTGTTCCTAAATTTTGTTGTTTACAGTATGGTACCCTTCCTTTACAAGTATGCGGCTCCTATCTCCTTGCTCTATTCCCCCTCTTTCTTTGAAAATCTGAAGAATGATATGATGATTCTTTCTTTGATTTCCTCACGTAGGTGATGGAGAAACTTGTCTGCAACCTTACAAAATTTGTAGGAGAGGAAAAGATGCTCACAAGGGCCAAGATTTTAATTTCACTTGCCTTTGATGATGCGGCACATTATCTAGTTATATTAGAGTCTAATTTGGTCTTATTTTAGGGTTTGCTTAAGTTTGGTACCGGGTACTTTTCCCAGAGTATTTCTTATATTTTTGGACAGGAGGAAAATTTTAATTTCCATTATTGCTCGACACGGGCTTTAGTTTTGGCCCGTGGGTTGGGTTATTATAGTGACTTAGTTCCATGGGAGATTAGGTCACGTCTATGACGTAGTTCCAAAAAACCCTTCTTGGCCACACGTAAACTTTGATTGCACAATTTGTTCTGGTGTGTTCACTTCGCTTGATTTTCATATATTTGTGGAATATTTTGTGTTATTATTTTAGTTTTGGGTGTTTTGTATAGTTGGTAGGCCTGGCAAATGGGCGGGCTTGGGCGGGTTCGGGCCGGGCTGAGGTCGGGTCGGGCTGAAAACGGGGCGGGCTGAGATCGGGTCTATATATAACCGGGTCGGGTCGGGTTGGGTGTGAAAGGGGAAACCCGTTTTTTTTTTTTTTGGGAGACCTACTGCCAAAGCCTTGTTTGGGAAGGAAAAGAGATGAGGGAGATTCCAATAATAATAAATGAAAAATAATAAAAAGAGATGAGGGAGATCATTAAAAAAAAAAAATCCCATAGCAAAAAATTTCTCTATGTAGCATCATACTGTACAAATACACACTACATACAACAAATAAGAAGAAAAAAAAAATCAAATACGGGAAAAAAAAAATTCTAAAAGATGAACCCAAATAATTCCTCTCAAAGCAAAACCCCTTCTGTAAATTAATTTTGCTTCCTTCTGAATATGTGTGGAGAGAGAGAGAGAGAGAGAGAGAGAGAGAGAGAGAGAGAGAGAGAGAGCAAAACCCCTCCTGTAAATTAATTTTCTTCCTTCTGAATATGTGTGGAGAGAGAGAGAGAGAGAGAGAGAGAGAGAGAGAGAGAGAGAGAGAGAGAGAGAGAGCAAAACCCCTCCTGTAAATTAATTTTCTTCCTTCTGAATATGTGTGGAGAGGGAGAGAGAGAGAGAGAGAGTGAGAGAGAGAGAGGTGGTGGTTGAAGAGACGAGAAGGGTTTTCATTAGGTTTGTTGGGTTTTAGAGAGAGAGAGAGTGGGGGTCAAAACTCAGGAGATGAGAGAGAGAAAAAGTGGTTTGGCATTTTGGGAAGTAGGTATTGACGGCTGAAGAGGTGGTGGCTGAAAAGATGAGAATGATGATTAGGTTTAGTGTTGTAAATGGTCCCTCTTGAGGCCCGTGCAAGCCCGCTATAATCTTCCAATGAACCCGACTTCGGCCCGGTAATTAAACACATCCCAGCCCAAAAACAATTCAGTTCGGGCTTTAATGGGCTGATGTGTCAATCGGGCTGGAGTTGCCAGGTCTAATAGTTGGTTATTATTAGGACTACTTTGTAATATTTTATATTCTCTATTCTCAGATAGTTTTAATAAAATCATAGAGAGGAACGATAGTTCTCTCTAAGTTTTGGTGGAAATATTGTCCAACGTGGTATCAGAGCCACCCTAACTGGGGTTTCTCACCACCACTCACCACCATTCACCACCACATAACACCACCACCACCTCCAGCCCTACCGCAGCCTACGCCGAACCCCACCAGACCCTACCACAGCCTGCGCTGAACACTACCTGACCCACGCCAGGTTGCGCCGAATTCCTATTGCTCATACGAAGGGCACTAGGGCATGCACTAAATATCCTCTTGCTAATTTTGTTTCATACTCTCGTTTGTCTCCATCCTATAGAGCTTTTGTGTCAAAACTTTCCTCTGTCTCTATTCCTAACCATGTCCAGAAAGTCATGTCTGACCCTAAATGGAAGTCCGCCATGGTTGAAGGGATGAAAGCACTCTCGAAAAATGGAAGATGTATTCACAGTTTAGGTTGACAATATAGGTTATCCGACTAGTTACCGCTCCGGATATGTTCTTATGCATCAGAGTGTAGTAATCGTTATTTAGTGGTACTAATGATAACTGATCAAGTTAGTTAATCTTCTTATTAAGGAGTATAATCTAGGAGGGATTATTAATAACCAATATAAGCTGATAATTAAGAACCTAGGAGGTCCATTCTTAGCGTCATAAGGAATGCAACGAAGACATGAAAGGAGCGTACTAATCGATTGGACTTTGTGCCTAATCTATTGGATGGGCAATCGATTTGACTCTTGCCCAATCGAGTGGGTGTCAATCGATTGGACTTTTGGCCCAATCGATTGAACCTAAGGTCGGTTAGAAAACTTATAAATAGGAGGACATGCGAGATAGAATGTACAAAATGTCGTTTTTACCTCCTAGAAAGTCCAGACCTGTTTCTAGGTCTTCTAGACCTTCCTTCTCTATCTATAAGGGTTCCCACAAGCCCAAGTCTTTCCGGATTGCCTTTGAGAAGACACAAGCGTGAAGATCAGCTGGACATACATAGCAAGTATATCAGAATTGGGTTCAAGACTAAAAAGGTATGTCCTTGCTACTACGCATCGCTAGATTCAGTAAGAAGTAGATCTCGAATACCTAAAAGTTATTACACGTGTTTTTCCGTTGCGTAATAAGTTTTTTGAAAAACTAAAACCAGCACCATGATCTTATCTATGATGCACGGACACTCCAAAAATGGAGCCACAGGGGTACTCAGTGCGCACCCAGTTCGGGTGCGGCATGGGTGCGGCGGGTGCGGCATGGAGTTCTTCGGAGTGCTTTTTGAATGCTTCACCTGTTTTGTTGTTATAGGCAAATTCAGATGTATATTGTGTATTCTTTCTCATGGTCAATCGTTAAGATGCATCATCCTGCTACCAGGAGATTGAGTGGAATGAGAATAAAAACAAGGTGATAAGGATGAATCTGCTAGTAACTACTGCAATTCTACATATTATTGATGATGTAAATTGGAATTTTGATAACCACAAGTATCTTGTATCTGGAGCATTTATAAGTTCTTTCTCATTACCCTCATTTTCTCTGAATATGAATGTGGTTGTTCCACTTAGGTTTTGACATTATTTGTAATTTAAGGGACAAGTTTGTGACTGGTGAACTTGCCATTGCTGATTCTTTGGCATATGTTTCCATTGCAAAGCAGATTGCCCCTCTCACTTTTCCTGTATGCCTGACACCATCTTTATGTAAGGCCATGAAGTTTATTGTATTTAGACAGTATTGAATTTCACTTTTTTTATTCTCTGGTCGTTTCCCTCTTTCTAGTATGACTAACCCGTTTCTATCGGGTTTTTATTTATTTATTTATATTTTATTATTAATTTTTTTTTACGTACTTTTCTTGATGGATCAATTTATTTTTCTTTGTGAAATCTTTCACAATATCTATTCTGTGTTTTAGATCGAAACTGTTTCTGGAACGTTGGTGTTGCGCTGGGTCAATTCACAACTTGGTAGAATATTAGGTTGGGTTGAGCGCGTCATTCAACAGGAGGTAATTATTTAAGTTTTCATTAACTCACAAAATCTGTGTGCTTCTCCTTTTAGTTTTCTGGGTTTTCTGTTTTATAGTTGTTTCTGTTTTCTTCAGCACTTATATTATGCAAGTTGTTAAGTTACCAACTACTCCAAAAGCTTAAGCTGTTAGAGAATGGGCCCAACAATGTATATCAAGCTTCAACACCCTCCCTCACGTGCAACCCCGACTTGCACGTGGAGAGCAAACAAACCAAACTCCATCATAGTGGAGACAAATACTAAAGTGCAAATATGCACAACAAAGCGGGGATGGAGAGTCGAACCCAGGACCTCCCACAAACAAGGCTCTGATACCATGTTAAGTTACCAACTACTCCAAAAGCTTAAGCTGTTAGAGAATGGGCCCAACAATGTATATCAAGCTTCAACACAAGTATTCATCTGTTTCTTCTCTCTCTCTCTCTCTCTCTCTCTGATCTTGATGCAATTTGGTTGAGATTTAAAGAGTAAAGAAGGAAAAATCAGAGAGCTAATTCTAACTATTAGAGTAGCCAGAACACCCAAATTCAATCCCCTGGAGAAAGGACGAGAAAAGCCACAAAAGTTGGCTGCGCTTGTATTTAGGAAATATCAAAAAGCTGCCAATACATTCAGAGTTTTGTTCTATAAATAGGATAGGAGAATGTTAACAGTCACATGACTATTGAAAAGTCACATAAATGTTATAACAGCTGGATACTACTGAAAATCACAGAACTTAATAAATAGAAATTGAAAAGTCTACCCTCTCTACACATGCCATAAGTTTACCCTCTCTTTCCAGCACTGGTGCTTTCTCAGCTCACCAGTACTTGCATGATTTGTCAGCCCTAAAATTAGATTCTCCCAGAATGTCATCTTTCGAAGGAAAGAAAACACTGGAGATCTGTCTTAGCTTCGATAGTAGCCCTTTCTCTTTCTTCTTTCATTATCATTTGGCTACTAGTAGCTTTCTAGGACAAGACAAAACGTAAGTAAAAGGTGTCCATGGTGCTTGAATAGCTTTGAAGGGGGGCACATATTTTCTTTTGTTACAAATGCGGTTCTTAACTTCCGACTTCTGTTTTCTTTCCACACAAAAGGCTTTATTATAAACTCGCCCACAAGCATTTATGTATTTATTAACTGTGGCGCTCCGCAAAAATAAAGCGTATTTCCATTGAATAGTAAAATGAATTACACTTTGATTCTTTAAAATAAAAGTACAATATTTTTTTAAAACTCCCAACAGGCCCATATTCTCCACGAATCTTCTATATCATCCTTAGCCTTATCTCCCTTCCAGACTTCGGTTACTGGCACTGCACTACCTGCATCTAAAAACCACACCGGGAAGTATACAATATGACAGGAATATCAAAGGCTCAAAAGATACAACAAAATCAAATAAATAGACCAATCACACAAACCAACCGCTCACTCGACCCAACCGCTCACACAAAAAGCATCATACCATGTTCCTCTTGGTCACATAGCAAAGAGTCACCTCACCTCACCTTACCCGTCTCCAGTACGTCGGTCCCTGGGGCCTTTGGGACTGTTGGTAGGTGCTCCTTGCTCATGACCCTTTAGTCCCATAGCACTTAGCAATAAACACATACTCATTGATACCAAATGAAAGCACAACATAACTGCAAAAAGAGTACAAGTAGAGTTAATAAATAAATACTCCGGAGAATTTAGATAACCTATAAATGATGTTGAGCAACTCCCAAACACTTCTCTTCTTATTCTTCCTTTAACTCGAGTTGTATATATATATCTATAATTGTGTGTGTGTATATATATATACATACTTATATAGTTTTTCAAAAGAGAATATACTATAGAATATTCTTTTAGGATATTTTTCAAAAGGTAATATGCTATGGAATATTCTTTAAGATATTTTTCAAAAGAGATTATGCTATATAATATTCTTTTAAGATATTTTTAACTAAAATCGAGATGTCTTCTAAATGGAGATCCAAAACTCTTTAACTTCTAACACGCATACCAAATCATTTAACCTCACACAACTTTTCCCAAAAATTATATTTTTAGTTCATGACTTACAAAATTGAAAAAATGACCAAAATGCCCCTATGACCAATTTTCGCTAAAATCGCACACAAAGTCTAAATTGTTAATTTAAACATAAAAATACGGGTTCCTACATTAACTGTACTAATTAGTGGCAACGTGGTTAGCCATACATAAAAATATAGAAATCAAGCATAGCATAGCACATAATCTGGAGTAGTTCTTTTTTGGGTGGGGGTGGTGGTGGTGGTGGTGGTGTTTGGGAGGAGTCATCCCAATGACCAACAAAAGAGCCCAAAGCTATATAGAAGAAATGGTTCCTAGTCAATGGAAAACTCACCCTTGTTAAACATCTAAACTAAGGGCAAATTATGAGTTGGTTTTCCTTTTTATTGACCACTAGGTGACTAAGACCATTCAATTCCTAGAGTACAAAAAGCATTCTATTAGGTTGAGACAAAAAGAATTTAATGTGTAGGTAATCTATATTAATCGGCCACGTGGCATGTACACACTGTTGAGAGATGTTTTTATTATATGAGGCTTAGTCTTATTGTTTTATATTTTAGGGTCCATATTGTTATTACTTGTTTTATATACTTGATTAATAAAATTGGGAGAGCTGTTTTTGGCTCTCTAAGCTTTTCCTGAAATGCAACATGGTATCAAAGCTTCCCCAATCCCTAGGGGCTGCGATCTAATCATCTACCACCACCCACACCTTCGCCGGACCACCCACCACCACCCACACCTTCGCCGAACCAAACCCACACACCCACACCCACACCCTCGCCGGACCACACACACCCACCAAACCCTTCGCCGCACCTCTCTCTCCCTTCCAGGACCTGTGGCGACATCCCTGTGGGCTGCGGCTACCACTCTGGGCCCTCCTTGAACTAGCCGCAACCCTCACCTACATCCTGGATTGAAACCAGTATCTAAACACCCCCTTTCAACCCTAGTTTTCAATTCTAGGTCAGTCTATTCAGTTTCTTTAGTGCTGGGCTGATCACAAGTTCTTGCTATCTTTTTTTTTCTCCGATCAGAGATCGGACAAAGAATGATTTGTCCATAAATAGGACAATTGCACCAGACTGGTGCTTGTGGTTACTAGGCGAGCCTTGATTCCATCACCACTTCGGTCTCAGATTTCTTCTCAATATGTCAAAGGAAGAATTAGCCCAGAAGACTCCCGGTAGCATCAGTTCTCCTGTAGGTAATGAGAGGTTACCCATTACCGAGAACCCTGGATCCAAGATCACCACTGTGTTATTGAATGGTGAGAACTATTTATCTTGGTCGCAGTGTGCTACGTTCTGGCTTAAAAGTAGATCGAAGTTTGGATATGTGAATGGTGTACTCAAGGCACCTAGTCTTGAAGATCCTACTTATAGCAAGTGGGAAGTGGATAACTTTCTGGTCATGAGTTGGCTGACTCATTCCATGGAGCCCGAATTTGCTGAAGGTTTTTTTGGTATGGAAACAGCACAAGATATCTGGGACACTCTTGCTGAGACGTATTCTCGGAAGGGAAATGTTGCCCAGGTTTATGAGTTGCGACGCACGATTGAAGCTGAGGTACAGGGCGATCGCTCCACCTTACAATACTTTACCACACTAGGTTCTCTTTGGAAGAGAGTGGATCATCTTATAACTCATCATCCTGTGTGCCCAACCAATGCTGCTAGCTTTAAAACATATATCGAAAGTGAGAGAATCTTTAAATTTCTTGCTGGCCTTAATCCTGAGTTTGACCCAGTGCGAAGCAGGATACTTGGAATGGAACCGTTGTCATCGCTTAGGGAAGCGTTTGCCTATGTTCAGAACGAGGAAAGTCGCCGTTCTGTCATGCTTCCTCCAGCATCCACCGACAGGTCAGCCCTTGTCTCCTCTAGCCAGAGAGGTGGCAAGTCTACTACTCTGCGGAAAGATTCTGGAAATGAGATCAGTGATGAGAAAGATAAGCTTTGGTGTGATTACTGCAACCGTTCTAGACACACTAGAGAGACATGTTGGAGGCTCCATGGTCGTCCACCCATGTTTAAGGGACGAGGTGGGGGCCGTAGTGGTGGTCGTGGAGGTCGAGGGAGTGGCCCACGTGCTCACTTGACTACTGGGTCCGATTCTGCTTATCACGAGGAGTTACCTGCTACTACGCCTTCATCAGTGCCAGGCAGCATTAGTAGCACTGACATTGAGACTTTGAGGCGCATCATGGCCCAGCTGGACAATCCCACTAGTGCCTCTACTTCCTTTGTTCATAAAGGTAATTCTGCTAATTTTTCCAATAATTTAAGTGTAGATTCTCGACAGCCATGGATCATTGATTCCGGAGCTTCTGATCATATGACTGGTCTTTCCAGTGTTTTTTCTACTTATACTCCTTGTTCAGGGAAGGATAAAGTTAAAACTGCCGATGGCACATTTTCTTCGATTTCTGGTAAATGTGTTATCAATATTTCAAATTCTTTTGCTTTATCCTCTGTTCTTCATGTACCTAATTTTTCGACTAATCTTCTTTCAATTGGTTGAATTACTCGTGATTTAAATTGTAGCGTGACTTTCTTTCCGTCTCATTTTATACTTCAGGACCTCTCCACGAAGAAGGAGATTGGCAGTGGTAGAGCGGAGAATGGCCTGTATTTCTTGTTACCCGGTGGAGTATCAAATGGAGGGAACACACAAGTTGCTCATACAACAAAGAGAGAGACTCTTCCCCGAGAGATATGGCTGTGGCACCAGAGATTAGGACATCCTTCTTTCCACTTACTCCGTTTTTTATTCCCATCTTTAGTTTCTAATAAATGTATTTCCTAGATATCCTGTGGGGCATGTGAACTTGGAAAACATCACTGTACTACATTTAATTCTAGTTTCAATAAAAGTACTACTCCTTTTGCTCTTATTCACACAGATGTTTGGGGTCCTTCTCATATTCCTACCTTGAATGGGTATAAATGGTTTGTTACTTTTATTGATGACTACACTCGCACAACTTGGGTCTACTTAATGAAAGAAAAGAGTGAAGTTTTTTCTATCTTTAAAACATTCCACAAGATGATATGTACCCAATTTAGTACCGTTGTTAAGATTATTCGTTCTGACAAAGGGGGGGAATATATTTATGGTGGCCTTACTCACTATTTTTCTGAACATGGCATGATCTACCAAACCTCGTGCACAAATACTCCACAACAAAATGGAGTGGCAGAGCGAAAAATCGTCACTTGTTGGAATCTGCTAGATCTATGTTGTTTTCTATGCAGATTCCAAAATCTTATTGGGGGGAGACAGTCTTAACCGCTGCCTACCTCATCAATCGTCTTCCTACCCGTGTTCTTGAGAAGAAAGCTCCCATAGAACTTCTCGTTAATCCTTCCACCATTTTTCCTATTCCTCCTAAAGTTTTTGGGTGTGTTTGCTTTGTTCACAATCACTCTCAGTCTAGACGCAAATTGGATTCCCGTGCACTGAAGTGTGTCTTTGTAGGGTATTCTCCCACACAAAAAGGGTATAAGTGTTATCATCCTCCCTCACATAAATGGTTCGTGTCCATGGATGTCACATTTGATGAGTCATTGTCCTATTTCTCGTCTTCCCAGCCATCTCTTCAGGGGGAGAGACAACCTAGTGAAGAGAAGTCATTTATTTTAGGGGATGATGGGGAAGATGTGAGGGAAGAAAAAAATAAAGAAAAAGAAAACAATAGAGATGAGGGTGAAAAAAAGGGTGAGAGTGAGGAAGAAAAAGGTGGAGATGAGAGAGAGGAAGGAAGGGGCGAGGAACATGAGGAAGAGAGGAGAAAAGAACTGCAAACGTACTCCAAAAATAAGAGTAGAAGAATTTTTGGGGTAACAGAAGATCAGGCCATCTCTCCAATTCCACTCCAGTTGCCTTCCTCAGAGGATAATGGTCCAGGTATGTTTAGTCCTTCTACTCCTTCTACTCATAATACTCCTGTGTCTTCTTCTAATAATGAGTTAGATATTCCCATTGCTCTTCGCAAGGGCACAAAGGAATGTACTAAACACCCTCTTTCAAAATTTGTTTCCTACACTCGCTTGTCCCCTTCTTATAGGGCCTTTGTGTCCAATCTCGATTCTGTTTCTGTTCATAACAATGTTCAGGAAGCTCTGTCTGATCCTAAATGGAAGTCTGCCATGACTGAAGAGATGAAAGCACTTCGGAAAAATGGTACTTGGGAATTAGCAGAGTTACCTCATGGGAAAAAGGCAGTAGGATGCAAGTGGGTGTTCACTGTGAAACATAAAGCAGATGGTACAATTGAGAGATATAAAGCCAGGTTGGTAGCTAAGGGCTTTACTCAGACGTATGGAGTGGACTATTAGGAAACTTTTGCTCCGGTTGCAAAGATGAACTCCATTCGGATTTTATTGTCTCTAGCTGTAAACCTAGAGTGGCCATTACATCAGTTTGATGGAAAAAATGCATTCTTACATGGGGACTTGGAAGAAGAAGTCTACATGGATATTCCACTCGGGTTTGAGGATGACAAGACTAGAGGGAAGGTATGTCGTCTCAAGAAGTCTTTATACGGTTTAAAGCAATCTCCTAGAGCTTGGTTCGACAGGTTTTCTCAAGCTATGATCCGGTATGGTTTTAGACAGAGCCAAGGCGATCATACTCTATTTATTAAGCACTACTCACAGGGAAAGATGACTGCTTTGATTGTCTATGTAGATGATATCGTCCTAACAGGGAGCGATTTGGAGGAGATGAAGTGTCTAAAATCATATCTAGCTAAAGAGTTTGAAATCAAAGATTTAGGTGATTTAAAGTACTTCTTGGGAATCGAAGTGGCACGATCCAAGGAAGGAATATTTATATCACAATGAAAATATGTTTTGGATCTTCTCCAAGAGACTGGCATGCTTGGGAGTAAAGCAGTGGATACCCCAATGGATCCTAATCTGAAGCTTGGAGATGATCCCAGTGGAGAACCTGTTGATAAGGGAAGATACCAGAGGTTAGTAGGTAAACTGATTTATTTGGCACATACTAGGCCTGACATTGCTTTTGCAGTTAGTGTGGTTAGCCAATTTATGCATGATCCTAAACAACCTTATCTTGAAGCTGTGTTTCGAATCGTGAAGTACTTAAAGTCAGCACCGGGAAAAGGGCTATACTTTGCTAAACATGGTCATACGTTAGTGGAGGCTTATACTGATGCAGATTGGGCAGGGTCCATCACTGACAGGAGGTCAACCACAGGTTATTGTACCTTTGTTGGTGGTAACTTGGTGACTTGGAGGAGTAAAAAACAGTCAGTACGCAGAAGCAGAGTTTAGAGCCATGGCACAAGGAGTTTGCGAGTTGATGTGGATTCAGATTGTGTTGTCAGACCTTGGATTTGGGCTAAAGGACTCAATGAAATTATACTGTGATAACAAAGCTGCTATTGATATTGCACATAATCCAGTTCAACATGACAGAACTAAGCATGTTGAAATAGATAGACATTTTATCAAGGAAAAGCTGAACAATGGAAGCATTTGCACTCCGTTTGTGAGGTCAGGGGAGCAGTTAGCAGATGTTCTGGCAAAGAGTTTAGTTGGACGGTCGTTCCATTTCATCCTTAGCAAGCTGGGCATGAGGGATATCTTCGCACCAGCTTGAGGGGGAGTGTTGAGAGATGTTTTTATTATATGAGGCTTAGTCTTATTGTTTTATATTTTAGGGTCCATATTGTAATTACTTGTTTTATATACTTGATTAATAAAATTGGGAGAGCTGTTTTTGGCTCTCTAAGCTTTTCCTGAAATACAACACCCACTGGCCACGTCACCTCCAGCATCACGCGTCTCCAATTATACCATCATGCCTCCACGTGGGTGACATCCACATATGAAGCACCACACCTGAGCGGCATGTGACTTCTTTACAAAGGACTTTAAAGTCCTCACACCCGCGTATGGGGCGACACAGACTCCAAGAGAGCCCACCAACTTCACCACTATGGTTGCATTCACCACTCCACCTCTGGGATACTCCGACTAAAGTCACGTCATCACCTCAACGACATCCACATCGGGAGGCTTTCACCTACTAAGAACTCTATGCCTATCTAGCATAGAGTACACAATCATGTACGATTTACCAGCACACACTCCCACTTGGATCAACCACCCTCGGTTAAGGAGCAGTATTGGGATCTTGAGAGTTCATGGCTAGGTGGCTAGGGCCAAGGGCATCTCCCTAGCTTAACGCCTCACAGGCAAAGCTAGGGTTTGTTCCAAAAAGAGAGAGGGACTTGTGATCCTTCATTCACCACTTCCCCCAACCTCACAACCAGTCAATGCACTTCGTAAAATTAGGAAACCCACACCTCCACAACTCCTAATAAACCTCCTGTCAACCCACACACAGTCGGTCTCATCATAACACCACTCTGCGTCGAGCAAAGTCTCACTTCCTACTTGATGTCATTCAGCCACCGCAAATCCCGCTCAATGACCTTAATTATATTTACTGCTTGCCATCAGCGCCTCAAAAACTGCATTTGATGCCCGCGGAATGCTTTACATCTCATGAAATGCCTCAACTACCACGCCTCGTCCAAGCTCAGTATAAATATCCCCACTTCATTTAATGCAACCCCAAGTCATCTTGACTTCTCTCAACAACCAACATCTAAAAACCAAGACATTTACTCTTCCCTCCAACCTACGACGAACAAACACCCAAGCTCTCTCTCAGCCTCCACTCTCATCCGTCATCCTTAGCCTCTCAAGACATTCCCCCAGCCTCATAACTCCCTTGACTTAACAACCTTAATCTCTCCGAACCTCCACCATTCACTGTAAACTCCTTCACCCAAGGACCTTGTCCCCACTGTGCACAAACCCAACAAACACCCCCCCCCCCCCCCCCCCCCTCTCTCTCTCTCTCTCTCTCTCTCTCTCTCTCTCTCTTATTTGGAACTATCCTCTCTTTGACCCATTGACTCTGTTATCACTTTATTATATTCTACCTGCGTACATGTTATACCTCTCTACACATGTCATCCACATCACTAAAGAACTCACACAATAAGCATGCTGCAGGATCCTTCCATAAGAATAATGTTAGTTTGAGACAGTGAACAAGCACATAAAACACTACATGGTATGGCTGGCTAACTTGTCTTATATTTAGGTGTTGCATGATCGGAGATTCAAGTTTTTTTTTAATTACCCTCGCAACCCAGCAATTACTGTCATGAATGCATGGTCATGTTCTGCACCTTGTCACCATCTCAAGAGTCGCACTTGCTTCCGTGTATGGTCGTCAAAGATACGAAGTTGCTTGAGATTGCTGCCTTGCTGATATACCTTACTATATCTAAACTGTTCAGGTTTACATTTTGTGGTACTTGCTAACAATCATTTTATGGCCCTGAAACTCATAGCTATATATTAAGAGTCCACAAATTATCCCCTCTTGGCTCTTCCACCCTAAATTGGGATTTCAAATGAAATAAGGTAACTGAATTCTTAAGCCCTTCGCCCATTTCACAAGGTCGGCAGTAGTTTTGATTCTTTTACAGGGAATTCTGTCATATATGTTTTAATCAACTTTGCCTTCTTTAGCTGTTACTGTCACTTTGCTGATTAGTCTTTGAATGTCCTTTATGCTTATATTTCTTGACACAATCAATATACATTTGGTATAGTTTTCTTTGCCAGGTTGGCTTATGTGTCTTCTTGCTTGTGTATTCATTTGTTATTATGCATTTATTTTACAGCGGTGGGACCCAGTGTCACCTCAACAAAGACATGGGAGTTCAGTTGTTGAAGTTTACAGGATTGTTGAAGAGGTTTTCATGTTATCCTCTACTCTTACTAGCATTTTTCTTCTTTTTCTTCTTCTTAATTTTTTCTTCCTTTCACATACCCTTAGCATGCACTCTTTGGTGTAATAATGGGTACAGATTATGGAGGCATTCTTGTTGCAACGTTTGAAACTAGAACGAAATTACAGATGCAATAGTTCAAATATACAATGAATCTTACTGAAACTTAACTTATTGTACACAATATACAATGAATCTTACAAAACACCAAAATGGTAGAATATACTAAATCCCCTGGCTGCAGCATTCGGCTCTGCAGGTTTATGTTTTTTTTTTTTATTTCCCTAGGGTCCTTCCAATATCAAAATGTAAATGGAATTCTCCTTCTGACACGAAGGCATGCCAAGCAACGAAGAGCTTAATTACCAAAAGTGTGACCGGAAAGGGTGATGAATCTAAGTTGTCTCCAGAACTCTTTTCTGAGTCAACTTACCACTCCCCGGCGAATCCGTTCACAATTGATAATCTGAAACAGAAAACAGTATTAGAAACCATTGCTTTGTTTAACAATTCCTGGTGTATAATTTGTGCCTGTTCTGTTACTGTCATGAAATTGGCTAAAACTAAGCATTGAAGCATACTCCAATTGGTCTGAAATACCCGAGAATAAGTCTGACCTAGGCGCTGCGACTGGTGGCATCACAACTTGGGGACGTTACCTGATCACATCCTACTAACCAGAGGCCTCCACCATTTGAGTTGATGAGAGTCATGAGACTAACCACCACTCGACTGCTCTTAAGCAAAAAATCGAAAGAGGTTCAAACGCGTGTCAATTGAAGGCTCGTGTTTTGGGAAAATGATATTATTATTCGAATACCTATCTAATGCTGCTTCGAATAGATCATTCTGGTTTTGAGCAACTTTGCAAAAGATGTGTTGCTCCAACTCTTTATCAAATTGTGCTTCGAACGAAGCATTCCGGAAAATGTTTCATTAATTGTATGGAACCTCTTGTCAAATGCCAACTTATAAGATCTGCCCTTTTGGCTGAAAAGTGAAAACAAGTGTAAAATATAAATAGGCAATCAAGATGACAATAAAAACAGTTCTACAAACACGTTTTAAAACCAAATGTGCAATTTTAGGCACTAGGCCTCTGAGTCACTTACAAAAACTCAGCATGTGACCGAAGCTCAAAGAGATCTCTTCATCATGCATCATTATTGATCTTCAACGCAGAGTCTTGTGAATTGAACTCACATAGACTTAGACTGAACCGATTACCACATTTTTTTGTCATGCCAAGTGCCAACACTAACTAATCTGTAGCTTGAACTTTACAATATGTCCCTTTAGCAATTCCGAGATAAAAGCCACATAACATGTATACATAAAGGGAAAACTCCCTAACCCTGGAAAGATATAAAAGCTATACTACAACTGGTGTTTCTATGGACTGTCTTGACTGTCAGCTTAGGCATATCAACATGACTCCTCTATGCACAACACTTGATATACTGGTGAACGAGTAGAGAGAGATGTATAAAGAATAATACCAGGCATCGTACTCAACACTCCCCCTTAAATCCCAAACCACAAGGAAGTATGTGAGACATAAAGAGTATTTAACCAAATGAATATGGCAAGCATAAAATAGTAATAACCAGGCATGCATACACCATGTACTCAACAATCCCACTTGATCCTGAGTATTTACTAGTAATTTTTGTCCCTCATATGATTATCTTTCCCCTTTTGTCACAAGTTGACAAAGCAAATCACAATGACGTTTATGATTAAAGAACGTGAGAGATACATGAAACTGGAGTTTGGAAATTGGAAGTATCAGAGTGAGAGATAAACTCAAACATCATGTTTTACATGATTGTGGATAAAGATGAGTGCAAAAAAAAAAAAAAAAAAAAAAAAAAAAAGAAACAAGAAGCATTAGTCATCACACGAGAATGTACCATATAAACCATAAAACATAGGAATGGTGTCCTTAACATCTAGAGCTAGAATCCTAGACTACCCTTTGCTATGCTAGCTCAAGACACTCAAGGATCTGGGGAAAAAATGCTAAGCAAAGCAAGAAACACAAGTCTGGACAGATGGGAATAAAATGAATGAAAAAAATTACTTCAAATGAGCTCATGTAATCAAATATCCCTTGAGCGAAAAAGAACGTCATTGATGATGAAAATCGACTATGGATATGCCAATTGCTCAATCTCGCAAAAACTCACAATTAAGTCCACATAACTTGATAATTGCCAGTATGAGTTCTAATAGCAATTATGTCATAGAAAAGTTATAACCATAAAATCACATGATTCGATCCTAATTGCAAACCTAGGGGCAGTTCTCGGTAGAGCATTGATTGTTGAATCAACAAACACTAATTTATTTCACGTTTCCAAGCACATGGCTCCGTTCAGTGTAGTGTATTGGGTAGTTGATGCAGGGAATGCCTTTGACAGTATCTGAGTCGGTGTTGTTATTTAGAGCTATGTTTTTTTACTTAGAGTCAGTAAATGGTTTTAGGAGTCTAGCTTGCTTAGTTGGGTCTCACAAATATAGTTTGATTCTCTACTTGATTGTCGTCTACTATTAGTAAAGGTGTCTCCTAGAAGTCTCAAGTTGCAACTCCTAGAAATATTTTCAGAATGAATATCTGGAGTACCTTCTGCTTTGGTTAAAAACTGGGAATGAGTTATTCCTCCTAGGCTCCTACAATCAAGTGTGTGGCTTGTCGCCTGAGAGGCATCCACGATTAGCATTGTCGAGTGGTGGTGTCATCCCTGGATTATTCCTTTCTCGTCGAGACCTCTAGGTTCAGACCACCCTTTGAAGGACACCTTCACAGTCTCTTACACGTAGGCATAGTTTAGTGAACACAAGATTGATCACTGCAAAGTAATGAATCGTACATGAAAATGAATCATGTGCACAAGTATACTTCATAGCTCATTTGCTTTCAAAAATCATCCTTCGAAAATACAAAGTGAAATTTTGTTAGTACTCAATTCAAGCATGCATTCAGAGTTCCGAAAATCCTCATGAATTTTTCTAGGTTTGGAAAAATATAGATAAAAAGGAATTAAAAAAGGAGAGAGATTAAACATAGACGTATGAATTGTAAGTAGACAATCTATGGAGCACAATGTAGAGATTAAGCAAAAAGACTCAGAAATATAAAGAGAAACTATATGAAGCACAACCTGGGTTATGCAAATACAAGCTTATCACTATAATGGACAAACCGCTATACATGTGCTAATATATTTGAATTTAGGGCTATCCAGAGATTTTCGAGCCTTAGGTGGATCTGGTTTACTCTCAATTTTAGCCTTGGTCTCGTTCTTCCTAGAACTTGTCTTTGAATAATTAGTAAATTTCAAAGCTTCGTATCATCCATGACTTTTGCGCTAAAGAATTCAATTGTTTATGATCGACGATCCGAGATGTTTTTTGTTGATTTGATGCACTTGGTGTTCTCGTAAGTGGATTGCAAAACTTCCTAAGGCAGCTAACACTACGCAACTACGTGCAATAATATGTACGATCTTGTGGATTACCTTTTTCTGGTTTTGAAGGAGTTGTTTTGAGTTTAGAGTTCTTCTGAGAGTTAACCCTACAACATGATCTGTGTTTGCTTTAGGTGGAGATTGATCGTTTTAAAAGAACTGCAACATGACTAGTCTTCATTTTAGGTGTTAGAAAGGTGTCTATGTAATTGTGTGTATAAATGTGTTAGTAGGGTTTTTCAATTCAGTTTAAATACATGAGAGCAGCCCCAAGAGAGATTATGCTCAGTATTACCTAATCATCTTGTTTTACATGGTACAGGAGCAGGTTCTCTTGGGAACTTGTTTGTTGACAGTATACAGTAGTCTAGCATTGTTCTAGGGATTTGATGATAAGGAATTGATTGCGAGAGATGTTTGGGAAATATTTTAGATTTCTTGGTTGTATCTTTTCCTTATTTTGTGTGTACTGTGTTCTATAAATTGGTACCTCGTTGAAAGAAAAAAACATACACATCAATTCTCTCTTTTCTTTTATTTTCTGACATGGTATCCGAGCGGGTTTATTTGGCCTAAATGTCAAGTGCTTTTGCTTTTCCGGTGTCCGGCCTTATGTCTTCGATCGGGCTTTATGGATTTGTCTTATTTCTTATATGATATATCATATATCCAAAATTACTTTCTTCTCATATGTCTTACAAAAATAATCTTTCCACCCCTCTTTAATCGAGTCTTTCAAAAATAATCTTTCCACCCCTCTTCAATTATATTTCTGATGATGTATAAATCAGGTTTTTAAAGAAATATGAAGTACAAAAGGGCTCTAGGATGTTCTGCATGATATATTTGTGAGTAGATGCAAAAACGTCTAAAACCTAGGAAAAGCTTCAAGAAGTTTGTGCCTCTCTATGTTTCTTTAGAGCCCTAAACAAATAGGGTTAAGTTCCATATTTATAGCGGTACACAAAAAAATCCTAAACAAACTAACCATGTGTTTGAAAATAGAATTGTTAATCAAATGGAAAGTGCATCACGTTTGGATCGTCATACACTTGTTAATCATTCTATATGTTTTTTGTTGCAGACAGTTGATCAGTTTTTTGCTCTTAAGGTTCCAATGAGGCCTGGGGAATTGAATTGCCTCTTTCGTGGAATTGACAATGCATTCCAGGTGTATGCAAAACACATTGTCGAAAAGCTTGGTATGTTTTTTTTCTTTCTAGCTACCGTATGAGCATTTTAACTTTGTGAAACGTGTATTCCATGATTTGTGGGTAAATTGTGATACTATGTTATGAAGAGAAATTGTCCTTGGAAGCATGTGTCAAAAGCTCTCTCTCCCATTGGAGCAAGGACACAACCTGCATTCTATTCTCAAATCGAGATCATATAAACTAGGTTTTAATAATAATATGTAAATGTGCTATGACATGCCAAACCATCTCTCTCTCTCTCTCTCTATATATATATATATATATATTTTTTTTTTTTCCTAATATATTTGCTTGTTAATAAAAATTGGAGAAAAACATGGGTGTTCTCTGTTAAGAGTTATTTAGTTATTTGTGTTAAAGTTAGCTTTTATGCTTATTGTAAATTTAGACACTATTGTGTGGGTCATTATGTAATTTCTATTTCTTACTCTTCTTGTTTAATATAAAAGGGGAGAGACAAGTTGTCTATCCCTAAGCTTCACCAAATGTGTTTGGTATACTTGATCCTCAGGCTATCAAATGTGTTTTCCTTGGTTACTCTCCCACTGAAAAAGGGTATAAATGTTACCATCCTCCTACTTAAAAGTGGTATGTTTCGATGGATGTCACCTTTTTTGAGGAACAATCCTATTTCACCCCTCAGGCTCCTCTTCAGGGGGAGAATACAAGTACAGAAGAGTTGCCTGAACTACATGTTCCTAATTTGCCTGAACTACATGTTCCTAATTTACCTGTGTCTAATTTTTGAGATATTGGGCACTCTTGATGAGGAGGAAGAGGCAGAAAAAATTGATGGAGAGCAAGAGACTGAGATGGAGACGGTTGTGGAACCCACCATTGAAAAAGGAAAAAAATATGAGAAAGAGGATATTTGTATATCAGAGAAGAACTTGGAGGATAAAAGATAAGACCATTTCTCCTGATCCGCCACTCCTGTCTCCTTCCCTTGATGAGGGACCAGGTAATCTTAATCCTCCTACTACTATTACTGACGATTTAGATGTTCCCATTGCTGTCCGTAAGGGTGTTAGGACTTGTACACAACACCCTGCATCTAACTTCGTGTCTTATCCTCATCTTTCTCCTTCCTATAAAGCCTTCCTTTCAAAAATTTCCTCGGTTAGTGTTCCTAACCATGTACAGGAAGCACTTGCTGATCCCAAGTGGAAACATGCCATGATTGAGGAGATGAAAGCTCTTCGAAAGACTGGTACTTGGGAGTTGACTGTGTTACCTAAAGGAAAGAAGACCGTGGGTTGCAAGTGGGTGTACGCTGTGAAGCATCGGGCTGATGGTTCTATTGAGAGGTATAAAGCCCGGTTGGTAGCAAAATGGTTCACTCAGACCTATGGAGTGGACTATGAGGAGACCTTTGCTCCAGTTGCGAAGATGAATTCTATTAGAGTTCTCCTTTCCCTGGCAGTTAACCAAGATTGGCCACTACACCAGTTTTGATGTGAAGAATGCTTTCTTGCATGGTGACCTAGAAGAAGAGGTTTACATGGACATTCCTCCCGGGTTTGAGGACTCCAAGACAGACGGGAAGGTGTGTAGACTTAAAAAGTCATTGTATGGCCTCAAACAGTCTCCAAGGGCTTGGTTTGAGAGATTTACGCAGGCTATGCTTCGATTTGGATTTAGACAAAGTCATGCAGATCACATATTGTTCATCAAACATTCCTCGCAGGGTAAGACTACTGCTCTTGTTGTGTATGTTGATGATATTGTTCTTACAAGAGATGATCTGGAAGAAATGGAAAGGTTGAAGAAACAATTGGCCACTGAATTTGAGATAAAAGACTTGGGGACCTTGAAGTTCTTTTTTGGAATTGAGCTTGCTCGGTCCAAACATGGGATTTTTATTTCCCAGAGAAAGTATGTCCTAGACTTGTTAAAAGAGATAGGAATGCTAGGCAGTAAAGCATGTGATACACCTATGGAACAGGACCAAAAGCTTGGTGATGACAGTAGTGGGGAGTTAGTGGACAGGGGGAGTTTTCAAAGACTTGTTGGTAAGCTTATTTACGTATCTCATACCTGTCTTGATATTGTATTCGCAGTCAGTGTTTTCAATCAGTTTATGCATTCTCCTCGACAGTCACATCAAGAAGCCATTTTTCGGATCCTTCGGTATTTAAAGTCGGCTCCAGGGAAAGGTTTGTTTTTTGCAAAACATGACCGACCACCTAAGGGTGGAAGCATATACTGATGCAGATTGGGCTGGCTTTATTATCGATAGGAGATCTACTTCAGGGTACTGCACGTTTATAGGGGGTAATCTTGTTACTTGGAGAAGTAAAAAGCAGAATGTAGTGGCCAGGTCGAGTGCGAAGCTGAATTTAGAGCTATGGCCCAAGGTATTTGTGAGCTAATGTGGATTAGGTCATTACTGAAAGACCTAAATGTTGATCAGACAGAGTCTGTGAATCTTTTTTGTGACAACCAAGCGGCCATTAGTATAGCTCATAATCATGTTCAGCACGATAGAACAAAACACGTACAGATTGATCGACACTTCATCAAGGAGAAGATTAGTAATGGTACTATTTGTGTTCCCTTTGTGAAGTTTTGCGATCAAGTTGCCGAAGTTCTCACTAAAGTCGTTGGAAGTCGTCCGTTTAATACTATCCTTGAAAAAGAGTTTAGGGAAAAGGATAATTTCATTATACTAATCCCATATATATATATATATATACAAAGCTTAGAAAGCCAGAAAAGGAAAATAAATATCGCCTAATTAATAAGAAATAATGACTGGTCAACATGACCTAAAATAAAGAGATTCAAATCAGCACCACTAAAAGTATTTCCTAATTCCAACACTCTCCCTCAAGCTGGGGCGAATATATCGACTACCCCTAGCTTGCGAAGAGATGACTGAAGAAGACCAGGACCAATAGACTTAGTAAACATATCTGCTATTTGTTCACGAGAGGTGACAAAGCTTGGTGAGATAACTCCTGACTGAACTTTTTCACGAATGAAATGAATATCAATTTCTATGTGCTTTGTTCTCTCATGGAGGACGGAGTCGGATAATAACATGATAGCCGACTTATTATCACAAAACAAAGTAGATGAGTCCTTCACAGGGAACCCCAATTCATTAAGAATAGAACGAAGCCAGAGCAGCTCACATGTCCCCTGAGCCATGGCATGATACTCGGCTTCAGCAGAAGAGCAGGAGACTACCGCTTGTTTCTTGCTTTTCCACGATATTAGATGATCACCACGAAAATACACAAACCAGAAGTAGAGCGTCTATTACTTTTCGAACCTGCATAATCAGCATCAGTAAAACATGAAAGGCCTGACTGTATTCCTGTTTTAAAGAATAGACCAAGACCCGGACAGGTTTTAAGATATCGGAGAATATGATACACAACATCCAAATGAGAAGTCCGAGGTGAGTGCATAAACTGACTCACAACACTAACTGCAAATGTTAGATCCGGTCTTGTGTTCGTCAAATTGATGAGACGACCCACAAGACGCTGATATACAGAGGGATTAGGTAATAACTCTCCCAACTCAGTAGATAACTTCAGGTTTGGATCCATAGGGGATGAAGCCGGTCTACACCCAAGCATGCCAGTATCCTGAAGGAGATCCAAAGCATACTTTCGCTGAGATAAAGAGATACCTTGGCGTGAGCGAGCTACCTCAATACCAAGGAAATATCTCAAAGGACCCAAATCTTTAATGTCAAATGACACCCCGAGACCATGTTTTACTTGAACAATACCTGAAGCATCATCACCCGTAATAATAATATCATCGACATAAATTGAAATAATAATACACTTCCCTTGGAAGTTGCGACGAAGAAAGCAGGTGTGATCTAAGTGACACCGAATAAAGCCCATAGTAAGGACCACCTCACTGAAACGGCTAAACCAAGCATGAAGAGACTGTTTTAGGCTATAGACGGATTTTCAAATGCGACACACTTTCCCCGAATACTCCCCCTGAGCCCGAAAACCAGGTGGAGGATCCATGTAAATAGTTTCAGAGAGATCACCATTAAGGAAGGCATTTTTGACATCCAGCTGATGAAGAGGCCAGGAGTGAGATGCAGTAAGAGAAACTAGAAGGCAGACCGTAGTCAACTTAGCTACAGGAGCAAATGTAGCACCAAAGTCTTTACCGGGAACATGAGTAAAGCCCTTGGCCACCAAACGAGCTTTATACCGATCAATAGTACCATATGCCAAATACTTAATACTGAAAACCCATTTACAGCCTACTGTACGCTCACCAGGAGGGAGAGTGACAAGATCCTAAGTTCGGTTGCCCTGAAGAGCACCCATTTCCACTTTCATAGCAGCCACCCACTTAGGATTCTGGAGAGCTTCATGAACCGAGCGAGGAATAGAGACAGAATCAACTGCACTAACAAATGAGTGAAAGGATTTGGACAGTCCCTGGAAAGACACAAACTTGGAAATGGGATGGTTAGTGCTACTTGAGAGAATAAAGCGAGAAGGAGGGCGACGAATGCGAGTAGGGTAACGAGGAGGAGCAATATCAACATCAGAAACTATGGGAGGAGGCAACATACTTGATTCTGAGATAACCGGAGGCAATGATACCCCAGAGGGCTCAAGAATAGGAACAGGACGGGGAAGAATAGAGATGTCTTCCACAGTATTCTCCACAGTAGTTACTGGTGGAGAAGGAGCAGGACCTGTAAAAAACGGAATAGTTTTCAAGAAGGTGACATCCAACGAGTGATAAAAATGACGAGAAACAGGATCATAGCATCTATAACCTTTAGACATGGATGAGTATCCTAAGAAAACACACCGAATAGCCTTATTCCTGTCTTGAACAAAGCAGGTACACCCAAATACACGGGGAACAATAGAAAAGAGGGTGCAGTCAGGTTTAAGAACATGAAGGGCAGCCTTGCCATGCAAAACACGATTGGGAGTACGATTTATAAGGTAAGTAGCAGTAAGAACAGCCATGTGCCAGAGGTATTTAGGGACACTCATACCATATAGAAGACATCTAACCACAGACATAATGTGATGATTTTTACGTTCTGCTACACCATTCTGCTCAGGGTGGTAAGGACAAGTAAGCTGTTGGAGAATCCCTTGTTTATTAAGTTCTGACCGAAATTCATTTGTGATATATTCTCTGCCATTATCAGACCGAATGTTACAAACAACTATATGGAATTGAGTTTTAACCATTTGAAGAAAATTGCAAAAATGGGAAAAACTTTTGATTTTTTCTTCATTAGGTAACCCAAGTACAACGGGTATAGTCATCAATAAACGTAACATAATAACGATGGTGAGATAAGGCAGTGACTGGTGAGGGACCCAAACATCAGAGTGAATAAGATCAAATGCACGTGGTGCCCTATGCATATGAGGGAACATAAGAAGTGCGAGTGTGCTTGGATAATTGACAAACCACACATTCAAAATTAAAATCCTTGCAAGCTTTATTTAATGAAGGAAATAACCAACATAAATATTGAAAGTTTGCATATCCTAAACGAGCATGCCACAAATCCAGTAACATATTTATTAGAATTAGGTAAGACAAAATTATTAGAAACAAGTAAAGTAGATGCTTGCAGGCGGGACAAGGACTCCCGTGGAAACGGTCGATCACCAAAGTAAAAGAGGCCGTCACGCTCATACCCCTGTCAAAAAGCTTCCTCGAAGTCATGTCCTGCAAATAACACGAGTCAGGTAAGAACACGACAGCACAATTATGATCCTTTGCAATGCGATTGACAGAAAGGAGATTATAGGCAAAATTGGGAAAACAATAAATAGAAGTGAGGGTAATGTCGAGAGACAATTGAGCATCTCCCTGACTCCGGATGGGAATAGAAGACCCATCGGCAATACGGACAGATTGGTCAATATGGGTAAAGGAAGATGTAAAAATAAATGACTCACCAGTCATGTGATTACTTGCGCCAGAATCCAAAATCCAAGTGGGATGATCTGACTTACCATGAAGAGCAGTAGGGGTACCTGTAGCAAGATCAGCTGTAGGACCAGACGATGAGACGGAAGTACCCAATCCCAAATGTGATTGGAGCTGAGCAATCTGAGACTGAAACTGAGCATAATCAGGTGGAGGAGGGACTGTTTCAACAACAGCACCGGTGCGAGGACCACTCCTCCCACGGCCAGCAAACTTATTCTTGGAGAATTGCTGTTTCAATTCCGGATGAAGGTCAAAACAGCGATCTATAGTATGACCAAGCTGTCGGCAGTGCTGACAAAAAGGACGGCTGACAAAAAGGACGGGTGCCAACAGGTCGATGGCCAGAAGGGTTACCAAAAGAAGGACGAGGGCCTAGGGAGGAACCAAAAGGAGGCCGTGGGCCCGAACGGGCAGCAAATGCCATCTGATCAGAGACTGAAGGTGACGGCTCAGTGACAGGAGAAGGAGATAAAATACGGCGTCGCCTCTCATCACCTTCCACAGTTGCAAAAGCCTCAAATAAAGAGGGCAGAGGTGTATTATTAAGAATCTGAGTGCGCAGGGCCTCAAACTCGGGTTTTAGGCCCATCAAAAACTGGTAGGTATGTCGACGATCAAGACGCTTGACCTCAACATAACCATCGTTGGGAAAATAAGTAATAGGCTAATATTGGGCTAACTCCTCCCACCAGGTTTGCAGGTAGCCAAAAAAATCAAAAACAGAGTCCCAGGGCGGCTTGGGATGCATGAGAGATGTCCTGGTAGAGCTCAAATGTGCATGTGCATACATCTTAGTCAACGCAATCCAAAGACCATGAACTGTGTTGTGATACATGAACATATTATAGATCCGTTCCTCCATTGAGTTGAACATCCACCCTAGAATGATACAATTATCTGAAACCATTCATCATATTTAGCATCAGTTTCAGCAGGTTTGACCATCTTACCAAGCAGCCACCCAATCTTCCGTTTGCCTCCAAGATAGAGGCGAAGAGAATTAGACCAAGCATGGAAATTCTTTCCATTCAAAAGAACACTTGTGACCTGTTGAGCAGGTGTCAAGTGAGACATAGATAAATCGGAACGAGCAGGAACAATCACAGTAGAATCAGCCTTACTAGAATCAGTCATGATGCTATAGGATTTAAAAATATTGGATAGAGAATAGACTTGCCGGAAGAGGACGAAAAGCGGCAACAACAGTGATCACAGCCGGACACTCGGCAAATGATGACGTGGGCAACCGGACAGGTTGCCCAGACTGAAGACGGAGAGCACGGGACGGCTCTAATACATCACAAAGATGCCCGAGATGGGCAAGAAAAGCAGCCGAGTGGCTGCTGGACCAAGCTGAGAGGCCTGGGAGGTGCGCTGCAAGGTAGGGGCCTGCGGCAGGGGTTGGGCAGGGACTGGAGGTGTCGGTGAGGGTGGTGGTGAGGCTGGATGGTGTCACAGGAGGTGGAGGGAGGCTGGTGGGAGGTCCGGCGCAGAGGGGATGAGGGGTTAGGGTTTGGGTTTTTTTCTCTTTGTTGCTCTAATACCAAAAAGAGTTTAGGGAAAATGATAATTTCATTATACTAATCCCATATGTATATATACAAAGCTTAGAAATCCAGAAAATTAAAAAAAATATCGCCTAATAAATAAGAAATAATGACTGGTCAACATGACCTAAAATAAAGAGAATCAAATCAGCAACACTAAAAGTATTTCCTAATTCCAACACTTGACAAGCTGGGAATGAGAGATATTTTTGTACCAGCTTGAGGGGGAGTGTTAGAGTTATTTAGTTATTTGTGTTAAAGTTAGCTTTTATGCTTATTATAATTTAGACACTAGTGTGTGGGTCATTATGTAATTTCGATTTCTTACTCTTCTTGTTTAATATAAAAGGGGAGAGACAAGTTGTCTATCCCTAAGCTTCACCAAATAATTATTCTTGACATTCTCCTCATTCACTGCAACAACATTTTGTCATCAAATACTAGGAGCAAATTAGTTTTGCTAATTCTTTGTTGGATAAATAACAAGTAGTGGCCAAAATCTGCTTTGTCAAGTTGCGGAGCGTACATCCTAGGTTGGCCACCAGAATGATAGTTTTATTTTCGTTGTATATCTCTCCATAGTGCGGTGCCAGCAATGCCCATCATCCTCAACCCTATTTGAGAGATGCCACATGGGCGAAGTGAGGCAGCTTACCCATCAGTCTAGCTCTTTTGCCATCCCTAGTATCAGGGAGCTGTCATATGGTCGACTATCATATGTCAGTGCCACAATATGGTGATTGTATACAAAGATATCTGGATGAAATACTGGCACTCCTGGCTGAATGGGGTATTTTATGTCCTGAGTACCCAGTTGGTACTAACATCTTTACCTTTTATGCTTTTGCTCATATCTTCTACACCGTTCTCCTTAATATTTAAATTTCTTTAAACGATTCTACTGTTGAACATATTCTTTGCTACTTTTACTGCTTGAGAGTTGACCTTTTTTGAAGCTTGCTAACAGATGCCTTGAAATTGTGTTATCTTATTTGGTTGTCATCTGCTATTTGCCAAATACAAACTGATCAATAGGTTTTTACTGTGCCCACTGTTTCTCCTAATTGTACCTGTTGAATTTTACCGTGCAGCAACGAAAGAAGATGTAATTCCACCTGTGCCTATACTGACACGATATAAGAAAGAAGTTGGAATCAAGGCATTCGTAAAGAAGGAACTAACTGACCCAAGGCTACCTGACGTGCGACGGTCTAGTGAAATTAATGTCCTGACAACACCAATGCTTTGCGTTCAGTTAAATACGCTATATGTGAGTCAAAGCTTAACTTTTCCCATCTTTTTTTTTCCCCCTTTTCCTTCGTACTTTTTTCTTTTAGCTGCTGGTTGAACTTCTAAATGTTTAGAACTTTGACACAAAAAGGTTTTGTTGTTTGCCACTAATGTTGATCCTCGTAGTACTAATTATTTCGAGTTGACTGAGATGTTTTCGTACTAGTTGTTAGCGTGTTAAGAGGTGAACTCGGGTTTGAATTACTCTCTCCGGAAGTTTGTCAAAAAACACTAGGCATCAGATAAATTATTTATGGTTTTACCGCAGCAAGAAAAACTTAAAGATGTGGTAAACTGCTGAAACCTGTGAATGAGTTAAAATCTATAGAATGAATGTCCTTTTTTATTCTTTTTTTTTTTTTTTCCTGAATTCGGCAATCATTCTGCATGTTGTTCTTTGTAAAGTATGTGTCAAGCGTCGAAGAAGTCAATCTAAAATGTGAGGATATTTACATATTTCTTCCAAGAGATACTTTCAGTAGGATTTTGGAAGTTAGTTTCATTGGAAAAGAAAATTTTCATTACAAAAGAATACTGCCTCTATGAAGACGAGTAGTTGCAAGTTCCCATATACGGATAAGTGTGAGCCTTAATTATTTGCCAGCTCAACTCCAGTTGAAGGAAACGTCCTAAAAAGAGTGCATTTGAGTAGGCTGTATCCATTATTGCTATTTTCATGGGAAAATCCCTGCAGTACGTCGGTACCAGCCTTGGCATCACTGATCACAAGTTTCTGCTTGACACAACTTTCTGCTTTGTCATTCATTGTAATGTTTTATACTACTAAACCCACTAATGGCATTGCTATTATGTAAATATTGATATTTATAGTACGCTATCCTATTACGTTTTGTCCAGTTGGTATAATCTGACAATAATAGAACTTTGCTTTTGGTATCATCAGTATGTCATTACGCAACTGAATAAGTTGGAAGACAGCATTTGGGAGCGATGGACAGGGAAAAATCATCATGATATGTCAGTCAGTAAGTATTCAAATGTATTTTTTGTTAATCTTCTATAAAACTGATGTTAAGATTAATAGTGACGGCTGAGAAAAAGTACCAGTCAAGGTTACCTTTGCTGCACCATATTGTCACTATATCCATTCAATTTGCATAGTTGTGTATATTGTTATCTGCCACGATTTTCAGTCAGAGGACTACATCTTTCCAATAAGAGTGCCAAAGGTTGGTTGGTACACAGTCTAGCTCTCCCAGCAACTTCAATTGATGGGGTTAAACACTGTGTAATGGACTTATTTCATCTTTTCCCTGTTTTGGAAAGGTTGATGTTCAGAAGGTTCATGTTTGTAAGGTTAATATGTTTCTGAAATAAATTGGTTCGCAAGTAGCTTTAGATTGACATCCTCCTAAATTAATCATGTACGTGGTTAAGGTAATTTTGAGCTAATTTGAGCTTGATCCATACCTCTGAATTTCTTGGACCCAAGTGGTTTGGTTGTTAGTACGTCATGAGTAGACTTCCGCAATGGGAATTTTTAAGGATTATCGCTAGGTCACTAGCTGGGTGTCCATGAGCTCCTTTGGTATGGCTAGTGTTGAGATTGTCCCACATCGGGGACTTATAACCTAGCTACTCAATATATAAGATCATGGGGCCACTCCACCCATGGTCAATTGGTTTTGGGTTGGATGCTCCAATTTAACATGGTATCAGGGCAGGTTATTGTTGGGCCCAATTTATCCACGTGTGCTCCATGCTATGTTACATGGACTCTTCAAAGTGTCCGGAGGACACGGGTATGGATGCCATATCCGACATGGGTACTTCGCCTTTCTTGGCTGAAAATTACACTAAACTACACCAGAAGGATCCTACCCAAGTGTCATACCCATGTCCGCAAAGAGTCGTGTCAACACGGGTACTTCACCTATTTAGAAGAGTCCATGTAACATAGGCTCCACGTCACCCTATCTCAGTAATTCACGTGTTTGACTCTCAGTTATGCCATGCGTGCGAGGGCGTGTTGAGATTGTCCCACATCGGGGACTTATAACCTAGCTACTCAATATATAAGATCATGAGGCATGGCAACCCGCTGCCCTCCGGAACTTGTCTTTGGCGAAACTTCCATTTCATTGTTTGATACTTTTTGTCAACCCAAATCTGAGGTTGAAAGTTTTTGATACACAAAAAAAAAAAAGAAAAAAAAAAGAGCAGAAATAGCCGACCCAAGTAGGTCGAGGTCTTCGACCATCAGCAACCTCTGGCGAGATCACCATCAAAGTTTTAGTTCGAGTCTCTACAGATCTGTGGGTTGTCCAGCGAAGGCATGGGTTGTTCGGCACTTCCTTCCATACTGAGATGTTTATTTGGTAGGGAGAGAGAACAAAAGGGGAGATGGGAGAAGATGCAAATTGTAGAGAGAGAAAGTTAGAAAGAGGGGTCTCATACACAAAAAAAAAAAGGAAAAAAGAGGGAGAGGGGGGGGGGGGGGGGGGGGGGGGGGGGGGGGTGTCAGGGGCGCAGAATGAGAGAGGGTGATGCGTTTCCTCCCATTGAGGACTGTCTGGTTTGTGTTAAAGAGAGAAAGAGAAAGGGTGAATGGAGAAAGGCAGTGCGAGAAAGAAATTGATTTGTTAAAAAAAAGAGAGAGAACAGAGGGAATGTTTTTTTGTTTTTTGTTTTTTGGTGGTCTTCTTGTCTCTTTAACCACCCACTTTGAGTTTGAAAGAGAGACTAATGGTCTCTTTATTTTATAAACCAAAAAAAGGGGGGGAAAACGTGGGAGACCAACTTCTGTCTCCAAAGACCTTTTATCTCTGAAATTACATTTCAGCCCTCAAAACTTTTCAATATCTTCAAATCAAGCCCAAAACTTTACTAATTTTACAAAATGGTCCCAAACTTTTTTCGAAATTTACATATCAGCCTCTGAATTTTTTGGATTTTACTTTTTTTTACCCCCAGATTTTCAGAAATTACAAAGTAGCCCCAATTTTTTTTTCAAAATTTCAGATTCTTTTTAAGCCATGTTTGGCTTTGGGCTTTAATGGGGTTTTGTTTCTTATGTCGTCCAAACTTCGGTCTTCGTGTTCACTCTCACCTTCATTGAGGGGGAGAATATAAGGAGACAAGATCGGGTGATAGACCCCCGAGGAGAGGGCCCGCTATACCACACGGGCGACGAGACCACCCGAAGAGGGACCCGCTACACCGCACGGATTGGTGTGTTTGAACGCACAATCCCCCTTCAACTTGAGGGGGAGTGTTGAAGACAAGACAATTACCTCTACTTATGTGTCACACGATGGATTATTCCGTGGGCACATCTCACCTTTCTCCATGTGATCTTGGAGCTTTGAATGTTTGTATGACGAGACCAGCTAATAGGAGCCGCACGTGGACCACCCAAGATGGGTTGCATGTGGATGAGATATTACCTAAGAGGGGCCGCTGCAACAGTCTACAAGGTCGAGTTTTAGAGAGGATAGTTTGGTATATGATTGTCTTCCATATTCCATATTCGTGTTGAAGTTGGACACTTCAACAAGTATCCGTGTGCCAACTTGAGGGGGAGTGTTGGAAAATATGGAATAAAATATGGTTTTCTAGATTGGTGAAGATTTGATAGCAGATAAATCCAGAAGACATTCCACATAGAGAAATTCCAGAATATTCTAGAGATCTCCAGATTTATTTGATTTAAATTGATATGATTGCAATCATAGGAGATTTGATCTTATATTTAGGTTTCCTATCTTGTGTCTCATTCTCACCCTATATAACGGGTTGAAGTATTGTAAAAATATTAAGTATGATGAATACAATTTCTCTCTCTCTCTCTCTCTCTCTCTCTCTCTCTCTCTCTCTCTCTCTCTCTCTCTCTCTCTCTTTAATTATAGAATTTAACATAGTATCAGAGTAGGTTATTGTTGGGCCCAATTTGTCCAAGTGTTCTCCACGTCACCCTATCTCAGTAATCCACGTGTTTGGCTCTCAGTCATGCCACACGTGCGGGGGCGTGTTGAGATTGTCCCACATCGGGGACTTATAACCTAGCTACTCAATATATAAGATCATGGGGCCACTCCACCCATGGTCAATTAATTTTGGGTTAGATGCTCCGATTTAACAGCTAGTTCAGGATTATCGGAGGTTACTCTATGAACACAAAATCACACAGCCAATCGCACTCTCATCAAGTGCCTCCTTATGATCGGTTACATACATGGGACTCTCCTTTTACCCCCAGTGTAGTGTACCACCAGTGTCTACAGGATATGACATGGGTTTGCTGTACAATAAATGTGTCCAAACACGTACCCAAATCCGCCACTCGAATCCTAGTTGTTCCATCTTCACGCATCACTGGGAATATTTCTGCATTGTAATGATGATTTATGTCACCCCTTGTGATTATGCACTAAAATTCGAGTATTCTTCACTATTTTTTTTTAGTGCACTAGTTCGATGTGCTAGTACGGTGATATTATCTTCCTCTTATTTAATTGCAGTGTGAACTTTGTGTTAATGTTCCTTAACTAGATGTAGTTAATTTGTTTGGCCTTCTACCATGCATCCACACCACGTCGGTGTTAGCATGGAGGAAAACTTTGGTCCAGGTTACAGGAAAGTAACTGTGATATTCCTGCATACGAACACAAACGTGTTTGGATCTTTGGACTATGGAGTTCTGGGAGACCTGTTGCTCATTCTCACTCCATTCCTGATAACCTAGGTTAATGCATGACATACCCATCACTATGAAGGACCTCTCTTGGTTGTTCACTATGGTTTCCTTGTCCCAAAAAATAATGCAAAGCGTGGACGATTATGATCCATTATAAACCCTTCTTTGATGATGTTGATGTCCTTCTACAAAACTTCCTTATGGTGTAGATTGTTAGGTTTCATTAGTTATAAATGTTTTATTTATTTTATGATTAGTATAGGGACTTGTGTGTAATTACTTGTTCTCTTGTTATTATAAATAAAGAGGTCTCACAATTGTGAGATTAAGCCTTCAATAATATTGTATAATGTTATTCAACATGGTATCAGAGCAACCCTAAAGGGTTCTGTCACCACCACCAGCCGCCTACCATCACCACCTTCAGCCGCCACCCTAACCCTAACCCTAACCCTAACCCTAGCCGACCCAACGAGAGTTTCATCGCGAAGTTACTATTCATCGCAGCACTATTCATCGCAGCACTGTTCATCGGGTTATTGTTCATCGCAGCACTGTTCATCGAGTTACTGTTCACCGCAGCACTGATCACGCAGCACTGTTCACACCTAGCCGCAATAATTTTTTGAGAACACTATTTGCTCCTAGTTTGTTCGTCTTCGATCCGTAAGCGGATCTATGTTCTTTAACTAGATCGGATCATCTTAGGCTTCCCTTAACCATCATCCCTTGATCATCTGCATCCTTCATCATGTCAAAAGATGATGTGATATCTGAGAAATCTTTTGTCGCCTCTTCAGGTTCTTCTATGGGTAACGAAAGACAGTCGTACGTTACTGGGAATCCAAGTTCCAAAATCACCACTGCGTTGTTCAATGGTGCTAATTACCTTTCATGGTCCCAGTCGGCAACTTTATGGCTCCGTAGTCGATATAAATTCCGTTATGTGGATGGTTCAGTCAAGGTCTCTACTCGTGATGATCCGACATATCTCAAGTGGAAGGTGATAATTCTCTTGTTATGAGTTGGCTACTTCATTCTTTGGAACCCGAACTTGTAGATCCATTCTTATCTATAGGCACGGCTAAAGATATTTGGGATACTTTAGCTGAAACATATTCCCGTCAAGGGAATGTTGCCCAAGTGTATGAACTTCGAAGAGCAATTCAGAACGAAGTTCAATGGGATCGCACTACTCTCCAGTATTTCACCGCTCTAGGCTCTCTTTGGAAGCGACTTCATCATTTAATCACATTTCATCCCTCTAATCCAACAGATGCTGCGGGTTTTCAGAAATACGTTGAAGGGGAAAGAATCTTCAAGTTTCTAGCCAGTCTTAGGCCCGAGTTTGATCCAGTTTGTGACCGTATTTTGGGTATTGTTCCCCTTCCATCTCTTTGAGAAGCTTTTTCTATTGTGCAAGATGAAGAAAGTCGCCGCTCTGTTATGTTGCCCTCTTCATGGACAGATTGGTCAGCCTTGGTATCCTCTAATCAACGGGGCGGCAAGGCCTTTACTCCTCCGAGAGAACCCCAGTACATGGGACGTGACACCAACAATAATAGACCTTGGTGTGATCATTGCAATCGTCTCGGACACACTCGTGAGACATGCTGGAAGCTTCATGGGCGTCCTTCCTTTCCCAGGGGACGTGGTGGTGGCCGTCATGGTGGTCGTGATCCTCCACGAGCTCATTTGACTACTGACTCATCTTCGTCTGAGGAGAAAGAACTCTTGCCTCAGCTCCTCCATCGTCTTCTCCAGCAGTGGGAAACATTAGTAGTGCCGATATCGAAACACTCCGCCGTATTATGACTCAGTTGAACACTCCATCTGCCTCTACTTCCTTTGCCCTGTCAGGTATTTATGCAAATTTTTCACATGCCTTACATGCTGATTTTAGTCAACCATGGAATAGGGGAATCAGAAAAGGGGAACAGACTCATGAAACGTGACATCCATAGAGACATACCACTTCGTAGTCTGAGGGTTATAGCACTTGTACCCCTTTTGAGTAGGAGAGTAACCAACAAAGACACAACGAATGGCACGAGGATCGAGTTTTCCACATGTGGGAGAATGGTTATGGACGAAGCAGACACACCCAAAGACACGAGGAGGAATAGGGAAAAGATAAGGAGGATGGGATAGGAGTTCAATGGGAGACCGCTTATTGAGGACTTGAGTTGGTAGCCTATTGATGAGATATGCAGCAGTTAGAACTGCATCACCCCAATAGGCTTTAGGAACATTTGCCGAGAACAACAAAGAACGAGCAACATTAAGCAAGTGACGATTCTTGCGTTCTGCTACCCCATTTTGTTGTGGGGTGTTAGTGCAAGATGTCTGATGAACGAGTCCTTTGGAAGAAAAAAAATCTCCTAGACCAGAATCAATATATTCTCCCCCTTGGTCAGAACGCAACACATTGATACCTGTCCCAAACTGAGTCAAAACCATTTGATAAAAATTTTTGAAAATAGAAAAAACTTCTTGTTTTTCTTTCATCATATAAAGCCACGTGGTCCTTGAATAATCATCAATAAATGTGACAAACCAACGATGACCTTTTAAGGACACCACACGTGATGGACCCCAAACATCAGAATGCACTAAAGAAAAAGGCACTAAACTTTTATTATAAGTCGGAGCAAAAGTCGTCCGATGATGTTTCCCAAGTTCGCACGACTCACATAAATATTCAGAAACAGCTTTATTGAAAACTAAAGAAGGAAACAAATGCTTAATTAAATGAAACGATGGGTGTCCTAATCTCTTATGCCAAAGGAAAATGTCCTCAGACTGATTTTCAGAAACTATAGTGTGATGAGCTCTCTTGCTTCCAACATCCAATAATTAAAGGCCATGCTCCTCTCTACCACTGCCAATCGTCGACGTTGTGGTAAGGTCCTGGAAAACACAATGTGAAGGAAAGAAAGTTACACTACAATTAAGATCACGAGTGATACGACTTATAGATAAAAGATTAGATGTGAAACTCGGAACATGTAAAACTGAGGACAAAGACAAAGATGGAGTAGCATGTATGACACCTTTCCCTGAAACAGAGGAAAAAGTACCATCTGCAATACGAAATTTCTCTTGACCTGAATATGGAGTATACATAGAGAATAAATCTGATGAGCTAGACATATGATTGGATGCACCTGAATCAATAATCCAAGGGTATGAGGAGTGAGATAAGCATGCTCTCATAGAAGTGACTAAATTACCTGTCTGTGCAAATGAAGATGAGGCACCTGTGGAAGTAAACGGGGCACGACGAGTCATCAGATTACGAAGAGCATCTAAACCCCGCAATGCATCCTCATACTCAGTGGTAGACAACGGTGCTGAAGAAGGTATAGAAGATGAAGTAGTCTGGTCACCTTGTCCCGAATCTGCAACATCAATTACCGCGGTATGATGTGCCCTAGAATTGCCTCCACGACCACCAGGAGAACCAAAACGACCTCCAGATCGACCTCCACGACCCCCAGATGGGCGACCATGAAGTCTCCAACAAGTACCCCTCATGTGTCTAGGACGATTGCAGTGATCACACCACTGCTTAGCCTTATCAGAAGAATCTGCTCCACTCGTAGAATTAGCTCCATGTAGCTGTGGACTCCCCCCTTTCAGAGGGGTGGAAACAAGAGCGGAACGCTCAGTAGGTGCAATCGGAAGCATAGCGGATCTGCGACTCTCCTCATTTTACACATATGGAAAGGCCTCCTGAAGAGTGGGAAGTATCCATCCCAAGAACTCGACTGCGAATAGCATCATACTCGGAGTTAAGTCCCTGAAGAAACTTGAAGACACTTTGCTTCCCAATAAGCTTCTGATATCCCGTAGAATCGGTAGAGCAGATGGGGTGATAATCTTGAAGATGATCCACACGTTGCTAATGAGTGGTCAGAAATGTGAAGTACTGAATCACTGTCATATCACCCTGCTCAGAGCGATCAATCAATCTCGTCAACTCGAACTCCTGAGCGTAATTTCCTTTACGATAATAAGTCGAAGCAACTGTCTCCCAAATATCACAAGCTGTTTTCATTCCCAAAAAACCTTCACCAATTTCAGGAATCATCGAGTGAATAAGCCAAGTCATGATGATAGAATTCTCAATATCCCACTATGCATATGTAGCATCAGTTGGATCAGGTGCCTGTGTTGTCCCATCAACGTATCCCATCTTCCCTTTACCCCTCAAGAAAAGCAGCACTGACTGTGACCATGGCAAATAATTCTGACCAGTGAACAAGGATGTAGTGATTTTTAGGTTTGGTTTGTCTGAGGGAGCTACAAACGAGCTCAGAAGTTGTGGCTGTTGTGAACTTCCAGATGACGGACTCTTACTCTTATCGTCGGCCATAGTTCCAACACACAAAGCAGACACTCACAAAAAATTGGAAGGATACGACGAACTCTGAACAAGCACGATCTCAAAACATATCAAAGAATCAGTCCGAGACTGATCAATGGTCCATAAGGGGACCTGAAATAGATGGTGAAATTAAACGTCAATCAAACCCGCACAGATGACGCAATTGTGGTGGTGAAAGGGAAGATTTGGATGAAGAAAAGAAAGAGGTAAAGGAGGAAAAACTATGCCAGAATATGCTGGGAGGTTCGGCTAGGGATTAGAAGCTGTCGGGGAGTGTATGGTGGTGGAGATGGTGGTGTCGCAGGCTGGTGGAGAGTCAATGCGGCTAGGGCTGGGATGATGTAGGAACAGGTGGCGCAGGTTGTGGGTAGGGTGAGATGCTGCGGCTCAGGGTAGGGTTAGGGCTAGAGGCTGCGGTGTAGGGTAGGAGTGGTGCTGGAGGCTGCGGCTGGTCTGGGTGGAGGTGTGGTGGCCGGCGCAGGTTCTGGTGGTGGTGAAGTGGCCGGCGGCGCAGGCTATGGTTATGGCTGTGAGATGGTGGAGAGGAGAGGAGGCTCTGATACCATGTTGACAAATCTATTTGGTCAAAAACTAAGGGTTCAACAATGTGTTTCACCCTTTTATATTATTAAGAATGATAAGCAAGCAATATTACAATGAGGTCCATAGACTAAAAATAAATACAAGAAAATAACAATACTATTTCTAACACCAACATGATAGGACAAAACGCGTGGAGATTGACAGACATTTTATAAAGGAGAAGTTAAATTGTGGAAGCATTTGTACTCCATTTGTCAAGACGTTCTTACCAAGAGTCTAGCAAGTCGTTCGTTTCACTTTATCCTTAGCAAGCTAGGAATGAGAGATATCTTCGAACCAGCTTGAGGGAGAGTGTTGAGTTTCATTAGTTATAAATGTTTTATTTATTTTATGATTAGTATAGGGACTTGTGTGTAATTACTTGTTCTCTTGTTATTATAAATAAAGAGGTCTCACAGTTGTGAGATTAAGCCTTCAATAATATTGTGTAATGTTATTCAACATAGATAATGTGTATTTGTTCTCTATGTACTTTTCTCTAAAAAAAATTCACTGGAGCTGCTTTATTAACACCTCCTTAAGCGGGCATCAAGAAAGAAAACTACAAAGATTCACTAAGCATTTTGTCAATTGTGACTTTCAAGTTTCAAGTGATCAATTTCTTCAACTTTCCAGTTTCTTCAGCATGAAAGAAAACTACAAAGATGCACTAAGCACTGTTTGGGTCATGGATTTGATGAGGAAAAGAAAAAGAATACACTAAGGCTTTGTTAGGTTTGTGGATTAATCGAAAGAAAAGAAAGAGGGAAAACAAGGAGGAACTTAGTTCCCTTGTGTTTTCCTTCATGCTTAAATAGCATTTAAAAAAATATGTGTCCAAAATGTAATTGTAAATTAGAAAAAGAGAGGGAAATACCTCACAAAATTCAAAATGTTTAATTTATTTCTCTACTTATTCTCTTTTCTGTCCTATTTCTCTCATTGTTTTCCTTATTAGCCAAACAACGGAAAAGGTTTTCCTTCCCTTACTAAACAAAACCTTGGTGTTTTCCTTTCTTTTCCCTCACTAAATCCATGATCCAATAGAGCCTAAGGAAAACACTTTTCTTTTGTTTGGTTAAAACGGTGAGGAAAATAAATTAGGATTAGAATTGAATTAATTTTTTTGTCAATTTCCTTCCTCTTTTCTTGAGTTCCTATAATATCTAGAAAGCTGATGAAGCTAAAAACATGCTGGGGTACACTTGTCCAAGACCTTCAAGCTGCTCTTTAAAGAGTGCCTTGCAAAAGCTCTTTGGTTTAGGGTTTAGAGAGTGTGCAAAGAGTGGAAAGGGGAGGAGAATGGGTGAATTGATTGTAAAGAGTAACGCTCCGTTTGTTTTGATGTAAAATGTTTTCTGGAAAATGCTTTCACCTTATCCGTATAAGGTAAAAAATTTTTCTGGAAAATAATTTACATCAAACAAACAGAGCCTAAAGGATAATTATTATGGACTATGATATTGGTCCATAATAATTAGTGTTAGCAAAGGAGAATGAAATAATTTTAAAGAGTGTAATTAAAGGGATAATTATTAGGGCATATGATATTAGTGAATATTGGCAGGGCAATTTCTGAAAGAAAAAAAAATATTGGGAGGGTATAAGTAAATAAACATGAAAAATTTTCTAGATGAGAGGGCAGCCATAGCCCAACAGATTCCAAGTCTCTCTCATGTTATTTAAGCCTGTATTAAACATTAGGGGAGAATAGTGTTCATTCTAGTTTCCTTCCCGTTTTCTTTTCCTTATCCTTCTCTAAATTCGCAAACCAAACACAACCTGAGGTTTTAGAACTCAGATGGTATTTCTCCCAACTTCCCTCTCTTATTAATCCGCGTTTCATTGACCTTTTTTTTTTTCCTCTAGAGAGATCTGTGAATGAGAAATCTAGAAGTTTCACACGGAAGGACACATTTGATGGAAGTAGAAAGGATATTAATGCAGCTATTGACCGTATCTGTGAGTTCACTGGTAAGGATTGTTGCTGCCTTTTTCCCTTTAATTTTAATGCATTTCATCGGAACGGGTTCCATCAGTGATGTGGTACTTTTTTGCAGGAACTAAGATTGTTTTCTGGGATTTAAGGGAGCCATTCATTGACAACTTGTATAAACCCAGTGTTTCTCAGTCTAGGCTGGAATCACTCATCGAACATCTTGATTTGGTATGATTTCTCTCGTCAGGAAGCTATGCTCAAAAGTGTATTTTCAATGCTGCTTAAATGAAATCAAACTGGATACTAGTTGAGACTTCAGACCACAAAGTCTTTTGTGGTAAAGAATGTTCGGAAACATTGAGGGTCCATTAGGAATGGCAATTGCATGATGCATTCTTGCCAATTATAGTTACATTGTCATCTTCATTTTCAACTTATTTACAAGATGCATTCTAATACAGTTTTTGCTTTTCCAAAAAAGCAAGTCTTACTTGTTTCTGGTTTTAAGTTGGAGGAGGTGTCTCGCATATAGGGACATGGGTTGGGGGTTTATGGAACCGCATGCCCCTTCACCTTTATAACAAAGAACTCACTCTATAATATTTTGTAGGAAAGAAGAATATGCAGCTGAGATTTATTGCTGATCTGGTTGAGATTAATTGCTGATATGACTGAGATTAATTGCTGATCTCTAGGGATTGCCTAGCTGGTTTTTATGCTTAATATAAGCTAGTCAACTCTGTAAATAAGGGAAATTAACTGTAAAATTATTTTGTTCCTTTTTTAGTACCTTGTACAGTCTATAAGTAGTGTATACATATATTACTTTGTGTATCAATGAAATACAATTGTTCACAGAAACAATTCTTTCCTAATTTCTTGATTGTTTAGATGGTATCAGAGCAGGAACTTTATTTCTGACTCTTCTGCATTATCAGGATTCAGGACTTATTCCTTGATATTGTAACCCTAGCCTCCCACAATGTCTGAGTCCAAGCCTACAGAAAACCGTGACTCCCACTCTGTTCAAATTACCACTATACGTCTTAATGGAGACAATTTCCTACGCTGGTCTCAATCAGTGCGTATGTATATCCGAGGGAGAGGAAAGACTGGGTACCTGACTGGTGATACAAAGGCACCTAATTCGAAGGAAGCAACTTATGCTACTAGGGATGCAGAAAATTCCATGGTTATGGCATGGCTTGTTAATTCCATGGATGAAGACATCGCCTCTAATTATATGTGCTATCCAACTGCCAAGGAACTATGGGATAATGTTAGTTCCATGTATTCTGACCTCGGCAATCAATCCCAAGTGTACGAACTGCAACTACAACTTGGAGGAACTCGACAAGGGGGAGACAATGTGACCAAATACTTCAGCACTATGACAAGGTTGTGGCAAGATCTGGATATCTTCAATAACTATGAATGGAAATCTCCAGATGATTGCAAACACCACAAGAAGACAGTGGAAAACGACCGCATCTACAAATTTCTCACTGGTCTGAATGTGGAATTCGATGAAGTATGGGGAAGGATCATTGGTCGTGGTCCACTTCCTTCACTTGGAGAGGTATTTGCTGAAGTCCGGCGGGAGGAAAGTCGCCGCAGTGTTATGCTTGGAAAAAAGGAGACTGGGGCACCAATTGAAAACTCTGCTCTAGTCGCTGCTGATGCAAATGCGAGAAGAGCCTCCAATAGCAAGCCCAGAACTGAGGACAAGCCTCGGATTTGGTGTGATTACTGCAACAAACCCCGCCATACACGTGAGACGTGCTGGAAGATCCATGGCAAACCTGCCAACTGGAAGGGTAGCAAACCCGGAGACCGACCTATTCGTGCAAATGAAACTAATGCTGGTACCTTCAGTAAAGAGCAGATGGATCATCTTCTGAAATTGCTGAAATCCAATCAGGAGTCTGGTATTCCTAGTGTTTCTCTGGCTCAATCAGGTAGCAACTCTAGTGCTTTCTCTTGTCATTCTAGTCCTACACCTTGGATCATTGATTCAGGTGCTTCTGATCACATGACAAACCTCTCCCATGTTTTCGACTCTGATTCGCCTTGTTCTGGTGATAAAAAGGTCAGAATTACAGATGGGAATTTTTCATCTATTGCTGGAAAAGGTTCTATCGAAATTTCTGAAAAAATCACCCTTAAATCTGTCCTTCATGTCCCTAATCTTGTCTGTAATCTCTTATCTGTAAGCCAGGCTTGAAGCAGTCTCCCCGTCCTGTTAACTCCTCCTCTGCTTTCAACGAGCAATCCGGCTGCATTTGTCTCATCCTCGCCGTACCAAGGCAAAAGTGTCGTCTCTCTAAAGATTCTAATTGTCGTGTTACCTTTTTTGATTCCCACTGTGATTTTCAGGATCTGAGCGCGGGGATGATGATTGGCAGTGCTAGAATGTTGGACGGTGTCTACTATTTTGATGACAACTTACTCAGTAATAAACAAGCTCAAGGCTTTAGTACTAGTATTAGTTCTCTCTCTGTCCGTGAACAAATAATGATTTGGCATCTTAGACTAGGACATCATAGTTTTTCTTATTTGAAGTATCTATTTCTTGTTCTATTTAAAAAGGTGGATTGTTCATCTCTTCAATGTGAAAGTTGTCATTTATCAAAGAGTCATCGCACCACTTACAGTTCAAAACCATATTGTGCCTCAAAACCATTTTACTTGATTCATAGTGATGTTTTGGGTCCTTTGAAAATTACCACATCCTCGGGAAAAAAAATGGTTTATAACTTTCATAGATGATCATACTCGGCTATGTTGGGTATATTTGATGAATGATAAATCTGAAGTTGAAAATTTGTTCAAAAATTTTTCCACTATGGTTGAAAACCAGTTTCAAACAACAATAAAAATGCTTCATTCAGATAGTGGAACTGAGTATTTCAATCAAGTTTTGGGAAATTTTTTAAAGGAAAAAGGGATTCAACATCAATCTACTTGTAGTGATACTCCCCAACAAAATGGTATTGCCTAAAGAAAGAACAGACATTTACTTGAAGTTGCACATGCCATTATGTTCTCAATGCATGTTCCAAAATATCTATGGGGAGCTGCGATTTTGACAGCATCTTATTTGATAAATAGAATGCCTACTCGTGTTTTAAAATATATTACACCCTTAGAAAGCTTTAAAACTTTCTTCCCTGAATGTCGACTTTTCTCTGACTTACCCTTGAAAATCTTTGGATGCACTATGTTTGTTCACATACCTAGTAGGCTTCGATCCAAACTTGATCCTAGGGCAGAAAAATGTGTGTTCATAGGTTATGCTCTAAATAAAAGAGGATATAAGTGTTATGACCCTATAACAAAAAAAAACTTTTGTGAGTATGGATGTCTCATTTGTGGAAAGTCAGCCTTATTTTAAACAAAACTGTCGTCAGGGGGGGATAGAAAATAATGAAGCTCAGTTTTGGGAAATAGATGTCCCTTTACCCAATACCTTATTTTCCGTATCTGTTTGTGATTCTTCCACCTCCGGTAGTCAAGAAATTGGTAGTCATAATAATAAAAAAAATGGAAAATACTAGTCTACCATTGCCAAACTTAGATGACTCACAAACAGGGGGAGAAATACCAAGACAGGAGCTCCGTGTTTACACTCGAAGGGGTACTCATCAAACAAATAAAGACTTGCCTACAACTCTAGCACAAGACCAATCACTGTCTCCGAGCGATGATCTGCCTAGTACCGAAGGTAACTCTAATACTTCTTTATCAAATCCCACTCCTACTACTTCCGATCTTGATATACCTATAGCACTTAGAAAGGGAGTCCAAACCTGTACAGAACATCCTATTACTAAGTATGTGTCTTACCATAAGCTTTCTAAGTCTCATAAAGCCTTTACCTAAAAAATCTCCCACCTATTTATCCCGAGAACCATTCAGGAAGCCTTGGATAATCCAGATTGGAAATTAGCAGTTTTGGAAGAGATGAACGCTCTGAAAAAGAATAAGACTTGGGAGATAGTTAACTTACCGAGGGAGAAGAAAATGGTGGGATGCAAATGGGTGTTTACAATTAAGTGTAGAGCTGATGGAAGTATAGAAAGATACAAAGCGCGTTTAGTGGCAAAAGGGTTTATATAGGCACACGGTATTTATTACCAGGAGACTTTTGCCCCAGTCGCAAAGATTAATTCAATCCGCGTCTTACTATCCTTAGATGCTAGTCATGACTAGCCCTTACACCAGCTAGATGTAAAAAATGCATTCTTAAACGGGGATTTGAAAGAGGAAGTCTTTATGAGCCTACCATCAGGGTTTGAAGAACATCTTGGTGAAGGGAAAGTGTGCAGACTAAGAAAATCCTTGTATGGCCTCAAACAATCCCCTAGAGCATGGTTTGAGCGATTTGGAAAAGCTGTAAAGGGCCACGGATATACACAAAGTCGAGCAGATCACACTATGTTCTATAAGCACTCAATAGAAGGGAGGATTGCTATTTTAATTGTTTATGTTGATGATATAATATTAACAGGTAATGATCGTGATGAGCTCAAAAGACTCAAAAACGTTCTTGCTGATGACTTTGAGATCAAGGACTTTAGGAGTCTTAAAGTATTTTCTTGGAATGAAGTTCGCCAGGTCAAAAAAGGGTATCTTCGTGTCTCAACGAAAATATGTACTGGATCTTCTTGGAGAGACAGGTCTACTTGGTTGCAAGGCAGCAGAGACACCAATTGAACCTAATTTGAAGCTCCAATATGCTAAACCTGAAGTTGTGAAGAACAGGGAACAATTTCAGAGGCTAGTTGGTAGACTCATTTATCTATCGTATACCCGCCCAGATATAGCTTTTGCAGTGAGCATGGTTAGCCAATTTATGCACTCACCAGGTCCAGAACACTTCGAGGCGGTGTACAGAATCCTAAGGTACTTGAAGGGATCACCAGGGAAGGGCCTGCTATTTGGAAAGTACGGTCACCTACAAATTGAAGTATATACAGATGCAGACTGGGCTGGGAGTATAACCAATAGAAGGTCAACCTCTGGCTACTGTACTTTTGTTGGAGGAAACCTTGTTAGTTGGCGTAGTAAAAAGCAAAATGTGGTGGCAAGAAGCTGTGCTGAAGCTGAATTTAGATCAGTTGCCCACGGAATTTATGAGGTTATGTGGATTAAAGAGAATTTTAGATGAATTAAAGGTCTCAAGTCCCTCTCCGATAAAGGCATACTGTGATAACAAAGCAGCAATCTCAATAGCACATAACCCTGTTCTTCATGACAGAACCAAGCACGTTGAGGTAGACAAGCACTTCATCAAGGAGAAAATAGAGAACGGGCAGATTTGTATGACCTATATACCAACTGATGAACAGATTGTAGATGTTCTTACAAAGGGACTGTCCAAGAAATAATTTGAGAAATTTACGAGCAAGCTGGCTATGGAAGATATCTTCAAACCAGCTTGAGGGGGAGTGTTGGAAAGAAGAATATTCAGCTGAGATTTATTGCTGATCTGGCTGAGATTAATTGCTGGTATGACTGAGATTAATTGCTGATCTCTAGGGATTGCCTAGCTGGTTTTTATGCTTAATATAAGCTAGTTAACTCTGTAAATAAGGGAAATTAACTGTAAGATTATTTTGTTCCTTTTTTAGTACCTTGTACAGTCTATAAGTAGTGTATACATATATTACTTTGTGTATCAATGAAATACAATTGTTCACACAAACAATTCTTTCCTAATTTCTTGATTGTTTAGATATTTCCATCTTCATCTCTACCATTCTTTCATTATTTTTCTCTCTCTATATCGACAGTGCATAAAACTTATTGATATGATGCGAATACAAAGTTACTTCCGTACCCAACGGAGCATGAGTGTATCTAGTGTCACTCCTTGAGGTCGTACATGAAGATATGCCTACTCATTTCTGTAAGAAATATACCAGGAACTAATTATACTTTACCTCGGTAGTGGACTTCTTGTTAATCTTGCCGCCACACTATGTGAGATGGACTTTTCTTAATAGGTTGAAGTACCCATTTTGGGACAGTGGAAACTCAGGATTGTGTCTGATTGTTTGATCCACTGTTGGAATTAAGAGGATTAGCGAGATTTCATTTAGGTTATTATAGGTCATATTGACCATAGTTAATCTATATTTACTGTCTTCTATTTTCTTTCCTTTCTAGTATCACTTTTGTAACCTTTATAAACATTGGGAGTGTGTAAATGATATTCATCTTTTTCCCAACTTCTATTTGGTATCAGAGCCAACACCAAAATCCTAACCCACCACCTCTAACCTTGCGCCGATCACCACCCACCTTCTCAATAGCCTCCCACATCCCGGCCCTAACCTGCGCCGCTACCCCTAGGGTCCTTCCCACCCAGTGGTGCCACTACCGAGCCTCTCGGCTCAGTCCAGTAGCCTTTGGGCTACTCGTCTTTGTTAGAGTTGGTTTTATGTTCATTGTTATAGATATTAGTGAGTGGGTCATTATGTAATATCTTATTTCTTCTTCTTATCGTTTAATATAAAAGGGGATATACAAGTTGTCTAACCCTAAGTTTTACCAAAATACTGTGTTTACATGGTATCAGAGCCAACTTAAATTTCATCCTACCCTACGCTATCATCACCGACCACCACCACCCTCTCCTAGACATCGCCGACAATCACCACCAAATTCTGGACCTCGCCGCAGCCCCCCTACCCCACATTGGACCTAGCTGAACCCCCCTGGCCCCACCCTGGACCTCGCCAACCATACCTAAACCCTACCTAGCCACGCCGTAGCCTCTTACAAGTCCTCTTCCCCTTCGCTGACCCCTATGGCCACCCACTCACTCAGCCATAGCCTTTTTAGGGTGGTTGAACCCTAGCCGCAAGCCTTTGTCACCCCTACAACATTATCGATTTTTAGGACTGAGTTGTCAGCTTCTTTTTTGGTACCAGTTCAATGTGCTGGTTTGGCTTGAACTAGGATTTCCCAGTTTTTCCCTTTTGGGTTCCTTATGGTCCCTTGAAATGGTTCATTGACCTATGAGTACCCAACTTCCCTCGTCTTCCTTCATTTTGTTGTGGGTTTTCCATTTGTAATCCGGAATTATGATAGACCTTGATAAACCAGCAGCTACAAGTTCCACCACTGTACAGATTTTGGTTACCCCCTTTGATCCCAATCTAAAACTCACTACCGTTGCTTTCAATGGTCAAAATTATATGAAATGCTCGCAGGCGGTAGAGCTTTATTTGAAGGTGTAAATATTCATAATATTGATTTTATTGAGATACCAATAAGATTACAAGAGAGGCCTATATATAGGAAACAATTTAAAATGGAAAATACTAAATCGCCCATAGGGCTTACATAATCAATGACCTAAGCCCGAAATACTAAATGACTATTCTATCCTCTAACACTCCCCCTCGAACTGAAGGTGGTCATGAAAATTATAACCGAAGTTTGGAAAGGGATTACAATCGAAAAACAACTCTCAACTCTATTGGAAAGCAAAACTTCAACTCCAGGGTTGGCACGAATAACTCTCGGCTTCACTGAATGTGCCGGTAACGCAACTTGCGGCTGAACGATGATCGTTAAACAACAATCCAAACAAAAGCTTGTAGCAAATCTCGACCATACTGGCCGACAAAGAGGGGTTCTGTTCACGAAGACTATCGACAAGGGAACACTCTCAATCTCTCGAAAAAGATTGGCAAGAAAGGACAAGATTCTTCTCGATCTCACAATACTGATCGGCAAGTGGATACTCTCAATCTCACAAAGAAGATTGGCAATTAACACTCTCAATCTTACAAGAAGATTGGCATACTATCACTGGAACTTTGGCTTGGGGCACATCATAATATCACTACTCTCCCCCTCCAACCGAAGGTGGGAGTGAATATGAACACCGAAGTTTGGAAGGAAAGACAAACAAGCCTTTGAGGGCTGAATCCTAGAAATATGAAAAGTTTGGGGGTCAAACTGAAATTTGTAGAAATTTTGGGCCTTGTTTTTTAAATTCTGGAAATATTTGGGGCCAACTTGAAAAATCTGTAAACCTTGGGGGATGGGCACAGGCTGCCTCTTTTTTTTGGTTGAACAAGACGAAGAAGAAGATGGGCTGCAGATGAACAGTGTCGTGAATAGTAGCGTGAACAATGATCGTGAATAGTAACCGATGAACACTGACTGAATAGTTTCGATGAACAATGTTGTGAATAGTAGCGTGAACAGTAGACGATGAACAGTGTCGTGATGAGTTTACCTATGGGCAAAAGTACCGTGGGATGCAAATGGGTGTATGCTGTGAAGCATAAAGCAGATGGTTCTATTGAGAGGTACAAAGCCATCCTTGTTGCTAAAGGCTTCACACAGACATATGGGATTGATTATTAGGAGACCTTTGCTCCGGTTGCCAAGATGAATTATGTGAGGATTTTACTGTCATTGGCAGCCAACTTTGGATGGCCTTTTCATCAGTTTGATGTGAAGAATGCCTTTCTTCACGGTGATCTTGTTGAAGAAGTGTACATGGATATCCTTTGAGGGCACTAAGATAGAAGGGAAGGTGTGCTGACTCAGAAAGTCATTATATGGCCTGAAGCAATCTCCATGGGCGTGGTTTGAGAGATTTACACAGGCAATGCTCAAGTATGGTTTTAAACAGAGTCAAGTTGATCACACATTATTCATCAAACATTCATCACAAGGTAAGACTATTGCCTTGATTGTGTATGTGGATGATATTGTTCTAATTGGAGATGATCTGGAAGAGATGGAGAAGTTTTACGGTTTTGTCCAGTGAGTTTGAAATAAAAGATCTAGGTGCCCTTAAGTTTTTTATGGGAATTGAAGTTGCTAGATTTAGACATGAAATTTTTATTTTTCAAAGAAAATATGTACTGGATCTGCTATAGGAGACTAGAATGCTTGGAAGCCGAGCGTGTGACACTCCAATGGATTCGAATAAAAAAAATTAAGTGATGATAGTAGTGGAACAGAAGCAGATAAAGGGAGATATCAAAGACTTGTGGGAAGACTCATCTATCTTTCTCACACCCGTCTCGACATTGCGTTTGCTGTTAGCGTTGTGAGTCAGTTCATGCATGCTCCACGTAAGACTCATATGGATGCTGTCTTTAGAATTCTGAGATATTTGAAATCAGCTCCGGGTAAGGCTCTATTTTTTGCTAGACATGAACATCTTAGAGTATATAAATTTAAATGAGCATATAGCTCTTGATCGTGCAGAATGGAGAAAAAGGATTCATACAGCCGACCCCAATTGATTAGGACACAAGGCTTGGTTTGGTTTGGTTTGGTTTGGTTTGGTTATGAACATCTTAGAGTGGAAGCATATGCTGATGTTGATTGGGCTGGTTCTATGACTGACAGAAGGTCCACATGCTACTGTATATTTGTGGGTGGCAATCTTGTCACTTGGAGGAGTAAGAAATAGAATGTGGTAGCTAGATCTAGTGCAGAAGCTGCGTTTAGAGCTATGGCTCAAGGAGTGTGTGAACTCTTGTGGATCAAGTTACTGTTAACCGACTTGAGACTTGATCACCGTGAATCTATGAGGCTATATTGTGATAACAAGTCTGCAATTAGCATTGCTCACAATCCAGTTCAACATGATCGGACTAAACATGTGGATATTGACAGACACTTCATCAAGGAGAAGATTAATAGCGGTGTGATTTGTACTCAATTTGTGAAGACATGGGATCAACTTGCAGACATTCTCACTAAGGGAGTTGATAGTAGACAGTTTCATTTTGCTCTTGGCAAGCTGGGTTTCAGAGATATATTTGTACCAGCTTGAGGGGGAGTATTAGAACTTATTATTTCGTTTTACTGCTTTATGTTATTTTTCCATATAAGGGTATTTGTGTAATTGTTATTCTGGACTAATATATAATATACATGAGGCTCATAAGTGTCCTAAGTTCTTCAATTATTTTCTATATATCTCTCATCCTGGCTTGTGTGCTTCTTTTCAGTCATTTATTAGTCATGTTGATTCGATCTCCATACCTCGTTCTGTTCATGAGGCCCTTCAGGATCCTAAGTGGGTGGCTGCTATGAAAGCGGAAATGGATGCTCTTCAAGGCAATTAGACGTGGGAGCTTGTTGCTCTTCCAGCAGGTGAGCGCACGGTTGGCTGTAAATGGGTTTTTAGCTTGCAATATTTGGCTGATAGGACTGTCGATCGTTATAAGGCTTGATTAGTGGCTAAGCTTTTTACTCAAGTTCCTGGTAAGGATTTTGGTGCCACTTTTGCTCCTGTAGCTAAGTTAACTATAGTTCGTCTTCTGGTTTCGTTGCTGCTTCGTACTCTTGGCCCCTTTATCAACTTGATGTTAAAAATGCCTTCTTCAATGTTGATTTATCTGAGATTATATATGGATTCTCCACTGGGTTTTCGGGCTTAGGGGGAGTATTCTGGGAAACTTTGTCACCTTCGTAAGTCTCTTTATGGCCTAAAGCAATCTCCTTGTGCATGATTTAGTCATTTAGTGATGTGGTTCTCAGCATGGGATTTATTCGGTGTCATTCAGATCACACGTGTTTTATCCGTCACCAGTCTCAGGGGAAGTGTATTATTATCGCGGTGTACGTTGATGATTTATTATTACTGGCAATGATGCCTCTAGCATCGTTTAAGTGAAACATGCTCTTGGTACGTGGTTTGATATTAAGGATTTGGGTCCTCTTCGATATTTTCTTGGTATTGAAGTTGCTCGGTCTCGCCAAGGTATCTCTTTATTCCTGAGAAAGTATTCTCTCGATCTTCTTTAGGATATAGGGCATGCTTGGGTATAGGCCTGCCTCTTCACCTATGGACCCAAACCTTAAGTTAACTACAAAATTGGGAGAGCTATTACCAAATCCCTCAGTGTATCAGTGTCTTGTGGGACGTCTCATCTATTTGACGAACACAAGACCAAATCTCACATTTGTTGTCAGCGTTGTGAGCCAGTTTATGCACTCACCGCGTACCTCTCATTTGGATGCTATCTACCATATCCTTCGGTACCTCAAAGACTTGTCTTGCTCTTGGGCTTTTCTTTATCTCAGGAGCTCAGTCAGGTCTCTCCTGTTTTACAAACGCAGATTATGCAGGCTCTAAGAGTAACAAGCATTTTACTTCTGGTTTTGGTACCTTTCGTGGCAGTCATGTCATATCTTGGAAGAGTAAGAAGTAAGTTGTTTCTCGTTCTTCTGCTAAAGCTGAGTACCGTGCCATGGCTCAGGGCACATGTGAGTTTCTCTGGCTTCGATCTTTTCTAAACGAGTTAGGTTTCCCCGTAGCAGGCTCATCCACCTTGTTTTGTGATAATAAGTCGGCCTTTATGTTGTCCTCTGACTCCGTCCTTCATGAGAGAACAAAGTATGTTGAGGTTGATATTCACTTCATCTGGGAAAATGTTTGGCCCAAAGTTATCACTCCAAGCTTTGTTCCCTCATCTAATCAAACTGTCGATATGTTTACTAAATCTGTTGGTCCAACCTTTCTACATTCGTCTCTTGGCAAGCTGGGGCTCGTCAAAATCTTCACCCCAGCTTGAGGGGGAGTATTGGAATTGAGAGGATTTTACGTGATTTCATTTAGGTTATTATAGCCTTTATAGGTCAAGTTGACCATAGTTATTCTATATTTACTGTCTTTTATTTTCTTTCCTTTCTAGTATCATTCTTGTAACCTATACAAACATTGGGAGTGTGTAAATAATATTCATCCTTTTCCCAACTTCTATTCACACACACGGCAAGAAGCAAGTTTGCTGCTTGTATACTTTTAGCTTTATGGTTCTTTCAAAATGGATGAACGCTCTATGTTAAAGTCGTATTACATAAAGACGCCATTTTCTCGTAGTAATATGAGAAAACTATAGATTCATTGCTGTGTCCTATGTCCTTAGATTCATCAGTATGGGAAATCCGACGCTTAGTCACGTATCTGCACCCGACACCCATACTAGAGTCCATGTAACATAGCTGCCATATGGAATTTAGGGGCTTTAGTGCCACACAAATTAATTCAAATGGTCATATTATGGTCAAGTTTCGTACTTGGCTATTGTTTTCAGAGTCAACATTGAATAAAACTTTCGAAGGCAACTTGTGCCTTGAACTTTGACATTAAAATCAATTATTCATGTAGAGTACTTTGGAACGGAGTCACTTACATTGACTTTCTTCTTCTCTTTTTTTTTTTGTTTTTTTTTGTTTTCTTGAACGGTAAAGTTGCAGATTTCATTGATAATTAAATTTTACACAAAAACCTTTGAATCTCCCAATCAAGACCTAATAAAATACACACCCCATGAAACTCACCCCCACCATAACTCAATACGTAAAAATCAGTCAGACCAATATACAAACAGATAGTGAGCATCCCACCAATCCCAAACTTCTCCCCAAATACAGCAACATAACCACAACAAAAGAATCACTATTTACATACACAAAAGGCATTAATCACAAATTTACATCACCCATTTAAATTCTAGTTTACCATTGGTGAGGGTTGTCTTCTCTTGTCAATATCGCAGGTACTGAATCAGCTATGTGACATTATAGTGGAGCCACTGAGGGATCGTATTGTGACAGGCCTCCTTCAATCATCACTTGTATGTGCTTTTCCACTACTTGTATTCAGTTGTTCATCATGATTCACTGATGGCCCGTTTTGTAACATTGCAGTTTTTGCTTTTGGCTTTTGGTTTTCATTCTAAGTTCTCAAGTTTGACGAGAACTCACTCGGTTTTCATTCTAAGTTCTCAAGTTTGACGAGAACTCACTCAAAAAAAGAAAAACAAAAACTAGACCAAAAAGCGCAATGTTGCAAAACGGGTCCTTAATTTGTGGTTTTGTTTTTTTTTCAAAATCTTCTACAGGATGGCTTGCTCCGTGTTATACTAGATGGAGGCCCATCGCGTTTTTTCTTCCCAGGCGATGCTAAGCTATTAGAAGAAGATCTAGAGGTCCTAAAGGTAATGCTTTGACTGTCATTTCCGTCACTGGTTTGCCGCCAGGTTGTTATTTTCAAACAGAGCAAGCATCACTCATTTAAGCTTGCAAGTTAGTTCGAGGAAGTGCCTAGTGACATTATTAAGGGAAGTCACTAGGCACTGGTATTGTAAATTTCATGTGGACTTCCAAAATCTATTTTATTAGATTTTGTTGTCTTCAACAGGAATTCTTTATTTCTGGGGGAGATGGACTTCCTCGAGGTGTTGTTGAAAATCAAGTGGCACATATTCGACAGGTGATAAAGTTGCACGGATTTGAGGTTAGTTCTCTTCTACAATGCTTGAATGAAATTGAATTGGAAATGGGAATTGGAAATGTGAATAACAAATGCTGGGCGCGAAGCTTCGGGTGTTGTATTTCCCATCTCTCACCATGAGTGTACCGTAGTAGTGTAAGCCTTGCTCATTAGGCGCGAATAGTCAATTTTTAGTATCCCCCTTTTAATGACGTCATGTCAACGGATCTGCCTGACATGATGAGATATCAAAAACATATCATCTCCCTTTGTATGCATTTTACTGTTTTTGTTTTTGCACTTCTATGTTGATGCATTTCGTAATCAAATCTCACAAGAATCATGATGCATTTCAGAAAAATTTTAGGTTTCAGGTCTAGATTTCGCAGAATAAGTGCTAAAGCTCTGTTTCTAGAAGAAACTTGAATTGCATGTGAATACTGCCTCAAAAACAGATCTGCCTTCCTTATTTATACGCTGTTCCGGCTATACTACCCTTAGGCTTAGTTTGGCCCCCATGTGGCTTTTTAAAAGTGGCTTATGAAATTTATTATTGAGTTACATGATAATTTTGTACAAGTGACACATTACTCTTCAAAAAAGCATTATGAAACCAAAAAGCAACATTGAGCTTTTAAAAGCTCCATTCTAGAGCTTTTAAAAGCTCCCCCCTAAAGAAGCCCTAAGTTCAATTTTTGCAAAGCTCATAAACTAGTTACCAAATGAATTAACATGAAAATGTGCTTTAAAAAAGGAGAAACACCAAAATGGTGGCCAAACTAAGCCTTACTTGATCACTAAATAAGAACAGCTCAAAAACCAATTGAAGTACAATACGGAGCACTACAACTATCAAACTCGAAACTAATCAGTTTTGTTGCATCATATCAGCATAAACACAAAGTTATTGGTGTAAGAAAACACAAAGCAAATGAATTCATATATGTTAGCTGAATGATATAGGGCGCGTTGACTTCCAGAAAAATATAAACAAGAATTTACTTATTCTTCATTGATCACAGACGCGTGAGTTGATTGAAGACTTGAAATCAACGGGTGGACAAGACAGCAAAAGCAAACTGGGCGCGGAGACCCACACCCTGCTGAGAATATTATGCCACAGGAGTGACTCGGAGGCTTCTCAATTCCTCAAGAAACAGTACAAAATACCTAAGTCTGCTGCTTAGGGTAAGATTGTATTTGTCTCAAAGGCAGTATTTTCAAAATTTTGTGGTAGTAGCAAAATCTTTATTAGTGAGATTGTGATTTTTTGCACATGCAACAGTTGAACTTTTTCTCTACAAGAAACAGTGAATTTCCGTACCTTCCCCCATTTCATAGTTTTGATGTGTAAAGTAGTTTGCATAATTTGTCCGATGTGTTTTATTCATTTCTTTCAGTACATGTTTGTAACATAAACCTTTTTGGCAAAGGCAGTTAACGTCTAGTATATGCAGTTATTGGAGCAAAAGAAAATGAGAATAAACAGTGTTGGAAATTCGTTTCTTTTTTGTCTGTCAAAATACATGATTTTGCTACACAACTCGTAGCTCATATGTTTCAGAAGTAGCTTCCTTGACACACTAGAGATCTGAATTATTGGGTGGTGTTGATCTCATTTAAAATTAGTTTTTAATTTATTATTTTAACTGCATAAATGTGTCATCGGAGATAAGTTCATGTCTCAGACTGCATTTGAGTCCTCTCTCTCTCTCTCTCTCTCTCTCTCTCTCTCTCTCTCTATATATATATATATATATGTATGTGTGTGTGTATAAATATATACATTTATCTATAATCTATAATCTATAATACATTTAAGTGTACCAATGCCGATAAGTGTTTTACACTTTTATCAATCGGTGCACTTTCACTTGCGTAATTAATTCTCTTAGAGTTTTAAGTTTAGTATGCCACTTTTTTTGGTCAATACTTGGTACGTCCCCTAAATGAGTTCTATAATTTAGAACAATTGTTATTTTGATTATATGTTGTTTACCTTTCACGGCTCTATCCATTAGATTTACTGTACACAAGTCCATATATCTATATGTTATATATATGTTTGCTATATATGCATACAGTTATATCTCTACAGTCCGGATCTTAAGCGGACTCAAAGGGACGGACTTTAAGCAGTCCAACTTTTAGTGACGAAAATTTTCGTTATTAAAACTGCATTGTTTTAGCAACAAAATTTTCGTCGCTAAAAACGACTTTTTCGTTGCTAAAAGTCAGTCCGTGTCAAACTCGTTCCTTTGAGTCCGCTTAAGATCCGGATTGTATATCTCGATTGGTCCCGTCCAGAGCATTGTGATTTTTTTTTAATTGAGACTCCAACGGTTTAGGACTCAACTAAACATCATTTAAACATGGACTCTTTGCTACACGGTTCTGCACTTTTTTTTTCCCTTTATGGTGGAGTACTCCATCGATTAGCACTGTCATTTCATATTAATTCTCATAATATTGAATTCTATATAAACAAAACCAAGGTTCACGTTGGTATTGAATTTGTTATTTTATTTTTGTGGGTGTTTGGTGGACTCTATGATTAAGACTCTAGCCATGTTTGTTCACTTTTTCATACTTCTATGTATTCTACTACTCCCAAGTGTTTTATACCTTTTTCAATATGGTCCATTTTTCTTAAAGAATATATAATTCTTATATTTTATACACATCTGGATTGTGTTTTTTTTTTACTCGTGGCATGGTGTATCTAATATTTAACATATTTATGAATCCTATTATCACTAATCTTGACTACAATTCCTTTTGGTTTCTTAACTTTCTTTTCTTCTTCTCTCCCTCTCTCTTCTTTCTCTTCTCTTTTATTTTTTTCCATCCAATTGAAACTCACTCTCTAATTAGTGTTTTATGTTAACAATCAAGAGCGTCCCAATTTTTAGGATTTATTATTATTTGTGTTATTTTAGTTGTTGAACAATAGGTCTTTCTTTAACCACTTTATTTTTGGCCCACTCTATTCAGATTAGAATACTCCATAAATTAATTTTTTAGAACTTTCCAAATTCTCTGCAGATAGCTAGAGAGAGAGAAATAGCCATGTTCACTTTCCAAGTTCTCCATAGCTTTAGATATCTTTTTCACTCTTAAAATTTTCAAAGTTTATTAACCTTGACATATGCTAGCTCTCCTAACATGATGTTCTGATATTCAAACCTGCCTTAAATGATCAATACCAATTAATATAGACTTTCAAGCTTTATATTGAAGGTAAGTGCTATTGCTTACTCTTTTTATTCATTTAACCTGAATTATTTATAAATTGAGAGCATTTTTGCTCACCCAAAATTTGGTACACCAATGCTCACCCAAGCATCCCATTGGCCAATGCAGTGGGGCCCAGGATTAAACAAATGTTGTTTAATATTGTTTAATCCTGGGCCCCACTGCATTGGCCAATGGGATGCTTGGGTGAGCATTGGTGTACCAAATTTTGGGTGAGCAAAAGTATTTTCTTATAAATTTTTTGGTTTTTCAATGCCTATTGGTGGAAATGAAAATACAAAATTATCACTTTAGTTAGTCTTTTGATCTGAAAAAATTTCAATTTTGTCATTGCACTTTTGGTCTGTTACAAATAATTATCATGCAATCATATCAAAAAGTTGTTACAAATTGTGAGACCTTTAATTGGATTTATGAATCTTATTGTTAGATATAAAATTTAGGGTGCGTTTGATAAAACTGGAAATTAAGTACTGAAAATTAAGTGCTGAATTTTAAGTACTGAAAATTTTAAGCGATTGAATTTGTAGTATTGAAAACATATTTTTAACTACTGAAATAGACTACAATCAATGAATATTTTCAGTAGAAATTTTTCACTTAAAGTTTTCAGTGATTTTTTGGCTGCATTTTCAATTAAGTGATATGTTATCAAACGCACTGAAAATAAATAAGTGCTGAAAGTTTTCATTTTCACCACTTAATTGGGTTATCAAACACACCCTTAATTATTTTGAATCATGTTGCTACTAAAACTCACTAAAAGCAGTCTTGGTTATAATGAGAAGTTGAAGCTTTGAAACTATATATTCTGATATACCCAAAATTGGCTCTTTCCTATGACCAAGCGGTTCAAACCAGCAGCGAGTCCATGTCCCGGTCAAATCGTGCACAACTCCTCGGACAAGCATCAGCCCGAGCGGTTTAGTCTACTCATCATCCCGAGCGGTTCATCCACGATCCGGCCAACAGGTCGGGAAAATTGCACAGGCACATCCCACCGCGGGAACAGCCCATCCGGGCCCACAGGCATGATCCCGAGCATCACAGGCGTGGTCCCGAGCATTATGGGCAGTTTCCTACTCAAGCTAGAAGACTAATAGAAAGTGTAAGCTATTTCCTAATCCAATTAGGAAACCCCCACAATTAATGCCAATCTATTTTAATTGGATTATGTTTCCTTATCCATGTACGAGTAGGTCTCTTACATCTATAAAAGAGACCACTCACCCCCCATTGAGGCGGCCAACTCTTTAGTCTACACAGCACCTCTATAAAATTCACCATTATACGCATACACCCGGCCGGTATTACTGGCAGTGCCACCCCTTTTTGTTGGCTCACCAGGCCTGCCGGTGATCTGCTAGTGAACGTGCTCAGACACACCCGTGGACGTAGGTACCTTCATTAACAAGGCCGAACCACATACAAAAAATAGTTTCTCTCTCTCTCCTTAAACTGTTCTATTTACTCTTACCAATTTCTGGCATCATCAGTTTGGCGCCGTCTGTGGAAAACGACAAGTCTTCTCATCAACAAATCTCTTGACTGATCATCATGCCACCGAAGAAGGGTAAAAAAGGCTGATCAGCAGCCCGACCGGGATATTCCTTCGGCCCCGGCACCGACTACGGCAGCCGTGACATCTGAGCAGATCACCGCGACCCTCATGCAACTCCTGGAGGGCCAGCATCAAATCCAGCAACATATTGAAGCCTTCCTAGCCCAGCACAGCACTCCTTCAGGGGCCGGGAAATGACCCGGGAACGTTGCGTACGGTCAGAAACCGATCTTGACTAGACAACGTGCCCGAGCCAACCCGTCCCGTGTTGAGGATGCTTGAGACATCAACTGTGGGTGTGCAGCCCGAAAGGAAAGGCAGGAGCATATGGCCTGGGAATCAGTCCAGAGTCACTCGGTCAAGAGCCGAGTTGTCCCTAGGCGAACGGTTACCCAGAGTCATAGCCGAGCCCGATCCCAGAGGACAGCACACCACTATGAAGAAGCCTCTTCCACCGACCCGACCAAACCCTCGGATACCGGTCGGGAAGGAGTGGAAGCCCGAATCAAGGACTTGCAGAAGCAAATTGACGGAGTGGCCAAAAAGCTTGGTCAAAACCGTACTCAGAATCAAGCCAATACCGAGACAAAGTAGCCATTCTCCAGCCAGATCATGAGGTTTGCCACCCCGCGCAAATTTAAGCAACCTCGCCTAGATCCCTACAACGGCTCGGGAAGTCCGGTCGACCACGTCCGGACCTACAAGGCTTAGATGGCCTTAGCCACCAACACCGATGAACTACACTGTTTAGCCTTCCCCAGCACTTTGAAAGGCCTGGCCGCCCAATGGTTCTACTCGTTGGAGCCCCGATTGGTCCGCAGTTTCACGCAACTCAGCAAGCAGTTCATCAATCAGTTCATCGGTATACACGAACGACCAAAGCCTAACATACATCTACTGACGGTCATACAAAGGAATAATGAGACCCTCAAGGAGTTCACCGGCCAGTTTAATCGTGAGAAGCTCATCATATACAATCTTGATGAAACCGCCGCTATCATAGCCTTCTGCTCGGGAGTTCAGCACACCAAGTGCGCCACGTCGTTCCACAGAAACCGACAGGGAACTTTGGTTGAGCTCTCTGAGAGGGTTGGACAAGACATTGACACTGAAGAGTTTCTGAAGACCAAAGACACCGGGCAAGAAAGCAACGAATCTTCCAAAAGTAAGCGAAAGTGAGATCAGCCCGGGGGTTCTGAAAGTTCTTCCTGTTCACAGCGGTCTGAGTCCGGCAGCCCTGACCCGACCTCCAATTCACATCGGTCAGGATCAAGCAGTTCCGACTTTGCCTCCAGCACAGAAAAGTCAGGAGCCCGACGATCCTGATCCGACCTCCTGTCTCCATCGGTCTAGATGAGCCCGACTACAGTGGTACTTGCTTGATCACCACATGAGGCTCCACCGATTATCAGAGAGCTTATACAAAGACCTCGAGCCTAATCCCGAGGCATGCAAAGACCTCGGGCCTAACCCCGAGGCGCGAAAAAGACCTCGAGCTCCGAACTCAGGCACTAAAAAGACCTCGGGCTCCGAACCCAGGCACCAAAGACCTTGGGGTCACGCCCGAGGCACTGGCTTCGCTTAGGTCCAACCGACGATGGGGGCACACCCCCTAGGTGGCTGATGATGGCAAGCTTCAAAAGACCTCGGGCTCCGAACCCAGGCACCAAAGACCTCGGGGTCACGCCCGAGGCACCGGCTTCGCTTAGGTCCAACCGACGATGGGGGCACACCCCCTAGGTGGCTGATGATGGCAAGCTTCAAAAGACCCTGCAACCACCATGTTCCAGGTCGGTTACCTACAGATCATAGCCTCTGTAAGACCCTCGTCTTAGCGAAAGCTTGGGGGGCAAGATGGCGTAGTGAACTAAACAGGTAATCACACCGGGTATTTATAGGCCTCGTGGATAACCAACTCAAAATCTTGGACAACCCGAGCACCTACAGTACTAAGAGACATTAGCTCCACTTAGGTCTAAACCGACGATAGAGGTGACTAAAATCTCTTAGGTTGGCCGATGATAGAGGAGTAAAAAGACCCTAAAGCGACGTGATTTAGGTCGGCTCCGCCAACATGGTCAAACTCTTCTCCCAACAGTCTTGACGAAGGCTAATTGGGCGGAAGACAACCATCCTGGGGAGTTAACATCAAAGGACCCTAAAGCAATACGCTTTAGGTCGGCTTTTCCAACATGGTAAAATCCTTTTACCCAAAACCTTGACGAAGGTTCACGGGTAGTAGATAACCATCCTAGAGGCTAACTCAAGCAAAAAGACTCTGAAGTAGGCTGAGTCTCAACTCTCGGTCACTTCCCGAGCATTCAAAGACTCCGAATTAGGCCGGGTCTCAACTCCCGGTCAGTTCCCGAGCATCTAAAAGTCCCGAGCTAGGCTGGGTCTCAACTCTCAGCCAGTTCCTGAGTACTCACCAGGCTCAGAAGCCCCGAGGCAGCTTCCCCAAGCACTCAGAGAGTGGCAAGTAACATCAAACTGATTTCCAAACTTACCCCGATATAGCATCTGACCAACCTTGGAAATGGGGAGCAGCTGATACACCCAAAATTGGCTCTATCCTATGACTGAGCGGTTCAAACCAGCAGCGAGTCCATGTCCCCGGTCAAATCGTGCACAACTCCTCGGACAAGCATCAGCCCGAGCGGTTTAGTCTACTCATCATCCCGAGCGGTTCATCCACGACCCGGCCAACAAGTCGGGAAAATCGCACAGGCACATCCCACCGCGGGAACAGCCCATCTGGGCCCACAGGCATGATCCCGAGCATCACAGGCGTGGTCCCGAGCATTACGGGCAGTTTCCTACTCAAGCTAGAAGACTAATGGAAAGTGCAAGCTATTTCCTAATCCAATTAGGAAACCCCCACAATTAATGCCAATCTATATTAATTGGATTATGTTTCCTTATCCATGTACGAGTAGGTCTCTTACATCTATAAAAGAGACCACTCACCCCCCATTGAGGGGGCCAACTCTTTAGTCTACACAGCACCTCTATAAAATTCACCATTGTACGCATACACCCGGCCGGTATTACTGGTAGTGCCACCCCTCTTTGTTGGCTCACCAGGCCTGCCGGTGATCTGCTAGTGAACGTGCTCAGACACACCCGTGGACGTAGGTACCTTCATTAACAGGGCCGAACCACATACAAAAAATAGCTTTTCTCTCTCTCTCTCTCCTTAAACTGTTCTATTTACTCTTACCAAATTCTGGCATCATCATATTCGTATTTGCTCTATGTTTTAAGTTTGATTTCGTTTGATAAAACTAAAAATTAAGTTTTGATTTTGAGTATTGAAATTTTACGCTAACAATACTGTGAATAATGTTCTAAATTGTATTATAGCCTTTAGTTTATCAGATTATAGTTTTAAAAACTCAAAATAAGTTGTGAATCTGCTTGGTGCAACTTTTCAGAAGTATTTGGTAAATAAGTTGTCTAATAACTTATTTATTGTGTAATTGTCCACAATACTTTAAAAAGTTGTTTAAAGTATAATTTTATATCTGTTCTATTTGTTGAATATATGTGAATTTTATGTTACACATCTCAACTAGTTCATTTTTAATGTTCTTTTTACGAAGATTTTTTAGCTAAATGTTTGGGAAAACAAAGGCCAATAAAGTGAAAATTCACTTAATTCTGGAAAAAAAATGCGATTAAGTGACATTTCACTTGCTATGCCAAAAACAAAAGAACACCAAAAAACGAGACAAAAGAATAGGGGAAAGCAGAAGGAGAATATGAAAATAATTGGAACTCTAGAAAAAACATTTTCACTTGAAATAAATAAGTGAAATTTTCTTAAAAGTCAAATTAGTAAAATTTCACTTATTTGGAATGTGACCCTAAAGGACCGACACTGACTATAAGTCAAATTTCACTGAAGTTTTAATACATGATGTTCCACTGAAGTGAAAATTATATTCACTTAACTTAATGTACGATGGTATACTTAAATTTGCAATTTCACAGAAAGTTTGCAATATTGTTTAGCAAAACAAGTAAAATTTCACTTATTGTAAATTTTTAAACCTCATACCTGGTGATAGTCGTGCGAGGGGTGTGATGTGCATATGCACAGTGGTTCCATCATTATTACTAGCATCCAATTAAAATTTAAGGGGCCCACTGCTACATCATTTAGGATTGAGATTGCGATTAGGATTTGGGAAGCATAGCACTACTCATTTAATAATAGAGTAATGCTAGTATTCTAGCAGAGCCAAGACCTGGTTGGTGTGTTTGTTCCCCCACTGGTATAGAGTAATGTCATGCTTATCAAATCTTAATCCTAAATCTTCATCCCAAATGATGTGGAGTAATGCTATACTTCTTAAATCTTAATCTCAAATCTCAATTTCAAATGATGTGGCAGTAGGCTCACTGACAATAATGAATGAACCACTTCAATATCATATAATCAAAATTCAGTGGACCCACGGCCACATGCAATCATTATTCTCAGTGGATTCACTGTCACATCATTTGAGATGAATATTTCGGATTAGAATTTGGAAACCATAGCATTACTCTTAATAACAATAATAGAACCCATTTATTTTTATAGTTCCACTACCATATGTGTTATTCGAAAAATGATTTGAAAACTATAACATTACTCCACATCCATAATTGGAAGAGTAGAAATTTACTCACTCAAATTATGCTCATCCAAGCGCGCACCTCATTAGGTGAATATGTGAGACTCACCGCTTTTTATGGACAAACAAAGAAAAAATAAAAGAAAATTAAATGATGAAAATTGATGAGTCTCACATACTCACCCAATGAGGTGCTTGAGTAATAAGTGAATAAATTTGTACTCGAACTGGAAAGCATATGTAAAGACTCAAACTAAACGAAATGGCAGTGTGCTTCATAAAGATATACATCACTAGTTATATTCTATATATAGATTTGAAATGACACAAGAAAATAGAAATTTTGTTCTAACCAATCTAATATAAATATATATATATATATATTATATATGAAAGCTGAAGCTTTTGCTTCCGCCATGTGACAACTTCTAATGATTTTTATAATTTTAGATTTTCTTTTTGCATTACATATTACATTAAATCACATTAAGTAGTGATTTGACTTGGATTTGGTTTAATGATATTCCTCTTTTCCTATCCAAAAAAAAAAACCCACATTAATTTTTTTTTTCCTATCGATAAAAAAAAAAATCTCATTAAGTAGATTTCCTCATAAAAGGGACTTGTTACATTTTCAATTTGGCAAGTTTTCTATCACATGCATCACACACATATATCACGCAAGTTTTCCAAATGTTATTCCCAACACATTTAGTGGTTGTTTGGAAACCATTGGGAATGGATTTCTAGAAGAAGAGGTCCATTTACAGAAGTAGAATCTCTTTGGTAAGGTTTGGGAATGGACTTCTTGACAAAAAGTGTATCTCTGGAATGTCCATGCCCATCTGGAGAAGTCAAAATTCCCGACTTCTCAAAACTGTGATTTTTGCACTTCCCTCTTAGTCAGTTTTTGACACACAATTACACTTTTGTTCCTCATTTTACAAATTAATACCAATTTAATCCAAATTTCATAACTAAATTACAACCCCAACCGATACATACACTTTTACTAACTTTTCTTACTGGTCTATGATTAATTGTAAACCAAATTGGCATTGATTTTTTTTTTTTTGTTATTTTTGGTTTTATTATATTTTACTTTTATTTTGGGTCTCTATCACTGATGCTAGCATTGTTTCGGGCTCATATATACTACTAACAAAATAATAATTCCCAATATTAAATTCTTACCATTGTCGTTCATTTGACCTGATAGTTACAGATGAATATTTTTAATTTGGTTCAATTCACTATTTTGCACTCTAGAATTATATACTATATATGTTATATGCATTTAGTTTTAAACTGTTGATTAAGGGTAATAATGGAAAGTAGGTAGAAGTTTGCACTTTTAAAATGTTGCCACTAAATGTATTAGCACATTTAGATGCACTTTTTATTTAAAAAATACTCATTCACCAAACAATCACTTTTTTTTTTAAAATGTCCATTTAAAAAAGTCCATCTTGAAAAGCCTATTCTAGGAAGGAACTTTTGTGTGAGAAGCTGCGCCAAACACTTCATTAATACTGGTGGGACAACTTCAGTATCCTCCATTTGGGATGCAAGTTTTGGAAGTTTCTCATCTTCGCATAGTTATATTTAATTTAAAATTTAAAAATGTCAATCTATATAACTTTTTAATACATTTTGTCATTTTCAACATTTTGCTTTTATTACTTTAGGGTCCATCTGATAAAACTAAAAATCAAATGTAGAATTTTAAGTACTTAAAATTTAATCGATTAAATTTGTAATACTGAAAACAATGTTTGAAGTGCTGAAATAGACTACATTTAGTGATTATTTCCAGTGAAAATTTTTCACTTAGAGTTTCAGTGAATTTCTCAACCTTTTCAATTAAATGGTACATTATCAAATGCACTAAAAAGAAATAGGTGCTTAAACTTTTCACTTTTAGCACTTAATTGGCTATGAAACACACCCTTAGTTTGTTGAAAAGTCCTTTAAATGTCGAGTTAAGTAAAATTTCACTTAATATTTATGTATGCCAAATGAAATTTCACTAAAAATTTTGGTATGGTGGACCTTTCCCTAATCAAGAATCTTAATTGTCCTTAACTCTAAAAAAATCTTATCATAATATCATTTACACTAATTTCTTCCCAAAAAATAAAAGTATTTTGCCACCTCAGCGGATAGGTGGCCCTCATATTTGAAGACTATTATATACAAACGATAACTAATTACGTCTACTAATTTCAAATTAAGTATTACTAAAGAACCTTTATTATCCTGGTTGAGAAGGGGTATTTCATTTATTATGAATCTAAAACTAAAAATGTCCACCCTTCATTATCTTAGTTGGAAATGAGTATCTTATCCCATCTAATCTAATCTAACATGTGTGTGTGTATATATATATATATATATAGTCAGGCTCTAGAGTGAACAGGCTAGAGTGAACATACCCAGTGAACATTTTTTTTGGCCTGAAAAAATCCGCGGATCAGTGGGGCGCGCGCGGATCAGCAGGACAGCCCACAGGTTTTTTCAGGCAAAAAAAAATGTTCACTAGGAATGTTCACTCTAGAGCCTGGCCGTATCTACATATGTATATATATATGTATGAAAGATAATTTGGTATTTAATACCAAATTTCTAATATATATATATATATATATGAAAGCAAAAGCTTTTACCACCTAAGCTCTGATGTGGCACACTTATCTATTTATGTGTTACATTTTTCACTAAATAATTCAAGAAATAACTAAGCTAATAAATCTATTTTGAAGGTAACTTATGAATACTTTTTTCTGTAAAATTAGCATATTTTGGTTGAATGGGAGATAAATGCAGTCAATGTATTGTACATATTTTACGCACATGATATAGATTAGATAGCTAATATTTAGGGATAGATCGGGTAAATTCCTCTACTACCATTATATTTGAAATTTAAATTGTGGTTAAAGGATAAACATTTAAATCCGTATAACAAAAAATTAATGTTGTATTATTCTTTTGAAATTTTAAAATTTATTCACAGGATAAACGTATATCTTATTAATCGCTTAAATCAAAATTCAAATTGGTCGAATTTGACTCAAGGTCTTTGGTTGAGTAAATAAATTTTGTGATCCCATCCAACAGATATTTGAATATTTTGTTAATTTGAAGTTTTTATTCACCAAGTCAGACTTGATTGTATTTCTTCTTTGTAACTTGCTTTGGTATGGTGATTGATATCTTTATCTCTTTTTGATTGAAAAAAAGGATTGTTCCTTGATTCAATCATGCCAACCAATTCCCTAATCAGAATATTTTGGCTCCTGAGCACATTTCAATTTCCAGGTAAGTTTATTTCTCTATTTATAATTCTAGCAATATATATATGTATATATATATGTCCCACTTGAAGGAGGTAGAAATCAATTTGAAATGTTATGATTCTATTGGAAAGAAAAATTGGTTTTCTAAATTTTGTAACTCATGTAATTTCGTTTTGCTGCTTGAGCATGTGTCGAAAACACATTTATTTCTTTGCATCTGAGAAAGAGTGTGATGATGATTTCCTCATGTATATCGATTCAATTTCACCGTTAATTTGACATGATTCATTTTAAGGTGAGTGAAAAACATGGTTTGAAACTTAAGGTTCTCATTCATTTGAATTTCTATTAGAACTTCGGTTTCTTATCAATTTAGATCTCCAATCAACTTAAATTGTTACTATTTATTTAATTTTTTAATTGACTTTCATTATACAACTTATATTTATTCATTTGAATTTCTATTAGTAACTTCGGTTTCTTATCAATTTAGATCTCCAGTCAACTTAATTGTTACTATTTATTTAATTTTTTAATTGACTTTCATTATACAACTTATATTTTTTTCCAAAAAGAGTGCACTTTTTATTTTAGTTAAAATAAAATTTAGTAGTCAGCCTAAATCGTCCAAAAAAAAAAAAAATTCTAAATGTTTGATGTATGTTTTAGTGTCGTCACACATTGAAAGACAAGCCCTGAAATTTCATGACTACGATATTTTTACTCTTCTAATTTTACCAACACTACTCCATACCCACATTTTACTTTACTTAATTGATTTTTTTTTTTTTTAACTATTATCTTAATTGATATATTGCTTAAATTAGCTTCCCCCGAGCATGCACAGGCTCACTTCTTGTATTATAATAAAATGGAAGCCTCAAGTGCCACTTGGCACAAGGAGAGGCAAGACTAGCAAAATTTTCATTAAATTACTCTTAACACCTTTTTCTTATTTAGAATTGGATCCCTAATAATAACTCAACTATTTTATTATGGGTGTTGAATTTGAATGTTTGAAAATTGAGATTTTATGTTATCTTATCTATGGATTGACAAACTTTGATTATTTTTTGCAATTTGTATTATATATCATCATTGTATATGATAATAGTTGTCCCGTGCATTGCACGGGTAAAAAAGCTAGTATTATTTATAAATGGAAAATAATACTAGTAGCTTATGACGTAAATTTGAATGTAAGGAGGAATCCAATTTAAAGTCTATCGGATATCATTCGATATTTGATTCATATGCCACAAAATGTATATTTTTATTTTTTATTTTTGAACTGCTTAGTTTGTGGATGCTAAAAAGGGGGGAAAAAAAATAGAAAAACAAAGAGTAACTAGTTCCTTGTATTTTTCTTTGTGTTTTACTTCATGCAAAAAAACTTTCAAAATTAATTATTACCTGATTACTCCAGAAAAGAGACCGTGTCTATTGCATTTGCTACCAAAATTCTATTAAAACTATAGTGGCAAATACAACAAGTGTCGAATACTGGGATTGTGATGAGAGATTAACTTTACTTCTTGAAACCTTAATTTTAATTGATTTAAAGAAAATAATTTTTGGTTGTTTTAAACTACAATTGACTAAGTTATCTAAATTGACTATTTAATTAAAGATCAATTAAACTAGGCAAACTACATTAAAGAGAGTTAAAAGTTATGGAAAGAGAATCTAGGATCGCAAATCCACCACTAATCACATAATAGGTATATTCATGCACTCAACTAGATCATTGCACTTGGATGATTATAGGGAATTGTGGTCACAACCTGGATTGGATTCCTTAGTCCAGCAAATAATTATGATTCAACAACTAACATTATCTATCTTTTGTTAGCATGGGGTGTCTTACACTAAACGTGTAGTATACTCTATCTTTCCTAGGCATGGACTATTCATTAATTAATATCACAATTTGAATAAATACCATTGCATGTAACCAACTTAATCAATCATAGAAAGTATAAGGTGTTGAGTAAGGGTTATGGGCAAATAGTTCAGTTAACCGAAAATTGAACCGAAATTTTAAATATCAGTTTGGTTATTTCAGTTAAAAATTTCATTTTGGTTAAAAATGAACTGAATTAAAAATATTAGTTCGGTTTTCGGTAGCCTATAGATAAACCGAACAGAAAAATCGGGAAAAATCAAGTGTAGCAATACTGTTTACCTTACCTTTTGATGCTCCGTATTTAGCTCAGCATGTCGGAAAATATCAAAACAAATTTTAACATTTCCTTTGTGGATCATGATTTGGTTCTTGTGGATTTGCGAATCAGGCCAAGAGCTACTCAAGCTTGAAACTGCAGTTTGACAGTAAAGATGTTCCCAATAATCTGAATCATGAATCATACCTGACATCGACTTTAAATATTCAGTCATCGTGTACTTGGAACATTTTCTTTACTTTCTCGAACTTCATAACTAGATACTCAATCTAATACTGGATGTGCCACAGAAAGCAAATCTGAACTGGTCCACAAATCATTGCTATTGGGTAGTACTCACACTTCCCAATAAGATCATGATGCATGCCGCTTATCACAAAGCACGTGCTACGATCTTTCTCGAGCCAACTGTTATAGGCTTTTAAGGTAATAATAATGTTGGATCCGGTCCGTTATTCAGTTCAATAAGTTGGACCATAGAATAAGTCTAAAGCCCATAAACTCTTACTCTTCCTATAGGTGTGTTACAATGCAGTGATATATTTCGAAAATAGTCCCTTTAAAACTTGTTATCGTTATAAAGATCAACAATGTGTTGTTTGAAAAGCATTTGAGAACATGCGAAGGGATTAACATTATTATTTGCATATTTCATAAAGCTTGTTTTAAAATCCGATTACGAAGAATTTTTCATTTTTTTACGATTTAAGACCAAAAAAATTTGTTATTACTCATTAATCAAATTTTAATTTTGTAAATCAAGAAAAATCTTTTATAATTGATTTTTCTAAGCAATCATCAATTAGATGGTACAAATACCTATCTAAGATTATCCACAAGATATAAAAGTGTGCTATACAACAAAAAATGCACATGGACCCCCACATGGGTCCAAATTGACCACTTAGAGCTCCGGTTAAAGTAATTCAAGTGTATAATATATGAACAAAGAAAGCCATCCCTTTACAAAATAGGCTTTTCCAATACAAGAAATATAAACGATCATCCTCATATTAAATTTATAGCCATAAAAAAATTTGGGATGCTTTGTTCATGTACATACACAGAAACAACTTTAAACAAACATCGTGAGGACACAAGCTCCATAAATTGTCAATTAATTGTCCATTCATTTGATCCAAATTAATGCATTAGTTACATGCACCAAACACTCATGCGGTCTATTTAAAAATGAATGGACTAATCTATCACTCCATTTAAGGAGGAGATTAGAGGTCTCGGGTCATCCAATCATAAACAACAGTAATTTAAAAATGACCAACAAAGTAGTGAGCCTCTAAAATGATAAATTTCAATGAACTAATCCATTGCTAAGTTCGGATAACTCCCATAAGCTAAGAAAAAGGGTATGTGATTTTTCACTAATTTAGAAACAATTTTAGGTTTTAAAACTTATTCTAAAACAATTTAAACTAGCAAATGAATTTAAAACTTCATGGGAAAAAAATTTAAAGAACTGAAAAATTGATTTTTCATCATGTATTACAATTTCAAAAATTTTATCAAAGCCCATAAATATTTTTAATCAATTTAACAAAATAAATTATTCTAGTTAAACAAATTAACTATGAGCAACTAAATTTCCAAAAATACAAAAATTTGAGGAATTTGTTCTCCAAGGATTTTCAGTGGTCTAATATGTGTTCTAAACATCCCATAGTAATTTTAAAAATTAATAGTCTATTTTGGATATTTTAAGTAATTAAAAAATAATGTCCATAAACATAAATTTTATGCTCTAAAATACCAAAAAAAAAAAATGAGATAATTTACTAAAAATTTTCTTAAATCCCCAAACAGTGTACAAAAACACCATTTAATAATTTCAAGAATTTAGAACTTCTTTTTATATATATATATATATATATATATTTTAAGTATTTAATATTGCGTACATAACCCAATATATGCTCTAAAATGTATCCCAAAGAGTGAGAAAATTCACTAAAAAAATTTCTCTAGCTATCATTACTGTGCTAAACACAGTGTAAATTCCATGAACTAATAATCAATAAAATTTTTTTAAGCAATCTAACACGTGTACAAAAAAACATAATATATGCTCCAAAATATTAATATGATTTAAATAATTTATCAAAAATTATCTATGGATCCCACAAAATTTAATATGATCCAACACAATGTCCTAACTACATGTTAATTTTAGAAATTAATAAAAAATTTTGAATATTTTAAGCAGTTAAAAACACGTACATGTCATATTACTTATGCTATGAAATATCAAAACAATTGCTACAATTTTTCAAAACAAGGCCTAGGGTATCACACAGTGTACATAACACTGGAGAAAAAAATACAATATCCAAAAAAATATATTTTTTTGAAATTTTAAACTAATTAAAAACCAATTTTATAATGGAATAGACTATTTTTTTTTTAATAATTTAAAAATATTTCAGAATATAATTTCCCAAAATGGAAAATTTATTAAAATAGAAAATTGAAGGAGGAACCCACACTCGTCGGAAAACTGGTCGCCGGACCACCTCTGGCCGGCGAGTGCACTTCACTCCCTGCCGGCAAGAGTGGGCATGGTCCAGGTCTTCTGGTTCATTCCTACCAAAAAACTAAAAAACGTAGCTTTTAACTGCGCAACCCCCCCTACTTTGTGACCTCGCCATAGCTTCATTTCTTGTCCAAAATCTACCAATCTTATACTGTTGGAAAGCCCTCGCGACATAGATGATGATTATGGAAAGAAACCATAGGTTTGGACGTCTAGATTGTTAGAAATCATGTGCAAAGTTTTGAAAAAACTCGGTTTTATAGACCCAAAAAATTAGGATTCGATATATCTCCTTCGTTTGAGATAATCTGTCACGCCCCAGAGAAGCAAAAAGAGATAAAAACAAGTTCCTTTTTGGTTCTATAGGCTTGTGACTGGTGAATAACCGTTTTGTCATCTACTCAAACCAACAAACACAATGATAGGAAGAGTGCTATTCATAAAATATATCTTATTAACATAATCAGAGTTTACAACGGAAGCTCATACGTCGTAGTCAACTACAACTATTACAGAAGCTGGCTTATAGCCTGAAGCTTATAATAAATATTAACAGATGTATGAAAGATATATAAAGGAAACAACTTGTGTATTGTTCATTCAGTATAGTTGGTGCTGTTCAAGACACATTTTCAACAGTAAACTGCTTTTGTAAAAGCAGTTTTTTAAATTTGGTCAGTTTTACTATTGAAACTGTCTTGTATGGCACCAACTGTATTGAGTTAACAGTATACAAGTTGTTTCCATGTATAAACTAGCTATTACACAACAGCACGCCTTCATCTTCAAGCCTTCAGCTCCAAGTCCAGCAAAACATCAGTCCTCAGTCCTAAACACCTGTAAATAGGGATATATGCGACTGAGCCGCTTAATAAGGGCTCACGACTCGGCTCGATAACAGCTCGACTCGACCCGGCTCGTGTAATAAACGAGTCAAGCTCGAGCTTGAATACATGGCTCATTTAATAAGCGAGCTACGCTTGAGCACACATGGGCTCGACTCGATAAGGCTCGTGAATAGCTCAATTAAGGCTCGTGAATAGCTCAATTAAGGCTCGTGAATAAGCTTGACAAGGGCTTGTTTAATTATATATATAATAATAATAATAATTATAAAAAATACGAACATATGTATAATACATGTATATTTACAAATTTATTTTTTAAAAGTAAAATAAATATATATACATACATATATATTTTATATACATATATTTGGTTATTAAAACTTAAAGGTATAAAAGTAGTATTCTATTTCATCAATATCAAAGTAGGATTCATCATATCAAAAATATAAACATATACACTCAGACTCTGAAGAGGGTGCCCTCTCTTTATTAAAGAGAGGGCATCTGTTTTGGCCATTGGATCATGTTTAAAAACTGTGAAATGACAACACTATCCTTAATGAAAACATGATCCGACGGCCAAAATAAAGGCACTCTCTTTAATAAAGAGAGGACGCCCTCTTTAGAGAATTTTTGTATACATATCACTCTAGAGAGGGCTCCCTCTCTTTATTAAAGAGAGGGCCTCTGTTTTGGCTGTTAGATCCAGTTTTTAAACACAATTCGACGGTCAAAACAGAGACCCTATTTTTAATAAAGAGAGGGTGCCCTCTCTGGAGAATTTTCGTGTATATAAAAAGAGTTAATTAGTATAATGTCCATTTTACTCTAGGTTTCTTGCAATAGGCCCAACGTATGAAACAATTTCGTCTGAAGTCCACACCACAAAATTTGGACCAAACTACCCTTTCCATTTCTCATTCAAAACTGCAATTAATAACCCCAACTATTTTAGGGGTTTTCAAAATTAAAATCCCAAATACCTAAATGAGAATAAATCACATTATATATGCATCAACAAGGTCTCTCTCTCTCTCTCTCTCTCTCTCTCTCTCTCTCTCTCTCTCTCCCTGTTTAGAGAGAGAAAGCTCAGGCCATAGGTCAGACCATCCTCACACAGGACCTCTCCGGCGACCTCACGCTAGTCGACGCAAGCCAGATAAACTCCATGGCGAGATGCTCAGTCTCAAATACGCCGCCGCGCTCCTCCCGGGGACCAAGATCATGGCCGACGTGGACTACTCGAGGACCAAGATCATCATCGGATCCGCTCTCTATATCGTCATCGCCGGCGCTAGGCAGAACCCCGGCGAGTCCAGGCTGAATTGATACAGAGGAACAAGGGTGTTCTTGATTATTGTGCCCCAACTTGCGAAGTACTCGCCCGATTCGATGTTGGTGATTGTTTCGAACCCGGTTGATGTTTTGACTTATGATGCTTGGAAGCTTTCTGGGTTTCAACAACAATGGCAATACCGGATCTGCTCTCTCTCAAGCTATACAATGGAACCCGATTGTATATTATGTTGTGGTTCAAAGGTTGTGGTCCAAAAGGTTGTACGGTAAAATTTAACACTCTTGTTCTTGCTTCAAAAGTTGTGATGTGTAACTGTATACTATGTTGTAGTTCAAATGATATGGTTCAAAAGGTTGTAGTATAAAATTTAACACTCATGTGCAAATGAATTTGTGATAAGACAGTGTTCCTTTGTTGAATAACTCGAATATGAGTCTGAAATTTAACACTTATATTCATTCTAGTGTGAAATTTAACACAATTTTTTTTTGGTGATGGTGATGAATGACTGTTAGATCACCCAAGAATGGTGAAATACGAAATTAAAAAAGATATGTGTAATATTAAACAGATTCTAACGTATAAAACCCTACAATTATGGCATTTAGTAACTTAATTCCTAAAATGTATGCAAGATTTAGTAACTTCCCAAAATTATGGGATTGAGTTTGACCAATTACAGTATAAAATAAGTTTGGTAACTTCCCAAAATATATGCAAGATTATGGGATTGAGTTTGACCAATTGCAGTATAAAATTTCACACTAATGAACTAGTTGCAATGTAAAAACAAACCAGTTGCAGTGTAAAATTTCACACTAATGAACCAATTGCAGTGTAAAACGAACTAGTTGCAGTGTAAAATTCAATACTCGCATAAATGTATGGTGCATAGTAACAAATTAATATGTTATGTGATCAATGATTATTGGTAGAACATACAAAAATGGGATACCCACATAAAAATGGCGTTAGAAATAATCAAAAGACCCATAATGTACAAGGCTAAAGTTATGGGATTTTATTTCCATATATTTGATATGCAAATCAATGGGATCTTTAAAATAGAGTTATTACCATATATATATATATATATTTTTTTTTTTCTATATATGTATGCCTGTGTATATGTATAGGGGTAAAAAAGTCACTAAAACTATCTATAATTGGGCATTGTGGACTAATCTCTAACAACATTCACAATTATATGGTCTCTCATTCGGAAGTACCAATTGGTGGGTCTATTATAACAAACATTGGTAGAATGAGATTTCCCACTAAATTTTTCATATAAAAATTGGGATGCAAAGTTTGGGAAGCATTTGGGATGCACAATAGTTAAACAAATATTTTTTTTTGTAAACATTGTTAATTCCATAACATTACTCTAGGTCCACAAGATTTTAATTGAAGGATATTAAAGTAGTCTGACCATTATTAAAGATGATATATATATATATATATATGTATATTTGAAATTTTCCTGGATTCAAACTGGATACACACACCTCATACACACACGCACACCCCAACCTCAAACCAACTCTAAAGTCCCATACTGATCCACAGTAAAGTTCAAAAAAAGCCACCACTAATATAAAAGATGATATTAGTGTCACATATATTTTAAAAGTCGTCTGACCTTACTATCACATAGTTAATTAATATTTATTAGTTATATAAAAAAAATACAGTCATTAGACGTAGTGGTGCAAGTAAAATAAAAAGTGAAAAATGGTGCACACATGTGGTGAAGTAGTAAACAAGGGGTTGACATCATTTGCTTTTGTTTTAGTCCCTCTAGCTAGCTCATTCATTGTGCTTTGGCTTGATATGGAGCCGAGCTCAAAATTGAGCTTGATTGTGAACACGAGCTTGAGCTAAAGTTTGAGCTTGATTTGTTAAGCTTAAGTGAGCCGAACTTGAACCAAAGCGTGATTTGATTGATTTTTTATCGAGCTGAGTTTGAGTCGGCTCGTTTAAGTATTAGGCGAGCGCGAGACAAGCTTGAACATGTTGTTAATCACTCGAGCCGAGCCTTGAAAGTTCGGCTCATATACACCCCTACCTATAAAGAACTAGATATTGGATTTCATGGCTTGACTCGTATATACCCCTACCTATAAAGAAATGGACATTGAAATGTCCAGGTCATAAAATGCCATCAGTTTTGAACACAAAGTTGAGTAAGTAAATCAACCAAACACTCCTCACACATTACTGTTTAACATCTTAAAAATATGGTTAATCTCTTATCAATGACGTCACTCACGGACATAGCAGATGTTTTTTTTTTTTTTTTCGGAGAACGGTAAATAGATTCCAAAAAAAGGGGATGTACACATGTACAAGGGGCATACCCCAGGATATACAACAAAGCACAAAGCATAAGGACATGTGGCAAATCAAACCACTAAAATAGCCTCAATGGCCAAACGAAAATGGGACAAGACAAAAACCCAAAACAAGCAAATAAAACAAGGCAAATGCCAATGAGAAAGAAATGAGAGCAAATCCAAACTAATCCCAGTTACTCAACCGGGCTTGAAGATGGTTGTGAGTTTTCCATTTGATCCTAATTTGAGCATTGATTTGCAAGACAAAAATCTTCAAAAGGTGCTCTTTTGGCGTAGAAGAATTCTGAAAGGTCCTTTTGCTTCTTTCTCTCCAAAGATCATAAATTGTAACCCCCAAACAATTTCTACGTGTCATATGCTGAGGTGTCCTCCCCTTCCAATGTTGGATCATCCAAACTATTTATCCTATCTTTTTTTTTTTTCGTTAGCGGTTCAAAATTCGTTATCTTTCTCATTCACTCTATTCTTAATGGATCCGATCGGAAATGTTTTTCTCTTATCACAAAAAAGTCTTGTGATATATATGATACACGTACAAATGAACATCTTTGAGCACAGAATCCCCATTTGAGTGATTCGCGGTCCATATTAGTACCCGTACTGAAACTTACAAAGTTTTCCTTTTGAAGATCCAAGGAATTCCAGGTCCTGAATAAGATTTTTGAATACCCCTTTCGTCCTTTTAATTGACATAGACCCAAGTCATCTAGTAAAATAAAACGAGGATGATGCATGGGGAATGGTCGGGATAGCTCAGCTGACCGGCGATTACTAGCGATTCCGGCTTCATGCAGGCGAGTTGCAGCCTGCAATCCGAACTGAGGACGGGTTTTTGGGGTTAGCTCACCCTCGCGGGATCGCGACCCTTTGTCCCGGCCATTGTAGCACGTGTGTCGCCCAGGGCTTAAGGGGCATGATGACTTGACGTCATCCTCACCTTCCTCCGGCTTATCACCGGCAGTCTGTTCAGGGTTCCAAACTCAACGATGGCAACTAAACACGAGGGTTGCGCTCGTTGCGGGACTTAACCCAACACCTTACGGCACGAGCTGACAAGTGATGGTACTATCCCACAGGGTGCCATTCCAAATCAGGTCACATCTCAGCATCAAGTCCTACCAAATAAAATTGAAGTAATTACACTCAAAGAAAAGGTGATCATGAGAGTCCATTTGCCTAAGGCATAAAGCACATGCTAATGACCCAAGAGTATAGTTACAAATTCTAACTTGAGTCGCTAGCCTTCTCTGGATGGCTAGCCATAACATAAAGTTCTGTCTAAGAGTGCTCCCAGAATACCAAACAAACAGGTACCAAGGCACATCAGGATTGACGGGTCTAAGGTGGTTCCAAACATGAGAGAAGTTCAACTTACCATTAGGAGAAGTAGTCCAAACAATTTTGTCTTGTAGGACAGTAGGTTGATAAAAATTTGACAAGATAGCCCGAACTTCATTAAGTCCAATAGAGTTAGAGGCAGGCCAATTCCATTCAAGTTGAGAAATAATAGTCGCCACTTTAGCAGTAGGAGCTATAGCAGCATCATAGGCAATACGAGAGGTATAATTCTCAAACAAAGGCCCACAAAGGAGTCAATTATCATGCCAAAGAGAGTACTTAAAACATTACCAATTCTATGTTTAATTAAAGGCCTAGCTATACTCCTAAGCTTTAAAAGTTTTCTCCAATACTAAGAGCATTGTCCAGGGGCTTTGACCTCCCAAATACTTTTAGTTTTGAGCCAGTACAAGTGAATCCATTGTTTCCATAAAGAATTATTAGAAGGGTCAAGAATACTCGCTAGGTGTTTAAGATTAAGCACGATATTCGTAAGGAAAATGTTCTTCAGTCCGAGGCCTCCTTCTTTTGTCGGTTTACAAACATTCACCCATGCAATTTTGGCACCATGGACTCTTTCAGTACCACCACTCCAAAGAAATCTCTTAATACATTGTTCCACCTGTTTAAGAACACTTTTAGGTAATATAAACATTCTAGACCAAAAAAGTTGAATCCCAGATAACACAGAACAGATAAGTTGAACCCTACCAGCAAAAGAAAGAAATTTGGACTTCCAAGAGTTAATACGAGAACAGATTTTAGATATAAGCTCTTCACAGTGGCATTTCTTTAACTTAGTAGTAATCAGAGGGACACCTAAATACTTTAAGGGGAGACATCGTTTGGAAAAATGGAGTATATTTAACAATTCATTAGCCAAGTTATCATCGACCCCAGATAAGAAAAGACAACTTTTGGTATTATTAGCTTGCAATCCAGAAATATCATAAAATTGGTTCAGAGTATATTTAAGACATAGCAGATGTCTCATTAAATTATACATTAAATTAGCGATAACAGGAATTATATTAAATAATGACAAAGTATAACATCTCATTATGCCATTCAAGCATATACATGATTCCACACACAAGTGTCTGACATCACCAAATCCATACATGTAACACATGCATCTACCCCTACATCTATGTTTACATCAGTACGCTGAATCCATGATTGAGCAACCATCTCATCTATTCATTCTCATATTCACATTCTTATCCATCTCCGTATCCATAAATTGATACAACAATACAAATCTATACCACATAACTTAGCCAGTATACCACACCGGGCGTCTATACGGTGGTGTCCTATGTCACACGATCCCTTGACAGGTTACCGGTCATCTACATGGTACATCATATTCGTAAACAATAGAAGTAGTACATCGGATGTCTTTTACAATGTGTATACTTTCACTAGTCGTCTATACAACTGAGAATACATTAGAACACTAGTCGAATGTCATTAATGGTACACTGGACGTCTTCAATAGCACACACGCATCACTGGACGTCTTCAATAGTGAGAGGTGCACTAGGAACTCTAATTGTCCCACGTCCACCTAGCTCGCCAACCGTTGATCCCATGGATCCAAAGTACCCATATCATATTATTCCACACAAAGGCACATATCCCAATCCTCATCATATTCTCCTATATCTTGCTACTACCATATATGCTGACCACATGTCGTGAAATGCATTACTCTAAATAGAAGAATTTCCACATGCTTTGTATTTATCATATCTACTCATAATTGGTTATTAGCATGCAATCGTATTCCGTCTATTATATAGTTTAGCAACACCAATCCCAGTGTGGGTTCATATATCTAATATACCTCTTGAACTCTGGAACCAGTGGGATTAAGCCACATAGAAAGTGCCTTAGGGAAACCTTTGCACGTTGCAAAAGTCGCAGCAGAAGGAAGAAGGATCTCGTATGCTCCTATTTGCATTGAGTTGAATGCTAGTCAGGAGCTCCTTAAAGAACTTGTTATTGATTTTGAAGACCCAATTACTGGAGAGATTGAACCAATTTACCTTCATGTTGAGTACCAGTGGACTCCAATCCGGTGTGCTAAGTGTAAGAAGTTTGGACATGATTGTGCTAAACTTCCTAGAGCTCCTATTCCTACCCAGATTCCCAATTCTTTGAACCAAGATAAGGGTGAATGGAAATTTAAAGGCAAAGGCATGATCAACTCCTCCACTGTAGGTGAAACTACAAGTGGTCCATCTAATAGCCATAACTCTAGGCAGGAGCCTAAGGAATTGGTTCTTGAAAGCAATATGTTCTCTTCTTCTTTCCCTTTTCCGAAAAAAAATATGTTCTCTTCTTTAGGAGATACTATCATTGAAGATGTTGATCCAAGTGCTATTCCAAAGTCCATGGAGGATGGGGACTTTATTTTAGCCCAAGATCCTGTTACTGTAGTGTCTCCTAATGTGGAAGATCTAGTCCTAAATGCTTGCTCTTACCCCTTACAAAGGGAGGATATGGAAATGAACATTGTTCAAGCAAAGCCACCTCGTGAAATTAATCCAAATTCCAAGGCAGCAGTTGATGGGGAATTGGAACCTGTTTTAGGAGATGAACCTAATTCTCGGAGCAATCCTAGGAATCAATCTCAAGCACAAAGTTTAGAACCAGGTCAGACTTCTACAACCAGTTTCCCATCTCCTTCAGGTAATTCTAATCATATTGTGCATAATAAAAACAGCAACTCCTCGGGGAGGAGGAAAAAACCACATAAACGTCGTTAATGATTGTTTGCTGTTGGAATATAAGGGGTCTCAACCAACCCTCTAGACAATCTGAAGGTTGCTAAATTTATTTATCAACATAATATTGATGTTATTGGTATTGTTAAAACCAAAGTTAGACAGACAAATGAGGACTTGATTAAAAATAAAATTTTTAAAGATTGCAATCTTGTCACAAATAGCACCCTTGATTCTGTAGGAAGAATCTGGATTGGCTGGAATCCTGATAAAGTTCATGTTTCTATTCTGAAATCCACCTCCCAACTTATCCATACTTTCATTGAAAGTGACAATAGCAGTATCTCATTTGAGGCATCTTTTGTATATGGGTCTAACTATGGTAATGATAGAAAGGATCTCTGGGCTTCTCTAAATTCTGTTAAGGGTAGTTCATGTTCTCCTAATCATATCATTTTGGGTGATTTTAATGTTGTGTTACAAACTTCTAAAATTTTTGATACTAATGCTTGCTTGAATTCGGAGATTAATGATTTTAACCATCTGGTGAATCAATTAAACCTCTTTGACTTAAGATATTCTGGAGAATTTTTTACTTGGTGTAACAGGAGATTTTGTAAACCAGACTTCACTCAACGAAAGTTAGATAGAGCTTTGGTAAATCAAGCATAGCTAGATAATTTCTCTGATTCCTATACGCATTTTCATAAACCAGGTACATCTGACCACTCCCCTCTAATTACTTATGTGGATAAAATTACTAGAAGGAAGGGTAGGTCATTTAAATTTTTTAACTTCTGGACTCAATTGGATCAATATCCTAAAACTATCTCCCAAGCTTGGAACACTTGTGTGAAGGGCACTCTCCAGTTCCAAGTTTGTCATAAACTTAGAATTGTTAAACATGAGTTGAAAAAATTTACTAGCCTTTTAACTGGAAAAGAAAAAATTAATGCTGATGTAGCTAGGGAAGAGTTGGAAAATGTCCATTCAAAGCTTCTTCAAAACCCCTCATGATACGTATCTTATTTCTAAACAAAAAGTGTGCATGAAAAATTTCCTTTAAACAAGTTAGATTGAAGAGGAAACACTCAAGCAAAAATCCAGGCTGCAATGGCTGGCATGTGGGGATAAAAACTCTAGATATTTCTTCCAATCTATCAAATTAAAGGTAGAAGAAATAGGAAAAGAATTTAGATTGGAAAAGCCTAATGGCCAATTTACTTGTAACATTGAAGAGGCAAAAATTGAAGCTATTAGACAATTCCAAGACCTCCTTGGCTCACCAGCTAGGAATCATTACCCAGGGATGGACTTTTTAAGAACCTTTATTCATAACAGGATTCCTAAAATTTTTTTACCTACTCTTGAGAGGGTGCCTAACCCAGAAGAGATTAAGGAAGTTTTTTTCCCTTGCATGATAACAAAGCCCCGGGGCCTTATGGGTTTAACGCTTTTTTCTTTAAAAATTCCTAGGCTTCTGTTGGCCCTGAAATCATTTATGTAATTATTGAATTCTTTACCACAGGTGAAATGCTTAAAGAATCTATTGCCACAATTATCGCTTTGATCCCTAAAGTCCATAACCCCTCAAAGATGGGGGATTTCAGGCCCATCTCCTGCCGTAACACTGTTTATAAATGTATCTCCAAAATCTTAGCTAATAGAATTCAAATGGTTCTCCCTTCTATTATTGATCAAGCACAATCTGCTTTTATCAAAGGTAGAAAGATTAGCGATAATGTTTCATTAGCACAGGACCTTTTGAGAGACTATCATAAGAGTGGAGGGCAACCTAGGGCTGCTGCAAAAATTGACCTTATGAAAGTCTATGACAATGTCAATTGGAACTTCCTCTTTGATCTTCTTGACATTTTGGGCCTCCCACCAAGGATGAGAAAATGAGTCCAAGCTTGTGTCACTACCTGTCGGTACTCCATTAATTTTAATGGGGAATCTATAGGATACTTTGCAGGAGCAAAAAGGGGCTTAGACAAGGTGATCCAATTTCCGCTTACCTTTTTGTCATTATTATGGATGCTCTTAGCCAATTACTACATTTCAATATTCAAAATGGCTCTTTCTCTTTCCACTGGAAATGTGATAAATTGAAAATTTCTCACCTTTGTTTTGCTGATGATTTAATTATACTGTTAAATGGGGATGTGAATTCTGCTAAACTTATTAGACATACTTTGAATCAATTTTATGAGTTATTAGGGCTTCAAGCTAATAACTCCAAGAGTTGTCTCTTTTTCTCTGGGATTGATGATGATTTGGCTCTGGAGTTGCTTAGTGAGCTCCAATTTACCAAGGGAATTCTTCCCTTGAAGTATTTGGGTGTCCCCTTAACTACCACAAAATTAAAGAAACACCATTGTGAGGAACTTGTCACCAAAATATGCTCCAGGATTAATTCTTGGAAGTCCAGATTCCCTTTCCTTTGCTGGTAGGACCCAACTCATTCAATCTGTATTATCTGGTATTCAGCTGTATTGGTCTGGTATGTTTATTCTTCCAAAAAGTATTCTTAAGCAGGTGGATCAAGCTTTGAGAAGGTTTTTGTGGAGTGGCACTATTGATAAAGCTCATGGAGCAAAGGTGGCTTGGGCTAATGTGTGCAGACCCAAGCTTGAGGGAGGCCTTGGTTTTAAGGATATTTTCCTGACTAATACTATGCTTAACTTAAAACATATTGGAAATCTTCTTGACCCTAAAAACAATTCTTTATGGAAGCAATGGATCCACTTATACATGATTAAATCCAAAAGTTTTTGGGAGGTTAAAGCCCCTGGTCATTGCTCTTGGTATTGGAGAAAACTTTTGAAACTTAGAAATATTGCTAGACCTTTAATCAGGCATAAGATTGGAAATGGATCACATACTTCCCTCTGGTTTGATAATTGGCTCCCTTGTGGTCCTTTATTTGAGCAATATACTAGTAGAATTGCCTATGACGCTGCAATAGCTCCTACTGCTAAAGTAGAAACTATCATCACTCATCTTGATTGGAATTGGCCAACCTCAAATTCCATTGGGCTTAATGAAGTTTGTGCCTTGTTGGCCAACTTTTATAAACCTTCTGGTCTGCATGACAGTATTGAATGGATAACATCAATAAATGGAAAGTTTATATTTTCCCATGTTTGGAACCATATTAGACCCACTTTGCCAACTGTCCCTTGGCACCAATTTGCCTGGTACTCAGGAGTACCCCTAGACAGAATTTTATATTATGGCTTGCCATCCAGAATAAGCTAGCCACTCAGGATAGAATTTATCAGTTTACTCCTGGCCCCCTTGCATGTTCTCTTTGTCTTGGGCAAATGGATTCACATAACCATCTTTTCTTTGAATGTGAATACTCTAATTTTATTTGGCAGGAATTGATGCAGAGATGTGGACTGATCTGGAATGGCACTCATTGGGACAACACTATTAGTTGGATAATCCAGCATTGGAAAGGGAAAACTCCTCAACATATGATTCCCAGAATCTGCTTGGGAGTTTCCATATATGGCTTGTGGAGGGAGCGGAACAACAAAATTTTCAAGACTCCTCTACCCCAAAAGACCAACTTCTGAAGAATTTTGTCTCACAAGTTTATGCTCAAATCAACATTAAATGGAAAAGACATAACCTACTTGATGCCCTGTTAGCTAACTGGCACTGATTTCAATTGCCTTTTTACTTGATTTTGACTTTCTTCTGATGGTTTTGTGCTTGGAAAACTCTTTGTTGTTTTCCATTTTATTTTATTTTTTTGTCACCTGATGTGACTTGTTTTGTGGATTTATTGCCACATGTCCTTATGCTCTGCGCTTATTGTTTATCCTGAGGTATGTCCCTTGTACATTTGTACATCCTTTTTTTGGAATATATTTACCACTTTCTGAAAAAAATAACATATGGCTATTAATACACAATTGTAGACACCATATTTTTGTTCGGCCATTCGACTGAAGGAACCCCGCCTCAAGAACAACCCGATGACTGGAATTAGGATTTGTGGAATGTAGGTTTTATAAAGCAGAACTTTGTGAAGTAGCATGGTCTCTTAGATACGTTAGAATAACCTTTAGGAAGACTTAGGTAAGTTTGAAACTCAAATTAGAGACAATTTAGGGGAGCTTTTTCATATGGAATGACGAAAAATTGCCTTTTACTGAGCAAAATCCAAACCTCATGGTGGGATCATGAGAACTCACTTTACAAAATATTCCTAAAATAGCATAAATTAGTGACCCAAGCCTTTATATTGGCCAAAAACCACTTAGGAGAATTTTCACCCCTTTTTGCACTCCACAAGTTTGTTTCTTCTGGAGTCAGCCTCACTCTTTTTGACCATAACTCAAAATCTACAATCTCTTTCTGAATGAGACCAAAAACATCTTAAACTAGACTTCCATACCTTTCCAATGGTATATCACAAGCCCAAAAAGGATAACCGTGATGAGAGAACGAAGTCAGGGAATTCTGGAGTGAAAACACAACTTTTGGGCTGAGAGCCATGTTGGATCTCAGGCTGAGTGCTGCATGGCACTCAGGGACTTCCATGTGGTATATCTAAGTGCCACTATGGCTCTCAAATACTTTAGATGTATTCTGCACCCTTGATTTAACCCCAATCTGCGTGAAAACGCCCAAAAACGTGAAAATTTGTGTTTCTTTTGTCCTATAAACTTTTTCACCCAAAACTCAAACTATGAAAGGGGGTCCTCCCCTCCCCATGCAACAGACCTGAAAATCCTGAGAACTAGAGAGCTCAAGGAAACCCCCTTGGAGGATTCCGAAGCACTCAAAGTTCTTTGAAAAGTTTAATCTTTTAGTTTTTAGGGTGCCTTTCAGTTTGGGAGTCCGCGGTGCCTGCGAAGCCCTGCTGAAGCATTCTGAGGGAAGTTCTTGAGGTAGGCTCCTTATTCTTCTTCTTTGTTTTTTTTTTTTGCTTTATTTTCCTATTTTGATCTTTATTTTCTTAGATCTAGGTTGAATTTTTTGTTTATTCTTCGCGTTCTTCCTTTTTATTGCTTTTGATCTTTAAAGTTCTAGGGTAGTTGTATTTCCTTGTTTGTAGTATCCATTAAAGTAGAGTTATCCCAGGCAGAGATACCCCCAAATGTTGTGGTAGCCGAAGCTGTGGGGTTGGTATTCAATCCATGGATATTCGACCCTGAAGATAACAAAGTCTCAATTGGATCTATGAGTCTAGAACTAGGGCATTCATATAGGAATCATGTAGTAATCCATATAAGTTGGGATAGTAGGCTATCCATGTTATCCCTGTTCTATCCATGCATAGTAGTTAATCCATAATTAGTTTAATTCATGAATTAATTCGTACCCATATACATGCATACACTTGCACACTATCCTCACATAGAATAGTAGGTTATCTATACTAGGGATAACACTTAATTAGGCTTGCACATGCACACTTCTACACATAGTAGTCATATTTGGACATACATACATGCTATCCATGCTTAGAATAGTAGGGTATTTACCTAAGATTATTCTATATATTATGCTTATTGTCCTAACCATGGTCAATTAGGGATAATTGGGAATGCTATGCTACCCCGAGTAAGTTCTCTAGCATCCCTCTTATTTATCGCTTTCTTAAGATCACCTAGAAGCATGATTAGGTAGATTAAAAAAAACATACTTAAATTCCTTACATGATTAATTTTGCATAGAATTCAAGTTTTTCTAGGGTTTTTTGTATGATTTTCACGTTGAATTTTATTTTATTTCCTTTCACATGCATAGGGAGCTTAGTAATACGTTTAGTCAGTGCATTGTGTGATATATGTATACTCTCTTGCATGATTTTTTTATTAGTTGTTTATAACTTGAATTAGGATTGCATTAGAAATAATTAAAACGGTCCACATAATGTCTAATCAAACACCTTGAAAGCTGAGTAGAGGCCTGTCTTCGGATGGGGCGAGAGGGGGTGTTTTAGCACGATCTAGCTCCTTCCTCTCTCGTACCTTAACCCCCAAACCGAGTTCTTCAGTGATGATAGGGTGGTGCTCTTTATCCATTGGACTTGATAGTTTAGTTTTCTTGGTTTCCTTTATCAATCCAAGTGGTGACTCTATTAGTGAGGATCTCTTCGGATTTAGCCTTATAGGATAACACATGTATTACTTACTCGTATAGCCTTAGACACGGATCATGGGCATCGATAGTTGCCTCGGGTTGGATAAAAAGCCCCATAGAATCCAAAATACAAGTAATCCAAATTGGTCAGATGGGATAAAGACTAATGAAGGGTGGTTAACCTCATTTATGGCTATTGGCATGAGTTTTGAAATGGGACAATCAAGCGGGCTTAATCCTTCTATGCCCCAAGCTTGGTTCGGGTACCCACAATTGGCGACTCTGCTGGGGACTGAACTAAGATGGTTAGACTCCAAAGCTTTCAAGATTCTTTGACTTTATATTATGAGGATCGTGCGTGTATTAGTTTTAAGAAGCTTGGGAGGACCAAAGCTGAGGGCCTGCAGCCTGACCAGATCCCCTCCGTAGAGGACTTTCCTACCCTAGCATGTACCTAACAATATAAAAAGTTTTCCACGTATCACACCAAACCCTGTAATGGGGGGTATATAGGACACTCACTGGGGGACCCTTTTTGACTCTATCTACCCTGATGCATATAGTAGCCATAGAGCCAATCCTTTAGGGCTTGACCTGTTATGACAATGTGCACACACACACTCAAGGCATTCTATCCATATGAAATGCTCACCACATGACATGAGAATGGTTTGCTTATGTGTTATACTGGGAATATGTTTTGCGAGCCTGTAGGATGACAAATCTTAACCTTGTTTGTGTCTCATTCACTAGAGTTAGCCCTGATTAAACCTGAGCTATCGTAAACCTTGTCACATGTGAAATTCCAAAGCTTAGGATGAATAGGGTGACATTGATTATGGTGGATCTGGGATAAGAAGGGATTCTTGATGACATGATTAGGACTTGTAATGCTATGTGAATAGGAATAAGGTCGCAATTTTGCATTGCATATCATGCATTATAAGAAAATTTTGAAAAGAAAAAAAAAAGAAAATGTTTTCAAATTCAAAAAGGGGGCACAATCATTTTGGGTTTAAACGGGATTTTTTAAATTGAAATTATAGAGAGACAAGTGAACATAGCTCTGAAGAAGACCGTAAGCACACTTTCTTGGGTCCATCCCCTTAGTTCAAGAAGACTGGTCCGAGCTACTAGTACTGGGATACCTATGGCTAACAAACAAGAGAGAATGGAATAGCTAGAGGATACCTTGGCCCATTAGGGGCAACAATTACAGCTTTTATAGACCGTTTGGGGCAGATTACCATTGCCCCGCAAGGCCTACCTATTGTTGATCCACCTATACCACCTATTCCGCCTATTACACCCAAGAATCTTGTTGATCCAAATCCTATCAAGGAGGAGGAATGATTCGATGACGGTGTACACAAAAATTTCAGAAAGATAATGAAGGATAAGTTGGACCGTCTAGAGAGTGTGATGAGGAAATCCCGTGGTGTCGATGATTACCTGTTAGACCTTGAAGGTTTCTTCGAACCTGCGAAGATCAAATACCCTGATAAGTTTAAGATGCCTGACTTAGAAAAGTGTGATGGGACTGGAAATCCTAGGAGCCACCTAAAGATGTATGTCATTGCCTTGAGACCTATGGGATTGCGGAATGAGCACTTAGCCCAATTGTTCTCTTATGACCTGTTTGGAGGAGCCTTAAAATGGTTCCTAGCTCTTGAATCCTCCAAGACCTACTTATGGGAGGATATCGTGACCGAATTTGTGAAGCAATATGCCTATAATGCTAAGTTGGACGTTATTATAAGGGACCTCGAGACCACTAGGCAAGACGATTAGGAGTCCTTTGCCACATTTTTAACCTGTTAGAGGAAGAAGGCTGCCAAAATGGCAAATAGGCCAATCGAGAAGGAGCAGGTTTACATGATCATAAAGAACTTACAACCTCCAAACCATGAACGAATGTGGTTGATGGCAATCACTACCTTTGAGCAGTTGTTTGATGTATGGACAAAGATAGAGGATGCACCGAGGAACGGGAAAATCAAGAAGGAAGAGAATAACTTAAGGAGGAAATCCACGGGAGAAAACCACTCTACCAATTATGCCACTCTCGATATCAATGCCCTCTACCAAGATACTGACCAAAACCCAACATCATCCCGAATCAATGATCGTAGGACATTTTCCAAGCTTGGCATGACCTCATCCACTACCCTTGAACGAGTTATTAATAAAGGGTATCTAAAGCCACTAGATCCTACTCCACCAACTAATCCAATCCCAACGAGGCATAATCCTACCAAATACTGCACCTTCCACAAGGGACATAGCCACGAGACCGATCATTGCATTAGACTTCGCCATGAGACCAAAACCTTATTGACTACAAGGTCATCGCACCCTCGTCCACTTAGCTAAATATTACCCATAACCCGTTACCCAACCACCGTGCTGTTCCCCTACCATAAAATGTCAACCTTATTAGCCTTGATCCCATAAACTATAACCCAACCATATATATCACCTCCATCACCAAGCCCAAGTCCAAGCCTGTGGTAATCTTCCCAAAAGGTGTTGAAATTTGTAGTGATCCATGGCGAAGAGCTAGACTTCTTTGAACATGATGGCTATTTTGAAAAGGACAATGAGGCTGATCTTTTCTTCTTAGAAAAAATAGACCTTGGGTTGCAAGAAATCAAGTGGTGGGATGGGGAGTCTCCCAACGACTCTATATGGTTCTAACCTAAGAAAGGGCATAGGGTTGCCAACTATGAGAAAGATTGGATGGAGAATGAAGATTACTTATCCATGAGCCTACTATTTGGGGTATTTGGACCTTAGGATGGTAGTGAAGGTGCTGATGAGGTGATAATGTGGGAAACTGTTCTTGAGTGAGGATGCTAGTGAACTACTTAATGAAGAAGAGTTTTCAAATAAAGTGTTCATAATACACCTAGGAGTCAAAGGTTTAGGTTGAGTCTTATCTAGTCTTGAGAATTTAAATAAATTCTAGTATTCGAGTTTGAAGAAACGAGTCTAGTTATGTATTACTTCTTTTTCTATTCAATAAAAATATCATCTTTATTAATTCTATTGTGCCAAATTATGAGTGTGTGGATTGCATGATGATTAAATAAAATGAAACACCCAAGATATGATGAAGAGACTTCATAGATGAATTAGAGTATTAAGAAAGATCCTAAAGTGTGCTTGAAATTAGTTCGTTATTAACTCCAAATAAAAGCCAAGAACTATCACTCTATTCAAGGAACCGAAAAAGATTTATGTCTAAGCTCTAAAAAGGATCAAAATGAATCCGAAGTTTCTTCTAGACCCATTCATTTTCTATCCGATACCCGTGTCCAATCTCATCTTTCGTTAAATGAGACTGAAAATGGTGCCTAGATTAAAGTGGATTTTATTCAAAGCTATGGTAATCGTGTGATATAATGCCTTTGCTTAAGAAAAATAGAAAAGAAAAAAAATTGTCCATGCAGGAAAACTTCTTAAACCCAGAAAGTTATCAATAAATTAAAGAAATAAGAAGGTCAAAACTTACTTTCAAAAACCTGTGGACTCGGAGAAGGGTAGAATAGGGAGGGTAAAAGAAAGAAAAGAAATGAAATAGATAGAGAAAGAAAAGAAATGGAAAGGGAGAAAAGAAAAGGGGGATGAGAATGCAAAAAGATAGAGAACAAAAAAGAAGAAGAAGAAGAAGAAGAAGAAGAAGAAGAAGAAGAAGTAGAAGAAGAAGAAGAAGTAGAAGAAGAAGAGAGGGGAGAAAATGAAAAACCCATAGGTCGATATTTGCGGGAAGTGGGAGATATGTTTTATTCCATGGTGGAAAGAATAAAAGAACCATAGATTGATACTGACGATTGTGAAAAACTTGAAGTGAAAATACACCTTATTCTTTGGAGATAAATATAATTAGATGACACAGATATTGATAAGTGGAGAGGTACAAAGAGTTGACTCACATGGATGAAAAAAAAGCAAAATAGTAAAAATAAAAATAAAAATGAAGCTCGCTAGGATGAAAACCTGAAAGGGCGCTTAGGCAAAAGTAAGATCACAAAAGAAAAATAAAAAATGAAGCTTGCTAGGTTGAAAACCCAAAAGGGCGCCTAGGCAAAAGTTGGAGAGAAAAAGAAAAGAGAAAGAAAAAAAAGAAGAAAAAGAAAAGAAAAAAATGGGCGAAGGTGTTATACCATAATTGAACCTATGCTTACTAAGACGAACCTAATTATGAAATGCTCTAAGCACCAGTTTTGACCTTAGCATTGATCTTAAATCAATTCAGCTCAAATCTTGTTTTGTCAAATCTTTCCTTGTGAATTTGAATGTGATTGATCTTGAAATTCATCAGCTTGACCAAACTTAGAAAGGTCATTTTACGTATGACCAAAAGTCTCATGCTATCATTGAACTACGTTTGACCTGATTCCCAATAGGGGATACGTAGGCAACATCCCAAAAGGTTCGGTCTTTCTCGAGCTTAAGCCTCATCTCTAGAGTCTTGACTTTATTCGAACCCTGCTTTTCACCCTGTTATTATCCTAGCCCTGTTCTTCTTTGGAACTATGTCTGACCTGATTCTCATTAGGGGATATATAGGCAACCTCTCAAAAGGTTTGGTCTTAGCCATTGACCCAAAATCATTTTCCCTTCACACTAGGGGCAAGGCCCCCCTTGAATCTTGTGTGCTTGCTTTGCTCTTATACTAGGGGCAAGCCCCACTATGGACTTAAAGTCAATTATGTGACGAATAAATCCTTGGTCGATGGATATCCTTTAATTTCAAACACTTGTGCACTTTACTTTCCTATAAGGGGCAATCCCTTATCCCAAAACTCATATCACTCATATACAAGGGGCAAGCCCTTCACTCTGTGGGCTTAGTTTGATTACTGAAATAATTCATCACTCATTGATTTACACTCAAGGGGCAAGGCCATCTACCACCCATTTTATCTGATCGAGTCCAACCCCTTGTCATATACAAGGGGCAATCCGCCTTCTATCATTTTTGTTTAGCCAAGCCCAACCCTTTGTCATACACAAGGGGAAAGCTATCTCCAGGTCCCTAGTCATAAAGCAATGTTATTCTAAGGTGATGTCTTCATGAGTTTAGATGGAGTCATATTTTGCTCTTTGATCAGAAATGAAAGTTTCAGGTCGTAATGTAGAGAGAGTAAAGAATTGATTAACAACACGATTAGGAGAAATTTTTAATCCTTAAATTCATGCATGAAGTCTCATCTCAAAGAATTAGGTGAATAGCAAAAGAATAATCTAGATCATGCGCGAGGTACATCACTCGTAATAAGGCAATGCGTCAAAAGAAAATAGAAAAAAAGATGTATGATTTAATTGTTTTTAGTCTCTCAAGTTTGAGTCGTAGAGTCATACACTTTCTGGGTGTAGTGTGAGCAATGGAATGAGAATATTTGAAGTATAAGGCAAAAAATAAGGAAGTCCATGAGCATACATGCAGTCTTCTGAAATGAGCCATGTTCATAGCATTATTGCATCATCAAGCATGAACGTCTAAACTAGGGTCAATGTTCACGTCTCTCGGATTTCATAAATTTAATCCCCACGATTCTAAGATAATGATTGTGCAATGCATATGTAGTTTGCCTTTAATGGCTCTACATGGTTTTGATAGTTGAATGGGTGTCCCCCGTATAGCGTGACAATTTTATTGCATGCTTATTTCAGTTTCACGCAGCACACTTGTAGTTCGCCCTTATGGGCTTCGCAATGCATTGATGGTTGAGCGAGTAATCCCCGCATTGCATTAGAATTGATTAAAAATGTTTTGAGATTTGAAAATAGCGTGCCTTAACCTGACCCACTCAAATGATTTTCTAGTGTACCTTAACTCAGCCCATTCAAAATGAATTTCTTGTGTGCCTTAACTCGGCCCACTCAAAATGAGTTTCTTGTGTGTCTTAACTCGGCCCACTCAAACAATTTCCTAGCGTGCCTTAACCTGACCCATTCAAAATGAATTTTTAGCGTGCCTTAACTCAGTCCATTCAAAATGATTGCCTTGTGTGCCTTAACTCGGCCCATTCAAAATGATTTTCTTTTGTGCCTTAACCCGACCCATTCAAAATGATTTCTTGTGTGCGATAACCCGGCCCAATCAAAATGATTTTCTAGCGTGCCTTAATTCGGCCCATTCAAAATGATTTCCTTGTATGCCTTAACTCTGCCAATTCAAAATAATTTCCTAGCGTGCCTTAACTCTGCCCACTCAAATGATTTTCTAGCTTACCTTAACCTAGCCCACTCAAAGTGATTTTCTAGTTACACCCCTGTAATGCCCTGTTTGGTCCCGAGACCCAATTTTGGCTCCAATTTGACTCATTTGATGCATTTTTATCGATTTTTCATGATGTTGACTATTTGGAAACATTCGTAGAATATCATTTGCATGCAGATGAATCCCCAGTAGAACAATTAGTCTCATTTAGCATTACATGACATTGGTTGCTAGAAGTCTCGCATTGTCGCATTCGTCCATTCAAGTAAGTTTCGAATCAAGCATGGTGAGCCTTAAGGCCTCCAAAAGTAATTTTCCCAGCAGAATGAGGTTGCATATATTCCCTAGCAGAGTATTTAACCTCGTCATAATAATCTCCTGCATTGTTATACTAGTCAAATCGAATGAACTTTGAGACCCGCATTGCTCCTTGTGGTTCATCTTGAATGGATTCCACGAGTACCCCTTTCCCAGCAAAGTTGTATCACATTGCATCAAGTCCCATGGTTTGCCTTAAATGGCTCCATGAATTTGATTTCCCCAGTTGAGTTGCCCTCTTTGCCTAGCTCGCGAAATGAGCTACCCACGGAGATGTTGATAGTTGCATTGATAATCGCTTGTCGCAAATGCTCGTGATATTCGCCTAACTGTCTCATCACTACGTATTTTAGGTCCAATTCGCCTTAAGTGGCTCTGAAGACCTTTTTGTCTCCACCTAGCTCGTGCGAAGAACTATGCATGGATATGTCACAAAGCCCTCGATGAGGTACCCTTGCAGTCGCAGTTGCATTTGTAAATGCTTGTGAAGTTTGCCGTAACTGGCTCATCAATGCGTCTTCCGGGTATAGTTTGCCTTAAGGGGTTTTACGGACCCCCTTTTTTTCTCCACCTAGCTTGCGCAAAAAGCTATGCACAAAGATGTCACAAAGCCCTCGATGAGGCACTCTTGCATCATCCGTGCTAAGGACACCCCATTATTGCATCGTCCGCGCTAAGGACACCCCATTATTGCATCGTCCGTGCTAAGGACATCTCTTTGCATCGTCTGCGATAGGACACCCTCATTGAATCATCCGCACTAAGGACACCTTTATGATACCCTGAGTGTTGCATGTTAGCATTACTTTGAGTCTCATATCATTCACTATGCTTTACTTGAATTATTGCTTGTATATGGTGTGTTCATTGAACTAAGGTTGGTCTAATTTCCTATAAAGGAATACGTAGGCAGCTCTTTTGAGTACGACCACTTAATTTTTGAGGTTTCTTTTTGAGCTTGTTTGTATGTTTTGATTTTTTGATTTTCTTCCTGAAGTCTTTCAGACTCACTTAAAGGCTATCAGGCATGCTTTGACATTCCCTTATGATGCGTGTTGCTTTCAAAGCTCTGTTAAAGAGGGGCAAACTATAGACACCCTATTTTGGTTCGTGCGTTCGACTAAAGGAACCCCGCCTCAAGAACAACCTGATGATTGGAATTAGGATTTGTGGAATGTCAGTTTTATAAAGTAGAACTGCGTGAAGCACCGTGGTCTTCGAGATACATTAGAATAACATTTAGGAAGACTTAGGTATGTTAAAAACTCAAATTAGAGACAGAAACCTAATTTAGGGGAGCTTTTTCACATGAAATGGTGAAAAATCGTCTTTTATCGAGCAAAATCCAGACCTCAGGGTGGGATCTTGAAAAATACCTTTACAAAATATTCCTTAAATAACCTAAACTAGTGATCCAAGCCTTCAAATTGGCAAAAACCACTTAAGAGAATTTTCACCCCTTTTTGCACCTCACAGCTTTGTTCCTTCTTGGACTCAGCCTTACTCTTTTGACCATAACTCAAAATCTACAAACTCTTTTTGAATAGGATGAAAAACATCTTAAACTATACTTCCAGACTTTTTTCAGCGGTACATCATAAGCCCAAAATAGATAACCGAGATGAGAGAATGAAGTTCGGGAATTCTAGAGTGAAAACACAACTTTTGGACTGAGAGCCATGTTGGCTCTCAGACTGAGTGCCGTGCGGCACTCTCAGATTGCCAAGTGGAAGCTCTAAGTGCCACTATGGCTCTCAGATACTTTAGAGATATTCTGGACCCTTGATTTGACCCCAATCTGTGTAAAAATTCCCAAAAACGCAAAAAATTGTGTTTCTTTTGTCCCACATCACTTAACTACAAGCTTTTTCACCCAAAACTCAAACTATAAAAGGGGGTCCTCCCGTCCCCATCCAATACACCTAAAAATTCTAAGAATTAGAGAACTTAAGGAAACCCCCTTGGAGGATTCCGAAGCACTCAAAGTTCTTTGGAAAGTTTAATCTTTTACTTTTAGGATTCTTGGAGTTCGCAGTGCCTGCGATGCCCTGCAGAAGTATTCTGAGGGAAGTTCATGAGGCATGCTCCTTCTTCTTCTTTGCTTTTTTTTTTTTGCTTTACTTTCTTGCTTTGATCTTTATTTTCTTAGATCTAGGTTGAATTTCTTTTTTTTTTCCTCGAAAATGGGTAAATGTATTCCAAAAAAAGGATGTACAAATGTACAAGGGTCATACCCCAGGATAAGCAAAGAAAGCACAGTAGGAGGACTAGAGGCAAACAAAGCCACTAACTAACCAAACAGATAATACAAATATATCAAAAAATAATCAAAACATCAATACAATCAGCAAGACTAACAAGCAACCACCCAACCAATGATGTGCCATCCATTGAACAGTTGCATCCCACTCTATCCTATTCTAGCTGAGTTCACTTCTTTGCATCAAGTCCAATAGTCCCAAACTACATCAAAACTATCAGCATCTCAAGTCCAGTGACTTGCATATAACTCAAGCAGAGGGTCTTCTTTACATTTAATTCGGATCTGAATGTTGATTTGAGAGACCAGATTTTGGAGCAATTGTTCTTGTGGAATAGAAGCTCCTTCAAATATTCTGTTGTTCCTCTCCCTCCATAGGCCATAGATAGCTACTCCAAGGCAAATTTTTGGGATAGTATGTTGTATTTTCTTTCCCTTCCAATTTTGTGCCATCCAAATGACAGTTGTATCCCAATTTGTCCAATTCCAGTTGAGTTCGCATCTATGCATCAAATCCTGCCATATAAAAGAAGCATAAGTACATTCAAAGAATAAATGATTATGAGTTTCCATATGGCAATGACAAAAAACGCAAGCAAGGGGCCCAGGAGTGTAGGCATAGATCCTATCCTGGGTAGCAAGTCTTTTTTGAACAGCAATCCATAAAATGAAGTTCTATCTAGGAATACACCCCGAAAACCAAACAATTTTATGCCAGGATACCACAGGGGACACATCTCTGAAATGATCCCAAATATGTGCAAATTTAAATCCCCCAGAAGGGGAGGTTGTCCATGAGATGCTATCTAAATTTCCATTAGGCTTATACAAAGTAGATAAAATGCTCCTCACTTCATTTAAATCTATAGAATTAGAGGATGGCCAACTCCAATCATTATTACGTATAATAGTAGCCACTTTAGCTTTAGGATCAATGGCAGCATCATAACCAATCCTGGGCGTATATTTCTCAAATAGAGGACCAATGGGAAGCCAATTATCAAACCATAGGGAAGTATGTTTACCATCACCAATTTTATGAACCAGGATGGGTCTAACCATTTCCCTAGGTTTTAATAATTTCCTCCAATACCAAGAACATTGGCTTGGGGCTTTAACTTCCCAAAAGCTTTTTGATTTAATTATATACATGTGCACCCATTCTTTCCACATGGATTTATTTGTAGGGTCAAGAAGATTATCAATGTGCTTTAAATTGAGAAGAGTATTAGTGAGAAAAATATCTTTAAACCCCAATCCACCTTCCTTCTTGGGTTGCAAACTTTAGCCTAAGCTATTTTGGCCCCATGTTTCTTCTCTATGGACCCAGACCAAAGGAATCTATTCAAAGTTCAATCCACCTGTTTAAGTACTCCTTTAGGGAGGATGAACATCCCTGACCAATATTGTTGGATACCATATAACACAGATTGTATTAGCTGGGTCCTCCCTGCAAAGGATAAAAATTTAGATTTCCATGAAGTAATTCTAGAGCAAATTTTGTTCACCAACTCAGTACAATGGCATTTTTTCAATTTGGTTGTAATCAGGGGAACCCCAAGATACCTCATAGGAAGAGAGCCGATGGTAAATTGGAGTTCCCTCAGAATTTCAGTAACCATCTGGTCTTCAATCCCAGAAAAGAAAACACAATTTTTAGCATTGTTGGCTTGAAGACCCGAGAACTCATAGAATTGATTTAGAGTTTTCCGAATCAAATTTTCAGACTCTATATCACCATTTAATAAAATAATTAAGTCATCTGTAAAACATAGGTGAGAAATTTTAAGTTTTTTGCACTTCTAGTGATAGGTGAACCGACTATTCTAAATATTATGGTGGAGAAGTTGGCTAAAAGCCTCCATGACAAGGACAAAAAGATAAGGGGAAATAGGATCACCTTGCCTAAGCCTTCTCGCACCATCAAAGTATCCAACAGACTCCCCATTAAAGTTAATGGAGTATCTAGGTGTAGTAACACAAGCAATAATCCATTTTTTGAGGTTAGGAGGAACACCAATAGTATCAAGAAGATCAAATAGAAAGTTCCAACTAACACTATCATATGCTTTCAGTAGATCAACTTTGGCAGCAATTCTAGGTTTTTCCCCTTCTTTGTGATAATCCCTAAGAAGATCTTGAGCAAGTAAAACATTATCGCTGATTTTCATACCCTTAACAAAAGCAGATTATGATTGGTCAATGATGGTAGGGAGAATAGTTTGGAGTCTATTCGCAATAATTTTAGAGACACATTTGTAAATGGTCTTACAACAAGAAATAGGTCTAAAGTCCCCCATCTTAGAAGGGTTAGGCACCTTTGGGATTAGAGCTATTATAGTTGTGTTTGATTCTCTAAGCATTTCCCCAGAAATGAAAAACTCTTGAATTGCTTCCATAATAGTAGTTCCAACAGTTGACCAAGACTGTTTAAAGAAAAAAGCATTAAAGCCATCAGGGCCAGGGGCTTTATTCTCATGCAAGCTAAATATTGTGTTTTTAATCTCTTCAGCAGTTGGGATTCTATCAAGTTCTTCCAAAATGTTCTCTGGAATTCTTTTATATATGACCCTTTTTAAAGCTTCAACCCTAGGATACTGGTTATTAGCAGGAGTACCAAGTAACTCAATAAAGTGCCTAACTGCTTCTGCTTTAGCACCTTCAATGTTACTAGTAAAGGAGCCATCAAGTTTTTCAAGTTTGAAAATCCTCTTATTATTTCTTCTATTTTTAATATGTTGGAAAAAATATCTAGAGTTTCTATCTCCTGCCTCTAACCATTGTACTCTAGATTTCTGCCTAAATGTTTCTTCCTTGATCCAAACAAATTTTAAAAACTGAGTTCTACATTGTTTCTGTTTAAGAATGAGGGAGGGACAACTAGGCTTCGTAAACAGTTCAAATTGAACCAATTTGACCTAGCTATATCAGCCAGCATTTTTTCTTTCCTAGCAAAACATTTGCTGAAGGTTTTCAGGTCATGCTTAACCATTCTAAGTTTGTGACATACTTGATACTGAGCTGTGCCATCCACAACAGTATTCCAAGCATTAGAAACAGTAGAATGATAAGTATCAAGTTTAGTCCAAAAGTTAAAAAAATTTAAACAGCTTTCCTTTCCTCCTAACAATTTTATCAAGAAAGAGAACAAGAGGGGAATGGTCAGATACACTTGGTTCTTGGAAGTGGCCATTAGAATCAGGAAAATTATCAAGCCAGGTTTGGTTAACCAGAGCTCTATCCATTTTTCTTTGAGTATAGTCTGGTCGTCCATATCTTCTATTACTTTAGGTAAAGAATTCACCCAAATATCTTAGGTCAGTTAAACAAAGAGAAGTAACCACTTGATTGAAATCATTTATATCAGAATTTAGGCCTAAGTCGGGCTCAGAGACTTCGTTGGTGTTTAAAACCACATTAAAGTCTCCAAGGATAATATGGTTTATATTTGGGTCAAAATAGGAGGTTATTTTAGACCATAAGGCTTTCCTCTCCTGGCATGTATTAAAACCATAGACAAAGGAGGCCTCAAAAAAGGTATTATGGTCATCGCTTTCAATGAGGACATGAATAATTTGGGGGGACATACTCAGGATAGTTTTATCAGGGTTCAACCCAACCCAGATTCTCCCAGCTGCCCTTGAATTTCTATTAGAGACATAAATCCAATGTTTGAAAATGTTTTGCTTAATTTATCCTCATTTGTATTCTTGACTTTAGTCTCAAGAAGGCCAATGACATCTATATTATTTACAGAGATAAACTTAGCAACCTCGGATTGTTTATGGGGTTGGTTGAGGCCCCTTATATTCCAACAACTTAATATCATTAAAAACGATGATGGGAAGGTTTCCGCTTACCTGAGGATCTAGAGTGTTTATTCCTCTTTTTTTGACCCTTACCTGATCCTTGGAAGTAGGGAGTAGGAGTTAATGAGAGTCTGTCCCTCATCATCTGTTTATGAGTCTGGATTGACGAGTTCAGCAGTCTGGGTTGATTCATGGGAATTGTCACTCTATTATCTTGGAATGGTGGTCACAATGGTAATAGGCTCCAAAGTGATTGGGGTCTACCCTGTGGAAATTGAAGAATTAACCTGTGTTTCCTGACTGATCACATTAGTAGCAATTTCATCTGGGATTACTGTAACAGTAGGAGCAACCGGGGTTTCAAAATTAACACTATTTCCAAAGTCTGAGGAGTGTTTAGTACTAGTACTAATAACCCCTTCATCTTCAGTGCAGACACTAGGTTCCTGAGTTATCAAATTAGATACACAATTAATTTGCGTATCTGTATCAATGGGATTATTTAGGGCATCAAATAGGTTGAATTTCTTGTTTGTTCTTCGCATTTTTCCTTTTTATTGCTTTTGGTCTGTAAAGTTCTAGGGTAGTTATATTTCCTTGTTTGTAGTATCTAGTAAAGTAGAGTTATCCCAGGAAGAGCTACCCCCAAATGTTGTGGTAGCCGAAGCTGTGGGGTTGGTATTCAATCCATAGATATCCGACCCCGGAGATAACAAAACCTTAATTGGATCTATGAGTCTAGAACTAGGGCATTCATATAGCAATCATGTAGTAATCCATATTAGTTGGGATAGTAGGCTATCCATGCTATCCTTGTTTTATCAATGCATAGTAGTTAATTCATGAATTAATTTGTACCCATACATATACATACACTTACACACTATCCTCACATAGGATAGTAGGTTATCTATACTGGGAATAACACTTAATTAGGCTTGTACATGCATGCTACTACAAATAGTAGTCATGTTTGAACATATATACATGCTATCCATGCTTAGAATACTAGGGTATTCACCTCAGATTATTCTACATTTCATGCTTTTATTGTCCTAACCATGGTCAATTAGGGATAATTGGGAATGCTATGTTATCCCGGGTAAGTTTTCTAGCATCCCTCTTATTTACAGCTTTCTTGGGATCACCTACAGGCATGATTAGGTGGATCAGATTTAAAATCCTTACATGATTACTTGTGCATAGAGTTCATATTTTTCTAGGGTTTGTGTGTGATTTTCATGTTTAATTATATTTTAGTTCCTTTCACATACATAGGGGAGCGTAGTAATACGTTTAGTCCCCGAATTACTATTTTAGCACATGCATTGTGTGATACATGTACAGTCTCTTGCATGATTTTCTTTTATTAGTTGTAACTAACTTGAATTAGGATTGCATTCGAAATAATTGCAATGGTCCACATAATGTCTAGTCAAACACCTTGAAAGCTAAGTAAGTAGAGGCCTGTCTTCAGATGGGGCGAGAGGGGGTGTTTTAGCACAATCTAGCTCCTTCCTCTCTCATACCTTAACCCTCGAACCAAGTTCTTTGGTGACAATGGGGCGGTGCTTTCTATCCATTGGACTTGATAGATTTAGTTTTCTTGGTTTCGTTTATCAAACCAAATGGCGACTCTATTAGTGAGGATCTCTCTGGATTTAGCCTTGTGGGATAAAACATGGATTACTCACTTGTGTAGCCTCAGACATGGATCATGGGCATCGATAGTTGCCTCGGGTTGGATAAAAAGCCCCATGGAATCCAAAATATGAGTAATCTAAATCGGTCGGATCAGATAAGGCTAATGAAGGGTGGTGAACCTCACTCATGGCTGATGGCATGAGATTTGAAATGGGACAATCAAACGGGCTTAATCCTTCTATGCCCCAAGCTTGGTTCGGCTACTCACAATAGTTCATCTAATATCAATAGTTAACATAGAATAGTTCATCTCATAACATTGATGTAAACATCATATATGTCAAATTCTAACATAACATCATGTTGATTATTCCCATATACAAATATCACAATATCATATATGATACAACTATTTCAATATTTGTACGACTATTAACAAGTCAAGTATATCACAACCAACTCATAGTATATAAGAATATATAAAAACATTCTATCCTTATCCAATCGATTGACCAAACAAGGCATACGATTGGACAAAAGGCAATCAATTAGAAACCAAAGAATGTCAATCTATTAGACAATGATCCAATTGATTGGAAAAAGAGCCAATCGATTGGACAATGATCCAATCGATTGAAAAAGAGCCAATTGATTGGGACATCATCTTCTTCCTCAAAACTGTCTGTTACATTTATTAAAACATTGATGATTCTTTCTCTTCTCATACACGTTCTTAATACCCAAAAAGCATCCCAAAAATACCTCCTTTGAGTGAGTCAATGAACTCACCTGACTCTAATGTTCCAAGCTTCGCGGCGGTGGCTATAGTGAACTCCCTCTGTCCTTTCTTCTTCTCTTCTCGTATCTGGTCTATTCTCTCTCTTCCTTTGGTCTCCTCCTTTTACTCCTGCTTCTCCTTCTTCTTCTTCTTCTTTTTCTTCTCCACCTTCTCCACCTAAGAGTGTGTGTGTGTATATATGCATATACGAGTATATATATGAGTGTCTTTCTCTCTCTCTCTCTCTCTCTCTCTCTCTCTCTCAAATACACACATAAAGCCAACTATATATATATGTATAAGGGGAGGGGTATATATAGGGGAGGGAAAATAACCATGGCCATATAAACTAAATGCGGTGACCAAGTTCAGCTACTGCCAATCGATTGGTTATAGGCGGCAAGAGGCAATCGATTGGGGAATATGATAATTGATTTGGGTTAGGTGGTTAATGGAAATCAATTGGAAGATGGTCTAATTGATTGGGCACCCAAACTCACCAAAAACCAGGAAAGTAATAAGGGCTTATATATACAGACATATAGAAGTACATTGGAAATATAGGGTATTATATTATCCACCATTTACCAAAAGATTTTATCCTCAAAATTTGAAGTATTAGTTCTTAAATAAAAAGAAAACCATCTCACAAGACATACTCTAAGATACTCAAGTTCTCGTTTTATATAAACGATTACATCAACAGCCAATTAGTTAAAGTTCTAAACACGCGATACAAAGACAATCAATTATCTATGAACACTAGGGTAACAACTACCAATCTCAGGGTTCAGCTTTATGAAATTCGTATGTCAAATTTCATAAAAAGGTCCTAGGTGGCATAATCTAATCATCCTATAAATCTAAAATAACTAGTCTCTAAACACAGAAGGTTCCTGCCTCAGATCAAACTGTATGATGTGAGATTTCCACTTATCAAGTGGCTAATCTCATCTAAACTGTATGCAATTAATATACCCAAAATGACATTAATGTGTCAAATTTTATCCTATATAGAAGTAAAAGGAAAACTTCTAAAAAATCCTAAGTGCATCCACTTGGTTGGATACATATATGGTGTGACTGGTATCCTCTGCACCTATACAAAAGAGGCTACGCAATCCGGAGTGCCCAAGTTGTCACGATCGCTGATCCACCTCTAGTAAAAGAAATGGGTCTAGAAACATTAGCAAGCTAAAATGCCAGTAAGAGGCTAGGAGATAACTCTGGCATTACCTAGTTTTTGCTTCCTCAATGGTCAATCACTGCACTAGACAATATCTGGTGATGTTGGAATCATGCAAATTACTCCTTTCGAATCAGCTAATGAAAGCCATAATATGTACACGTATGATCATTTTAAAGTCTGACCTGACTGAAAAATATTAAATGTACTGAAAATAAGTTTTAAAGAAAATAAAAATAAAATGAGGGATGAGAAACCAAAATTCATTCGGGTATCAAAGGATCCAGTCCTCTTTCTCAACCAAAATTTTCTTTTGCTTTGATTTGAATTGTCTTTTGAATAGTAGTAAACTTTAAAAGAAGTGTTATTGTGAGAAATTAAACTAGGACATTGTTCTATGTAACAATTCTAACACCATCCTAGCCTTTTAGCTTTCCTTTCGATGGCATAAAGGCTAGTGCCAGCAAAGGCTTTCTTCTGCCCAGAAACAAGGGAGCGACCCATTAACTTCTGGTCATCGACTATCGGATCCACTCCTTTCAACTATCAACCAAGATCGAATTAAAGAGAGCTTAGAGGGGGTAAGTGGGAATTTTATTTAAAAACTATATTTACATTAAGAAATATATATATTTATATATATATATTTCCAAAAACTAAAAAAAAACTAAATATTTTTTTTTCAAATTCTAAGAACTACTTTTTTTAAACAGAAAACTAGAAAAAAAAATTACATGTTTCTCTCTTTCTCTTTTTTTTTTCGTTCTTTTTTTTTTAAGGGCAACGCAGCATTACAATAACAAAAATTAGGAAAATAACAAGAATTTTCAAATTCTAAGAACTACTTTTTTTTTTAAACAGAAAACTAGAAAAAAATTACATGTTTCTCTCTTTCTCTTTTTTTTTTAAGGGCAACGCAGCATTACAATAACAAAAATTAGGAAAATAACAAGATAAAGTTCAAAATACATAAGACTAGCACGTCGTCCATTTTTGTAGTTTAAAGTTAAAATGAAAAAATATCACCTGCCACATAGAGATCTGAGAACTTGGTAGGGCCATGGATCGAGTGGTATTTCCAAGCTTCTTTGGCGAGTACCTACAACTTATGAATTTCATTGTTATTGTTATTATTATTATTATTATAATATTTTTTTTTATATAATGGTAAAATGAAAATCTAAAAATAAAAATAAAGCAAGATTGGAATAAAAAAAAAATCGAAATCAAAATTTTTTCTGAATTATGGATCTTACATTCAGTGATCGATAGAGTGGATCTTGACTTTGAATCGAGGAAAACAAAGAAAATGGGAGAAATGAGAGAGAATGGGGGAGATTGAGAGAGTGCAGAGAGTCGGAGAGAGAGGGCGAGATCGCTACGAGAGAGGAAAGAGAAAGGAAGAAGAAAAAAAAGGAAGAGAGATGGGGAAAGTTTTTAGGGTTTAAAGCCAAATATATAGCCATTTTCTCTTTTTCAATGGACTCTCCATAAAAAAAACTTATTACATTTTTTATTTTTTAATTTTTTTAGCTAAATAATTTAAGAAATAAAGATAAAACAAACAAACAAATAGGTGTTAATCGTGAAACCGTCCCCCCAACTGAGTCTGCCATTGTCCTCAATGAGTGAGATGAGAAAAAGTAAGGAGAAGTTAAAGATAACACCTGTAATAAAAAAAAACAAACAAAGAAAAGATAGAATAGTAATGAAGAAATAAACTCATATATATAATAACTGATCAAAATAGGAGTACAGGACTATGAAAACATAAATGCTTTGATACACTATGTCCTATACTATTTATGATTTAAGATATTAAGGAGCATTATAGTTGGAGTCCTCCAAAGGAATGTTTCCAACTCAGGTTCAAATTATTCTAAAAATGCCTTTAATCTATAACCATTAACTGTAAATGTATTTCCATCTTTAGGATCCTCAATCCTGACAGCTCCACAGGGATAAACATTTTTGACTATGTATGGACCAATCCATCGAGATTTCATCTTTCCTCTAAAAAGATGTAGTCTTGAGTCATATAATAGAACTTTTTGTGCGGGGTAAATCTTTTGCGCAAAAGAATCTTATTATGATACGTTTTAGTTCTTGCTTGATAAATTCGGGCGTTATCATATGCTCTTTACGAATTTCTTCAAGCTCACTTAATTGTAATTTTCTTAAAATTCCTCCCTCTTCAATATTACAATTTAAAGTCCTAGTAGCCCAATATGCCTTATGTTCTAATTCTACTGGTAGGTGACAAGCTTTTCCATAGACAAGTCTATATGGAGACATCCCTAAATGAGTCCTATAAGTAGTTCTATATGCCCATAAAGCATCTGTAAGTTTTGAAGACCAATCTTTACGATTATAATTCACAGTTTTGTTTTTAGAATATGCTTAATTTTCCTATTAGCTAATTCAACTTGTCCATTTGTTTGTGGATGGTATGCAATCGACACCTTATGGGTCACTCCATATCTTTTCATTAGCTTTTTAAATGGCTTGTTACAGAAATGAGTTCCTTGATCACTTATTATTGGTTTTGGAGTTCCAAATCGAGAAAGTATATTATCTTTTAAAAATGCAATAACTGTACGATGATCATTCTTTCTTGTAGGAATAGCTTTTACCCATTTTGAAATATATTTGACTGCTAATAAAATATATTGATATTAACAAGATGGAGGAAAAGGTCCCATAAAGTCAATGCCCCAACCAATCAAAGATTTCAATTGTAATTATAGGGGTCATTGGCATTTGATTTCTTCTCATAACAATGCCCAACATTTGGCAGCGGTTACAAGCCTAACAGTATAAATATGAATCTTTAAATATAGTGGGCCAATATAAACCACTTTGTAAAATTTTTATGGCAGTTACTCGGGATGAAAAATGTCCTCCACAAAAGGACGAATGACACATGAAGAGCACATTTTCGATTTTTTCATTAGGAACACATTTTCTAATTACCTAATCGACACAATATTTAAACAAATATGTGTCATCAAAGTAGAAATGCCTAGCAATAGCTAGGAATCTTTTTTTATCAGATGATGACCAATTGCTTGGTATTTTTCCAGTTACAAAATAATTAACAAGATCAACATACCATGGCAAGGAAGCCACATAAAATAACTGTTCATCAGGAAAAGAGTCTTGAATAGGTAAAGGGTAGCTGGTATTGTCCTCAAAGGTAAGGCCGGATAAGTGATTAGCTACCACATTTTCTACCCCTTCTTTGTCATTAATTATTAAATAAAATTCCTGTAGTAGGAGCATCCACCTAATAAGCCTAAGCTTAGTGTCTTTCTTTGAAAGGAGGTCTTTTAGAGCTGAATGGTCAGTAAAATAGATAATAGGGGAACCAATCAAGTATTCACTAAATTTTTTAAGGCCAAGTACTACGGCTAGCAATTCTTTTTTCAGTAGTTGAGTAGTTCATTTGAGCACTATCTAGAGTTCTACTGGCATAGTATATAACTGATGGCTTTTTATCCTTTATTTTCTCTAGGACAGCTCCAATGGCAAAGTCGATTGCATCACACATTAATTCAAATGGTAAGCTCCGATTAGGAGACTGAATAATAGGTGCAGTAGTGAGATGCTCTTTTAATTTCTCAAAGGAGTTTTCACATTTTTTAATCCATTCAGAAGGTGTCTTTGGCCAATAATTGACATAAAGGCCTAGAAATAGTGCTAAATTTTTTTTTTTATGAATCGGCGATAAAAACCTGCATGTCCTAAGAATGAACGGATGTCTTTTACAGTGGAGGGAATATGTAAATTAGCTGTAAGATCTATTTTGGCTTTGTCTACCTGCATTCCATTTTCAGAAATAATGTGTCCTAAGACAATACCTTTAGTGACCATAAATGATATTTTTTCCAATTTAAAACTAAACTTTTTTCTTCACATCTTTGGAGAACTTTATGAAGATTGCTAAGGTAATCATCATAGGATTTGCCAAAAATTGAAAAATCATCCATAAAAACTTCTAAATTCTTTTCTACCATATCCTTGAAAATACTTAGCATACACCTTTGAAAAGTCGTAGGTGCGTTGCAAAGACCAAAGGGCATTCGGTGATAGACAAAAGTTCCAAATGGACATGTGAAAGTAGTTTTTTCCTGATCTTCTGGTGCAATCTCTATTTGATAGTAACCACTATAACCATATATAAAATAGTAATACTTATGGCCGTCTATTCTTTCTAACATTTGATCCATAAAAAGGTAAAGGAGAGTGATCCTTACGGGTTACATCATTAAGTTTTCTGTAGTTTATGCATACACGCCATCCAGTAGTGACATGAGTGGGAATTAATTCTCCCTCTGAATTAGGTACAACTGTAATTCCTACTTTCTTCGGCACAACATGTGTTGGACTTACCCATTTACTATTATATATTGAATATATAATGTCCATATCAAGAAGTTTGAGAACTTCCTTCTTAACTACTTCCTACTACATAATAGGATTAAGTCTTCTCTGCATTTCTCTTGAGGTTTTAACATTATCTTCAAGACATATATTGTGAGTGCATACTGAAGTGCTTATTCCTTTTAGATTTACTATACTCCAATCAATGACACTTTTATACTTTTGAAGCATACTTATGAGTTTATTTTCTTGACTGGAGTCCAAAATGAGATGATATTATACAGGATATGTGTCATTACTATCAAGGAAAGCATATTTAAGCTCTTTAGGGAGTTCTTTTACTTCCAATTTAAATTAGATGGAAGTGTTAATGTAGTCTTTGGTGGTAAAGGTTCAAATTTGTGGTCTACATTGCTTCTTGAATTATTTCTTCTGTTGAATCTTCATTAAAACATACTTGACTCATAAAATGTTTTTGTAGATTATTACTGTCCAGCTTCTGAATAGAGTTATTAATAACAGATTCTATGGTCATTATAACAAGTCAAGTTAAAATATTCTCGTGATAAAGATTCAATAACATGAACTTCTTCAATATTCTCATCTTCTTCTTGATGTTGCGGATTAGAAAAAACTTTAATATTCAAAGTCATATTTCCAAATACTAGTCATCATACTACTACAGATTCTAATAGTGGCATCAATGGTAGCCAAGAAGGGCCTTCCAAAAATGACTGGTATTTGCACATTAGTATCTACTATTGGTTATATATCAAGGATGACAAAATCTATTGGGAAAATAAATTTGTCAACTTTGACAAGAACATCTTCCAAAACTCCTCGCGGATATTTTGTAGATTTATCAGCAAGTTGTAATACCATACAAGAAGGCTTTAGCTCACCTATTCCAAGCTGTTGATAAACAGATTGAGGAAGCAAGTTCACACTAGCTCCTAAGTCAAGGAGTGCATGATTGATTTGTGATTTCCAATAATACATGATATTGTTGGTGTACTTGGGTCTTTAAAATTTGTTGGTAATTATGCTTTATGATGGAATCAACTTCTTTGGCAAAGTCAGCGGAATACGCATCCTTTCTTACATTTTTCTTACATTTGACAGTATATAAATCTTTTAAAAATTTTGCATAACCAGGTACTTGATTAATCTGAGATATGAATATTAATATGCACTTGTTTAAATAATTCTAAATATTCCTGATTCTTAGCATTTTTGGTATTTTTTTTCAAACGTTGTGGATAAGGAATTGGAGGAGGATATTCAGGGATTTCCAATGTTTCTTTTTCTGCTGGTGAATTTGATACTTCATTTTCTTGAGAAATTTGTTGTTTTTCAAGGGTTTCAACTTTAACTTCATTAGTAATTTTATCTTCATCTATTTCTTCCTCAATTTCTAGCTTATTATCATCCTTATTTGTAAGCTCAATTTCTTCTAAAGAAGGTGAAATTTCTTGTCCAGCAACCTTACCACTTCTTAGGATAGTTACAGCTTTTACTTGTTCATGTTGACTATTACCAGAAGTTGAGGGATCACCTTGTGGTTGTCCCCTTGGATTAGGTTATGGTTGGGTAAGAAAAATGCCTTTCCTTTTAGAATCGTGTTGATTATTAATCCTATCCACAAATGTTTGTAATTTTTCCATGATTTGTATTAATTGTTGCATCATACACTGTAAAGGTTCCTCATACTTTCTTGCGCAGAGGCACATAAACATTATAATTTTGCTGTGTATTAGGATATGTATTTTGTGTTTGTTGAAATTAAGGTGGATGAGGTAAATATTGATTATTTTTAGGAGGATACTATTGCAATTAAAATTGTAACAGACCCTCTTTGGTATACATATATTTGGAGGATTCCTCTAGTTAGCTAGTATGAATTACCATAGGAGTTTTAGAAAACCCTATAATTATTCACAGCATTTATCTCTGCTGGAGTAGTTTCTTGACAATTTGAACTGTTAAGACATTCATTTGTAGGATGTCCTAGTGTAGGACAGTTGTCACAAAGTTCTCTTTTCTTCTTAGGTGGATTATTTTTTTTCTACTGTTATAGCTTCCACTTTACATGCTAATTCTTCATATTTCAGTATTAATTCATATTTTGATTGAAGTTAGTATTAACTTTTAGCTTTTTCTGCCCTACCAATTTCTTCTTTGTCCCACTAGGAAGTATGTTCGCCAAGCCAATCAAAGTATGATTCAGCTTCGTCAGTAGTTTTACTAAGAAATTCTCCTTGACACATAGTTTCAACTAATTCTTTGATTTTGGTTCTAATCCTTCATAAAAGAAATTAATTAGATGTCATTTTTTGAATCCATGATGTGAAAAAACTACTAGGAGATCTTTAAAACGTTCCCAAACTTCAGGGAATGGTTCTTTTTCTTTTTGAGTAAAAAGTTTAATTTGTCGCATTATGCTATGAGTTAAATTTTTTTTGGATAGAATTCATTTACGAAGGCTTCATTCATATCCTGCCATGAAGTTATAGATCCAGGACGGAGAGATAAAAGCCAAGATTTAGCTTTATCTTTTAAAGAAATAGGGAAAAGCTTGAGATAGACAATCTCAAGAGGACAAGTTTGATCAGCAAAAGTATCACAAACGTCTTCAAATTCATGAATATGAACATAAGCATGTTCTTTCTTAATTCTGTGGTAAGTTGGTAAGGATAGTAGCATGTTATGTCTAAAGTGATGCAAGAAGGAGTGATGTTTTTTTTCTGGGGTAAATAATCACGTAAAGAGTGTTGTTCAAGCTCTGGTAAAATAAATTGTTGTATATTATTCCCATGCTCACTATGAGTGTCATCTGCTATTCCTTCTTTGCATTCAATTTTAGCGATGATTCTAGGAAATTGTATATTAGATGACTTAGTAGAAATATTAGAATTACTAGTCGATAACCCGTGCTATGCACGGGTTACATGCTATAATGAATTGTATGCAACTATTCTAGAAAAATTAAAATAGAATTCCATTTTGAAGTAGTTGTTCAAAGAATAAGAATGTAATAAAATAATATCCATAAGGTGCACAATAAAGAAAAAGTAATTTATTTGTTAAAGCATCCATAAGGTGCCCAAATAATAATTGTTGCAATCAACAAATGCATGAGATAGAGATATTTAACCGGGTGTCGAACTCGTAAATCAAGAAAGGGGTGCATATTTTGTATGCAAAGTGGACGCCCAACCAAACATGCATCCCTGGCAATCAAATTGCAAAATTCTAAACTTCTAGAAATCCTATTGATGATGCAAATTTTTGGTTAAGGTAAGTTAAAGCAGTTTAAGGAGAGAGAAAATGAGACACAAGGAGTTGTATGTGGTTCAGTCCCGTTAATGAGGTGACCTACGTCCACAGGTGCGTCAGAGCGCTTTCACTAACAGATCACCTACAGAATTTGGTGAGCCAACAAAGAGGGCGGCACTACTAGTAAACTGGCCAGGTATATGCGAGTATATATTACTACGGCTACCCTTCTTTTTGATTTGCCTCCCCTTTTTGAGGGACGAGGGGTCTCCTTTATAGCTGTAAGAGACCACTCGTATAAGGTAACTGGTTGGATTAGGAAATACAATCTAATTACAATCAATTTACACAAATCATGGAGTTTCCTAAGTAGTTTGGGAAACAACCTGCACCTTCCGTAGGTCTTCTGACCGAACTAAAAAATTACTTGGATGCTTGTGGGGCAAGCTACGGGACATGCCCATGTCATGGCCACTAGGAGACTAGCTTGCTTCGTGGGCCTGGGTTGTAGGCCCAGATCGGGCGATCATAGGTCAAACAGCCCGGGGCAGCTGAGTAACAGACGCCCACTCTAGATGATTGCTAAGGTGGCAGTCAGACTTTGACCTGATATTTTTATACATATCAGCTGCCCCCCATTTTCAAAGCTAATGCGATGCTTCATCGAATAAGGATTGAAAATTAGTACTACTTCGAAAACTGTCTGGGAAGGAGGTCAGGATTTTACCCAGGGTAAGACCGGTCGTGTTGATTTTTTGGGGTTTGGACTGAGTGGTGACTCTGTGGGCCCAGGGTCGACATATGCCATATGTCAGCTGGTGGTTGGCTTGGTCAGGATCCAGCGAGGGCAGTGTGAGAATAACTGAACAATTATATTGTAACCAAACCATTATGTCGCGCAATCAATGCGCACGCCATTTGAGACGTCGCTTCACATGCCCGAGGTGACAACTGTCGGATAGTTTTGGCAAAAACGTTTCCTTGCTGTTGGATCTGAGTCAATCTAGACCATTGGTGCTTCCTATATAAAGGACACTTGTTCATTTTTTTCATCCCTGCTGTCCAGAGCTAGATATTACCGATCAATTTTGAGAGAGAAAAGCCCCTGGCCAAGCTTCCTGAGCTCTTTTCCGTGTTCAATTCTTGTAAGTTTTTTCCTTCCTGGACTTTGAATTTCATTATTCTCTCCCTTCTCTTCTTTCTTTTTCTTTTTCGAGCAAAGCTGGAGAGAACGAACCCACTTGGACTCACGCGGGAGTGGGACTTCTTCTTTCTTAGGTTCATCTCTGTCTTTAGGTTGGGTAGTTCAACATGTCAACTAAACCGATTGAGTTATCTAGGGGTAGTATTGACTGAGTGTTACCTTACCCTGAGGACCTTATATACGTTGCCTTTTAAGCTTGTAGCTTTGCCTCCTCTGTATACTAGACTCAGAGTCCTTGACCCCTATCTAGGTTTCCAGTTACTCCCTCTCCCAATCACAGGTGCCCTAGGGATGTGTCACTCAGGGTTCGACTCATCTTCCCGGTTGAAAGACGAGCAATCCTACTCCGGGACCCCTGACACCAGCTTAGACCCACCTTTGGTGACCCCGTCTGACCATCACAGTGAGGGTAGGATCCCCGTACATGTGTCTGATGATAAGGCTACTTAGGATGCCCCCGTCGCCTCAGCGTCTGGGAGACCGGGCGACAATGGGTCGGTGTCGAACAGTCTCGATGTTGTGTTCGCCTACGAGAGGACTGTCAGCGTCTTACGTACCCCTGACTAGGGCTGAATCAGGGAGGGTATGATGTTCCTGACCACTTTTCCTTAGCCGTACATGATGGCAGGGCTCATATACATGAGTCGGGCTTTATCACCCTATATGAGGATGCCTGTATGGCGGGCCTTCGTCTTCCTCTTCACCCCATTGCCCGGGATGTGCTAATATATCTCTAGATCTCTCCTAGGTAGCTCGCCCTGAATGGTTAGAGATTCTTGATGGAGGCCATCTCCCTGTGGCCCCAAGTCCTCAGGTACGAACTCACTCTACAAGAGTTTTTCTGGACCCACTGGCCGTTCCAGGTACATGGGGAGGCGGCTTTTTCTCGCTAGGGGCTAGGCAAGGGAGAAAAATAATAGTCAACTACCCGAGCAACAATAAAAGGGTAGAAGAAGAAATTCTTCCAAGTGTCTGTTAGGAAACTGTGTTCCCAGAATCCATTGACAGCGCGTATAAGTTGGTACTGCAAAAAAAAATTACGTGAAAACTACGATAACCCTACAAGGGCAGAACTAGGGTTACCTTAATCTGCTAAAACGGATTGCTGTAGTAGGCGAATCAAGAACACGGGCTCGATAACAGCTCACGATCTTCTACCGTATTCCTTTGCTGCCAGAATATCGAACTGAGTATGGGCTCTTTCGAAATCCTTTCTGTTTCCTGCTCTCCCTCTTTTACGCTCTCTTTTCTATTCTGAGTTATAATTCTCTATATAGAAAAATGCTAACTGAGGAGAGAGCCAAAGCAGCATATATATAGGCTACGATAGGGACCATAAGAAGTCAATAAGGAATAGGCTTCCTTATGGAATTAGGAAACCCTAATTCGAACTAAATCAGATTCCTATTTCCATAAATTATAATTCATACCACTAAAGAATTATAATTGCACTCCTACCCTTATCTCAAAAATATATTTCGAGCTCCATGTTATTAAATGATTATTATCTCTCCATGTTAAGATTACAGATATCCATTAATTAAATATAATTACTGACAATCATAGTTAATTAATTTCTTAAAATTCCTTGAGATCCTCTGCTTAACTTATCTGATATGTCGGATACAAAATCCACCTGCAGGGTTTGACATAATCAAAACTTATAAGCTTTCTCAAGGGGATATCATCAATCCCAAAATTGAGACATGGATTCCATCATTAATTAATATCCACCACACAATTAATATTGACACCCAATCCAATGAGATATTGACCCATTTAAGGATCTCACCCTTTAGGGATCAAAGTGTAAATAACAAATGTACGTGTCTACAAATTAATTTAGGATTTAGAGCATAAGCACTCATAATAGCCATGAGGTATTAATTATCTTATAAGTCAGTATAAAGACAATTACCCCAAGTCAGTCCCGTTTAATACACAAAGTGTACCAGCATAGTGAGTTGAAACTATACCGTTTTCCGTAGTCAAGACAAACCTACTACAATACCATGCTGCAGTCCTACCGATGGTGTGTCCAATCCCATCTAAGACTGTAAACCAAAATCTTACATTCTATAATATCTGATGGCCTGATCTTCCGTGCGTAAGCCGAACTCTACACACCAAACCACCTACTATATAGAATGAGAGACACACATGCATAATATTAAATAAATAATATAATACAAACATTGCCCACATAGATTCTCATAAAAAATGGATTAACTGATTTTATTAAATGAATAATAAATCAACTACATAAAGCATAGCTTTTAGTATATATCCCTAACAGTGTCCACCCTTAGATTTTGTGACGAAGCGTCGGGCATACAGTTGAGGACTTCATGGGCGGGGAAATTGAGGGATAAGCTCCCATATTCCTTCTTGTTTCATTTTACTTCATTGTCGTTACTAAACTAACAACTTCTTGCTTTGTAGTGGGATCAGCAGACCTGCCTAGGATCCCCGACGAGTGCAAGGCAAGGATTCTGTCATTGGTCGAGGACCCTACTGACATAAAAAAATTGCTGACCCGAACGGGGAGTCCGAAGACATCCTACCAACCCAAGCATCCTTTTAAGGCCCCTATACTTCCTCTGATCATTCCTGGTATGTTATACCACTTATCTCTAGGTCGCTTCTCTGTTTGCTCGACTTTTGGTATAACTGACAGGTACTCTTCTTGGTTTAGCAGAGATGGTCCCTAAGGACGCGGTGGCCCTAAAAGAGAAAGAGGGAACATTGATGGCCTAAGCGGGCCAGAAGAGAAAGAAGCAGGACCTCGTTGAGGGCCAACAACTAAAAAGGATCTCCGGGGGCTCGCCCGAGTAGGCAAAGAAGCTGTGGGGACCTCAACTCCTAGAGTCACTATTGCTATAATGCCTAAGCTCAAGCCCACTGACACACCGACCGGGATGTCGTTTCCTTGCCTTAACGAGCTAAAACCCCCAGGACCATGCAAGGGGCCGTTCGCGAGGCCGGCGGTGGAGACAGCGGACGACGTCTGAGGGAGAGTCCAGCCCAGGCTACTATAGAGTCAAGTAGACAAGTGCTCTCTACTAGGGCTCGAGGCCCTAATCGGCTGGCTGTATAGCGTCAGCCACATGGTAAGTTGCCTTGCATGCATTTTACGTGTACACTACTCCTATCTCTCCACCCAGGATGTTAACAACTTTTTTCTTCTTTCTATAGGTCAGCTGTTTGGCGGCTGGGGCTGAGGCTACCTTGCCCGGGGTGGCTGAGAGATTGGCCACTGCTGAGGCCGCCCTGTCTACAGAGAAGGCAACGCGGGAGTCCGTGGACTTTGCCCTTTTTGTGGAAGAGGAGAAGAAGTCAAGGGCTCTGGCCCTGGAGTTGGGGGAAGCCCGTGACACCATTTTCACCGAGCGGGCTGCTCGGAGGCCGCAGAAGCCAAGGCAGTGGCTGCAGAGGCTGCAAGGGTTGCCGCCAAGAAAGAGGTAGAGATCCTGACAGTGACTCTCTCTGGGCTTGCTGCTGCTCAGAAGCGGAGGTAAAGGACGCAGAAGAAGAGTTTGAGGCTGGATTCCTCAAGGGCTATGCTGATCTGACTACACGGGCTGCTGAGGGAGCCGCTACTGATGACGTACCGATTGGAGATACTACCACTGGTGATGAAATGGTGGTCGTTGATGCCTAGCTCCTTCTTCTATTGTTTTTGTTGTATGTGTGTGTTTTTTTTAGGGAGGGCGACTACAAATGCCCCCCAGGTAATGTACATGTTTTTAATTAATGAAACGGTCCACCGAGGCCGTCCTTTTTCATCAACTGTTTATTATTTTTTTTGTACTTGTATGCCTATTTTTTGGGACTGCCCGTGTCCGACCGATTTTAAGCCTTATTAGAGCCCTGCCTTAGCAGAAGCTTAGAGCTATTACCAGTTGGGGTAATGAAATATTACCCAGTCATTAGACTCTGGGCACTATAGGTACCTCGGCCTGTTTAGAGGAGGTTTTACACCTAGTCCCGGGTCCTGTTAGTGCTCAGTGTGGTTGCCTATTTCAGTCTAATGTCCCCCTGCCCCCCAAGCTTTTGCTATGGCAAGCATTAATGGGATTGACTGTAGGGAACCGACCTAGAATGATGGTAGTTGTAGGTCTTTTGCAGTTTGCTGTGCTTGGCCACCTAAGGAGTTGGTCTCTAATCGTAGGTCTTAGACCTAAGCAAAATCAGTACCTCAGGTGTGACTCTGAGATCTTTTGTGCCCTGGGTTTGAGGTCTTTTCGTGCCCTGAGTGTAATCCTGAGGTCTTTTGGTGGCCCGGGTGTGATCCTGAGCTCTTTTTGTGCCCCGGGTGTGATCTCGAGGTCTTTAGAGTAGAACACCACTAGGAAACAAGCTGTAGGAAAAGAACAATCTTTATTGCTATAAAAAATTATAATAGTCGCTCGGGAAGAGCTAAAATTTCCCTAACCAATGCTAATTTGATCCTATCTAAGTGTCACTGGAAGTACTTGCGAAGGTGCTGCACATTCTATGGGTAAGGGAGATCTTGTCCGTCTAAAGTTTGCAACTAGTACATTCAAGGACGATTAACCTGGGTGACCTGGTAAGGCTTTCCTAGTTCGCCACCAACTTCCCGTGGCTTGGGACTTTAGTGGATTGGTTTACCGCCTTCAGGATCAGATCCCCCACCTGGAAGCTGCAGTGCCTGACCTTGCTGTTGTAGTAGCGGGATACCCGCTGCTTGTAGGCTGCTACTTTCATATATGCCCGGTCTCTTTTTTCTTCCACCAAATCAAGTTCTCCTCTAAGGGCATCCCTCATTACCTTGTTCGTTGAAGTTTGCCACTTGGTATATTGGCAATCCGAGCTCAGTGGGTACCACTGCCTCAAAGCTATAGATGAGAGAGAATGATGTCTCCCCCGTTGCCGCTCGGGGGGTGGTACAGTAGGTCCACAGAAGGGTCGATAACTCATCCACCCAGAGTTCTTTGGCTTTTTCGAGTCTGGTTTTAATTGACTACAAAATTGTCATGTTCGTCACCTCAGCTTGCCCATTAGCTTGAGGATGCTCGGGTGAGGAGTAATGATTGAATATGCCATAGCCCAAACAAAATTTCCTAAACACCGGGGTGTCAAACTGTCTGCCATTGTCACTGACCAGGACCCTGGGGATGCCAAACCTGTTGAGAATATTTTTCTCGATGAAACCTTCCATCTTCTTTTTGGTGATCGTTGCCAATGGCTCAACTTCTGCCCACTTAGTGAAATAATCCACAGCGATGACCGCGAATTTAACTTGTCCTTTTTTGATCGAGAGAGGACTGACTATATCAATACCCCACTGAGCAAACGGCTAAGGGCTGAGGATTGGCTTCTGGAGCTCTCCCGGGTTATTGATCATAGGCGATCGCTAGCACTTGTCACAGCACTTGACATACTCTTGCGAATCCCGGGCTATCGTTAGCTACTAATAGCCTTGTAGCAGGGCCTTTCGGGAAAGCGTCTGACCTCCAACATGGTTTCCACACACTCCCTTGTGGATTTCATACAACATTTCCTGGACTTGTGTTGGGTGGATGCACCGGAGATACGGGTGTAGACACCCCGATTTTGACTAAACGTCGAATTAAGGAGAGTGTTACCTCCATATCCGATGATGACAATGTCCGAACTTATCTAGGATTTCCAAAGATGATTCAAGCTCTTCAAAGGATTCCCCAACCCAAAATAAAAAGAAAAAAAAGGAATAGGAAAAGGATAAGCAGAACGGCACTCAAGCCTTTCTGCGGCAGTCACGGGCTGCCGTTGCTGCAGTCTCTGGACTGCCGGACGGCATTCTATGAATGCCGCGAATTTCAAACAAGTGCCGCGAAAAATGAAATTTTACTAAAAAAGGCAGTCCCTGGAGTTGTTCGCGGCATTCAGTGAATGCCGTTCCGACAGTCAGTGAATGCCGCGTCGACATTCACTGAATGCCGATGCGTCATTTACTGAGTGCCGCTTCCATCTCCGGCGAATGCCGCATTTTTGCAAATGACAGCTGGTATACAGCACATTTTGTACTATAAAAAGGATGACTGAATTAGGGTTTTCAATCCTGAAATGAATGAAATACCCCTTTAAGATTGCCTATAAATAGAGGATGAATATTCACTTGCAAGGGGGAGGATTTTCTTTGAATTTATAGGTTGTATAAGTGCTCTTCTTGCCTTAATCTTCATAATTAGGAGTGAGTTTAGAATAGTTTAAAGAAAGAGTTGTGTGAATTAGTGTATAAGAGCTTGATTAGTCTTTGGAAGTCCTCCAAAATCACCAAGTTGAGAATACTTTGGAGGTAAACTCTAGCATAATTATCCCTTGTTCAAATTTAAATATAGTATGCATTGAGTTTCTTTAGTTTTCTTTCCTTATTTTCTTTATGTTCATTCCTTAGGTTCATAAGACCTTCAATGTCTTACTTGAATCTCTTGGATTGAAATCCCTTAATCTCCTTGTAATCTTGTGATTCATAGGGGGACTAAGGTTGATAGTAGGATAATTAGCATGATGGACTTAAACCTATCTACATGATTTGAAGTTTGTCATGGTTAAGTTTCATGAAGTTCTTCCATGCTTCTTTGAAATTTACAAACATGAGCATATTTAGTCTCCAATGACCATCAAAAGGTAGGAGAATTAGCTTTAGACAAGCGTAATCCCATGACTTATTAGTCTAAAGTTAATAGGAATAAAGTGAATTAACTCGATCAAGGATTTTTAATTGATAATCTAACCGTTGGAATTAAGTGAAACCAATGGGAAAGTGTCTATAACTCAAAGTTCTACCACTGTAATTTTTGTTTTAAGGATATTTCATGCTTAAAGTGGTTTGGTCATGAGTTTTGTGAAGTCACTACAATCTGTCCAGAGTTTCAGAACAGTAACACTCTTTTGAAATAAGCAAATCAGAACCTTAATAAAGTATTTGTGACCCAAAATAATTTTTTCTAAGTAGATTAATGTGTTAGGAAGTCACCCTAAAAAGAACAAAGCATTTCTGATCTTTTTACTATTTTTAGAAAATCGTGCAAGAACTCTGGACAGAGGGTTGTAGAATGATAAGTGATGTCTGATTTTTGTTCAAATCCCGGAGATCTAACCGTTCAAGCTTTGATTTCTTTTTTGGGTTAAAAACTAGACACACAGAGTCATCTTGTGTCCAAAATTCATCAAGATCAAACCATGGAAACCATGCTTTTTATTTCTGTAAAGTTATGATCTGCTCTCAGCAATTTCCAAAATTCTGCAATAGTTTTAATCAATCTCATGAATAATGGCTTAGATGATATTTTCATGAGTTAGGGTGCAAACCATGTTTCAATAATGATTAGTTAAGCTTAAATTCAAAGTTTAAGTGATCTAAATCACTGAGTATTTCATAATTTATTCTTGTTCATGTACATATTCATCCATATGGCTCGATACTTATAATTAGGACTTATTTGCTTTAGATTTAATTACATTTGATAGATTTAAGCTAGAAATTTAGGATTGTTATTTCTAACTTCATATCTTGTATACCATGTAGACTCACCCTTTGTTTTGTAGCGCTATTAAGGTATGACTTCTTGAATTCTTCTTTAGTTTATTTTAATTTCTTTATTTTGTCGATTTTTCGATCTGATGCGCGACACCGTAGAATTAGGACTTGCCTTATGTGAATACATGTGATTAGAGACTCTTTTTAGGATTTTTTTTTGTTTGTATGCATTGCACGTTTAATACCGCGGTTGGATCCCGGGTAAGTTCTCTTATTCCCTATTGCATATCATATTGTTTGCTACTTGAAATATGTGATTTTTGAATGATATTTTGTCACTTGCAATCTTACACCCTTTAGCCATGCTTTTCTAATGTATATTTATACATATTATTAATTGAGGGCACATTTAAATTAATAATTCGATTAAAAGGATGTTAAGTAGGGGCCTATCGCGAGATAGGATGAGAAGGGGTGTTTTAGTCCGATGGACTCCTTCCCTTCTCATTCCATAATCCCCGGACCTAATTAATCTTTGGTTTCGCAAAAGATCAGTTTCCTTTTGAAATGGTTTCTTAATTTTTCCTTTTAAAATTTAAGTGGCGACTCATTTGTTTTGAATTTGAAATTTAAAAGAATTTTAAAAGAAAAGCTGTGGGTAAAAGAAAGAAAATTACGATATCCAAAATCTGGCGACTCTGCTGGGGATAGAACCCAGAATCTCTGGTTTCGCAGACCAGAATTCTGATTTTGGGTTCAGTTGAGGATTATACTTGAAAACATCCTTCTAATTAAATTAATTAATCTTTGTGTGCCTGTTGCATTTCACTTGCCTGTCCAACCAGTCGATTGCACGGAACTATGACCTTGGAGGCTCGGGAAAACCCGGTTAGTCAAGTTATCATGGGACTGTGTGATCACCCTTGATCTCGTACCATGTGTTGGTATATGAAGCATCCTATCGGATGTGTGTCAAGGGTCCCTTATTTGACCAAAACCTAGCTTTTACATAGTAGCTTCCATAGAACCTTTCAAAGTTAGGAAATCAATTCTTGATTAGGGTTATGTGCTAGGAAGTCTTGTGTGCCCGGAAGGGATTATTTGAGATGATGACTATGTTCACTTGATACGGGTCATGTAAACTCTTAATCGCTCTTAAGCAATTCCCCTTCATGTCCCATGACATTTGGGAATGTGTTAGATTTAGATTATAAGATTACATCTCCTACATCACATTTAGCTAAAGCATCATTGGCCTTGTATGCATCCGAATCCATGAAAAGTACGGTGATAATCCGATCATATAGTCCTCCTACCCAATAAACTTCAAATCCATCTTTAAAAGCAAACAGATTTTTGCTGTCTTTATTCGAAAGTTTTCAATTGTTCTTTTCAAAAATCTTTGGGGTTCACTTTTCGAGTAAAACTCCAAACTAACCTTGTTAAGGTATATTTTCACGTTTTTATCTTCAAAAGAAGGACTCAAATTTTTGGGTGATTGCTTTTGAAAAAGTTTCACCAAACTGAAGAAATGTTTTTCAAATGAATTTTCAACCCAATCATCTTTTGTTAATAAATGTTTTCACATCCTCATTTTTGAATAAAAGATTCAAAATTCTTGAGAAGTGTTTTTGAAAGATCTCATCATCTTAAGAAATGAATTTAGGAAAATTTTAAATACCCAACCTTCGAAAAGGCAATGAGGATCACAATGAGAGGATAAATTAGCGCACTTGACATGGGTGAGGATTTTATGTGCTTATATGTTTATGTGTTAGGATTAGGATTTTCTTTTCCTTGGCATATAGAATAGGCACACACACACACATACACACACACACATGCATTGCATCCATGTGACATATAAAAGAAAGTTTTTACCAAATGTCTTTTAAAAACAAAAAATGTCTTTGTGTGACAAAAGGAAGCGGACAAAAAGTTTTTTAAAGAAAATTTCAAAATTTGTTGTAGGAGCAAAAATAGCATCCAGATCAAATCAAGCCTGGTTTTGGGCTTCCACGGTGAGGCTGATAAGAAGAGAAGGCGCTGACATGGCTGAAGAAAGAAACAACGAGGAAATAGCCAGGCTAAGAACACTGGTAGAACAACAAGCGGAGCAAATGAGGCGGCAGGCCAAAAATATGAACTGCATGATGGGAATGATAGAAGAGCTGAATCGCCGACCACCACCTATAGTTCTGCCAGTTGTGGACCCATCTCATGGAGGAGAAGGAGATTGGCTTGACGATCAGGAGGCGCAATGGGCAGATGCGCTATAGGCCAACCGAGAAAGGGAGAAAAGAGAAGTTACTGACCGAGAAAATAGAGAAGTTGGAAAGGGTGATGCACAAGGCTCAAGGAGTTGATACCTATCTGATGGAACTGGAAGGGTTGTATGATGGAGTACATGAGACACTGCCTGTCGGGTTTAAGATGCCAATTTTTGACAAGTTTGATGGGACCGAGAATCCTTGCAGCCATGTAAGGATGTGTATTGGAGCTTTCCAACCAAGTGGGCTGAGCACAACCATGATGGCGGTCCTATTCCAATGGACTTTGACCGGGGCTGCTTTATCCTGGTATCTTACTCTCGAACCAAGAAAAACCAGGGTATGGGAGGAAGTGATCAAAGCATTTGTGGCACAGTACGAGTATAATCAAGATTTAGATGTCACTGTCCGAGATTTGGAGACCACTAGGCAAGGAAACAAAGAATCATTCGCCGAATACCTGAACAGATGGAGGGGAAAGGCAGCTAAAATGGTACAACGGCCGTTTGAGAAGGACCAGATTCGAATGCTGATGAAGAATCTACAGCCAGTGTATCAAGAAAAGATGAGGATTCAGTTAATCAACACCTTTGTCGAGGTTTTTGATGTCGAGACGAGGATAGAGGATGCAATCCAAGAGGGGGTAATCAAGAAAGAGGAGCAACCTAACCAGTACAGGAGGCCAAACTATGGGTCCAACAGAGGACATACGGGAGGTCACTCTGTCCCCACCGATATCAATGCGTTGAATGGACCAGAGAGGAAATTTGACATAACACCGAGGAGAGGGGGGGACAAAGCACCAAGGAAGTTCTCAGATCTGGGAGTGTCACTATCAACTGCCCTCGATAGACTGTTAGCAAAGGGGCATCTCCGTCAGTTGGAACCTCGACCTCTACCGAGTCCACTTCCGCCAAATTTCCAAGGGAACCTCTTTTGCAAATTTCATCAGCAGAAGGGTCACTCAACGGATAGGTGTATGAGATTAAGGCACGAAATCCAGGACCTCATTGATAACAAAGTTATTTCAGAACCACCTACCAAAGCTCCAAATGTTATTAGAAACCCCCTTCTGAATCATCAAGCTGTGCCACCACCACAGGGCCTTTATCTCTTAAGGATAGAAGAAGCAACCTTCGATCCGTCTAGGCTAATCACTAAGGCTGGGACACCAAGAAAGCCATACCAGCTACCTAAGGATTCGACAATTTGTGCTTTGGAGGATGAGCCGGAGAAGAGTGAAATAGAATAGTCAGATTGGTGGGTTCAAGGGAGTGGCAATCGAGACGTGGGCCAGGTAGAAGATGATCTTTGGTATGAGAGCGACAAAAAATAGAGACGGTGGAGGGTACTTTGAAAGTTGATCCAGAAGTTGACAATCTGTGGGCAAGGGAAGAAGTCAGTCATTTAACTCGGTCGGGCAGACACTTTAAACTGCATAAGCTAGAGGAAGAACATCCAGGGAGAGAGTTGGACAAGGGAAAAGGGAAAATGAACGAAGAAGAGGAAGAAGACATGGTTCTAAAGCAGATGAAGAAAACTCAAGCTAATATCACCATTTGGGGGTTGCTGATAGCATCAAAATGCCACAGGCAGGCAGTGTTGGACGCCCTAAACAATTTGATGTTCCCATCAACACAGCACCGGAAGATATTGTGGGAATGATTGGCAGAATCCCTACCTTGGCTATTACCTTTTCCTCAGATGACGTACCCCCCGGAGGACCCATTCACAACAAACCATTGTACGTCACTATCGAATGTTTGGGGAACACCATACCCGCTTGTCTCGTTGACAACGGGTCTGCTCTGAATGTATGTCCCTTCCGAACAGCCAAACAAATGGGCTTAGATGAATCGTCTTTCGTGCCATCCCAACAAAAAGTCAGGGCGTATGACAACACTCAGAGAACAGTCATGGACATCATCTTTCTTAATCTTGTTATTGGACCAGTGGACAAAGAAGCTGAATTCCAAATCATTGATATCCCCGCCTCCTTTAATCTACTGCTAGGAAGGCCATGGTTGGATAGCTTGGGTGCCATACCGTCCACCATTCATCAAAAGGTAAAATGTGTTTGGAAGAGCGAAGTCTGTGACATTCTCGGGGACAGCTGGGTTAGTTCGTCCGAAGCATCATCAAGCGCACCGGTTCTAGAATTATAGCTACAAGAAGAAGAAGCAAATATGGGAGGGATCGAGTTCTTCGGCATGATTGGGGAGGAAAGGCTAAAAGAATTCCTACCACTTTACTTCGACCAATACGCAAGCCCGTTGGTCGCAGGGATCATGAAGAGAATGGGTTTCTTTCCAGGATTGGGGTTGGGAAAGAACCACCAAGGCCTGCCGGAGTTTCCAAAAATCCCTACTCAGACTCACACTCACGGTCTGGGGAACCAACCATCCAAGAAAGGGCAGAAGGAAAATAAGAAGGCCGTCGATGCACCACTAGACCCTTACCTAAAGACGCTTAATGGATATTTTATGAAGGAAGGAGAAGATTTCTGTAATACCCGCTATTTTTAAATATTTATTTCCCTAGATGATTAGTGTTTTTATGTTGTTATTATAATATTCAGTATTTATAGAACTCGTTTATAAATTTTCAGAATTTTTAAAAACAGAAATTTAGCAGATTTGTGAATATCTGGTATATTTGGACCAGTTATGATTTTATTGCACATCCAACCAAACATGGCCTTAAGGAAATAATTATCCTTTGAACCTTTAACTCTTGGTAATTGCAAGGTGAGGTCCCTCCTTGGTTCCTATATATATGGGACCATTCCATTACATTTTATCTTGAGACTTATGAGGTTGAGAAGTCATCCTAATGCTTACACATCTCCAAGAACACCAAGAACGCACACACAAACACCAAGAACACCAAGAACGCACACACAAACACCAAGAACACCAAGAACGCACACACAAACACCAAGAACACCAAGAACACACCTAGTACACCAAGAACACCAAGAACGCACACACAAACACCAAGAACACCAAGAACGCACACACAAACACCAAGAACACCAAGAACACACCTAGTACACCAAGAACACCAAGAACGCACACACAAACACCAAGAACACCAAGAACACACCTAGTACACCAAGAACACCAAGAACGCTATTTGAAGCCGGAATTTTATATTCGAAGATTCTTCGGGTTTTCTCGGCATTATTATTCTGCGAATTTAGGTGAGTCTCCAACTCACTCAGCTATTTATATTACACTTTGTTATGAACATATGATTATGATTATGTGATGTATATACTTTTTTTTTTTCGGAAAATAAAAAATTTTCGGAAAATGTGATGTATATACGTATTATATTACATATTTATATTTTTTGTGCGTATAAATACGGTATTCTGATATAGTATAATACGGTATAAATATGGTATTCTGATATAGTATAAATACGGTATTCTGGTTTTCAAATACGGTATAAATACGATAAACTGGTATTTTCAAATACGACTGAAATCGAGATGGATTCTTAATGAGGATAAAAAACTCTTAACTTCCAATATGAATACTTATTTATTTAATCTCACGGAACTTTTATAAAATTCGGTTTTGGACGTACAAAACTGGAAAATGACCAAAATACCCCTGTGCCCTATTTTTACTAGAATCATACACGATGTCTAATATTTCATTCTAGTTTTGGTTTGAATGTTGTTATATGTAATACCTTGTATTTTCCTTGTATTATTATATCCTTTTGATATATGTTGAGATAATAATGAAATTGAAAGGCCAACGTGCATAGTAGTGGGTCTGTCAACCACAATGGTCGATACTATTTATGATTGGTACGTATAAATGCGGTCACGAAGATCGTAACATATTGGGCGAGTTGGCCAGAGTAACACATTGGGCGAGTTGGCCAGAGTAACATATGGGCGAGTTGGCCAGAGTAACACATTGGGCGAGTTGGCCAGAGTAACATATTGGGCGAGTTGGCCAGAGTAACACATTGGGCGAGTTGGCTTGAGTAACAAATTGGGCGAGTTGGCCAGAGTAACATATTGGGCGAGTTGGCCAGAGTAACACATTGGGCAAGTTAGCCAGAGTAACACATTGGGCGAGTTGGCCAGAGTAATACATTGGGCGAGTTGGCCAGAGTAAAGTATTGGGCGTGTTGGCCAGGATGTATCAGGGGCGTGTTGGCCAAAGTATATCGGGGCGTTTGGCTAGATTATATGGGACTGCGTGTCAAGAGTGAACAGACCGTAGGTATGGGACTACGTGTCTGATTAATGTGGACCCAAGAGTCTATGTTATGTATTGGGAGATTTGGGACGATGTCCGTTGTTAGATATTGGGTTGGTGCATACATGCATACGAACGATGAGATGATCCTTTTTATTGATGTTGTCATTATATGCTACATATCTGTAGATACTCTGTTAGTATTTGCATTTACTCGGCTTTCGTAGCTGACGGCGTTTTATGCCGCTGGATATTCAACGTCCAGCTGGCCAGGGCTTTGAGTATGCAGGTGATGCATACATGGATAGGGGCCACGAGGATGGAGCCTACGATGACGGAGGCTACGCTGGAGATGACTACTACGCAAGCTGAAGACTCGGAGCTTGCTGTTGATAGTTTATGCCTATGTTTTAGAGACCGTTGTAATAGTTAAGTTTGTAATCGGCATATGTTGCCGTAATACTTTATTTGTACTTCTGCGATACTTATGGTTTGTAATAGTTAGTATTGAACTCTGATTATATATATCAACCCTAGAACTTTCCAAAGTGTGGTTTGAATCATTACTCTGATGGTTTGACTTTGGTTATGGACAATATGGTGACTTTCAACTGTCATGGCCTATGGGTCCAAAAAGGAATTTATTTTCTCTATTTTTGCTACTGCGGGGCGTGACAGGATTTTTGGTATCAGAGCCTAGGTTTTGTAGTCGTGTTCACCAATTGTCCAACATTTCTTGAGTTGAACCTAAGATTCCTTGAGATAAGGGTTGACTCTAAGTTTGTGTTTTAGGTTTGTGTTTTGGAGATCGTCCCTATGGAATTCTCCGTGCTATTAATGTGATGCTAGTTATAGCTACTATTATGTTTAGTGCCTGGCACTTCACCGAAATCAAAGGCTCCTTATCGGATGGCACCAACGGAGATGCAAGAACTGAAGAAGCAAGTGCAAGAGCTAGAAGATCTCAAGTTCGTTCGACCCAGCACGTCACCTTGGGGAGCGCCGGTGTTATTTGTTAAGAAAAAAAACGGAACTCAGCGACTTTGTATCGACTATAGGGAGCTCAACAAGGTCACGATTAAGAATAAGTACCCACTCCCTAGAATCGATGATCTGTTTGATCAGTTGCAAGGAGCGACGATTTTCTCAAAGATCGATCTACGATCTGGATATCACCAACTGTTGGTTCGACCCGAGGATATTTTAAAGACTGCTTTCAGGATGAGGTATGAGCATTATGAATTCTTGGTTATGTCTTTTGGATTAACCAACGCCCCAGCGGTATTCATGGACCTAATGAATAGAGTATTTAGGCCCTACTTGGACCAGTTCATTATCGTGTTCATAGACGATATTCTGATCTACTCCAAGACCGAGGAAGAACATGAGGGGCATGTAAGGATCGCACTACAGACCCTCTGAGATAACCAACTGTATGCGAAGTTCAGTAAGTGCGAGTTTTGGCTGAAGGAAGTCAAGTTCTTAGGACATGTTGTCTCACAAGATGGAATAGCAGTAGACTCGTCAAAGACAGACGCAGTTCTGGATTGGGATATACCAACGACTGCCACGGAAGTCAGAAGTTTTCTTGGTCTAGCTGGATACTACCGGAGATTTGTGGAAGGATTCTCCAAGATCGCAGCTCCTCTTACCGGACTAACGAAGAAGGATTTGAAGGTTGAATGGGGTAACAAGCATGAACGAGCATTCCAAGAATTGAAGGAGAGATTGACTACAGCGCCAGTGCTTGCGATACCAAAGAGCGGTGAGCAGTTCACCATTTATAGCGACGCATCACACCAAGGACTCGGATGTGTTTTGATGCAAGATGGAAGGTAATCGCATATGGATCGCGACAATTGAAGCCTCACGAGTTGAATTACCCGACGCATGACTCGAGCTAGCCGCGATTATTTTTGCACTCAAGATTTGGAGGTATTATCTCTACGGTGAGAAGTTTGATCTGTTTTCGGATCATAAGAGTCTGAGATACTTATTCTCTCAAAAGGAGTTGAACATGAGGCAACGACGTTGGATGGAATTATTGAAAGACTATGATTTCACGTTGCAGTATCACCCTGGGAAAGCAAACGTAGTAGCCGATGCTTTAAGTCGGAAACCCAGGAGGATAATAGTAGCTTCTCTTATGATCAAAGAATGGCAAGCGTTGGGAACTTTGGCTGAATTCGGTATTCAAGCCTCAGATTCAGGTGAAGGACGACACTTTGGATGTTTGGTAGTACAACCGACACTCATCAGTCGTATCCTTGAAGCACAGAGGAAGAATGAAGGACTTCAAGAGTGGTTTGCGAGCAATGCAGTGAAGGAACCAGAGAATTGGAGTATTGGTTCGGATGGAGCACTCAGATGCAGAGGCAGACTTTGTGTGCCAGATGAAGATAATCTTAGAAAATACATAATGGATGAAGCGCACAAGTCGCGAATGACTATCCACCCAGGAGGCACAAAGATGTACAAAGATTTGAAGAGAAACTTCTGGTGGGAAGGAATGAAACGAGAAGTTGCAGAACACGTGTCTCAATGTCTCATGTGCAAGCAAGTGAAGGCGGAACATCAGAAGCCTCCAGGACTTCTACAACCATTACCAGTTCCCGGATGGAAGTGGGAACATATAACTATGGATTTCGTGGTAGGTTTGCCAAGGTCTCAGCAAAACCACGATGCTATTTGGGTAGTTGTGGATCGACTTACCAAATCGGCGCATTTCATAGCTTATAGTATGTCATATCCAGTCGAACGTTTGAGTCGGATGTACATACAACAAGTTGTGCGACTGCACGGTGTACCTGTATCAATCGTATCAGACCGCGACTCACGATTTACGGCAGAATTCTGGAAAAGTCTACAGACAGTTTTAGGGACTTCGTTAAACCTAAGCACTGCCTTTCATCCGCAGACTGATGGGCAGACTGAACGAGTTAACCAGGTGATGGAGGACATGCTTCGAGCGTGTGTTATTGATTTTGAGAGCTCATGGGAGACTCATCTACCGCTGATAGAATTTGCGTACAATAACAGTCACCACTCGAGCATAGGAATGGCACCCTTTGAGGCATTATACGGAAGACCGTGCCAATCACCTTTGTGTTGGGCAGAGGTTGGAGACAAGCAACTGCTTGGACCTGAATTAGTTCGGGAAACTAACGAGAAGATACAGATCGTGAAAGAAAGGATGCGAACGGCGCAGAGTAGACACAAGAGTTACGCAGATAAACGTCACAGGAGTTTGGAATTCAGTGTTGGAGATCATGTGCTACTTAAGGTATCTCCGGTACGAGGAATTGTCAGATTTGGGCAGAAGAGAGGAAAGCTAGCACCGCGTTTCATTGGACCATTTGAGATCCTTGAACGTGTAGGAAAAGTTGCCTACCGACTCGCGTTACCGCCTAAGATGTCGGGAGTACACAACGTGTTTCATGTTAGCATGTTAAGAAAATGTGCTCACAATCCGAGTCATGAGATCAACTTTGAGGACATTGAGGTTAACGATAATGTGTCATTTCATGAAGGACCAGTGCGAATTCTGGATTGGGGAATTAAGAAGTTAAGAAGTAAGGAAATTCCGTTGGTGAAGATCCAGTGGAAGTTTCACGACGAAGGAGAAGCATCATGGGAGCTAGAGTCAGAGATGCGTGAGAAGTACCCTGAGTTGTTCAACGATGCTTAGTTCGGATTTCGGGGACGAAATCTTCAGTTAGTGGGGGATGATGTAATACCCGCTATTTTTAAATATTTATTTCCTTAGATGATTAGTGTTTTTATGTTGTTATTATAATATTCAGTATTTATAGAACTCGTTTACAAATTTTCAGAATTTTTAAAAACAGAAATTTAGCAGATTTGTGAATATCTGGTATATTTGGACCAGTTATGATTTTATTGCACATCCAACCAAACATGGCCTTAAGGAAATAATTATCCTTTGAACCTTTAACTCTTGGTAATTGCAAGGTGAGGTCCCTCCTTGGTTCCTATATATATGGGACCATTCCATTACATTTTATCTTGAGACTTATGAGGTTGAGAAGTCATCCTAATGCTTACACATCTCCAAGAACACCAAGAACGCACACACAAACACCAAGAACACCAAGAACGCACACACAAACACCAAGAACACCAAGAACACACCTAGTACACCAAGAACACCAAGAACGCACACACAAACACCAAGAACACCAAGAACGCACACACAAACACCAAGAACACCAAGAACACACCTAGTACACCAAGAACACCAAGAACGCACACACAAACACCAAGAACACCAAGAACACACCTAGTACACCAAGAACACCAAGAACACTATTTGAAGCCGGAATTTTATATTCGAAGATTCTTCGGGTTTTCTCGGCATTATTATTCTGCGAATTTAGGTGAGTCTCCAACTCACTCAGCTATTTATATTACACTTTGTTATGAACATATGATTATGATTATGTGATGTATATACGTATCATATTACGTATTTATATTTTTTGTGCGTATAAATACGGTATTCTGATATAGTATAATACGGTATAAATATGGCATTCTGATATAGTATAATACGGTATAAATATGGTATTCTGATATAGTATAATACGGTATAAATATGGTATTCTGATATAGTATAAATACGGTATTCTGGTTTTCAAATACGGTATAAATACGATAAACTGGTATTTTCAAATACGACTGAAATCGAGATGGATTCTTAATGAGGATCAAAATCTCTTAACTTCCAACATGAATACTTATTTATTTAATCTCACGGAACTTTTATAAAATTCGGTTGTGGACGTACAAAACTGGAAAATGACCAAAATACCCCTGTGCCCTATTTTTACTAGAATCATACACGATGTCTAATATTTCATTCTAGTTTTGGTTTGAATGTTGTTATATGTAATACCCTGTATTTTCCTTGTATTGTTATATCCTTTTGATATATGTTGAGATAATAATGAAATTGAAAGGCCGACGTGCATAGTAGTGGGTCTGTCGACCACAATGGTCGATACTATTTATGATTGGTACGTATAAATGCGGTCACGAAGATCGTAACATATTGGGCGAGTTGGCCAGAGTAACATATTGGGCGAGTTGGCCAGAGTAACATATTCGGCGAGTTGGCCAGAGTAACACATTGGGCGAGTTGGCCAGAGTAACATATGGGCGAGTTGGCCAGAGTAACATAGTGGGCGAGTTGGCCAGAGTAACACATTGGGCGAGTTGGCCAGAGTAACACATTGGGCGAGTTGGCCAGAGTAACACATTGGGCGAGTTGGCTAGAGTAAAGTATTGGGCGTGTTGGCCAGGATGTATCAGGGGCGTGTTGGCCAAAGTATATCGGGGCGTTTGGCTAGATTATATGGGACTGCGTGTCAAGAGTGAACAGACCGTAGGTATGGGACTACGTGTCTGATTAATGTGGACCCAAGAGTCTATGTTATGTATTGGGAGATTTGGGACGATGTCCGTTGTTAGATATTGGGTTGGTGCATACATGCATACGAACGATGAGATGATCCTTTTTATTGATGTTGTCATTATATGCTACATATCTGTAGATACTCTGTTAGTATTTGCATTTACTCGGCTTTCGTAGCTGACGGCGTTTTATGCCGCTAGATATTCAACGTCCAGCTGGCCAGGGCTTTGAGTATGCAGGTGATGCATACATGGATAGGGGCCACGAGGATGGAGCCTACGATGACGGAGGCTACGCTGGAGATGACTACTACGCAAGCTGAAGACTTGGAGCTTGCTGTTGATAGTTTATGCCTATGTTTTAGAGACTGTTGTAATAGTTAAGTTTGTAATCGGCATATGTTGCCGTAATACTTTATTTGTACTTCTGCGATACTTATGGTTTGTAATAGTTAGTATTGAACTCTGATTATATATATCAACCCTAGAACTTTCCAAAGTGTGGTTTGAATCATTACTCTGATGGTTTGACTTTGGTTATGGACAATATGGTGACTTTCAACTGTCATGGCCTACGGGTCCAAAAAGGAATTTATTTTCTCTATTTTTGCTACTGCGGGGCGTGACAATTTCCCCTTTTGCGGCTTCCTAGAGCCATGGGTGGACCAGAAAGATAAATGTTTAAAGCCAGGGTTTGAGATCTTCTTTCCCCATGAGTTTTCTGCATATGAAGATCCATACTTGCAGCTGCCTGCCAAGTCGGTCACTGCCAAGGATTGGATTGGTGCGCTAGACAGCTCTGTCATGAAAGATCTGTTGGGCGAAGGGAGCACAGAGGTTATGAAAGCGGATCATGGAAGGGCCAAGGGTGAATACGTTGAAGGTCTGGGGGAGGAGGCAGCCGAGAGTGAGGAAGATGAGGAAGATCAGAGGGAGACCGATAAAGGAAGGGCCAAGAAAGAAGAAATGGAGGAAATTACCAAGATAGGGGATCTGGAAGAACGCTTCATCGCCGATCTGGGAGGAGAGAACAAGAGAGAGTGGGTTTTTGAGTCTAGTGATAGGTTTCCCCCACACCCAGAGTCTGTAATGGCCCAAATGAGGTATCTCTCAATTTCTGTCTGTTGTAATCACTCCAAAGAAAATCAATGAGAACATGACTGATTCTGCCTACTCGAACACGCTTAATGAATGTGATGAATGTGATGATCATGAAATACCCCTTGAGTTGCAAAAATTAATTGAAAAAGAAAAAGAATCTGCATGTAAAATCATTGAGGACACTCTAACAATTAATATAGGAAATGAGAATAATCCTCAAAATGTCTTTACCGGCTCTACACTTGGCAAAGAAGAAAGCAAAGAATTAATCAAACTATTAAGTGAATTCAAAGATGTTTTTGCATGGTCTTATAATGACATACCAGGCATTGATCCAGAGATAGTCCAACACCACATCCCATTTTCCCAAATTCAAAACCAGCAAAACAAAAATTGAGGCGAATGAGGCCTGAATGAGCACTCAAAGTCAAAGAGGAAGTTGAAAAGCAGTTAAGAGCCGGATTCCTAATGGTCACTGAGTATCTAGAATGGATCGCTAATATAGTGCCTGTCCCAAAAAGGATGGTCGTGTTAGGGTTTGTGTTGATTTTTGAGATCTAAACAAAGCAAGCCCTAAAGATGATTTCCCTATACCGCATATCGATGACCTCGTTGATAACACCACCGGGCATGAGCTTCTGTCCTTCATGGATGGATTCTCCAGCTATAACCAGATCCTGATGGCACCAAAAGATAGAGAGAAAACCACTTTTATCACGCCATGGGGAACATACTGCTATAGGGTGATGCCATTTGGGCTCAAGAATGCAGGAGCAACATATCAGCGGGCCGCCACCACGTTATTGCACGACATGATCCATAAAGAGGTGGAAGTGTATGTGGACGATATGATTGTGAAATCTAAGGAGAGGAGAGGTCACTTGGAGGCTCTGAGGAAGTTCTTCGAGAGGTTAAGGGAGTTTAGGATGAGATTAAACCCACAGAAATGTACCTTCGGGGTCACCACAGGAAAATTGTTAGGATTCCTTATTACTCAGAGGGGAATTGAAGTAGACCCGACCAAGATAAAAGCCATAGTCGAAATGCAGCCACCCAAGAATGAAAAAGAGCTGAGGGGGTTTTTGGGTAGAATACAATTCATAAGCCATTTTATCTCAAAACTCACCATGACCTGCGATCCGCTATTTAAATTACTCAAAAAAGGAGAGAAGTTCGAGTGGGATACCTTGTGTAAGAAAGCCTTCGATAAGATCAAAACCTACCTCCAAAACCCACCTGTCCTGTCACCACCTTCACCCAGGAAGCCTCTGCTGCTGTACCTTTTTGTGACCGAGGATTCAATGGGATGCATGTTGGCCCAAGAAGGAGGAGAAGGACACGTAGAAAAGGCCATTTATTATTTGAGCAAAAGGATGACCGGATACGAGTTAAAGTACTCACCCTTAGAGAAAGCATGTTGGGCCTTAGTCTGGTGTACCCGTCGCCTTAGGCATTATATGTTAGCCTTCCCTGTGATCTTAATCTCCCGAATGGATCCGCTCAAATGCCTGTTTGAAAAACCCACCTTGACCAGTAGGATTTCCTGATGGACCATGATGCTAGCCGAGTTTGATATCAGATATGTCACCTCCAAATCTGTCAAGGGGAGAGCCATCGCCGAGTACCTAGCTGACTTCGCCGTGGAAACTGGGGAGAAAGGAGAATTCAAGTTTCCTGACGAAGGAGTGATGGAGGTAAGGGAGGATTTATGGAAGATGTATTTCAATGGGGTCGCCAAACAATTAGGCTACGAAGTCGGGGTTATCCTTGTAGCACCTGATGGAACCCCTACCCCATTGGCCATCAAGCTTAAATATAACTCAACCAATAACACAGCAGAGTACGAAGCATGCATAGTGGGAATGGAGGCGGCGCTGGCCTTAAAAGTTGAAAAAGTTGATGTATTTGGAGATTCCAATTTGATCATATCCCAAGTGCGGGGAGATTGGAGGGTGAAATACGAGAAGCTGAGGCCATACCATGACTATTTGGAGAGTTTGAAAGAACAATTCAAGAAGATATCATTCTACTACCTTCCCCGAGAGGAAAACCAATTGGCCGATTCCCTAGCAACCCTGGCATCAATGATACAGATCCCCTCAGGGGTCACGATGGTCCCATTATCCATAGAGATCAGAAATCAACCCTCATTTGAGACAGTCGTGGCCATAGAAGACGAGGGGGAAATACCGTGGTATATGGATGTGTGGAATTTCATTAAAGAAGGAGAATACCCCGAAGGAGCCTCAAAAAAGGACAGAAAGGCAATCCGAAGGTTCTCAGCCCAATTCGCAATCTATGCAGATAAGCTGTGGAAAAGGTCATACACAAGGTACAATTTAGAATGTCTATATGGAAAAGAGGCCAAAAGAATGATGGAGGAAATACACGAAGGAATCTGCGGGCCCCACATGAATGGGTATATGCTGGCAAAGAAGATCATTCGGCAAGGATATTATTGGACGACTTTGGACAAAGATTGTTGTGAGTATGTCAGGAGATGCCACAAATGCCAAATCCACGCCAATCTAATGCATACCCCGCCTTCCCAGCTCTATAGTATGACCACGCCTTGGCCTTTCTCCGTTTGGGGCATTGATGTCATTGGTGAAATAGTTCCGAAGGCTTCCAATGGACATCGATATATAATCGTGGCGATAGACTACTTTACCAAATGGGTGGGGGCTGCGTCATACGCCACATTAAAAGCTAAAGATGTTGTGAGCTTCATCGAAAAGAACATAATCTACAGGTATAGGGTCCCCAATGAGTTTATCTCAGACATGGTAGCCATTTCCAGGGAGAAGCTATCCCACTTTTAGAGAAGTACAAGATCACCCGCCATCAGTCCTCTCCATACAGGCCTCAAACGAACGGAGCGGTAGAAGCAACTAATAAAAATGTTAAAGCAATCTTGGGGAAAACAATAGATACATACAAAGATTGGCACGAGAAGCTACCGTTTGCACTATGGGGGTACCGGACCTCTGTAAGGACTTCTACATGAGCTACACCTTATTCGCTAGTTTATGGTATGGAGACCGTTCTCCCAGTCGAAGTAGAGATACCCTCTCTTAGGGTTTTGGCAGAATGTGAGATCACCGAATTGGAATGGATACGGGGAAGGTATGAGGAGTTGATGTTGCTCGATGAGAAGAGGTTGGTCGCAATAAACCATACTCATGGATATCAGAAGAGGATAGCTCGTGCTTTCAACAAAAAGGTTCGCCCAAGGAAGCTTGCTGAGGGTGACCTGGTCCTCAAAGAACTGAAAGTGCTCGTTTATGACCCCAGAGGAAAATTCAAACCCAACTGGGTCGGGCCATACATCATAAAGACTCTCCTCTCTGGGGGGCGGCCTATTTCATGGACCTAGACGGGGTTGAATTTAAGCAACCAATTAACCTCGATCGCCTCAAGAAATACTTTGCTTGAAATCATTTCTTTCAAAACCTCCTACCTCGATGAACTACGCTTGACCTGATTCCCATTAGGGGATACTTAGGCAACCTACTTGGTCCGGTCATTAAAATAAAACTGCTCGAGCGGCGTCTTCTTTTAAGCCTCGAGTCAAACTACTGCAGGCTTGATACCCATTCGGGGATAAGTAGGCGGGCTCTCAAAAGCTTTCGGCCCATGAAAACCTAAAAAAAAAAAAAAACCTGTGCTAAACTAGGGGCAAATCGGCATTTGCCCAGAACCACTTCGAAGCCCTAAAAACCAGGGGCAAACTTCGTTTGCTATCCGAAGAACCCAGATATTTAGCTAAAACCCATCTCTGGATTTCCTGACCATCAAAATAAGTACTATAAAGAAACAAATGTGAATTCATGGTATAGAATGAGTAAAACTTTAAGCAAGACACAAAGCAAAGTAAAGAGCCAAGAAAAGACATTGAAAGGAGAATTTTTCGTAAAAGATTAATCGGAGGAGTGAACAATTTGATTAAACATGTTAGAACTTTCCTAAAGATGAAAACACTCCTTGAAGAGAAAAATAAAGAAAATCACATTCAAAAGCGTAAAAGGATAGGCAGGACTTGTCAGAAATTTTTAAGAGCCTTGTCCTGTTTTGTCTTACTTTCATCAATGCATATCTATGAAGCCTGTCTCTAGATCAGTGTCTGAATCTTAAAAAGGCACTCAGCGGTGGGCACAATCGAAGCTGGGATTCTCCGAAAGGGAGCTGAAATTCTGTCATGCCAAGCCTCGATGAAGGCCTTCACGATAGGAGGGCGTAAAGTGGACCCCCTAGTAAAATCAGCAGTAATAATCTCATTAATGACCTACAAGAGTCCGAACTGGCGGACCACCCGACCAGGAATGTAGATGTAGTAGCATGCAAGCCAGGCAACCAGATGTTGGGCCGCCCAGGAAGGCGTACGGTGACAGAACGGTAAACCCACTACGGGCAGGTCCAGCAAATATCACTGGGAGAAAGACCTCAAAACCAGCCAAGCCAAGCATCGGCAGAGTGGAATAGGCAATGAACCTCCATGCGGTCATAGGGAAGTGGCCCGCGAAGATGTAAGGAGTGTATGTAGAGATCAAGGCATTCCACGAGACAAACTTGTAAAACAAAAGGTGCTCCTGCGGATAACATAGCCTCAACAGTATGATCGTGGCCCAAACCAATCAAAGTCTCTCCAAGAATCAACATAACAACACTCTTCATCTCCCGCAAACCGCAGACAATAGGTATAAGAATGTCGGAAGAAGACTGAAAGAGGAAGTAAGATAGCATAGCAATCGACAGGGCGCTATGTCGAATGATCTGATACTCTCCATCATAAGGGTCTCCTATGGGAGCATAAACGGAAGAGAGGCGCTCGACGTCAATCTGCCTGTCACAAATAAAAGAGCTCGCCACATTCCGAGATATATGGAGAAGAGTGGCTAAATCCCGGATGTACCCGGCTTGAACCAAAGGAACTGTCAACTCAGTAAAAGGATCAGTGCGCAGAATAGCGCTGAATTCCTTAAACAAGGGGCAAGTCTCCTGAGAGCCAAAACAAAAGACGTTGAGAGAGGGATCCCAACATTGGATGGCAGCTCGAAGTAGGCCCTCATTCAAATTCATCCGTCGAAAAGAGAAGAGATCGTTCAGTCTGAAACACTCAAAGTTAAGCCTATCAATGCCGGAGAGGGTATCCATCCATGGAAAAAGGATTTGGGAGCTGATGGGGGCCATTTGAGAAGGAAGTGAAGAGGAAAAAATGGTGTTTTGCGGAGTATTGGGGAAAAAAAGTAGTATAAATAGGGGAATAAAATTGTCCACCTACTCGCGGCACTCGATAAAGCAGAACAGCACTCGACGAAGTGCGGCGCGGCAGTTCGTGAGTGCCGTTGCGGCATTCACTGAGTGCCGCTGCGGCATTCACTGAGTCCCGCTGAGACCTAACCGAGTGCCGTTCTGAGTTTTATTTTGGTCAGGGTCCATTTGTAACATTTTCAGCCCACCTGCAAACCAAAAAAAAAAAAACTAAATAAAGAACAATAAAACGTGCGCATCATACAGCACGTGCAACAAAACCAAGCCATGGTCGTATACATTCATTCATTCATTTACATTCACTTCGCAATAAATAAAGGAGATCCAAGTATTCAAAGTTAAAATAAAAGGGGGGACCAAGCTATGGTCCTGCGTACGGCAAGCAAGAGGAAATATAAAAGAGTTCAGCATAATAAAAGGACCAAGCTATGGTCACACATACGGTGAATAGCAATGAAAAAGGCAGAAAAGATAAAGGTAATGCAAATGCCTATCGTACCGGCTACCCTAAAGCCGTCATCAAAATAAGAGTGAATATATATATACAATCAAATAAAGTGAATGTCCTCCCAAAACACTCAAAAGAAAAAGAGGAGAGAAAGTCAGCCCCGGCCCCGGCCTCGAGTCTGATGGGTGACGCGTCTGAGAGGCTCGTCCTCTGACTCTGTGCCGCTCCCGCCGCGTCTGCGTCCTCCTCTGCCCCTACCTCTGCCGCTACTAGTGCCCTCACCATCGCCTTTACCACGTCCAGCACTGCTTCCTCCAGGGGCGTCGCTGAGAGGGATGCCGAACTGCTGAAGCCGCTACTGGAGCTCTCCCACCTGCCGGGATAGAGTGCCTACCTGTTCCTCCTAGATGGAGGGAGCAAGTCAAACTACCAATAAAATAGCTTGGAAAGTAGGATAAATAAATAAAACTGAGCATTTTTTCGTTCTTACCAGAGCCCTCATATGAGTCTCAGCAGCCGTTCGCGCCCCCTCTGCCTAAGTAAAAGGAAGAAAGGTTAGAATGTCTGAATAAAACTACAGTTTTAAATAAAGTAAGGTTTAGAAATTACCCTCCACTCCCGACCGTAAATCCAGTCTCTCACGCTGTGGGCATAGAGCAAGCCCTCCTCCGCATAGTCCCACGGGACATGGTCGTACTAGAGCGGAATGGTGGGAGCACCCGCCTGATACCTGGGGACCACGGTAGTAGTCTGCTCATCGTAGGTGACTGTCCTAAGACTCCAATCCCAGGGCGGTAGAGTAGGAGCCCGAGCAGCAGCAGGGACGGGCTACAAGGAAGAATGATTCCAATAAGAAGATAAAACACGCATGTTCAAAAGGAATAAAAGTAAAGGCTGAAAGAAACTCACCCGGGTCACCTCCATCAAAGGGAAGTTCCTCATCAGCTTCGCAGCACGGAAAGCTACGTACCCCGATGGAGGATCCACGAAACCCCGAAGAGACAGACCGGTTAGGGAAACCGTAAGTGTGGAACCCTGGAGGGTATAAGTAGCTCTCGTAGACTCTGGCGGAGGGTGTGGTACGAAGAAGGACTTGGTCGCCAAAGGCTGTCTAGTCACCCTCTCTCCCAGCTACCAAGCCCGAGCCTCTGGTCTGTCCAGCAGGACCCTCTGTGGGTCATACCCAGTCGACTCCCGCATCCCCTGGGAGGTCTCTAGAAGTACGTCAAGCCAAGGCTGCCATCGGACGTGCTGCTCTCGTAGGTTCGTCAAGAAGTTCCTGAACGAAATAAAATCATGAGCTCCGGTCTTTTGCCCGACCCGATGAGGGCATATGCTGGTCGCGTATTAGGCGACATCATGTGCAAGTACTTATGGGACCAAATCTGCAAGAAAAGAGAGGAGCATAAATTTTGAGGAGCATGAATAAAGAAATTTGAAATAAAAATGCAAAGTTTAAATTCAAGCTCAAGAAGTTAATAAAAGAAGAGAAGTATACCTCCCAGGCCCTCCAGAAATCGCCGGTAGAGGCTGGGTGATCCTGGGATATCTCTCCCATGTGCTGGTACAGGATGGCTAACCCTGCACCAGCCCAGTCGTACTGGTATATCTGCCCCATGTGCTCCAAAGACCCTAGTAGCGTCACGGAGATCCGATCTCCCTTGGTGCTCAGCAGAAAGCACCCCAGCATATACATCAAAAACCCCCAAGCCATCTGCTCGTCAGTAAAGCCCTGCCGGCCTCGGAAGGTATCCATGAACCACCTGGCCGTGACCAAGGACTCCTCCGGGACGGCCACCAGCTGTAGCTCAATCTGATTCCACTCTCTCTCCGCGTCTAGAGAGCGAAGGCACTCCCCCCCAAAAGGGATCCCGGTGATCATAGAGAAGTCTAATGGCGTCATCGTCATCTTGCCAAACGGGAAATGGAATGTGCTGGTAGTATCCCACCACCACTCGGCAAGGGCATGGATCTGTCTCAAATCGTTGGAGCTCTTCATCAAAAGTTTGACGAAGTCTCCAAAACCGGCCGCAGTAATAAAGCCCCTCACCGGCTCGCTCAACTCTGTATACCACTCATAGCCATGGGCGAGACTGCCATGCCCCTTCAGCACCCTGGGCTGCAGCTGCAAGAAGGAATCACAAGATTTGATGTTAGTAATTAGATAAAGAAGAAAGCAATAAAAATAAATAGGTGGTGATAAGAAAATGGGAGAAAAGCGACATAAGAATGAATAATAAGGGAGAAAAAGAGAATATTTGGAAATACTCATAGAAAATTTCATAAGCATGGCCCTCGTTCACAGAATAGTAAAAGGATGGGAATAATGAAAGCATTCAAAGTACTAAGAGGGATTTCAAGAAAAAAATATAGGAAGCTCAAAAAAAGGAGAGAAAGAGATCCTTTGGAGAAAATAAAAGATAGTGAAATTAAATATGCATAGATGCAGGTGAAACACCCGGGAATTCATAACCACAGTAGTTGTATTTATGAGGGAAAGTGGAAACTACAAATAAAGCGTTTACGTTCATGAACTTTGAAAAAATATAATAATAATAATAATAATAATAATAAGGTCGAAGGACGATCAAATTAAATAGGTGAGCAAGCACAGATACGATTGGAACACCCGGAAGATCAACAAGCATGAAGAGGCATAAGAAATTATATTGATTATGCATAGCATTCACGATATTCAAGGAAAAAAAGAATTAAAATAGAGAAACAAAAAGGCGTTTACCTCGCGCTTGAACGTGCGGGCGGATAAATGCTCCTCTGGATCTAAGAGCAAGAGTGAGGGGTCGGGATGATGGGTGGCCCGATATTTGGCCCTCTTCTGGCTACCAGAACCGCTCGCCATAATCTGTCAAGAAAAAAGAAGATTCGCGTGTTAGATTCACGAAAAATTCAAAAAACAACCAAATGAAAGAGATTAACTAAGTTCTGATCATGAGAAACTAACCTGATAGCCCTGGTGGATCGATGCAAGCAAGAAGAGGAAAGGGGGAAAATTTTCTCCAGAGAATAACCGAGTGAGAGAAGGTTGAGAGAATGAGAAAAATGAAATGAAACCACCGGTTTAAGCCACTGCCGCTCAAACGCGACACTCATTTTTCCGTGCGCGGCAGTTGTCGTGCGACACTCTCTGAATGCCGCAACGGCACTCCATGAGTGCCGTACGGCAGTTAGTGAGTGCCACAATTTTGGAGCGTGTGCCGCGTTTAAGTCGGTTAAGAGATATTTTGTTTCCCCCAAAATTCAAAATTTGGCCCCCATATTTGGATTTAACCCCCAAATTTTACCCTTATTGTGCCTTTAACCCCCGAGGTTGGTTTGTAGGATCAAATTGGTCCTCAAATTTGAAAATTGAAATAATTTTAAGTCCATGGGCCCCCCAAATTTGAAAAAAAAGAAATGAATTTGAGCCCGTGGGCCATAATTCTTGAAATTTGAAATAGATTTGAGCCTGTGGGCTCCCAATTCTTGAAACTGGAAAAAGACCAGAACCCGTGGGCTCCCAATTGTGAAGATTTGAAATCAATTTTGGGTCTGTGGACTCCAAATTCATCTTAATACGATTACCCCCGTTTTGAGAATATAACAGATTTATATTCTCGATCCGCGTAATAGATTTACGTCAATCCTTTGTTTTGAGAAGTGTAACGAATTTACATTCTCGGTAATCGCAACAGATTTGCATTAACCCTCGTTCTGAGAATGTAATAGATTTAGATTCTTGATCCGCGTAACATATTTACGTCGATCCTTTGGTTGAGAGTGTAACGGATTTATATTCTCGATTCTCGCAACGGATTTGCGTTAACCTTCATTCTGAGAATATAACAGATTTATATTCTCGATCTGCGTAACAGATTTATGTCGATCCTTTAGTTAAGAGTGTAACGAATTTACATTCTCGGTTCTCGCAATAGATTTGCGTTAACCCTCAAAATCAAATCAAAAGCATCTTCTTGACCCCCGTAACAGATTCTGCATCAGTCAGGAATTCGGCAATCTTCCTTGACTAACGCGTCATGTAATGTGCATCATACGTAGAGAAGACATGACAAGCATGATGCTTGCATAACCAGGTCTATTCAGAAGATACCACTACCTAGCATGGGTATCACAATAGGATAGGTGCATCCATCCGTGTGACTACTTGCGTTTGTGTGTGTTTGACCCCGTGCCCGAACTACGCTTTGGTCTGGTTCCTGATGGGATACGTAGGCAGCTCATCATGGAGCATGACCAATTAGAATTCCGCTGCGCACTCGCTTCCTTTTGCATCGTATTTTGTTTTTTCCTTAAATTCGACAGTTTGGTCAAAGGCCTGTTTCATACAGGCTTCGACGTTCGCTTGTGGTTCGCGTTGCCCCACAAGCTCCATCGAAGAGGGGCAAACTGTAGACACCCCGATTTTGACCAAACGTCAAATTAAGGAGAGTGTTACCTCTATATCCGATGATGACAATGTCCGAACTTATCTAGGACTTCCAAAGATGATTCAAGCTCTTCAAAGGATTCCCTAACCCAAAACAAAAAGAAAAAAAAAGGAATAGGAAAAGGATAAGCAGAACGGCACTCAAGCCTTTCTGCGGTAGTCACGGGCTGCCGTTACGGTAGTCTCTGGACTGCCGGACGGCATTCTATGAATGCCGCAAATTTCAAACAAGTGCCGCAGAAAATGAAATTTTACTAAAAAACGGCAGTCCCTGGAGTTGTCCGCTGCATTCTGTGAATGCCGTTCCGACAGTCAGTGAATGCCGCGCCAGCATTCACTGAATACCGATGTGGCATTTACTGAGTGCCGCTTCCATCTCCGGCGAATGCCGCGTTTTTGCAAATGACAGCTGGTATACATCACATTTTGTACTATAAAAAGGATGACTGAATTAGGGTTTTTAGTCCTAAAATGACTTAAATACCCCTTTAAGATTGCCTATAAATAGAGGATGAATATTCACTTGCAAGGGGGAGGATTTTCTTTGAATTTGTAAGTTGTATAAGTGCTCTTCTTGCCTTAATCTTCATAATTACGAGTGAGTTTAGAATAGTTTAAAGAACGAGTTGTGTGAATTAGTGTATAAGAGCTTGACTAGTCTTTGGAAGTCCTCCAAAATCACCAAGTTGAGGATACTTTGGAGGTAAACTCTAGCATAATTATCCCTTGTTCAAATTTAAATATAGTATGCATTGAGTTTCTTTAGTTTTCTTTCCTTATTTTCTTTATATTCATTCCTTAGGTTCATAAAACCTTTAATGTCTTACTTGAATCTCTTGGTTTGAAATCTCTTAATCTCCTTGTAATCTTGTGATTCATAGGGGGACTAAGGTTGATAGTAGGATAATTAGCATGATGGACTTAAACCTATCTACATGGTTTGAAGTTTGTGATGGTTAAGTTTCATGAAGTTCTTCCATGCTTCTTTGAAATTTACGAACATGAGCATATTTAGTCTCCAATGACCATCAAAAGGTAGGAGAATTAGCTTTAGACAAGCGTAATCCCATGACTTATTAGTCTAAAGTTAATAGGAATAAAGTGAATTAACTCAATGAGTAGTGAGTTCACAATCTATTTTCGATCAAGGATTTTTAGTTGATAATCTAACCGTTGGAATTAAGTGAAACCAACGGGAAAGTGTCTATAACTCAAAGTTCTACCACTGTAATTTTTGCTTTAAGGATATTTCATGTTTAAAGTGGTTTGGTCATGAGTTTTGTGAAGTCACTACAATCTGTCCAGAGTTTCAGAACAGTAACACTCTTTTGAAACAAGCAAATCAGAACCTTAATAAAGTATTTGTGACCCAAAATAATTTTTTCTAAGTAGATTAATGTGTTAGGAAGTCACCCTAAAAAGAACAAAGCATTTCTGATCTTTTTACTATTTTTAGAAAATTGTGCAAGAACTCTGGACAGAGGGTTGTAGAATGCTGAGTGATGTCTGGTTTTTGTTCAATTCTCGGAGATCTAACCGTTCAAACTTTGATTTCTTTTTTGGGTTAAAAACTAGACACACAGAGGCATCTTGTGTCCAAAATTCATCATGATCAAACCATGGGAATCTTGCGTTTTATTTCTTTAAAGTTATGATCTGCTCTCTGTAATTTCCAGAATTCTGCAATAGTTTTAATCAATCTCATGAATAATGGCTTAGATGATATTTTCATGAGTTAGGGTGCAAACCATGTTTCAATAATGATTAGTTAAGCTTAAATTCAAAGTTTAAGTGATCTAAATCACTGAGTATTTCATAATTTATTCTTGTTCATGTACATATTCATCCATATGGCTCGATACTTGTAATTATGACTTATTTGCTTTAGATTTAATTACATTTGTAGGATTGTTATCTCTAACTTCATATCTTGTATACCATGTGGACTAACCCTTTGTTTTGTAGCGCTATTAAGGTATGACTTCTTGAATTTCTCTTTAGTTTATTTTAATTTCTTGATTTTGTCGATTTTTCGATCTCATGCGCGACACCTTAGAATTAGGACTTGCCTTATGTGAATACATATGATTAGAGACTCTTTTTAGGATTTTATTTTGTTTGTATGCATTGCACGTTTAATACCGCGGCTGGATCCCGGGTAAGTTCTCTTATTCCCTATTGCATATCATATTGCTTGCTACTTGAAATATGTGATTTTTGAATGATATTTTGTCACTTGCAATATTACACCCTTTAGACATGCTTTTGTAATGTATATTTATACATATTATTAATTGAGGGCACATTTAAATTAATAATTCGATTAAAAGGATGTTAAGTAGGGGCCTATCGTGAGATAGGATGAGAAGGGGTGTTTTAGTCCGATGGACTCCTTCCTTTCTCATTCCATAATCTCTTGACCTAATTAATCTTTGGTTTCGCAAAAGATCAGTTTCCTTTTGAAATGGTTTCTTAATTTTTCATTTTAAAAATTAAGTGGCGACTCATTTGTTTTGAATTTGAAATTTAAAAGAATTTTAAAAGAAAAGCTGTGGGTAAAAGAAAGAAAATTGCGTTATCCACAATGGGATAGAGAATCCCCTTTTGTATAGAATGCCGTCAACGAGGTGGTATCTGGCCACCCAGTATGTTACCCACTGGGCTTTTCTTTTTCATCTGGTAAAGTACCAGTTGTTAGGAACGTCACGATCGGATCCATCCAGTTGGGCCCTAGGGCGAACGGTTCAACCTCTATGACTTCTATGTTGACCACACTCCGCTCGGGTAGGTATTCTATCCTTATTCTGGGCAGGTTTGACTCGGAGGATGAGGCAAGCCAGGCTAATCGATCGGCGCTTGTGTTTTCCTCCCTCAGGATCTGTGTGACGGAGAACCCCTTAAGCTTTTTTGAAACTGTTCAGACCTGGTTCAAATAAGCTATTAATTTATTTCCCGAGTTTCATACTCCTGATTGACTTGATTGACCACGAGCTAGGATTCGCTATACCTTTGGACTTGTGTCCACCCATAGAGGTGGCCAGCTGGAACTCGACCAACAGGGCTTCATACTAGACCTTAGAGGCTCGAAACTTAAACCTTAGTGTGTACTCCAATTGGATCCCATCGGGTGTGGTCAGGATGATCCCCGCTCCACTACCTTGTTTGTTGGAGGACCCGTCCACATAGAGTACCTAGGTCGGGGTGTCAAGCTGTAGGCCGGGCGGTAGATCCTACAAGTCGAGCTCCTCGATCGAATCTTCTGGATATGTGAACTCAACGAGGAAGTCCGCCACTGCTTGCCCCTTAATCGCTGTCCGGGGTCTGTAGATTACTTCAAATTTCTCTGATTCCAACGCCCACTTGACAAGCCTTTCCAGATGTCTCAGGCCTGCCTAACACCCGGTGAAGAGGCCAATCTGTGAGGACTACGATAACGTGGGCTTGAAAGTATGGGCGGAGTCTTCGGGCAGAAGTGATGAGGGCGAAGGCCAATTTTTCAATACCGACTTTCTGTTCCTTGAAGTGCCCGACTGGTATAATAGATCGGGAATTGTATCCCGTGCTCTTCTCGAATGAGCGTCAGCTAACTGCTGAGGGTAATACCGCCAAGTATAAGACAGTTCCTCCTTCGGTATAGGTGTGGAGAGCAGAGGGGGTGATGTCAGGTATTTTCTAAGGTCCTAAAATGCATCCTCACACTCTTTTGACCATTAAAATGCTTTACGGAGGATTTTAAAGAATGGTAGACACCAGTCGGTAGCTCGGGAGAAAAAATTGATTCAGCGCCACCACTCGTTCGGCCAAACTTTGAACTTCTTTGGTTGACCTGGGCGACCGCATGTTAATAATAGCCTGAATTTTTTTACGGTTTGCTTCAATCCCCTGCCTGCTGACCATATGTCCTAAGAACTTCCCAGACGAGACTCTAAATGTGCACTTGGCTGGGTTCAACCTCATCCAAAATTTTCTTCAGATGCTAAAGGCCCCGGCAAAGTGCTTGAGATGGTCGGACTCTTCCCGACTTTTGACCAATAGATCGTCGACGTATACCTCTATTGACTTCCCGATCAAATCCTTAAACATGTGGTTGACCAGGAGTTGATAAGTCGCCCCGGTATTTTTAAGGCCGAAGGGCATCACCTTATAGCAGTACGTCCCTTGGTCAGTGATGAAGGATGTCTTTTCTTCGTCACCGGGGTACATGCTGATCTAGTTGTACCCCATGTAGGCATCCATGAATGAGAGAAGCGAGTGGCTGGCCATGGAATGCACAAGGAGGCCTATCCTAGGCAACGGATAGCAATCCTTGGGGCAGGCTTTATTAAGGTCGGTAAAATCCACGCATATTCTCAACTTCCTATTCTTTTCTTAACTAGTACCACATTTGCCAACCAATCGGGATAGTGGACCTACAGATTTTGCCTTTAGGAGCTTTTCAACCTCTTCGTGTACCGCCGTTTGCCTTTCAGGGGCCATGCCCCTCCTCTTCTGCTTGACCGATTGAGAGTCCAGGTTGACGTTGAGACGGTAAGACATGATCCGGGGGTCTATCCCCGGCATGTCATCATGACACCAGGCGATGACATCCTGGTTCTATCATAGGAACTGGATCAACTTCTCCCTGAGGCTTGGATCTAGGAGGGGCACCGATACTGATGGACAGTCGGGGAGTTGGGGGTCCAACAGCACTTGTTTCAGTTTTTCAGTTGGACCTACTCCATCCTTTATGTCCCTCGGGTCCATCTCCTAGACGTTCAACGTTTCTATAACTGCTTCTCTACATAAGGAACTGACGTAACAGCTCCAGGCGGTTGCTTGATCTCCGCGTAAGCTCCCGGGCCCTTGTGGGATTGGAAACTTGATCACTAGGCCGTACGTTGATATGATCGCCTTAGTCTTATTGAGCGTCAGCCTCCCCAGGATGACATTATAGGCGAATGGGGCTTTTACCACCATAAAGTTTACAAGTACAGAGACTTGCTGGGGGTAGGTCCCCATGAGGACTGGGTGCTCGATTGCACTAAGCGGCTGTGTACTAGACCCATTGAACCCTACCAAGGGGGTGGCTATGGGCTGGAGCTAATCCCTTGATATCCCGAGCTAATCAAAAGCCGAGATAAATAAGATGTCAGAGGAGCTACCCATGTCCACTAACACCCTCTTGATCACATAATTTGCTATAGAGAGTGTAACCACCAGCGGATCGTCGTGGGGGTAGTGTAGATCAGCACGTCGGTCGACAGGGAGCCAGTGGATTTGACATGCCAGACATCCGATTGGGATGCCCGAGCATGCCTCTTCCTGACTGAATGTGAATCCCCTACGCCCGAGGTTCCTCCGGAGATCATGTTGATTTGCCCGAGCAATTGAGGTTGCTCAGGGGGTTGGATGTCAGGCCGAGGCCGCCTATCAGCCGCGACAAACTTGGCGAGGTGGCCCTACTCAATCAGTTTCTCGTTAGCAATCTTAGGTTTGAAGCAGTCTTCTGTATCATGACCGTGGTCTTTATGATACTAGCAAAACTTATCTCGATTTCTCTTCCTGAGTGGGCTCTTCAGCTTTGCTAGCTGCTGGAGGAGCCTTTAGGTCTCGGCGACAGCCATGACCTCGTGGATAGGCCAGATAAGGGGCGTAAAGGTAATTGGGGCCTGATCCTGACTGGCTCTTTACTGATCACGCTTTGGCTTCTTTCTCGGGCCCTTCTCGGGGCCTTCACGCTTGCGTTTGGATCTTGGGGACTCATCTCCTGCAAAGCTAGCATGCTTGGACTTTAGGAACTCCTCCGTGTCGATGTACTTCCCAACCCTCTGGGAGAGCTCAACCAAGGTTACCGGTCGGTTATGGTGGAATGACGTAGCAACTTTGGTGTGCTGAACTCCTGAGCAAAAGGCTGTGATAGCGACCGTTTCATTCAAGTGGCGGATTTGGAGCCTTTGCTAGTTGAAACGGTCGATGTAATCTTTTAAGGATCCCCCCTTGCACTGCTTGACGGTCAACAGTTGGGTGTCGGGCTACGACCGGTCTAGCATCCCCATAAACTGACTGATAAATAGTTTGCTAAGTGCCTTGAAATTATTGATTGTTCGGGGCTTGAGAGCATGGAAGCACTATGCTACCGACCCTTTGAGAGTACTGGGAAAGGCCAGGCATAGTAGTTCGACGGTGGTGGTGACCAGTGCCATCTAGGCCTTATAAGTCTGAACATGATCCACCGAGCTTCCCGAACCGTCATAAGAGTCGAGATGTGGTGATTTGAACTTTCGCAGGATGGGGAATCCTGTGACCCAGACGGTGAAGGCCGACTCGATTTTAGTATTAGTGTGATCATGGCGTTGCGTGTGACTCAGTTTCTCATTTTTGCTTTTGTAGGTTGTAACAACCCTAATTTTCTAAGTGCTTTTAGTAATTTTTATATTTTAATTTTCGAGTGATAGACATTAACTGTGTGCATGTATCTTAGTGACACCTAATAAAAAAATGTTGAAGTAGTGTGTACGGGTAGTTAGTATGTTAAGTAGTGTGCTTAACATAGAATTTTAGTGCCTGGGGTCATGGGTACCCATTGGGCTAATAATTTGTCACATTAGAATGCATTTTCGGATCCATATAAAACCTTTTTGTGAGACCCTTAGACAAAAAACGGGATTTACATGTGTGTGTGTGTAGATGTGTGCGGGTATGTGTGTTAGTATGTACGGGTGTGTGAAAATATACTAATAGGTTAGGTGTGCATCTTGTATACTTACATAATAAAATACTAGGGTTAGGAATCCTTTTCCTTTACACAGCCGCAATTGAGAGAGACAGAGAGAAAGAGAGAGAAGAGAAAGAAGAGAAGAAACGGGAGAAGAAAGAAGAAGGGTCTAGGGTTCGTGGGCACGTGGGGAATCGCGAAGCATTCGTGGTGGTTGATTTTTGATCAACGAGGTGAGTTAAATTTTGTGTATCCGAGTATATATATACACGTATGTATATATGTATATGGGAGTAAATTAAAGTAGTACATGTTTAATTTAATTGTTAGGGTTAAATCTTTGTAATGGATACACGCTATTGTTGAAGTAATTTAGATAGTTTCTTTCCCCTTCGTGTGACTTTACGATCATGACATTAGGGTATTCGAAAGGGTTAGGTGAATCATTAGTTTGATAAAAAAACCATATGTGAAATTCGTTTTATTTGTAATTCACACAGTTGCAGAAACTTTAGAAAATAATAGGAAAATCGTGGCTTTGAATTTGAACATTCTGTTCGCGTGACTCATGCAAAACGTGATTCTGCACTTTTTTCGTCTAATGGTATTTTTTATGATTCTGCACCGTTTGGGCAGAAAATTGAAGATTTCAGTAGCAGTTTTTAGCATATTAAAATGTACGAAATTGGAAAAATATGATTCGTTGTGTTATTTTTTTATTCATTCGTTTGACTTAACGAAAGTTACTTAGAGATACATGAATTCTCATATAATGTTGAGCTATAAAAAAAATGGGTGATAGTCATTAACGTTGAGTCCGATGAAAATTTTGTGGAACAATTGTTATAATACTTTACGATATGAGAATTTGAATTTTTATTATGGGTTTCATGTAGGCTAATTTTGAATGTTGGGTTGAGGATTATTGTACCTGAAATAACTAACCTTATTGTGTGATCATTTTGATAAAAAATGAGTAAATTAGATATGCTGAATAGTATATTGGGGATCTTGTAATTTGTTTGGAAATTTTTGAGGGAAGATTGTTATGGGTTAATTGATAAAACCCTTTATTGTAAGAAATTGGAATGCATCTAAAAGTTAGAGATGCGATTGGATGATAAGACGGAACTATGTGATAAACGTGAAATTTACAATTATTGGGATAATACGAACGATAAGTGATAATTGCAACATAGTTCTTTAGTGTTCACCGCTCCCGTTGTTGTGTTATTGTTTTTGGTTGCTCGCACTCTTTTGCCAGTGGCTTCGTGATCAAGCTGGCTTAAGACTTGTTGAGTGCACTTTGTGCCAGTGGCTTCGTGATCAAGCTGGCCTAATCCTTATGCTCGGCTTATATTGTATAGACGTCTAGGCATATTGACCGGCCTTCTGTTGTGTATTCCTGGTTTGGTTGATACCCCAACCAAACTAGCACCGGAGTGGGTGTTGGTAATATGTCTGGGCACACATGGGATATATGTGTGGGCTGTACCATGGACGGTAGCCAAGGGGTGAACCTAGGGAACACAAAAATAAATTAAAGGCTAGTAAATAATGACAATGGAGTATTTCATAAGACTGATAAGTTTGGAATAATGAATGCGACGTTTAAGTTAGAATGTGGAAATGTTGTTTACGGATTTGTTTGCTTGGTTTGTGATAGTTTCTATTTCATTTTTCTATGTAATATATTCTATGTACAGAATGGTGGGTCCACTAACTCTTATGCAGGGTTGACTCACTATATTTTGGAATGGTAAGGTAGTAAGTGGAATTTATTTAAATTTTTTTGGGTGTGACCTCATCGCTACCACATGGAAGGAAACTACCGTTTGTCCTGAAGTGTGAGTGGAACTACTCTCTTGCCCGATAATTTCTTATTTTGCTGTGTCGTATTCTAAGGGACTGTGTGTTATCCCTAAGACTTCGTTATTATGTTATTTATTTAACTCACACTAGTACCGTGTGTACTGACCCGTGTGATTTTATCACCGGGTGCGTTCTTCGTGGAGCGTAGCTGGGTTCTTATTTTCAGGAATAGTTCGTGTTAGCGGTTGGAGTAAATTTTGTGATTCAGAGATCTACGAGTGGATTTTAATTGTTATTTATTTTGATTCGTGATCTTGATTTATTTATTTTTTGGCATTGTGGGCCATGTTGTATTTTATTATTTTGGGGTTATGGGACGATTGTAGTAGCTCTGATTCAAGTTTTGTAAAAGTGTGGATTTCTTATTTTGTTATAGCAACAGAATTCTCTTTATTATTGTAAATTGTAATTTAGAATTTTATCATGGAGATCTCAATGAAAATGATTTTTTTTTGTTACTTAAAGTTTGTGAATTATTTTAAAGAGGAACATTTTTCAGCAAAGTTTACTATTTCAAATGTGTGACAAGTTGATTGTTTTTCACTCTCAGATTTTTGGGCAATTAAATACTGGTTGGGATATTATTGAATGGGTATTTGTTTGTCTAAAAATCGGGGTGTGACAGTTTGGTATCAGAGCTTAAGGTTAGCTTAGCCAGTGTAAGTGATTCTCAGATCGTGGTTTATGGGCTTGTCAGAGCTTTAGGTTTGCGAATTTCTTTGGGATTGGGAGTATGTGCTACTACGTACTTCTTGTTGCTATGTGCTTTGTAATGTGAATAATGTCTTTATATCTTAGTAGTAGTTTGTGAACCGTATGCTCGTACATATTGATTTGCTTCCTTGCTTGGTATTAACTGCATGTTATTTTTGAGACCAAGTATGAGCATATAGGATAATGGTTAAATTTGCATGTTAGTGCATGTATCTTGTATTGGTATGTTGGGGTTGTATCGAGGGGAGTTCTATTTTCGTTTATGGAATAGTTATGTGGGTGAATACGATGGACTTGAGAAATTTTGTACGGCAATTGGAGGCAAGAATTGGATTTCTGGATTTCTTATGTTATCAACTGGTTTTCTAGCCTTCTCATCTCTATTGATTATTATGGTTTTCTGAAGCGGATTCTATTACTATTGGTATTCTGGGATTTCTTATCTATCAACGGGTATTTTGGATTTCTTATTATGAAGCTGGTATTATCGGCTGATATTCTACTGCTGCATCTATCATATCTCTCAACATGGAATTTCTATGCCTTGTTCTTTTTCGGGAGTGTATATTGAGCCAGAGGTTTTCTTATATCTACCACAGCTTATTAATTTGGATGGGTATTCTTATTCATAGTGAAAGGTTCTGAATGATTATGAAGCTATACATTTGAGTTGTAAGTATTGGGTATCCCGAGTAGTAGGAGTTCGGGACATGGTAAGAGGTAAACATGAGCATGTAGTTAAATCATTAATTAAATGTGAGCATGTTACATGCATAGTTTATATTCACAATCTTTGCATCAAACTTTATGTTGTTGATTACCTTTTGACGATTAAGTATACGAGAATAAAGTATATATATGAGGGTTTCCTTGTTTGGATTAGTCGCTCGGCGTACTTGGTCTCGTACGGTTGAGAGTTAAAACGTAATCACAATTTTGCATGAAATTGCGTGCTTAATTTTATTCATAATTGTTTTGTACATATAACGTTGCTTCAAATTTCGGGACGAAATTTTCTTTAAGGAGGGTAGAATGTAACAACCCTAATTTTCTAAGTGCTTTTAGCAATTTTTACATTATTATTTTCGAGTGTTAGACATTAACTGTGTGCATGTATCTTAGTGACACCTAATAAAAAAATGTTAAAGTAGTGTGTACGGGTAGTTAGTATGTTAAGTAGTGTGCTTAACATAGAATTTTAGTGCCTGGGGTCATGGGTACCCATCGGGCTAATCATTTGTCACATTAGAATGCATTTTTGGGTCAATATAAAACCTTTTTGTGAGACCATTAGACAAAAAACGGGATTTACATGTGTGTGTGTAGATGTGTGCGGGTATGTGTGTTAGTATGTATGGGTGTGTGTGTTAATATACTAATAGGTTATGTGTGCATCTTGTATACTTACATAATAAAATAATAGGGTTAGGAATCCCTTTCCTTTACACAGCCGCAATTGAGAGAGACAGAGAGAAAGAGAGAGAAGAGAAAGAAGAGAAGAAACGGGAGAAGAAAGGAGAAGGGTCTAGGGTTCGTGGGCACGTGGGGAATCGCGAAGCATTGGTGGTGGTTGATTTTTGATTAACGAGGTGAGTTAAATTTTGTGTATCCGAGTATATATATATACACGTATGTATATATGTATATGGGAGTAAATTAAAGTAGTACATGTTTAATTTAATTGTTAGGGTTAAATCTTTGTAATGGATACACGCTATTGTTGAAGTAATTTAGATAGTTTCTTTCCCCTTCGTGTGACTTTACGATCATGACATTAGGGTATTCGAAAGGGTTAGGTGAATCATTAGTTTGATAAAAAACCATATGTGAAATATTCATGTTTGTTAGGAAACATATGTGAAATTCGTTTTATTTGTAATTCACACAGTTGCAGAAACTTTAGAAAATTATTAGAAAGTCGTGGCTTTGAATTTGAACATTCTGTTCGCGAGACTCATGTAAAACGTGATTCTGCACGTTTTTCGTCTAATGGTATTTTTTATGATTCTGCACTATTTGGGCAGAAATTGAAGATTTCAGTAGCAGTTTTTAGCATATTAAAATGTACGAAATTGGAGAAATATGATTCGTTGTGTTATTTTTTTATTCATTCGTTTGACTTAACGAAAGTTACTTAGAGATACATGAATTCTCATATAATGTTGAGCTATAAAAAAAATGGGTGATAGTCATTAACGTTGAGTCCGATGAAAATATTGTGGAACAATTGTTATAATACTTTACGATATGAGAATTTGAATTTTTATTATGAGTTTCATGTAGGCTAATTTTGAATGTTGGGTTGAGGATTATTGTACCTGAAATAACTAACCTTATTGTGTGATTATTTTGATAAAAAGGAGTAAATTAGATATGCTGAATAGTATATTGGGGATCTTGTAATTTGTTTGGAAATTTTTGAGGGAAGATTGTTATGGGTTAATTGATAAAACCTTTTATTGTAAGAAATTGGAATGCATCTAAAAGTTAGAAATGCGATTGGATGATAAGACGGAACTATGTGATAAACGTGAAATTTACAATTATTGGGATAATACGAACGATAAGTGATAATTGCAACATAGTTCTTTAGTGTTCACCGCTCCCGTTGTTGTGTTATTGTTTTTGGTTGCTCGCACTCTTTTGCCAGTGGCTTCGTGATCAAGCTGGCTTAAGACTTGTTGAGTGCACTTTGTGCCAGTGGCTTCGTGATCAAGCTAGCCTAAGCCTTATGCTCGGCTTATATTGTATAGACGTCTAGACATATTGACTGGCCTTCTGTTGTGTATACCTGGTTTGGTTGATTCTCCAACCAAACTAGCACCGGAGTGGGTGTTGGTAATATGTCCGGGCACACATGGGATATATGTGTGGGCTGTACTATGGAGGGTAGCCAAGGGGTGAACCTAGGGAACACAAAGATAAATGAAAGGCTAATAAATAATGACAATGGAGTATTTCATAAGACTGATAAGTTTGGAATAATGAATGCGACGTTTAAGTTAGAATGTGGAAATGTTGTTTACGGATTTGTTTGCTTGGTTTGTGATAGTTTCTATTTTATTTTTCTATGTAATATATTCTATGTACAGAATGGTGGGTCCACAAACTTTTATGCAGGGTTGACTTACTATATTTTTGGAATGGTAAGGTAGTAAGTGGAATTTATTTAAATTTTTTTGGGTGAGACCTCATCGCTACCACATGGAAGGAAACTACCGTTTGTCCTGAAGTGTGAGTGGAACTACTCTCTTGCCCGATAATTTCTTATTTTGCTGTGTCGTATTCTAAGGGACTGTGTGTTATCCCTAAGACTTCGTTATTATGTTATTTATTTAACTCACACTAGTACCGTGTGTACTGACCCGTGTGATTTTATCACCGGGTGCGTTCTTCGTGGAGCGTAGCCGGGTTCTTATTTTCAGGAATAGTTCGTGTTAGCGGTTGGAGTAAATTTTGTGATTCAGAGATCTACGAGTGGATTTTAATTGTTATTTATTTTGATTCGTGATCTTGATTTATTTATTTCTTGGCATTGTGGGCCATGTTGTATTTTATTATTTTGGGGTTATGGGACGATTGTAGTAGCTCTGATTCAGTTTTGTAAAAGTGTGGATTTCTTATTTTGTCATGGCAACAGAATTCTCTTTATTATTGTAAATTGTAATTTAGAATTTTATCATGGAGATCTCAATGAAAATGATTATTTTTTTTTTGTTACTTAAAGTTTGTGAATTATTTTAAAGAGGAACATTTTTCAGCAAAGTTTACTATTTCAAATGTGTGACAAGTTGATTGTTTTTCACTCTCAGATTTTTGGGTAATTAAATACTGGTTGGGATATTATTGAATGGGCATTTGGTTGTCTAAAAATCGGGGTGTGACATAGGTCCTCGATCTAGACCTTGACATCTTTCTGACCGGTCTTTCGCTCCGTATCTAATTGGTACGTCAGGTCAGATAATGAGGCCTCTTCCTCGAAGTGCGTTGTCCTTGGGGATAGGGCCCGGCTCTGGCTCTGGGTAATTGTGTGCCTAAGATCCCCACGGCTCTTGGCCAGGGGGTCCTTTGTCGAATCCCGGGCAGTCTGGCCTTGCCCCTCCCCTCTGAAAATGCGCCTACTATTGATGACTTCTCTGGCATCCCCAGTCCAGCGCGTGTTGGCCTAGGGGGATTGCCGGGTCTGCTCGGGAGCCTGGCTACGTTCATCATTCCTGAACCGACCCAAAGTAGGCAGGGACATAGGGCCTTGCCCGGGCTAATTCTAAGTTTGAGGGAGCTTTTCCTGGCAGGCTAGCAACGCTTCGATCTACTGCTAAGTTTGCCGCTAGCCCTCCAGGAGTTGCGCAAGGGCCGCCGTAATCTGCTCGGAGGTCAAAGAAGCAGCTGGTTGCCCGACCTGTGAATCTGCTTGACCTGCTAGGGCCGCAGTTTTCTTACCCTTCTTCGGTGGCATGTTTATCAGTCAAAGATTTATTTTTCTGAGAGAGTTTTTCGCTTTCCATAGACGGCGCTAAGCTGATGATGCCAAATTTTGGTTAAGGTAAGTTAAAGCAGTTTAAGGAGAGAGACAGAGAGATAATGAGACACAAGGAGTTGTATGTGGTTCGGCCTAGTTAATGAGGTGACCTACGTCCATGGGTGCGTCGGAGCGCTTTCACTAATAGATCACCGGCAGCGTTTGATGAGCCAACTAAAGGAAAAATAGGCTTAAATTAATTTTAAACGCGCAGCGAAAAGACTAAGTTTCAAAAACTTTTTGGTATACCCGGATCAACTACCCGTTAATTCTATAGATGCGTACTAACAAGAGGGAGAAGAAATATACCTCAGGTCTTGAACCCAATTATGAAATCTTCAACCTTAGTGATACAGTAGCCTTCACTACATTGTGTTCACCCTAATGACTCCTGCGGATGCTTCACGGAGGGACTAGAGATGGTAGGATCTCTAATAAGGAGGATGGGAAGGTTTGGGAAGCCCTAAATAGGTTTTGCAGCTTTCGTATAGGAAAAATGACAACTATTAAACCCTGTATACAGCTGCCATATTTATAGATTTTCAAAACCGACTTTATCTTTGACCGATCGAAGTGGCTTCGATCGATCAAACATGTCTAGACTTCAAGCAATCGAACCTGTCTTGACAAGATCCTCTTGTGCCTTTCCAAGCATCTTAGCAGAGCTAAGAGTGGGACCTCCTAGGCACTTTATTGTTGGCTCAGACAAGTTGTTAATTCCTATGATCAAACTCTTTGATCAGCAAACTAATCAACTAGTCAGTTAACGTTTGCTCCACTATAAAACGATAACTGAACTCCAACGCAAAAGAACATATCTGAAGCGATAGCTAGACTTGTATAGTGTACTAATATCCCTCTACCATTAGCATTCACAGTCATATTCAGGTAGTCGGATAACTGTCACTGTCAACCTGAATCATGATTACTTCTTGAATTCCTTGAGTCCCATTTACCTCTCATGATTACCAAACATGTTGATAACTACTTATCAACAAGACTGCAGTTCTCAGTAATCAACTTGGTGACATTCTCAAGGGACTGCTTACTCTGAAACAGAGGGTAGATTCTATCTTGACAATATATGTTCACAACCCTATGAACATGACATACCTGAGACACCTAGGTGTTGATCTTCTGTAGACCTCACTGATTGGTAAGTCAAAGTAGCCATGTCCACAGTCTGTGTTCATAATTATCTCAAGATTGAGAACACGTACCTTATACAAGTTATGAGTTCCTATCGACTATTGACAGCCTTAAGCGTCAATAGGAAAACTCAGGTCCGTCAATGCACTATAAGCACTAGCATATTAACTAAGAGATAAACTCTAGTGATTGAGATTCATCACTCCATCCAATGGTAGTTAAACATGCTATAGTGTAAACCTGATGAGATACCCAGTCTCATCATCCACTATGACAAGTTCTAAGTATTAAAGAATAGTAATTCGTATCTCGCTTGTATGTTTCTCAGTCACACACGAATTACTTACTATGATACTTATGGATTAAACAATCATCTCATGAAAGAAACATACACAATGATATGTAAAGTTGATATCCATATATTAAAATGCTAATGTCTCATACATAAAGTAATGATTTGAGAGCACAATCCCAGCAAATTCCCACTTGCACTCACAACCATACAGGTCAAAGACCTTCTGTGGCCAGGCCTTTGTCAATGGATCAGCAAGAATGTCAGCGGTGGCAATCTTGGTGACAGTCACATCTCCACGTTGAACAATATCTCAGATTAGATGATATTTTCGCTCTACGTGCTTTCACTTTCTGTGGTTCCTTGGCTCCTTGGACTGAGCCACTGCCCCATTATTATCACAGTATAGCGTAATAGGTGACAGCGACGCTGGTACCACCTCGAGCTTCATAAGGAACTTCTTGAGCCAAACAGCTTCCTTGGCGGCTTCACAAGCAGCCACATACTTAGCTTCTATAGTTGAGTCTGTAATGCATTTCTGCTTAATGCTCCTCCAACTAACAGCACCACCTCCCAAGGTAAAGAGATGTTCGAATGTCGACTTTCTCAAATCTTTATCTGACATAAAGTCCAAGTCAGTATATCCCACTGGAATTAACTCACTACCGCTATACATAAGCATATAATCTTTAGTCCTTCTCAAGTACTTAAGAATGTGCTTAACGGCTGTCCAGTGCTCTGAACCTGAATTTGATTGATACCTGCTGACCATGCCTATGGAAAAGTAGATATCCAGTCTAGTGCACAACATTGCATACATGAGACTTCCCACTGCTGAAGCATAGGGAATTCCTGCCATGCGATTCCTCTCCTCTTATGTCTTTGGACACTGGTCCTTGGAGAATGCTAAACCATACTTGAAAGGTAACAAACCTTTCTTCGAATTATCTATTGAAAACCTAGTTAGCACCTTATCGATATAACTAGCTTGAGATAATCCCATTATCTTTCGCTTATGATCTCAAAAGAGCTTTATCCCAAGGATATAGCTCACCTTTCCTAGATCCTTCATATCGAAAGTACTAGCTAGCCAAACTTTGACAGTTGACAATGCCTCTACATCATTTCCAATGAGTAGAATGTCATCAACGTAAAGCACAAGAAAAGCCACCACATTTCCATCACTCTTCTTGTATACACAAGGTTCATCCAAATTCTGTATAAAACTAAATGAATTGACCGCTTGGTCAAAAAGTATGTTCCAACTCCTAGATGCCTGCTTAAGCCCATAAATGGACTTTTGTAACTTACATACCAAGTTATATTTTTGACCAGCTATGAACCCTTCTGGTTGTTGCATATAGATGTCCTCCTCAAGATTGCCATTCAAGAATACAGTCTTGACGTCCATGTGCCAGATCTCATAATTTAGGCATACAATAATGGATAAGAGTATCCTGATGGACATGAGCATGGCTACCAGCAAGAAGGTTTCCTCATAGTCAATGCCCTCCCTGTGAGTATAACCCTTTGCTACAAGCCTATCCTTAAAGGTCTCAACCTTTCCATTAGATCCTCTTGTCCTCTTGTAGACCCACTTACATCCAATGGGTTTAATATTGGCTGGAAGTTTTACAAGATCTCAGACCTGATTAGAATCCATAGATTCTAATTCAGCCTTCATACCTTCAACCCAATGAGCTGAATCAACATTTATCATTGCCTCTTCGTATATGGCAGGATCAGATTCAGATTCTATGGAGACAGCTTCAAAAACTTCTCCTAAGAACATGTATCTATCAGGCTGACTGATAATCCTCCCACTACGATGAGGTATCGGTGCAGAAATGAGCGAAGAAGTGGTATTTTCTTGATTTACGTCATTATCAACTACAGGTTGGACTGAGGGCCCTTCTTCTATCTATCCCAGATCTATCCTTCCCTTAGGTTTATGGTTCATATTTTTTTCAAAAAATAGGTTTATGATTCATGATATAATCATCCTCCAAGAAAACAACATTTGTACTAACAAACACTTTCTATTCTCTTAGATCATAAAAATACCATCCATAAGTACCCTTTGGATACCCTATGAAGTAACATACTTCCGATCTAGAATCCAACTTGCTCATCTTTCCTTTTAGCACATGTACCGGACACCCCCATATCCGGAGATGTTGCAAGGAAGGCTTGTGCCTAATCCACATCTCTCGTGGTGTCCTGGAAACAGATTTTCTTAGTACTAGATTTAGTATGTATGTAGCAATTTCCAAAGCATAACCCCGAAGGAATAATAAAAACTCCAAATAACTTATCATCTACCTAGTCATGTCTCAAAACGTCCGGTTCCTTCTCTCTGCTACACCATTTTACTGAGGCATACCAGGTGCAGTCAACTGTGATAGAATGCTATTCTGTATGAGGTGATCAATAAACTCATTAGAGAGGTACTCGCTACCTCGATCAGATCGAATGGCCTTGATATGTGCTCCTAATTGCTTCTCCACTTCAGCCCTAAACACTTTGAAATTTTCAAAGGCTTTAGACTTGTGCTGCATTAGGTACACATAACCATACCTAGAGTGGTCATCAGTAAATGTATGAAATACTCATAACCACTCCGTGCTCTAATGTTTATTAGTCCACACACATCAGTATGAACTAATTCCAACAATGCATTGGTCCTATTGACCTTTACTGGAAACGGCCTTTTGGTCAACTTACCCTCTAAACAAGACTAGCACACTTCCATTGGTTTGAGAACCAAATCGCCTAAGACCCCTTCTTTGACTAGTCTACCAATCCTATTCAGATTGATATGGCCAAGCCTCATATGCCAAAGCCTTGTTGGATTAGTGGAAGGTTGCTTTCTTTTAGATGGTATAGTTACCATTGAGTTATTAAGTTCCATACAAGAATCTTTAGAAATATTGGGAGTAATAACATACAAACCATTTGATTTAACACCAAAATAACTAAAAGAACCATTTCTTTTAATTACAACATTAGTTTTAAAATGAAAAGAATAACCATTATTCGATAAATTAGAAACTGAAATTAAATTACGTCTCATTGAAGGGACGTAAAGTACATCTGATAAGATCAAAACTTTATTGTCTAGAAATTCTAAAACTAGGACTCCTATAGCAACCGCAGATATGGTTGCACTAGAACCTAGAGTAAGTACGATTTTCCCATCATTGTACCTCCTGGTTGATCTGAACCCTTGCAATGAATTACAGATATGATTAGTCGCCCCAGAATCAATGCACCAAGTTTTTGAAGTATCTGTTATAAAACTTACTTCAATCACATGTGATTCAATCATACCTTGCACTCTTGTAGCTAAGAATTCTGGACAGTTCCTTTTCCAGTGGCCCTTCTCACCCATTGGAAACACTTTTCTTTGCCTTGGCCACCCACCTTCCCTTTGCCCTTACCTTTTGCCTTAGATTTTGCAATCTTAGGGGCCGATCCAACACTTGCACTACCACTACCAGCCTTCTTCTTTCCTTTCTTACCTTTCGACATAGATCAGGAAGAAGAAGAGCTTTTCTTAATGTTCAGAACGTTGCCCCCAGGTTTGATCACCCCTTTCGCTGCTAGTAAAGAACTCATTAATTCGCTCATTGAAAAATCCATTTTATTCATATTGTAATTCAGTTTAAATTTAGCAAATGACGGCAACAGCATATTGAGGATCATATCAACTTAGGTCTGTGCATCGATGTTGGCACCTAGGGTCTCTAGCTCGTTTAAATAACCAATCATTTTAAAAATATGTTCTTTGACTGGTCCCTTTCGACATCTTAGCACTCATTATCTTCTACATGGCTACCTGCTTGGCAGGCCTGCCATGCTCCCTAAACATCTTTTTCAGGGATGTGATAATGTCACTAGCAGAATTCTTTGACTGGAATTGGTGTTGCAACACACCAGCCATTGAGGCCAGAGTTCAATTCAACTTCTTCTATTTATCGAACTCGCGTCTGGCAGCTGCCGAAACATTTGCCACGAGTTCTTCGGGGCATGGGGTGGTGAGGACATATATGTGATCCTCCGTAGTTAATACGATGTCAAGGTTTCGTTTCCATTCTATGTAGTTATTTCCAGTTAACTTGTTTTGAGTGAGTATGGTGGCAAGTGGACGAAATGTAGATCCAGACATTATGATTTACTGTAAAAATTCAAAAGATAAAATAAATATGGATATCAGAATTTGACATTTTTGAAATAAAAGAATCCTTAAATCTCTTATTTTAAAACAAAGTCGTTAGAATATCAAAACGAAAGAATTCAGCCCCTGTGTGGTGGTCAATACTCGATCTTTCGATTAATCATGACTTGTCCGCTATACAACTCTTGCAAAACAAGTTATGACTCCCGAACCTTTTTGATCTCTAAGTTTCTGAATATTACCCCATGTGGGATCCCTTATCCATAGCTTAGCTAGTGTGTACCATTAACTAGGATCCAATCACAACTGCCTCAAGTAGCGCCTCTGTGTGGTGGTCACCCTCTAACACGTCTGATTGATCCTATCCATAGGAAGTTCACATCTAGTAACCAATGAGTAGTGTACCCTTCGTGTGGAATGATCACCCCTGGCGAGGTGACACATAATGCACTACTCATCTTACAATGAGCCATTAAGGAAGATCGTGGGTGTTATAGCAAGACCCTCTCCCACTAGATTTAATAAATAAGGATTTTGCATTTTGAAAAAAATTATTTCTACACATTACCCATAAACATACAATGTTTACTAATGCGTTGAAAACAGTTTTTGAATTTTATTTCAGAAAACTTGTTTTACGTGCATGCAAGTAGTAACAATATAATTAAATGCCAATCACAAATCAAGCACATAAAACAAAAAAGTAAAATTGGAAACAAAGGCATTCATTTGCCTCTATCTCCCATGGTCCTATCTCCATAGAACCTTCTTATTGGTTTGATCGCCTCCAGCTCCATCTTCATGGACAACGGCTTGTTCTTCCATTTTCTTGGATATTCTAAATCTATTACATTGGTCCTATGCTTCTTTCGAAGCTTACAATTTATCTAGAAATAGAAAAACAACAATAAAATAAAAAGGCTAGGGAAACTGGTGCGACTTTCCTTTTCGTAGGATTGAAGTCGCAACGCCCTTTACATATGCCTTTAAAACCAAACCAAGAATTAAAACAAAACATACACCAATCTTAAACATTCATACAATAATAAAATTGATCTTGGTGACATGGGAGAAAGGGGACTAACTTTGTTGCAAAAGGTTAGTCGTACACAATCCACGCATATATAACAAATATATATATTCATTGGAACCCTTAATTGATTCACACAGTACATAAACTCTTTATGCACTGAATTAGAACTCAAAATAGCGTCTCACTTCTCTGTCACACTTCGATCGATTGACAAAGGTTCAATCGATCGAATCTTCGATTGATTAAACATAGTTCAATCCATTGAACTTTCAGTTTCCCAGAATGGTTTGAAAATCTTTACAGAATAATTAAAAAATTAAAGCATATATTTTAAAATCTTTAAAATTGTAAACTGAACATCTGGACAGAGAATCTCTCTTGATCGAACAGAACCAAAGTTCGATCGATCAAAACTAGTTCGAACGCTTGAGAACAGAAGTTCAATCGATCGAGACTACTTTGATTGATCGAATCCATCATGCATCCAATGCAATCATAGATTTGTATTCTACTACGTAAACACTATAGAAACAGATCTATGATGATGCAGTTTCAAAAACAGTCCTAAAATCAACATACAAATCAAAACTAGTGTTCCAAAATGCATTTACAGATCCAAAACAAGCGTGGCTCCGATACCAATTAAAGGAAAAATAGGTTTAAATTCATTTTAAACACGCAGTGGAAAGATTAAGTTTTAAAAATTTATTGGTATGCCCGGATCTACTACCCGTTAATTCTATAGATGCGTACTAACAAGAGAGAGAAGAAATATACCTCAGGTCTTGAACCCAATTCTGAAATCTTCAACCTTGGTGATACAATAGCCTCCACCAGGTTATCTTCACCCGTATGACTCCTACAGATGCTTCTCGGAGAGACTTGAGATGGTGGGATTTCTAATAAGGAGGATGGAAAGGTTTGGGAAGCCCTAAACAGGTTCTGCAGCTTTTGTATTGGAAAAAGGACGACTATTAAACCCTATATGCAACTGCCCTATTTATATATTTCCAAAACTGACTTTAACCTTTGACCGATCGAAGTGGCTTTGATCGATCGAACAATCTTTGATTGATCGAACGTGTCTAGACTTCAATCAATCGAGACCCCTTCGATCGATTGATCCTGTCTTGACAATATCCTCTTGTACCTTTCCAAGCATCCTATCGGAGCTAAGAGTGGGACCTCCTAGGCTCTTTATTGTTGGCTCAGACTAGTTGTTAATTCCTATGATCAAACTCTTTGATCAGCAAACTAATCAACTAGTCAATTAATGTTTACTCCACTATAAAATGATAATTGAACTCCAACGCAAAAGAACATATTCGAAGCGATAGCTAGACTTATATGGTGTACAAATGTCCCTCTACCATTAGCATTCGCAATCATATTCAGGTAGTCGGATAACTGTCACTGTCAACCTGAATCATGATTACTTCCTGAATTCCTTGAGTCTCATTCACCTCTCATGATTACCAAACATGTTGATAACTACTTATCAACAAGACTATAGTTCTCAGTAATCAACTTGGTGACATTCTCAAGAGAATGCTTACTTTGAAATAGAGGGTAGATTCTATCTTGACAATATATGTTCACAACCCTATGAACATGACATATCCAAGATACCCAGGTGTTGATCTTCTATAGACCTCACTGATTGGTAAGTTAAAGTAGTCATGTCCATAGTCTATGTTCAATATAGTCTTAAGACTGAGAATACGTACCTTATACAAGTTATGAGTTCCTATCGACTGTTGACAGCCTTAAGCGTCAATAGGAAAACTCAGGTCCGTCAATGCACAACTAAGAGATAAACTTTAGTGATTGAGATTCATCACTCCATCCAATGGTAGTTAAACATGCCACAGTGTAAACCTGATGAGATACCTAGTCTCATCATCCACTGTGACAAGTTCTAAGTATCAAAGAATAGTAATTCGTATCTCGCTTGTATGTTTCTCAATCACACACGAATTACTTACTATGATACTTATGGATTAAATAATCATCTCATGAAAGAAACATACACAATGAAATGTAAAGTTGATATCCATATATTAAAATGCTAATGTCTCATACATAAAGTAATGGTTTGAGGGCACAAACCTAACACCAACAAAGAGGGTAGCACTACCAGTAAACTGGTAGGGTATATGCGAGTATATATTGCTATGGCTGCTCTTCTTCTTGATTAGCCTCCCCTTTTTGAGGGACGAGGGGTCTCCTTTATAGCCTTAAGAGACCACTCATACAAGAAAAATGGTTGGATTAGGAAATACATTCTAATTACAATCAATTTACACAATTCATGGAGTTTCCTAAGTAGTTTGGGAAACAACCTGCACCTTCCGTAGGTCTTCTGATCGAACTAGAAAACTGCTTGGATATTTATGGGGCAAGCCACGGGATAGGCCCATGTCATGGCCACTGGGAGATGAGCCTGCTTTGTGGGCTCTGGTTGTTGTGGACCACTGCGAATGAGGAGGTCCTGACGCTCTCCCTCGATAGTGTCCCGGGACGGATCCCAAGGAGCACACTTCAGGGAAAACTAGGACTTCCTCACGCGATCCTAGAGACAAAGAGTCGCCACCTAATTTTTATCGGGAATTAGGAAACCCAAGTTTGACTCGCCCAAAATTGAATAAGGTTACTCGCCCTTCATTACCAGAAACAAGGTTCGGGGGTCTTGGTACGAGAGGGGAAGGAGCCCAAGCAGGACTAAAGCACCCCCTCCTCGCCCTACCGAATGGTAGGCCTTGATTCAAATATCCTTGTTATTAATTCATAATAGATGTTGTTTCCTCAAACATACTAGATAGGTATATACATGGCAAAAAGAAACATCTAATGAAAATCATTTCAAGAGACTAAATCAAGTAGAAAGCGGATGCTCATGCAACACAAGGGAGAAGTATACTCACAGTGGCTAGTCCCGCCCGGGACCGATGCAAATAAAGTAAACATGTCATGATATGCAAAGGGAACGAGAAGACTTACATTGGTTGACTCAAGCGGAGTCGCGAAAGCAAAAAGAATGTAAACGTGCAATGCAATCATGCAACAATCCTAGATAAGATGTCTCTAACAAATAATCATATAAACGGAGACTTATCCTAAAGGAAATGTGTCGTTGAAATCAAAGTTGTAAACCTAGAAAAATTCTAAGAGAAAGGATAGAGATAGTACACGATACATGGGCACTAAGCCACATGTAGACGAGGCAAACCACAAATCGAAGTCCGGGTCCGAGGCACTTAATTCTCTGCACTAATACACCAAAGAATACCCAAGCATTGCAAAAATACAAGCAAACAAATGATATGCATGATAAACAAAGAAAACATGTCATCAATCAAATTTCCAGATTCAGCAACCTCTAATGAATCCTATCAAAAGTGGTCTTAAACATGAGCTGGATAAAAACCCTTTTACAGAAAGTTAGATACATGTCTTAGGGAACTTCTCCAAAAAGTGGGACCTCAATATCAATTTTATTGTTTGAGAAATAAATGTTTTGGGAACAGTGGATCAGGACTGTCCACTGTTCTTGTAAAAATCATAATTAAATCTACAAAAATCATATGAAGCTCTATTTGGTGTCAAAAGAAAGCTATTTCATTGTAGTATATGATAAAAATAAACCCATGGACATTCTGTAATCACAAGGTTTCTGAAAAAGTGTTTTAAACAGACTCTGTTATTCTGGAAATTTGGTATCATTTGACAAATGAATGCAAAACATAATAGAAGTATAATAGAAGTTCATGAATCATGTTAACCAAGTTGATTTAAGCTTTTGATCTCTCATCCATTTATCCTAGGTGATTTCTAAACCAAGTTTTATTCATCAATTGTTGTTGAGTGATCAAGGTATGACCATTTTGTATACATAATCATATTTGTAATTAAACTTAGAAAATTCCAGAATAGTTGTATCAACTTTAAACGCTTAGAAAACGATCCTAACTCGATCGTATGCTCACGATTTTACATCGGCATATAGATATATGAGTTAGGAATCATCCCCAAAAAGCGGAACGTCGATAACTATTATAGATTTTCTGAAATTCAAGCACAAAGAGACGATGTTCAAATCTGTCAACCGATTTCTCAACAATTTCTAAAAATAGTATATGAATCCTAAAAGCTCTCAAAACGGACCGGATGAAAGCTAATTCATCAAAGTTTACCCAGAAAATTTGAAATCCATCAAACTATGGGTTTTGATGGACCAAATCTAATGGACAAAACCAATCTGCTTTGCTGAATTTTTATCTAGTTCATTTTAAAGTGTGAGGAAAACATTTTAGTGATAGTTGAAGCTTATTAGAGAGATCAAACTCATAGATCAACTTAATTATCATGATTCCCAATCAATTTAGCCCTCAAGTTCTATGAAGAACTTTTAGATCAAGGATCAAAGGGACTTATAAATATCATGTTGGAGATGAAATTCAATAGGAATTCTAGGTAATAGGAATAATCAAGAGATAGGTATGAACATAGAAATCATCCTTCTCATAGATCATATTTCCAAACCATCATGGAATTCAAAATAGATATATGTATATATATATAATCATGTATGCATGAATCTAAACTAAAATTGAAGAATGAAACCAAAATTGAAAATCAAAGTGAAAAACAATCTCTAATTGTAAATTATCAATAAAAATCAAAGAGATTTGGATCTAACTATGTGAGTGTGTGAAGAACATGAGAGGAAGAAGATGAGTGTTCTAATAAGTAGAAATAGAACTAAGTTAGATCCAAATCTTATAGATCTATATATACAAAGTAGGAATTGGAGATGAACTATAGTGTTTACCTCTTGGAGGATTCTCAATTACAAGACCAAAATTGATTTGAAGATCTTCTTCTTCAAGTGTTATTCAAGTGTTCTTCAAGCACTCATCCATGGAAGTTGAGGGAGGCAATTGATGTTCAAATTGTGGTCTAATTAGCCTAAGTTAATCTAAATTCAATTCATAATTTTCTCTCTCTAGAATTCACCTAAATTGAAAGTATATTCAAAGTATACTTATCTCTCTTATATGTGCTTCTATGTGTGTTTGTATCTCCAAGTATATTCAAGTGTATCTCTTCCAAGTGTCTAGTGTGTTAAGATGTGATCTCATATGAGATGTATGAGATCTTATATAGAGTTTTGAAGACTTAGCTCTTAAGTTTCAGGGTTAAAACAGGATTTTTAGAGCTTAAAAGAGGGTTAAAATGGCCATTACGGAGCCTAATACGCAATTTCCAGGCAATTTCCTCGCAGTGGGAAGCTTCTAGAAGGGTCTGGAACTCAAAAAGCTCCGTGGAGGACACAAATGGAAGTGGCGGTTATGGTGGGACCCGCCACCCCCATACCCAAAACCGCCACTTACTATTCTTGCTCCTCTGGTCACCCACAAACCCTGTTTCAAAAATCACGTGCACTGCTTTTCCAGATTTTTGTAAAAATGCTTTTTGGTGTCCGAAATCGTCCGTTTACGTACCGTTGGAAAGCTGTCAGGTTGAATTTCAGTATAAAAATATTTCCAGAGGTTTTATAATGAGAATTGAAGTCCAATTGAAGTCCGGAAATCCTCCGGAACTTTCGTCGTCTTTTTGAAATCAAATGACGTCTTTTCCAAAATTGCTTTCAAATGTGCGTCGATTTCGAACTTTTCTTTAAAATTGAATCTCTGGATACCTAGAATACTGCGTTTAGAACACTTAATGTTCATATAACCCTGAGAGAATATGAATTCTGAGAGATGATTTTGACAAAACCGGGATTTATCCATGGAAAAGGGCTTTTCTGAGCTTGAAGTCACTTTCCGAAGTCCGATCTTCTGATTGTGTGGAATCCAGTACCTTCCACGGGGTACTTTTCATCATCGAATCCTCCAAGACGCTGTCCACCCTAAATCCTATCAGTGTGGTCAAAATTGGGTGTCTACAGTTTGCCCCTCTTTGGCAGAGCTTGTTGTGAACAACGTGAACTGCAAGTGAGTGCCAAAGCCTTGAAGGCACCCAAATAACCATACTGAGAGGTTTTAGGAAAAACAAAAAATTCGCAAAATCAAGAAATTCAAAATCAGAGAAAATCAAGAAATTACGAATGCAAGAATGCAATGCAATGCTGGGTAGAGGCGGCTAAGTTGAAGCTGATGCTGGTCGTGCTCCGCTGGAGCTGCCTACGTATCCTTTCCAGGAATCAGACCAGGGCGTAGTTTAAGCGCGCGGGAAAACGGAAAACAAACAACAACAATGCGGATGAAATGCTCCTATCCTAGGATGCTGGTGCAGTATGAAAACGTGAATGTGCAAGTGCTGGAGGAATCATCCTCAAGGGTTCCCTAGATGCAAAATCTAATGCAAAGGATGCAACGACTCTCTCTCACAGTCGAATATGCTAAAGGTATCTTGGATGATTCTCGAGGTTTTTGTCAAAGTTATTCTTCTGATCTTAAGGCTCGTAGGCGTCATCTGTATCCTGGACGACTCTTGAAATAGCGAAGTATCTTGGATGAATTCTGAGTCATGTCAAACAACTGGACGATTGCTGGTGTAGAGTCCTTCTGCTGGGGACGATTACTGATGTAGAGTCCTTCTGCTGGGGACGATTGTTGATGTAGAGTCCTTTTGCTGGGGACGATTGCTGGTGTAGAGTCCTTCTGCTGGGGACGATTGCTGATGTAGAGTCCTTCTGCTGGGGACGATTTGCTGATGTAGAGTCCTTCTGCTGGGGACGATTGCTGATGTAGAGTCCTTTTGCTGGGGACGATTGCTGATGTAGAGTCCTTCTGCTGGGGACGATTGCTGATGTAGAGTCCTTTTGCTGGGGACGATTGCTGATGTAGAGTCCTTTTGCTGGGGACAAATCTTCTGAAACAGGTCTCTCTGCCGGAGACAAATCTTCTGCTCTTCTGAAACAGGTCCTTCTTCTAGACAAATCTTCTGTAACAGGTCTGGAAACAAGTCTTCTGAAACAGGTCTCTCTGCCGGAGACAAATCTTCTGTTCTTCTGAAACAGGCCCTTTTTCCGAGGACAAATCTTCTGTGGCAGGTCTAGAAACAGGTCTCTCTGCCGGAGACAAATCCTCTGTTCTTCTGAAACAGGCTCTTCTTCTGAGGACAAATCTTCTGTTCTGATGCACGGATTCTGAGAGATACACAAATTCTGAGAGATGACCCTTCTTCTGAGAGCAACCCACGGATACACGATTCTGATTTTGAGAGAAACCCTACATTCTGGAGGCAACCCTGATATGCGATGCTGAGAAATACATGATTCTGAGAGAAACCCTACATTCTGGAACCTGGATACACGATTCTGATTCTGAGAGAAACCCTACATTCTGGAGGCAACCCACGATTCTGAGAGAAACCCTACATTCTGGAGGCAACCCTGGATACACGATTCTGATTCTGAGAGAAACCCTACATTCTGGAGGCAACCCACGATTCTGATTCTGAGAGAAACCCTACATTCTGGAGGCAACCCACGATTCTGAGAGAAACCCTACATTCTGGAGGCAACCCTGGATACATGATGCTTGGCATAAACCTTGTATTCTGGAGGCGATTTTGATGCTCAAATTCTGAGAGATACCCTTTATCTGGAGGCAACCCGTGGATACATGATGCTTGCGAGAAACTTAATTCTGAAAGTTCTCTACTGGGGAGATCCTATGATTCTGAGAGATGCACGAATTCTGTATACCTTGACAATATCTGGAAATTCTCTGCTTGAGGAGATATCTGAGGTTTTTGGGACGCGAGCACATATTCTGGAGGCCCTGCTGATTCTTTCTGAGACTCATATTGGTGCTTCGACCAACGCAATCATTCTTGCAACACGTCAGGCTTACTCTAACCCTTTCTGAACATCTCGCATTCTGACCCATCTTCTGAAAGTCCTTTCTGGATGTAATTCTCAAGCGACAGTAGACTCAAATGTCCATTTTCTAAGACAACTCATAATCAATCCCAAAACGACGGGAGTTTGCCGTTTCTCGGCCACTTTCAGGCTGCGGTGCCTTTGATTCTTCTCATCTGGGGGACTTTTTTCAATTCTTGAATGGATTTTTACCAAGATTCAAATCTCCAGAGGTCCTCTAGACCAATTCCAACAAGTTTCGAGCACTCTTTATGCATCAAGATTGGACCAATCCGTGCTTTCATCTTGTATTTGCTTGGTTGCTCTCTTCTTTCTACTCGAGCTGAGCGGATTACATTGAATATGCTTGATAGTCTTCAAAATCTTGAGGAGATTGCAGATTTTGATTGGGGCTCTGCTGGTTTAGCCATTCTGTATAGTCATATGGGGGAGCATTCTCGAGGCAAATCCCCTGGATTCGGCGGATTCTGGAGAGCTTGGGAGGTACTGAAAATATTTTCATTTCCAGTTTTTATCATTTGATGTTCTGCTGTTTTGACCACTGCTTTATTTTCCCTTGTAGGTGTGGGCCTTTGAGTATTTCTCCATGACGGCTCCATCATTCCGGGAGGAAGAGATTCATATTTTTCCACGGGCTCTGAAGTGGCGTCGCCAAGCCGTAGGTACCAAGAATGATGCTCATAATGTTATTTCTTGCCAGGATTTTCTTACCCGTCTCAGATTCACCCAAGTTAACTGGCATCCTTGGGTGACAAATGGAGATGTGACTGAGATTGGCTTAGCTAGACAGATGACTGGAGAGAGGATTCTTCTTGAGGGTCCCTCTGTTCTTGAGTGGTATCTTGGAGAGAGAATAGCTCCTCAGACTGATTTGGAGGATCGTCTCTTAGTGCCACAGGATCCGCCTTCTTGTATGAGGTCGGCGCAGAATTTGGAAGATGAAGATCTTATTAATGCTTTGAACGGAATTCCTTCAGCCTCTTCTACTCTGTTTGAGGAGAACTATGACATCTTCAGGGTTACTCATCTGATGCCTAATTTCCCGCTCTCGGATGACCCGCAGGTATTTCACGACTTCTTCATTTCTGATCGAATGCTTGCTTTATCTTATTTCTCATCATCATTTGCAGGGGAGTTCTTTTGTGGATGGCCCTGGTCGACCTCTACCTCTCATTCCTCCTTGTGATTGGCGAGCCTCGACCATGCTGCGCGGAGTTATATCTTCTGTAGAGATCCCCCGTGATCTTGTAGAGCCTCAGCTAGTTTCAGAACAACATGAGTCCGTTCCCCGAGCCGTTTTCAATGAAGAGCGAGCTTATGCACAGAATCTGAGGGCTTGGAGCCTTGCTCGTGAGGGACATGTAAGTAATTTCTGAACTCATTACCTCTGATTCTTCTGATCTTTCTGACCATATCTTTCTTCTCTTTGCAGTGGGATGGCATGTGCCAGACTTACATAGACCGTGATGCGGCCCTGGTAAATTTCTTGACCTTTTCTTCTTATCTCATTGCTTTTTCAAACCCCTATACTGATTCTTTTCTTCCACAGGTGGCTCAAGTTAGGCAGCTTCAATCACAGTTGGAGCGGATGAATGCAGGCCCTTCTGGTGGGGCTGGTGGGTCTAGGCGAAGGCGCCAAATTGAAGATGATGATAGCTCTACGGCCTCAGATATGCCTGCTCGGTACCCACGGGCTACTCGTCGTCGCTGATGATGATCATATGCACCCATGACTATCTTTCTGTTTTTCTTGTTTTCTGTGCTGAGACTGATGTTGATGTATTCTGTCTGAGACTTGATGGGCTTGTACTCTTGACTTTGCTTGATGCTGTTTTATGCTATCCTTCTGTTTCGCTTTGCATCCCTTGTCACGAGACTGATTTGATTGACACTTTGCACACTGACACACAGGACTCGATTTTACAGGGAAAGGAAATTTCTGACGATTCCTCTTTCTCGACAATGTCTTTTGACTTGGATATTTGAATTTTCTAAGGATTTGCATGTTTTGAAAATGAGATTTTATCTTGTAGCAGGATATTGTGTTGGCTTTGCATGTAATCTTGAAGCTTTTGAAAATTTTCCACATAATGTTTCAGTCTTGACATTAGATTCACATCTTTAGATTGCTAAAAAACTTTTCAACTTAATATCAAGAATTACCAGATTTTTCACTTAGGTGCTTTCTGATAGCCAAGTGATCCAGAGAGGACAGGTAGCGAGGTATGGGCAAACGACAGTTTGCCCCTAGTTGACAGAGATAAATGGAAGTTTGGGCAAACGCAGTTTGCCCCTAGTGTGGCAGTGATATCTTGAGGCTTTGGGCAAACTTGAAAGTTTGCCCCTAGTTTGCAAGGTTCAGGGATCGAGAGCCAGGAAAGCTCGCCTACTTATCCCCAAGTGGGAATCAGATCCAAAGTAGTTCGGCCAGGTCTTGAAAGAAAGTATGGTTGAGGGTTTCAGGAGCAGTGACCGAACCGAGCAGGTTGCCTACATATCCCCAAGTGGGAATCAGGTCAAGTGTAGTTCCTCTAATGCTGGAGGTTTTGAAAGAACAGGTTTTGAAAGAAAAAGGCTTTTAAGCATAGTATCTCTTGAGACGGTCAATGTTGATTGGCTGATTGAACTCAACTCCATCTAGATCCATCAGGTATGCCGCTCCTCCAGAGAGAAGCTTCTTGATGACGTATGGGCCAACCCAATTTGGCTTGAATTTCCCTCTAGGATCGAAAACGGGTGCTTTTAAGGCTTTAAGCACAAGGTCGCCTTCCTCAAGTTTTCTTGGACGGACCTTCTTGTTGAATGCTCGAGCTATTCTTCTCTGATACACATGCACATGATCAATTGCGGCCAACCTTTTCTCATCAAGTAACATTAGCTCCTCATATCTATCTCTTAGCCAATCAAATTCTGGAATCTCGGATTCTGCCACAACTCTCAAAGATGGTAGTTCTATTTCAACTGGGAGTACTGCTTCCATTCCGTAAGCCAATGAATAAGGAGTGGCTCCTGTAGATGTTCGGATAGATGTTCTGTATCCCCACAGTGCATACGGTAACTTCTCATGCCAATCTCGGTATGTATCAGTCATCTTTCTTAGGATCGTCTTCAAATTCTTATTAGCTGCTTCAACTGCCCCATTTGTTTGTGGCCTATACGGCGCTGACATGTGGTGCATGATCTTGTATTCTTCTAGTAGATCCAAAACCTCTTTCTGGAAGTGACTGCCATGATCGGATATCAACTCATGAGGGACCCCGTATCGGCAGATTATATTTCTTCTGATAAATCTGGCCACATCTTTAGCCTTCAATGTCGCATAAGACTCTGCTTCCACCCATTTTGTGAAATAATCAATTGCTACCAGGATGTATTGATGCCCATTAGACGCCTTCGGGGTTACTTCTCCAATAACATCTATTCCCCAAACTGAGAATGGCCAAGGGGTAGTCATGTTGTATAGCAGTGACGGCGGCACATGCTTCATATTGGCATGGATCTGACATTTGTGACATTTTCTGACATATTCATAGCAGTCCTTGTCCATAGTAGTCCAATAATATCCTTGTCGGATGATCTTCTTAGCTAACATGTGTCCACTCATATGAGGACCACACACCCCTTCGTGAATTTGCTCCATCATCTTTCTCGCACTGTTTCCATATAGACATGTCAAGTTGAATCCATTGTAAGATCTCTTCAATAGACTTCCGCCACAAATCATGAATTGAGCCGAGAATCTTCTTATGGCTCTCTTGTCTTTCTCGGAGGCGCCTTCCGGATATTCCCCATTTTCAATGAAGTTCCACACGTCGGTGTACCACGGAAGTTCTTCTGCTTCTTCTATTTCCCCAATCATCTCATAAGACGGCTTTTCCCTTTGTTCAATCATCAAAGGAGTTAGCTTTATCCCCACAGGAATCTCAATCATTGACGCTAAAGTAGCCAAAGAGTCTGCTAGCTGATTTTCTTCTCGAGGCAGGTAGCAGAACGTGATATGCAAGAAACGAGTTCGTAAAGAATCAAGATACTCATGATAGGGTTTTAACTTCTCTTCCTTGACTTTCCAATCTCCTCGAACTTGGGATATGATCAAATTGGAATCCCCGAATACATCAAGTTTCCTTACCTCCAAAGTCAATGCGGCTTCTAGCCCCAAGATACAAGCTTCATACTCAGCAGTGTTGTTGGTGGAGGTGTACTTCAGCTTAATAGAGAACGGGGTATGTGCTCCTTCAGGGGATACAAGGATGATTCCTACTCCATATCCTTTTTGGTTTGCAGCTCCATCAAAGTACATTTTCCACACATCTTCTTTTAATTCCATCAATCCTTCGTCAGGGAACATGAACTCTCCTTCGTTTTCCAGATTTATCGGATGTTCTGCTAAATGTTCTGCGACAGCCCTTCCTTTAACAGATTTACTCGTAGCATGTATCAAGTCAAACTCAGATAGCATCAATGTCCATCGGGAGATTCTTCCGGTCAATGCTGGTTTTTCAAATAGGTACTTCAAAGGATCCATTCGGGAGATTAAAACAACAGGGAAGGCCAACATATAATGCCTCAGACGACGAGTGGCCCAAACCAAAGCCCAACATGTCTTTTCTAACGGAGAATACTTCAATTCGTATCCAGTCATCCTTTTACTTAAGTAGTAAATGGCTTTCTCTGTACGCCCTTCATCTCCTTCTTGGGCTAACATGCATCCCATAGCATTCTCTGACACGGATAAGTACAACAGCAAAGGCTTCCCTGACTTCGGGGGTGAAAGAACCGGTGGGTTTGATAAATAAGCCTTGATCTTGTCAAAAGCTTCTTGACATTGATTGTCCCATTCGAATTTCTTCCCTTTTCTCAACAAGCTGAAAAGCGGATCGCAAGTAGCAGTGAGCTTAGATATGAAGCGGCTGATGAATTGGATTCTTCCCAGAAATCCTCTTACTTCCTTTTCATTTGTCGGAGGCGGCATATCCATAATAGCCTTGATCTTTGTGGGGTCAACCTCAATTCCTCTCTGTGTGATGAGAAATCCCAGCAGCTTTCCGGTGGTAACTCCAAAAGTACACTTCTGTGGATTCAATCTCATTCTGTATTTCCTTAATCTTTCAAAGAACTTGGCGAGTGCTGTTAAATGCCCACTTCTTTCTTTGGACTTAACAATCATATCATCCACATAAACTTCTACCTCTTTATGGATCATGTCATGTAACAAAGTAGTAGCAGCTCTCTGATAGGTTGCGCCAGCATTCTTTAACCCAAATGGCATCACTCGGTAGCAATACGTCCCCCAGTGAGTTGTGAATGTAGTCTTTTCTCTGTCTTCGGGTGCCATTAAAATCTGATTGTACCCTGAGAAACCATCCATGAATGATAACAACTCATGCCCCGCGGTGCTATCTACCAGAACATCTATGTGTGGAAGCGGAAAATCATCCTTAGGACTAGCCTTGTTTAGATCTCTGAAGTCAACACATACACGGATCCTTCCATCCTTCTTTGGCACAGGAACTATATTGGCTATCCATTCCGGATATTGGGTTACCATCAGGAATCCAGCTTTCAATTGTTTCTCAACTTCTTCTTTGATCTTCAAAGTCCATTCGGGTCTCATGCGTCTCAACTTTTGCTTAACAGGTTTTGAATTTGGAAAGAGAGGGATGTGGTGTTGGACAATCTCTGGATCGATGCCTGGCATATCTTGGTAGGACCAAGCGAAAACATCTTTAAATTCTTTTAATAAGTTGATTAGTTCATTGCTTTCTTGTGAAGTGAGTGTGGTGCCAATATGAACATTTTGTGGATTATCTTCATTATCCAAGTTTATTAGCAAAGTTTCTTCAATAATCTTGCATGCAGATTCATTTTCATTTTCAATTAATCTTTGCAAATCCTCAGAAATTTCAAAATCAAGATCATCAGACACAGAAGAGTAAGCAAAATCCTCGTTCATTTCATTAACATTTTTGGGTACATCAAAAGCAAAAGCAGACTCAACATCATGGCTCATATTGACCTTTACAGACTTCCGGGGAAATGGGGGAGGGGATTTGTTGACTTCCGATTCTATCACCCAATTGTTCAGAGCTCCCTCTATTGGCTTGATTTCTTTCACATTTCCCAGTGCTTCTTCGGCATCCATCAGCATGTTCAGCTCTTCATCCATTAGCATGTTCAAATCATCACTTGTCATCAGCTCAGCCCAGTCCTTCCTTTCTTTCTTGATAGGCGGAGTATACAAGAACGGATCCTCATAGTCGGAGAACTCATGTTTGAAGAAAATCTCAAATCCAGGCTTAATGTTCTTGGTAGCCGGATCATACCATGGTTCAGGGAACCCACAGAAGGGAAAGTCATCGCCTTCTTTCACGAAGTATCCATTCAGGATTCTTGGCCCAGAAACAACCATCGGCCCTTTTCCTTTTGTCATCTTCTTCTTATCTTCTTCAGTCAATTGATACCCAAGCCCAGATTTATCTTTCTGTTCGTGGAAGTTCGGTGGTTCAGTTATTCCTTGTTGACGACGACCTAGTCCCATTCCAGGAAAATAGTTCATCTTCCGCACCATATGAGCCACTTTAGGATTGGCATACTGGTTAAAGTACAATGGCATGACTTCAGGGATCCAATTCTGTCCCACTTCTTCTTGTAGATCTTTGGCAACCGGGTTTCCCTTCTCGAACATCTTTCTATATTCGCGTCCGGTGATGAACGGCTTCTTTTTCTTGATCGGAGTGATTTCTTCGCCCCAGACAGATGCATCAGGAAGTTTCTTCTCATAGCTGAGTCGATCCCAAACGGATTTCTTTTTCTTAGCTCCTTCATTTATCATTCCCACAAAGTTGAATCCTCCTAATTCATTTTCTTCTTCCGGTGTTTGGACTTCTAGCACAGGACCATGGCTTGTCCCTTCTTCTTTGATCCAGCTATCCCCAAAGATTGTTACCACATCCTCTTTCCAGATGAACTTGACTTTCTGGTGGAGAGTGGAGGCGACTGCATCATTCACATGTAACCACGGACGTCCCAATAGCAGATTAAAGCTAGCCGGAATATCAATCACTTGGAAATCAGCTTCTTTGTTTAATGGCCCGACTTCAATTTTCAACTTAATCATTCCCACAATGGCCCTTTTGGTGTTATCATAGGCCCTCACAGTTTGTGTTGATGGCAAGAGTTCTGAAATAGACAACCCCATTCTGAGAGCTGTTTGGAGAGGACATACATTCAAGGCTGACCCATTATCTACCAAGCAGACCGGTACTCTATTCCCCAGGCAATGTACAGTGATGTAGAGAGCTCTGTTGTGGTGTGCCCCTTCCGGCGGTAAATCTTCATCTGTGAATGTGATTACAGGCTTACAAGGCTTTGAAGAGATCATGTTTACTAGATCTTCGGGAGTAGTATTGACAGAAACATCCAAACGATTGAGAGTATCGAGCATGGCCTGCCTGTGTTTGTGAGAGGTCATAAGTAATCCCCATACTGAGATCCAAGCTTGTGTTTTCTTCAATTGCTTTAGGATTTCATCTTCTTCTTCGCTCACGGCTCCTTTACCAGCCTCTTTTGCTTTGACGACTTCTTTCTCATTCCATGTTTCTTTTCCACGATTTTCTAACTCATGAGGCTTGAAATGACGTCCGGAACGGGTCAAGTGGTTTGCTTCATTGGTGATCCAGATAGACTCAAGTTCTTTGGCTAACTTTTCTGTGCCAACAGTGATTTTCCAAACAGAATCATCGGGGATTATGGTATTATTAACGGAATCATCCTCATCATCATACCACCAATCTTCTTCTTCTTCCATCATTGCAATAAGATCGTCATCTTTGATTTCAAGGTTCTCGACAGGCTTTAGCAATTCTTCTATCGGCTTAGTGCTTTGTTTCTCGGTGACTGCTTCTATGGGCTTTTCTTCCTCATACCAGATCGAGTCGTCGGTGATGGCGTTGGGATCCCACCATTCAATTGTAAGATTTCCGTTGGCTATTTCTTCTTCAAAAGCCAGTGCTTCTTCGACCCATTCTTCCTCTTCCATATTCCTCAAGATGCAAATTGCAGCGTCTTCCGGAAGTTGAACATCCATAGCTGGTTGATTCGAGGATGTGATGTAGATCTTTGGGTTATAAATCTGAGATCCTTCTTCTACAAAGTTAACATTTGGCATGTTCCCCTTATGATTAGGGAGAGGATTCTTCTGAACATTTGGCTGAGAGGGAGGAGGGGAGATGACCCCTTTTTCAATCAAGTCTTCAATTTCATGGCGAAGTCTCCAGCATCTATCTGTGCTATGTCCACGGCCTTGATGAAAGTCACAAAAGAACTCTGTTTTGAAACCCGGTGGAAGTGGATTTGGCTCTGGTTTAGGTTCCAATTTCTGCAAGTACCCTTTTTCTATCATTCTTTCAAGTGCGGTGCTTAGTGGCATCCCCAAGTCGGAAAATTCTCTTTTCTCTCTCGACTGTTTCTGATTTTGACTTCCTCTTGCATTAGCCATACTTCGACGCTCTTTCTGAAAAGGCTGAGGAGATAGTGTGTTGACGTCAGCAGACTGATGATAGACTGGCCTTTCTGTCTTTCTGTATCGATTGCTCGTGCTTTCTTTCTTGATCTTTCCATCTCTAATGGCATCTTCTATCAAAGTTCCCACATCAAACAGCTGTTCGAAACTCACAATGGACTGAAATTCTAGCCTTTCCAAGTATTCGGGCTGTAGATTCTTGATGATCATTCGGACCTGATCTTTTTCCGCTGGCCTGCTAGTCATTTGAGCAGCTTTAGCTCTCCAACGAGTAAGGAAACCTGCGAAGGATTCCCTGTACTCTTGTCGGGTGGTTTCTAGATCTCTTGCAGTTACATCAAACAACTGGTTATATGAATATTGAGCCACGAAAGCTTTGGCCAATGCCTCCCAATCTCTGGTTATGGCTGGTTCCAACGTCAAGTACCATGAAAGTGCTGCTCCACTCAAAACTCTTGGAAACAATAGAGCGAAGAGGTCAGATCCAATGCCCATGGGCTGCAAAGTTCCTACATAAAGCCTCAGATAGCTCTTTGGATTTCCGGTTCCATTGAAAAATTCAATATGCGGCATCTTAAACTTCTCTGGGAGTTTGGCTTTTGGAGCGTCACACAACCCTTCAACATCGAACAAATACTCATCCACCCCTTTGCTCTTTCTGATCACACTCTCTAGTTTGTCGATCTTGGCCAACTTGTCCTGAATTTCCTGATCTAGCTGAACCTTTGGTTGAACTGTCTCCCCAAAATCTTCTTCTTCATGATGCTCTGGAGGTGGTGGTGGTGGATTAGTTAGCTGCTCAATCATTCTCATCATAGTGGCAAGTTGTTCTCGATTCTGCTCCCTGCTCTGATCCAAGGCAGCTTGCATTGCGGCCAATCTGGCTTCCATATCCGCTTCGTATGTCATATCTTCAACCCTAGTCGACTCGGCTGTTCCTTCTTCTAACCCTGATCTGATCAAACGGCTGTTCGGAGCTCTGACCCAGAAAGGAGTACAACTTTTCGGTCCTATCTTTTCTTATCTGGTTTATTTAGGGATTTTCAAATAATCAGGTATCTTTATTGCAAAAGAATTTTTCAAAGAATGATATAAGAAGGTGGATTTACAAAGATGGAAATCATAAATGGAAAATCATTTCCTTTTTCAAAAACATTTTTCTTAAAATCAAAGAAATCTTTTCAAGCTTTCAAAATTCTGAGGAAAACAAAACTTTTCTATTTTTAAAAGTATATTAGAGGCGTCGCACTCGTGAGTCGTATATGCAATGCTTGTGTAGTGCATGCAATGCAGATGAAATGCAATCTAATCTAAATGCAATGCACCTTAATCTAGCTTAGACCTAGCACATCAGCACATAAGCACATAAGATTCCTTGAGTATGCTAATCACCCTACTAATCCAATCATTATCCAAGGATTTTGAGTTTTGAAATTCTTGATGGTTCAGGTTTGAAAATTGAAATTTTTCATGAAAATCTTTGAAAGAGATGGGGAGATTTGTAATTTTCAAAAGAATTTTTGAACCATCAATGCTTGTGGTGAGAAATCATGATTCTTAAAAATTGAGGTGGGAATTTTGAAATTCTAAGATCTGAGAGGAAGATTTTGAAATTGAATCATCATGATTTCTTGAAGACCAAAGTAAAATTTTTTTTTTGAAATTCTCTAAAATCTAGGAGAATTTGAAATTGAATCATCAAAGTGTGATCATGATTTCTGGAAATAGGAATTTTGAAATTCTCTAAAATCTAAGGAGAATTTTGGAAAGATTTTGTGAAAGTGAATCTCAAAGCAAATTTTCAAAAGGGATATTCTTGGAATTTTCAAAAGACTTGGGGTTTTTCAAAGAAGTGCTTATAGTTTCAAAAATTTTCAAAATTGTCCTCAAATAATGATTGGATGTTCGGATAAAGACCATACTTATCCTAGAGGAATCCACCATACAAGGTTTGATGATGCCTTCGCATACACGTCCTCATCATCCACATAATCCCTTACGGGCAAGCGCAAGTAATTCATCACATTGTCCTAATCAAAGATGATAATCAAGATCCTAATTGAAGGGTTCTATAGAAACTATATGCAAAGGCCGGGTTTTAGTCTCATAAAGGGTCCATTAGCAAGCTCAGCGGTGTGGTTGACCGCCTCCCCGAGGGCGTGCCGTTCACACATAGGCTCTATATACCGCACGCGGTACAAGGCTAACGGTGACTACATGCTACCAAAACTCTTGACAAATAGAGGAAAGAGGACCCTCTATCTTCAAGGCAATGATCTCAAGCAGTCGCGGTGAAAGAACAATGCAAGTGCAAATGCAGGCAGAAACAACATGATTATTGAATTAATAACAAGGATATTCATTGGTTCAAGTCAAACCCTCGAAGAACAAGAAACCATCGGTTTCATGTTCAAATCCCCAGCAGAGTCGCCAGATTGTGGACCACTGCGAATGAGGAGGTCCTGACGCTCTCCCTCGATAGTGTCCCGGGACGGATCCCAAGGAGCACACTTCAGGGAAAACTAGGACTTCCTCACGCGATCCTAGAGACAAAGAGTCGCCACCTAATTTTTATCGGGAATTAGGAAACCCAAGTTTGACTCGCCCAAAATTGAATAAGGTTACTCGCCCTTCATTACCAGAAACAAGGTTCGGGGGTCTTGGTACGAGAGGGGAAGGAGCCCAAGCAGGACTAAAGCACCCCCTCCTCGCCCTACCGAATGGTAGGCCTTGATTCAAATATCCTTGTTATTAATTCATAATAGATGTTGTTTCCTCAAACATACTAGATAGGTATATACATGGCAAAAAGAAACATCTAATGAAAATCATTTCAAGAGACTAAATCAAGTAGAAAGCGGATGCTCATGCAACACAAGGGAGAAGTATACTCACAGTGGCTAGTCCCGCCCGGGACCGATGCAAATAAAGTAAACATGTCATGATATGCAAAGGGAACGAGAAGACTTACATTGGTTGACTCAAGCGGAGTCGCGAAAGCAAAAAGAATGTAAACGTGCAATGCAATCATGCAACAATCCTAGATAAGATGTCTCTAACAAATAATCATATAAACGGAGACTTATCCTAAAGGAAATGTGTCGTTGAAATCAAAGTTGTAAACCTAGAAAAATTCTAAGAGAAAGGATAGAGATAGTACACGATACATGGGCACTAAGCCACATGTAGACGAGGCAAACCACAAATCGAAGTCCGGGTCCGAGGCACTTAATTCTCTGCACTAATACACCAAAGAATACCCAAGCATTGCAAAAATACAAGCAAACAAATGATATGCATGATAAACAAAGAAAACATGTCATCAATCAAATTTCCAGATTCAGCAACCTCTAATGAATCCTATCAAAAGTGGTCTTAAACATGAGCTGGATAAAAACCCTTTTACAGAAAGTTAGATACATGTCTTAGGGAACTTCTCCAAAAAGTGGGACCTCAATATCAATTTTATTGTTTGAGAAATAAATGTTTTGGGAACAGTGGATCAGGACTGTCCACTGTTCTTGTAAAAATCATAATTAAATCTACAAAAATCATATGAAGCTCTATTTGGTGTCAAAAGAAAGCTATTTCATTGTAGTATATGATAAAAATAAACCCATGGACATTCTGTAATCACAAGGTTTCTGAAAAAGTGTTTTAAACAGACTCTGTTATTCTGGAAATTTGGTATCATTTGACAAATGAATGCAAAACATAATAGAAGTATAATAGAAGTTCATGAATCATGTTAACCAAGTTGATTTAAGCTTTTGATCTCTCATCCATTTATCCTAGGTGATTTCTAAACCAAGTTTTATTCATCAATTGTTGTTGAGTGATCAAGGTATGACCATTTTGTATACATAATCATATTTGTAATTAAACTTAGAAAATTCCAGAATAGTTGTATCAACTTTAAACGCTTAGAAAACGATCCTAACTCGATCGTATGCTCACGATTTTACATCGGCATATAGATATATGAGTTAGGAATCATCCCCAAAAAGCGGAACGTCGATAACTATTATAGATTTTCTGAAATTCAAGCACAAAGAGACGATGTTCAAATCTGTCAACCGATTTCTCAACAATTTCTAAAAATAGTATATGAATCCTAAAAGCTCTCAAAACGGACCGGATGAAAGCTAATTCATCAAAGTTTACCCAGAAAATTTGAAATCCATCAAACTATGGGTTTTGATGGACCAAATCTAATGGACAAAACCAATCTGCTTTGCTGAATTTTTATCTAGTTCATTTTAAAGTGTGAGGAAAACATTTTAGTGATAGTTGAAGCTTATTAGAGAGATCAAACTCATAGATCAACTTAATTATCATGATTCCCAATCAATTTAGCCCTCAAGTTCTATGAAGAACTTTTAGATCAAGGATCAAAGGGACTTATAAATATCATGTTGGAGATGAAATTCAATAGGAATTCTAGGTAATAGGAATAATCAAGAGATAGGTATGAACATAGAAATCATCCTTCTCATAGATCATATTTCCAAACCATCATGGAATTCAAAATAGATATATGTATATATATATAATCATGTATGCATGAATCTAAACTAAAATTGAAGAATGAAACCAAAATTGAAAATCAAAGTGAAAAACAATCTCTAATTGTAAATTATCAATAAAAATCAAAGAGATTTGGATCTAACTATGTGAGTGTGTGAAGAACATGAGAGGAAGAAGATGAGTGTTCTAATAAGTAGAAATAGAACTAAGTTAGATCCAAATCTTATAGATCTATATATACAAAGTAGGAATTGGAGATGAACTATAGTGTTTACCTCTTGGAGGATTCTCAATTACAAGACCAAAATTGATTTGAAGATCTTCTTCTTCAAGTGTTATTCAAGTGTTCTTCAAGCACTCATCCATGGAAGTTGAGGGAGGCAATTGATGTTCAAATTGTGGTCTAATTAGCCTAAGTTAATCTAAATTCAATTCATAATTTTCTCTCTCTAGAATTCACCTAAATTGAAAGTATATTCAAAGTATACTTATCTCTCTTGTATGTGCTTCTATGTGTGTTTGTATCTCCAAGTATATTCAAGTGTATCTCTTCCAAGTGTCTAGTGTGTTAAGATGTGATCTCATATGAGATGTATGAGATCTTATATAGAGTTTTGAAGACTTAGCTCTTAAGTTTCAGGGTTAAAACAGGATTTTTAGAGCTTAAAAGAGGGTTAAAATGGCCATTTCAGAGCCTAATACGCAATTTCCAGGCAATTTCCTCGCAGTGGGAAGCTTCTAGAAGGGTCTGGAACTCAAAAAGCTCCGTGGAGGACACAAATGGAAGTGGCGGTTATGGTGGGACCCGCCACCCCCATACCCAAAACCGCCACTTACTATTCTTGCTCCTCTGGTCACCCACAAACCCTGTTTCAAAAATCACGTGCACTGCTTTTCCAGATTTTTGTAAAAATGCTTTTTGGTGTCCGAAATCGTCCGTTTACGTACCGTTGGAAAGCTGTCAGGTTGAATTTCAGTATAAAAATATTTCCAGAGGTTTTATAATGAGAATTGAAGTCCAATTGAAGTCCGGAAATCCTCCGGAACTTTCGTCGTCTTTTTGAAATCAAATGACGTCTTTTCCAAAATTGCTTTCAAATGTGCGTCGATTTCGAACTTTTCTTTAAAATTGAATCTCTGGATACCTAGAATACTGCGTTTAGAACACTTAATGTTCATATAACCCTGAGAGAATATGAATTCTGAGAGATGATTTTGACAAAACCGGGATTTATCCATGGAAAAGGGCTTTTCTGAGCTTGAAGTCACTTTCCGAAGTCCGATCTTCTGATTGTGTGGAATCCAGTACCTTCCACGGGGTACTTTTCATCATCGAATCCTCCAAGACGTTGTCCACCCTAAATCCTATCAGTGTGGTCAAAATTGGGTGTCTACAGTTGTGGGTCCAGACCAGGCGGTCATAGGTCAAACAGTCCGGGGCGACTGAGTAACAGACACCCATTCTAGATGACCTGGCCTTATTTACTGTGGTGGCAGTCAGATTTTGACCTGATATTTTTGTACGTATCACCTATTTTTTTGGTTTGTGAAATGGTTATATCTTGTATAATTACTAACCAAAAAAATGAGGGAAGTTTAAACAACTTAGGTTGAAAAGAAAACATGTAATTGGTTATTGACTTGAAGCGAAATTAACATTACACAATCTCTGTTGTTGCCTTACTCCTATGCTGTCAAACTCTTTCCCCTCTCTGGTGTTGTTAGCCAAAGACTAACAGAGATTGATTTGTGATTACATCGTATCGTATGTGTAACGCCCCAAAATCCACGACACGTGGATGGGTCAAAGAGGTCAAAGAACGAGATTAAGAAGAAGAAGAGATCCTACGTGGACCAATCCAAACAGTGCGGAAGCTACGAGAGAATCCTACGTGGATTCCAAAGGAAAGTAAAAAAGTCAAGAATTAACCCATGAGGACCAAATGAGTCAAATAGGATCTATCAACATTATTCTGTTATCAAAGAAGTTTTAAAAGAATGAAAGCAAGAAGTATCAAGAGTGGAAGAAAAGAGGAAGAGGTTTAATTGAAAGTTTTAATGAAATCAAGGTTTGAGAATTTACAACCAACCAGTCCCTTAGAAATCAAAAGTGATATTGTTCCCATAGTAGACTATCCACAGGCTAATATAGACCAAATTAGATTTCAAAATTTTAGAAGTTTTAGAAATTTTCTAAGTATAGAACCTGTGTAGCCATACGATAAACTTACCAAAACGACTCAACGGAACAACGGAACATCCGAACCAATATGAACACGATATAAAAAGGATCTAAGTTAAAAAAAACTAACAAGTGTCCGAATCAAAGTGAATAAATATTTAATGTTAACATGCGCCCATAGGCGACTCAAAGTCCCAATTACAAGTCCGATTACATTAAGTAAAAAATTCTAACATTTTCTAAGTAAAGGGCTAAACATGTGCCCGAATCAAGTATTAAGGAATTTAAACTACAAGATTCAAATTTATTACATTATCTTTTTAGACAAAACTAAAAGTTTGAAACATTTTCAAAACTACTATTCTTCTTGAATGAAATCCTCAAAGTGTGACGTCACGCGTCGAGTAATTCTTAGGTCTTGTCCCAACTCGATAATCCCTGAAAAATGGTTTGTCGTTTTTATGAGAACGACGGCTCGTAGAAAATATTGTAGAGATTCAATATGGATCCCATAACTAATATGCAACATGTGGTGCCATGAATGCCGCCTAGGCAATGCAACTAATGAGCCCTCGGGCCATGCACACATGATCACTCGCCTCATTACCGGACTGTGAGCCCCACTGGGAATGTAGCATACCAACTTTCCGATAGCTACTCGAATATAAGTTGGAGTTTGGCACGTTCTTAGGTACGTCCACCCTATCTCACCACACAACCCACATCCGGATTTTCTTATCCACTTTTATCCCCCTTTATTGGGGTCAGATTTACTTTTATCCCCTCTTAGGGATTTGTCAAATGTCACCCATGCTAATGCTATGAGGTGTGCCCACTTGACAACAATGCACATGAATTCTATGATTCCAATGCAAATGTTTATCATATTAAACGGTAATTAACATGCTTGACATATTTAGGCAAGTTCAATTACTTCAATCTAATTCATGCTAACATATGATTTCAAGTTCATAGAATATCAATAAGGAACATATGAAATCAACTTCTAGGCATAAGGATTACTTAATCAAGTAAGCAAATAATTCATTTAGGCAACTAAACAATTAATCAACAATTAGGGAGTAGATAATATCACTTAAGCAAATTTAATTTCAACTCAACAGCTAACATTTTAATCAACATAGTAAGATTAGTGAAAGGGATAGTTCAAGGTCACAAGCTATGTTTTAATCCTTAACAACCCTTACACAAATCACACATTAGAGATAAAATACATAGTGAATCAAGACAATATAATCTACCTTGCCCTTGAGAATGGAAATGTGCAAATGAAATAGATAATCCAAGTGAGAAAATAAGAGAACCCAAGTGTGGATCTTCAAGAATAAGAAAGTAGGAAATCCCCCTTCTTCCTCTAGTCCATAATGTGAGCTAGAGATCCCCAAGATGTAAAATAGAAGTACCCATAGGAATCTCTAGATGAGGTGATGATATTTGCCTCTAATAGCTTGGCTCCAACATTGGTATATGGAGGCTCAAAATTGGGGTTGAAGGTTAAAGTAGTTTGGAGGGTTTACTTCCAAACCATAGAGAGAGATAGAGATAGAAATAAGAGAAGAAAATGAGAAGAAAATGAGAGAGAGCCAAATATATAAGGGAGGGAGAAGGAGATGGGGAAGTTTCCTAGGAAGCTTCCTAGGGAACTTTAGTGGTTGGGGTGGTTGAGAGTTGTTGAGAGTGGTTGGGGGTGGTTTGGGAGTTGACTTGTGAGTCTTATCTTGTCCCCTCACCCACACACACAAATTATGTAATATATACACACACACATATGTTAAAACAAATACCAAAGTGGTACCACAAGACCAAATGTTAGACATTTAAAATGTATATGTTTAAATTGGGTCCACACGTTGACCACCAAAATTACCACAATACCCTTAATTAAAATTTCAAAACATTACAGTATGACTCAAATTAGGGTAGTTTTGTATCATGTCACAATTTCGGTAAAATGTTTTGTTGCCTAAACAACACCACTATAAAATGCATTGTAATACATTATACCTATGATAACAAAACATTGTACGAAATTGATTTAGTTTAAGTTAGAAAATGTTATATCCAAAAGTGCAGACCCAATACACATATGTTTATATATCCATATGGAGTTTATATGTGGGAATGATTGAACACCCAAAATTTTGCAGAAATGCTACAGGGCCACAATATTTATATAACCGAAACTCTTAGTTTCCAAATGAGCCTCCCAAATTTTCATAAATTATTTGCGTCCAAAAGGAAAGTGTAAATTTTAAGAAGATGTCTTTTTGAAGTTAATAGTGGTATAAGCATGGGTAGTTGGTAATACATTATAACTTGAACAGAAACTTGACCAATCAATACATGCATTTATGTGGGTAATTCCTTTTAAATCAACACATATGCATAAGATTAGGAAACCTAATATTCCTATAGAAAACATCATAATATGCAAGTCAAGAATGTTATAGGTAAGTTTGAAAGCATAAAAAGTCAATAGGAAACATCATAGATATAGTTTGTGGATTTTTTTTTGTGTAGTAGCTACTTATTTGGATACTTGAGAATCAACTATGATAACATATTATTTAGGTTTGTTTGGTCTTGGTCCTTTATATTCTTCCTGATGCCTTATTTGTATCCACTTGTGTTGGTGTTGCACCAATATTCTCTTCTTCCAATTGAGTTGCAGCTCTCTTTTGTTTGTTTGGCATACTTGCTGAGGCTTCTCCGATTGAGTGAGATTATGTTTCCTGTATAGAATAGATTAGTGAAATTAGTATAACATTATTTTTCTGTATAATTGGTGAAGACCAATTTTTACTATTTCATCCTGTGTTTCTAATCCAGCATTTGGTAGGTCATATTCTCTGTCAAATGGTTTGCTGATGGTGTAATTCTGCCATCCCTCTTTCAGATTGTAGTCATTCAACTTTAGTTGGAAAATATAGGTATTTCCTTCAAGGGTCTAAATTTCAGGTGGAATTGCCCCAATATTCTTTCCATGTGCCTGGAGGACATGTTAGGAATGTTGTACATTAGCTATTTTAGCGTATATGAGGTGTTGTTTTTTTTTTTTTGTTTTTTTGTTTTATGGTTTTAAGAAATAGTTATACATGGATTGTTTGGTTTGCTAGCTCTGTTGCTGGCTTTCCAATTAGTTTTTCAGCCAATCTATCCAAATATTCTATTATTGTGTAGGATAGAATGTAAAAAAATTTAGTACTCATTATACCTTGAAATTGGCTTACAGTTGTTGAACTAATGACCATGATAATAGGGCCTTCAGTTTTAGTGAACAGATCATCATCAATCTTGGTTGCAATGTTGTTCCATAATGTGACTCTTATTTTGAGAGATCTATATTGCAAAATTCATTAATACGAAAGTTTTGTGAGGCAAAATGTATGAAATGAATATTTGAATAAGGGTTTTGGTGTATTACTTGGATGTCAACAATTGAACATTTCTCCTTTTGACTATTCCTGTATCATTTGTGCTTTCTTGCACTGGTCCAATTACAGTAACTTTGCCTATTATATCTGTATGTAATGTATTAATTGGACAGTAATCAGTACTTGCCTTGGTTTTTTTGTGGTTAAGGTGTTATGGTTTCTTACCTGTAAGTTAAAAAAGGGTTGTTCAATCTTTTGGTCAATTCAATGCTATCAACAAAATGGAATTTGTGTACCGGGAATGTTGTCGGACAATCCTTCAGCTCTTTGAGTTTTGTGTTGTATCAAAATATCAATTTCTTCTCATTTGGTATTGGACGATACTTGTCAGTGCACGTGCCAACTCCAAAATTCCATATGATATATATCTTCCCTTCTTCAATGGATGTCCTGAACAGTGGTGCTACATTGTGCCAAATTGTTGCGTGTATATCATTATTATGATACAATTAATAATAAGATTCTATGTTAGTCATTAATGTTTTTTCTTTTTGAAACTAAGTGAAACAAACATATATTTGATAGGTTAATACCTCCTCATCCAATAGGATCATCTCTGAACTTAGAACTTGCTTAGTTTTCGTGTTGATAGCATCCCATATTTGCTTCACTCTTACTTTGATCTTCCATGAATCTGTTTCGCTGGTAAATTCTGGAATAGGATTACAGCTCATGCTTATTGTGGCTTCGCTACCGACCTACATGGAAGAAAGTGATTGTTAGATAGTTTATAAATATTTGTATATCTCATTCATGTAGAACAGTTTTTATGTTTTTATTGTACCATAGTTTTTATTTCATCGAATTTTTTTTTTCGAAAATTGGTGAATGAATAAAAAAAGCCAAACGGCACTATACAAAAGTACAAGGGGCATACCCCAGGATATACAAAGTGCACAAAAGGGCATCAGGAGATGCAAAGGAGAAAAGGACTCAAACAAAGTCCAATTACCCAGTAAGAGACACAACCAAACCAAAACTCAAATTTGGGGCCTAGCGTAGAAACAAAAACATTAATTCACAGGCCCCCTTAATATGTTAAAAGGAAAAAACAACCAAGGAAATAGATGGAAACAATTAACTAATCATGCTAACACCATCTATCCACATAGTTAGATAGATGAGGGTCATTTCTCCACTTAATTTGGATCTGAATAATGAGTTGGAGATAGATGTCTCGAAGAATCCTTTCCTTTGTTTTCTCTTGAGATCTGAAGGTACGAGCGTTTCTTTGTTTCCAAATACAATAGATCGCCTATCCCAAGCACATTTTAGGGAAGATATGGTTGGGGGTTTTCTTCGTCCAGGTTCTAGCTGCCCAATCCAGTAAAGACCCCCAGGAGGAAGTGTGAGATGATATCCCCAATCGATGTAATAGGCCCTGCCATATAAAAGAGGAGAATGAGAAACCAAAAAACAAATGATTATGAGATTCCATACCTTGGTGGCATAAAACACAAGCCAATGGGCCAGGGGTGAAGTGAAATATCCTATCATGAGTAGATAACCTGTTAAGAGTAGCCAACCACGTAATAACACTATATCTAGGGATGTTGCCAGGGACCCAGATGAGACGATGCCATGGAACCTTTGGGCGAGTGTCTCTGAGGTGGTCCCAAGTATGAGCCAGATTAAAACAACCATTTGCGGATGGGATCCAAACTGCTACATCAAGGTGGTCAGAGGGAGGGAGAAAATTATGCATATGGACCCGAATCTCCCTAAGTTCTAAAGTGTTAGTGAGAGGCCATTTCCATTCCCCATCAACAATAATATCTTTAACTCGTGCATTTAATGGGATGGCCGCATCATATGCAACTCTGTGGTCGAACTTTTCAAGGAGGGGGCCTAAAGGGTGCCAGTTATCATACCATAAGAAGGTATCACACCCATTACCAATTTTATGTTTTAGTATAGGTCTAACCATGTCTCAAAGTTTAAGCTATTTCCTCCAATACCAAGAGCTTGGAGAAGGGGCCTTTATAACCCAAAAGCTTTTTCCTTTTAAAAGATAAGTTTTAACCCAGTCTACCCAAAGAGAATGTTTCCCAGGAGAGAAAAGGGACCAAGTATGTTTAAGATTGAGGGTTTTATTAAGTTGAACCAGATTTTTCAAACCCAAACCCCCTTCCTTCTTAGGTAAACAAACGAGGTCCCAAGCCACCTTAGCCCCATGGGCTTTTTCAATGCCCCCAGACCAAAGAAACCTTCTTAGGTGTTTTTCAACTTCCTTGACGATACTCTTGGGAAGAATAAACATTCCAGACAAATAGTTTTGAATACCTGCAAGAACAGATTGAATGAATTGTAATCGACCAGCATAAGACAGGCATTTAGCTGTCCACGAAGTAATTCTAGAGCTGATCTTAGTGATAAGATCCATTCAATCCCCTTTCTTAAGTCTAGATGTTATAAGAGGAACACCTTGATATTTAAGAGGGAGTGATCCAATGGGAACTTGGAGTATATTACTAATGGATTGAACATCATTATCCCCAATACCAGATGTAAATAAACAACTTTTACTAGTATTAGCAATTAAACCTGTAAGATCATAGAACTGAGTAAGAGTGTTTTTCATGAGTTGAGCTGACTCTTTATTACCATAAAATAATAATAAAAGGTCATCAGCAAAGCACAAATGTGATATTTTAAGTTTGTCACATTTCCAATGGTATTTAAAGTGGGAAGAGCTTTTAATATTATGATCAATTAATTGGCTTAAGGTGTCCATCACAAGGACAAACAAATAAGGAGAGAGAGGATCACCTTGCCTAAGACCCTAGCCTCTTCAAAATACCTAATAGATTCACCATTAAAATTAATGGAGTATTTAGGGCTGGTCACACAGGTTTTAATCCAATGTTGCATTTTGGGCAAAAATCCTTAAATATCAACTAAATCCAATAGAAATCTCCAACTAACACTATCATAGGCTTTCATTAGGTCAATCTTAGCTGCTGCTCTAGGTTGACCCACTGATTTATGGTAGTCCCTCATGAGATCCTGAGCAAGGAGGACATTATCACTTATCTTCCGACCTTTAATAAAAGCAGATTGGGCATTATCGACAAGATCGGGTAAGATAAGTTGGAGCCTTTTTGCAATAATTTTAGAAATACATTTATATATGGTATTACAACATGAGATAGGTCTGAAATCACTCATTTTTGAAGGATTTTGAATTTTGGGAATAAGAGCAATAATGGTTGCATTAGACTCTCTTAAAAGTTCTCCATAGATAAAAAATTCTTTGATAGCTTGAGTCACAAGAGCACCGGTAATATTCCAGGTTTCTTTTAAAAAATGGGCGTTATAGCCATCTGGACCCGGAGCTTTGTTACTATGGATGCTAAATATAGCATCTTTAATCTCTACATCACTTGGAATACTATCCATACTAGTATAAGCTTCAGTAGGGATCCTTTTATGGATAATAGTCCTACGAATATTGATGCCAGGATAATTGTTAGTAGTAGGAGTTCCAAGCATGGATTTAAAATATCTAATAGCTTCATTTTTTGCTTCCTCAACATTTTTAGACTCTTCTCCATTAGGTAAAAGTAGTGAAGCAATATGTTTTCTATTTCTGTGGTTCTTTATGGACTGATGAAAATAGGTTGTGTTCCTATCCCCAGCTTCAAGCCATTGAACTCTAGACTTTTGTCTCATCACTTCCTCTTCCACACGAATAGCTTCCAAGAAGATTCCCATCAGATGATTTTCATGATTTTTTTAAAGAAACATCATCAGGATGCTCATCTAACATACTTTGGCAATGTAGAAGGTCTGCCCTGGCTTTATCCGCTATCAATTTTTCTCTACCAATAGAATCCTTAGAAAAGATTTTAAGGTCCGTTTAAGATTTCTAAGCTTATGACATAATTGGAATTGATAGTTACCATTGATAGTTTTATTCCAAGAATTCCTAACCAAGTCATCAAATTTATCCAACAAAGTCCAAAAGTTATAGAATTTAAAAGAACTGCCTTTTATCCTATTAGCATTGCCCATTTTAATGAAAAATGGGGAGTGGTCAGAAATACCAGACGGGAGAAAATGTGCATAAGTTGAGGGGAATTTTCCAAGCCATTCTTGATTGACCAAAGCTCTGTCCAATTTTTCCTTGATCCTGCTATTACTCCAAGTGAAGAAGATCCCTGTGAATCTAAGGTCTACAAAGCAATAGGAATTCACACAGGCATTAAATTCCACAGCCCCTTGGTCTCTTCCTGGATTACCTTCAAATCTCTCATTAGTATTGAGAATAGCGTTGAAGTCACCAAGGGTAATCCACGGAATAGGGCCAACGGAAACTGAGATAGAAATGAGGTCAGCCGAAAGGCTTCTCCTTTCTTGGATAGTGTTAAAAGCATAAACAAAGGAAGCTTCAAATTGCACAGTGTGATTAATATCTTCAATACAAACATGAATAATTTGACTGTTATTTTTTAGAACTTTTAAAGAAATCGTATTTGGATTCCATCCAATCCAAATTCTATCCATCGAATTTGGTTGACTATTAGTGACAAAGTTCTAATTAGGAAGAAAACTTCTTTGTATTTTATCTTGGTTAGGTATCCTTACTTTAGTTTCTGTGATTCCCATAATATCAATGTGATTGGAACAAACAAATTTGGAAATTTCCATTTGTTTAGAAAACATATTGAGACCCCTAATGTTCCAACAGCCAATTATCATTAAGTACGTCTAAATGGGTGTCTCTTTTTACCTGAAGAACTACTCTTTGTATTCTTCTTAACTTGTTTTGACTGCTTTTGTGGAGATTTAGTGTTAGAAGATGAAAGGGGTAGAGATACCTGAAGAGAGGGCTCGGGAGTAGTAAGTACTGAATCTTTAGCATGTCCCGAGGGCTCTCCCTCATCAACCCTAGGAGTAGAATCATCTTTATCTTCCAGGGGGGGTAATATATTGGTGCTAAGCTCCAACATTATGAGTTTGCACAAAAGCAGAGGACTCTGGTGGAGGAGGACCATTCTGTAGAGGTGGCGCGGGTAGAGGCAATGTTGTATCTTTAGCATGTGCCGAAGGCTCAACCGCATCACATAGGGGGTTAGAGCTCTCTTTAAGTTCCATGTGAGAAGAACAATGGTGCTGGGCCTCTTCAACAAGAACTTGCTCAGTAGGAGAGGAGGAAACTGGTGGATTAGGGCCACTCTGTTCAACAGTACTTTTGCCTTTAACAGTAGTCTGAACATTGACCTCTAAAATTTTAGTATCTTCAGTTTCATTGTAAAGAACAGAGAATACATTGGCCTTTGGGACATCTGGCTGAATGTTAAGAATGCTAGGACAGCCCACAATAGTCCTGTCTTTAGGTAGTTCTATTTCCTTATTAGTAGGGGAAGTTGTAGCTTCTATAATCGGAATAGGTGTCATGGTATCCGTATGTAGAGTATAGGAAGGGGTAGGATGAGAAAAGGTGGAATCCTCAACGGCCACATTCTTACCCTTCTCTCTAACCAACCAGCCGCCTTCTCTTTGTTCTTGCTGAATAGTGGGTTGTTGCCTACTGTCGGGAAGCTGTGGTTTTTGTACGAATTTAGTTCTCGGGATTTTGTTACAGTCATGTCCAAAAGCTTTACATTTGGCATAATGGATCAGCCTCCATTGGTACTCGACCTTTAAGGTGATCAATTCAAGTTCCCCACTAATTGGATTCTCAATTTCAATGTCGAAGTCCTTAACGAGTTCAAATTTTGCATCGACTTCAACACAAATCCAAAACCTTTCATCGAATTACATTATTGCATTTATTGTTTTTTTTTTGTTTTTAAAAGAGAGTGAATAAGGTAGTTCCTCGATGAGTAGAGAGTTATGATGTTGTTCTGTTGCAATGTAATACCTGTTGGTAGATTGTTGAAAATCTCGTTGTATACGATATTTTTAGTGGTTCTAATGCTTTCAGAATTGTCATTTTTTTATTACCATCTTCAGTCCACTCCTTGATGTTACCCTTGATATGGCCACATATAATTGACCATGAGTAAAAACTGGTTTTGGCATGAAAAGGCCGACATTTTCAATGATTGCCCTTGACTCTTGTTTATGGTCATGGCGAAACAAACTGTGACCGGGAATCGTCTTCTTTTTAGGATGAATGGCCATTTTGAGTCACATAGAGATAATCTAATTCTTGGAATAAATACCCTGGTTCCAATATTTATACCAGTAATTAATTAAACTTCTATAACCCGGGCCCCTAGTTGAGTGATTATTAGCCTTGTGCCGTTACAAAGTCCAGCTGTCTGGTTCAAATTCCTAAGAAGCATTATTGGTAATCCAACTTTTAATATCAACTTGTGGTTAGGAAGCCTTGGAAATTTCAAAGATTTTAGGAACTCTGTGGGGTATAGCATTTCTTGATCCTCTGTATATGATGAAGCCTTACAAATGGAGTCTGCGCTCAAATATATCTTTTCTTCTCCTTGTACCAAAGCGATGACCCTGTTATTGATTTCTTCTACAATCTCATTTGTAGGTGCTAGTATTGCTCTCTCTTCCAAGTACTTTCTATCTAATAGCTTCTTATCCAAATTAGGGTTAGTGCTTTGAATAATATCATTGATGGGGTCTTCTCCTAAAGGAATGAGCAAATCTTCGGGCACTTCAATTTCACTTTCTCCATCTCCTTCTCTAATTCAGCCATCCCCAATCTTAAGTATCCAATTTGCAAAGTCATATAGGGATGGTCCAGTAGTTGGTCCATTTATTGGTGTTGCTAGTCTCATGTTTCTTGTTAGCATAAACACCTGGCAATCATGCCACATAGTTGATCTATTTACTGATGAGTGAACTATATCTTCTCTGCCTCCTTTTGGTACTACAGGTAGAATTTGTCGAAAGTCTCCACTCATCACAATGACCTTACCTCCGAATGGCTTTCTTTCATTTTCTAAATTTGAAAGGCGCATAATGTTTTTTAACATTCTGTCAACAACTTCAAAGCATTGCTTGTGGGCCATAGGTGCTTCATCCCAGATAATTATGATTGCTTTAGAGAGCAATTTAGCTGCATGTTCCGGGTTTAATTTCACAAGTTGATTCTTTTGTGATATTTATCGAAATATGAAATCATGAATGTGCAGTTCTACCCCCCGGTAACAATAAAGCAGCAATTCCAGATGATGCTACTGTAATTGTAATTTTGCATTATGAACGTATTGCAGAAAAAATAGTCTTGTACATATATGTTTTCCCTGTTCCTCAATGACCATAAATGAAGAACATACCCAATTTTTGCAAGTTTACAGCATTCATAACTACTGCATAGATTCTCCTTTGATCATCATTCATTCCAGCGAATAGAGTGTTGTGTTGAGTACACTATTGTGGAACATCATATGACACTTCTTCTTGAATAAATCTATTCCCTATTTGCAGGAAGATTGCTGGGTCTGGTAGGGGCATAAAATGGAAGTCTTTTAGACTCCGTCCCATTTTTATTAGAACTTGATCAATTTCATACAGACCGTAATTCTTTACTTGTGTATATGATAATCTTAACTGTTCAAGACCTAGGGCACGTCTTTGCCTATATTCCATATCTTCAGTACGAAGTGGCCAGTTCTTCTCTCAAAAGTCCAATGGATCAGACACTTCACATTGCGTCAATATAGTTGAAAAGAGTTCTCTAAGTTGTGAAGCAATAGCCCGATTTGACGTCTCTCTTATGGCTTCATGCCATTCACCATCATCTTCTAAAAGTCCAAGAGCGTAACATGCTACCTTATATGTTGTATAACATATATTGTTCACTGTCTTTAGGTCTTCAGGGCTTTTTGGACCTTTAACAATGTTCAATAGCATTCTCATGTAGAACCTTTTGCCACTTGAAGGGTGAGCATTAAATAGTTGGCGAATACACTTTCCTAACTTTCTTCTACTCCATTTCTTTCCATCTATATGCCAGACCCAATCTCTTGGAAAGTCTGCATATGTTAGCTGGCGTACATCTTCATAATGCTCATTAGTTTCATCCACTCAGTAAACATAGTACTCTGTATATCTGGTTGATTTAGAACATTTTGGAGATTATCATCATCTCTGAAAGTTACGTATTGTTCATTTGGTAAGTGGAAATTCAACCTCTCGACAACTGGTTGTTGATAGTGGATGTCGAACTCAAAGATCCTCCAGCATGCCTCTGATGATGACAAATATCTACATTCTAAGTAGTTTTTTATTTCATCATGTTCTGTAGAAGATTCGTCGTTGGCTTCACCTATTCCACCCACATTATGCTGCAAGGCCATTGTTGCTCTATCAGGACCCTTTGTTACATACTTGAACAAATATTTTATCGATTGAGATCGATTGCACCATTCTACATTCATATGTGCTTGATACTTCACCAATAGGTCTATGTTATACGGTACCATGCACCGATTGTCAAATAATGTTCCCTTTTTTTCCACAGTTTTACCATCCCTCCTCCGCCTATAAACATGGAATCCATTTTTGTCAATAGTCATCCTCTCAGAAATTTTCTTTGGGAAATGCTTACTACACTTGTTATTGAACATTCAAGGAGATTGTGGATTTGCAAAGTCACATGGGCAATGAACCATAAATTGCTTCACTGCTTCATAAGCTACGAGATCACTTTCTTGGTCCGGTATCTCTGCAGATATAATCCTATCAATATGTTCTGGAGTTGGATTTTTATCTCTTGGATCAAGAAAAATGAGTATATGGGCATGTGGCAGACCTCTTTTCTATAACTCAATCGTGTATATCACTATGATTTTGTAGAAAAGAGTTATCTCAAGTTTACAATTTGTCGATGTATTAAATAATATTTATAGAAAACTAAATACCTGCAACAACAGTGCCAAAGTGCTTTCCTTGTTTTATGTCATACAATAATTCATCTAGCTTAATTTTAAAAACTCATGCCACGATATCAGGTCTTTCTTCGGGCTTTTGACCAGGGATTAATTCAAGAAAGGTTGCAATTTCAGCCTACTTGGGATTACAGGTGAAAGTGATGAATAAGTCTGGGTAACCTGCCCATCTGTATATTGCCATCGCATCTTGATAATTTTGAATCACGTATCTTCAACTTCGGGTGAAGAGGAAGGTAGAATGATTTGCTTACCACAACTACCCTCATCTGTATCTCCACGCAAAACTGTATCCTTCAAACCATTGTATACCTCACTTCATAGTTGACCCTAGTTACTTCTTAACAAATGTAGGCGATCTTGTTCTATAGATGTATAACCATCAACAATATACTGCTGGAATAATCTTCCACCACGAAGTAATGTCTTCCCCTCTTCAGCTCTTTATTGCAGTCTATATGCATAATATTCTATCTGTTACATTCCTTCCTCCTCTACTTTTGTTGGGAATACCACGTCGATAGCCATCCTTACCATACAGAAATAATAATGCGTAGTGAAGTGGCAAGAAAGATGGGTATGTTTCATATATCCTTTGTAAGCCTAATGTCTTATTCTCAACGATGATATCATGTCCAGTACACAATGGATCAAAGTCTCCTACAATAAGAGCTGCAACATCTGCAAAATTTGGGATGCTATATTCCGAATGGCTTGTGTTCCTACTACCAATAAGACAAAGATGAATAACTTGTACAACGTCTTCTTGAAATCTATTTCATGCCATTCTGAATGATTTTACCAACACATTGCATTCGTTGAACATTTTCAGAAGGCCACCAACTGTATTGGCTCCAAGAAGAGTGTTATTGCCATTGCTATGAATTGTTGAATTCCTATTTGAGATTTCATTGTTGGTATCATAAATATAGAGCTGTGCAAATCTTGGCTGGTAACCTTCTATAGGAAGTAAAGAGCCAATTTTATGGTAGTTTTGGCCCCCTAATCTGAACACGTATGGTGCTATTCCTGCATTAATGGCTTTCTCAATTTTACCACCCATGGATGTCATTACAAAACTCATATTATAAGCTCTTATGTTTCTATGAAAGGTAGATGGCTATTGTCCTCCCTGGTATGAAATCTCAAGAAAAGCTGGTGTAGACTTCAATAGTGGTAGCCTAACTTGCCCTACAGAGCAACAAATAAAGAATGTTGGGCTCCTAGTTTGCTTTGACTTTAATGTTCTTTCTTGGTACCATAAAATAGCTCCACAATAAATTCATGTACATGTAGGTCCTCCAAAGTTCCAGGCTTGCATAGATTTCCCTACACATCCAAAGGAAACAAACTACTTATCCTTTTTAATAATTTAATATTTCCCTACCGGATGTTTGTTTTATTGAAGTAAATTTTTATTCTCCACTTACGTCCCATTGGAATACTTTGATTGCTACTTCTAGATGAATCTTGTAGTGATCTTCTATGTGCTTGATGTTGTTCTGGTGCTTGTGTTAATGGACTTGTAGTTATTGGGGGCTCACCGTTGGCAACTAAACAAAAACAAACAATTGAATTCTTGTTAAATCTAATTTAGTACCGTAGGAAGCTTCTATGTAATTATCATAATATACCTATGACGCCTGGAGCCAATTCTTGAACATTTGTCCTACTACTAACAGAACCATCGGTGTTGACAGTCGAATGTGAAATGATATTAATCACAGGTTGATATGCTGGTGGATTTGATATCTGTGCAACAGCTACTTTATTAGCATTATGTCACGCCCCGGAGTAACAAAATAGGGAAAAATAAATTTCCATTCTGGACCCGAAGATACGTGTCAAGTGAAGTCACATGATTTTCCACACAAAAACTTAAACATTTAAAACATAATCCAATACATCTGGAAAATGAAGGTATAACCTTACTAAGTTCAAATAGTCAGAACCGTTACAATATCAGAGTATGGTCCATAGGATCACAACAGGTCTGGAGACAACATATGCCCAAGTACCCATTACAAAAGTCTATAGCAATAATAGGAACATAAACTAGACTATGACAGTCTTCAGTCCTCAGCTGGCGTAAGGATCGGCGTCAGCATAAAACTCTCCTCCAGTGTAACCGTCATGTATGGGGTCACCCGCCACATATCCCTCATCAGGGTAGTAGTTATCGTCATAGGCTCCGTCACCTGTATAGTCAAACGTTTGCATACCTAGACGTGAAATGTCCAGGGCATAGCCATCAGCTTACAAGGCCGAGTAATAGGTACTCTGGGTAACATAGTTAAAATAGATTACATCACTAGCATTAAGTATCTTTAACATATGTATCGACTCATAATAGTATATATCATTTCTCAATTGTTCTCATCTCTTAATACATCTCCGATTCCAAAACATAACGCATCTCATTATGCTAACTCATCTATCAACATATCCATGCTTTGTACATAGCATCTCATAGTCTACAAACCTCTGATTCACCGCCATTTACAGAGGTGAAACCTGTCCCTCACCGCAAGTCATGAATCAGTCCGATGTGACTGTCTGAAACACTTTCCAAAACACAATACATCACTCTATCGACAACTCACCTATCAACATATCCATGCTCTGTACATAGCATCTCATAGTCTACAAACCTCTGATTCACTGCCATTTACAGAGGTAAAACCTGTCCCTCACCGCAAGTCATGAATCAGTCCGATGTGACTGTCTGAAACACTTTCCAAAACACAATACATCACTCTATACCAACTCATCTATCAACATATCCATGCTCTGTACATAGCATCTCATAGTCTACAAACCTCTGATTCACCGCCATTTACAGAGGTGAAACCTGTCCCTCACCGCAAGTCATGAATCAGTCCGATGTGACTGTCTGAAACACTTTCCAAAACACAATACATCACTCTATACCAACTCATCTATCAACATATCCATGCTCTGTACATAGCATCTCATAGTCTACAAACCTCTGATTCACCGCCATTTACAGAGGTGAAACCTGTCCCTCACCGCAAGTCATGAATCAGTCCGATGTGACTGTCTAAAACACTTTCCAAAACACAATACATCACTCTATCGATATATCAATGTCCCAATCCCATAGTCTAACAAACCTCTAGTTCACCGCCATTTACAGAGGTGAAACCTGTCCCTCACCGCAAGTCATGAACCAGTCCGATGTTGACTGTCTGGAACAAAACACAATATATCTCACTATGCCACTACTGACACATTCTGTTAACAAAACCTCCGTTTCACCGCTATTCAGAGGGTATACCTTCCCTCCCCGCACGACGTGAACACGGTCCAATTGTTAACCTAACCCACATCACCTAGTCAACAAACCTCTGGTTTACCGCTATTACAGAGGTGAAACCTGTCCCTCACCGCAAGTCATAAACCAGTCCGATGTGACTGTCGGTCATGCTAACCCAAATCCCAATACTAAAATAAACCCACGACTTTCCCATGTGGCTACCTAACATAAATAGAATAACTGACCATCAAAACCCAAACCAAACTTGGTTTAACACGTATACGTTCCTCACTTAATAATTACCTCAAAGGTACAATAGCTTAAGCCCTTTACTTCTCATAGTAAACATTAGCAATCATCACGTTATTCTCTTTATTAACGCATTTCAATCATCATAAAAGGTTTGGAATAATAAGATAACATCATTATAAACATGGTATAACAACATTGTAAATATCATCATAGAATGAATCAAACATTGTTATCACATAACTGCATTCAAATCAAAACTAGAATGAAATATTAGACATCGTGCATGATTCTAGTAAAAATAGGGCATAGGGGTATTTTGGTCATTTTCTAGTTTATAAGTCATGATCGAAAAAGTTATGTGAGATCAAATAAATAAGTATTCATGTTGTAAGTTAAGAGTTTCCGATCCCCGTTAAGAAAATATCTTGATTTCAGTCGATTTAAATGAAAATAGGTCACAAGGGTATTTTGGTCATTTTTCCAGTTTTGTACTTCCACAACCGAATTTATAAAAGTTCCGTGAGATTAAATAACTAAGTATTCATGTTGGAAGTTAAGAGTTTTCGATCCTCACTAAGAATCCATCTCGATTCCAGTCGTATTTGAAAATACCAGTTTATCGTATTTATACCGTATTTGAAAAACCCGAATATCGTATTTATAGTATATCATAATACTATATTTATATCGTATTATACTATATTAGAATACCCTATTTATACCGTATTATACTATATCAGAATACCGCATTTATACGTATAACAAATATAAATACGTAATATAATACGTATAAACATCACATAATTAATATGAATCATAATCATAATCATATGTGCATAACAAAGTGTAATATAAATAGCTGAGTGAGTTGGAGACTCACCTAAACTCGCAGAATAATAATGCCGAGAAAACCCGAAGAATCTTCGAATATAAAATTCCGGCTTCAAATAGCGTTCTTGGTGTTCTTGGTGTACTAGATGTGTTCTTGGTGTTCTTGGTGTTTGTGTGTGCGTTCTTGGTGTTCTTGGTGTACTAGGTGTGTTCTTGGTGTTCTTGGTGTTTGTGTGTGCGTTCTTGGTGTTCTTGGTGTTTGTGTGTGTGTTCTTGGAGATGTGTAAGCATTAGGATGACTTCTCAACCTCATAAGTCTCAAGATAAAATGTAATGGAATGGTCCCATATATATAGGAACCAAGGAGGGACCTCACCTTGCAATTACCAAGAGTTAAAGGTTCGAAGGATAATTATTTCCTTAGGGCATGTTTGGTTGGAAAATCATAACTGGTCCAAATATACCAGATATTCACAAATCTGCTAAATTTCTGGTTCTAAAAATTCTGAAAATTTATAATCGAGTTCTATAAATACTGAATATTATAATAACAACATAAAAACACTAATCATCTAGGGAAATAAATATTTAAAAATAGCGGGTATTACACATTATGCCCTACTTGCATGGTACCATGTCGTCTTCTACCATTGGAAATATTGTTTCTTCTTTGTGCCATCACCAATCTCCCGCGTAATCTTTCCTAAAATGCAATGTTTCTGCTGCTCCATTGCATGTAATAATTTGAACCTATTGGTGCTTGAGGTTGATAACTTAAAACAAGGGTTCTGCCAATAGTAAAGGTTCTTCTAGAAAAATACTCCACAGCTTGTAGAATAGTTACATTAGTCCATAGAGTTTCGGTAGTCAACATAGGTTCCCAAATATTCAAATTAACAATATCTACATTTATTTGAGTACCAAGCGTTGTGGTAGGGGTAACATTTCATCTTTGTAGCTCTCACTATTCTCCTCCTAAATCTTGCCAATCTAGCTGAATCCATTCGACAAAGGAATAATGACCGAAGTTGTTTCTTAGACAAACGTGTTAGTGGCTAAAATAAACATGACTTGACCATGCCAAAATATGATATATCTTATAGAGTCATAGGTCTGGTCTATAATACTTTGCACATAACTAAAAGTCAATTGCCTATATTCGAGATTGTGGACACGCGAAATTCCACCACTTGTTTGGTTTTGGTTTGAAATTGATTTGGATAAAAGAAAGAAAAGAAAAGGTCTATTGAAAACAGATACAGTGTCGCCACTTGGTCTTTAAGGAACCAAGAAACCAAAATTTGACTCACCCAAATGGATAAAGGGCAACGACCTTTTATCACCAAAGAACTTGGCTCGGGGTTTTGGTACGAGAGAGGAAGGAGCCTTTGTCACGACTAAAACACCCTCAACTCGCCGTGTCTCTTGACGGGCCTTAATTAACATCCAAATAATCATCTTTTACAATGTATGGTTCAACAATTAATACTATGATAGTATAGTACATCACACAAGGATTTTGAAATGGAAGATCAAAAGATAAGATATCATTCATAAGATCTAAGCCAAATATCACACAATGTAAAGTGAAAGATCACACAAACAAACCTAAAAAAAGTCGTCTAATCATGTATCAAATAGTCAAGACTTCCTAATCTAAATGGGGACATGAATTGTTATTGAAATAAATAATCAAAGAAATCAAAATATGCATAGCAAGCTAGCATGATGCATGTTAATCTTTGAGAAAAGAAGACCTCTCGATCTCTGGGACGGATGAGAAAGGACGATTAGATCGAGGGGAAACATGAACATGTGATCATGATCATTCCTTATAATCTTCTTAGATTAGGAGTTACAAAAACCCCAAATCTTGCATGAATGCAATGTATGTATATAGAATGTGCCAAGGTTGTAGTGTGTTTTGTGTTCATGGATTCCTAGAATGACTTAGAAGTCTAGAATGTGTATGAATGAATGAAGGAGATCATCATGGGATATGTACAAATGTAGTATGAGCTACTTCCTAAGACATGAGCTAATTTGGAATGCATGTAAGCACCAAATCAAAGTATGGAAGTAAAAGTGTGTTTGCTGTGAATAATGGATAGACTAGTAACATGATCTTTTGGAAATTGAAAAGAGGAGTTAGGAATGTTTTCAATGCATGATTTTTTTTATGGAGATCTTCCTTATTGTGTCTAGAACACAACCCAAAAAGCTAATCTTTAATAGCTATCACAGATTGAGAGAAATCATATAAACAATAGAGATTATTCAGAAATAGAGTCCGTAGTGTCGACTGAAATGTTAGAAACTCTTAGAAAATGAAAATACAAGATCCAGAGGCTCATATTATGCAAAAAGTTTCCTAAGACATTGAAGTTCAAGGGAAAAATGATTTGGGACCACTCCCTTTGGAAAAGTTTTCTGTAAAACAAGTTAAAAGTCAACTAAGCTGCTGTGATAACAAAAATAGAATATCTGGAGAGAATGTTTGGGTCCAAATGGACCACTTCCAAGTATTTCCAAGTCGAACTAATAATCATGGGTGTTGTCTAATGAGTTAGGAAGACTTTACAAGTGGTCTTGCATCCATACATTGAGTATTGAGTTCTAGAGAAATCTTTGAGCTCAGATCATTCAATGTTTTGACTCACTGTTTTAAAGATTTTGGGAAAAACTTGAGTTTTCTTTCTTGAGATCAAAATGAGAGGGTTTGAGAGGGCTTTTGAAATAGAGGTGATGATGCCAAAAATTGGTAAGAGGGAATAAGCAAAGAGATATTGTGACACAATCAATTGTATGTGGTTCAGCCCCATTAATAAGGTGACCTACGTCCACGGGTGCGTCAGTGCGCTTCACTGGCAGATCACCGGCAGGCCCGGTGAGCCAATAATTGGGGCAGCACTACCAGTAATACCGGTCGGGTGTATGCGTATGAGATGAATGTATATGCTATTCTTTAAGTTAAGAATGTGATCCCCTTGATGGAGGTGAGTGGCCTCTTTTATAGGTGCAAGAGGCCACCTGTACAACAAGGCAACTAATTAGATAAGGAAGCCCAATCTAATCACAAGTTGATGAGCACAAATCATGGGAGGTTTCCTAAATGGCTAAGGAAACTATTTACACCTTCTATGAGTCTTCCGACCGATTTAGGGAACTACTGAGCAGCTTGGCTGTCAATCTACACCTTGTGGAGAACTGCTAAGCCGCATTCCTGGGCTGTGCGAGCATCCCGAGCAAAAACACTCGAAAGATCCCGGGATCAGTGGACTATATGCTTCCTTGCCAGATAATCCGGGTGCTTAGCTGCTGACGTGGAAGTTTGACTTGTAGCAGAATATTTTTGGACGTATCAACTGCCCCCCATTTTCGGAGTTGATGTGATGTCCCATTAGATGAAGTTTAAAAATTAAGACTGCTTCCGAGGAACCATTCGGTAAAAGGCCGGGACTCAACCAGGGGTGGGACCGGTCGTGGTGGTCAGCTGGGGTATGAACCGAGCGGTGACTTTGTGGGCTCGAGTCCTACCTGTTCCACATGTCAGCTTGTGACTGGCATAGTCAGGATCGAACGATACCAGTGTGGGTGTAACCAGACCATTTACATGGTAACCGAGTTGTCTCGTCGTGGATTTAATGCGCACGCCTTTTGTGGCAATGCTTTGCGTGCCCGAGGTGACAACTATCGGCCACATTGGACAGGAAAGCGCACGAGCTGTTGGATCTATTTTGATCTAAACCGTCCGTAGTTCCTATATAAAGGATCACTTGTTCATTTCTCAACTCTTTGCTGCAAAGACACATATTCCCGAGCGGTTTGAGAGCAAACATTTCTCGGTCAAGATTTCCGAGCCCTTTCTTGCGTTGATTCCTATAAGTCCTTTTCCTTTCCGAGCTTCAATTTGTCACTCTTTTCTTTCTCTTTCCCTTTCTCTTTTCTTTCCGCGGTGAGGCTGGAGGGAGCGAGCCCGGTAGGCTTTGAGCGGGAGTGGGATTTTTTCCTCCTTAGGTTCTATTTTTTCTTTAAGTCAGGTGGAACCTTTGGACAGTTGAACCGAGCGGTTGCCCCTGGAGTAGTCCTGAGAGAGTTCCATCTAGTGCTAAGTACCATCCACTCTTTGGCCTTCAGGTTAGTGACCTTACCCCCTCTGTATACCAGGCTCGGGGTTTTGGCCCCATACCTTGGTCATCACCTTCTTTCCAGCCCTGTTACCGAATCCCCAAGAATGTGTCACTCCGGTTTTAACTCATCCTCCCGGTCGGAGGATGAACGGTCCGGATCAGAGGAGCCGGACACAAGTCTGAGTTTGCTGCCCGCGTCCCCCTCTGATCACCAAAGCGAAGGCAGATTCCTACTCGTGTGTCCGATAGCGATTCCGTCCAGGAGGCCCCCGTTGCCTCTGTTTCCCGTGGGGAAGGCGATGAGACACCGAGGACACTCGACCCCGAGGTCGTGTTAGCCTGGGAGTCCACCTCCTCTACCGTACGCTCCCAAGATCTTGTGCGCATTAGGGAGAGGTATTTGTTCACCTACGATTGTTCCTTAGCCGTTAACCCCGGCAGAGAGCATCTTTACCAGCCAGGCTTTGTCACCCTATTTGAGGATGCACTAATGGCTGGCCTCCGCCTTTTGCTTCATCCAGTCGCCCAGGATGTCCTGATTTACCCCGGGATTGCCCCCGGGCAGTTAGCTCCCAATAGGTGGAGGTTCTTAATGGGGTCCATCTCTCTATGGCCTCAGGTCTTCGGATATGAAATCACCCTCCGGGAGTTTTTATGGGCTCACCGTCCTTTCCCCATGCACAGGGAGGTTGGTTTATTTTCTTTTTTCGCCCAGTCGGGTAGAAAGATCATTGATAAATGCCCGAGTAACAATAAGGGGTGGAAGAACAAATTCTTCCAGGTGTCCACTGTTCGCCTCTGCGACCGGGCCCCAGGATCCCAGTTGAGGACTTCCTGGGCGGGGGAATTGAGGGGTAAGACCGCCCTGTATGCTTCTTTTCATTTCTCCTCACTTTAGGAGGTTATTGGTTTACTAACTGCTTCCATGCAACTGGGTCAACAGAACCTCCTAAAATCCCTAAAGTGTGCCAGGCCAGGATCTTGGGTTTGGCAAAGCTGCCCACCCATGTCTCCAACGTGCTATCTCGGACGGGTGAATTTGTCGAGTCTTATTTTCCAGAAGAACCCGTTCAGGCTCCCACTTTCTCACCGATCATTCTTGGTGAGTGTCCGGGCTACCGGTCTTCCCATTTTGCATTTTTCCTTTTGCTGTCTTTATCACTTTCTGACCAAGCATTTTTTTTTTCTTTATAGAAATGGCTCTAAAAAAGAATTTTGGAGTAGCTGAGGGAGAGGCAGGCCGCTGCCGCTGTTGCTGCCGCTGCCCGGTTGGTGGTGGCGTAAGGAAAGAGACCCGCCGCCGAAGCCCTGGGTAGCGAGCGCCCTCTAAGGCGCATTTTCCATGGGACGGCTAATCGCCCAGAACCTGTGGGGACGTCAGCTCCCAAGGCGGTGGCTATGGAGGAGACCACTCCCTGGGAAGATGTACCGTTCAGTCTACCGATTGGGGGTCCCGTCGAGATCCGGGAAATGGTGAAGTCCGCCCTCATCCCGAGGCAAGTGGAGACATGTGCAAACCTGTCTCCTGAGGACTTCCAAGGATGGTTGTATAGCCTTTCCCACCTGGTAAGCACTTTTGCCCCTTAAGTATTGGCTACTTTTTTTTTATTTGCCTTGTTGACTGACCAGCCTCCTTTCTTTCGTTGTAGGTTGGCTGCATGGCCGCCGGGTCCAAGTCTCTTTTGTCCTCTCTGGCTGGGAGGGCCAGCACCGTCGAATTTGCCTTGTCAAAAGAGCAGGAGGAATCAGAGGCCGGGAAGGCCGCCCTGGCCATCGAGATAGGCAAGACCAAAGCCTTGGCCTTGAGTTTGGGGGCAGCCCAGGCTGATCTGGCGGCTGCTAAGGCTGATTTAGAGGCTTCCCGAGCCCTCACGGCAGAGGCTGAGGCCCAAGCAAAGGCTGCAACTGAGGTGATAGCCGCAGGGGCCACAGAAGAAGCGTTTGACGACGGCTTCTTCTAAGGCTATGAGGATCTGAAATGGAGGGTAGCCCAGGATCACCCTGAGTGTGACATCTCGTCCTACGAGGGCATTGACTCAGACTATTGGGATGTTGGTCCCCCTGCTGGTGATGGAGCTGTTGTACCTGCCTCGGGCGGGGGCTCGGGACCTGGAATCAGAGCTGCCCCCGAAGAGGAGGCTGGGAAGACCGAAGACGTGGTCGAGGTGGACGACTAAGGTCCCCAACCTATTTTCTTCTGTATTGTAGTTTTTTTTTGGGGGGGAGGGGGGGGGGGAGGCTACTACAACTACCCCCCCCCCCCCCCCCCCCCAAGCCCTGTACAAATAGTTTTTAACTAATGAAAAGGTCCTTTAGACTGTCTTTTCCATTAACTGTTTACCATTTTTGTACTTGCATGCCTATTTGTGAATGCCAGTGTCTGCCTAGTTTTGACCGACCTAAATCCCTGCCTTAGCAAATGGTTTAGGACTGTAACCGGTAGAACATCTGTTCTTACCAACCTATTTTAAAGGTGACTGCCCGGTATATCATAGGAACTTGTCCTGTTTACCGTCCGGCATGGCCCGGTGTATTATAGAAAAATCTTGTTTTACCGTCCCGGATGGCCCAGTGTATTATAGAAAAATCCTATTTTACCGTCCGGGATGCTTTATCTCTGATCACTGTAAGTACTTAGGAATGTTAGGATTCTAAGTCCTTTTAATGACCGGTGTGATTTCTTATTTTAGCCCAGTCCCTGCCCCCTAAGCATTTTGCTAAGGCGGGTGTGCGGGAGTGAGATGCTATAGGAAATCGACTTGGAACATGGTTGGTTGCAGGGTCATTTGAGGCTTGCCATCATCAGTCACCTAGGGGGTTTGTCCCCATCACTGGTTGGGCCTAAGCGAAGTCGTCGCCTCGGGGTTAGCCCCGAGGTCCTTATGCCTTGGTTTTGAGCCAAGGTCTTTTGCCTCGGGGTTAGGCCCGAGGTTTTTATGCCTTGATTTTGAGCCAAGGTCTTTTGCCTCGGGGTTAGGCCCGAGGTCTTTGTGCCTTGGTTTTGAGCCAACGTCTTTTGCCTCAGGGTTAGGCCTGAGGTCTTTTGCCTGGGGCTTTGCAAAGTAAAGTCTTTTATTTTATTCAAGAATTTATAATGAATACTCAAATAGAGCTACAAAAATTTCCTAATCAGTGTTAAAATGTCCTCGTCTCTGGGTTACTGATAATACTTGCGAAGGTGTTGCACATTCCAAGGGTGAGACAGATCACGTCCATCCAGGCTCCGAAGCCAGTAAGTTCCCGGGCGGTTTACCCGAGTAACTAGATATGGGCCTTCCCAGTGTGGCCCCAACATTCCATGGCTCGGAACTCTTGAGGACTGATTGACGGCCTTAAGGACCAGATCCCCCACTAGAAAACTGTGATGCTTCACCCTGCTATTATTGTATCGGGATACCCTTTGCTTGTAGGCTGCAACTTTTAGATACGCCCGCTCTTTTTTCTCCTCTACCAAGTCCAGTTCTATTCTGAGTGTGTCTTCATTGTCTGGCATACTGTAATTCGCCTCCAGTAAGTAGGCAACCCGAGCTCTATAGGGACCACTGCCTCGAACCCATAGGTTAAGGAAAACAGCGTCTCACCTGTTGCCACTCAGGACGTAGTTCGGTAGGCCCACAGGAGGGTTGGCAGTTCTTCAGCCCACAGTCCTTTGGCGCTTTCAAGTCTTGTTTTGATCGACTATAAGATCGTTTGGTTTGTCACCTCAGCTTGACCATTGGCATGAGGGTGCTCGGGGAAGGAGTAGTGATTAAGTATCCCGTAGCCCGAGCAGAACTACCGAAATAATGGGGTGTCAAATTGCCTGCCGTTGTCGCTGACCAGAACCCGGAGAATGCCGAACCTACTGAGGATGTTCTTTTCCATGAAGCTTTCCATTTTTCACTCAGTTATTGTTGCCAAGGGCTCGGCCTTCACCCACTTGGTAAAGTAGTCAACGGCGATGACTATGAACTTGACCTGTCCTTTTCCCGTCAGTAGGGGACCGACAATGTCGATACCCCACTATGCAAAGGGCCAGGGGCTTTGGATCGGTGTCTGGAGCGCTCCCGGTCGGTTGATCATGGGAGAGTATATATGACATTTGTCGCATCTTTTGACATACTCCTGAGAATCCTGAGCCATTGTCGGCCAATAATATCCCTGCAGTAAGGCCTTTCTACAGAGTGCCCAGCCTCCGATGTGATTCCTGCACACTCCTTCATGGATTTTGTACAACACTGATTGGACCTGTGCGGGATGGACGCAGCGGAGGTAAGGTACAGAGAATCCCCTTTTGTAGAGTATTCCGTCTATAAGATGATATCGGGCTGCCCGATACCTGACCCGGTGGGCCTTCTCTTTTTCATTTGGTAACACTCCCATTGTTAGGAATGCCACGATCGGGTCCATTCAGTTGGGTCCCAAGGCGTCTGGTTCCACCTCCATGCATTCTGAGTTGATCACACTTGGCTCGGGCAGGTATTCTACCCTTATCCCAGGCAAGTCTGACTCAGAAGACGAAGCGAGGCGGGCTAATCGATCAGCCCTGGTGTTTTTTTTCTCTGGGTATCTGTATGATACAAAAACCCTAAAGCTTTTTCAAAATCGCTCGGACAAGGGCTAGATAGGCTACCATATTATCTCCCTGGGCTTCATACTCTTGGTTGACTTGATTGACCACGAGCTGAGAGTCGCTGTAACTTTGGACCTATTGCGCACTCATGGAGGTGGCCAACTGCAACATGACCAATAGGGCTTCATACTTAGCTTCGTTGTTGGAGGTACGGAACCCAAACCTTAGGGCATACTCGAGCTGGATGCCGTCGGGCATAGTCAAGATGATTACTGCCCCACTGCCTTGCTGGTTTGAGGAACCATCCATATACAGCACCCAGGTGGGAATGTCAGCCTGTAACCCGGGCGGTAGGATCGGTGGGTCGAGTTCTTCAACCAGGTCTTTCGGATATGTGAACTCAACCAGAAAGTCTGCTACTGCTTGCCCTTTGATCACCGTTCGAGTGCGGTAGGCCACTTCAAATTCCTCTAACTCCACGGCCCACTTGACGAGCCTTCCGGACGTGTTAGGCCTACTTAAGATCCTACAGAGAGGTTGGTCGGTAAGGACCACAATGACATGGGCCTGAAAGTACGGACAGAGTCTCCGGGCGGAGGTGATGAGAGCGAATGCAAGTTTTTTGATGCGGGAGTATCTGCTCTCCGCACCTTGGAGCGCCTGGCTGGTATAGTACACTAGGAACTATATCCCGTGCTCTCCTTGATGAGTGCTGAGCTAACCGCTGAGGGTGATAGTTCTAGGTATAAGAACAACTCTTCCCCCGGTATGGGTGTTGAGAGTAGAGGGGGAGATGCCAAGTACTTCTTGAGTGCTTAGAATGCCTCCTCATACTCCTCAGACCACTAAAACGCCTTACGGAGGATGTTGAAAAATGGCAAGCACCGGTCGGTAGCTCTGGAGACAAATCTATTCAGTGCGGCAACCCGTCTGGCCAGACTCTATACTTCTTTTTTCAACCTGGACGATCGCATGCTGATGAGGGCTTGGATTTTCTCGGGTTTTGCTTCAATGCCCCGCCTGCTGACTAGGTGCCCCAAGAACTTTTCGGATGAGACGCCGAATGTGCACTTGGTCGGGTTCAACCTCATCCTGAACTTCCTCAAAATGCGGAAGGCCCCGGCCAAATGTTCCAGATGGTCAGACTTGTCACGGCTTTTGACCAGTAGATCATCGACGTACACCTCCATTGATTTCCCGATCAGGTCTTTGAACATGTGACCATACGTTGATAAGTTGCCCCGGCATTTTTGAGGCCGAAAGGCATGACTTTGTAGCAGTAGGTTCCTTGGTCCGTGATGAACGAGGTATTTTCTTTGCCCCCGGGGTACATGCTGATCTGATTATACCCGGAGTAGGCGTCCATAAACGAGAGGAACAAATGGCCGGCCGTGGAATCCACAAGGAGGTTTGTCCTGGGCAGCAGATAGCAATCTTTGGGGCAGGCTTTGTTCAGGTCGATGAAGTCTACGCACATCCTCCACTTCCCATTACTTTTCTTGACAAGTACTACGTTGGCTAGCCAATCGGGGTAGTGGACCTCTCGTATGGAGTGGACTTTGAGGAGCTTCTCGACCTCCTCACTTACTGCTTTTTGTCTCTCGGGGCCATGCCCCATCTCTTCTGCTTCACAGGCCGAGAATCTGGGTCGACGTTGAGTCGAAGAGACATTACTCGCTGGTCAATCCCGGGCATATCTTCGTGGCACCAGGCGAACACATCCTGACTCTGTTGCAGGAATTGAATCAGCTTCTCCCTAAGGTGGGGCTCCAATAGGGTACTAATGCTTTCCATTCGGTCTGGGAGTTGTGGGTTCAACACCACTTGTTCCAATTCTTTGATCGGGCCCACTCTATCATTCTGATCCCTCGGGTCCATCTCTTGGATGTTCAATATTTCTGTGATGGCTTCCCGGCGAAGGTAACTGACATAACAACTCCGGGCAGTTGCCTGATCTTCATGCAGGCTCCTGAGTCCTTGAGGGGTCAGGAACTTAACTGTCAGGCTATGGTTGGAGACGACAGCCCTGGCTCTGTTGAGTGTGGGCCTCCCCAGAATGACGTTGTATGCAGATGGAGCCTCCACTATTACAAAATTTGACAGCAGGGAGACCTGCTGAGGGTAAGTTCCCATAAGCACGGGGAGTTCCATGGTACCGAGCGGCTGGGTGCTGGATCCGTTAAAGCCCACCAGGGGAGTAGCAACCGGGCGGAGCCGATTCCTGGACATCCCGAGCTGATCGAATGGTGACACGAACATGATATCAGTCGAGCTGGCTGTGTCCACCAATACCCTTTTGACCACATAATTGGCTATGGAGAGCGTCACAACCAACGGGTCATCATGGGGGCAGTAGATGCCTTGCAAATCGTCGGAGGTGAACGTCAGTATGTCAGTTGGCGGAGAGCCGGTGGATTGGACCTGCTAGACATCCGCTCGGGATGCCCGAGCATGCCTCTTCCTTGGCGACTGTGAATCCCCGCCGCCTGACGTTCCTCTGGAGATCACGTTGATTTGACTGAGAGGCTGGATTTGATCGGGAGCTCAGGCTCCTTGCACAGGCCGTCCGTCTGTCACGACGTACTCTACCAGATGACCCTGCTCCATCAGTTTTTCTATGGCTATCTTCAGCTTGAAACAATCCTCTATGTCATGGCCGTGGTCTCTATGGAAGTGGCAAAACTTATCTCGATTCCTCTTCCTGGGCGGGGCTTTTAGTTTTGCTGGTTGTTGAAGTAACCTCTGTGCCTCGACGGCGGCCATGACCTCGTGGATTGGTTGAGATAGAGGTGTGAAAGCGATCTGGGGTTGATCCCGAGCTCCTCTCTATTGGTCTTGCCTGGGCTTCTTTATCGGGCCTTTCTCAGAGCCCTCACGCCTCTGCATGGCCTTCGGGGACTCATCTGCCTCGAAGCCAGTGCGTTTGGACTTTAGGAATTCTTCTGTGTCTATATATTTTTTGACCCTCTCCGAGAGCTCCAACAGGGTTGCCGGTCGGTCTTGATGGAATGACGTGGCAACCTTGGTGTGTTGAACCCCCGAGCAGAAGGCCATGATGGCTGCTGTTTTGTTCAAATTACGGATCTAGAGCCTCTGCTGATTGAAGCGATCCACATACTCCCTCAGGGATTCACCCTTGCGTTGCTTGACGGTAAATAGCTGAGTGTCTGGTTGCGACCAGTCGAGCATCCCTACGAACTGGCTAATGAATAGCTTGCTTGCGTCTTGAAGTCATCAACCGTTCGGGGCTTGAGGGCGTGGAACCACTACACGGCTGGCCCCTTTAGAGTTCTGGGGAAGGCCAGGCACAGGAATTCGTCGACAGTGGTAACCAACGCCATCTGGGCGCTGTAGGTGCGGATGTGATCCACTGGGCTCCCGGTCCCGTCATAAGAACTGAGATGCAGTGGCTTGAACTTCCGTGGGATGGGGAATCCGGTGACCTAAGTGGTATAGGGCGACTCAATCTCCATGTTGGTATGGTCAGGACGCTGCTTGTGGCTCAATTGCTCAATTTATTTTTGCAAACCCTGGATTTGAGCATTCACGTCTTCCCGCTCAGTCTTCCTATCAATGTCCGAGCGGTAAGTTGGATCAGACGACAAGGCTTCCTCTTCAAAGTGTGTTGACCTCGGGGATAGAACCCGACTCAGGCTTTGGGTAATCGTATGCCTAAGATCTCCTCAGCTCTGGGCTGGAGGGTCTTTGGCCCTGATCCCTCCCCCTGGTGGCACGGCGCCTGTTGATGATGTCTCTGGCATCTTCCACCCAATGAGGATTGGTACGAGCTCGTCGCCTGGGGCGCCCATACGCTCTGCTACGGTCGCCATCCTGGGCGAGCTCGTAATCCAACAGGGATACCGGCGTAGAGTGGGTGTGGTTCTGGACTCTCGCGTGCTCCCGGTCGGGGGCACTCTTCCCGGTCTGGTTCTCAAATTGAGGGCGCTTCTCCTGCATGGCCAACAGCGCTTCGATTTGCTGTTGGGTTTGCCGTTGGCCTTCCAGGAGTTGATCGAGCGCCGCTGTCATATGCTCGAAGGTCATGGAGGCGGCCTACTGCTCGAGCTGCAAGTTCTCCTGACCGACTGGAGTAGTGTTTTTCTTACCCGTCTTCGGTGGCATGGTGATCAGTCAAGGAATTTGTTGGTGAGGAACTTATCGTTTCCCACAGATGGCGCCAAACTGATGATGCCAAAAATTGGTAAGAGGGATTAAGCAGAGAGATATTGTGAACAATCAATTATATGTGGTTCGGCCCCATTAATAAGGTGACCTACGTCCACGGGTGCGTCAGTGCGCTTCACTAGCAGATCACCGGCGGGCCTGGTAAGCCAACAATTGGGGCAGCACTACCAGTAATACCGGCCGGGTGTATGCGTATGAGATGAATGTATATGCTATTCATTAAGTTAAGAATGTGATCCCCTTGATGGAGGTGAGTGGCCTCTTTTATAGGTGCAAGAGGTCACCCGTACAATAAGGCAACTAATTAGATAAGGAAGTCCAATCTAATCACAAGTTGATGAGCACAAATCATAAGAGGTTTCCTAAATGGCTTAGGAAACTATTTACACCTTCCATGAGTCTTCCGACCGATTTAGGGAAGTGGTAAGCAGCTTGGCTGTCAATCTGCACCTTGTGGAAAGCTGCTGAACCGCATTCCCGGGCTGTGCGAGCATCCCGAGCGGTAACACACGAAAGATCCTAAGATCAGTGGGCCATAGGCTCCCTTGCCGGATAATCCGGGTGCTTAGCTGCTGACGTGGAGATTTGACTCGTAGCAGAATATTTCTGGACATATCAAGAGATTTTGAAAGTATAATTTCAACATCAAATAGAGATTATGACCTCTTGAAATATTAACATCAAACTAATGATCAAGAACCCCCAATGTTATTGAGAGATTCATTTTTATTTTGAATATAACTTCAAGGATACCTTGGAGGTATTAAAGTTATAATCATCATCCATTAAACATGTTTTTAAGGTCAAGAGCTACTATCCATAAGGATTCATTCACCTCAAACTTCATGTCATCATTTAGATGATGAAGAACAAGTAAGTAAATAAAGAAAAATAAAAAGAAATGAGGTAAGAAGAGATGAACATATATATAAACAAGCAAGTAAATAGTAATCAATAGATGATAATCAATATAATGTTGGACTTGTAGCTTGGTGCTTCACTCATATATATTGACATTTGGACATGGAAGTAGCTTCCTAACTCAAGAATTCTCAAGAATGGTGATTGGGGGTATTTGGAATGTGAAGTATAAGAGAGGTAATGGAAGAAAACAAGATTAAAACTCACTTTCTTATGGAAAATCAATGGGAGAAGCTCCCTTTTCTTCTTCTAAATCTATCTCTATCTCTCTTTCTCTCTACAACTTTTATGGACTTTGCACTTGGCCCCCCCAAAATGAAGAGCAATGGGGGGTTTATATAGGCCAATTTGGGGTGGTTTTGGGATTTAGAAAGTACTCCCATTGGTCCTAAACATCCGTGAACATAGAACTACGTCATTTTGGTTTCTAATTAATCAATTTGGACCCCCAATCAAAATTACAAAAATGTACCATTCTGGGGGAGAGTGCTGCGGTGGCACTGGGCCTATGCCGCGGCGATAGTGGGCCAGTACCGCGGCGGCACTGCTCCTCATTCGTCCAGATAATCCTTTTGAGGCCCCTAGAGGTTCCGGTATTCGCGAAATGGCCCTATTTTGTCCAAATTCACAAAAATGCATATGAACTCCAAATTGAGGCTGTGATATACCGTTGGAAAGGTAATGGAGTCTACTTTACATAAACAATAGTTTAGAGATAGGTCACTTTGAAAAGTTTTACGGTATTTGCGATAAAAGTCGATTTGATCGCCTTTTTTGCCTTAAAAAATTTACAATAAATTCGTTTGAAATCCAAAAATTATGTGCAATATACCGTCGGAAAGCTATTGACCTCTAGTATCTATGAAAAATGTTTGAAAAATGGTACAGTATTTTGGTTTGAAAGTCAACTCTTGGTCATACTGGTCAAACTTGGGATTCCCGGGAAGTTCTAGAAACCTTTGGGAGCTCCAAGGAGCTGACGTTTTCGTTCGATTTTCTTTTAAAACCCATTTTAATACTTTCTACATCATATAGAATGATTTTGGAACTTTTTGGTGAATTTGGACGATTTCGGTCAAATCCTGGTCAAACTTGGTCAAACCTTGGTCAAACCAGTCAACGGGGACTTTCCAGGAACTTCTGGGACTTCCGGGGGTCTTTGGGAGCTGACGATTTCATCTGATTTTACTTAAAATCTAATTTTCTTACTTTTCTGATGACATAGCATATTTCCAAAAATTTGGTCCAAATCTGGGAGTTTTCGGGCTTTCAGGGGCATTTGGTCATTCTGAGCATTTTGAGAAATAGAACTAACTTCTAGGAGTCCTTTTGAGTCTTTTTAGATCATTGTGAACCACCAAGCTATGGGTCTCCTAAATCTGATAGCAAACAAAATGGGGTGTCTACAGTTTGCCCCTCTTTGGCATGAACTTGCGAGGCAACGCATGTCGCAAGCGAATGCCAAAGCTTTAAATAGCCAGGTCTTTTGGAGGCTATAGATTTAGGATAAAAAGCATTGCAAAAGATACAATGATGCTAAGGCTAGTGTTGGTCGCGCTCTGCGTGAGCTGCCTACGTATCCCAAGAGGAATCAGACCAGGACGTAGTTCGAGGCACAAAGGAATAAATCACACATGTATATACAGAACAATCAGGCAGATGCTATACTATAAGAGTGATATGCAATGCATTGATGTGATATGAATTGTGTCCTGAGTCCTATCATGTTTAGTGTTCTGATCCTAGCATGAGCTGGTGATGTGTGGTGAGTGAACTTATGTTTGTGCTAGTGTTGAATCTAATGCAGTGGTTGATCCTGATAAGGATACCGAGGTGTTGAAGACTCTGGGTCTCGGGCAAACTTCTTAAATTATGGGAAGTGTGCTTTCCAAATAAATGTGATCGAACGTGGGGTCCCACACGATGACAATTAAAGATAATCGACGGACACAGAAATCCTGGATACCAAGCAAGGGATGAGGAAGTTTAAGACAGCCAATCGGAGAAGGGCTTCGCGATAGCCGATAAGCGAGAAAGCTCACAATAGTTGATGGGTAGGTGAGGGGGCTCATAATTTTTGACAAGAGAGTGAGGAAGTTCACGATAAGGGAGAAGCTCATGATCTTTATTTGAGGAAGCTCACGATAACCGATGGGTAGGTGAGGGGGTTTATAATTTTAGACTGAGGAGTGAGGAAGCTTAAGATGAGTGATAAGTTAGAAAGCTCATGAGTTTGGAAAAAAGAGTGAGGAAGCTAACGATAAGTGAGAAAGCTCACGATTTTGGATGAATGAGTGAAAAAGCTCACGATAAGTGAGAAAACTCACGATTTTGGATGAAGGAGTGAGGAAGCTCATGATAAGTGAGAAAGCTCACAATAAGTGAGAAAGCTTACAATTTTGAATGAAGGAGTGTGGAAGCTCATGATAAGTGAAAAAGCTCACGATAAGTGAGAAAAGCTCAGGATTTTGAACAAAGGGGTGAGAAAGCTCACGATTTTGAATAAAGGAGTGAGAAAGCTCACGATAAGTGAGAAAGCTCATGATTTTGGACGAAGGGGTGAGAAAGCTCACAGTAAGTGAGAAAGCTCACAATTTTGGACAAAGGAGTGAGGAAGCTCACGATAAGTGAAAAAGCTCACGATTTTGAATGAAGGAGTGAGGAAGCTCATGATAAGTGAGAAAGCTCACAATTTTGAATGAAGGAGTGAGGAAGCTCATGATAAGTGAGAAAGCTCACGATAAGTGAAAAAGCTCATGATTTCGGACAAAGAAGTGAGGAAGCTCACGATTTCGGACAAAGGAGTGAGGAAGCTCACGATAAGTGAGAAAGCTCACAATTTTGAATGAAGGAGTGAGGAAGCTCGTGATAAGTGAGAAAGCTCACGATTTTGGACGAAGGAGTGAGGAAGCTCACGATAAGTGAAGAATCTCACGATAACCAACGAACGCGGAGCCTTGGATTGTGAATATACAAAGCTTGCCCTAGGAGTCGGCTCTACTTTTGCTATTTTTTGCTAGGGATAGTGGGAATTAGTATCCTTCTATATTTATCCTCGGGGGATGGTGTAGGACTCTCAGAGAATCTCTCTTTTCTTGTTTGGGAACCAGGACCCATCTCTGAATCTCTCACAGTTGATCAAATCTTTCAGTGCTCAATCCAAGAGGGCCGGTCGGGATCTCCGGGAGCTGGTATCTTTCTATTTTTGTCCTCAAGGGATGATGCTATGTTATGATGAGCTAAAATGATACGTGTCATGCCTGATGTTGTGTTCTAAAGTGCTTATGGTCCTACTACATGTGTTCTGTGTATTCACCACTCTCAGTGGGCTAGGTGATCTATGCTTCGCTATGACTAATAGACTTGTGAAAGATCTCGACCCGGGGGTCTTACCCAAGGAAGAGCGTTGGTGCTCAAAGTGACACTACGGTGCTCAAAAGAATGCTTATGGTGTGTTTGCCACTCCTAGTGGGCTTTGTGATTTGTGTGTGCCGCGACCAATGTGCTATGTGTCATGTTATGCCACATTTGTTGTGTTGGGTGAAGTGACCCTCTAGACTTGACTCGTGCTCCCCTTAATCATGATGCTATGGACTTAGTGACTCTCAGATTCTCAACAGTGCTTCTCAAATTTCAATGATGATCCTCAATTCTCAACGGTGCTTATGTTGTTCCCCAATTCTTTGATGGTGATTCTCAACGGTGTTTTTCAAATCTTAATGATGCTCCTCAATGATGCTCCTCGACTTTTCAATGATGCTTTTCAACTCTTCTAATGCACCTCAACACAATTGATGTTTTTCCACTCTTCAATAATGCTCCTCAACACACCTGATGCTCCTCTTCAACAATACTCCTCAACACTTCTGATGTTCCTCGATATTACTCCACTTTTTAACGATGCTTCTCAACTCTTCTGATGTTCATCTATGCTCCAATAATGCTTCTCAACTCTTTTAATGTTCCTCGATGCTCCAACAATGCTTCTCAACTCTTCTGACGTTCCTCGATGCTCCAACAATGCTTATCAACTCTCTTGATATTATTCGATGCTCCTTCAATCTCTGGGCCCGAAAACATCCTCACAAAACATAACATCAACAAACCTAGACTCTGAGCCCAAAAATACCCCAACAACACATCTTATCAAAAACATCTGGACTTTGAGCCCCAAAACACATCTTATCAACACTCCTCATTAGCCCATCTGGACTTTGGGCCCTAAAATACCTCAACAACACAATACATCAGCAATAGTTTCTTGGAGTTGGCGATATTTCCTCCGATCAGCCGCCTTGAGAAACAACTATCGATTTGTAGTTTGCAACCACTTACGAGTTTATGCCACTCGTACCTGGGACATTTCTCATGTTGCAACCTTGACTAGTGTAGTAATAATGTTTGGTACTTCTGCTTGTATCCAAAGTTTTTTTATAATTGGGAATCACCTTTAACCCACACATTTGAGACCATCAGGACAAATGGACTTAACAGGAACGACAAGGAAAGTTGGGTTAGTTTATATGAAACCTCGATCTGTGACACATTTTTTATCAGATTACTACTGACTCAAACAAAGAAGGATTGACTTGGACATGAAATTCTCAAATTTCCACGATCCAATGTGACTTCATCATGAATGGTGTGCCGCTCATCTTTTATGTTCACTCCTCATCTTAATATGATAGCACTTTGCTGATAAATCTGGTTTTTGAAAATTCCTCCCTATTGATCCAATCAATTCTCTACTTCTCCCAGGAAGTGCTTTGAATTAGTGCCTTAGCTTTTAGAATAAAAGATGCTCCATTTCAAAAAAATTTCAAAACAACTTGGTGACTTGAAAACTCGCCCTTGGTGTGAAGGGATCGTGCTAGGCAAACGGAGTTTGCCCCTAATTTGAGGTGTACGAAGTGGAATTCATAGGCAAACGAGGTGGGTTACCGAAGTTTGTCCTTAGTTTGGAATGATGGTTTATTAGAGGTTTTGGGCTAACGAGATAGGTGACTGAAGTTTGCCCCTTGTACAAAGGGTAGATAGTAAAATTTAGGCAAACTAGGCGGGTAGCCGAAGTTTGCCCCTAGTGTGGAAGGTGATTTTTTGGCTTAAGGCAAGGACCGTGACTTTAATCTCTCAAATGCTCATAACTTTTGCCTAGGCACTAGTGAGGTGACTTAGCGACCTCTTTTCTCTCTTTTGTTATTGCTCACCTTGGATTTAGCTCTAATTTTTGCCTAGGCGTCCTTTCAAATTTATGACCTAGCGAGCCATCCTTATTTTCTTTTTGAAAGTTTGCCTACATACCCCCGAGCGGGGATCAGGTCCAACGTAGTTCGGGCTAGGACCTTTATAGAAGCGGGGTTAATATTGATGGTGTCAACCGAACCGATGCGGTTGCCTACGTATCCCCGAGTGGGAATTAGGTCGAGCGTAGTTCAAGGCAAGGCTTTGAAAGAAATGGGTTGAGGGCTTTTCAAACCAATCGTTAAAGAAGTTCAAACTTAGGTCACTTATGGTAGCCTTGAATAAAAAGATTCAGTTTCAGTCTCCCTTTCTTTTCTTTTCTTTTCTTTTTTTTTTTTAGGATTGATCCTTTTCACTTTTGCCTAGCCAGTCAATTTTTCTTTTCACATAGTTGATTCACGTGAGATCTTCCGATCGCAATCTCGAAATTTCATAATGTGTATGTCAGCTCTCATAATTTGTTTGTGGTCGTTCGGAGCCTTTTGAAACATGATCCAGACACATTCTCATGATGTACCTTAAAGCGTACAATTCTTTCATTTGTAAAATCATTTTGACTGGCTAGGGTCAAATCTTGGAAATCAATACCTTCTCAGCTCTAACTTTTGCCTAGGTGTCCTTTCGGGTTTTCAACCTAGCGAGCTTTTCTTTTTTTTTTTTTTTTTTTTGCTTTTTTGAAAGTGGAGACGAAACTCACTGAAATGTTTAGCTACTATCAAGGACCAAGTCTGCACAGATTCGCATGGCTATCAATTGGGTTGGGCCCAAGGCTTTGAAATGGTAAAAAAATGGTGTTGGGTAAACCCTAAGTCAGTTCCAAGGATGACTTTTTGAGATTTGAGCAAAAGCATCTTTAAATTCTTAAAGTAAGACTATTCAATTCTCAGCTCTTCTTTGGGGTCAGCACGAAATCGACTTTGGCCTTTTTGGGATTCTCTCTTTTTTTGTTTGATGCAAAAATTTATTAGGAGTGTAATGTCCATGGTAATTTGAAAAGTGACATTTTCAGTTCAGCTATTCATGCACTTATGAATATACACATTAGATTAGGCAAAATGAGACTTCATTCCATTAGACAACAACTCGATGACAAATAGACTTGACCACAAGACTAAACTTGAAATACACTCAAAATATAGAACAGACTCGACCCGATCTCAAATGGAGTATCGCAGTGACTCGCTTATTCTTCCTCTTTATTGGCAGAAGTCCCAAACACTATCAACTCACCATGTAGCTTCAACAATCATTGGCCTCAGCAAAGTGGATCATTTGAAAGGACCGGCCAGGGGCTTAGGTGATATGGGGTTGAATGGGTGGTGGCTCAATGATTCTCTGGTCAATGAGGTCTTGGATATCATGGCGGAGACGTATGCACCGATCGGTGTCATGGCCTGGGCCTTGGTGGTAGGCATATCGTTTCGACAGGTCACAGTTAGGTGGTGGGGGATCGGCGTGAGGCTGAAGGAGTTGGAGGTGTCCCTTTTTTAGCAGGCGGCCTAAGGCTACAGAGGGGGAGATATCTAGCTTGGAAAACTCATGGGGTACCCTATTTTGGTAAGAGTGGCTAGGCGAGCTGGTTTGCTTTGTGAGCTGGTATGGTTAGGAAGAATAGGCCATGGGTTAGTTACTAAGGGCGTTGACATCCGAAGGGTTTCGGGAGTAGTTGGGCCTCTTGGACTGGCTTTGTGATTCTTCATTCTTGATTTTCCCTTCCCTGATTGCATCCTTAATTCTAGTCCCAATCTCAAATAGTTCTTCAAATGTTGAGATGGACTGGTAGAATAGTTTCTCATAGTACAACGACTGTAGATTCTTGATCAACATCTGGACTTGTTCCTTTTCGACTGGTCGGTGGGTCATTTCGGCCACCTTGTTCCTCCATCTGCTCAAGAACGCAGCGAAGGACTCATTGAAGTTCTGCCGGGTAGTCTCCAGATCCCGGATGGTGACATTGAGCTCTTGGTTGTAGGAGTAATGATCAATGAAGACCTGGACTATATCTTCCCAAGTCCGCGTGTTAGAAACCTCCAAGGTCAGAAACCAGGATAGAGCAGTTTTGGTGAGGGTTTGAGGGAACAACATTGCGATGTGCTCATGGGTGCAGCCCATTGATTGGAAAACACTCATGCAGAACTTTACGTGGCTCTTCGGATTCCTAATTCCATCAAAACGATCAATTTCAGGCATCTTGAAGTTCTCCGGCAGTTTCAGCTTAACATGCTCAAAAAGGCCTTCCAGATCTAGCATGTAATCGTCAACCCCCTTGCCATTTCTCAGTATGTTCTCAAGCATGTCGACCTTATCCATTTTTTCTTGAATTTTCTTATTGAGTGCAGGTGGTGGGGCCCCATTGAACCAATCAGCATCTAAATTGTTCTCGGGAGGTGGTGCAAACCCAGGCAGTGGTGGTGGTATAAACCCCGGTGGCGGTAGGAATCCAGGTGGGTATTGTGGTTGTTGCTATTTCAGTTCTTCTATAAAGGCTAAAACTTGGGCCAAGCGGTCAGACTGTTGGTTGATCATTTATGTCATTCTTGCTTCCAAACCTTCTAGATCCATAAAGTTGACTTTTGGCTGAGTGATTCTGACAAGGTGACTCCTCCCTAATCCTCTGACTCACAAATGCAGATCCTGGGTGCTCAAAACTTGTACTGACATATAGGTGTGAAAAGACTATGTCAGACTTTTAACAGTGATGATTGAGATGACAACTATAGTGACAAGTGAGGACTGACTCGTGTACAGACCGACTATAACCGTGTATGCAGACTGATGAAGCAAATATGCGGATACAAGCCCTAATCTACATGATGCTCCTATTTCTAACAGATAGCAGTTAAACAAATAAGGTCCTAACCATATAGAGTGTGCCAACCCTACTTTCCAGTATGATCACCAAGGGATAACAAGGGTTTCCAGGGTTTTATGAAGGCTTCTAGGAGAGACTGGGCATTTCTGGTTGATTTGGACTGAGCTTCTAGGAAAACAGGTATATTTGGGGTAAGTCGAACAGAGTTTCTGGGGAAAACAAGTATATCGGAGTTTTTTGGAGCAATTGAGATTTTTGGATAATCTGGGAGATTTGGACAGAGTTTTTGGGAGAAACTGGTTATATCTGGGTGAGATGGACAGCGTTTTTGGGATAAGTAAGTATATTAGAGTTTCTGGGAGAAATTGAGATTTCTGGGTAATATGGGGGATTTGGACGGAGTTTCTGGGAGAAACTGGTATATCTGGGAAATCTGGGAGATTTGGATGGCGGTGATCATACTGTCTAGCAAGTTTTCATACTCCTATGTCTTAGGACCAACAAATAAGGTTTGTGGTGAATATCTTTGTGAACGTGGAACAGACATCCTTGTCATGGTGCCTAGGCAGGTCAACTCAATGTGATCACATGTGAGTGATTGCCTTGGGAATCATAAGAAAGAGGTTCTATTCTATGCCACATAAGTGTCTACACCGCGCAGGTAATCCCACCAGGGCTTATAGCAGTTATATCATATTGTCCTATCTGAAAAGATAAATCAACAGCCCTATGAAAGGTTCTACAGGAATCTATATGCAAAGGCTGGGTTTAGTCAAAGAGGGTCCGTTGATGAGAGTTCCAATATACCGTTAGGGAGACAGTACGGAGGTTTTTACTCTTTTTGATATACCTTGGAAAGTACAGTATCAACGGTGACTTGTGCCCTGGCATAGCAAGACCTGAACAAAGTCAGCGCCGCGTTTCAGACACAGTCGCAGGGGGGGAAATGTAAGAGTGCAATGCGGTGAACCAGACACAGTAAAAAGATGATTTTAAAGATGCTGATTATGAGTCAAACCTCTGTATTATTTTGTTTTAAAAATAAATATCCCCAGCAGAGTCGCCAGATTGTGGACACGCGAAATTCCACCACTTGTTTGGTTTTGGTTTGAAATTGATTTGGATCAAAGAAAGAAAAGGAAAGGTCTGTTAAAAACAGATACAGAGTCGCCACTTGGTCTTTAAGGAACCAAGAAACCTAAATTTGACTCACCCAAATGGATAAAGGGCACCGGCCTTTCATAACCAAAGAACTTGGCTCGGGGTTTTGGTTCGAGAGAGGAAGGAGCCTTTGTCGTGACTAAAACACCCTCAACTCGCCTCGTCTCTCGACGGGCCTCAATTAGCATCCAAATAATCATCTTTTACAATGTATGGTTCTACAATTAATACTATGACAGTATATTACATCACACAAGGATTTTGAAATGGAAGATCAAAAGATAAGATATCATTCATAAGATCTAAGCCAAATATCACACAATGTAAAGTGAAAGATCACACAAGCAAACCTAGGAAAAAGTCGTCTAATCATATATCAAATAGTCAAGACTTCCTAATCTAAAGGGGGACATGAATTGTTATTGAAATAAATAATCAAAGAAATCAAAATATGCATAGCAAGCTAGTATGATGCATGTTAATCTTTGAGAAAAGAAGACCTCTCGATCCCCGGGAAGGATGAGAACGGACGATTAGATCGAGGGAAAACATGAACGTGTGATCATGATCATTCGTTATAATCTTCTTAGATTAGGAGTTACAAAAACCCCAAATCTTGCATGAATGCAATGTATGTATCTAGAATGTGCCAAGGTTGTAGTGTGTTTTGTGTTCATGGATTCCTAGAATGACTTAGAAGTCTAGAATGTGTATGAATGAATGAAGGAGATCATCATGGGATATGTACAAATGTAGTATGAGCTACTTCCTAAGACATGAGCTAATTTGGAATGCATGTAAGCACCAAATCAAAGTATGGAAGTAAAAGTGTGTTTGTTGTGAATAATGGACAAAATAGTAACATGATCTTTTGGAAATTGAAAAGAGGGGTTAGGAATCTTTTCAATATATGATTTTTTATGGATATCTTCCTTATTGTGTCTAGAACACAACCCAAAAATCCAATCTTTAATAGCTATCACAAATTGAGAGAAATCATATAAACAATAGAGAGTATTCAGAAACAAAGTCCGTACTGTTGACTGAAATGATAGAAAATCTTAGAAAATGAAAACAAAAGATCTAGAGGCCCATATGATACATAACGTTCCCTAAGACATTGAAGTTCAAGGGAAAAATGATTTGGGGCCACTCCCATTTGAAAAGTTTTCTGTAAAACAAGTTGAAAGTCAACCAAGCTGCTGTGACAGCAAAAACAGAATATCTGGAGAGAATGTTTGGGTCCAAATGGACCACTTCCAAGTATTTCCAAGTCAAACAAAAAATCATGGGTGTTCTCTAATGAGTTAGGAAGACTTTCCAAGTGGTCTTGCATCCATACATTGAGTATTGAGTTCTAGAGAAATCTTTGAGCTCAGATCATTCACTGTTTTGACTCACTGTTTTAAAGATTTTGGGAAAAACTTGAGTTTTCTTTCTTGAGTTCAAAATGAGAGGGTTTGAGAGGGGTTTTGAAATAGAGGTTTTGTAAGTATATTTTCAACATCAAATAGAGATTATGACCTCTTGAAATATCAACATCAAACTCATCATCAAGAATCCCCAATATTATTGGAGAGATTCATTTTTTATTTTGAATATGACTTCAAGGATACCTTGGAGGTATTGAAGTTATAATCATCATCTATTAAACATGTTTTTGAGGTCAAGAGCTACTATCCATAAGGATTCACTCACCTCAAACTTCATGTCATCATTTAGATGATGAAGAACAAGTAAGTAAATAAAGAAAAATAAAAAGAAATGAGGTAAGAAGAGATGAACATATATATAAACAAGTAAGTAAATAGCAATCAATAGATGATAATCAATGTAATGTTGGACTGGTAGCTTGGTGCTTCACTCATATATATTGACATTTGGACATGGAAGTAGCTTCCTAACTCAAGAATTCTCAAGAATGGTGATTGGGGGTATTTGGAATGTGAAGTATAAGAGAGGCAATGGAAGAAAACAAGATTAAAACTCACTTTCTTATGGAAAATCAATGGGAGAAGCTCCCTTTTTTTCTTCTAAACCTATCTCTATCTCTCTTTCTCTCTACAACTTCTATGGACTTTGCACTTGCCCCCCCCCCCCCTCTCCCAAAATGAAGAGCAATGAAGGGTTTATATAGGCCAATTTGGGGTGGTTTTGGGATTTAGAAAGTACTCCCATTGGTCCAAAACATCTGTGAACATAAAAACTACGTCATTTTGGTTTCTATTTAATAAATTTGGACCCCCAATCAAAATTACAAAAATGTACCATTCTGGGGGAGAGTGCCACGGTGGCAGTGGGCCAGTGCCCCGGCGGCACTACTCCTCATTCGTCCAGATAATCTTTTTAGGCCTCCAGAGGTTCCGGTATTCGCGAAAGGACCTATTTTGTTCGAAATTCACAGAAAATGCATACAAACTCCAAATTGAGGTTGTGATATACCGTTGGAAAGGCAATGGAATCTACTTTACATAAAAATAGTTAGTTTGGAGATAGGTCACTTTGAAAAGTTTTGCGGTATTCGCGATAAATACCGATTTGATCGCCTTTTTTGCCTTCGAAAATTCATAATAAATTCGTTTGAAATCCAAAAATTATGTGCGATATACCGTCGGAAAGCTGTTAACCTCTAGTATCTATGAAAAATATTTGAAAAATGGTACAGTGTTTCGGTTTCAAAGTCAACTCTTGGTCAAACTAGTCAAACTTGGGATTCCCGGGATGTTCTGGAAACCTCTGGGAGCGCTCCCAGGAGCTAACGTTTTCGTTCGATTTTCTTTTAAAACTCATTTTAATACTTTTCACATAATCTAGAATGATTTCGGAACTTTTCGGTGAATTTGGACGTTTTTGGTCAAACCCTGGTCAAACCTTGGTCAAATCGGTCAACGGGGACTTTCCGGGAACTTCCGGGACTTCCGGGGTCTCTGGGAGCTGATGATTTCATCTAATTTTACTTAAAACCTCATTTTCTTACTTTTCTGATGACATAGCATGTTTCCAGAACTTTTGGTCCAAATCTGGGAGTTTTCGGGATTTTAGGGGCATTTTGGTCATTCTGAGCATTTTGAGAAATAAAACTAACTTCCAGGAGTCCTTTTGAGTCTTTTTCGATCATTGTGATCCACCAAGCTATGGGTCTCCTAAATCTGATAGCCGACAAAATGGGGTGTGTCTACTGAGATGGAAGACTTAAAACAAACGGTTTATAGTTAACACAACTAAAAGTCGAGTAGCTATATCTTATAAGGGGGGATATTAATTTTTTTTAAAAAATAGAGCAACAATTAATATACCACTCCAAGAATATTTTGTCTATTACTTTCCAAATCCACTGCCATTTTGAAGGAAACAAAATTTTTTCTACAATATTACATTATTTAAGAAGACAAACTAATGTATGTCCCAGAACTTTGTAGTCTCCGTTAAGGGTCTTGAGTTCATTTTCAACTTTTCGATAATCAATTAAAAGCTCTTTGTAAAGTGTCTTTGAATCTTCAAAATTATCTTGTGCAAATGGGTATGCTTGGAAGTTCAAGTCATCGATATGAAAATTATAAATCTGTTGCAATTCTAAAATTGATGCACGAGCAGCTTCTTCATTGTCTTTAAAATGACGTCCTACAAAATTGATGGGTTCATCCTCAATGATGCCCATAATATGAACAAAATCACAATATAGATTGGCGTTTATTTTCTTCACTTCAAACCGTGGAGGTGGCACCCTTAATTTGAGTAGTAATTCCTTTAGGAAGATTATAAATGGGATCTTGAACACACATTGCTTTTTAAAAGTAATTTGTATTTCTTCTAAATTGCTAAAATAGAAACATTCTTCCTTAGTTGCCTTTGTATTTTTTTCAAAACCTTATTGGCTGATGTCTTTCAAAGGGGGTTTAATAATGGAGCTAATAAGGATAAAAGTAGGTAGGCAGGATGCTCTATGGATGTAAATTAGGGAAAAGGGAAAACATTCATGCAATAAACTAATAAAAAGCCAAGTGACATTATAAACACAGTGTAAGAATAATATATGAAGAAAGTGATAGTTAAAAAGTCAAGTTCACTTATACACAGCCAAGTGATACTTATTACTGCTCTATTTTGGTGCTTTCTTACACTTTTGAAGTAGCTGAAACAATTTTCTTTCATTCAAACTGCTACATATTTGATTTGTGGTGAAAAAAACTATTTCTGGAAGTTTTAGAAAGCAGTATATAAGCTGTACACACATCAAAAATAGTGCTGAAAGTAACTTCGTTATTTACTTACTATAGGTTATCAAAGAGAAGAAGAAGAGAAAAAGGGAAACAAAAGAAAATAAAACAAAGGTTGTTTGATAGATCAATTTAACCAAACATTAACATAGACAAACATGTATGTATAGATGTAAACAAAAATTATGGGAAATACAATAGTTTGCAAATCGAGAAATGCCTCCAAGAAGGGATAATTGCGGTTGTAACACTTTGGTGAATGTAATTGTATAGAAGGATTTAGACTCAACAGCTAAGCTGTAGCACCCAGAATTTTCTACAAATTCCACATAGGAATATCAGATTGGTGACATCACCATAGTGCAGTTATAGAAGGTCCATCAGGATGGCCTTAGCTATAAATCCTTATTAGGATCCTTAGTAATCGTCTTAACAACGACTACGTCGATTCAAATCTAGTACCTATTAGAATAGACGTAACCCCGACGCGCATAGTTTCTAAGTTAGAAACTATAGACGTACTTGAATATAGGCATGTGTATAGCCCCGTTCATTCATATCTTATATCTGCGTTCACTTTCGCGATATTGCACTTATACTATGATCCAGCAGCACATTCCAGTATACCAACTCAAGAGTGGGACCCACATCACCAACCTTATATGGACTCATACACAGCCCCGTTTATTCTTACACTTATAACTATGATTGCCTTCTTAGTATTGCAACTAATTAAGACCCAGGCACACATTCCAGTGCATATTACCTGAGAGTGGGACCCACACCACCTCGTGACAGTCATGTGGACCCCCACTTATCTACCCTTAGGCATACACACAAACTTATGCAAGCACACCCATACTTGGTATAATTTCCCCATACCCCCCTCTATAAATACACACCTCCCCTCATTCTCTTTACATTCTCAGCCACCCCACAATCTATCCAACAGATTGATACATAGAGAGAGAGAGAGAGAGACCGAGAGAGAGCTTGAGAGAACACAAGCTCCCTCACCCTTGGTCTATACACACATCCCCCCCCCCCTTTCTACATTGTGTGCACTACCACACACCCCTCTCTGTTCATTTTGTTCACACACCCTCAGGCTCAGAGAACTAGAGAGAGAGAAGAGAGAGACGCAGCAAGGAAGAGGAAGAAGAACGCAGAAGAGAAAGAGAGTGAGATCGGAGAAGATTAAAGGAGTTTGAGGCAACCTGAGGTAAACCTAACCCCTCTCATACATTTCTGAGCAATTGCATGTCATCTAGAGGGCCTAGGACCTGCATGCAAGCTTTCAAACAGAGCCTAAGGCTCACTGTGAACCTCCGGTAACCATTAAAGCTTCCCTTGAAGCTCAAATTTTAAACATGACCAAAACCCCCTTTTTATTACACCAAACGGACCTTTATGGACCCAGGAAGACCCCCTATGAAAAGTTTTTAGTTTGGAGGATGTTTGGGGAGCCATGCAGGCCATTATTTCCTCAAAGGACCGAAAGAATAATCCATTGGTAGGTGGTCATAACGAATGAAACATTGATCCAGCTTCTAGTATGTGAAAGAGGGGCCATTTCCGGTCACAATGCCGTTGACCTCGTGGATTTTGATGGAGAGATGAGAGAGATATGAAGAGAGAGAGGATTTTCGGCGAATCGCGACTCGCGACTCGCCGGTGGCGTATGGCTCACCGGAGAAGAAGAAGACCCGTTTGGGTGTTCGGGTTACAACAAACGGGTCCAGGTCGGGTCTGAGTTGGGTTAGAATGTGTGTGTATAAGGGTCAGGGTATGGGTTTGGGCCGGGTTAAGTTAACCCGTGGGTTAACTTAAGTGGCACGACGTCGTTTTGACGTCGGGCTGAGTTCGGGTCGGGTTTCGGGTTTTGAGACGGGTCGTGTTGAGTCTATGGTTGGGTCAAGGTTTGGTTCGGGTCTAGTTTGGGTTTAGGTTAACGGGTAGGACAGGTTTGTGAGGAGAGTTGGGTTTCCGGTTCGGGTTTGGTCTAACCCGAATGGGTTCTCGGGTTGGGTTTGCATGAGTGTGTATATGGGTAGTCCGCCTAAGATTCGGTCGGGTCGGGTCGGGTCGGACCCATTGGGTCACGCGGTTGGGTTTCCTTGAGAGTATATCCAGGTCACCCGTTTAGCATCGGGTCGGTTCGGGTTGACCCGTCGGGTTTCATATTATATTTATTATTATTATTATTATTAGTATTAATTAGTTTAAAAGGTTTTAAATGGTTTTAATAATTATAAATAAATTTATAGTTATACCATTAAGGTTTTTAATATTATAGAATATTATTTTAATATTCTATATATCATTATCATATTATAAATATTGTACATTTATTATTTATATGGTTAATATAAATAATAAAATATCAGTTTTAAATAATTTTAAATAGTTAATAAATACCTATGTGTATTTATAAATTCTAGAAAATTAGGGTAATAACACTGGAACTATTGTATTACATAATGTAAGTTGTAAAGCTATAATATTATAGTCTACTATTTTTAATAATTAATAAGGAGCTATTTTATGAGTATATTAATTGTTAAAAATACCAAACGAGCTCCGGAAATTATGAGATAAATACTGGTAGTGTATTTTAATATCTAGTAATTAATAAAAATATTTCCAAGTACTGATCTCTTTGTATAATTATAATTACATATTAAAATTCCGTTTCGGGTAATTTCTGGTATATATTATCTTCAATAATTCATAATAAATAATCTAGGACTCCGAAAATTACGCGGTCAGTTCCCAGAGTCTTAGAATAATGTCTAGAACATTTCCATAAAGTTTGGTGACTTTTTGACTCGGCCGAAAATATAGCCTGTCTTTCAGGGTCTGCATTAGTGTAATAAGCCCTGCATATTACCTCGTAAAATCGCGACGGACTCCGATTTGAGTCTAGTAAATGGCGTTGGACTTAGAATGACACGTAGATCACTACCTTGAGGTTTATGACTTTATTTGGTAAAATTACCATTTTGCCCCTAGGTTGTACTCATACATTATTACTGTTTATTCCGTTTATTATTGTAGAACTTGACGGTTATCTGCTTTTCGAGGAGCGGCAACTCGAGGTGAGTTTCCTAACCTCACTCTAATCCTAATAAGACTAATATAAGATGATTTAAAGTTAGATGTATGATGTTTTGTCTGAATAATATGCTGATTTGTGATGTCACGTGTATTTCCAATAATTGTAAGACTATGCAAAGCATGTCATGGTAGTACTATCGCATACGTGAACATGTCAAGGGTTTTATCTATATGTTTATCGGTATCAAATCCATGTTATGTGATCCACGCACTATATGTTACGTTTTCTACTGTTAACTGTTAAACGCACGTTTTACGATGTTGTTGACTGGAATAGATAACGCATGCCATGTTAATAATAAAGAGAAATGAAAATAGATTTGCATGTAAGTATTGATAATGGATACACGTGCATTTCATGAGATGTGTCAGTATGCGGTGTGTGAGAAAGAGAGGTGTTTGATGTGAATGAGAGGAGAGATGTGATTTGTGGATCCTATGGATCAACGACCGACGAGCCGGGTGGACATGAACGGTTAAGGTTCCTAGCGCGCCTCTTGCCGTTGAAGACGTCCGGTGATGCGCATACTTGGTTGAAGACGTCCCATGTATCGTTGAAGACGTCCGGCTAGTACTCTAATATACTTCTCAGCCGTGTAGACGACCGGTGAGAGTATACACATGGTTGAAGATGTCCCATGTGCCAGTTTCATTGTTTACAGATAGTGTACGCCGTGAAGACGTCCGGTGGCCTATCAAGGGAATGAATGTGAATTGACTGTGTTAGCATGTTATCATCTTTGATATACCGCGTGTTGTCAAGTTGATGAGAAAGAGAAAGTGAATGATGAGATTGAGTTGATGAGTAAAAATGATTTGGTTCAAAATGATTTAGTTTGGAAAGTTTTGGTTTTAAAATAAAATGGTTTTGAAAAGTATCTGTTTTAAAAGGCAAGTGTCTATGAAAAGAGTTGGGGAGTGAGTTACATTGGTCATGCATTTGCACGCACGAGTTTATATAAGGAGAATGTATTCTATGATGTTACCATTATCTGTTTACCTGTTTTGTTGAAACCTCTGCTATGCCCGTGGTGAGAATGCGTCTTTTAATAAGAGATTAACCATACCTTAAAGTACTAAACTATGACGTGAGTTGAGAGATGTTCTGTATTTACTGATTATTGTGCGGTTGGGACTCTTACTCAGCCTTGTTCTAAGGCTGACAGCATGTTACGCCCTGGGCATTCGTATTCCCAGAGTGTTGCAGGTTTGTACAGATTCAGGACTTAAAAGAGCAGGAAGAAGCATCAAGCAACATGAATGGTACCTCTATTCTTGAGAATAAAGAAGAACACTCTGCTAATCATGACACTGCCATTGGTTATTGCTCTACCAAAGGTACCGCAACAAACTTGCATCAACGAAAGCAGGATCACATCCCACATCCGACTGTCTCGCTTTCGACCTATTGCCCAAGACGCATTCAATCTACTATTACCGATTAAGTTGTAAAACTTATGGGAACACGCCTTTTGGATAGGTTAAAATCCACTCCTTTTGAGCGTGTTAGCTCTATAGTCAAGGGAGCGCTTGGAATTTATGATAGTATCAAAGCGCTCAAGGGTGACCCGTCGGCATTACAAAAGATAATTGATTCTTATGTTCAAGATGTTAACGCGTATCTCGTTCTTGAAGTTCGTCAAATAGGATGCTTGACTTTAACTGATTTGGAAGGCATAAGAGCTGAAGCAACAAAGAACTTGAATGCAGCATCCTCTATTCTTGCATCTACAGAATGCCAGTGCATATAATGTGAAGAGGCTTTGAAGCGGACCAAGGAAGACCATGCTATTCTTGAAGAAAAGATGCATTTCGTTCAGCAAAGGGAACTACAACTTGAAGAAGATTTGCACACGAAGATCGCCAAGGTTGATGCCGCAAAAGAAGAGGTAGCAAATGTAGAGAAGGCTATGCGAGATGTAGAGGCAACTTCAGTTATTGCTCCGGAAGAGGAAAAGGCCCTTGAAGAGTTGAGGGGAATGTTGGAGAGTCGGTGAGAGTCTCTTGATCAGCTCAAGTGGATGGATTGAAGCTTCTTTATTCTAGCTCCTTTATTCATTCGTTCCTTTATTTTTTTATTATTTTTAAATCAAATATGGACTTTATGGACTTTATTGTTTATTCATGCATACTTTGAATGCACACATATGGAATTTTGAGATCAGTGAATTTGCGTCAATTGGCACAGGCTTCGACTTGTTCATATATTGTTTCCTCACTTTAAATCCATATTTATGATTTTTCAACAGCAAGTACTTATAGCCAATGACAATCAAAGAAAGATGATGTAGTAAGATCAATTGTAGGTAGTGCACCCAAACATTTTCATATACACTAATTTATGTTCTTTGGATTCTTTAGAACCCAAAAGAATCCTCTCCCATCATCATTTTTTTTTGAGTTGACTGAACTTGGAATGTACCCAAGCTGCCTACGTACCCACCAAGGGATCAAGTCATAACGTAGTTCAAAGAAAACTAACAAATTTATTTATTTATTTTTATTTTGTTTTTTTTATTTTGTTTTATTTTGTTTTTTTTAGGGGCCGTGCACAGTTTATACTCATGCAGGCCAGGAGTATGGCATCCTCATGCATAGTAGCATTTCAAGAATTTGCCGTTGATAGGACTGATTCTCAAGCCATCTTGATCTACCAACTTGTAATCTCCATTTGTGTATACTTCTTTCACCACATACGGTCCATCCCACTTTGAGACAAATTTGTTGCCAGTGCGATGAGTTGTAATGATGGGTCTTCTCACAGCAAGCACCAAGTCTCCAACTTGAAAAGATCGAGGTCGAACCTTTTTGTTGAATGCCTTGGACAAGCGAGCCTGATAGCATTCCAAGCGTTGTTGCGCCTCCAGCCGCTTCTCATCCAGTGCTTCCAATTCCTGCAATCGCAACTGGGCATTGTCTTCTTCCGTGAGACCTTCTTGTATTGCAATTCTCAATGATGGGATTTGACTCTCAAGGGGGAGAACTGCTTCCACGCCATACATAAGTTGTTCAGTAAGCCCAAAGTGCCTCCTCAATTCTTTCATGCCAATCCTTTTTGGATTTAGCGACAACCTTCTTCAACAAGTTGCACAATGTCTTATTAAAAGCTTCTGCAAGTCCATTTGCCGGCGCATTATACATTGAAGACTTATGTTGCTTGAAGCCAAACTTTTCGCACAAATTGTCCATCAACTTATTGTAAAATGGTTTGCCATTATCGGTGATGACATAACAGGGTACGCCATACCGATAGATGATATTGCTCTTGATAAAGTTCACAACATTTTCCTTCTTCACTTCTCTAAGTTGGAGAGCTTTAGCCCATTTTGAAAAATAGTCTGTGGCAGCGAGGATGTACAGGTGCCCTGCAGAGGACTTGGTTAGTGGCCCCACAACGTCTAGCCCCCATCCGTCAAATGGCCATGAAGAGACTATAGGATGCAGCGGCTCTGGCGGTTGATGTATGAAATTTGCATGGAATTGACAGGCTTGGCACCATTTCGCGTACTCCATGCAGTCCTTAACCATAGAAGGCCAATAGTAACCCATCCTTTTGATTTGAAAGTGGAGTTTAGGTCCTGACTGATGGGCACCGCATACTCCAGAATGAGCTTCCTCCATTGCATGAATTGCTTCTTCCTCTCCTAAGCAACGAAGGAAAAGATCCTCGAACGACCGTCTGAATAAAGTATCTTTATAATGAATGAATCGAGGTGCTCGTCTTCGTATCTCAGTTTTGTGCCGAAAATCTTCAGGTAACTTCCCATGCTCCAAATAATCCATAATTGGTCGTCTCCAATCATCAACATCAATAACAAAAATTGAAATAGTGTTGCTTTCTTCTACTTTGTACTCAGGTAGGTGCGGTAGCACCCATCGACAGCATACTGGGACACTTATATTTTCATCCCCAACTAGTTCCAAGGTCGTATCCAAGTTCGCAAGTGCATCTGCTATTCGATTTTCTTCCCTCGGAACATGATCTAGGAAAACACATTCAAATTTGTCAAGCAAGTGACTGGCATATCGAAAGTAAGGTATCAGGTCATCCTTCTTAACCTCATAACGTGTTAAAAGCTGATAGATAACCAACTGCGAGTCTCCATAAATTTCTAGTTGAGGGATTTTCATCTCTATCGCCATTTGAAGTCCAATAATGAGGGCTTGGTATTCAGCAACATTATTTGAACATAACTCTCCAAGCACCACAGAATAAGGCAACACTTGCTTTTGTGGTGAGACAAAGACTACTCCTGCCCCTGCTCCATCAGACCGAGATGAGCCATCGAAAAACATCATCCAGGCCGAGAGTATTTCAATGAAAAATACTTCTTCATCTGGAAAGTTGTCGGAAAGCTCCCAATCAGCAGGGACGGGATGATCTGCAAGAAAATTTGCTAGAGCCTGCCCTTTTACTGCCTTTTGCGATATGTAGATAATCTCATATTGATTGAACACCACTGACCATCTAGCTAAGCGCCCAGATAAGACAGGTTTAGACATAACATACTTTATCGGATCAGCACGAGAGACTAAATGCACCGTGTATGTCTGGAAGTAGTGTCTCAATTTGTTAATGGAGAAGAATAGGGCAAGGCACATCTTCTCAATAGGTGAGTATTTCAGTTCAATCTCTGTGAGACTTCTGCTCAGATAGTAAAGAGTTCTTTCTTTCCCATCTTCATTCTCTTGTGCAAGCAAAGCTCCAAGCGACATCTCTTGTGCTGCAACATACAAGATTAATGGCTTTTTAGGTATAGGGGCACCTAACACCGGTGAGTTCAAAAGGTATGCTTTTATACACTTGAGAGCATTATCACATGCTTGATCCCATTTAAAAGGGACCTATTTTTTCATGAGACGATTGAATGCCAAGTGACCTTGTAGGCTTCGAAGTTCATGCAAATTTCTCGGAATGGGCATTTTTTGAATGGCATCGATTTTAGCTGGATCTACTTCAGTGCCTCGATGTCGAACAATGAATCCTAAAAATTTTCCAGAGGTTACGCCAAAAGCACATTTAAGAGGATTCATTTTCAATTCGTACTTCCTTAGCCTATTGAACACTGTGCGAAGATCTTGTTGATGGTTTCTCCTATGTTTGGTTTTCACAACCAAATCATCAACATAGCATTCTACTTGCTTGTGCAACATATCATCAAATATCTTTTGCATGGCTCGTTGATAAGTGGCGCCTGCATTCTTCAAACCAAAAGGCATTACCTTGTAACAGTAGATACCTTTCGGAGTACGAAAAGCCGTACATTCTTCATCTATAGGAGACATTCTAATTTGGTTGTACCCAGATGATCCATCCATAAAAGATAAAGCTTTATATCCAGTAGTTGCATCCACCATCAGCTCAATTTTTGGTAAAGGAAAGTCATCTTTTGGACATGCTTCATTTAGGTCACGAAAGTCAACACATACACGAATTTGTCCATTCTTTTTCTTGATAGGGACAATGCTTGAAATCCATGTTGGGTATTTTACTTCCCTAATAAACTGAGCTTCAATGAGTTTATTAACCTCTGTTTCAATTTTTAGAGTGAGTTCGAGTCTGCACCAACGTTGAGCTTGTTTAACTGGCCGGACACCATTTTTGATGGCAAGACTATGAACTGCCACTTTCGGATCAAGCCCTGGCATCTCTTTATATGTCCAAGCGAAAACATCCTTGTACTCCGATAGTAGCTTATGGTATTCTTCTTCTTCTACCATAGTCAAGGAAGCGCTAACAAAGATCGGACGTGGGTCATCAATATCACCAAGATTCACCTCTTTAAGTTCATCTACTGTTGCTTGTCCACCATCTTCTAGCTCTACTGGAGCATCTTTGACATCATCATTGGTAGACTCCGAGTCTGAGTCATCTTCCACTGTGATATGGTAGGAAGTAAATGCTTCCTTTGTTGGGACTTCCTTTTCAGAGAGACTTGTGTGTACAATAGTACGCCTCTTCACTTTAAGATTACCCTCCACGTTGATTATCAAGGATGACTGTCGTTTCATTCGTGAAGGAATAAAACTACGAATTTCTTTATCCTTCAAGTCTTCATCAAATTCTTCTTGGTGCACCTTCTTAGATGAAACACTTGAACCCCCAAGTTTATCAAACACAGACTTTCTTGGATGAAGGTTCGAAGGTCGTACTTGATTACAAGACTCTAGCCTTTTAAACACAGAAACACGAGGTTTTGGAGCTTCAATGCGGTCAAACATTGACACTCGACATTCATCTTGCTATGTCTTTTCTTCAGATTCATTAAAATCCTCCACGGTGATGTATTGTGCATCAGCATTGTTCTTTCTTTTCCATTGATAAATTCGAAGTGGTTCTTGAGGAGTGAAGCCCAAACCTACCTTTGAAATCGGTACCTCGTACCCTCTCTGTCTTAGCCTTTGTTGAGTTTCATTTAAACCATGAATTTTCTCCCCAGTGACTTCTGGAATATGCTTACCCAACAGTGATGGATCTTTGAAGTCATAACCAGAGTTGGCTAAGAGTTTATATGATTTAGGTTTGAACTTCCCTTCTATTGCTGAGTTTTGTGATGCTGGGACAAATCCCGAGAAGGGTGGCTTGTTAGTAGCGGATTGATTTAATTTTGAGAGCGGCATTATCAAATTTCCCTTCATGACTCGGAGATCTTCCTCTTTCAGTTTGCCTATTTGTTTTGCCTTTATATCTTGCACAATGGAGTACTCAACAAACGGGGATTGTCCATCTTTCCTTCGAGCTTTTGGAATGTACCGGAGAACTTTAGAAGTAGGACCTTTGGCACTAGGCTTTTCAACTTGCAGAGAATGGTCATCTTTGATTTGGGTTTTGCTTTTTTCTATAGACTCATTTTCAGCATGATGCTCAACACCTTGCTCATCTTCTTGGGGCTTTGCTACAAGAGTTTTCGTGGGAAAGACCTTTGGTATTGTGTCACCATCTGAATAAAATTTTGCATCAGCAAAATAGGACTCTGCTTCGGTGAATGGCTTGATATCGGCAGTTACTTTGCAAACATCTTCTCCTTTCGGGAACTTGAAACATTGATGGAGGGTTGATGGAACCACATCGTTCTCGTGCACCCAAGGTCTCCCTAGCAACAAGTCATAGGATGTTTTTGCATCAATTACATGAAACAAAGTGCTTGCTTTCAATTCCTTGATTTTAAGACTACCCGGATCATGCCAATAGCTATTTGACCTCCTTGGTTGAAGCCTTGAATAGTTAAGCGACTCTGGGATAAATCACTAATTAATATTCCGAGCTTTCTCATGGTCGATTTGGGCATGATATTCACTGTTGATCCTCCATCAATAAGGATACGGTTGATCTTTTCTTCATGTATATATCCACAGACAAAGAGAGGACGATTGTGTGGTTTAGAGGCAACAAGAGATCATCATCGTAAAGACAATTGCTGCACAACAAGTAGCGCACTTTGTTCTTCGGCCATTTGGTTGAGTAACTGTTTTTCAGCAAGAGCAAACTCCTTAGGATCTTGTAAAACTTGAATGAATGTTTCCCTTAAGTTTTTAGAAAATTGCAAGGCATCACTAACACTGAATAATGGCGGCAAATTTTCTAACAACTTTGCAATCACTGATTTAGAAGGAATTGCGTGGGTCTTATCAAAACTTGCAGTAGGAACATTAGGATCAACTTTTACCTCTTTCCTCAAGGACTCATCATCTGACTGGTTGTCGTCATAAGTCACCACATGTACGGCTTTGAATTTTTCACAACCCAAAAATTCTTTAGGAAAGAATTCTTTTAATGTGACAACGGCACGAGGCTTTTGTACAAACATCTCCTCAAATTGAGATTTTTCTTCGAATCGAGTCATCCTCATTGCGTTTCTTTTGGGACGCCATTGGAAAATTTGTTTTGATTCGTTTCTCTTCAACTGACTTGGTGGTGAAAGAGAAACAAATCTCCTCTATCTTCTACGCCGTGTTACAGTCTCCCATCCTTTGTCATTTGATAATGAGTGCCCATCTCCACTAGATGTCTCAATAGGGTGTTCAAATATTCTTTGAATCAAGACTGGCTCAAAGGACCCGAATCTGATGGGTACATGACTTGTCCCCAGCAGTAAAGTAGGTGGTCTAAGAGCATCTAGTGTGTCGAGAGATTTAGAAGTAATGACAGTATGATTTGACTCTTCCACTTCATCATCTAGCAAAATCTTCCCAACCTTTGCCAAGCCCATGATCTTTTCTTTCAACACGAAGCATTTTTCTATTGGGTGACCAACAATGCGGTGGTATTTACAGTACTTGGGATCATTGACTTTTCCCATCTCTTCGGGTCGCTTGCATTCTGGCAACTCAATTAACTTATTCTTCAACAACTCCTCGAGCATGCTAGCTCCATCAGAATCTGGGAACAGGTACTCTTTTTCTTCCAGCTCTTTTAAGGTAGGTCGGTACGTTTTCTTCTCTTTTCCCCTATCCTTCTCTTGGCGCCGATCTATAATTTTTCCTTCTTTCTTTTGATTCTTCCCAGTGATCTTCAGCGGTGTAGTGTCGATGACCATTGAATCTTTGGTCATTTTCTTAAAAGGTTTGTCACTTTTACTTACTTCTTTCATATCTTTCCTTTGGTCACTGACAGGAGATGCTTTACCATGGTTGGCAAGACTAAGCTCCATGTCATGAGCGCGAGTTGCCAATTCTTCAAAGGTACGAGGCTTGATTCCTTGAAGAATGTAGAGAAGTCCCCAATGCATGCCTTGTGTGCACATCTCTATAGCAGAAATTTTTGAAAGTCTATCCTTGTAATCGAGACTGAGTGTACGCCATCGGTTGATGTAGTCAACAACTGGCTCGTCCTTCCATTGTTTAGTACTAGTGAGTTCAATCATGCTTACGGTCCGCCTAGTGCTATAGAAGCGATTGAGAAACTCACGTTCTATTTGTTCCCAACTATCGATCGACTCTGGCTCCAAGTCAGTATACCAATCAAAAGCATTCCCCTTCAGTGAGCGAACAATTTGTTTGACAAGGAGATCACCCTTAGTGCCAGCATTGTTGCAGGTTTCAACAAAGTGGGCGACGTGTTGCTTTGGGTTACCTTTTCCATCAAATTGCTGGAACTTGGGAGGTTGATATCCACTTGGCATTCGCATGTAATCAATCCTCTTTGTGTAAGGCTTAGCATACATGAGCAAACTTTGGGATGACCCTCCATATTGTGCTCTAATAGTGTCAGCTATCATGTCTTGTAATTGTTGGACTGATAGAGAACCAATTGAATGAGATTGCATAACTTGATTCATTGTTGGCATTGTAACTGACTTTTGTAGAGTCACCTCTTCCTTTTTGGTTTGGGAAGTGAATCCAGGAGGATGGGATAGATCTTGGCTAGACTCACCATCCTGTTGCACTTCCAACCTATCCATGAGTTTGGCAATCTATAGATCTTTTTCTTCTACCATTTTCTTCAAATCTTCGATCGCCTGATGCATCTGAGTTAGTTGTTCATCTGTTGTACTGGTCATAAAAGCAGGAATGGTGATGGAAGTTGTGGATGTGGGGGAATGACTATACCCATAAGAAGAATCTTTCATTGCATTGCCAAGACATGACTCTGAGTATGAACCAGAACTTAAAAATTCATCTGAGATGGAATGGGTAAACTCTTCTTCTAAATAGGAATTTTTCCTAACAGACGCAGATTTCCTCGCAGCATTTTTCTTCAAGAAATCTAGGGTGATCACCGGTTGCCATTCCAAACCTTGTTGGGCTAGAGCTTTAGATCTGCTACGAGTCATCGGTCCTGTGAGAGCAGCAGTAATAGGAGCAACTTCTTTGCCATAAATAGATTGAGTCTTCTTGGAATCCATGAAGTTCAAACTAGATTTGATATTTTGGATGAAGGAGAATGAGATGAGGGGCAGAGTAAGTCCCACCGGGCGTGCCAGAAATTTGTAAGCAACAAATTTTGAATCCGAAAATCAAGCGGTCAAAACTGAAAACAAATAGAATTTTATTAATAAAAAGAAAGTGGTTACAAACTCTGTATTTTTGTATTCTTTCTAAAAGAATAACACCTGATTCTATCTCCTTGGTGGTTCTTGATCCGAGGGCTGAAATAGCGTATTCTCGAACAAGGTGATGAAAATATCCTCCTGTGACGCTTTTAGTGACCGGAAGGAAGATAGATCTTTGAAGACAGGATTTGGCTGTCGAAGAGTTGATCCAGCCGAATCGCAAAGAACAGTGGTGTGCTGCTCTTCCTTGAATCGATCAGATGATTTGTTGAAGACTGATATTATTCTCTAGTTGTGTGTAGAAAATAACAGATTTGAAGCTTGAAACTTGAGTTGTGGTAGGCGGCCGTTGTCTTGTGAGAGAAGGCAGCTTGCTTAGGGTTTTCAATCTTCTATCTCCAGTCTGTGTGTGTCTTTAGGAGGAGGGTGTGAGCCTTTTTATAGGCACCAGCTTTTCCATATCTCATAAACTTACCTTCTAGGTCTGACTTATGAGATAATGACAAGTGTCCAATTTTTATAGGACCAAGTCAGTAGCCAATTAAATACTGGCCCATGATTTATTTTGATATGCCTAGTATTTAATAAACCCATTTAATTGATTAGGCCAAGCTCATGTTTTATTTTGACAAGCCCAATAATAACAAATTAATTTATTTAATTGGGTACATGCATTATTTTGGCAAGCCCAACAATAATTAATCTATTTAATTGGGTCCATGTATTATTTTAACAAGCTCAATAATAATAAATCAATATATATTTAATTGGGTTCAGCCCATTTCCTTCAGTTGACTAGTCAAAGAAGTAAAATGTTGACTTTGACTAAATCAATGGTGATTAAGGCACTATGAAAATTTCAATGTCTATAATCCATATTACAAATTCAGTTCATCAACTAAGACGTTGATTTAAAAATAATTGTTCCTCATCAAGTCAGCCATTCTCAATTTGCATAGTCGTAATGTTCCACTTGATCATGACCTGAAAAGCCTAGACATGAATGTCCAGGGCGCATCAACACCGTCAGCTTATTGAAGCTGGTGAGTATTAAAAACATATGCTTGAATGTAAAACATACTCATCTACCATTTTCCAATTTCCATTATTCAACAGGTGGATATCATAGAAAGAAGCTCTCATTAAAAAAAACAATAATAACATTTGTAAACTTAAATTCATATTTCATGTGACCATGTATGAAAACAATGCACCAACTCATCTTACCGACTCTTTTCTCTCGACTAACACATAAGCCCACTTTCTCACTCCAGTATCTTTGAAACACTAAGATGACCACACTTTAGTAACGGGGTACCAAGGAGTGTCCAGTTTGCCTCACACTTTAGTATGGAGTACCAGGGAGTGTCCAATGTCTCACACTTTGACCATACCACGCATGTCAAGGAGTGTCCAGTAGGCCACACTTTAGCACTACCATGGGTGCTAGGGAATGTAGAAGTTCGGCGTCATACACTTTAGCGCTACCAAAGGCACCAGGGAGTGTCCAGTTTTGTCACCGTCGCATTTCAAAGATACTCTCGCCGCGTTCTCAAAACATCACACTTTGGTACACCATTACCAGGGAGTGTCCCACACACAATCTCATCCATATACTCTTTCCACACTGACTAACACTCACATGCATATATGACATATAATTTATACAGAATTGTGAATTCACTGACACATCAGAACAACACGCGTACGAGGGTAAAGAAGTCATAATTCATCACTTTTATAATTCAAACATAAATAATAGGGTTCTGATTTAGTATAACTTCCAAACTGTACTTAAAAAATATTTAACCTAAACAGTCCCTAGATAGAAACTAAAAAAAAAACCAAAAACTACCAAGTCGCGCGCACGGGTCGCTCGCGTGGACCGCTAGTGCGATATACCCTTATTTCGATTTCTTTTCAAAAACTTTTCTATCTGCCAAAAAACACGAGGATCGCACGCACGGGCCGCTCGAGCGATCGCGCAGGCGAGTTCTTGCAATAACTTCATCTTTTCTACCCAAACTCCCATGTTTTCAGTTTTGAAATCAATTTTGAACCATTTTGCAATTCCGAAGTAATTAGGACAAGTAATATATGAATCTCTTCAGTTTTCACAAGGATTATGAATCCACAATCAATTTGACATGAATCCAAACATAGCTCTCAAATTTTATGACAAACTGAGAGGTGACGCAAACTTCATTTTTTATATACGTCGCGATACGAATGATTTAGGTCCTAATACTTAAACTGTAGCTTCTATGTACTATAATCTTTCATATTTATCTCTAAAAATAGATTTTGGTTATGTTTGAGAAATCCATATTTTCAAGCTATGAACTCTAAGAACAACATCAACAATGGTGATCCATGATTTCAAGCATACAATCAGAAATTGAACTATGTATTACATATTAAGTGATTTAGAAATACTCACTGAGATTAGGAGTGAATAGTGTTGAGAAAGTAAACTTGAATTTATAATCCAAACTCCAAGCTTTGGCTATGGAGAATGAGGCTTCCTCTCACTAGAATTACTGAAATTGGACTCTCAAACTCTCTCTGGTTTGTATTGTGCAGGCAGTGTGAGCTTGAGTGTGTATATATAGAGTTCCCAAAGAGGAAATTAGTGGCTAAGCAAATTCACTTATACTCTATAAACTCTTGATATGTTTTAATCCAAAATGTCAATTATACATAGCACACATATACGTATATGATCTGATAATATGATCTCTATAGATTACTAAGAGACAATTATAGACTCATCGGGGCCATTTAGGATGTTTGGGAAGTTTGGCTTATGACTCAATATTAATACACATAATACATACATTGTCAAATAAGACCCAAGCAAGTTGTCTAGGAATTATAGGGGTATTTGGCAAGGTAGCTTTTAGAAGGACATTAGCACATACCAAAAGAGCATAGCCAAACTAAGCATAACACAAGTGTCTAGGAATCTACATATGTGTTTGGGAAAACTACTTAAGGCACTAAGTTAACACACCAAATAAAGGCATTCCCAAACGAAACCCAATCAATGATGAGTTACCATTAATGGAAGTAAAGCATAAGTCTAATCTAACTTTACGTCACTTCCAAAATTTGTGGGAGTTCAATGCGGCGCGGACAGTTTTGAACATAAACTGGTATTTTCGCTGCGCGGTGATCACCACAAAAATACAAGAAATTCGTTTTAACGTAAAAATAATTTTCTGATTTTATAAAAATACATTTTTGAGTGAAGAGAAATTATTTTCACCTTATTTACCATTTTTTGAAAGTTAGATGATTAGACTTAGGTGGTGAAATCTTTTGAAAATAGTTCTTGGGAACTCTTTTGAAAACAAGGATGTTAAACATTCCTCAAAGATGATTGGATTGAAATTGTGCTTTGAAATTCAATTGAGAAGCATTTCTCCCAAAAACAATTCCCAAGATTTTTTTTTTTTGATAAAGTGAGGACGTGAAAATTTTTCTCAATAAAAGATGATTGAGTTTTACTTGATTAAAGAAAATGAACCTTGGACCTTTTTCTTTGAAAGGGTGATTTTTCAAAACATGTTTTTTGGGTTAAAGATAATGATTAATCAAAAAATCTATCATGAACAAATGAACTTTGGATTCTTGGGTAGGAGTATCACATGATTAGATAATCATCACACTTTTCATGAATTCAGATGCATACAAGGTCAATGATGCTTAGCTAACAAAATATAAAAAGTGTAATCTTTTAATCAAGATTCGGCATCTTCTCAAATATCATGAGACATGAAGAGGAATTGCTCAAAAGTGATTAAAAGGTTATACATTCTACATTAAGCAAGCAACGTCATCATCCAAAATAATCCCTTTCGGGCATACAAACTCCCTAGCATATAATCTTAGTCAAGAATTGATTTCCTATTTTTGAAAGGTTCTATAGAAGCTAACATGCAAAGGCGGGGGTTTGGTCAAATAAGGGACCCTTGACACACACCCGATAGGATGCTTCATATACCAACATATGGTACGAAATCAAGGGCGATCACACAATCCCATGATGACTTGACCGACCGGTTGCCCCGAGCCTCCAAGGTCATAGTTTCGTGCAATCGACTGGCTGGACATGCAAGTGCAATGCAACAGGCACACTAAAATTAATTAATTTGATTAAAAGGATGCTTTCAAGTCTAATCCTCGAGTGAACCCAAAATAAAAAATTCTGGTCTGCGAAACCAGAGATTCTGGGTTCGATCCCCAACAGAGTCACTAGATTGTGGATACTGGCATTTGGGCCCACTTTTGTTTTTTAAAATATTTTTTCAAATTTCAAATAGTCGCCACTTAATTTTTTTTAGGAAAATTAAGAAATCATTTTTAAAAGGCAAACTGATCTTTTGCGAAACCAAAGATAATCTGGGTCCGGGGATTATGGAATGAATGGGGAAGGAGCCCGGCATACTAAAACACCCCCTTTCATCCTATCTCGTGATAGGCCTCTACTCATCATCCTATTTAATCGAATTAATAATCTCAGCATACCCTCAACTAATACATAGATATAAGTACACATATCACAAGCATGTCAAAAGGGTGCAAAATTGCTAACGATAAAATATCATTCATAAGCCACATAATTCAAGTAGCAAGCAGAATGATGTGCAAGTATAGAACTAGAGAACTTACCTGGGATCCAGCCGCAAAATGGGAAACGTGCAATGCATACAAAGAATAGAAATCTTAGGAAAAATGTCTCTAATCACATATACACATAAGGCAAGACCAAAGCTAAGATGTCGCGCGTGGAGTCGAAAATCAATAAAATCAACAAATGAAATAAACTAGAGAAGAGGTGAGAAGTCATACCTCCAAAGCACTACAAAACAAGGGTTAGTCTACATGCTTCACACAATAATATGACATCAAATCATCAATCCTAAATCTCTAGCTTAGATCTATCAAGCATGGAAAGAATTGACAAAACGATGAATTCCTTTTAATTAGTTGGAGTCATAGCACCTTTATAGATATATAAGCCTCGACTAGGAGCCAATGTGATGTCCATATAGGGGTGCTATAATCCCAACATGATCATAAAGAATCTATGGTTATGCTCAATTAGGTTCAACTAATTCCAATTTTATCCAACAATTAGCTCTAATCATTAGCATCAACATACATGAATGAAGGAATGATTATGAACAAGAATGAGATATGAATTTATTCACTAATTTGGATCACTTAGCCTCTGGATTTAAGCTAAATTATCAATATTCAAAACATGATTTTGGGTCCCAAGACATTAGGATACCATTTAAGTTAAAATCAACGAGACTAGACAAAAACAGTGACTGTTTTTCCTAAATTACAAAGAGCAGATCAGATTTTAAAAGGTAAAAAACTCATACTTCCAACGGTTGGATCTTAATGATTTTTGGATATGATATGCCTCTGTGCGTCTAGTTTCTAACCCAAAAAGAAAATCAAGGTTTGAATGGTTAGATCTCTTGGAATATTGAAAACACTAGACATCACTCAGGAATTTGCAACTATCTGTCTAGAGATCTTGTACGATTTTCTAAAAATAGCAAACAAATGAGAAACACTTAGATATTTCTAGGGTATCTTCCTAACACATAAAAATTATTTTGGGTCAAGAAAAATCGATTAAGGTCCTAATTTATTAATTTTAAAATGGACTTACTCTTCTGAAATTTTGGACAGAGAGTTGCTTGTTTTGAAATCATGAGACCAAACCATCTTAGACATGGAATTTCATCAAAATAAAAATCACAGAGGTACTTAAATGTTATAAACATCCTCCAATTGGTCTCATCCAATTCCAATGAACCATGATTCTATAGAAAATCTTTGATCACAATTGGTCTATGAATTCACTGCACCTTTGTTGGATTAATGTTCATAGTTCGAATCAAACTTGATCCATGATTCTAGAGGGAACTAGGATCAAGTATGATTATGATCATTGGAGTAAATAATGAAACATGAAGAGATTCATAGATTTAGCCTTAATGGATTTCCATCATAGATCTCATAGCAAGAGAATCCTAAGGTCTTACTCAATCTTATGAACTCTTGAATATTCAAGTTCCCTAAATTTCAACAAACAAACTATGAAAACTTACATCTAAATCCTCTCTCAAACATATGATCCTTGAGGAAATTAGAACTATGATATATTATTCTCCTCTCAAATTAATGGTCCTTGGAGACACAATGAAACCCAAATCCACTCAAATCTCTATGGAATATAGAATGGACTCCATAAGATTCCTAGTAGGGAGATCCAAGTCATGAGCTAAGACTTGAACCCAATAAACTATGTGTAGATATGACCATGACCAATCGTAATCCCCATATAAATCATAGGATCATAAGGGACTAGAGGATCATACTCAAAGAGATCTAATGAGATATCGAAGATCTCATAGATCCTATGAGAAGAATATAAACAAAAGAAATAAAATCAAAGGTTATTTGAAAATTTCAAGTCAAAAATCTTTTAATCTTAAATCCAAAGCTCTATTTAGACCCAAATCAATGAAAATAACACAAAATCATTTAATCACAAATTCTATGTGGTGTGTGATGAAATGAGGTAAGAAGAGAGGTTTTGAAAATGTGTAAAGTTCCTAGAACTATGAACTTGTGATTGAATTTGCCTAATTCTACCAAGGATTGAGAGGTTACCTCTATGACCTCAAGGATTTCTTCAAGTTCTTGGGAAGCTCTTCCAAAATCCTCAAGTTCTTCTTCCAATTCTTCAAGAAAACTCCTCATTCTTCTCTCAATTCTCTCTCTATTATCTCTCTCTCTTGTATCTCTCCAAGATTTTAAGTGAAAAATTCAAAAGTAAGAGTCAAAAGTCCCAATAATGGAGATGAAGGTCTGTTTATATAGACCAACATGACAAGGTTAAATGGGTAAATTCGGGTGAAAATCCATATGCAAAGTTTTCTTCTAGAACATGTGAGAAAAGCAGTCTATTACAGTTCGCGGCACTCGATGGCTGCCTGCGGCACCCACTGAGTGCCGAGCGGCACTCACTGACTGCCGACGCGGCACTCAATGAGTGCCGCTGGCTTTCCCGCGTGCTGCGGCTAACAGAAATTTGCCCTCTTTTTAATTTCAACATATATTAACATAAACTTAATTTATCTAGTAAATTATATTGGCAATGCACTTTATTAAAATGTACCCATATGCATGGTATACATTCCCATATAATCATTTTATTTCTTTTTTCTTTTCTTTTCAAGACTTTTTTTCAAAATTCTTTTTCACTTTCTCCTTATATATATACTTTTTAGAACTCTTTCTTTTCTTCTCTCTCTCTCTCTCTTCTTTTTATTTTATATATCTTATTATCATTACTATATATATATATATTTTGAATGTATTCTCAGACTTATTTCTTCACACGTTCTTCATCATTCATTCTTTCTCTTGAATACCCAATTTCTCCTTCTTTTAATTTTTTTTTGATTTAGAAACTTCACTTGAAGAATCTTTAAAAAATTTGAATTTTCTGGAAAATCTCCAAATTTTATCGGTCATCGTCATCATCGGTCTTAAGAGGTAACCAATCCCTGGATTTGACGTTTGGTCATAATCGGGGTGTCTTTAGTTTGCCCCTCTTCGGCAGAGCTTGTAAAGCAACGCGTATCACAAGTGAATGTCAAAGCCTATGTGAAACACAAGCCTTTGACCAAGCGGTCGAATCCAAGTAAAAACAAAAAGTGCATTGCAAAAGTCGGGTATGCGGAGCCAAAAGCTGGTCGTGCTCAATGGTGAGCTGCCTACGTATCCCATCGGGAATCAGACTAGAACGTAGTTCGGGTGAGGGACCATGCACAATCACAAATAGCCATGCGGATGAATGCATCTATCCTATCGTGATGCACATGCTCAAGCAGTCTCGTGCTCTATGCTCTCAAGTTAGAGTCATACTACTCTCTCTAGTGACAAGAATGCATTTTATGCCTTTAAATTTTATATTCTGACATTGTCCTGTTTCAGGAAATGTCAAGATTAATACATATGCATTTTTTTGCTTTATACTGTGAAAATGATTAAATTGAGATGCACTTTGCGACTTATACTCTGGAATCTTGTCAAGATTTGCAGAAAGGTCAGAATCAATCTAAATTCAATGACCCCAAAATTTTTCACAGGCTGCGATAGATGACTTATGTCAAAACTAAGAATTTGATCGGTGACTTATAGGCGATGGACAACTTATATCAAGATCGAGGATTTGATCGGGGACTTATAGGCTACGATGGATGGCTTATGCCAAGATCGAGGATTTGATCGGTGACTTATAGGCTGCGATAGATGACTTATAACAAGAGCGAGGATTTGATCGGTGACTTATAGGCTGCGATAGACGGCTTATACCAAGATCGAGGATTTGATCGGTGACTTGTAGGCTGCGATAGACGACTTATACCAAGACCGAGGATTTGATCGGTGACTTATAGGCTGCGATAGACGACTTAAACCAAGACCGAGGATTTGATCGGTGACTTATAGGCTGCGATAGACGACTTATACCATGACCGAGGATTTGATTGGTGACTTATAGGCTGCGATAGATGACTTATACCAAGATCGAGGATTTGATCGGTGACTTATAGGCTGCGATAGACGACTTATACCAAGACCGAGAATTTGATCGGTGACTTATAGGCTACGATAGACGACTTATACCAAGACTGAGGATTTGATCGCTAACTTATAGGCTATGATAGAAGACTTATAACGAGATCGAGGATTTGATCGGTGACTTATAGGCTGCGATAGACGACTTATACCAAGACCAAGGATTTGATCGATGACCTATAGGCTGCGATAGATGACTTATACCAAGACCAAAAATTTGATCGGTTACTTATATGCTGTCATAGACGACTTATACCAAGACCGAGGATTTGATCGGTGACTTGTAGGCTGCGATAGATGACTTATACCAAGACCGAGGATTTGATCGGTGACTTATAGGCTGCGATAGACGACTTATACCAAGACCGAGGATTTGATCGGTGCTAGTTTTAACCCTAAAAGATTTGCCTTGGGGCCATTCAATCTTGGAGAGATGTTTATGTTCTTCTTATTTCATTTTTTTTGATAGATTGCTCGCTATGAACAGCAGTTCAGGCAATTCGAGTAAGAAGAGGAAGAAATATGAGCCAGATCATACCACTTTTCCACTCACGGATTCCCCTTTTGACTATGGACAAATTCAAAGGCTTTCCGGTACATCTGATGATTAGCTTGTATGGTTTAGAGCTCGATCTGCTGAGGATATTTACCTGATTTTGTTCTTTCTGAGAGTATTACTTAATCGTAATTCAAATTTCTTGGCAGAGTGGGATCTGACTTCCTGACCTCCATGTTATTACCCTTCTTTTGAAACTTCCAATTCTTATTGATCTCTCTGAGGAATATATCTTTCGGATTCCAAGAAGGTAGACTCAAACTGAGCAGAGACACCCATATTTCGTGACTAATTCTGCTTTCTTATCTTTGCACTTTTCTGATTAATTTTAGAAAATTATCATCCCATAGTATTTTTTATTGCATCTTCCTTTACGATTGACTTTATGATAATGAAGAAATCTTTTTTTCATGTTTCTTTCCATCTTAAATCAATTTCAGATTTATGCATGAAAACCATAAGCTCTTATCCTTAAGAATTTTCAGGATGTCCACACTTGATCCTTATTTGAAAAGCCAGTGAACACAGAGATATCTTATTTGGCAAATGACAGTTTGCCCCTAGTTTGATAGGGGGCTTGGGAATGCTAGGCAAACGAAGTTTGCCCTGGTTTGAGGGAGGTGACGTGGCTTCTGGGCAAATGATAATATGCCCCGGGCTTTCAACGTAATTTTATGAATCGGTTAGGTTTCTTCTTTGGACTGAGGGCCTTGGGAGACCCGCCTACTTATCCTCGAATGGGCATCAGGTCCTATAGTAGTTCGGTCGGGGCCTGAAAGAAGTACAAGGATTGATTGTATGAGTGTGATTGTGACTGAATCTTTTAGGCTATCTACGTATCCCCGAATGGGAATCAGGTCAAAAACGTAGTTCAACAACTCTGGAGGTCTTGAAAGAATAAGGCTTTAAGAATTTGTGGGCTTTTCGAGCCATGTTGCCATTTTGGTCCAGTGAGTGCGTGTCACTTGTGGTAACCCTTGTATAGCATGATGAACTTCTCTCCTTTTTTTATGATGGTTGAGTCTTTTCCGTTTTCACTAGCCAGTCAATCCTTATCATCCTCATAGCGCATTGTGCTTTTAATCATACTCTATCACCAACTCTCCAAATCTCTCTGTGTTTTGTTTTTGTTTTTTTGTTTTTTTTTGTTTTTTTTTTGACAATTCTTGTACTCATGATGTATTTGAAGTGCTCAAGAATCTTCAATCGTATTTATTCTTTCCATTCCCTTTCCTTTCTCTTCTCTGTCTCACACTCTTCTATTCATGATTTTGATTGGCTAGGATTCGGATTTTGAAACCAACACGCATCTTTCTTCTTCTTCTTCGTTTTTTTTTGCCTAGGCGCCCTTTCGGGTTTTCATCCTAGCGAGTTCTCTTTCTCTTTCTTTTTCTCTCTTTTTTTTTGAATAAAAAGTTTATTTAAAACATCTGGCTACCGCTCAGGGACCAAGTTTATGGCTTTAGACTGTGAGCTCATCTTTTAGGCTTGGTATAAAGGGTGATATTGGATAAGCTTTGAATTATTCTTGGCATATGATTATAGGACCATGCTAAACATCTTTTATTCTTTTAGTAATGAGATCAAGTTTATGCTTTTATCTTTATTGAGTGAAACATGGAAAGAATCACTTTGAGAATCTTCTTCATTTCCTAAGTCAATTGTCAAGGTTTCCTCAATGATTTTGCATGCAGGTTCATTTTCTTTTCCACAGTTATTATAATTATTAAGCGCAATCAAGTAAGCAGAATCACTCATTTTCATTGATTGGTATACATTTAAAGAGTTTGGCTCATACTGGCCATTAAAGACTTCCGGGGTAGGGGAATCCTATCACTAGACTCGAGGACCTATTGGCAAATCCCCTAGTTCTGTCTCTCCTCCATTTTCTGGCTTCTCCTTCCTTGCTTTATCTCCCTTTATTTCTTCCTTCAATATTTTTCTCATCTGGTCTTTCCCAATCTTTACTTCCATGATCATCTTTGGACCGCTCTCCTTGGTCTTACTTCCTTCTTCATTAAAGAGATTCCTCATGGCTAGGCCATCCAGTGCACAAATCCAATCTTGGACAGACATAGGTTCCGTGGGCGCTTGTAGATATGGATCTTCATAGTCAGCGAATTCATGTAAGAAAGAGATCTCAAACCCTTGCCTCAAGTATTTATCTTTGCAATCCACCCATGGCTCTAGAAAGTCACAGTAGGGGATATCTCCTCCTTTCTTGATGAAATGCTTATGTAATGCTTGACCTTCTTCTCTATTTTCTCCAAGATCATTCTCTTTCCCTTCTTTCAAATCATTCCCATCTAACCCATGTAGCTCAGCATGATTGACCACTTCTTCAGCATTTTCCTCTTCTTCTCTTTCAGACCACAGACCGTCTGTGTCACTGTACACCTCCTCCTCCCAAATGAAGTTATCAGTAGGATTGTTTGGATCCCACCAATTGATTTGGAGGATTTCATTGTCCATATTTTCCTCAAATGCTTGTTCCTCTTCTCCTCCTATCAGCCAATCCTCTTCCTCGACTGCTATAAGGTATATCCTCTGATCTTCTGGGAACTCATAAGTTTTGGCAGCTTGTCCTACTGGCACAATCAATACGGATGGATCGAAGGCTTCCTTCTCAGCATCCAAGATGTTGATGTTCCATGGTGGTGGTATAGCATAATGGTTGGGGAGCGGGTTCTGGGTCATATGCGGCTGATCTACAGGTGGAGCGGAAATTGTCTTGTTATCAAATAGGTTTTGTACCTCATGCCTTAGCCTCATGCATCGATCAGTTGTATGGCCATGAGCCTAACGGAATTCGCAGTAGAAGTTTGCATTGAAGCCTGGTGGGAGGGGATTAGGTATTGGCCTTGGGTCTAGCGGCTTTAGATATCCTTTTTCCATCAATCGCTTGAGAGTGGTGGTCAATGAGATCCCTAAATCAGTGAACTGATGAGGTTGTCCCCCCAATCTCAGTCTTGATACACCTTCTTTGCTTAAAACATTGACATCAGTCACTACCTAGTGATGAGAACATGGCGGCTAGCACAAGGTGGAATGCGGACCCGAACCACGTGCCAATTGGTCCGGTTACAAGGGCGCGAGCAAAGCGGTTCAAGGACAATCTCATTGGGCTGGTTCAACAAATTTGGGTTGAGACTAATCTGAGTGGCCCAAAGGAGGATACTAGTGATCCACAAGGCTGGGTGTCCATGATTCAAGCTCTAGAATAAATTTTAGGCTTGCATGCCAACTTAGGGATTTTTATATTCATTAGTTTCCTTTTATTTTAGTTTTGGGGTGAATTATATTGGACCATAATATTTCGTAGGCTTAAAAGGGCCCAACTTTAAGGCTCAGCTATTTTAACAGTTTTAGGGTTGGTAATATTCAGTTTTGATCATTAATAATATTGTGAGAGTTTTCTCTTTGGTTCTTTGAAGAACTATTCGAACTTATCAGATTTACTCTGTGGCGTTCATACCTTGACTTATCAATCGAGTTTTCCATCCTTGATTGTGGCGTCTTCATCCTTTATACCAAGGTTCGCATCTGTTATAGGTGTTGGGTCGCGGTTTCCATTGAATCTGACAGTAGAACGGTCCGAGACATTAATCGTGTTACGGGTTTCGTCACAGTATTGGCGGGGTTCGTATCAGTTGGTATCAGAGCACAGTTCTAGTCTCAGGTTTATCATATCTCTTTCGTTTCTGTTCTTATTCGTTTCTTCTGGTTCTGTTTGTATTCGTTTTTGTTTCTCTTCGTTTTCTTATTCGTTCTCGTTTTTGAACCGTATCAAAAAAAAAAAAAAAGGTGTTCAATTACGATCTGGAATTTTGTGTTTAGGGTTTGCGAATCTGATCTGTGATTTGCTCTTGTTACTTCGTGTTTGTTCATTCTCGTGATCGTTGTTATTGTGGTTTTGTTTTTTTCTTCTTGGAATTAGGGTTTCTGAATCAGCTACGTGAACTGTGAAGTCTGCCTGATTATTCAAGAAAAAAAAAATACAAAAAAAAAAAAAAAAAAAAAAAAAAAAAAGAAAAGAAGAGAAGAGAAGAGATCTGTAGGGGAGGAAAAAAAAAAAAAAAAAAAAAAAAAAAAAAGAGAGTACAAAAACTCGGCTTAAAATTTTATTTTTGTTTTGCGATATTTGGGGTCTAAGGAGTCCGAATCTGACCTTACTCCATAGTGCGAAATTTTTTTTTCCGAAAATTCCATTTTTTGTGCTTTTGGAAACCTAGCCATCCGCGTTCGTTTTTTTTCGTCGTGCTTTCAGCTTCCAAATTTGATTGGTCTAGTTTGGGTGTGGATTGTTACTGAGAAATTCTGGTCATTGTTTGAACAGTTTCATAAGAACCGAGTGAGAATTACTACGAGTGGAAAAAGGCAAGAGTGGTGAGCACATAAGAGGGTAAAAGCCAAATTGATTTTCAGTTTAAACACGAGTGAACTTGAGTGATACATCCTAGTTGAGTGAAACACGTGAGCGAGAGTTGTGAGGTCCTATATATATTTTTTATCTAATCTTTGTTTTGCAGCGAAATATGGCCCATAAAGAAAAAAACATTGCCGAGGAGGTTTCGGGAGAGACTGATCAGAAACTACTATTGGAGGCATTAATGGGTGAAATGAGGAGGGTATTGAGGACAGAGATGGATCAAGTCCATGAACGGTTAGATAGAGTAGAGAATGCACGTGTGGAGCAGCCACAAAACAATGCTCCTCATGGACGTAGAAGAGAGAGAGTTCAACCGAGGGGAGTGAGAGTTGAAGAAGAGGAGTATTTTTGGGAAGACTTTGACGAAGAAAATGATCAGGAGTCAATAGATAATCATAGGAGATATGGTGGTCGGGGTAGAGAAGTTAGGTTTAGAGAAGCTAGGAACCGGGAAGATAATAATTTGGGTAGTATTAAGATGAAGATTCCTTCGTTTCAAGGGAAGAATGATCCGGAAGCCTATCTAGAATGGGAGAAGAAGGTAGAATTAGTATTTGATTGCCACCATTACTCTGAGGCTAAGAAGGTAAAACTTGCTGCCATTGAATTTTCTGATTATGCTATCATTTGGTGGGATCAATTGGTGTTGAATAGGAGAAGAAATAGGGAGCGTCCAATAGAGACGTGGGAGGATATGAAAACTGTGATGAGGAAGCGGTTCGTTCCAAGCTATTATTACCGAGAGTTGTACAACAAGTTGCAAAGTTTGAGGCAAGGTAATAGGAGTGTGGAAGAATATTATAAGGAGATGGAAGTAGCTATGATTCGAGCGAATGTAGAGGAAGATCGAGAGGCTACAATGGCTAGATTCTTAGTTGGGTTGAATCGGGAAATTGCCAATGCAGTGGAATTGCAACACTATGTTGAGTTGGAGGATATGGTACACATGGCTATTAAAATTGAGAATCAACTCAAGAGGAGGGGCAGCAGCACACGTTCAAGCCAAAATCCAAGCCAAAATTCCAATACATCCGCTTGGAAACCAAATAATTGGAAAAGAGATGAGAAGCAGCCTTTGGTGAAGCCAAAAACTGAGCAAAAACAAGAAGTGACCAGCCATGGAAATCAAGGTAAATCTGATTCTTCTACTTCTAGAAATCGTGACATTAAGTGTTTTAAATGCCAAGGCAGGGGACATATAGCAAGTCAATGTCCAAATAAGCGGGTTATGGTGATGCGAGACAATGGTGAGATTGAAACCGAAGATGAAGATGACAATGAATCTGTGCCACCATTGGAGGATGCCGATGATGAAGAGTACGCTGCCCAAGGGGATTTGTTAGTGGCAAGGAGAGCGCTAAATATGCAAGTTAAAGAAGATGATGAGGTGCAACGGGAGAACATTTTTCATACGAGATGTCATGTCAAAGATAAGGTGTGTAGTATGATCATCGATGGGGGGAGTTGCACTAACGTTGCTAGCACAACTTTGGTGGAGAAATTAGGGCTGCCAACAATCAAGCATCCACGGCCTTATAAATTGCAATGGCTCAATGATAGTGGAGAAGTAAGGGTGACTAAACAAGTAATAGTTCCTTTTCGTATTGGGAGATATGAAGATGAAGTTTTGAGTGATGTGGTTCCGATGCAAGCTGGACACTTGTTGTTAGGGAGGCCATGGCAATTTGATCGACGTGTTAAGCATGATGGTTTCACAAATAAATACTCATTCGTGCTTAATCAAAGGACAATCACCTTAGTGCCTTTGACACCGAAGCAAGTTTATGAAGATCAAGTGAGGTTGCAAAAGGAGAGTGATCAAAAGAAAGAGAGTGAACAAAAGAGAAAGAGTGAGAAAAATGAGAGAGAAAAAGAAAAGAAAAATGCAGCCATTGAGGGAAAATTAGAGGGAAACCAAAAAAAGAATTTTTATGCAAAAGCGAGTGAGATCAAACGAGCATTGTTTTCAAATCAGCCTATGATTGTACTTTTGTACAAAGAGGCATTTTTAAACACTAACCAAATTGACTCATCTTTGCCTAGTTCTGTTGTTTCTCTTTTGCAGGAGTTTGGTGATATCTTTCCCGAGGAGGTTCCACATGGTTTACCCCCTATTAGAGGGATTGAACATCAAATTGATTTCGTGCCCGGTGCTACCATTCCAAACCGACCAGCCTATAGAAGCAATCCTGAGGAGACAAAGGAGCTACAAAAGCAGGTTAGTGAGTTGATGGAAAAGGGGTACGTAAGAGAAAGTATGAGTCCATGCGCCGTTCCGGTGATTTTGGTTCCTAAGAAGGATGGGACGTGGAGAATGTGCGTTGATTGCCGAGCCGTCAACAACATAACGGTAAAGTATCGACACCCTATTCCTCGCTTAGATGATATGTTAGATGAGTTGCATGGTTCTTGTATATTTTCTAAAATTGATTTGAAAAGTGGGTATCATCAAATTAGAATGAAAGAAGGTGATGAATGGAAAACTGCATTTAAAACAAAATATGGTTTGTATGAATGGTTAGTTATGCCTTTTGGATTAACTAATGCTCCTAGTACTTTTATGAGATTGATGAACCATGTTTTGCGTGCTTTCATTGGAAAATTTGTAGTTGTTTATTTTGATGATATCCTGATTTATAGCAAAAACTTGGAAGAGCATTTGAAGCATTTAAAACTTGTGTTAGATGTGCTTAGAAATGAAAAGTTGTTTGCTAACCTAACGAAGTGCACTTTTTGCACCGATAAGCTTGTGTTTCTTGGTTTTGTTGTGTGTGCACAAGGAATACAGGTTGATGAAGAAAAGATTCGTGCTATCCAAGAATGGCCAAGCCCATCTAGTGTAAGTAATGTGCGAAGTTTTCATGGACTTGCTAGTTTTTACAGGAGGTTCGTGAAAGACTTCAGTAATATAGCTGCACCGATAACCGAAGTCATCAAGAAAAATATTGGGTTCAAATGGGGGGAAGAGCAAGAGAAGGCATTTCAATTACTCAAGGAGAAGTTAACTCATGCACCTTTACTTGCTTTACCTAACTTTACAAAAACTTTTGAAATTGAATGTGATGCTTCAGGTTTAGGTATTGGCGCCGTGCTTATGCAAGAAGGAAGACCGATTGCATATTTTAGTGAGAAGTTAAGTGGGGCTTCCTTGAATTATCCCACGTATGACAAAGAGATGTATGCATTGGTTCGAGCTTTGGAGACATGGCAGCATTATTTGTGGCCTAAAGAGTTCGTGATTCACACCGATCATGAGTCTTTAAAGCACCTTAAAGTCCAACACAAGCTGAACAAGAGGCATGCACGATGGGTTGAATTCATTGAGACGTTTCCATACGTCATTCGATATAAACAAGGTAAGGAGAACATCGTTGCCGATGCACTTTCTCGAAGGTACATTCTAATCTCTACTCTTGATGCTAAGATTCTTGGTTTTGAGCATATTAAGGAATTGTATCCTTTAGATCTCGATTTTAGTGAAGAATTTGAATCTTGTGAAAAAACAGCCCATAATAAATTCTATAGGCATGAGGGGTTTTTATTTCGAGAAAATAAATTGTGCATTCCAACTTGTTCAGTGAGAGAGTTGCTTGTGCGAGAGTCACATGGGGGAGGGTTAATGGGACATTTTGGGGTAGTAAAAACATTAGTCGTTTTACAAGAACACTTCTATTGGCCACGCATGAAACAAGATGTTGAGAGAATTTGTGGTAGATGTGTCACATGTAGGCGAGCGAAATCTAGAGTACAACCCCATGGCTTATACACACCTCTTCCAATTCCTAGTGAACCATGGATTGATATTTCAATGGATTTTGTGTTAGGTTTACCTAGGACTAAACACGGTCGAGACTCAATTTTTGTGGTTGTGGATAGATTTTCCAAGATGGCACATTTTATTCCATGTCACAAAACTGATGATGCTTCACATGTTGCTAATTTGTTCTTTAAGGAGATTGTGAGATTACATGGTATGCCTAGAACCATTGTTTCAGATAGAGATGTTAAGTTCTTGAGTTACTTTTGGAAGACCTTGTGGTGTAAGTTGGGGACTAAGTTATTATTTTCTACTACTTGTCATCCACAAACTGATGGTCAAACCGAAGTAGTAAATAGGACTTTATCTACTTTGTTAAGGGCTATTATTAAAAAGAACATCAAAACATGGGAAGAATGTTTACCACATGTTGAGTTTGCTTATAATCGTACCATTCATTCTGCTACTAAATTTTCACCCTTTGAAATTGTGTATGGTTTTAATCCTTTAACTCCTTTGGATTTATCTCCTTTACCTGTTACTGAGCGTGTTAATTTAGATGGCAAAAAGAAAGCAGATTTTGTTAAGCAGATTCATGAGAAAGCAAGGCTCAATATTGAGCGAAGAACAGAGCAATATGCAACGCAAGCTAACAAAGGGCGACGCAATATCATCTTTGAACCCGGAGATTGGGTTTGGGTACATATGCGAAAAGAAAGATTTCCTGCACAAAGGCGTTCTAAATTGCTTCCCCGAGGCGATGGTCCTTTTCAAGTTCTTGAGCGCATCAATGATAATGCCTACAAGCTAGAGTTGCCTGGTGAGTATAATGTTAGTACTACTTTCAATGTTACTGATTTATCTCCTTTTGATGTAGGTGACGATTTGAGGACAAATCCTTTTCAAGAGGAGGGGAATGATGAGAACATGGCGGCTAGCACAAGGTGGAATGCGGACCCGAACCACGTGCCAATTGGTCCGGTTACAAGGGCGCGAGCAAAGCGGTTCAAGGACAATCTCATTGGGCTGGTTCAACAAATTTGGGTTGAGACTAATCTGAGTGGCCCAAAGGAGGATACTAGTGATCCACAAGGCTGGGTGTCCATGATTCAAGCTCTAGAATAAATTTTAGGCTTGCATGCCAACTTAGGGATTTTTATATTCATTAGTTTCCTTTTATTTTAGTTTTGGGGTGAATTATATTGGACCATAATATTTCGTAGGCTTAAAAGGGCCCAACTTTAAGGCTCAGCTATTTTAACAGTTTTAGGGTTGGTAATATTCAGTTTTGATCATTAATAATATTGTGAGAGTTTTCTCTTTGGTTCTTTGAAGAACTATTCGAACTTATCAGATTTACTCTGTGGCGTTCATACCTTGACTTATCAATCGAGTTTTCCATCCTTGATTGTGGCGTCTTCATCCTTTATACCAAGGTTCGCATCTGTTATAGGTGTTGGGTCGCGGTTTCCATTGAATCTGACAGTAGAACGGTCCGAGACATTAATCGTGTTACGGGTTTCGTCACAGTATTGGCGGGGTTCGTATCACCTAGTTTCCCGTATTCCCTCCAAAAAACAGTCTTCTAGAGCGGTTCCCTTGGGATTCCTCCTTCATCCTTCCATCCTTGATTGCATCCTCCATCCTGGTTCCAATTTCAAATAATTCTGTAAAGGTATGAATGCACTGGTACATGAGTTTCTCCTGATAGATGCTCTAGAGGTTTTTGATTACAATCTGAATCTGTTCCTTCTCTAGTGGCCGTTGGGTCATTTTTGCAACCTTTCCCCTCCATCGTGTCAAGAATTCAGCAAACGACTCTCTATTCTCTTGCTTAGTCGTTTCTAAATCTCTCACAGTTACATCAAGCTCTTGGTTGTATTCATATTGGGTGACAAAAGCCTTCACCACTTCCTCCCATATGCGACTCTTGCTTGGCTCCAATGTGAAATACCAGGATAAAGCTGCCCCAGTCAAAGTTTGCTGGAACAGCATGGCCATCATGGCAGGACTCAGACCACTAGGCTAAAAGACTCCGATGCACATCCTCACGTGGTTTCTAGGGTTGCTAGAACCATCAAACTTATCTATCTCTGGCATCTTGAAACTAACTGGCAGTTTTTCCCTAGTCCCCTCAAATAAACCTTATAGCTCTAGCAAATAGCTGTCAACCCCGTTGGATTTGCGGACAACTTACTCTAACTTTTCCACCTTCTCCTTCATCTCGATACCTCTTTCTCAGTTTTCACCATCTTCTCCCTTTCTGCCCTAGGTGTATCAACTCTAGGTGCTTCTGGATCCTCAAACCAATCATCTTCCACAACCCGAAATGGAGGAGGGTCGATTATCGGTGGATCAATTACTGGCCTTTGGCGGGTCAGTGTTTCCAGCATGGCCATCATTTGGTCCATTCTTTCTTTTAATTGTGCAATTTCTGCAGCATGTTGTTCTTGATCCATTTCTCTTTCTATCTCTGGCTCTCTTCGTACTAATCTTGCACTCGAATCCCTGACCCAAACTGTCCTGGCATTCAATGCTATCTTGCCTACAACCATTTTTATTTTTAATCAATTTTCAAACAACTTTATTTATTTTTGAAAATGCTTGGTGAAATCCTTATGAATGGCTCATATGTCACACGGATGCGATGCATGTGTGTGTTTGTGCCTATTCTATATGCCAAAGAAAAGAAGATCCTAGTCCTAGCATATAAACACATAAGCACATAAAATCCTCATTCATGTCAGGTACGCTGATTTCTCCTTTCATTGCGATCCTCATTACCCCTTTTAAGTATTAAAATTCTGAAATTTATTTGGAAAGTATTTCTTAGGTGATGAAATCTTTGAAAATAATTCTTGGGAACTCTTTTGAAAACGAGGATGTTAAACATTCCTCAAAGATGATTTGATTAAAATTTTGCTTTGAAATCAATTGAGAAGCATTTCTCCCAAAAAAAATTCCCAAGATTTTTTATTTTTTTTTTGTTTTTTTGATAAAGTGAAGATGTGAAAATTTTTCTAAATAAAAGATGATTGAGTTTTACTTGATTAAAGAAAATGAACCTTGGACCTTTATCTTTGAAAGGGTGATTTTTCAAAACATATTTTTTGGGTTAAAGATAATGATTAATCAAAAAAACCAGTCATGAACAAATGAACTTTGGATTCTTGGGTAGGAGTATCACATGATTAGATAATCATCGCACTTTTCATGAATTCAGGTGCATACAAGGTCAATGATGCTTAGCAACAAAATATAAGAAGTGTAATCTTTTAATCAAGATTGGGCATCTTCTCAAATGTCATGAGACATGAAGAGGAATTGCTCAAAAGTGATTAAAAGGTTATACATTCTACATTAAGCAAGCAATGCCATCATCTCAAATAATCCCTTCCGGGCATACAAACTCCATAGCATATAATCTTAGTCAAGAATTGATTTCCTATTTTTGAAAGGTTCTATAGAAGCTAACATGCAAAGGCCGGGGTTTGGTCAAATAAGGGACCCTTGACACACACCCGATATGATGCTTCATATACCAACATATGGTACGAGATCAAAGGCGATCACACGATCCCATGATGACTTGACCGATCGGGTTGCCCCGAGCCTCCAAGGTCATAGTTTCATGCAATCGACTGGCTGGACATGCAAGTGCAATGCAACGGGCACACTAAAATTAATTAATTTGATTAAAAGGATGCTTTCAAGTCTAATCCTCGAGTGAACCCAAAATCAGAAATTCTGGTCTGCGAAACCAGAGATTTTGGGTTCGATCCCCAGCAAAGTCGCCAAATTGTGGATACCGGCTTTTGGGCCCACTTTTGTTTTTTAAAACATTTTTTCAAATTTCAAAGAGTCGCCACTTCATTTTTTTAGGAAAGTTAAGAAACCATTTTTAAAAGGCAAACTGATCTTTTGCGAAACTAAATATAATTTGGGTCCGGGGATTATGGAATGAAAGGGGAAGGAGTCCGGTAGACTAAAACACCCCCTTTCATCCTATCTTGTGATAGGTCTCTACTCATCATCCTATTTAATTGAATTAATAATCTAAACTTGCCCTCAACTAATACATAGATATAATTATACATATCACAAGCATGTCAAAAGGGTACGAAATATCTAACGATAAAATATCATTCATAAGCCACATAATTCAAGTAGCAAGCAAAATGATGTGCAAGTAGAGAACTAGAGAACTTACCCGGGATCCAGCCGCGAAATGGGAAACGTGCAATGCATACAAAGAATAGAAATCCTAGGAAAAATATCTCTAATCACATATACACATAAGGCAAGACCTAAACTAAGGTGTCGCGCGTGGAGTCGAAAATCAATAAAATCAACAAATGAAATAAATTAGAGAAGAGGTGAGAAGTCATACCTCCAAAGCGCTACAGAACAAGGGTTAGTCCACATGCTTCACACAATAATATGACATCAAATGATCAATCCTAAATCTCTAGCTTAGATCTATCAAGCTTGGAAAGAATTGACAAAACTATGAATTCCTTTTGATTAGTTGGAGTCATAGCACCTTTATAGATATATAAGCCTTAACTAGGGGCCAATTCGATGTCCATATAGGGGTGCTATAATCCCGACATGATCATAAAGAATCCATGGTTATGTTCAATTAGGTTCAACTAAGTCCAATTTTATCCAACAATTAGCTCTAATCATTAGCATCAACATACATGAATGAATGAATGATTATGAACAAGAATGAGATATGAATTTATTCACTAATTTGGGTCACTTAGCCTCTAGATTTAAATTAACATTATTCAAAACATGATTTAAGACCCAAGACATTAGGAAACCATTTAAGTTAAAATCAATGAGACTAGACAAAAACAGTGACTGTTTTTCCTAAATTACAGAGAGCAGATCGGATTTTAAAAGGTAGAAAACCTATACTTCCAACGGTTGGATCTTAATGCTTTTTGGATATGATATGCCTCTGTGAGTCTAGTTTCTAACCAAAAAGGAAAATCAAGGTTTGAACGGTTAGATCTCTGGAAATATGAAAAACACTAGACATCACTCAGGAATCTGCAACTCTCTGTCCAGACATATTGTAGGATTTTATAAAAATAGCAAACAAATGAGAAACACTTAGATCTTTTTAGGGTATCTTCCTAACACATTAAAGTACTTAGAAAAAATTATTTTGGCTCAAGAAAGATCGATTAAGGTTCGGATTTATTAATTTTAAAACGGACTTACTCTTTTGAAATTTTAGACAAAGAGTTGCTTGTTTTGAAATCATAAGACCAAACCATCTTAGACATGGAATTTCATCAAAACAAAAATCACAGAGGTACTTAAATGAGTTATGAACATCCTCCAATTAGTCTCATCCAATTCCAATGAACCATGATTCTGTAGAAAATCTTTGATCACAGTTGGCTTATGGATTCACTGCACCTTTGTTGGATTAATGTTCATAGTTCGAATCAAACTTGATCCATGATTCTAGAGAGAACTAGGATCAAGTATGATTATGATCATTGGAGTAAATAATGAAACATGAAGAGATTCATAGATTTAGCCTTAATGGATTTCCATCATAGATCTCATAGCAAGAGAATCCTAAGGTGTTACTCAATCTTATGAACTCTTGAATATTCAAGTTCCCTAAATTTCAACAAACAAACTATGAAAACTTACATCTAATCCTCTCTCAAACATATGATCCTTGAGGAAATTAGAACTATGATATACTATTCTCCTCTCAAATTAATGGTCCTTGGAGACTTAATGAAACCCAAATCTACTCAAATCTCTATGGAATATAGTATGGATTCCATAGGATTCCTAGTAGGGAGATCCAAGTCATGAGCTAAGACTTTAACCCAATAAACTATGTGTAGATATGACCATGACCAATCGTAATCCCCATATAAATCATAGGATCATAAGGGACTAGAGGATCACACTCAAAGAGATCTAATGAGATATTGAAGATCTCATAGATCCTATGAGAAGAATATAAACAAAAGAAATGAAATCAAAGGTTATTTGAAAATTTCAAGTCAAAAATCTTTTAATCTTAAATCCAAAGCTCTATTTAGAGCCAAATCAATGAAAATAACACATGATCATTTAATCACAAATTCTATGTGGTGTGTGATGAAATGAGTTAAGAAAAGAGGTTTTGAAAATGTGTAAAGTTCCTAGAACTTTGAACTTGTGATTGAATTTGCCTAATTCTACCAAGAATTGAGAGGTTACCTCTATGACCTCAAGGATTTCTTCAATTTCTTGGGAAGCTCATCCAAAATCCTCAAGTTCTTCTTCCAATTCTTCAAGAAAACTCCTCCTTCTTCTCTCAATTCTCTCTCTGTTATCTCTCTCTCTCTTGTATCTCTCAAAGATTTTAAGTGAAAAATTCAAAAGTAAGAGTCAAAAGTCCCAATAATGGAGATGAAGGTATGTTTATATAGACCAACATGACAAGGTTAAATGGGTAAATTCGAGTGAAAAACTATGTGCAAAGTTTTCTTCTAGAACATGTGAGAAAAGTAGTCTGTTACAGTTCGCAACACTCGATGGCTGCCTGCAGCACCCACTGAGTGTCGGGCGATACTCACTGACTGCCGGGCGGCATTCAGTGAGTGTCGCCGGCTTTCTCGCGTGCCGCGGCTAACAGAATTTTGCCCTCTTTTTAATTTTCAACATATATATTAACATAAACTTAATTTATCTAGTAAAGTATACACTAATGTACTTACATTTGCAATGTACTTTATTAAAATGTACCCATACGCATGGTATACATTCCCATATAATCCTTTTATTTCTTTTTTCTTTTCTTTTCAAGACCTTTTTTCAAAATTCTTTTTCACTTTCTCCTTATATTTATGTTGTTTAGATCTCTTTCTTTTCTTCTCTCTCTCTCTCTCTCTCTCTCTCTCTCTCTCTCTCTCTCTCTCTTCTTTTTATTTGATATATCTTATTATCATTACTATATATATATTTTTGAATGTATTCTCAGATTGATTTCCTCACACGTTCTTCATCATTCATGCTTTCTCTTGAATACCCAATTTCTACTTCTTTTAATTTATTTTAGTTTAAAACTTCACTTGAAGAATCTTTGAAGAATTTGAATTTTCTGGAAGATCTCCAAATTTTAACGGTCATTGTCATCATCGGTCTTAAGAGGTAACCAATCCGTGAATTTGACGTTTGGTCAAAATCGGGGTGTCTACAGTTTGCCCCTCTTCAGGAGAGCTTGTAAAGCAACGCGTATCACAAGTGAATGTCAAAGCCTGTGTGAAAGACAAGCCTTTAACCGAGTGGTCGAATCTAGGTAAAAACAAAAAGTGCATTGCAAAAGTCGGTGCGCGGAACCAAAAGCTAGTCATGCTCAATGGTGAGCTGCCTACGTATCCCATCGGGAATCAGACCAGGGCGTAGTTTGGGTGAGGGACCATGCACAGTCACAAATAGCCATGCAGATGAATGCATCTATCCTATGGTGATGCACATGCTCAAGCAGTCTCATGCTATATGCTCTCAAGTTAGAGTCATGCTACTCTCTCTAGTGACAAGAATGCATTTTACGCCTTTAAATTTTAAATCCCGACGTCGTCCTGTTTCAGGAAAAGTCATGATTAATACATATGCATTTTTTTTGCTTTATACTGTGAAAATGAGTAAATTGAGATGCAATTTGCGACTTATACTCCGATATCTTGTCAAGATTTTCAAAAAGGTCAAAATCAATCTAAATTCAATGACCTCAAAATTTTTCGCAGGCTGCAATAGATGACTTATGCCAAAATTGAGAATTTGATCGGTGACTTATAAGCTGCGATGGACGACTTATACCAAGACCGAGGATTTGATCGGTGACTTATAGGCTGCGATAGACAACTTATGCCAAGACCGAGGATTTGATCGGTGAATTATAGGCTGCGATAGACGACTTATACCAAGATCGAGGATTTGATCAGTGACTTATAGGCTGCAATAGACGACTTATACCAAGATCGAGGATTTGATCGGTGGCTTATAGGATGCGATAGACGACTTCTACAAAGACCGAGGATTTGATCGGTGAATTATAGGGTGCGATAGACGATTTATACCAAGACCGAGGATTTGATCGGTCACTTATAGGCTGCGATAGATGACTTATACCAAGACCGATGATTTGATCGGTGACTTATAGGCTGCGACAGACGACTTATACCAAGACCGAGGATTTGATCGGTGACTTATAGGCTACGACAGACGACTTATACCAAGACCGAGGATTTGATCGGTGACTTATAGGCTGCAACAGACGACTTATACCAAGACTGAGGATTTGATCGAAGACTTATAGGTTGCGATAGACGACTTATACCAAGACTGAGAATTTGATCGTTGACTTATAGGCTATGATAGATGACTTATACTAAGACCGAGGATTTAATCGGTGACTTATAAGCTGTGATAGACGACTTATACCAAGACCGAGGATTTTATCGGTGACTTATAGGCTGCTATAGACGACTTCTACCAAGACCGAGGATTTGATCGGTGACTTATAGGCTGCGATAGGCGACTTCTACCAAGACCGAGGATTTGATTGGTGACTTATAGGCTACGATAGGCGACTTATACCAAGACCGAGGATTTGATCAGTGACTTATAGGCTACGATACAAGACTTATACCAAGACCGAGAATTTGATCTGTGACTTATAGGCTGCGATAGATGACTTATACCAAGACCGAGAATTTGATCGGTGACTTATAGGCTGCGATAGACGATTTATACCATGACCGAGGATTTGATCGGTGACTTATAGGCTGCGATAGACGACTTATACCAAGACCAAGGATTTGATCGGTGACTTTTAGGCTGCGATAGACGACTTATACCAAGACCGAGAATTTGATCGGTGACTTATAGGCTATGATAGACGACTTTTAACAAGACCGAGGATTTGATTGGTGAATTATAGGCTGCGATAGATGACTTATACCAAGACCAAGGATTTGATCGATGACTGTGACACCCCGATTTTTGGACAACCAAATATTTAATCCAGAGTATGTATCCAGACTAATATTCAATTTTCAAAACACCGAGAGTGACACCCTCACACAGGCAAATAAATAATTTATCTGAAAATAGAATTTAATACTCATTAAATAAGGACACGTAATCCCGTGTTAATATAAAAACTATGTATTATTAAACTTATATTCCCAATCCTCCATTTCATTATAAAAGAAATAACATTCCATTACAAATATAATACTATTTTAATTTACAAAAGGAATACAAAATTTATCAAATAAAATTTCTTACAAAGTTCAGAAAAAAAGAAATAAAGTCTATACATCCGATGGTCAGAGCAACTACAACGTCAATCTTATGAAATAATCCATATTCAATCCTTATTAGCCTTAAATTTATTTTTGCATTCCCTAGCTTCACCACTTGGCCACCCTCCATGGTACAGCCCACACATATATCCCATGTGTGCCCGGACATACTACCAACATCCACTCCGATGCCAGTTTGGTTAGGGTATCAACCAAACCAGGTATACACAACGGAAGGCTGGTCAATATGCCTAGACGTCTATACAATATAAGCCGAGCATAAGGCTTAGGCCAGTTTGATCACGAAGCCACTGGCAAAAGTACACTCAACAAGTCTTAAGTCAGCTTGATCACGAAGCCACTGGCAAAAGAGTGCAAGCTACCAAAAACAATAACGCAACAACGGGGAGTAGTGAACACTAAGGAATTATGTTGCGATTTTCACTTATCGTTTGTATATCCCAAAAATTGTGAATTTCACGTTTATCACATAGTTCCGTCTCATCATATTCTAATTACATCTCTAACCTTTAGATGTATTCCAATTTTTTACAATAAAAGGGTTTTATCAATTAGCTTATAACAATCTTCCCTCAATAATTTTCAATCAAATAACAAGATTCCCAATTTACTATTCAATGTATTGAATTTACTCATTTTTTATTAAAATGACCACAAAATAAAGTCACTTATTTCAGGTACAATAACCTCAACCCAACATTCAATATTAGCCTACAAGAAACACATAATAAAAATTCACATTCTCATAGAGTAAAGTATTTACTAAAACATTTTTCACTGCTACTGAAATTGTAAATTTCTGCCCAAACGGTGCAAAATCGGGAAAAACTCTATTAGATGAAAGTTGTGCAGAATCGCGTTTCCTACAGGCTTAAGCGGATAGAATTCCATAATTCTAAGCCATGGTTTTATAATGTTTTTTCAAAGTTTCTGTCACTGTTAAAATAAAAAATAAAACAAATTTTCTATTATTTATTCATTATCAAAATTATTCTCCTCTGTGTATTTATCAAATTAACTATCCACATGATCTATCCAAATACACCGAGATCACATTCATAAAATTACATGAAGAAAAATAAGTATTTATCATTCAATAATAACGAATGGGGATCAACACACAATTTAACATCAACCACAAAATTAACAAGAAATAATTGGATTCTCTTGCACATACTTATACATACATGTATATATATATATCCAAATATAAATTTTAACTCACCTAGTTGATTAAAAATCGACAACCACGAACGCCCTGCGATTCCACACGTGCCCACGAACCCGAGACCTTTCTCCTTTCTTCTTCTTCTTCTTCTTCTTCTTCTTCTCTCTCTCTCTCTCTCTCTCTCTCTCTCTCTCACACACACACACACACACACACACACACGTCCGTTCTCTCTTTGGGTGTCTAGGGTTAATGATATATGGATATCATACTCTCCTAACTAGGTTTATAAAACTACTAACACTTGACTACACAAGAATCCCGTTTTTCTTCTTGTGGGCTCACAAAAGAGACCTATATGAGCCCAGAATACAATCCAAACCACTAAAATAGCTAACTCAAATGGTACTCATACCCCGGGTACTTAATTTTCATGTTAAATTCACTAATTAACTTACTTGTGGGCCCCGAAACACTACCCGACACTAAACTCGTCATTCTACAAAAATTGTAACTCAGTCATACAAATAATCTATCATACAATTTAATTAAAGCTCAAAATGTCATGTCATAATAATAATGAAACATTAGAAATTTTAATAATACAAAAACAATCGGGGAAATATTACTGGTATTAGTAACAAATTAAATATGCTTACTAGCAATTTAATTCATGGGTTCTCCAAACTTAAAATTTTTAAACACGTGTCTTATATATGCACACTCATATGATATTACTAACTGAAAATAATTATTAAAATAATTATTTACACGCTTAGAAATTTTAGGGTTATTACATTCTATCGTCCTTAAAGAAATTTCGACCCGAAATTTGGGAGCGTGTACATATAAAATATATACATACCTACATAATTACAAAAATCACGTCTTTTAAAATAAATGTAATTGTTTTTTTTTTATTTTTTATTTTTATAATGGGTGTTACATTGTACAAATCTCAAAAGAAATCTCGTCCCGAGATTTAGAGTAAGATGAACACAAAAAGAAAGAAACATCGATACGAGTAAGCACACAATTTCATTTAAGCACATAGGTACTATCAAAAACATGTTTATCGCATAGAAGTGTAATTTACTTAAATGCAACTATATGCTCCTGTTCACCTCTTACCGTGTCCCGTACCACTTCTCATCGGAATACCCAATACTTACCACTCAAACCAATAGCTTCAAAATCTTCCATAAGCTTGCACTGAAAATAAGAATACCCGTCTAGATCCATAAAATGTTGTAGACATAAGAATACTGCCGGCTCAATATGTGCTCTCGAAAAATGTATAAAATTTTCACACGGAGATATACGAGAGAGATGCAGTAGTAGAATACCAATCGATAATAACAACTTCATAATAAGAAATCCAGAGTGCCGATAATAATAATGTCCACCAAAAATGGCCAGATAAGAATAATATAAATAATAGAAGTCTTGCAAATAATAATAGAAATTTCGATCCTCCGATAGAATAATAATTCAGCTGGATGATAATTAGACAACTGTCCGATAATAATAGCTTGAAGAAGATAATTCGATATCACGGCAGAATTTCACTGCTTGTTCAAAACTCCAACTCCCCCGCTACTTCTCCAACATGTCACAAAATTGTATGCGCTACTATTCGACTCATAATATAGTAAATGATTTCAACAAACTAACATGTAATGATAAACTCGGAAAGTTATGCAATTAATCGATTGAAAATAATTAAATAACATGTAGGCAACACATGGATAATACATAAGTACACATAACCCGAAACCCAAATAAATCTGCGACCTATATCTCTGACCAACGTCTAGTCCACAATTCGAGGATCACCTAGACTCGCTAAGCTAACCATAAGCTCCGATACCAAACTGTCACAACCCGATTTTTGTACAATCAAATATTTAATCCAGAGCATGTATCCAGACTAATATTCAATTTCCAAAACACCGAGAGTGACACCCTCACACAGGCTAATAAATAATTTATTTGAAAATAGAATTTAATACTCATTAAATAAGGACATGTGATCCTGTGTTAATATAAAAACTATGTATTATTAAACTTAAATTCCCAATCCTCCATTTCATTATAAAAGAAATAATATTCCATTACAATATAATACCATTTTAATTTACAAAAGGAATACAAAATTTATTAAATAAATTTCTTACAAAGTTCAGAAAAAAAAAAAGAAAAGAAATAAAGTCTATACATCCGATGGTCAGAGCAACTACAACGTTACAATGCCAAAGACTCCACAGCCAAGCACAACGGTCACATCATCAAAAGCAATATCCTGCACATGTCATCCAACTATGTTTCAAACAGAAATGTACCCAAATGCGTAACACATTCGGGTCAGTCACATGACTGGTATGAGTTAAAGAAAAATAATAAAATCTGAGGGCTCCAACCCGAACCCGTAGACTACAAATCACATTACAACAATATTGGGCCAAGACAGGTAGTTCCACACACATATTTGAACAAAAGGGTAGTTTCCATTTATGTGGTGGCAAGTAGTTTCTTGCCCAAAACTCAAAACTACTACGATTTCATACTTACCCATCTACTTATGGTGAGCCAAACCTGTAAAATATTAGTGGGCCCATCATCCTGCAAATTGAATGATCACAAACCAAGCAAATAATTCCGTATATAAATCGTCCACATTCTAACTCAAACGTCGCATTCATTATTCCAGGCATATCAGTCTTATGAAATAATCCATATTCATTACTTATTAGCCTAAAATTTATTTTTGCATTCCCTAGCTTCACCACTTGGCCACCCTCCATGGTATAGCCCACACATATATCCCATGTATGCCCAGATATACTACCAACATCCACTCTGGTGCCAGTTTGGTTGGGGTATCAACCAAACTAGGTATACACAACGGAAGGCCGGTCAATATGCCTCGACGTCTATACAATATAAGCAGAGCATAAGGCTTAGGCCAGCTTGATCACGAAGCCACTGACAAAAGTACATGTTCATAGCGTATTATATGGTCTTTTATGCATACATTTATCCCCAAAGTCCCTACATTTAGGTGAATTCTAATAACAATGTTCTTTTTATTGTGTTAATGCTAAACCATATGTTTTTGCATTGTTTTATAGGTATTAGGATGCAAATCAATGAAGTGGAGCTAAAGAAAAGTGATTCTGGTGGATAGACCAACGTAAGCAGCTGAGAAAATGCCAATTTTGACAATGAAGACTTCAGATTTGGAAGATTTTCCCAGAGATATAAAATGTAGATCTTTGAGTTACGGTCGCGTGGCCGCAAACGGGAGGTCAATCCGAGGTCCGAGTAAAACGTTATGGCAATTCTTCCGTCGGTGCGCAAAGGTGTCAAAATCAGAGAGTTCAATCGATTGAGCAGAGTTCAATCGATCGAAACTTCGATCGATCGAACTAAGCTCGATCGATTGAACTTTATTTTCACCCAAAAGTTGCGTGAACTCTGTGGGAACCCTATATATACGTCGTTTTGACGCCAGACGAAGGGAGGACGCTCCAGAACGCAGAAAACAGCAGTTTTAGGGTAGTTTTAGGGTTAGATTAGGAGTAGATTAGGTTAGATTAATGTTTTTCTTCCTCCTTTTCATTATTATATTGAAGATTGTTCAAGATTCAAGTTGTTTCAAGTTTAATACAAGTTATATCCAGATTATTCCAGGTTTTTCCTTTCCTTTTCTTTATTTGATTGTTTGTTAATCTAGTTGCTATGATTACTCTAGGTTACTGTTTATGTATTAATATATTCATGTTTTCGTAGTTTAGACGTTGGGAATATGTGATGATATATTGATTCTTAGCCTCTGCCATGCAATCTTTAGAAAACCTGGGCTCGATCGATCGAAGGTATTTCGATCGATCGAACCATAGTCAAGCGATCGAAGACATTTCGATCGATTGAAGGATGAGGCAGTCCGATCGATTGAGAGCGCTTCGATCGATCGAACATGTTAATTCCTGAGATTATTCTTTTAAGTATTCCACAACTTTATGTTTTAGAAATATGTTATCAAATTGTCCCAATAAGCTCAGTTTGTCAAAACAGTTTTTAGAACATAAAGCCTTAAGGCCTTTTCTTCAATGACTTTTGAAAACCACTTTGAATGCTAATACCATTTAGAGTGCAAGTAATTACCATTGTTTTAAACCGTCTTACAAGCATTTTAAATCACTTGTGATGATGTAGTCCCGGTCATGAAAGGGCTACTGATTCTTTATCTTTAGAAAAATACGGAATACTGAAGAGGAATGAACTCCATAGAACGTTAATGAATATGCATGGTAGACGGTTAGGATCAATGTGGATTCACGTGTTTCCAACACCTTTAGTTTATATGTTTAATTAGTTATGTTCTTTATGCTTTAGTTTATTATTTAGTTTAATTTAATTAATTAGGATTTAGTCAATACTACAATTAAACTTTTCTTTTTCTTTAGGTTGTAACTTAGTAAACATTCTTCCTATTCCTTCCCTGTGGGATCGACCTGGACTTATCCAGTATTACTTGCACGATCACCTACACTTGGGTGTTGTACAAGAGCGCACAACTTTTTAGTCGTGTCAAGTTTTTGGCGCCGTTGCCGGGGAAGGCAACTAGGTTAGGATTTTACTACGTTATTTCCATTTTTTTTTCTTTTTCTTAAAAAAAAAAAAAAAAATCATTGGACTTTTTCTCTTACAAGAAATAAAAAAAAATTTCTTTTATTTAAATATATTGGGTAAACATGTCTTATCCATATTACCCTCCATACAACACAAATACCACGAATGGGTACACATTAGGTAATGAGAACTATACCCCGAGTTGGCAAGCACCCACATATGATGCACATTATCAACCTGAGTGCTACCAATCACCACAATGGGAAAACCATCGTGTTAGTCCCCCATGTTATCAAACGTATCAAGAACCTCCACCTGGAGAGTTCTATCAATCGCAATGGGGATACAACCAAAATGATAGTGTAGGATATAGTAGTAGTTTCCACGATTACCAAATGCACCAAGACTTTCCTTCTGGGGAGTCTTGCACACAAACACAATGGGAAGGGGACTATTACCAACAACAATGGGACGAAACTTCATATAGTTATAATGAGGAGAATAACCAAGTTGAGGATAATGGTATGTTAGAATTGCTGCTTAGTGAAATGAAAAGGCTAGAGAGTGCAATTGATAAATTAGGAGCTAGATATCAACAAGCATTTGATAGCCAACCTTTAGAAGACTATACCAGTCCTTCAACGCTACAACCTGAATTTCAAGACACTAACAATGGAATGGAATTAGAGGACAATGATGGGTTCATACCGAGTGAGGTTAACAACTCATTTGAGAAAGTGATAACCCAACAAGACTCCAAAACCAAACCATTGAGCATGAAGTTGTAGAACCATCTTCTCCTCAACATATAGCCCCAGACATCAATTTCTTGACTGCCTGGATAAAACTGCACAATCTCTTTGTCCAGAGCACCTCAATAGACGACATATATAGTGAGGAGAGTTACAAGGATGAGAATGAGGTTTTAAAAGATGACGAGAGTTTAGGTGATTGCACGCAATTAGGAAAGGAAGAGTCCCCTGTTGACTCTACCCCTACCTTTGAAAGTGACCCTAGAGAGGACATAATTGAAAAATCTAAATCTGATTTAGATTCTTGTGATATTCATGAACCCTCACCTCTTTCGACCGAAGAGGTGGTGTCACCAAGTTGCCCATCACCTATCCTTGATCAAAGCTCTCGTCCTGAGCTTGAATGTTATGTGTACCCCATTCGTGAACAAACAGAATGTGTTGTGGAAGAGGATGGTAAGGATACTAGCACATGTTCTTCACAAAATTTTAACTTTCGAAATTCTTTGAGAGAAGACTTGGAAAATATTGGGCCCACTTTAGATGATCTTAAAATTCAACAAGAAGCTAGCAATCTTCTAGACTGCTTGACCTTCTTGAGTGATTATGACATTGAGGCCCAAATAGATAGCTTTATCCAAGTCCAGTCCAAAACCATGTGCATAGAACAGAAATTCAATTCCTATGATTATATCTCCATAGATTCTGTTCTAGGACAAGCGGAGGGTGGTGAAGCATCATTAGAACATCACTTCGACCCTGCCCCTTTTATTGAACCATGGCCTCCCCCTGTTTTTAGTATTAAAATAGAGGCTGTTATAGGAAATACCAACACCAAAGATCGTTTCTTGCATATAATTCCTAAAAAGTGTGGTATTCTTTTTATAACTGTCCCAAAAAATTTTGGAAGCCATAGGTTTTGCATCATCTCCTCTGACCTTGAGCCTGACATTAGTTGGGGGGAGTTGCATTTTTATGAGGATCCCAACATTCTTCTCACTGTTAAATAATTTTATTGGGAAGATCCTCAAAAATTTTGGTTGTTAATCTATGATAAAAATCTTGATTAACCGAATTTATTTACTGAGTAGTTGTATCTATGTTTCCTTGTTGCTACTAATGATCTCGCAGGTAGCTTGAAAAAAATGGATATTAATGCTTCGAGGTAAAATCCTTCCTTCCCTCGCTTTACTTTACATGTCCATGTGCTTAGTTTAGAACATTGAGGACAATGTCTAGTTTTAGTTGGGGGGGAGTGAGTCATTGCATGCCTCATATCTTTTTGTTGTACTTTAGTGTTATATACCTGCTTAGCAACATGTAACTCAGTAAATTAAAATCTGCAAAAATTTTAATATATATAGATTTTTTTAAAGATAATAAAATGGTTCTTGTATTTCTCTCATAGTTAATGTAGTTAGTTATGATGCATTAGTGTTATTTTCTGTATGTTATTAGTATGTGATATACTATGGTAGTTTCTTTACTATCTTAGTTATAGTATGTTCTATGCTTTTTAATCTTCAAACAACTTTGAGCACGTTGTGACAACCTTGTACTTAGCTAAAATGGATTAGTAAGCATAGTTTAAGTGTCTTGAAAGACTGTAGTGGAGACTAATAACCCAAGTGAGCTTTTGTGCCATTCTTTGTTTTTGAGGGTTTTATAAAATTACTCTTACTTTTTGAAAAGCGTATTAATTCGTTGAAAGTCTCATTTTTCTTCTTCATTTTGACTGATCACTAGAAGAGAACGTTCAGGATTTACCAAACTTTAGAGCTCTTGAATTTTCTGAAATGAATTATCCTATTAACTTAGAAGATGATTTAGGCCATCTTTTGACCATACATGGATAATACAGCCTTGGCCTACCTCTATGCTATTCCTTTACTTCACCTCTTGAGCTTATCATAATCGCCTTGTCTTCATAATCCTAAAGTCTATACCAAACTCCAAATTAGGAGTTCAAGCATCAGTTCTTTATTTAGGAGTGATTGGGATGCGTTATCTTGACAAAAAGTTTGGTAGTGTGAATAAGGGAAAGTTGGCAAAGAAAAAAAAAGCATGAAAAGAAAAAAGAAAAAAAAGAAAAAAAAAGTGCCAATGGTTGTTTCAAAAGAAATAAAATAATAATAAAAAGAAGAGTGTGGAAAAAAAGAAAAGAAAAAAAAAAGAGAAGAAGAAGAAGAAGAGAGAGATTGGAGATGTGGGAAAGTTTGAAAAGTTGTAATAGACATTCCAATCACATCCTTGGACCCAATTGAAAATCACGAGCCTCTTTCTTCTTAACTTAACACCTCTTTTTCAAAGTCCTAATGATTTTAGGTAAATTGGATTTGACGTTGATGTAATGAGAGTGTTCTCCACGGTATCTCGCTCTTCTAGTGAAAAGTATCCTTTCATGAGACTTTGTGCACTAAAATGTCCGTTTTTCTATTTAGATATGAGAAGCATTGGATTCCATTTATATTTACTCTTTATAGCTTCTATATCATGAGTGATAATTATTACACCTAATTCGGAGTGATTTCATCTTGAGAGTGTAATCCCAGTGAGAGTTGAGTCAAAATGAACGTCTTGATAGTGTCTTAGGTTATGCGAGCTTTGAAATTAAAGTTTTGTATTTTGGTTGTCCATTCACACACACACTTGAAGATTAATAGGTATGGAATATTCTAATGACTTTGATAGTAGATTAACTGTAATGTGTGTGTTGCATTGCTATGGCATACTAGAGAGTTTCATGAGATTGTTGAGCTTGACTATATTGCTAAATGAGAGGAAAATATTTCTTAAAACATTTAAATGAGAACCATTACTATAAACATGAATTTTGTGGGTAGATTCACTGCAAACCCTCACGAGACAACACTCGTCCACTAGGGGGAACCTAGAGGTTTAAAGGCTTGTTGCATACACTAAATGCAATCGCGATTCCTGCGAAAGTGAGTTAGGATTTTTACTTTATTTTATTTTATTTTCAATTTTTAGAGTTAAATAAACATTGTTGTAGTTCGCTTCATTGCTAGGGACTAGCAACGAGCTAGTTGGGGGGTGTGATTCGAGGTGAAAAGTGCATGTTCATAGCGTATTATATGGTCTTTTATGCATACATTTATCCCCAAAGTCCCTACATTTAGGTGAATTCTAATAACAATGTTCTTTTTATTGTGTTAATGCTAAACCATATGTTTTTGCATTGTTTTATAGGTATTAGGATGCAAATCAATAAAGTGGAGCTAAAGAAAAGTGATTCTGGTGGATAGAACAACGTAAGCAACTGAGAAAACGCCAATTTTGACAATGAAGACTTTAGATTTGGAAGATTTTCCCAGAGATATAAAATGTAGATCTTTGAGTTACGGTCGCGTGGCCGCAAACGGGAGGTCAATCCGAGGTCCGAGTAAAAAGTTATCACCATTCTCCCATCGGTGCACAGAGTTGTCAAAATCAGAGAGTTCAATCGATTGAGCAGAGTTCAATCGATCGAAACTTCGATCGATCGAACTAAGCTCGATCGATCGAACTTTATTTTCACCCAAAAGTTGCGCGAACTCCGCGGGAACCCTATATATACGTCGTTTTGACGCCAGATGAAGGGAGGACGCTCCAGAACGCAGAAAATAGCAGTTTTAGGGTAGTTTTAGGGTTAGATTAGGAGTAGATTAGGTTAGATTAATGTTTTTCTTCCTCCTTTTCATTATTATATTGAAGATTTTTCAAGATTCAAGTTGTTTCAAGTTTAATACAAGTTATATCCAGATTATTCCAGGTTTTTCCTTTCCTTTTCTTTATTTGATTGTTTGTTAATCTAGTTGCTATGATTACTCTAGGTTACTGTTTCTGTATTAATATATTCATGTTTTCGTAGTTTAGATGTTGGGAATATGTGATGATATATTGATTCTTAGCCTCTGCCATGCAATCTTTAGAAAACCTGGGCTCGATCGATCGAAGGTATTTCGATCGATCGAACCATAGTCAAGCGATCGAAGACATTTCGATCGATTGAAGGATGAGGCAGTCCGATCGATCGAGAGCGCTTCGATCGATCAAACATGTTAATTCCTGAGATTATTCTTTTAAGTATTCCACAACTTTATGTTTAGAAATATGTTATCAAATTGTCCCAATAAGCTCAGTTTGTCAAAACAGTTTTTAGAACTTAAAGCCTTAAGGCCTTTTCTTCAATTACTTTTGAAAACCACTTTGAATGCTAATACCATTTAGAGTGCAAGTAATTACCATTGTTTTAAACCGTCTTACAAGTATTTTAAATCACTTGTGATGATGTAGTCCCGGTCATGAAAGGGCTACTGATTCTTTATCTTTAGAAAAATACGGAATACTGAAGAGGAATGAACTCCATAGAACGTTAATGAATATGCATGGTAGACGGTTAGGATCAACGTGGATTCACGTGTTTCCAACACCTTTAGTTTATATGTTTAATTAGTTATGTTCTTTATGCTTTAGTTTATTATTTAGTTTAATTTAATTAATTAGGATTTAGTCAATACTATAATTAAACTTTTCTTTTTCTTTAGGTTGTAACTTAGTAAACATTCTTCCTATTCCTTCCCTGTGGGATCGACCTGGACTTATCCAGTATTACTTGCACGTTCACCTACACTTGGGTGTTGCACAACAGCGCACAACTTTTTAGTCGTGTCAGTACACTCAACAAGTCTTAAGCCAGCTTGATCACGAAGCCACTGGTAAAAGAGTGCGAGCTACCAAAAACAATAACGCAACAACGGGGAGTAGTGAACACGAAGGAATTATGCGATTATCACTTATCGTTTGTATTATCCCAAAAATTGTGAAATTCACGTTTATCACATAGTTCCGTCTCATCATATTCTAATCACATCTCTAACCTTTAGATGCATTCCAATTTCTTACAATAAAAGGGTTTTATCAATTAGCTCATAACAATCTTCCCTCAATAATTTTCAATCAAATTACAAGATTCCCAATATACTATTCAATGTATTGACTTTACTCCTTTTTATCAAAATGACCACAAAATAAGGTCACTTATTTCAGGTACAATAACCTCAACCCAACATTCAATATTAGCCTACAAGAAACACATAATAAAAATTCACATTCTCATATAGTAAAGTATTTACTTAAACATTTTTCACTGCTACTGAAATTGTAAATTTCTGCCCAAACGGTGCAGAATCGGGAAAAACTCTATTATACGTAAGTTGTGCAGAATCACGTTTCCTACAAGCTAGCGCGGACAGAATTCCATAACTCTAAGCCATGGTTTTATAATGTTTTTTCAAAGTTTCTGCCACTTTTAAAATAAAAAATAAAACGAATTTGCTATTATTTATTTATTATCAAAATTGTTCCCCTCTGTGTATTTATCAAATTAACTATCAACATGATCTATCCAAATACATCGAGATCACATTCATAAAATCACATGAAGAAAAATAAATATTTATCATTCAATAATAACGAATGGGGATCAACACACAATTTAACACCAACCACAAAATTAACAAGAAATAATTGGATTCTCTTGCACATACATATACATACGTGTATATATATACCCAAATATAAATTTTAACTCACCTAGTTGATCAAAAATCGACAACCACGAACGCCCTGCGATTCCACACGTGCCCACGAACCCGAGACCCTTATCCTTTCTTCTTCTGTTTCTTCTTCTTCTACTTCTTCTTCTTCTTCTTCTTCTTCTCTCTCTCTCTCTCTCTCTCTCTCTCTCTCTCACACACACACACACACACACACACACACACGTCTGTTCTCTCTTTGGGTGTCTAGAGTTAATGATATATGGATATCATACTCTCCTAACTAGGTTTATAAAACTACTAACACTTGACTACACAAGAATCCCGTTTTTCTTCTTGTGGGCTCACAAAGAGACCTATATGAGCCCAGAATGCAATCCAAACCACTAAAATAGCTAACCCAAATGGTACTCATACCCCGGAAACTTAATTTTCATGTTAAATTCACTAATTAACTTACTTGTGGGCCCCGAAACACTACCCGACACTAAACTCGTCATTCTACAAAAATTGTAACTCAGTCATACAAATAACTATCATATAATCTATTATATATATATATATAAAGCAAAGCATAATCTCATCCCTCAACCTTCTACCTGGAGCCTATGTGGCTTTTTCTGGTACAAGCACTAATCCCACGTGGCTTCAGCCTTTTCAGCTACTAAAAACCCTAGCTCCTCTTGACGTCTTCTCGCCTCCCTCTGCACCGTACGACGCCTCCTTTCCCAGACTCCTCTTCTCCTTCTTAGACGACTTCTCTTCTCCTTGAATGATGGCTATTCAAAAACATCAATCTCTCTCTCTCTCTCTCTCTCTCTCTCTCTCTCTCCAACGAACCAAAACTCTATATCTTTCAGGTTTCATGGAGAATCGATCGGGTCATCACGTACAAAAGGCTCAACAACTCAAGGATTTGAGAGTAATTGTGTGGTACGTATAAGGGTATGAATTTTTTTCTCTAATTCTGTCTAATTTTCTGATTTCATGGAGATATTTTTGGACTTTGGATTTATTGTTTCATGGGATGTTGTTTGCTTTCCCCTCTTTAGGTTGGATTGATTTTGTATTTGGTAATCGGGAAATTGTGTTCAATTTGTTGTTATACTTTGATTGATTTTGTGTTTATTAATTGTTAATCTGATTGATTTTTGGGAAAAAAAATCTGAACTGTCTTCAATTTTTTGAATGTGGGTTTTCTAGATGATATGGGTTTGATTGATTTTGTGTTAATTAATTGTAATCTGATTGATTTTAGTGGAAAAATTTGAACTTTTTCGCAATTTTTTGAATGTGGTTTCCTAGATTGTATGGGTTTGATTGATTTAGTGGTAATTGATTGTTAATCTGATTGATTTTTGTGAAAAAAATATCTGAACTTTCTTCAATTTTTTGAATGTGGCTTTTCTAGATGATATCGGTTTGATTGATTTTGTGTTATTTAATTGTTAATCTGATTGATTTTTGTGAAAAAATCTGCAACTGTTTTTCAATTTTTTGAATGTGGGTTTTCTAGATGATATGGGTTTGATTGATTTAGTGATTGATTTTTGTGAAAAAAAATCTAAACTTTTTCATTTTTTTTAATTTGGGTTTTCTAGATGATATGGGTTTGATTGATTTAGTGTTAATTGTACAAAAGTTCTAGAGAAAGTAAAGGATCAGTATCCTTCTTTTGGTCGTTGCAGATTTAATGGGCTGCAAAATGGAACCAGCTTGTATCCTTTTTAGTACACCTGTTACTTCAAGAATTTGTGTTGTGTTATGACATCTACTACATCTTTAATTGCAGCATGATTACCAGATACTTCACATGTAAATTGGTGTGTTGTGTTATCTATGCCAAGATGAAATGAAGTTATGGCTTGATCTCAGTAATACGAAGGTTAATAGCCAAATTCATTTATAGCTTGATTTGAAGAGAGAGAAACAACATTCTCCAACAATAATAAAGAGAAACAACATTGTTGGTGGGAGGGCACTTCTCTCATTTCTCTGAATCGACAATGGCATCGCTGTCCGATCCCACCAACCAGTAAGTTCTCAATCGCATATCAAATATATATAACCTATACATATACGCATGTAGCATGGTGTTAACCATCTATTCGTAATTCCTTCTCTCTATAGACTCTCTATTTTGTTATTGAAGTTTGTTTTATGAAATTGTGGTTGAAGGAAGGTTGTTAGAAAACAAAAAAGAGGAATTCCTTGCAAGTTCATGGTTCCTCTCATTTATGCCCCTGTTCTGGCTCTCAGTAAGTCTCTTGTACGTATATCTTTCATTGTGATTCAGTTGTTTGATTGTAATTTTTTTTAATCAAATTTATAGTCTTTCTTATATGGGTTTGTTCATTTCAGTGGTTTCACTTATGGGTGTTCTATCTCTCAGTTCGGATTCAATTGCGACATAACCCAGTATTGAGGGACTGTTTGTTCGATGCTGTGTTGGCTGGGGCATTCGTTCATGTGTTTTATTTAATTTATCCTTTTGATTATGTGCATAGCTTGCATTTTTATTTTTCGTGTTAATGCTGTTTGATTTGGGTAATTTTGTTGCATATATAATGCTCGTGTGTTTGTCATTGTTGTTGATTGATTAGTAACAATGGTAAGAAGACCTTATATATATATTGGGGTTAAGTAACCTTTATTCAATCAGATGTAGATAAGCTAGACTTTAATGTTACTATTTGCAAGCTTGAAAAATGAGACATAAGTCCGTCGGAAAAAAGGTTGTATATTTTTTTTTTGACAAGTGAGAAACGGATGGGGGATTTGGAGTGGCACACTGGCATTTGAAGAAGATGAGAAAGTTTAGAAAGAAAACAACATTCTCCAACAATAATAAAAAGAAACAGCATTGTTGGTGGGGCCCTTTTGGTTTGCACAGAGAGAGATACTAATGAGCCTTTGTAGCAATTCTGTTGTAATGGTTACCAACCCCTCTAATCTCTCACCTTGTATGAGATTTTGTACATACACATATGTTTGTGTAAATATATTTAATTTGTGGGGTGCATTTTTTCCTTCCTTTTTTATTTTTCTTGGTTTTGCTCAAATTCCTTTTTATATTATATATCATTTTTTTTTACCCCTTTTTTTAAAGCCTTAATTTCCACCTTTATTTTTTAATTTATTAAATTTTTCTTGAATTCTCTTTCCCGTGCATTGCACGGGTTGTCGACTAGTTTAATTAAAGCTCAAAATGTCATTTCATAATAATAATGAAACATTAGAAATTTTAATAATACAAAAACAATCGGGGAAATATTACTAGTAATTAAATATGCTTACTAGCAATTTAATTCATGGGTTCTCCAAACTTAAAATTTTTAAACACGTGTCTTATATATGCACACTCATATGATATTACTAACTGAAAATAATTATTAAAATAATTATTTACACACTTAGAAATTTTAGGGTTATTACAATGACTTATAGGCTGCGATAGACGACTTATACCAAGACCGAGAATTTGATTAGTTACTTATAGACTGCGATAGACGACTTATACCAAGACCGAGGATTTGATCAATGACTTATAGGCTGCAATAGACGACTTATACCAAGACTGAGAATTTGATCGGTGACTTATAGGTAGCGATTGACGACTTATACCAAGACCGAGGATTTGATCGGTGCAGGTTTTAACCCTAAAAGATTTGCCCTGGGGCCATTCAATCTTGGAGAGATGTTTATGTGCTTCTCATTTAATTTTTTTTTGATAGATTGCTCGCTATGAACAGCAGTTCAGGCAATTCGAGTAAGAAAAGGAAGAAGTATGAGCCAGATCATACCACTTTTCCACTCACGGATTCCCCTTTTGACTATGGACAAATTCAAAGGCTTTCCGGTACATCCGACGATTAGCTTGTATGGTTTAGAGCTCGATCTGCTGAGGATATTTACCTGATTTTGTTCTTTCTGAGAGTATTACTCAATCGCTATTCAATTTTCTTGGCAGAGTGGGATCTGACTTCCTAACCTCCATGTTATTACCCTTCTTTTGAAACTTCCAATTCTTGTTGATCTCTCTGAGTAATGTATCTTTCAGATTCCAAGAAGGTAGACTCAACCTGAGCAGAGACACCCATATTTCGTGACTAATTCTGCTTTCTTTTCTTTGCACTTTTCTGATTAATTTTAGAAAATTATCATCCCATAATATTTTTTATTGCATCTTCCTTTACGATTGACTTTATGATAATGAAGAAATCTTTTTTTTTATGTTTCTTTCCATCTTAAATCAATTTCAGATTTATGCATGAAAACCATCAGCTCTTATCCTTAAGAATTTTCAGGATGTCCACACTTGATCCTGATTTGAAAAGCCAGTGAACCCAGAGATATCTTATTTGGTAAATGACAGTTTGCCCCTAGTTTGATAGGGGGTTTGGGAATACTAGGCAAACAAAGCTTGCCCTGGTTTGAGGGAGGTGACGTGCCTTCTGGGCAAATGATAATTTGCCTCAGGCTTTCAAGGTAATTTTATGAATCGGTTAGGTTTCTTCTTTGGACCGAGGGCCTTGGGAGACCCGCCTACTTATCCCGAATGGGCATCAGGTCCTATAGTAGTTCGGTCGGGGCTTGAAAGAAGTACAAGGATTGATTGTATGAGTGTGATTGTGACCGAACCTTGTAGGCTGCCTACGTATCCTCGAATGGGAATCACGTCAAAACGTAGTTCCACAACTCTGGAGGTCTTGAAAGAATAAAGCTTTAAGAATTTCTGGGCTTTTCGAGCCATGTTGCCATTTTGGCCCAGTGAGTGCGTGTCACTTGTGGTAACCCTTGTATAGGATGATGAACTTCTCTCCTTTTTTTTTATGATGGTTGAGTCTTTTTCGTTTTCACTAGCCAGTCAATCCTTATCATCCTCATAGCGCATTGTGCTTTTAATCATACTCTATCATCAACTCTCCGAATCTCTCTGTGTTTTGTTTTTGTTTTGTTTTTTTTTTTTGACAATTCTTGTACTCATGATGTATTTGACGTGCTCAAGAATCTTCAATCTTATTTATTCTTTCCTTTCCCTTTCCTTTCTCTTCTCTGTCTCACACTCTTCTATTCATGATTTTGATTGGCTAGGATTCGGATTTTGAAACCAACACGCATCTTTCTTTTTTTTTTCTATTTTTTTTTTGCCTAGGCGCCCTTTCGGGTTTTCATCCTAGCGATTTCTCTTTCTCTTTCTTTTTCGCTTTCTTTTTTTTAATAAAAGGTTTATTTAAAACATCTGGCTACCGCTCAGGGACCAAGTTTATGGCTTTAGACTGTGAGTTCATCTTTTAGGCTTGGTATAAGGGGTGATGTTGGATAAGCTTTGAATTATTCTTGGTATATGATTATAGGGCCATGCGAAACATCTTTTAATCTTTTAGTAATGATATCAAGTTTATGCTTTTATCTTTATTGAGTGAAATATGGAAAGAATCACTTTGAGAATCATCTTCATTTCCTAAGTCAATTGTCAAGGTTTCCTTAATGATTTTGCATGCAGGTTCATTTCCTTTTCCACAGTTATTATAATTATTAAGCGCAATCAAGTAAGCAAAATCAGTCATTTTCATTGATTAGCATAAATTTAAAGAGTTTGGCTCATACTGGCCATTACAGACTTCCGGGGTAGGGGAATCCTATCACTAGACTCGAGGACATATTGGCGAATCCCCTAGTTCTATCTCTCCTCCATTTTCTGGCTTCTCCTTCCTTGCTTTATCTCCATTTATTTCTTCCTGTAGTATTTTTCTCATCCGGTCTTTCCCAATCTTCACTTCCATGATCTTCTTTGGACCGCTCTCCTCGGTCTTACTGCCTTCTTCATTAAAGAGATTCCTCATGGCCAGGCCATCCAGTGCACAAATCCAATCTTGGACAGACATAGGTTCCGTGGGCGCTTGTAGGTATGGATCTTCATAGTCAGCGAATTCATGTAAGAAAGAGATCTCAAACTCTTGCTTCAAGTATTTATCTTTGCAGTCCACCCATGGCTCTGGAAAGTCACAGTAGGGGAAATCAGTTCCTTTCTTGATGAAATGCTTATGTAACGCTTGACCTTCTTCTCTATTTTCTCCAAGATCATTCTCTTTCCCTTCTTTCAAATCATTCCCATCTAACCCATGTAGCTCAGCATGATTGACCACTTCTTCAGCATTTTCCTCTTCTTCTCCTTCAAACCACAGACCATCTGTGTCACTGTACACCTCCTCCTCCCAAATGAAGTTATCAGTAGGATTGTTTGGATCCCACCAATTGATTTGGAGGATTTCATTGTCCATATTTTCCTCAAATGCTTGTTCCTCTTCTCCTCCTATCAGCCAATCCTCTTCCTCGACTGCTATAAGGTATATCCTCTGATCTTCTGGGAACTCATAAGTTTTGGCAGCTTGTCCTACTGGCACAATCAATACAGATGGGTCGAAGGCTTCCTTCTCAGCATCCAAGAAGTTGATGTTCCGTGGTGGTGGTACAGCATGATGGTTGGGGAGCGGGTTCTGGGTCACATGCGGTCGATCTATATACGGAGGGGAAATGGTCTTGTTATCAATTACGTTTTGTACCTCATGCCTTAGCCTCATGCATCGATCAGTTGTATGGCCATGAGCCTGGTGGAATTCGCAGTAGAAGTTTGCATTGAAGCCTGGTGGGAGGGGATCAGGTATTGGCCTTGGGTCTAGCGGCTTTAGACATCCTTTTTCCATCAATCACTTGAGAGTGGTGGCTAATGAGATCCCTAAATCAGTGAACTGACGAGGTTGTCCCCCCAATCTCGGTCTTGATGCACCTTTCTTGCTCAAAACATTGACATCAATCGCTACCTGGTTTCCCTTGTTCCCTCCATAAAACAGTCTTCTAGAGCGGTTCCCTTGGGATTCCTCCTTCATCCTTCCATCCTTGATTGCATCTTCGAGCCTGGTTCCAATTTCAAATAATTTTGTAAAGGTATGAATGCACTGGTACATGAGTTTCTCCTGATAGATGCTTTGGAGGTTTTTGATTATAATCCAGATCTGTTCCTTCTCTAGTGGCTGTTGGGTCATTTTTGCAGCCTTTCCCCTCCATCGTGTCAAAAATTCAGCAAACGACTCTCTATTCTCTTGTGTAGTAGTTTCTAGATCTCTCACAGTTACATCAAGCTCTTGATTGTATTCATACTGGGTGACAAAAGCCTTCACCACTTCCTCCCATATGCGACTCTTGCTTGGCTCTAATGTGAAATACTAGGATAAAGCTGCCCCAATCAAAGTTTACTGGAACAGCATGGCCATCATGGCAGGACTCAGACCACTTGGCTGAAAGGCCCTGATGCACATCCTCATGTGGTTTTTAGGGTTGCCAGAACCATCAAACTTATCTATCTCTGGCATCTTGAAAGCAACTGGCAGTTTTTCACTAGTCCCCTCAAATAAACCTTCTAGCTCTAGCAGATAGCTGTCAACCCCGTTGGATTTGCGGACAACTTTCTCTAACTTTTCCACCTTCTCCTTCATCTTGATACCTCTTTCTTAGTTTTCTCCATCTTCTCCCCTTCTGCCCTAGGTGTATCAGCACTAGGTGCTTCTCGATCCTCAAATCAATCATCTTCCACAACCCGAAATGGAGGAGGGCTGATTATCGGTGGATCAATTACTGGCCTTTGGCGAGTTAGTGTTTCCAACTTGGCCATCATTCGGTCCATTCTTTCTTTTAATTGTGCTATTTCTGCAGCACGCTGTTCCTGATCCAGTCTTTGGCTCTCTTCGTACTAATCTTGCACTCGAATCCCTGACCCAAACTGTCCTGGCGTTCAATGCTATCTTGCCTACAACCATTTTTTATTTTTAATCAATTTTCAAACAACTTTATTTATTTTTTAAAATGCTTGGTGAAATCCTTATGAATGGCTCATGTGTCACACAGATGCGATGCATGTATGTGTGTGTGTGTGTGTGCCTATTCCATATGACAAAGAAAAGAAGATCCTAGTCCTAGCATATAAACACATAAGCACATAAAATCCTCATCCATGTCAGGTACGCCGATTTCTATTGCGATCCTCATTACCCCTTTTAAGTATTAAAATTTTGAAATTTATTTGGAAAGTATTTCTTAGGTGATGAAATCTTTTAAAAATAACTCTTGGGAACTCTTTTGAAAACGAGGATGTTAAACATTCCTCAAAGATGATTGGATTAAAATATTGCGTTGAAATTCAATTGAGAAGAATTTTTCCCAAAAACAATTCCCAAAATTTTTTTTTGTTTTTTTTTTTTTTTTTTTGATAAAGTGAGGACGTGAAAATTTTTCTCAATAAAAGATGATTGAGTTTTACTTGATTAAAGAAAATGAACCTTGGCCCTTTTTCTTTGAAAGGGTGATTTTTCAAAACATTTTTTTTGGGTTAAAGATAATGATAAATCAACAAATCTGTCATGAATAAATGAGCTTTGGATTCTTGGGTAGGAGAATCACATGATTAGATAATCATCGCATTTTTCATGAATTCAGATGCATACAAGGTCAATGATGCTTAGCTAACAAAATATAAGAAGTGTAATCTTTTAATCAAGATTCGGCATCTTCTCAAATGTCATGAGACATGAAGAGGAATTGCTCAAAAGTGATTAAAAGGTTATACATTCTACATTAAGCAAGCAACGTCATCATTTCAAATAATCCCTTCCAGGCATACAAACTCCCTAGCATATAATCTTAGTCAAGAATTGATTTCCTATTTTTGAAAGGTTCTATAGAAGCTAACATGCAAAGGCCAGGGTTTGGTTAAATAAGGGACCCTTGACACACACCTGATAGGATGCTTCATATACCAACATATGGTACGAGATCAAGGGTGATCACACGATCCCATGATGACTTGACCGACCGGGTTGCCCCGAGCCTCCAAGGTCATAGTTTCATGCAATCGACTGGCTGGACATGCAAGTGCAATGCAACGGGCACATTAAAATTAATTAATTTGATTAAAAGGATTCTTTCAAGTCTAATCCTCGAGTGAACCCAAAATCAGAAATTCTGGTCTGCGAAACCAGAAATTCTGGGTTCGATCCCCAGCAGAGTCGCCAGATTGTGGATACCGGTATTTGGGCCCACTATTGTTTTTTAAAACATTTTTTCAAATTTCAAAGAGTCGCCACTTAATTGTTTTAGGAGAATGCAGAAACCATTTTTAAAAGGCAAACTGATCTTTTGCGAAACCAAAGATAATCTAGGTCCGGGGATTATGGAATGAAAGGGGAAGGAGCCCGGCGGACTAAAACACTCCCTTTTATCCTATTTTGTGATAGGCCTCTACTCATCATCCTATTTAATCGAATTAGTAATCTAAGCATGCCCTCACCTAATACATAGATATAAGTATACATATCACAAGCATGTCAAAAGGGTGCAAAATTGCTAACGATAAAATATCATTCATAAGTCACATAATTTAAGTAGCAAGCAAAATGATGTGCAAGTAGAGAACTAGAGAACTTACCCGGGATCCAGTCGCGAAATGGGAAACGTGCAATGCATACAAAGAATAGAAATCCTAGGAAAAATATCTCTAATCACATATACACATAAGGCAAGACCTAAGCTAAGGTGTCACGCGTGGGGTCAAAAATCAATAAAATCAACAAATGAAATAAACTAGAGAAGAGATGAGAAGTCACACCTCCAAAGCACTAAAAAACAAGGGTTAGTCCATATGCTTCACACAATAATAGGACATCAAATAATCAATCCTAAATCTCTAGCTTAGATCTATCAAGCGTGAAAAGAATTGACAAAACTATGAATTCCTTTTGATTAGTTGGAGTCATAGCACCTTTATAGATATATAAGCCTCAACTAGGAGCCAATGTGATGTCCATATAGGGGTGTTATAATCCCAACATGATCATAAAGAATCCATGGTTATGTTTAGGTTCAACTAAGTCCAACTTTATCAAACAATTAGCTCTAATCATTAGCATCAGCATTCATGAATGAATGAATGATTATGAACAAGAATGAGATATGAATTTATTCACTAATTTGGATCACTTAGCCTCTAGATAAATTATCATTATTCAAAACATGATTTGGGTCCCAAGACATTAGGAAACCATTTAAGTTAAAATTAATGAGACTAGACAAAAACAGTGACTGTTTTTCCTAAATTACAGAGAATAGATCAGAATTTAAAAGGTAGAAAACCCATACTTCCAACGGTTGGATCTTAATGATTTTTGGATATGATATGCCTCTGTGAGTCTAGTTTCTAACCCAAAAAGAAAATCAAGGTTTGAACGGTTAGATCTCTGGGAATATGGAAAACACTAGACATCACTGAGGAATCTACAACTCTCTGTCCAGAGATCTTGTACGATTTTCTAAAAATAGCAAAAAAATGAGAAACACTTAGATCTTTCTAGGGTATCTTCCTAACACATTAAAATTATTTTAGGTCAAGAAAGATCAATTAAGGTCTTGATTTATTAATTTTAAAATGGACTTAATCTTCTAAAATTTTGGACAGAGAGTTGCTTGTTTTGAAATCATAAGACCAAACCATCTTAGACATGGAATTTCATCAAAACAAAAATCACAGAGGTACTTAAATGGGTTACGAACATCCTCCAATTGGTCTCATCCAATTCCAATGAACCATGATTCTATAGAAAATCTTTGATTACAATTGGTTTATGGATCCACTGCACCTTTGTTGGATTAATGTTCATAGTTCGAATCAAACTTGATCCATGATTCTAGAGAGAACTAGGATCAAGTATGATTATGATCATTGGAGTAAATAATGAAACATGAAGAGATTCATAGATTTAGCCTTAATGGATTTCCATCATAGATCTTATAGCAAGAGAATCCTAAGGTCTTACTCAATCTTATGAACTCTTGAATATTCAAGTTCCCTAAATTTCAACAAACAAACTATGAAAACTTACATCTAAATCCTTTCTCAAACATATGATCCTTGAGGAAATTAGAACTATGATATACTATTCTCCTCTCAAATTAATGGTCCTTGGAGACTCAATGAAACCCAAATCTACTCAAATCTCTATGGAATATAGTATGGATTCTATAAGATTCCTAGTAGGGAGATCCAAGTCATGAGCTAAGACTTGAACCCAATCAACTATGTGTAGATATGACCATGACCAATCGTAATCCCCATATAAATCATAGGATCATAAGGGACTAGAGGATCAAACTCAAAGAGATCTAATGAGATATTGAAGATCTCATAGATCCTATGAGAAGAATATAAACAAAAGAAATGAAATCAAAGGTTATTTGAAAATTTCAAGTAAAAGATCTTTTAATCTTAAATCCAAAGCTCTATTTAGACCCAAATCAATGAAAATAACACATGTTCATTTAATCACAAATTCTATGTGGTGTGTGATGAAATGAGATAAGAAGAGAAGTTTTGAAAATGTGTAAAGTTCCTAGAACTATGAACTTGTGATTGAATTGGCCTAATTCTACCAAGGATTGAGAGGTTACCTCTATGACAACAAGGATTTCTTCAATTTCTTAGGAAGCTCTTCCAAAATCCTCAAGTTCTTCTTCCAATTCTTCAAGAAAACACCTCCTTCTTCTCTCAATTCTCTCTCTATTATCCAAAAGTTCAAAAGTAAGAGTCAAAAGTCCCAATAATGGAGATGAAGGTCTGTTTATATAGACCAACATGACAAGGTTAAATGGGTAAATTCGGGTGAAAACTCATGTGCAAAGTTTTCTTCTAGAACATGTGAGAAAAGCAGTCTGTTACAGTTCGCAGCACTCGATGGCTGCCGGCGGCACTCAGTGAGTGCCAGCGCGGCACTCAGTGAGTGCCGCCGGCTTTCTCGCGTGCCGCGGCTAACAAAATTTTGCCCTCTTTTTAATTTTCAACATATATATTAACATAAACTTAATTTATCTATTAAAGCATATACTAATGTACTTATATTTGCAATGTACTTTATTAAAATGTACCCATATGCATGGTATACATTCCCATATAATCCTTTTATTTCTTTTTTCTTTTCTTTTGAAGACTTTTTTTCAAAATTCTTTTTCACTTTCTCCTTATTTATATATTTTTTTAGAACTCTTTCTTTTCTTCTCTCTCTCTCTCTCTCTCTCTCTCTCTCTCTCTCTCTCTTCTTTTTATTTTATATATCTTATAATCATTACTATATATATATATATTTTTTTTTTGAATGTATTCTCAGACTGATTTCCTCACACGTTCTTCATCATCCATGCTTTCTCTTGATTACCCAATTTCTCCTTCTTTTATTTTTTTTTTAATTTAAAACTTTAATTGAAGAATCTTTGAAGAATTTGAATTTTCTGGAAGATCACCGAATTTTACCGGTCATCGTCATCATCGGTCTTAAGAGGTAACCAATCCCTGGATTTGACGTTTGGTCAAAATTGGGGTGACTACACAGACCAGGGGGTAGTTCAGGCACACAAAGAGATAGGAAAACTTACAAACAACATGGATGTGATGCTCCTATCCTAGAATGCTAATGCAATATGAAAACGTGAATGTGCAAGTGCTGGTGGAATCCTCCTCAAAGGTTCTCTCTAGATGCAAACTCTAATGCAAAGAATGCAAAACCTCTCTCTCACAATTGAATATGTTTAAGAGAAGTATGTTGTATGTATCTTGGATGATTGTTAAGTTTTGCTGGAGTCCTTCTTTTGACTTGCGTTCGTAGGTGTCCTCTTTATCTTAGATAACTCTTAAGTTCTGAACACGTTAATATATTCTTAATTGTGTCATCTTTCCCATACTATTTCTGAGGTAACATGTCCTGGACAATTGCTGATGAAGTGTCCTAACCTCTGGACAATTATAGAGTCCTAAACCTTAGGTGATTGTTGATGTATTGTCCTAACCCCTTGATGATTGCTGATGTAGAGTCCTAATCTCTGGACAATTGTTGGTGTAGAGTCCTAATCCCTAGGCAATTGCTGATGTAGAGTCCTAACCCCTAGACAATTATTGATGTAGTGTCCTAAACCTGGACAATTGCTGATGTAGAGTCCTAACCCTTGGACAATTGCTAATGTAGAGTCCTAACCCCTAGACACTTTGTCAAAATAGGTCTTTCTTCTAGAGACAAATCTTCTGTGATAGGCCAAATCTTCTAAAACAAGTCGATCTTCCGGAGACAAATCTTCTGCACCAGGGCAAATCTTCTGAAATAGGTCTTTCTTCTGGAGATAAATCTTCTGTAGCAGGTCAAGTCTTCCGAAATAGGTCTTTCTTCTGGAGACAAATCTTCTATAGTAGGTCAAGTCTTCTGAAATAGGTCCTTCTTCTAGAGATAAACATTCTATAACATGACAAACAGGTCTTTCTTTTGGAGATAAATCTTCTGTAACATGATAAATGGGTCTTTATCCTGGAGACAAATCTTTCGTAGCACACAAAGTTTTTGCTTGAGATGGTTCCTTGCTTCTGAAGGTAAACTTGATGCATGGATTCTGAGAGATACCCTTTTTCTGGAGGTTACTCTGATACACAAATTCTGATAGATTTGCTGATTCTAATTTCACGGATTCTGAAAACTCTCTATTGGGGAGATTCTTGGGATTCTGAGATGTGAGTAAAAGAGATGATGGCTCACATTCTGGAGGCCTTGTTTTATTCTGAGACTCATATCGGTGCTTCGACCAGCTTAAACATTCTTGCAAACATGTCGGGTTTATTCTGGCCTTTCTTAATCACAGTTTGAGAATTATGTCTTTTGATTCAATGTGTATTCAACAAATCCTTTCTGGATGTAGCTCTTGAAAAACTTTGAACCCAAATGTCCACATTCAATAATGACACATAATCAACCCAAAACCACGGGATTTCGTTGCGAGACATCAATTCACGACCATTTCAAGTTACACAGTCCTCGATTCTGGGGACTTTTCTTTAATTCTGAGTGGTTTTCAACCAAGTTTTAAGTTCTCAAGGGCCTTTCAGAACAATTTCAACAAGTTCTAGGCACTCTTAAGGCTTATTCATCAAGATTAGACAAATCCGGAGTGAAAGCACAAGTTTTGAATATAGAGCAATCTTGCTAGTGTTCATTGATTTTGATTCATGATGGATAGGTACTCGAAAAGATTTAATGATTACCAATATGACTTAGATGAGCTTCACAAATCTTCAACTACTTCAAAGCTTAACTGATTCACACTGATCTGAATAACGACTCAACTCAATATTCAATTTTGCTTTCAAGGGAAGTTCTATTTTTTCAACAAGATTGATCAGCATTCTTCTGATTCTTCTAGATGCCTCATTCTTAGACTACATGCTTGTTTATCTTTAACCAACAATCATTTTATAATACTTTCTACAGTATGCTAACCTATGTAGATCAAATCATACTCTTCATAAACTCGGGCAAAATTACGCAGGAAATTTGTCGGCTCAAAAACTACATATCTTGTCCCAGTAAATTTGAAATTCCATGGCAGCAGTGCCTCTTGATGACTTGGTAATGGATTATCTTCTAGATGCATAACATGAGGTGGAGGAATGATGATACCCTTTCCAACCAGGACCTGAATTTCATGCTCGAGTTTCCAACATTCGTCTGTGGTATGCCCATGATAAAAATCACAATAGGAGTCATTCTTAAAAGTGCGGCAGAAGCTGATTATGATCTGACTCGAGCTCTTGCTTTCTCAATTACATCTTTAGATCTTAAGTTTCTATGCAATGTTTTTAGAATTCTGGTCATGATTTACTTTTGATTCTTGTCAACCACTCGATTTTTCTACTTAACACTTTATCTTGACCAGGATTGATTAATGCAATAACTATGTTCGAAAATTCTATTTGTATCCACCTTTAGATGCTTTTAAAATTTTACAATTATAGATCACTTTGAACCCACACACTTGAGATCACGACAGACTCGACCACGATAGAGATTGGTAGACATTGACACAGGTAGACAACACTCTTAACACTGAAATACAAGTTTGGAGGAAGAAACTCAATTTGCCATGACTTAATGCGCGTTTGTCATATTTGACATTTCTTTTTGCTTTCTATGTGCACTTCTCATCTTGGTGCGATAATACTCAGCTGATAAATTAATGCTTTGAAACACTCCCTATTGATCTAACCAATCTTTTGCTTTCTCCAAAATGTGCTTCAAATTAATGCCTTAGCTTATAGAATAAAAGATAATTTGTTCAAATTTTTTCAAAGACATACTTGACGACCCAGGATTTGATTTTAATGTGGAAGGGGCACAGGCAAACGACGTTTGCCCCTAGTTGATGGGGATAAATGAAAGCTTGGGCAAACATAGTTTGCCCCTAGTATGGAAATGATATTTTAAGGTTTTGGGCAAACTGAAAGTTTGCTTTGCCCCTAGTTTACAATGTTCAGGGACCAAGAGCCAAGAAAGCTCGCCTACTTATCCCTAAGTTGGAATCAGGTTCAAGATAGTTCGGCTGAGGCTTGAAAGAAGGTATTTAAGATGTGGCTGAGTTTCCAAGAGCAGTGACCAAACCGAGTAGGTTGCCTACGTATCCCAAAGTGGGAATCATGTCAAGCGTAGTTCCTCGAATGTTGGAGGCTTTGAAAGAGCAAGGATTCAAAATTAGGGGGTTTTCAAGCCATTTTGCCACTGGGTCCAATTTAGACTAATTTTCTGAAATCATGTCACTTGTGGTAGCCTTGAAAGAAATTGAACTACCTCTCCTTTTTCTTTTCTTTTGTTTTCCTTTTTTTTTTTTACGGTTGATTCTTTTCACCTTTTCATTAGCAAGTTGTGGATACTCGCAGGCTAACCACGTTTTTTAAAACTTTTTCAAATTCAAATACGAGTCACCACTTAATTTTTTTTAAGGAAAATCAAGAAACCATTTTAAAAGCAAACTGATCTTTTGGAAACCAGAGATTTCTAGGTCCAGGGATTATGGAATGAGATAAGAAGGAGCCCGGTAGACTAAAACACCCCCTCTCATCCTATCTCGCGATGGGCCTCTAGTCAACATCCTTTTTAATCGAATTATTAATCTAAGCATGCCCTCAACTAATGCATACATATAAATATACATTCCACAAGCATGCTGAAAAGGGTGTAAGATTGTTAACGTTAAAAGGCATACAAAATCACATAATTCAAATACCAAGGAAGATGATATGCAATAAGGAACAAGGAAACTTACCCGAGATCTAGCAGTGATATAGAAACGTGCAATGCATATACAAAATAGAAAACCTAAGAAAAGGTATCTAACACATATGCACATAAATCAAAACCTAGTATAAGGTGTCGCACGTGGAGTTAAAAATAAATAAAATAAAATAAAAATCAAATAAACTACAGAAGAGTCGAGAAATTGTACCTCCGTAGAGCTACAAAACAAAGAGTTAGTCCATATGCTTTGAATATAATATAATATCAAATCCTAAACATCATGCCCAACTCCTTGTTTAAATCTATCAAACATTGAAGAAGTTGACATAATCATGAATTCCTACTAAGTAGTTGAAATTACACTACCTCTATAGATATACAAGTCTAGCTAGGAGCCAATATAGTGTATATATAGAGATGGTACAATCTTAACATGATCACAAGGAACCTACAACTAGGTTCAACTAAATATGACTTATCTTAATGCAAAATAAAGTCCTAATTGCTAGAATATACACATATGGGATGAATGCATGGATATGAACAAGAATTAGCTATGAATAATTTGTTGATTTGAATCATTTGGCCTCTGGATTTAAGCTTAATTAACATTATTCGAAACACGGTTTAAGCCCTAGGTCATAGAAGATTCATTTGGATCATTATTCACAAATTTCATCAAATCTATCACAAAATATCAAAATTTACATAGAACATATTAGACTTTAAAAAAAAAGGAAAATCATACTTCCCATGGTTTGATCTTAAATTTTTTTGTATATGATGTGCCTCTATGAGTCAGGAAATCATACCTCTATAGCGCTACAAAACAACGGTTAGTCCACATGCTTTGAATATAATATCGAAGCCTAAATATCATACCCAAACTTCTAGCTTTAATCTACCAAGCATGGAAAGAGTTGACATAATCATGAATTCCTTCTAACTAGTTGGAAACACGACACCTCTATAGATATACAAGTCTCAACTAGGAGCCAATGTAATGTCCATATTGAGGTGATATAATCCCAAAATGACTAGAAGGAACCCATGTTTATGTTCAACTAATTATGGCTTAACACAATACAAGATGATGTCCTAATTGCTTGAATTTATGCCTATGTGATGAATGCATGAATATGAACAAGAGTAAGATGTAAATCATTCATTGACTTGGATCTTTTAACCTCTAGATTTAAGTTCAATTAATTATAGTGAAAACATATTTCAAGCCTTAGGTCATTAACAAGTCATTTAAACTGTTATTTACCAAGTTTATCAAATCTATCATAGGATTCCAGAAATTACAGAGAGCAGACCAGACTTTCGAAAATAGGAAAAGCATACTTCTCATGGTTTGATCTTGATGATTTTTGGACATGATGTGCCTCTGTAAGTCTAGTGTCTAAACCAAACATCACTCAGAATTTAACAACTCTCTGTCCAGAGATTTGTATGATTTTCTAAAATTAGTAAATGAATCTGAATTACTCTAATATTTTTAGGGGATCTCACTAACACATTTAAATTTATGGAAAAATATATTTGAAGTCAAAAATGTTTGGTTAAGGCTTTGATCTATTTAAATCAAAATGGACTTACTGTTCTGGAATTTTGGACAGAGAGTGACTAGTTTACAAATCCTAAGATCAAACCATCCTAACCATTAAATTAAGTCAAAGTACAGATTACAGTGGTAGATCTTTGTGTTGCGGACACACTCCAATTGATCTTATTCAATTCCAATGGATCGTGATTTAACTAAAAATACTTGATCAAAGTTGGCTTACGAATTCACTACACCAATATTAACATCTAAGCCATTGGAATTGACTCTTTTTAAGCCTTAATTCCTCTCCCAAGTTGATGATCCTTGAGTAATATAGACTCACTTTAGAAATTATTTGGTCTTAAACCCAAAGCTATTTAGATCCAATTCAATAAAAAAAAATGAAAGTTCAATCACAATTCTAGTGGTGTGTGATGAAATGAGGTAGGAAGAGACTTTTGAAAAATGTATAAAAGATCCTAAATAGTTCTATGAATTGTGATTCAACTTAAACTAAGAGCTAATTAAAATTAGAGGTTACCTCCAATATTCTCAACTTCTTTGTGGTTTGAAAACTTTCAAAGGGTCTCCAAGCTCTTCTTCTAACTCTTACAATATTTTTCTAATTCTCTCTATAATTCTCTCAATAGTGGCCTCTTAATAGTCTCAAGTAGTTAAAGAATCCTCCTAGAAGTTGTTCAAGATCCCCCTATAATGGAGGATATTCATCCCCTTATATAGGCCAATTTTTAAGGATCATTTTTTAAATTCAAGGGTAAATCCCTAATCCCAAAAGCACTTTTGATGGTACAATGTGTACTATTTTAAAGCAGACTGTTGAAAAATGTAGCACTTGATGGAGTTGTCTGCGGCACTCAGTAAAAGCCGCAATGACACTCACTAATTGCCGGTACGGCACTCAATGAGTGCCGGAGCGGCACTCTTGAGTGCCGCAAACAACTCGTGGACTGCCGTCTTTTTGTGCTCTTTTTATTTTGTTTTTGATTTCTTTTTCTTTTTTCTTTTTATTTTTCTTTCATTTTTGCTTTCAAAACTCCTCCTATTGTCACGGAAGTTGGAGAGTTGTCCACGACATTCAGTAATTGCCGGTGCAGCGCTTACTGAATGCCAGCACGACAGTTAGTGAATGCTGGTATGGCACCACGTGACTGCCACAGACTTGCCGCGTGCCGCTTTTTCCTTCTTCTCATATTCTCCCCTTTTCTCTCCCTTCTTCTTTCTTTCTTAGTTAACTTCATTTTTGAAATTAAAGAGCATTTCGTAAAGCTTGAATCACCTTGGAAACCCCAAATTTGTCAAACACTGTCATCATCGGTCTTAGAGGTAACGATCCCCTAAATTTGATAGTTGGTCAAAATTGGGGTGTCTACAGCATGTCGGATAGTATCATCATCATATCCAAAGGTAATTCTCTTTAGGTTCGACAGTTTTACCAAAATTTGGGTGTCTACGGTCCTTACCCTAACCCAAAAACTACCCTTCACACTATGGATGTGCAGCGCGAGCAATGTTCTGTCGTTCTTAATAGTGTCCCAGGACGGACCCAAGCGCACACTTCAAGAACTAGAACTCAACACACAATCCTAGAGACAAAGAGTCGACACCTAATTTTTATCGGGAATTAGGAAACCAAATTTTAACTCGCCCAAAATTGAATAAGGTTACTCACCCTTTATCACCAAAAACAAGGTTCGGGGGTCTTGGTACGAGAGGGGAAGGAGCCCGGGGAGGACTAAAGCACCCTCTCCTCGCCCTACCGAATGGTATGCCTTGATTTAAATATCCTTGTTCTTATTCATAATAGGTGTTGTTTCCTCAAACATATTAGATAATATATTGATCTCGTCAAAATCAAGATAAAAAGTATACTCTACTTTAAAAGATTTGTAGTGTGGAAGTAGAAGTCGAACCCACAGAGATTCAATACTAAAACGCTTTAATTTTAAAACCTAAACCTAGCTAATTAAGAAAATTGAATTTTGATTTTGATTTTTAATTAAACTAAGAACAATGAAAATAAATCTAAACTATGAAAGAAATTAAAAGTTATTTTGACAGATATGTGTATTGGACTTAGGATTGCAAATCAACCACTGGCTTCATAATAAGGGTATCTAGGCATTTAATTAACTTATTACATTGGATGATAATGGGGAATTGTAGCTACAAGCCCAATTCCTCTGTCAAGAAGATAACTACGATTCAAGCACTAACATAATTCATCTTTGGTTGGCATAAAATGTCTTGCACAAAACTAGGGCTGCGGCACACTCTGTCTTCCCTAGGCATGAACTATTCGACTACTTGATATCACAGTTCAAATAAGCCCTATTACATGTAAATAATCTATACAAGCACAGCAAATATAGACTATTTATTGAGCACATCACATTCAAAATAGATCTAAGATACGAATAAATTTTGAAAGTAATGATTTAATCAATGAATACGATTTTATTAATTAAAATCCTCTAAACATGTAATCATCATCCATACATAATAAAACTAAAAAAAAAACATTAAATGCACCCTATTACTTGGCTAGAGTTTCATTGAAACCCTAGATCTTTGTCTAAGCGGCCATAGAATCAAGGATTGGCAAGAGGTTGATGGAGCAGGCCATGAGAATCCTTGGTCTTCTTCTTCCTCTCCTTGCTTTCCTCTCTTCACTAGCTGATGTTTCAGTTATGGAAGGATATGTATAATGTTGTGTAACCTCAATTTTACTTAAAAGATGATATATATATATAGATTTGGAGCAAGTTTTGGAAGCTTTTCTAAACCTAATTGTACTGTAACTGCTTTATTTACGTTTCTGGACATATTCAACCAATTCTGTTCGCACAGGGCTCTTCAGTGCATCAAAATACACAATTTTGGTTCTCTACAATGGGTCGCTCGTGCGAACCGCTCGCACGCGATCCCCAAAATTATGCGAGCGGACCGCTCCAGCGAGATGCCATTTTTCCACTTTTCTCCTATTTTCTCAACTTTCGATCATAGAATTGCAATAACTTTTGATCGAACCTCAAATTGACTCGCGTTTGCTGCCACGCGTCCATAACTCGAAGATCTACATTCTCTGGAGATATTTCTCAAATTCAAAGTATTCGTTGTCAAAAATGCCATTTACCAAGACTACTACTGTCTCCAACTTTTACCGGAATCACCTTTTGAGTGCAAAATGTCTTCCAAAGCCACTAATCATTGAGTTTTAGTGCATTTTCAAGTTAAAGCTCCAAAACCTACAAAATATAGAATACTTATTAAAAAACTACTAACAACTAAATGAAATGGGTTAACAAAGCGTATCTTTAGGACTATAAACGAAAACAATTCGTCGCTGATCATATATACATGGCAAAAAGAACATCTAATGAAAATAATTTCAAGAGATTAGATCAAGTAGTAATCAGATGCACATTCAATACAAAGGAGAGGTATACTCACAGTGGCTATAATGCAAATAAAAGAAACGTGCCATGATATGCAAAAGGGAACGAGAAGACTTACATTAAGTTGACTCAAGGAAAGTCGTAAAAGCAAAAAGGAAGGAAATGTGAAATACAATCATACAATAATCCTAGATAAGATATCTCTAACATATAATCAAGTAAGCGAAGACTTTCCTAAAGGAAAAGTGCCGTTGAAAGCAAAGTTGTAAACCTAGAAAAATTCTAAGAGAAGGGTAGAAAGAAATACATGATACATGGGAGCTAAACCATATGTAGAAGAGGCAAGTCCACAAAATCGAAGTTTGGATCCATGGCATTCAATTTTCTGCATTAGGACACCAAAGAATACCCAAGTATTGCAAAAATATAAGCAAGCAAATGATATGCATGAAAACCAAGAGAAATTGTCATCAATCAAGTTTTCAAATTCAGGGACCTCTAATAAAACCTATCACAAGTGGTATTAAACATGAGCTAGGTTAAACTCCTGTTATAGAAAGTTAGATACATGTCTTAGGAAACTTTTCCAAAAGGTAGGACTTCAATAGCATTTTAGGAGTTCAAGAAATAAGAATTTTGGGAACAATGGATCAGGACTGTCCTCTGTTCTTGTAAAAATCATAATTAATTCTTCAAAATATGTATTTATATACATATATATATATATATATATGAAGGTCTAATTGGTGTCAAAGGAAAGCTCTCATTGAAGTTTATGAAAAAAAAAACCATAGACATTCTGTGACCGTAAGATCTCTGAAAAAGCATTTTACTCAGACTCTATTATTCTGGAACTTTGGTATCATTTGACAAAATGAATGGAAAACATAATAGAAGTTCATGAATCATGTTAATCAATCTAATCTAAACTTTTGATCTCTCATCCATTTTTCCTTGATGATTTCTAATCCAAGTTGTATTCATCAATTATTGTTGAACGATCAAGGTGTGACCATTTTGTACACATAATTATAATTGTAATAGAACTTAGAAGATTCCAGAATAGTTACATCAACTTCAAACGCATAGAAAACAACCTCAACTCGATCTTATGCTCACAATTTTACATTGGCATATATATACGCATGAGTTAGGAATCATCCCCAAAAAGCGGATCGTCAATGACTATCATAGATTTTCTAGAATTCGAGCACAAAGAGACTATGTTCAAATCTATCAACCAATTTTTCAACAATTATTAAAAATAGCATATAGATCCGAATGATTCTTAAAATGGATCAAATGAAAGCTAATTCATCAAAGTTTACCCAAAAAATTTGAAATCCATTAAACTATGGGTTTTAATGGACCAAATCCTACGGGGAAAACCAATTAGTTTTGCTAAATTGAACTAGTTTATTTTAAAGAATGAGGAAAACATCTTATGTGATGGTTCATATTCATTAGAGAGATCAAACTCACAGATCAACTTGATTATCATAATTTCCAATCAATTTAGCCCCTAAGTTCTATGGAGTACTTTAGATCATGGATCAAAGGGTCTTACAAATATCCTTTTGGAGATAAAATTGTAATAGAAGTTCTAGGTACTAGAAATAATTAAGGGATAAGTATGCACATAGAAATCATCCATCTCATAGATCATACTTACAAACCATCATAGAACTCAAAATAAGATACATATATAATCATGTATGCATGGATCTATATTAGATGAATAGAATGAATCAAAATTGAAATCAAATTATAAAAATCAAATTGAAAATCAATCTGTAATCATTAATTATCAACAAAATCAAGGAAGACGTTGATCTACCTATGTGAGTGTGTGAATAATGAGAGGAGAAGAAGAAGAGTGTTCTAACAAAGAAAAGAAAATTAAACAAGATCTAAGTCTTATAGATCTATATATAAAGTAGGAATTAGAGATAAATTATAGTTTTTGCCTCTTAGAGGATTCTGAATTATGCTTCAAAATTGAGTTTGAAGGATCTCCTTCTTCAAGTCCTTCAAGCACTCATCAATGGTAGAAGTTAAGGGAGGCAATTGATGTCAAATTCTGATGTGAACTCCTAGAATTTATATTCCTTGAACCCACGATCAGATTGTAAATAATCCAAGAAAGCCAATAATCAAGCCACGAGATGATCTAGACCCGTTGAAATCCTATTTCAAGAAACCAGATTTGGTGTGAACACCACAATGGGAATACCTTTGATAAGTTTGGATTGTTCAATCAAGAACAAGAAGAGAAAACTAAATTCTCTAAGAAGAATAATATTCATTCACATCATAATCATAGAAACTGCTACAAGAGTGTTTTATATCTAAGAAACCCTAAGACCCAAAAGGCCTTCAATAAAAATAAAAGAAATGGACTGGAAGTACTCAAGCCCAAAACAACTTAACCTTAAATCTAAATAGATGTCCAATTAATGAATAAAATAAGCCCACATGCCCAAACCAGCGAACATAAAGAAAATAGCCTAAGTGGCTTGTATCACATAGATTAAAGCTGGTTTCTTTTCTTCTAAGCCCATCTTGAATGTTGAAGTCTTGCTTGAAGCATTTGCAAATTCAACCCAAGTGGATTGCACCAATCCTTGCATTGGTTCCTTGATCTTTTTAGCTCTTGATCTTATGATTGGCCAATCTGAAACTTGCAATGGATCACCTTTACGACTCGATTCATCATGGTGCCCATCATTCCCCCTCTCCTCAAAAGGATTCGACCTCAAATCGTCACCTGCATCAGATGGGGAAAGGTCAGAAACATTGAAAGTAGCCAAGACATTATACCCACCTGGAAGATCCACTTTATAAGCATTATCATTAATTTTCTCAAGGATTTGAAAGGCCCATCTCCTCGAGGATGCAATTTAGTCCTTCTATGGGCAGGGAATCTTTCTTTACGCACGTGAACCCAGACCTAATCTCCAGGTTCAAAGATAACACGCATACGCCCTTTGTTGTCTTGGGAAGCAAACTTTTCATTTTTCTGTGCAATTTGAAGTCGTACCCTCTCATGAATTGACTTTACAAATTTAGCCTTCCTGTGTCCATCCAAACTACTCCTGTCATCAATAGGTAAAGGCATCAAATCTAAAGGAGTGAGTGAATTAAAACCATAAACAATTTCAAAAGGAGAATAAGAAGTAGTAGTGTGCATAGTCCTATTATATGCAAACTCTATGAATGGAAAACAATCCTCCCAGGTTTTTAAATTCTTTTAAATGATAGTGCGTAGGAGTTGAGTCAAGGTCCTGTTGACTACTTCAGTCTGTCTGTCAGTCTGTGGGTGACAAGTAGTGGAAAATAAAAGTTGGTGCCTAATTTTTCCCGCAAAATCTTCCAAAAGTAGCTAAGGAATTTGACATCCCTATTAGAAACAATACTCCTAGGTACACCATGGAGTCACACTATTTCCTTGAAAAATAAATCAGCTATGTTTGTGACATCATTTATTTTATGGCATGGAATGAAGTGTGCCATTTTACTAAATCTGTCCACTACCACAAAAATAGAATCTCTACCCCTCTTTGTCCTAGGCAGCCCCAAAACAAAGTCCATAGAAATGTCTACCTATGGCTCACTAGGGATGGTAAAACCTTAGATTTGGCCTTTCTACTTGTAATGCACCTACCACATATCCGAGTGACGTCTCTTCTCATCCTAGGCCAAAAGAAATGTTCATGCACAATTTCTTAGGTTTTCCTGACACCAAAGTGTCCCTTAATCCCCTACCATGTAGAATTAACGCATTAAACAGTTTGGCACACACAATTTGTTTTCTTTAATCAAATAACCATCATGCTTGAAAAACTTACCAAATGCCCTGTTATCACATGCCACATACACCTCAGAAAAATCAGTGTCATTGGCATACATATCTTTCACATATTCAAACCCAAGCATTTTAGAACTCATAAAAGTAAGAAGTACATTACCTTCGTGATAGAGCATCAGCGACAATATTTTTCTTACCTTACTTGTAACGGATGATATAAGGAAAAGTTTCGATGTATTTCATCCATCTAGCATGTCTCTTATTTAATTTACCTTGTCCCTTGAGATACTTCAATGATTCATGATCGGTGTGGATCACAAACTATTTAGGCCAAAGATAGTGCTGCCATGTCTCTAGAGCGCGAACAAGAGCATAAAGTTCTTTGTCATAAGTGGGGAATTTAAGGCTGCCCTACTTAGCTTTCACTAAAAAAGGCTATGGGCTGCCTATCCTGCATCAAAACGGCTCCAATCCCTATTCCTGAAGCATCACATTCAAATCCAAAAGTTTTTTTAAAGTCAGGTAATGCTAATACAGGTATAGAACAAAGTCTATCTTTAATAGTAGCAAATGTAGTCTCTTGATCAAATCCCCAGTGAAATCCAACATTCTATTTATTGTTTCAGTGAGTGGTGCAGCAATGGTGCTAAAATCCTTAACAAAATGCCTATAAAAACTAGCTAAACCATGAAAGCTTCTTACCTCAGTGATACCTTTAGGCGTTGGCCACTCCTTAATGGCTTTGACTTTTTCTTCATCCACCTCAATGCCCTTTGTACTAACACCATATCCAAGAAAAATAACTTTTTCTATGCAAAAGTTGCATTTCTTAAAATTAGCATACAACTTTTCACATTTCAGCACATCGAACACACATCTCAAATGTTCAATATGTTCATTTAAGTTCTTGCTATACACTAGGATATCATCAAAGTACATGACTACAAACTTGCCTATGAACACTCCTAAAACATGGTTCATTAATCTTATAAAAGTACTAGGTGCATTTGTAAGTCCAAATGGCATAACCAACCATTCATAAAGTCCATATTTAGTCTTAAAAGCAGTTTTCCATTCATCTCCCTCTTTTATTCTGATTTGGTGGTAACCACTTTTAAGATCTATTTTACTGAAAATACAAGAACCATGCAATTCAGCAAGCATATCATCTAATCTAGGAATGGGACGACGATACTTTACCATGATATTATTGATCGCTCTGCAATCAACGCACATCCTCCAAGTCCCATCCTTCTTTGGCACTAGAAGCACTGGTACTACACATGGACTCATGCTCTTTCTCTCTCTCTCGTACCCCTTACTTATCAAATCATCAACTTGCCTTTGAAGCTCCTTTGTCTCCTCTGGATTGCTCCTATAGGCTAGTCGGTTAGGAATGACAGCTCTAGGTACCAGATCAATTTGATTCTCAATGCCTCTAATGGGCGGTAACCCACTTGGCATCTTCTCTGGAAATATTTCCTCGAACTCCTGCAACAAAGAAATAGCCAAACTAAGAAGAGATTTATTAGTTTCATGAAGATTAAGATAAGATTGTTTGTAAACAAAAAGAATCATATGCTAATCTATTAAAAAGGCCCTCTTAACCTCGCTCAGTTTTACATAAAACTCAATTTTGTCTTTTCTTTTCTCTTCGCAGACTCTCTTTCTTTTTCTCTCGTGGCTCCACTCTCTTTTCTTTATTTTCAGCCACCTCTCTATATTTTTTTTCACTTTCTGTTTTTCTTGAAGTTTCACCCTGACTCTCATTTTTCTTTTTGGCCTCTCTCTTTCTCTTTTGCTCAATCTCACTTTTCAACTTTAGTTGGTCTTCATAGACCTGTTTTGGGGTTAAGGGAGCAAGCTTGATTATTTTTCCATCCTTTACAAAGATGTACATATTTTTAAACCCATCATGATTCACCCTTCTATCAAACTGCCACGGCCTCCCCAACAAAATGTGGCCAGCATGCATAGGAACTACATCACAAAGCACCTCATCACTATATCTCCCAATGGTAAAAGTCACCAAAACCTGCTTATTAACCTTTACCTCCCCACAATCATTCAACCACTGTAAATTGTAGGGTCTAGGATGGTTTTGTATCGATTCTTGTTCCGATCTCAAATAACTCTGCAAAAGTATGAATGCATTGATACATAAGCTTCTCTTGGTAGACACTCGATGGGTTAGAAACTCAGCAAACAACTCTTTATATTCTTGCGTAGTCATCTCTAAATCCCTCACGGTTACATCAAGTTCTTGGTTCTACTCGTACTGAGTGATGAAAGCCTTCACAAATTCCTCCCATATGCAAGTTTTGCTAGGTTCCATAGTAAAATACCAGGACAATGCTGCCCCAATCAGGATTTACTAAAATAGCATAGCCATCATGGTAGGACTCAAACCACTCAGTTAAAAGGCCCCGATACACATCCTTACATGATTTTTGGGGTTGCCAGAACTATCAAACTTATCAATTTCAGGCATCATAAAATTGACTGGCAACTTTTCTTGACCTCCCTCAAACAAACCCTCTAACTCTAGTAGGTAGCTATCAACCCCATTGGATTTATGGACAACTTTCTCTAGCTTCTCCAACTTTTCCTTCATTTCAATATGCTCTTTTTTAGCTTTCTTAAATTTCTCTCTTTTCGCCCTAGGCACATCAACTCTAGGCGGTTCTGGATCCTCATACCAGTCATCTTCCAGAACTCAAGCAGCAGGTAGAGGAGGATCGATTATCGGTGGATCAATTGCAGGCCTTTGGCGAGTTAGTGTTTCAAACATGGCCATCATTTGATATATTTTCTCTTTTAACTGTGTTATTTCTGCAGCGTGATGTTCCTGATCCATTTCTCTTTCTATCTCTGGCTCTCTTCTCACTAACCTTGCACTCGAATTCCTAACTCAAACTGCCTAGGGGTTTAATGCTATATTGCCTACAGTTATATTTTTTTAAATTTTTTTGATAGAATTGAGAATGTTTATGAATGATTCAAATGTCACAGGGATGAAATGTATGTGTGTGTACCTACTCTATATGCCAAAAATGAAAATCCAAATCCTAACACATTATCACATAAGCACATAAAATCCTCATCCATGTCAAGTGCGCTAATTTCTCCTTTCATTGCGATCCTTGCTACTTTTTCTAAGGTTGGATGTTTTTGAAAATTGTGAAATTCATTTTAAAAGCATTTCTTTAGATGATGAGATCTTTCAAAAACAATTCTCGAGAATTTTGAATCTTTTCTTTGAAAATGAGAATATGGAAACATTTCTCAATAAAAGATGATTGGGTTTCAACTTTACTTGATTAAAAAAAGATAAACCTTGGACCTTCTCTTTGAAAGAGTGACTTTTTAAAACAACAAATTTGTCCTTTTAAAAGCTGTATAATTCGTCCTTCTACACGACCTTCAGTTTTCTATATATTTAATATGAATACGCACATGTATGTGAATAAGGGTACTTCTGTAAATTTACATAATCGTTTGACAGATTAAACGAACTTACGAGGAACTCATGGGTGGGGCAAGCTCTTCTATTCTGGTTTGGATAAAAGATCATGAATAATCAAAATCTGTCAAAAATAGTGAACTTTAAATTCTTGAGTAGGAGTATTACATGATTGGATAATTATCGCACTTTTCATGAATTCAGATGCATACAAGGTCAATGATGTTTAGCTAACAGGATATAAGAGGTGTAATCTTATAATTAAGATTCAACATTTTCCCAAATGTCATGGGACATGAAGAAGAATTGCTAAAAGGTGATTAAAAGTTTATATGTCTTGCATCAAGCGAGCATCGTCATCATCTCAAATAATCCTTTTCGGGCATAGAAAACTTCCTAGCATATAATCCTAATCAAGAATTGATTTCCTAATTGAAATGTTCTATGGAATCTATCATGCAAAGGTCGAGTTTTGGTCAAATAAGGGACCTCAATTCTAGCCAAGGCATTCAACACAGCTTGCCTATGCTTGTAGGATGTTACCATGATGTCCCACATTGAGAGATGTGCTTGGGTTTTCTTCAACTGCTTTATCAACTCATTGTCTTCTTCGATGATCTCATCCATTTTTCCCTTTCCCTTGTCTTTGATCGGACTTTTTTTGATTGCTTTAGTGGTAGGTTGTGAAGGCTGGTAATGATGGCCTAACCTAGTCAAATGATCAATCTCAACAGGAGTAGGCCCTTCTACAGTCCTATCTTCTTTGAACCAGTCACAATCTATTCCCACAAATGGTTTCTCCAGCTCGTTCCAAATAGAAGCATCGCTTTCATTGTTGGGATCATACCTTTTGAGGTCCACTGCACCTAGATTGTGTTCTTCAAAGAAGAATAGATCTTGTTCATCAGCCAACTGTTACTGCCACTCATCATCTCCTCCTTCAATCAGATGAATTTCCATAGATTCCGGGATGTCAATGAGGGGTAAAGGTTAACCTAAGGGGGTGATATAGGTAGCAGGGTTGAAGGATACATGGTTGGACTCAATGAGGCTGATATTTTGGTGGTTTGGCAAGGGATTTTGAGTGATATAGGGCTACTTTGGAGGTAGCTCAATGATATTCTGGTCAATGAGGTCTTGGATATCATGGCGAAGGTACATGCAATCATCGGTGTTGTGGCCAGGGGCTTGGTGGTAGGTGCATCTATTGGACATATCATAATTCGACGGGAGCGGGGTATTTCGAGGCTGGAGCAGTTGGAGGTGGCCCTTTTTAAGGAGGCGATCTAAGGCTGAGGAGAGGGGGATTTATAACTTGGCGAAATTACGAGGAGGCTTTTTCTAGAAAGGGCAATTGGGCGAGTTTGCCTGGTTAAGGGGTTGGTATGGCCTAGGGGGGTATACCATGGGTTGACTGCAAAGAGCATTGACATCCGGAGGATTGCGGGAGTAGTTGAGCCTTTTTGACTGACTCGAAGGCTCTTCTATCTTGATCTTTCCTTCCCTGATAACGTCTTCAATTCGAGTTCCAACTTCAAATAGCTCTTCAAAGGTGGAGATGGACTCATAAAACAATTTCTCATAGTAGAGTGGTTACAGGTTCTGGATTAGCATTCTCACCTGTTCTTTCTCAACTGGTCGATGTGTCATTTGGGCCACTTTATTCCTCTATCTGCTCAAAAATGCAGCAAAGGATTCATTGTTGTTCTGCCGAGTAGTTTCCAAATCCCTGATAGTGACATCAAGTTCTTGGTTGTAGGAATAGTGATCAACGAATACCCACACTATGTCTTCCTATGCCCGAGTTTTGGAAGCTTCCAAGGTAAAGAACCATGATAGTGCAGACTTCGCGAGAGTTTGTGGGAACAGCATTGCAATGTGCTCATGAGTGTAGCCCATTGATTAAAAAATGTTCATACACAGCTTTACATGGCTCTTCGGATTTCCGGTTCCATCAAAACGGTCAATGGTAGACATCTTGAAGTTTTCTGGCAGCTTCAGCTTAATAGGCTCAAAAAGTCCTTCCAAGTCTAGTAAGTAATCATTAACCCCTTTACTCTTCCTCAATACGCTTTCTAGCTTGTCGACTTTGTCCATTTTCTCTTAGAACTTTTCCTCATATGCGGGCGGCGGGGCCCCTTGAAACCAGTCTTCTTCTCCATTATTCTCGGGATGTAGTATGAATCCGAATGGTGGTGGTGGGAACTCAGGGGGACACTGCTACCGCTGTTGTTTTAGTTCTTCCATAAACTTTAGGACCTGGGCCAGGCTGTCAGATTGCTGGCTTATGGTGGCTCCCAATTCAGTGACCTTGTTTTCTAGCTCTTCCTGATTCATGCTGAAATAACTTGTTGGGCTAATCCTGACCAAACGATTATCTGAATTTCTGACCCTGGACGAAGATCCCAGTTGTTGGCTTTGAGAATCTATAGTGACCCTACAGATTCGAGAGGATTTGTATCAGATTCTGACAGTGATGACTTTAGATAGATAAATGACAGTGATGTTAATAGACGTGGACTGACTCGTGTACAACCTGACTGAAACAGTGCATGCAGACCGATAGGAATGGTGTATGCAAATGAGACAAGCATGCAAATATAAGCCCTAATCTTTATGATGCTCCTATTTCTAATAGATAGCATTTAAACAAATAAGGTCCTAACCATATAGAGTGTGCCAACCCTACTTTCCAGTATGATCACCAAGGGATAACAGGGGTTTCTAAGGTTTTATGAAGGCTTCTAGGAGAGACTGGACATTACTGGTTGATTTGGACAGAGTTTCTAAGAGAAACAGGTATATTTGGGCATTTCTGGTTGGTTTGGATAGAGTTTCTAAGAAAAACAGGCATATCTGGGCATTTCTAGTTGGTTTGGACAGAGATTCTGAGAGAAACACGCATATCTGGGTATTTTTGGTTGGTTTGGACAGAGTTTCTGAGAGAAACAGGTATATCTAGGCATTTTTGGTTGGTTTGGACAGAGTTTCTGAGAGAAACAGGCATATCTGGGCATTTCTGGTTGGTTTGGACAGAGTTTCTGAGAGAAATTGGTTATTTTGGGTATTTCTGAGAAATTTAGACAGGGTTTCTGGGAAAAACTGGTATACCTGGGAATTTCTGAGTGTTTTGGGAATTTTTGGGAAATCTAAGCGGAGTTTCTGGGAGAAACTGGTATATTTGAGAATTTCAGGGAAATTTAGACAAAGTTTCTGAGAGAAATTGGGATATCTAGATGAGTTGGGCAGAGTTTCTAGGAGAACAGGTGTATATGACAGGAGCATGTGACGATGGTGATCATACTGTCTAGCAGGTTTTCATACTCCTATATCTTAGGACTGACAAACAAGGTTTGCGGTGTATATCTTTATGAGCATGGAGTAGACATCCTTGTCATGGTGCCTAGGCTGGTAAACTCAATGTGATCACATGTCAGTGATTGCCTTGGGAATCATAAGAAAGAGGTCCTGCCTCATGCCACATAAGTGTCTACACCGCACAGGTAATCCCGTCAGGACATACAACAGTTATATCACACTATCCTATCTGAAAAGATAAATGAACAGTCCTATGAAAGGTTCTACAGGAATCTACATGCAAAGGCTGGGTTTAGTCAGAGAGGGGTCCGTTAACGAGAGTTCCAATATACCGTCAGAGAGACAGTACGAAAGTTTTTTACTCTTTTTGATATACCTTGGCAGGTACAGTATCAACAGTGACTTATTCCCTAGCACAGCAAGACCAGAACAATGTCAACGCCGCATTTTTGACACAGTCGGAGGGGGGGAAATGCAAGAGTGCAATGCGGTGAACCAGACACAGTAAAAAGATGATTTTAAGGATGCTGCTTATGAGTCAAACCTCTGTATTATTTTGTTTTGAAAATAAATATCCCCAGTGGAGTCGCCAGATTGTGGACACGCGGAATCCCACCTCTTTTTTGTTTTAAATTGTTTTGAAAAGGGAAAAGAAAAGGAAAATGTCTGTTGAAAGCAGATACAGAGTCGCCACTTGGTCTTTAAGGAACCAAGAAACCTATTTTGACTCACCCAAATGGATAAAGGGCACCGGCCTTTCATAACCAAAAAACTTGGCTCGGGGTTTTGGTACGAGAGAGGAAGGAGCCTTTGTCACGACTAAAACACCCTCAACTCGCCCCGTCTTTCGACGGGCCTCAATTAGCATCCAAATAATCATCTTATACTATGTTTGGTTCGACAGTTAATATTTATGATAGGTATATTACATCACATAAGAAACTTAAAATGGAAGATCTAAAGATAAAATATGATTCATAAGATCTAAGTCAAGTATCACACAATGCAAAGTGAAAGATCACACGAACAAACCTAGGAAAAATCGTCTAATCACATATCAAGTAATTAAGTTTCCCTAATCTAGAGGGGACATGAATTGTTCTTGAAACAAATAAATAAAGAAATCAAAATATGCTTAGCAAGCTAGTATGATGCATGTTAATCTTTGAGAAAAGAAGACCTCTCAATCCCCGGGACGGATGAGAAAGGAAGATTAGATCGAGGGGGAAGCATGGACATGTGATCAAATTCTTTTCTTATAATCTTCTTAGATTAGGAGTCACAAAAGCCCCAAATCTTTGCATGGATGCAATGTATGTATCTAGAATGTGCCAAGGTTGTAGTGTGTTTTGTGTTCATGGATTCCTAGAATGACTTAGAAGTCTAGAATGTGTATGAATGAATGAAGGAAATCATCATGTGATATGTACAAATATGGTATGGACCACTTCCTAAGACATGAACAAATTTGGAGTACATGTAAAAATCAAATCAAAGTACGGAAGTAAAAGCATGCTTGCTGTGAATAGTGGATAGAACAGTAACATGATCTTTTGGAAATTGAAAAGGGGGGTAAGGAATGTTTTCAATTCATGATTTTTTATGGGGGTCATCCTTATTGTGTCTAAAACACAACCCAAAAAAGCCAATCTTTGATAACTACCACAGATTGAGAGAAATCATATAAATAATAGAGGTTACTCAGAAACAGAGTCTGTACTGTCTACTGAAATGTTGGAAAATCTTAGAAAATGAAAACAAAAGATTTATAGGTCCATATTATACAGAAAGTTCCCTATGACATTGAAGTTCAAGGAAAAAATAAGTTGGGACCACTCTTTTTGGAAACGTTTTCTGTAAAACAAGTTGAAAGTCAACCTAGCTGCTATGACAACAGAGGCATAATGTTTGGAAGGAATGTTTGGACAAAAATGGACCCCTTTCAAGTGTTTCCAAGTCAAGCCAAAAATCATGGGTGTTCTAGAATAAGCTAGGAAGACTTTCCAAGTGGTCTTGCATTCATATATTGAGCATTGAACTCAAAATAATTCTTTGAAGTCAAATGATTCACTGTTTTGAAGGTTTTGAGAAAACAAGGTTTGTTTCTTGAAATCCAAAAGAGGGGTTTAAGAGGGGGGTTTTGAAAAGGGGGGTTTTGAAAACATATTTTTAATACTTAATGAAGATTATAACCACTTAAAATGTCAACATTTGACTCACATCAAGAATCTCCAAGATTATTGGAAAGTGTTGTTTCCATTTTAAAGACAACTTCAAGAATACAAAGGAATGTATTGAAGTTGAAATCATCATCTATCAAACATGTTTTTGAGGTCAAGAGCTACTATCCATAAGGATTCACTCACCTCAAACTTCATGTCATCATCTAGATGATGATAGACTAGTAAGTAAATAAAGAAAATAAAAAGAAATGAGGTAAGAGGAGATGAACAAATAAAGTAAGCAAACAAGTATGTAAACAATCAATAGATGATATTCAATGATGTATTGGACTTGTAGCTTGGTGTTTCACTCATATGTGGTGACTTTGGACATGGAAGTAACTTCCTCTCTCTTAAATGATCACTAGAATGGTGATCGGGTGTATTAAATATGAAGTAAATGGAAGTAATGAAGTAGAAACAAAGTTTAAAGCTCACTTTTTTGTTTGGAAATCAAAGAAGGAAGCTTCTTTTCTCTCTATTCTAAACCTTATCTCTACAACTTTCTCTCTAAAACTTCTCAAAACTTGCATTTGACACCCCCAAAATGAGAAGTCAAGAGGGGTTAATATAGGCCAATTTGGGGTGGTTTTGGGGTTTTAGAAGTACTCCCATTGGTCCCAAACATTAGTGAACATAGAACTACGTCGTTTGGTTTTTAATTAAACAAAATAAACCCCCAAAAGAAATTTAAAAAATATACCATTCTGATGGAGAGTGCCACGGCAGCACTGGGCCTATGCCGTGGTAGCAATGGGCCAGTGCCGTGGTGGCACTGCTCCTCATTCGTCCAAATAATCCTTTTTAGGCCCCCAGAGGTTCCGGTATTCGCGAAAAGGACCTATTTCGTCCGAAATTCACAGAAAATGCATACGAACTCCAAATTGAGGTTGTGATATACCATTGGAAAGGTAATGGAGTCAATTTGACATAAAAAATAGTTTGGAGATGGGTCACTTTGAAAAGTTTTGCAGTATTCACGATAAAAGTCGATTTGATCGCCTTTTTCGCCTTAAAAAATTCATAATAAATTCGTTTGAAATCCAAAAATTATGTGCGATATACCGTCGGAAAGCTATTGACCACTAGTATTCACGAAAAATGTTTGAAAAATGATACGGTGCTCCGGTTTCAAAGTCAACTTTTAGTCAAACTAGTCAAACCTGGGATTCCTAGGAAGTTCTTGAAACCTCTGGGAGCTTCCAGGAGTTGACGTTTCCGTTCGATTTTCTTTTTAAAACTCATTTTAGTATTTCCCACATGATCTAGAATGATCCCAGAACTTTTCAGCGAATTTGGACGATTTTGGTCAAACTAGGTTAAACCTTGGTCAAACCGGTCAACGGGGACTTTCTGGGAACTTCCGAGACCTCCGTGGGTCTCTGGGAGCCGACGATTTCATCCGGTCTTATTTTAGAACTCATTTTATTTGTTTTTCTTATGACGTAGCGCGTTTCCAGAACATTTGGTCCGAATTCGGGAGCGTTCGGGCTTTCAGGGGTATTTTGGTCATTCTAAGCATTTTGAGAGATAGAACTAACTTCCAGGAGTCCTTTTTGAGTCTTTTCGATCATTGTGATCCACCAAGCTATGGGTCTCCTAAATCTGATAGCCGAAAAAATGGGGTGTCTACAATGTGACATACCCAAGATACCCAAGTGTTGATCTTTAAGACCTCACTAATTGGTAAGTCAAAGCAGTCATAACCACTGTCTGTGTCTATAATTGTCTCAAGATTAAGAACACCTACCTGATACAAGTTATGAGTTCCTATTGACTGTTGATAGTCTTAAGTGTCAATAGGAAAGCTCAGGTCCGTAAATGCACTATAAGCACTAGCACATTAACTAACAGTCATACTCAAGTGATTGAGACACATCACTCTATCCAATGGTAGTTAATCTTGCTACAATGTAAACTTGATGAGGTAACCAGCCTCATCATCCATTGTGACAGGTTCTAAGTATCAAAGAATAGTAATTCGTGTCTAACTTGTATGTATCTCATACATACACGAATTACTTACTACGATCCTTAAGGATTAACAATCATCTCATCAAAGAAACATACATAATAAAATGTAAAGCTGATATCCATTTATTAAAATGTTAATATCTCATACATAAAGTATGGTTTGAGGGCACAATCCCAACACCCATAGTTGAAGACGCTCATACAACTAAGCCTACAACATCAAAGGCACCCTCGGAAAAAAGAAGAGTCCTCTGGTTGAAGGCATTGTCCAAACCATTCAAGTTTTAGCAATAACCATGGCCATGGGGTTCCTACCCGATTTTAGTCCAAGGTAAACATGCACCAAGGCACTAGAAGGGCTCGAGAATAGGAAATGTGAAGTCATACACAAGATCAGAGCAACTACGTGGGTAGCATCATAAACACTGGCATTCCAGGGTTAGCATAGTTAGTAATGATAGAGGCAATGTTGGAAACCTCGCCCCGAACTAATCGATGAGAAATGACAGTTGAGCATTCAAGATATTCAGTTAGGCCTCGAGTGGGGCTGGGAGTATTAGTAGAAGGAAGAATCAAATCTAAATCAGGATCGAGCCAAGGATAGCACAAAATTCTTCAAACATGGGACACATCTCTAGGCCGTTGAAGTTAAAAACATGATTCACTGGATCCCAGTGAGCAATAGCAGCATGCATGAACTCAGTATTCAGGACCATTTGGCAAAGAGAGAATAGTTCAATCAGGTCGTTATTGAAGAGATTGATCTATTCAACCCCATCCATAATGTTTAGCTAAGCATCGAGTTGAGTGGGATCATACAGTGTAATATCTTCTGTCATAGCTCTAGCAAAATTTAAAATTTTTGGCAACACCTCCCTGTTTCATAAAATATCCTACCTATAAGGCAAACACACTCACCATCACAAAACTGCCCATTGCAATAGCATCAACAATCACAAAATCACAGTGCACATATATATATATAGATATATTGTCACATGATCACCAACTAAAACAAGCACACAATTACGCCTCCAAATCGGAAGATATCCGGCCTAAAGGCAAAACATCACAATATCCTATCAAAAGTGACAATCATCCTACACATCATCCATCAAGCACAAATCTCACAATACACTGAAACAACCCAATTGAAAATATAAAATGGAGAAAAAAAAAAGTCCCCACCCAAGAGGTCTCAATCCTCCTCCTCATCCTACACAGGACTGCCTAGAGTGTATATCGGTGATGGCTGTCTACTGCGCCTGCACCTCGGCCTAGACCTTGATGAGCCAGTGGTACCCCGGCAATTCTGTACACATAGACAAAACAGAAATAGTCATTTGTGAACCGACAAAAGTCTAAGATGGAGCTAAGTCAGAAACATACCAAGGACGCCATCTGTGCAGTGGCAAACTGTAGCACACTGTCCATCTACCAAAGACAAAGCCTAGGATTAGAATTTCATAACCTTAAGAGGCACAAAAATTAAAGACATACCCGATGGTCCCGCTTGAGGACCAAGGATAGTAAGCTAGCAGCCAGGGCATGACCTTCCTCGACATAACTCCATGGAACGCTGAGAACACCTACTGGCTGGGTAGGGTACTCACTGGTAACCCATGGCACCTCCATGACTTGGGGAGAGCCATCAGCACCCAAGATGTTGACAGTCCAGTCCCAAGGAGGGATAGGAATAGAAATTGGAAGGGGCTATCTCCTGTATAGCCCATGAACCTGTAGACACAAAACAAGTTAGGACAAGACGAGTCATAAACATAGGTGGTGAATAGAGACAAAAATGTAAAATGAAATTCACATCCAGGAGCGGATAGTTGGGCATCAGAAATCGACTACGGTAGATCTTATAACCAGTTTTAGAACGGAAGTGGTCCCAAGCATCAGTGCCAATCAGAGCCGTCTATAGAGTAGTGCCAGAAAGATCTTTGGTATCGATCATAGGAGGAGTATGGGAACATAGTACCTATGACCACCAATCACTTGTCGAGACACTCGCTCCTTAAGGTACCACTGCATGCCAATAGAACTCTCCATCAAGAAGCGGCGGGAAGAAAAATGCTAGACCCCCTAAATCTCCTTAGGAGTGGCATAGGAAACAAACTCCCAAGGCATCCATTCAATACCAGCAGCGGTCAGTTCAGAAAGAAAGTTCCTCACTAGAATAATACGTGGGCCCTATTCTTAACCCAGACCAGATCTCTCCACCATCGCAAGCCCCAAGGAAACAAAGGCACAGGAGCCATACCATCTTCATCCTCGCTCGACTCATTAGCAGGGGAGGGAGCCAACATATGAGATACTCGAAGCTCCAAAGCTATACATAAAAGCATACTGAGATCAGAAAACAAAAGTAGAAATCAAATCAAAAAGGGGAAAGTCGCGGGATATACCTCCCAAGCTCGCCAAAATCCTCTAGTCGATGAGATATCACTATGAAAAACCTTACCCATATGCTTATAAAGACAAGGTGGCACCGTCCCAGTCAAAAGTAGGGATCTCATCAATATCTGCCAGGTAGGCAAGAAACCTCAAACTTACCCGATCATTTCGAGTTATAAAGCTCGAATAGCCGAGGATATATAGGAGGAAGTCCCATAAAAGTTAGTGATCATTCAGATTATGCATCCCTTTTCCATAAGTCCGATAGAGCCAGCCGCAAGTGAATTCATGCACCTCTAGATTTGGAGGAATGGCCCTAATCAGAGTCTTGACATCAGGATGGGCCTCATACGGGTAATCTAAAACCAGACGCTTCTCGCTGACCTTCAAACTGGTAATCATCGACAAATCAAAGGGTGTCATCATCATCTCACCGAATGGAAGATGGAAAGTAATGGTGGTGCCCCACCATCTCTCGACAAGAGAATCGAATTGTTGCGTCAAGTAATTCATGCTCTTTGAAACCGGGCGAACAAAGCAACAGAACTCCACCTTATCAACCATCTGTTGGACATTAGGTAACAAATGAGTATACCACATGAAAGAATTGGCGAGACTACCGTGGCCCTTCAGAACCATTTCCGGCACCTACACGCATGAAAAATAGCAAAAATAGACACAAAAACACTATTCATAATTTCGAAGTCCAATTTCATAGAATTAACTTCCAACAACCTCTACGTGTACAATATAGTTCACAAAACTAGCACAATGCACAAAAATGGTCCCAAACTGTCAAAAATTTTGCATACCTGACTCACTAGAGCCTCGACAGAAAGATGACATTAGGGGTCCTGTAAAATCAACTCTGGGGGTTGGCTCTCGATACTTACTCGTTCCTTAGCCTTCTTAGAGAGCCTCTTTGAGCTTGAATCCATAAATTTGCAAAGAAAATGGAAGTTGGAACCAAACATTCTTCATATAATTCAAAGAAAATAAAACACCAATCAAAATTCCAATCGGGTGTATAAACTGATTTTTAACGGGTTTTGGCTCCAAAATCACCCCAAAACGGCCATGAATGACCATTTGGAGCTCAAAAACTCAAGATATACAAAAATGGAGTCCGTCCACCTAGTGCAACCACTACAGTGGCTAGCTGCCACCTCGGCACTGCCCCATGTGGGCCTTATTTTCCTCTATTTTGGCCCATTTCACTCCATTTTGGCCTGTTCAGCCCATTTCTGGCCCCGACTTGCTCCATAAGCCTATTTTTTCAAAGTTGATGAGGTTTTATCCCCAGCATCCCAAAAGTCTCTCAGATAATACCTAGCACGAAACCATAGAAATAAGTCGACTCCCAAACGCCTAAATTGGCTTTCCGGACCGATCGTTTAATCAACCGTGAGAGGTTTGGAAGTGAATCCTAGATTATGACAAAAAAAGAGGATAAACAATCAAGAGAGATTCCTAGAGAGTCCGAACTATCCCCAATAGAAAACACAAACAGAAGTCGGATCCCACAGGCCGAAATTGGCTTTTTGACCGATCGTTTGATCAACCATGAGAAGTTCGGAAGTGAATCCTGGTTCGTGATCACAAGAGAGGATAAATCATCAAGAGAGATTCCTAGAGAGTCCGAACTATCCCGAGTAGAAAACACAAAAAGAAGTCAGCTCCTGGGGGCTTGAATCGGCTTTTCAAACCGATCGTTTAATCAACCATGAGAGGTTCAGAAGTGAATCATGGTTCGTGATTAAAAGAGAGGATAAATAGTTAAGAGGGATTTTCAAAGAGTCCAGACTATCCCTAGCAAAAAACACAGAAAGGAGTCAGCTCCTGGAGGCCCGAATTGATTTTTTTTATCGATCGTTTGATCAACCGTGAGAGGTTCGGAAGTGAATCCTGGTTTGTGATCAAAAGAGAGGATAAATAGTGAAGAGAGATTCCCAGAGAGTTCGGACTATCCCTAGCAGAAAAAACAGAAAGAAATTGGCCCCCAGAAGACCGAACCAACTTTTTGGATTAACCACTACAAAGAATCGACCAGCGATTGAAACAACTTTGATAGTCAAGAGACCCCGACTCCGGGGCAAGCATCGCCTACTCATAACCAAACTACTCTCTGACATCTTGGGCTTCCATGTTCGTCCATTGACATCGTAGGTTTCTATATCCATCGTTTGTGCTTCCATGTCCGTCGCTTGGTATCTAGGGCTCTGCGTCCGTCAGTTACCTTTTAAACTTTATGTTTAACTAGTGTCTTCAGGGACCCCACCTCTAATTATATTCACTAGCAAAGCACACGTCTTGAAATTTAGAAGATTTTCCCCAAGTCCCAGGGTCTTCAAAATCTTGGTGTCCTTATCCAAGTTAACCACTGCACTAGAGTCAAAACACTAGCATAATACAAGTCTGCTCAGAGTGGCACACTCCACAGCACCAGCTCATGCTAGGTCCATGGAACTAGACATGACTAAATCCATATCACATCCATGCATTGCATTTCATCATCATAGCATAGCATCCGCCTATTCTGTTTTGCATTTGTTTGTGTGGTTTTGTCCCTTGTTTGCCCGAACTACGTACTGGTCTAATTCCCCTGGGATACATAGGTAGCTCACGCAGAACACGACCAGCCCCAGCCCCAGCCCTATCCTAAGCATCAGCATCATGTTCTTATCCTCGCATCTTTGCAACATTTCTTTATCCAAAATCTATAGCCTCCAAATGACCTATTTCTTCAAGGCTTTAGCACTCGCTTGCGATATGCGTTGCCTCGAAAGTTCATGCCAAAGAGGGGCAAACTGTAGACACCCCATTTTGTCGGCTATCAAATTTAGGAGACCCATAGCTTGATGGTTCACTATGATTAAAAAAGAGTCAAAAAGAACTCTTGGAAGTTAGCTCTATCTCTCAAAATGCTAAAACATTGGTACAAATGACTAAAATGCCCCTGAAAGCCCAAACTTTTCCATATTTGGATCAAAAGTTTTGGAAACACACTATGTCATAGGAAAAGTAATAAAATAAGTTGTAAAGAAAATTTGAATGAAATCTTCAGTTCCCAGAGACTCCTAGAAGTCCTGGAAGTTCCTAGAAAGTCCCCGTTGACCAGTTTGATCAAGGTTTGACCAAGGTTGACCAAGGTTTTACCAAAGTCATCCGAACTCATCCAAAAGTTTTGACACCACTTGGAATCATGTGAAAAGTACTAAAACTAGCTTTAATAGAAAATCAGACGAAAACGTAAACTCCTGGGCGCTCCTAGAGGTTTCAAAATCTTCTTAGAGGTACCCGGTTTAATCGGTTTGACCTAAAAGTTGACTCGGAGACCGGAGCACCGTGTCATTTTTTAAACTTTTTCATGGATACTAGAGGTCAATGGTTTTCTAACGGTATATTGCACATAATTTCTGGATTTACAATGAATTTATTATGAATTTTTGAAGGTGAAAATGGCCGTTAAATAGGCTTTTATCGGGAATACTGCAAAACTTTTCAAAGTGACCCAACTCTGAACTTTTTTTTATGGAAAGTAGACTCCATTACCTTTCCAATGGTGTATTACTTATTCATTTTGGAGTTCGTACATTTTTAGTGAATTTAAGATGAAATAGGGCCTTTACGCGAATAACGAAACCTCTGGGGGCCTAAATATAATTTTTTAGAGATATGAGGAGCAGTGGGTGGCACTAGCCCAATGCCACCGTGGCAGGGGCCTAGTGTGGTCGCAGCACTCCTCCCCATAAAGGTCCAATTTTCTAATTTTTAATTTAGGGTCCAAATTGAATAATTAAAAGCCAAAACGATGTAGTTGCTTGTTCACAAATGTTTGAGACCAATGGGAGCACTTTTTAAATCTCAAACTCCCTCCAAATTGGCCTATATAAACCCCCCTTGACTTCTCATTTTGAGGGTGGCAAATGCAAGGTTTAGAAAAGTTGTAGAGATAGAAAAGAGGTTAAAGGAGAGAAAGTGAGCTTCTTCCACCGATTTTCTATAGAAAAGAGTTATAAGTTTGATTTCTCTTCATAATCTCTCTTTATACCTCATATTCAATACACCCAACCACAATTCTTGAGCATTTATGAGTTAGGAATCCACTTCTATGTCCAAATGTCATTCTATATGAGTGAAACACCAAGTTACAAGTCCAATATCACATTGATTATCAATATTGATTGCTATTGATTGCTTGTTTATTTTAATGTTCATCTCTCTTTACCTCATTTTTTTTTCTTTGATTATGTTTCTTGATTATCATCATCTAGATGATGACATTTTGTTTGAAGGGAGTGAATCCTTATGGATAGTAGTTCTTGACCTCAAAAGCATGTTTATAGATGATTATTCCAACTTCAAAACTTTCCCAAGTATTCTGGAAGTTGTAATCTAAATAAAACATGGTCTTTATAAGATAATCTTGGAAGGTCTTGATATGAGTTTGATGTTGATATTCTTAGTGGTTATAATCTCCATTTAGTGCTAGAAATACACTCTCAAGAACCCATTTTTCTCTTAAACCCCCTTATTTTGATTTCCAAAGAAAAAAGCTTGTTTTCTAAATAAATAAAAAAAACCCCAAAACAGTGAGTTCTTCACATTGAAAATGCCATTCTGAGTTCAATACTTAATGGATGATTCTGAAACTACTTGGAAAGTCTCCTAACTCATTAGGGAATGTCCATGATTTTTGGTTGAATTTTAAAACACTTGGAACCCAAACATTCTTTCAAAACATTCTATTTTTCTATCACAGCAGCTTTAGTTGACTTTGAATTTGTTTTCCAAAAAATGTTTCCAAAAAGAGTGGTTCTAACTCATTTTTCCCTCATACTTCAGTGAGTTAGGGAACGTTCTGTATAATATAAGTCCCTAATGTTTTGTTTTCATTTCCAAAGATTTTTTTACATTTCAGTCGATAGTAAGAATTCTGTTTCTGAGTAACCTCTCTTTTTTATATGATTCTCTCAATCTATAACTTCAATATTGATTTAGCTTTTTCCTATGTGTTTTAGACATAGTAGGGATGATCTCCATTAATTTTGATGAATTTAACACACTCCTAACCTCACTTTTCTATTTTTACAAAATCAGTTCACTGTTCTATCCACTATTCATAGCAAGCATGTTTTGACTATTATTCATTGATTAGATGCTCATATGCATTCTAAATTCATTCATATCTTAGGAAGTCATTCATACCATTTATGTATATATCCTTCAATAATATTCTTCATATATTAATGCACATTTTTAGACTTCTAAGTCACTTTAGAGAAATCCATGAACACAAATACACTATTACTTTGCACATTCTAGGATCATACATTACATCCACGCAAGATTTGGAGTTTTTGTGATTGTAATCCAAGAAGATTATATGGAATGGAGTTGATCACATGCTCATGCTCCCCCCGATCAAATCTTCCTTTCTCATCCATCTTGGGGATTGAGAGATCTTCTTTTCTCAAGAATCAACATTCATATATTCCAGCTTGCTGAGCATGTTTTGTTTTCTTTGTTTATTTGTTTCAAGAACAATTCATGTCCCCTTAGATTAGGAAAACTTTATTACTTGATATGTGATTAGACATTTTTTTCCTTAAGTTTGTGTTGTGTCATCTTTCACCTTTGCATTGTATGATATTTGGCTTAGATCTTATGAATGATATCTTATCTTTTGATCTTCCATTTCAAGATTCTTATGTGATGTAATATACTTATCATAATATTAACTGTCAAACCAAACATAGTATGAGATGATTATTTGGATGCTAATTGAAGCCAGTCGAAAGACGGGGCGAGATGAGGGTGCTTTAGTTTTTGTGAAGGCTCCTTCCTCTCTTGTACCAAAACCCAGAGACAAGTTCTTTGCTTATGAAGTGCCGGTGCCCTTTATCTGTTTGGGTGAGTCAAATTGGATTTCTTAGTTTCCTAAAGACCAAGTGGCAACTCTATATCTGTGTTCACAGACCTCTTTTCAAAAGAAATTTCAAAAACCAAAATCTTTTCAAAACAAAATGGAGTGGATCCCCCGAGGCCGCGTGTCCACACGCTTGCCTTTACAATTTCCAGATAGCACATGCAAGCTTCTATATCCATTACAACTCAAGGCACTAGTATCACAGATCATTATACAGCCAACATAGCTTAGATCATCATATATTCAACATACAACTAAACAAACTTTCTAAACACAACAGAACTTGAGCGCTCAGGCTTGGCCTATTCGTGGGGCTCGAACGCTCAGGTTCTGCGATTTCTAATAGTTTAGCAACTTATAATAGAAATTTAACTTGATTTTCCTTGCATGCAACATGCATGGTCATAGATCATAAATTTAACTTAATAAAACATGAATTTGAGTGAGTAAAAGTACTCACTTAGATTCTATATGCATGTGGATTGTGTATATAAGCATGAACTCTCAAGTTTTTTCCTTATCAATGCTCTCTGTAAATAGAGTTTTGAAATGAAGTAAATGCAAAATTATGCTCGGCATTTATAGAGTTTAGAGGCCCAGGGACAAAATAGAGATTTTGCCCATTTAATGGCTCGAGCGCTCGAGCTCCTGTTTCACAAATTTTTTCCAAGGTCTTTCAAGGGTTCAATAGGTTTAGTATATAAACAACTATATGAGTTACAACAAGGAATCTACTTATAAGAATACAGAAATACAAAAATACATCCATATATAGATAAATATGGATAAAAGGGTCGGTGTTACAAATGCTATGTATTCTAATGCTAGCATTGTTGGTTAATCGTGTTTTGATTATACTACCAAGGATATGAGCATGTAAAGGGTTCATTTATGTGTAGAGTTTATGGAGTTATGCTATGAATGATATACCTTAACCCCAGATTGGGATTAAAATGCTTATATGTGTAACTATAAAAGTTCTGTATAGATGATTGGAACATGTATAAGTAGTACTTGGTGTTTAAGGTGTTGTTTCCCTAAAACGTTTGTTAAAAAGAATGTTTGTAACGGTGACCAAGTCATTAATGTTTACTCTGACTTACTGAGTTTTACATGATGCAAAGCAGAAATGGTGGACGTATAATCATAATTATGACGTTTGTATTCAAATGTTCTGTACTGAGCCTAACCTTGCAATAAGTAACATGTGTACGGTCGGGTAACATTGGAGTCGGTTGTACTATATAGGGATTGACTTATGCTAGAACCAAGAGTCAGTTGGGGTTAACCAAGCCGCGGAGGCCGATTTAGTATGAAAAGGGTATGGCCGCCACTAAGGCTAGTATGATAGTGTTGTGAGTTGGGACTTTATGTCAGATTCAATGTTGTGAGTTAGGACTCCGTGTCAGATCCAGTGTTGTGAGTTGGGAGTCAGACTTAGTGTTGTGAGTTGGGACTCTGTGTCAGACTCAGTGTTGTGGGTTGGGACTCCATGTCAGAACTTGTGTTGTGAGTTAAGATTCCATGTCAAACTCAATATTGTGAGTTAGGACTCCGTGTCAGACTCAGTGTTGTGAGTTAGGACTCCGTGTTAGATTCTCATGTGATGTTGTATAGAGTTGGGACTTTATGTTAGACTCCGGTAGTGGACTTGTTAGGAAACTGCTTTCCTAGAATCTGTTGACAGCGCGTATAAGTTAGTACAACAAAAACATTCGTGAAAGCTATAATAACCCTACAAGGCCAGAACTACAGTTACCTTGAACTGCAAAAATGGATTGTTGTAGTAGACGAATCGAGAACACGGGCTCAATAACAGCTCATGATCTCTACCGTATTCCTCTGCTGCCAGAATATGGAACTGAGTGTGGGCTTTTTCAAAATCCTTTCTATTTTCTACTCTCCCTTTTTTTTTACGCTCCCTTTTCTTTTCCAAGTTATAATGCTCTTTTTGGAAAAACACAAATTGAGAAGAGAGGCAAAGTAGCACATATATATAGGCTACGATAAGGACCATAAGAAGTCAATAAGGATTAGGCTTCCTTATGGAATTAGGAAACCCTAATTCGAACTGAATTAGATTCTTATTTCCATAAATTATAATTCATACCACTAAAGAATTATAATTGCACTCCTACCCTTATCTCAAAAATATATTTCAAGCTCCATGTTATTAAATGCATATTATCTCCCCACATTAAGATTACAGATATCCATTAATTAAATATAATTACTGACAATCATAATTAATTAATCTCTTAAAATTTCTTAAGATCCTCTGCTTAACTTATCTAATATGTCGGATACAAAATTCACTTGCAGGGTTTGACATAATCAAAACTTATAAGCTTCCTCAAGGGGATATCATCAATCCCAAAATTGAGACATGGATTCCATCATTAATTCATATCCACAACACAATTAATATTGTCACCCAATCCAATGAGATATTGACCCATTTAAGGATCTCATCCTTTTAGGGATCGAAGTGTAAATATCAAATGTACATGTTTATAAATTAACTTAGGATCGAAGTGTAAATATCAAATGTACATGTTTATAAATATCAAATGTACATGCTTATAATAGCCATGAGGTATCAATTACCTTATAAGTCAGTACAAAAATAATTACCCCAAGTTGGTCCCGTTTAATACACAAAGTGTACCAGCATAGTGAGTTAAAACTGTACCATTTTTTTGCAGTCAAGACAAACCTATTATATCACCATGTTGCAGTCCTGCCGATGGTGTGTCCAATTCCATCTAAGACTATAAAATCAAAATATTACATTCTACAAGATCTGACAGTCTAATCTTCTGTGTGTAATCCGAACTCTACACACCAAACCACCTACTATATAGAATAAGAGACACACATGCACAATATTAAATAAACAATATAATGCAAACATTGCCCATATAGATTTTCATAAAAAATGGAATAACTGATTTTATTAAAATAATAAATCAACTACATAAAGCATGGCTTTTAGTATATATCCCTAACAACCTCCTACTTAGACTTAAATCCATGATGCGACACACCTCACTCCTACCCCTTCCATGTAACTATCAAAAGTCTTGGCCAGTAAGCTCTTGGTGAAAGGAACTGCCAGGTTATTTGCTGATGTTATCCTGATCACTTCAGCATCACCTCTTTGCATGATCTCTCGTATCAGGTGATACTTATGCTCAATGTGTTTTCCCTTCTTATGGGCCCTAGGTTCCTTTGAGTTAGTAACCGCTCCACTATTATCGCAATAAAGGGTAATAGCTGATTGTATCGCAGGTACTACTCTTAGATCCATAAGGAAGTTTCTGAGCTAAACGGCCTCCTTAGTGACTTCTGAAGCAGCCACATACTTAGCTTTCATGGTGGAATCAGCAATGCATAACTTCTTGATACTCCTCCAACTAATGGCTCCACCTCCTAGGTTAAACATATATCCTGAGGTAGACTTTCTAGAATCCCTACCTGACATGAAATTAGAATTTGTGTACCCAATGGGTATAAGACTGTCTGCTTGGTAAACTAACATATAGTCTCAAGTCCTTTTCAGGTACTTAAGAATATTTTTCACTACAGTCAAATGTGCTTGCCCTGGATTAGACTGATATCTACTAACCATGCCAATAGCAAAACAGATGTCAGATCTAGTACATAACATAGCATACACTAGCCTTCCTACTATCGAGGCATAAGGAACTACCTTCATCTTCTCAATCTCATCAGGCGTCTTAGGACACTGATCCTTAGATAGAGTAATTCCATGTCCGAAGGGAAGGAATCCCTTGTTAGAATCTTGCATGCTAAACCTTGCAAGAATATTGTCGATATAAGTGCCTTGTGACAAGCCCAACATCCTATTCTTACGATCTCGCATAAGCTTGATCCCTAGGATGTGTCCAGCTTCTCCCAAGTCCTTTATATCAAATTAACTAGACAAACATACCCTTATAGAAGATAATACCCCTCTATCATTTTCGATTAGCAAGATATCATCCACATATAGTACTAAGAACACCACCATGCGTCCATCATGTTTCTTGTACACACAACATTCATCCGCACATTGATCAAAACCAATAGACTTGATTGCTCGATCAAAGCGGATACTCCAAGACCTGGATGCCTGCTTAAGCCAATAAATGGACTTCTTAAGCTTGCACAATATGTGTTCTTGGCCCTTTGCGATGAACCCATTTGGTTGCACCATATAGATGCACTCGTCAAGATTCCCATTAAGAAATGCTATCTTGACATCCATTTGCCAAATTTTATAATCGAAATGTACAGCAATGGATAAGAGAATCTGAATAGACTTTTGCATGGCCATCGGCAATAAGGTTTCCTCATAATTGATTCCCTCTTTTTGAGTGAACCCTTTCACAACAAGCCTTGCTTTAAAGGTTTCTACCTTACCATCTGCTCCTTTCTTCTTCTTATCGAACCACTTACATCTAATAGGTTTTATTTCATTGGGTGGTTCTACAAGATCCCAGATTTGATTAGAGTACATGGACTCCATTTAAGACTTTATAGCCTTTTGCCAAAGATCTACATCTTTATCTTCAAGTGCTTTATTTTAGTTATAGGGATTGGTACCTTGTTCATCAGGGACCCGATCATAAGACTCTCCCAAGAACATACACCAGTCAGGTTGAATAATAACCCTCCTACTACGATGAGACACAACCCATGTCTGTGTATCACTAGTACTATGTTGTGAAGATTCTGAAACTAATGCACCATTATCTGCATGGTGCACTGGTTCAAGAACCTATGTGTTAATGGTTAATTCGGGATCTACACGAGTTTGGGTAATCCTCCCACTACGACGTGGTAATGGAATATCGATGACTCTTTCTTCTGATGTTTTTTCTCATACCAATGGTATCGAAGAAGTATGTGTCAGTGTCTCACCTCTCATTTCCTCTAGAATAATATGGCTTCTGGGCTTGTGGTCTATAACATAGTCCTTTTCTAAAAATGTGGCATTGGTGCTAACAATAACCTTCTGATCCTTAGGACTATAAAATAGGCCACCTTTATTTCCTCTTGGATACCCAACAAAGAAACATGCTTCTGTTCTCGATTCTAACTTTTCGGTGTTCCCTTTCAGAACGTGTGCTGGACTACCCCAGATTCAAACATGCTATAGACCAGGCTTTCGTTCAATCCATAATTCTGTGGGAGTAGTAGGTACTGACTTAGATGGTACGGAGTTTAGAATGTATGCAACTATCTCTAATGCGTGTCCCCAAAAGGAAACTGGTAGATCCAAATAGCTCATCATAGATCTTACCATATCTATGAGAGTCCTGTTCTTTCTTTCTGCTACACCGTTCTACTGAGACATACGGGGTGTAGACAACTGGGATGTAATCCCTTGCTCCAATAAGTATTCCCTAAACTCTCTCAAGAGGTACTCTCTACCACGATCAAATCGTAGTGTCTTGATACATTTACCTAGACACTTCTCCATTTCAGCCTTGAAATCTTTGAATTTCTCAAACATTCACACTTACGCCGCATCAAATAAATGTAGCCATGCCTTGAGTAATCATTAATGAAAGTGGCAAAGTACTCAAAGCCCCTTCTTGATTTGATAGTCATAGGATCACACAAATCAGAATGAACCAGTTCGAACGGCTCTTTTGTTCTATAGCCCTTGGCTGAGAATGGCCTCTTGGTCATTTTACCTTCCAAGCAGGATTCATAGGCTAGAAGTTCCACCACTTCCAATGTGCCTAATGGCCCATTTTGAACAGTCTTTGAATCCTTTTTAGATTAGTATGACCAAGGCGTAAGTGCCAAAGATACATTTAGTTGAACATCTTTAAAGGTTCTTTTATCTTAAATGGCAAACTATTTGTGTTATTCAATTCACTAAGTTGCAGTGTAGGAGAGACATGATTTATAATATAAAGATCATCTACCAATTGACCAAAACAAATAAGCATTTATTTTCTTTAATAACGACTATTTTATTAAAATGAACTGAATATCCATTCTTTACTAAACTAGAAATTGAAACTAAATTCCTTCTAATAGAAGTTATAAAAAGGCAATTTCTTAATATGAAAATCCTATCTACCAAAACTAAGATGTAGATCTCCTACTACAACTTTGCTACTCTCGTAGCATTTCTCATATATAGATAAATCTCTCCATCACTGAGCTGCCTGGTTCCATGGAACCCCTGCAAACAATTGCATACATGATCAGTAGCTCCCCGTATCTATACACTAGGTACCGGTAGATCAGACCGCTAAACACGATTCAACAACTAATAAATAAGATTTACCTTGATTGTTCTATCTGGCGAAATAAATTAGACATTACTTCTTCCAGTGTCCTGGCTGCTTGCAAACAAAACATTTGCCTTTAGGCTTTCCCGGTTGTCCTCATGGCCTTTGGACATGGTGGAGGATCCGCGACCTACTTTTGAGCCTTTTTCATTTTCTTCTTGCCTTTTGTGGACCACGCGCGCGGGCAAAGCTGGGGGAAAGTTCTGTCATTCCTTGACACTGTCCCAGGATGGATCCAAAGAACACACTTCAAGAACTAGAAACTCCTTACGCGATCCTAAAGGCAAAGAGTCACCACCTAATTTTATCAAAAATTAGGAAACCAAATTTGACTCGCCCAAAATTGAATAAGGTTACTCGCCCTTCATTACTAGAAGCAAGATTTGGGGGTCTTAGTACGAGAGGGAAAGGAATCTGAGTAGGACTAAAGCACCCCGTCCTCGCCCTACCGAACGGTAGGCCTTGATTCAAATATCTTTGTTCTTAATTCATAATAGGTGTTGTTTCCTCATTCATACTAGATAATATATACATGAAAAAAGGAACATTTAATGAAAATCATTTCAATAAATTAAGTTAAATCAAGTAGCAATCGGATGCACATACAATACAGAGAGAGGTATGCTCATAGTGGCTAGTCCCACCCGGGACTGATGCAAATACGGGAATCGTGCCATGATATGCAAAAGGGAACAAGAAGACTTACATTGGGTTGACTCAAGCAGAGTTGCAAAAAGCAAAAGAAAGGAAACGTGCAATGCAATCATGCAACAATCCTAGATAAGATGTTTCTAATATATAAGCACATAAATGGAGACTATTCTAAAGGAATCGTGTCGTTGAAAACAAAGTTGTAAACCTAGAAAAATTCTAAGAGAAAGGGTAGAGATAGTACATGATACATGGGCAGTAAGCCATATGTAGACGAGGCAAACCCACAAATCGAAGTTCGGATCCACGGCATTCAATTATCTAGACTAAGACACCAAGGAATACCCAAACATTGCAAAAATACAAGCAAACAAATGATATGTATGATAAACAAGAAGAAGATGTCATCAATCAAATTTCCAGATTCAGTGACCTCTAATGAATCCTATCAAAAGTGATCTTAAACATAAGCTAGGTTAAAATCCTTTTACCAAAAGTTAGATACATGTCTTAGGGAATGTTTCCAAAAAGTAGGACCTCATTAGTATTTTTGAAGTTCAAGAAATAAGAGTTTTGGGAACTATGGATCAGGACTGTCCACTGTTCTTGTAAAACTCATAATTAATTCTACAAAAATCATGTGAGCTCTCTTTGGTGTCAAAATAAAGCTATTTTATTGTAGTTTATGAAAAAAAATAATCCCATGGACTTTCGATGAACAAAAGGCCTCTGAAAATTTGTTTTAACCAGACTCTATTATTCTAGAAATTTGGTATCATTTGACAAAGGAATGCAAAATATAATAGAAGTTCATGAATCAAGTTAATCAAGTTGATCTAGGCTTTTAATATCTCATCCATTTATCCTAGATGATTTCTAAACTAAGTTTTATTCATCAATTATAGTTGAGTGATCAAGGTATGACCATTTTGGATACATAATCATGAATGCATTTAAACTTAGAAAATTTCAGAATAGTTGTATCAACTTCAAAAGCATAGAAAATGATCTTAACTCGATTGTATGCTCATGATTTTACATCGACATATAGATACATGAGTTAGAAATCATCCCCAAAAAGCGGATCATTGATAACTATTGTAGATTTTCTGAAATTCAAATACAAAGAGACGATGTTCAAATCTGTCGACCGATTTCTCAACACTTTCTAAAAATAGCATATGGATCCTAATGGTTCTCAAAACGGATCGAATGAAAGCTAATTTATCAAAGTTTTCCCAAAAAAATTGAAATCCATCAAACTATGGTTTTTGATGGACCAAATCTTATGGACAAAACCAATCTATTTTGCTGAATTTTAACTAATTCATTTTAAAGTGTGAGAAAAACATCTTTGGTGTTGGTTTAAGCTTATTTAGATAGATCAAACTCATGAATCAACTTGACTATCATGATTCCTAATCAATTTAGCCCTCAAGTTCTATGAAGAAGTTTAGATCATGGATCAAAGAGACTTACAAATATCCCATTGGAGATGAAATTCAATAGGAATTCTAGGTAATAGGAGCAAAATCAAGAGAAAGGTATGAACATAGGAATCATCCTTCTCATAGATCATACTTCCAAACCATCTGACATGAGAATTTTTCTGTGTGCACTTGTGTTCTATACCCAAGTGTAGGTAATCATGCAAGTAATATAGTACTGGAAGTCCAGGTCGATCCCACAGGGAAGGTTGAAAATTAATTACCTAGATTAAACTCTTAAAAGAAAAAGAAAATTTAATACTTAAGGAAACTGCAGAACACGGAGTTCTACGATTAACAACTATTAAAACAACTAAATTACTTTAAACTGATGACTAACTAGTTAACTAAAGCGATATTTTAAAATTGATTTTCTTAGTAAAAGAGAAGTATTGGGATCACGCGAATTCATAGTGACCTAGCCATCTACCATGCAATTACGTTAAAGCTCATTGGAGCACATCTTCTACAATATTCTGTATTTTTCTAAAGATAGAGAATCTATAGCCCTTTCATGACCAAGACTATTTCATCCAAATTAAGTTCGAAATACATGAAAGCGGTTTAAAACAATAGTTAAGACTTGTACCCACAATGGTGTTAGCATTGACAGTGGTTTGCAAAAGATATTGAAGAAAAATGCTTTAAGGCTTTAAGTTTAAAGACTGTTTCGACAAACTGAGCATTTGGGGACAGTTTGATAACAAATCTGTAAAATAGAAAGTCTAGGAATACAGTATTGAATGTTCTCAAGAATCAAAGGGTTCGATCGATCGACGCGCTTTCGATCGATCGAACATCTTCATCTCTCGATCGATCGAAATGTCTTCGATCAATTGACTGTATCTCTGTCTCAATCGATCGAACTAACTTCGATCGATCAAACACAGGAATTATTTTGATGCATGGCAGAGGCTTGAAACCACAGTTTCATCGCGATTTCCCAACCTGGGGACTACTCAGGCATGGTCTGGAGTGTCACAGATGCATTTTTAACGTAAAGATCCATTAAGGTGTCGTTTGGTTGTGATTTAAACATGAAAACTATGAAAACTAACGGTGTAAACTTGTCTAACATGCAAAACTACTAGTTTAACAAATTAAACTATAATAAACTACAAGCAAAATATAAGTAAAGCAATACGAAGTGACCTGGAGAGATGAACTTGTATTGAACTATGAGAAATCACACCAAACAATACCAATCTTTGATAAAACCTACAAAAATAAAAAGAAACTCTCTTCTCCCTATATAAAAATGATAAAAACTGAAAGTGTGTGTCCCTTAAGACGTATATATTATGACTATATATACGAAACCTAAAGCTAGGGTTATATCTCCCTCTCTGCTGCGTGCGCGTTGTTTCTAATAAAAGCCATGTTCGATCGATCGAACATATCTCGATCGATCGAACATATCTCGATCGATTGAACTTCTGGGATCTTCGAGCGCTTGAACTGCATTCGATCGATCGAAGCCTCGATCGCTCGAAACTCTCTTTTCATGTTTGAATTGTCTTCATTGAAACCAAGCACTTCCTTTTATCTTGCTTATTCAATTCTTCACACAGCAACAGTACTCTGCACAAATAACCACTAAAACAATACCACTTATCATAAATTAATCATATTGTGTAAAAAATGGCATTGTAATTCAAATTGCAGATAAACAGGGGAATTGTAAACTAAATCAGTGTATTTTCTTCTTTTAGCGCGGTTGTATTTTATAAATACCCCCGCTTGTCACAACCCCCAACAAGCGATTTGCTAGTCCCTAGAATAAAGCAAAAATAAGACAAGCTAAACTAATACTACAATGATTAAAATAAAACAAATTAAAACTAAAACAAACTAATCTAAATAAAAAGAAACTACCTAACTCACTCTCGCAGGAATTACGGTTGCATTCAGCAAATGCAACAAGCCGTTAAACCCCTAGGTTCCCCCTAGTGGACGAGTGTTGTCTCGTGAGGGTTTGCAGTGAATATACCCACAAAATTCTCCACTTTTAAGCTCAAAAAGGATATAGAACAACTTGTTAATGCTCCCTCCCAAACAACTGAAAACTTAACTCCACAAAACATATCATCCGCATTCAAACCATGAAAGAAATACACATATTCCTCATGTCACCAAGAAAGAATAACATATGCATCACATCCATGTATCCGTGTGTGTGTGAAATTAATAGCTATAGATTAAACCTTATTTTAGAGTTGTTTTGACTCTTATACCTTCAGAGTTTATAGTTTCAACTCAATTCTCACATGGGTTTACACTCGAAAATTAGCATCTCTCATAAACTTATTTAATAATGATCGCTCATGGTGTGAAAGCTTTGATATGAGTAATGTTTTAGCTACTAATGCTTCCACGCCTGACTCAATAAAGGATGAACATTTAGAGTGCAAAGTCTCAAGAAAGGAATACTACTTACTAGAGGAGCGAAATACCGTGGATAACTCAAATTACACTTCGTGTTTAAACTAAATTGTTAAGAATCATTAAGGCTTTGACTTTTTGGTATAATTTTATAAGGGTAAGAATTTGCACATCTTTAGCATTTGATTGAGTGTAGTAATTTCTTCGTCACTTCATTCCGACCATCCTCTATTCTCATAGATATATATATTTTTTTAAACTGGACTCCTTCTTTCCCCGTTTTTTTTTGTAGCCCCTCCCACAGCTACTCCATCCCCATAACATACTTTAACAATTTAATCTCATTGGATGTGCAATGGGGGTATTGAGGTCAAAGTATAAGATTAAGAATTTAAGATTTCATAATAGATTTGGCAGTATTTACTAAGTGTGGGGTTGCGAACAATGCATATTCTGGAATGTTGATACAGGTATATGGAAAGGTAAGGAGCAAATAACGATGGCTTAAATTATTTTCTCAACTTCTTAATTTTTGCACTTCAGTGTTCATTGAGTTTAGTTGGTAAATCTTGAACGTTCTCCTCTAATAAATAGCCAAAATAAAGAATTAGAGACTCTTCAACGAATTTAATACATATATTCAAGAAAAACGATTCGAATTTAATGTGATAATTCCCTCAGAATTGAAGATTGGATTCAACAGCTCACTAAGGGTAACTAGTTTCCACTATACCTCCTTAGAGTACAAAAGTCATATTAACTCTTATTTTAGGTTTTCTACATAGCTATTAACATGTACATAAGGAGTTTAGATACAAGAATGGTTAACAGATGCAATCATCCTAGCGAATTAGAAAAATGCATGAATTTAATTCATAAAAAGACGAGATTATTGTGAATGTGTCATTGTTTGGTAACAGCTAAACAGGAGTGAGTATTGCAAGTCGTTCTACCAATAAAGTTTATAATTTCAAAGATTTCCAATTTTATTTTAAAATTTGTTTAAAATTTTCCAAATTCAACCGAGATTGTATGAAATGTGTAATCAGATTGCTAAGTATAGACATGTACAGGTGACTATCTATCTACATGCCACCCCCAACTGAAAATTGCGATGTTCTCAGAAGACAAGTTTCAAATATAGATAGAGAGATATCACCTGCCAAAGCATAGTAAGCGTAACAATCTGTATAAAAAGCATACAAACTCCAAGCAGGAAAGATCAAATAGAATAAGAAAGATAGAGCATAGGATCCATACATAAACAAAACTAATCACTGGAATAATAATACAATGAAAGTAATAGAACAGTGATTATAAAATCCATAAAAATGAAAGTCCAAAATATCCAAACTAACCAAACCACAAGAAAAATATAAGAGAGAAGAATACAGTCACAACCAACCAAAACAACCCAATAGCCATAAACACTGAATCTATACATCATTGGCGACATCCGATAAGATCTCAATAAGCACATCTGGAACATCCCCCTCTCCACCCTCAGCAACAGTAGTAGTCATCGTCGGGTCACTCGCAGTTGGAACAGCTGGTGTAGCTAATAATGGATCAGTCACGACTGGAGGTGGTGGAAGTGGTGTCTCAGTAGCAGGCGGTGCCGCCGATGTAGATGGAGCAGAGGGATCAGTTGGTAGTACAAAAGGAGGTGGATCAGGAATAGATGGTGCTGCCGATGTAGATGGAGCAGAACGATCAACTTGAGGAGCTGAGGATAAAGGACCAGTAGTGGGTGGTAGAGGTGTATACAAAGACTGGTCAACCCCCATCTGAATCAGTATAGCCTCAAGAAGAGTCATCATGCGGTCCATCTTGCCCTCGAGTTTGATCCGAGCCTCTCTCTCCTCTAATAGTAACTAATGAACAATAGGGAGAGGTACAGATGAAGAAGACTCTCCCTGGGCGGGAGCCTGAGACCGCTGTCTCAGCTCAAACTGTGCAACCTCAATATGAGGATCAACCTCATCATTAGAATCTAGCTCCTCAGCCTCTGTAGGCGTCCCAGAAGCTGCACCCTCTGTATCGGTGCCTCCTCCCCTCTTCCTCTTCGCCCCTACCTTCGCCTTCCCCTTCAGTTTCCTCTTCTTCTACGCATCTGAGCGGCGTGCTGCTATCTCCCCAAATTGACTCGAGGCCTAAGAAATAGTGTTGGTGGCCAATGGTATCAGTCTATCCTGCTCAATCACCCTATGGATGGGCCAAGCGCCCTTCAGATGGCGCTTGGCGGCAATGTACCGCATAGGCTAGACAAAAAAATTGATATATAGTCGAGGGAGACAGACACTCTGCCCTGTCTCTATGGCATACAGGACCTGAGCATACCATGGCACAACCTTTTCGTGGTAAGATGTCATCAATATACAATTGGCGAGCGCCATGTGGAGAAGGTGGTACTGCTCGATCAGAAATCGATCCTCAATCATGGAGATGCCATTCCAGATCTGACTTGCACCGCCGGTGATCTCCTGAATGATGATAGATGGCAGAGACTCGGGTGTACCAGGAAATTATGGGTAATAATGGTTAAGTGTCTCTGGTACACCCAAAGCTGTGGCCACGGTAGTCGGGCTGAAAATAATCTCGCGACTCTGAAAGAATGATCTGTAAGTGAACAGAGCTGCATGATCTTTAATCATACTCGCACATGCCTCTCGTACCCATGTGATGTTGATTCGCTTTGATTGTGTCAACATGGTGAACCAACTAGGAATGGCATGGAGACATGTGAGAAACCACAGGATGGACAGCCAAACTGCCTCGAGAGGGCGCTCTATCATCACTTTCCTAGACTGAAAGTATCTGGTAAACCATACACGCTCCTCCTCTTTTCTGAGCCCATGATCTGGTATGGGGTCTGGTATAGTGAGGTTAAGTGTCTTGGACTTATGGTACCCTGTGACAGGATTCATCGTTAAAGCCCTGAAATGGAAGAAATAAACAAAAAATACATGAAAACAGGGAAAATAGAAAAGAAACTGAAACTGCTGCCCTTCGATCGATCGAAGAATGTTCGATCAATTGAGAAGGTCCCAGGTTCGATCGTTCGAGCCGAGTTCGATCGATCGAAAAGATGCTGGGTTCGATCGATCGAGCCCAGTTCGATCGATCGAACACAGCAGAACTGCGGCAACAAGAATAGCGAACGGGAATAGCCAGTAAATATACAATAGCCAACAAAAATAACATTTAAATGGTTTAAAACCCATGGGGGCACCCCACAACAATTCAAATGAAAAGAAAAAAAATGAGGGGGTGTCTAGGGACCTAACCTCGATATACGCACAGAAGAGAGGATGAGGGAGACGATGATGGTGATCAGAGGGGTCCGAGCACTCCTCAATTGATGTTATGATATATATGGGGGTTCAAAATTTACACGAGTCTCCTCTGTCTCCGATCACTTGAGCGTGAGGGAGAGAGATAGAGACTGAGCAGGTGTATGAAAGACGCCTTGTTTAAATACAAGTCTCGATCGATCGAGCAAGTTCAATCGATCGAACTTTCGATCGATTGAGACCTGCTAAAGCGCTCGAGGTTTTGATAATTTCGATCGATCGAGATGTGTTCGATCGATCGAACTTAGAAATTCTACAATATCACTGAATTAAAAGATCATACACCCCTAACTAACCAACATCGGTCTAGACATACAAGAAAATGATAAAAATAGTTCATTGACAGGTCATATAAGCCAAAAAGTCATCATCACTATAGAAAATTGCAAATTTTTATAGATAAAACATTATAATAGCATCCATTTTACAACATTATTGCCCCCAACAAGGTATTTAAAATCTTATTGATAAAGAAAATTAAAAGAAACTGAAACTAATAAAACTTTGTCTAGGAATACACTTCAATTGATGAAAGAAAGATGAAATGACGGAATACAATTGAAGTGAAGCACTACTCTTCAAGCATGAAAATATCTTCTTCCACAACTTCTTTCTCCGCCAAAGCTTCGAATGTGGAGTCCAAACTTGATGATTCCCTTTTCTAGAACAGTCGAAAAGCAGCCAGGGCATCATTGAATAAGTCTGAACTCTCTAAGGAATTGATCGCACATGCAGGAGGTGATCCGGATGGAGACAGCGATAACAGAGTGTAAGTACGCAACGGACTTTCCTCTTGCGGCAGAGTACCTAGGGGCCTTATGTACGGTCCAAATCTATGGAACAATTGATGCAGAAGGAACAGTGGTTGTAACATTTGATTCATAGTGACAACCCTGACAAAGGAAACCAAAAGAGAACAAAAAAAAAGAAAGAAATTAAATAAAACAAACGAAAGAACTAATGGAAAGGAATAAACAAAACAAGAAATGTGACCAAGAAGTAACCTCACTATTGGCAGTATTGAGCCATGTGCACTAGCAGGCAGAGGGCATTGAAGCCGGAACAACAAATAACTCAAGTGCACAAAAATGTAGGGAACCACTTCGATGACAAGGAAGTCATCAACATATATGAATATAGCATTATGGCATTCTGGCACCACATCCTGTAAATCTTCTTCTTCCCATGGTTCCCACATTGAATCGTTCTCCCATTGTTCCATCAGAGCATCATCGACTTCCCAAACAACATATCCCTCTGGTTCTCCTTCCTCTTTAGGAAATTCCATGTGCTCAAAAGGATTGATCTGGAGGAGAGCAGGGTTGTATGGGATGTATCCATGGTTCAAGTCAACGACATCTTCTGCCCCTGGCCCTTGATAAGGAGCAAAACAGAATGCTATCTCATCGGCAGTCCAAGGGGGGTTAGGATATTCTGAATCAGCCCATGACCCAATTGAGTGGACATCATCATCTCTCATGTTGAACAGCCTGCAGGAGATAGATAAAATGGAATAGCAGATTAGAATTGAGGTCACACTCAAAAATAGATAGACAAAAGAAATAAAACAAAGCAAAATACAGTGAAGGAAAGAATACAACAACATGGTGAAGACGCACTTGAGCGTTTTAGGTCGAGGAATAATCGGACTCATCCAGTTGCACGTGCTCAACCTCTGGTTGGAAATCCTCTAAGAACAGTTTTAACCTTTGGCCATTGACCTTGAAACTTTCATCGTTCTTAGGATTGAATAACTCGACTGCCCTATGTGGAAAGATAGATTTGACTATAAAGGATCCTGTCCACCTAGATCGGAGTTTTCCTGGGAAAAGGTGAAGGCAAGAATCATATAACAAAACTTTTTGCCCCGGCTCGAATGATTTTCGAGAAATCGTCCTATCGTGGCGAGCTTTCAACCTTTGCTTATGTAATCTAGCATTGTCATAGGCATCTCGACGTATTTCTTCCAGTTCAGCCAACTGGAGTTTTCAAAGATGACATCCCTCTTTAATGTCGAAGTTCAATGATCGGGTCGCCCAGTATGCTTTATGCTCGATTTTGACGGGCAGGTGACATGCTTTTCCATATACTAGCCTGAATGGGGACATTCCCAGACTTGTCTTGTAGGCAGTACGGTATGCCCAAAGAGCATCGGTCAATTTATATGCCCAGTCCTTTTGTTGAAACTAACTGTCTTTTCAAGAATGTGCTTGATTTCTCGGTTAGCCAACTCTGCTTGCCCATTCGTTTGCGGGTGGTAGACTAGAGCGATCTTGTGTTTGACCCTATATTTCTTGAGTAGTGACTCCAAAGGCCTATTGTAGACACCTCATTTTGTCGTCTATCAGATTTAGGAGACCCATAGCTTGGTGGTTCACAATGATCGAAAAAGACTTAAAAGGACTCCTGGAAATTAGTTCTATCTCTCGGAATGCTCAGAATGACCAAAATGCCCCTGAAAGCCCGAAAACTCCCAGATTTGACCCCAAAGTTCTGGAAACATGCTACGTCGTAAGAAAAGCGATAAAATAAGCTTTTAACTAAAATCAGATGAAATCGTCAGCTCCCAGAGACCCCCGAAAGTCCCGGAAGTTCCCGAAAAATCCCCGTTGACCGATTTGACCAAGGTTTGACCAAGTTTAACCAGAGTTTGACCAAGTTTGACCAAAATTGTCCGAATTCACCAGAATCATTCTACATCATGAGAAAAGTATTAAAACGAGTTTCAAAAGAAAATCGAGCGAAAACGTCAACTCTGGGAACTCCTGGAGATTTCCAAAACTTCCCGGGAATCCCAGGTTTGACCAGTTTGACCAAAATTTGACTTTGGAACCGGGGCACCAAAACAATTTTCAAACATTTTTCATGGATACTAGAGGTCAATAGCTTTCCAACGGTATATCGCACATAATTTCTGGATTTAAAACGAATTTATTATGAATTTCCAAAGGCGAAAAAGGTGATCAAATCGGCTTTTATTGCAAATACCGTAAAACTTTTCAAAGTGACCTCTCCCCGAACTATTTTTTATGTAAAGTAGACTCCATTACCTTTCCAACGGTATATCACAACCTCAATTTGGAGTTCGTATGCATTTTCTGTGAATTTCGGACGAAATAGGGCCTTTTCGCGAATACTGGAACATCAAGGGGCCTAAACAGCATTATCTGGACGAAGGAGGAGCAGTGCCGCCGCGACACTGGCCCACTGCCGCCGCGGCACTGGCCCACTGCCGCCGCGGCACTGGCCCAGTGCCGCCGCGGCACTCCCCTCCAAAACAGTGTATTTTTGTAATTTTTCTTGGGGGTTCAATGGGAATACTTCTAAAACCCCAAAACCACCCCCAAGTTGGCCTATATAAACCCCCCATTGCTCTTCATTTTGGGGGGAGTAAAATGAAAGCTTAAAAAAAGTTTGGGAGAGAAAGTTGTAGAGATAAGGTTAGAATAGAGAGAAAAGAAACTTCCTTCTTTGATTTTCAAAACAAAAGTGAGTTCTAAACTTTGTTTTTACTTCATTACTCCCATTTACTCCAAGATTCAATACACCCAACCACCATTTTAGTGAGCATTTAAGAGAGTGGAAGCTCTTCCATGTCCAATGTCATTACATATGAGTGAAACACCAAACTACAAGTTCTATACATCATGAATATCATCTATTATTTGCTATCTATTTGCTTGCTTGTTTATATAATGTTCATCTCTCCTCATCTCATTTCTTTTTTATTTTCTTTATTTACTTACTAGTCCATCATCATCTAAATGATGACATGAAGTTTGGGGTGAGTGAATCCTTATGGATAGTAGCTCTTGACCTCAAAAACATGTTTGATAGATGATGATCATAACTTCAATACCTCCAAGATATTCTTGAAGTTATGTTCAAAATAAAATAAATCTCTCCAACAATCTTGGAGGTTCTTGATGATGAGTTTAGGGTTAGCATTTTCAAGTGGTTTTAACCTTCATTGAGTATTGAAAATATGCTTTCAAAATATCTACTTCAAAACCCCTTTTGAAACCCCCCTCATTTTAATTTCAAGAAAGAAAACTCTAGTTTTTCCCTAAATTTTCAAAACAGTGAGTAATCTAAGTTCAAAGATTTTTCTAGAACTCAATACTCAACATATGGATGCAAGGCCACTTGGAAAGTCTTCCTAACTCATTGGAGAACACCCATGATTTTTGGTTTGACTTGGAAGTACTTGAAAATGGTCCATTTGGACCCAAACATTCCTTCCAGACATTCTGCCTCTGCTGTCACAGCAGCTTAGCTAACTTCCAACTTCTTTTTCAGACAACTTTTCCAAAAGGGGTGGTCCCAACTTATTTTTCCCTTAAACTTCAATATCTTAGGGAACCTTCTGTAAAAAAATGGGCCCCTAGATCATTTGTTTTCATTTTCTACGATTTTTCAACATTGCAGTCAATAGTACGGACTCTGTTTCTGAGTGACCTTCATTGTTTATATGATTTCTCTCAATCTGTGATAGTTATTAAAGATTGGCTTTTTGGGTTGTGTTCTAGACACAATAAGGAAGATCTCCATAAACAATCATGCACTGAAAACATTCTTATCCCCTCTTTTCCATTTTAACAAGATCATGTTACTATTCTATCCACTATTCACAGTAATCACATTTTAACTTTCATTCTTTGATTTGATTCTCATAGGCATTCCAAATTAGTTCATATCTTAGGAAGTAGTTCATACTACGTTTGCACATATCCCATCTTGATTTCATTCATTCATTCATACACATTTTAGACTTCTAAGTCATTCTAGAAATCCATGTACATAAAACACACTACAACCTTAGCACATTATAGATACATACATTGCATCCATGCAAAGATTTGGGGTTTTTGTGACTCCTAATCTGAGAAGATCATAAGGAATGGACTTGATCACACGTTCATGCTTCCCCTCGATCTAATCATCCTTTCTCATCCGTCCCGGGGATTGAGAGATCTTCTATTCTCCAAGATTAACATGCATCATCCTAGCTTGTTAAGCATATTTTATTTCCTTTGGTTTATTTGTTTCAAGAACAATTCATGTCCCCTTACATTAGGAAGTCTTGATTATTTGATATATGATTAAACGATTTTTCCTAGGTTTATTATGTGATCTTTCACTTTACATTGTATGATATTTGGCTTAGATCTTATGAATGATATCTTATCTTTAGATCTTCCATTTCAAGTTTCTTATGTAATGTAGTATACTATCATAGTATGATTTATCGAACCAAACATAGTATAAGATGATTATTTGGATGCTAATTGAGGCCCGTCGAAAGACGGGGCGAGTTGAGGGTGTTTTAGTCTCGACAAAGGCTCCTTCCTCTCTCGTACCAAAACCCCGAGCCAAGTTCTTTGGTTATGAAGGGCCGGTGCCCTTTATCCGTGTCACACCCCGATTTTTTGAACAACCAAATATTCAATCCAGAGCCTGTATCCGGACTAATATTCAATTACCAAAAATCACGAGAGTGACACCCTCACACAAGCTAAATGATAATTTATTGAAAACAGTATTTAATACTCCTTAAATAAAGACATGTGATCTTGTGTTTTAAAAAAAAACTCTTTATTAATAAACCTGTATTCCCAAACATCCATTTCATTATAAAAGAACTAAAGTTCCATTATAAATATTATATCACTTTTCAATTTTTTAAAAAAATATATCATTTTCATAAATAAAATGTCCACATACAGAGTTCAGCGGAAAAAAAAAAAGAATAAAATCTATACATCCTTTGGTCAGAGTAACTAAAACGTTCCCAGTACTCAATATACAATACATGTTATAATAATCCAAATACGGCCCACAATGCCTAAAATAAATAAATAAATAAAAATACAACCAAATACAAACTACACTTCTACACAACTGCAACTCCAAGACATCAAAAGCTCCACAGGAAATGTCCAAATACTAAACCTGCACAAGTGCATTCAACTACGTTTCATATAGAAACGCCCCAGAATGCATAACACACTCGGGTCAGTCACATGACTGGTATGAGTTAAACAAAACAACAAGTCTTAGGGATCCAACTTGAACCCGTAGACAACAAATTACACTACAACACTCTTGGGTCAAGACAGGTAGTTCCACACACATATCTGGACAATAGAGTAGTTTCCATCTATGTGGTGGCAAGTAGTTTCTTGCCCAAAATTCAAAGTTACTACGAATTTCATACTTACCCATTTACTTATGGTGAGCCAAACTTGTAAAACGTTAGTGGGCCCACCATCCTGCAAATTGAATGATCACAAACCAAGCAAACAATTCCGTATACAAACCGTCCACATTCTAACTCAAACATCGCATTCATTATTCCACGCTTATTAGTCTTATGAAATAATCCATTTTCAATATTTATTAGCATTAGATTTATCTTTGTGTTCCCTAGGTTCACCCCTTGGCCACCCTCCATGGTACAGCCCACACATATATCCCATGTGTGCCCGGACATACTACTAACATCCACTCTGGTGCTAATTTGGTTGGGGTATCAACCAAACCAGGTATACACACAGAAGGCCAGTCAATATGCCTAGACGTCTATACAATATAAGCCGAGCATAAGGCTTAGGCCAGCTTGATCACGAAGCCACTGGCAAAAGGGTACACTCAGCAAGTCGAGCTACCAAAAACAATAACACAACAACGGGGAGCGGTGAACACTAAAGAACTATGTTGCAATTATTACTTATCATTCGTATTATCCTCAATAATTATAAATTTCACATTTATCACATAGTTCCGTCTTATCATCCAATCACATCTCTAACTTTTAAATGCATTCCAATTTCTTACACTAAAGGGTTTTATCAATTAACCCATAACAATTCTTCCCTCAATAATTTTCAATCAAATTACAAGATCTCTAATATACTATTCAACGTATCTAATTTACTCATTGTTCTCAAAATGACCACACAATAAGGTCAGTTATTTCAGGTACAATAATCCTCAACCCAACATTCAATATTAGCATACATAAAGCACATAATAAGAAATCACATTCTCCAATTTACACGTTGAACTATATTGAAAACTGCTACTGTAATCTTAAATTTCTGCCCAAACGGTGCAGAATCAGGAAAAACTTAAAACACAAAAAGTGTGCAGAATCACGTTTTACATGAACTATGCGGACAGAATGTTCAAATTCAAAGCCACGATTTTCTAATAATTGTTTGAAATTTCTACAACTGTGTGAATTACAAATAAAACGAATTTCACATATAATTCCTAACATGAATATTTCACAAATGGTTTTTATCAAACTAACGATTTACCTAACCCTTTCGAATACCCTAATGTCATGATCGCAAAGTCATACGAATGGGAAAGAAACTATGTAAATTACTTCAACAATAGCGTGTATCCATTACAAAGATTTAACCCTAACAATTAAATTGAACATGTACTACTTTACTCCCATACACATACATATATACATACGTGTATATATATATAGATATACTCGGATACACAAAGTTTAACTCACCTAGTTCGATCCAAAATCAACACCCACGAATGCTCCGCGATTCCCCACGTGTTCACGAACCCGAGACCCTTCTCCTTTCTCCTTCTTCTTCTTTTCTTCTTCTTCTTCTCTCTCTCTCTCTCTCTCTCTCTCTCTCTCTCTCTCTATTGCGGCTGCCAAAGGAAAAATGGGTTACCTAAACCCTATTATTATATTATATATCTATATACATGAAGCACACCTAACATATTAGTATATACTATGGTACATACACTCAACATATAATTGTAACACTCACACAAACATTATTAATCCCGTTTTTCTTTTTATGGGCTCACAAAAGAGACTCATGTGGGCCCAAAATGCAGTACAAAGTGTTAAAATGAGTAGCCCAATGGGTACCCATGACCCCGGTACTAAATTTTAATGTTAATTACATTATTTAACACATTCGCGGGCCAATAAACACTATATAACAAAAATGCATATCAACCCTTCATTTTTTTTTTAAACAAATATAAATTAATAAAATATAACTCCCAAACTAAACGCGCTCACTCATAATTTAATTGATACGTCCACCAAACACTTAAAATTTTTCAAACACATGTCTTACATAGGTACACTCATATAACATTGCTAATTGAAATTTCAATAAAAATTTTATTTAAACACTTACAAATTTTCGGGTTGTTACAATCCGTTTGGGTGAGTCAAAATTAGGTTTCTTGGTTCCTTAAAGACCAAGTGGCGACTCTGTATCTGTTTTCAACAGACCATTTTCTTTCTTTTCAATTCCAAACAAGTTTCAAAAACAAAACAAAAAGAGGTGGAATTCCGGTATCCACAATCTGGCGACTCTGCTGGGGATATTTATTTTAAAACAAAATAATACAGAGGTTTGACTCATAAGAAGTATCCTTAAAATCATCTTTTTACTGTGTCTGGTTCACCGCATTGCACTTCTGCATTTCCCCTCCAACTGTGTCTGAAACGCGGCGTTGACATTGTTCAGGTCTTGCTGTGCCAGGGCACAAGTCACCGTTGATACTGTACCTTCCAAGGTATATCAAAAAGAGTAAAAACCTCCGTACTGTCTCCCTGACGGTATATTGAAACTCTCGTCAACGGACCCTCTTTGACTAAACCCAGCCTTTGCATATAGATTCCTGTAGAACCTTTCATAGGGTTGTTCATTTATCTTCTCAGATAGGACAATATGATATAACTGCTATATGCCCTAGTGGGATTACCTGAGCGGTGTAGACGCTTATGTGGCATAGAACAAAATCTCTTTCTTATGATCCCCAAGGCAATCACTCACATGTGATCACATTGAGTTGACCTACCTAGGCACCATGATAAGGATGTCTGCTCCATGCTCACAAAGATATACACCGCAAACCTTGTTTGTCAGTTCTAAGACATAAGAGTATGAAAACCTGCTAGAAAGTACGATCACTATCACTCGTACTAGCCCGTTAACTCTGTCTAGATATCCCAGATATAACCGTACTAACCCGTTTCTTCCAGAAACTCTGTCCAAATATCACAGATATAACCGTACTAGCCAGTTTTTCCCTGAAACTCTGTCCAGATATAACCGTATTAACCAGTTTTTTCTAGATACCCTGCTCAAATTGCCCAGAAATACCAGAAACTGTGTCCAAATACCCCAGTTTCTCCCAGAAATTCTGTCCAAATCAACTGGAAATATCCAGTCTCTCCTAGAAGCCTTCACAAAAACCTGGAAACCCCTATTATCCTTTGGTGATCGTACCGGAAAGTAAGATTGGCACACTCTATATGGTTAGGGCCTTATTTTTTTAACTGGTATCTGTTAGAAATAGGAGCATCATATAGATTATTGCTTACATTCGCATGCTTGTCTCACCTGCATGCACCATTCCCATCAATCCGTACGCACTGTCTCAAGTCAGTCCACATCACTATCTTTGTCTGTCTAAAGTCGTCACTAACAGGATCTGATACACCTCCTTCTTTCAAAATTTCTCAGGCCGGTATAGATTCCCAAAGTCAACAGCCAGGATCCTCGTCGTGGGTCAGGAGTTCAGATAATCGTTTGGTCAGAATCAGCCCGATAGCCTACTTCAGAATGAATAGAGAAGAGTTGGAAAACAAGGTTACTGAGTTGGGAGCAACCATAAGCCAGCAGTCCGACAGCCTAGCCCAAGTTCTAAAGTTCATGGAAGAAGTGAAGCAGCAGCAGCCGCAACCTCCGCCCGGGTTTCCACCACTAGGGTTTGAACCACCCCCCGCATGGGAATAACGGGGAGGAAGACTAGATTCAAGGGGTCCCACCATTTGCGTATGAGAAGAAGCTCCAAGAGAAAATGGATAAAGTTGACAAGCTAGAGAGCGTACTGAGAAAAAGCAAGGGGTCAATGATTACATGCTAGACCTGGAAGACCTCTTTGAGCCCGTTAAGCTGAAACTGCTAGAGAACTTCAAAATGCATGCCATCGACCGTTTTGATGGAACTGGGAATCCAAAAAGTCATGTGAAGTTGTGTGTGAGTATCTTCCAGTCCATGGGTTGTACCCACGAACACATTGCGATGCTGCTTCCACAAACTCTTGCAAAGTCCGCACTATCATGGTTTCTAACCTTGGAAGCCTCCAAAACCCGAGCATGCGAAGACATTGTTCGAGTCTTCGTCGATCACTACTCCTACAATCAAGAGCTGGATGTCACTATCAGGGATTTGGAAACGACCCAGCAGAACAACAATGAATCCTTCGCTGTGTTTCTGAGCAGATGGAGGAGCAAGGTGGCCCAAATGACCCACCGGCCGATTGAAAATGAACAGGTAAGGATGCTCATCCGGAATCTGCAGCCGCTCTACCATGAGAAATTGTTCTACCAATCCATCTCCACCTTTGAGGAGTTGATTGAAGTTGGAACTCGAATTAAAGACGCTATCAGAGAAGGAAAGATCAAAAAAGAAGAGCCTCCAAGTCAGTCAAGAAGGCCCAACTACTCCCGGAATCCCCCGGATGTCAATGCCCTTAGCAGCCAACCCATGGCGTACCCTCCTAGGCCATACCAACCCTCCAGCCAGGTAAACCCCTCCAATCGCCCCTTCCAGAAAAAGCCCCCTCGTAACTTCGCCAAGTTAGAAATCTCTCTCTCCTCAGCCTTAGACCGCCTCCCCAAAAAGAGCCATCTCCAATTACTCCAGCCTCGAAATACCCAACCCCCGCCTAACTGCAATATGTCCAAACGATGTGGCTACCACCAAGCCCCAGGCCACAACACCGATGATTGCATGCGCCTCCGTCATGATATCCAAGACCTTATTGACCAGAATATCATTGATCCGCCTCCGAAGCAGCCCCACATCACTCAGAATCCTCTACCAAACCACCAAAATGTCAGCCTCATCGAGTCCAACCCTGTATCCTTCAACCCCGCTACCTATATCACCCCCCAGGATAACCCTTACCCCTCATTGACATCCCGGATTCTGTGGGAATTCATCTGATTGAAGGGGAAAATGACGAGTGGCAGCAACAGCTAGACGATGAGCAAGACTTGTTCTTTCTGGAAGAGCATGATCTAGGGGTGGTAGATCTCAAATGGTATGATCCCAACAACGAGAGCGATGCTTCTATCTGGAGCGAGCCGGAAAAATCATTTGTGGGAACGGATTGTGATTGGTTTAAAGAGGATGGGATTGTAGAAGGGCCTACTCCTGCCGAGATTGATCATCTGACCAGGTCAGGCCGTCATTATCAGCCTGCCACCGAAGCAACCGAGAAAGGTCCAGTCAAAGACAAGGGGAAGGGTAAGATGGATGAGATCATCGAAGAAGATAATGAGTTGATAAAACAGCTAAAGAAAACCCAAGCACATCTCTCGATGTGGGACATCATGGTAACATCCTACAAGCACAGGCAAGCCGTGTTAAATGCCTTGGCTGGAATAGAGGTCCCCATCGATGCCGCACCGGAGGACATGGTAGCTTTCTTGGGCGCACATACCCCCAACCCGATCATTACATTTTCCGATGAGGACCTGCCACCGGAAGGATCTGCACATAACAAATTATTGGACATCACTGTCGGATGTAAGGGGCAGCAGGTGCCGTTTTGTCTGGTCGATACGGGTTCTGCCTTAAATGTTTGTGCCCTAAGGACTGCCACCACTTTGGGGGTCGATGTCCTTGACATCACGCCATCTGTGCAATCCGTGAGGGCCTACGATAACACCAAGAGGAATGTGATGGGGACTGTCTCTCTACAAATTTGGGTAGGATCTTTGGTAAGCATTGAAGTTTTTCAAGTCATGGACATACCTGCCTCGTTCAACTTGCTGATCGGAAGGCCCTGGCTGCATGCCAACAAGGTCGTATCATCCACTGTGCATTAAATGATCAAGTACATTCATGAGAAGGAGATGAAAATCATTCTCGGTAATAGTTGGGGTAATGAAGCTTTCCCAAGTTACGCTCCCATTTTTGAAATCCAAATATCTGAGCATGAAGAAGGAGAAATCGGGGGATTTTTCATGGAAGAAGTCCATATGATCAATGACGAAGACAGGTTCCCTGAGGTCCACTCCGCAGTTGTCAACATTGTCCGCAAAATGAACTACTTCCCCGGAATGGGATTGGGCCGACTCCAGCAAGGGATTCGTGAGTTCCCTCAGATCAAAGGGAAACAAGGCACTTTTGGGTTGGGATACAAACCCACTGAAGAAGACGTCGAGCTACAGAGGCCATGGAAGAAAAGGATAAAGGGTCTCCCACCATACCGCAAAACCTTGAATGGACAATTCATCAAAGAAGGGGATGATTTCCCCTACTTTGGATTCCCCGAACCTTGGATCCATCAAACCACTGGAAAAAGGCACCCCGGGCTTGAAATCTTCGCTGACTGCGAGAGGCCCCCATATCAAGATCCGTTCTATCCCGAAGAAGTTGAGAAGACCCCGGAGGAAGACTGGTTGAAATACCTGGACACTGAAGCCATCAAGAAAATATGGGAGGAATCCGCTGAGAAGAAGGAAGAAAAGAGGGCCGAGAGCCAAGATGATCAGATCAAGCCAACTGAGGAGGGTCTGAGCAACCAGGCTGTAGAGTCATCTGTCCGTGTCTCCCTATCCCCTGTTCCCCCAGAGTCTGTACTGCTAATTATCGAGTCTGTACCAGAGTCGATTGCTGTAAGCCCACCACTGTCCAATGTAATCACTTCACCTGTCATGAATGAAATGAAAGACGATTCTGCTTACTCCTCTGTGTCTAATACTTGTGAATGCACAGATCCCTCCGAGGATCTCCCTATTGAACTTAAGCAACTAATTGAAAAACCACCTGCTTATGAAATAATCGAGGATACTTTATCGGTTAACCTAGGTGAAATAGATAATCCATAGATTGTGCAAATTGGCTCAACTCTTAATAAAGAAGAAAAAGAAAAATTAACCCTCTTGCTAAAAGAATTTAAAGATGTTTTTGCTTGGTCTTATGAAGACATGCCTGGGGTCGATCCCGACATTGTCCAACATCATATTCCCCTCCTCTCCAATTCTAAACATGTCAAGCAGAAACTGAGGCGCATGAGGCCAGAATGGGCACTCAAGGTTAAAGAAGAAGTGGAGAAGCAGTTCAAGGCAGGGTTCATCATTGTCATCGAATATCCGGAATGGGTTGCCAATATCGTGGTAGTCCCGAAGAAGGATGGAAAAGTTCGTGTGTGCGTCGACTTCCATGATCTAAACAAATCCAGTCCCAAGGATGACTTCCCGCTTCCCCACATTGATGTCTTGGTGGACAACACCGCTAGACATGAGCTACTTTCATTCATGGATGGCTTCTCAGGGTACAATCAGATTCTAATGGCGCAAGAAGATCGGGAAAAGATGACATTCACCACACCTTGGGGAACCTACTGTTATAGAGTAATGCCTTTCGGACTCAAGAATGCTGGGGCAACCTACCAAAGAGCTGCCACCACTCTGCTGCATGACATGATTCACAAAGAAGTAGAAGTATACGTAGATGACATGATCGTGAAGTCCAGGGACAGAGAAGGGCACCTGGTAGCATTGAAAAAGTTTTTTGAAAGGTTGCGCAAATACAAGATGAGGTTGAATCCAAAGAAATGCACTTTCGGTGTGACTTCCGGTAAACTCCTGGGTTTTCTCATTACACAAAGGGGAATAGAGGTGGACCCCTCTAAGATCAAGGCAATCCTAGAAATGACACCACCACGAAACTAAAAAGAAGTAAGAGGGTTCCTCGGAAGAATCCAATTCATCAGCCACTTCATTTCCAAGCTCACAACTACATGCGATCCTTTGTTCCGATTGCTGAGAAAAGGAGAAAAGTTCCAATGGGATGACCAATGCCAAGCCGCTTTCGACAAAATAAAGGCCTACCTTCAGAATCCGCCTATCCTCTCACCACCCACTCCTCATAAGCCCTTATTCCTTTACCTGTCTGTCTCCGAAAATGCCATGGGTTGCATTCTAGCCCAGGAAGGAGAAGAAAGCCACTCCGAAAAAGCCATATACTACCTCAGCAAGATGACTAGGTGTGAGCTCAACCACTCTACCCTCGAAAAAACATGTTGGGCCTTGGTTTGGTGCACTTGCCGACTGAGGCACTACATGCTGGCCTTCCCGGTTATGCTCATATCCCGCATGGATCCTCTGAAATACCTTCTCAAAAAACTCGCCCTGACTGGTCATATATCCCGTTGGTTACGCTTACTATCCAAATTTGATATCAAGTATGTTACGAGAAAATCGGTAAAAGGGAGAACCGTAGCCAAGCATCTCGTAGAACATGCCATTGACTCCGAAGAAAGTGGGGACTTTCCGTTTCCAGACGAAAGTATCATGGAAATCAAGGAAGAACAGTGGAGGTTGTACTTTGATGGACCAGCCAACATGAAAGGATACGGAGTAGGAATGATTCTCGTATCACCAAGTGGGGACCACACTCTGTTGGCAGTCAAGCTCAATTATAACTCCACCAACAACACTGCTAAATACGAAGCATGCATTCTGGGAATGGAAGCAGCCATAGAGCTGAAAGTTCGGAAGTTGGACGTCTTCAGGGACTCAAACCTCATCATATCACAAGCTAGAGGAGAATGGAAAGTAAAAGAAGAAAGGTTGAAGCCCTATCATGATCATCTCGATCAACTTAAGAGGCAGTTCAAGAACATCACGTTCCTCTACTTGCCTAGGGAAGAGAATCAGCTAGCAGATACATTGGCTACCTTAGCCTCCATGATCAAAATTCCTGTAGGAGTCAGGATGATGCCTTTGGTAATTGAGCAAAGGTACGAGCCTTTATTCAATATAATCTCCGTAATTGAAGAAGAAGAGAATGAAACACCGTGGTATCAGGATGTCTGGGATTTCATAGAAAATGGGACATACCCCCAAGAATCTACGGAGAAAGACAAAAGGGCCATTCGAAGATTCGCAGCGCAATTCATCATTTGCGGTGGGAAATTGTTGAAGAAAGGGTACAACGGTCACAACTTAACATGCTTGTTTGGAAAAAGTTCCAGAAGAATGATGGAGGAAATACACGAGGGGGTATACGGTCCGCACATGAACAGTCACATGTTGGCCATGAAAATCATAAGACAAGGGTACTACTGGACAACTTTGGAGAAAGATTGTTGCGAATACGTAAGAAGGTGTCACAAGTGCCAGATCCATGCAAACATGATGCATGTACCACCATCCCTTCTATACAGCATGACCTCACCTTGGCCATTCTCCACCCGGGGAATCGATATTATCGATGAAATCATTCCGAAAGCCTCAAATGGAAATCGGTACATTTTGGTGGCCATCGACTACTTCACAAAATGGGTGGAAGCCGCATCTTACACCAAGTTGGGGGCCAAGGAAGTGGCCAAATTCATCAAGAGAAATCTCATCTGCCGTTATGGAGTTCCCCATGAGATTATTTCGGATAATGGAAGTCATTTCAAGGCAGAAGTTAGGGATCTGTTCGAGGAATACAAAATCACTTATCACAAGTCATCACCGTACAGACCACAGACTAATGGGGCAGTCGAAGCTACGAATAAGAATGTCAAGGTCATACTATAGAAATTAGCTAATACCTACAAAGACTGGCATGAAAAGCTACCATTCGCACTTTGGGGATACAGAACATCGATAAGGACGTCCACAGGAGCAACGCCTTACTCACTAGTGTATGGGATGGAAGCGGTACTTCCGATCGAGATAGAACTACCATCCCTGCGCGTGATGGCATAATGTGAAATTTCGGAGTCAGATTGGTTGAAGGAAAGATACGAGGAATTGGGCGCCTAGCGGCAGTCGACCATGTCCGAATCTATCAAAAGAGGATAGCCCGTGCTTTCAACAAAAGGGTTCGTCCGAGGAAGATTGTCAAGGGCGACCTTGTCCTTAAGGAATTGCGAGCTCCGATCTTTGATCCCCGTGGGAAGTTTAAACCAAAATGGGTCGGCCCTTACATCGTCAAGACCATTCTTTCTGGAGGAGTAACTTATCTCATGGACCTCGATGGTGTCAAATTCAGAGAACCAATCAACATGGACCGCCTCAAAAAGTACTATGCTTGACCATTCCATAACCATTTCTTTCAAAACCTTGTCCTGAACTACGCTCGACCTGATTCCTACTCGGGGATACGTAGGCAACCACATCGGTTCGGTAGCTCCACTCATAAAAATAGCCCGATTTCTTTTAAGCTTTGGCCCGAACTACGTTGGACCTGATCCCCGCTCGGGGGTACGTAGACAGACTTTCAAAAAAAAAAGGGTGGCTCGCTAGGTTGAAAATTCGAAAGGACGCCTAGGCAAAAATTAGAGCTAAATCCAAGGTGAGCAATAACAAAAGAGAGAAAATAGCTCACTAGGTTGCCTCCTTGGTGCCTAGGCAAAATTATGAGCGTGTGGGAAAAATAAAGTCGCGGTCCTTACCATAACCCAGAAATCACCCTCCACACTAGGGGCAAACTTCAGCCACTCGCCTCGTTTGCCTAAACCTCTTCTAAACTAGGGGCAAATGTCAGTCACCTACCTCGTTTGCCTCACAACCATACATATCCCAAACTAGGGGCAAACTTCGGCCACCCGCCTCGTTTGCCTCTAATCGCCCTAGCATGCCCAAGCAAGTACCAAAAGCAACATCTAATTGAAATCTCGATTACAAAATGTTTTTTTTTAGAAAGCTAAAATGCATAAAATGAGATTTCCAAAGTAACCAAGGTTCACCGATAAACAAACTTCGAATATTACATAAGCAGGAATAATCAAAGAAATAAAAGTCTTTCAAAAAGCAATCACACATGTTCAAAGACACTTGGAGGAATGAGCGGAATCAGTCAGGTCTAGTTTTATCTTTGTGTCTTTTATTTCTTCAAAGGTCTTTAGAAGTAGGCCTTTACTCGGTCAATCCAACCATCAATGAAAGCAGCAATAGTGGCAGCCCTGATCCTGGAAGCAAAGACCCTCTCAGTAAACCCCCGGGGAACCTCTTGAACCTGCCCATACTGTCTGGCCAAACGGCGAGAATGATAGAAAGACGTCTCTCTCAGACCCATCAACCACACTCTCTGGTGACCCCTGAGGCTCGTGGTAACAGCATAAAGGCCCCAACGCCTCACGATCCAGCAAATGTCAGCCTCAAATAAGGCACCCATCATGCCCACCCAATCGGCAAAATTATAGTGAGGGTGAAGCACGGCTCGATGAAAGTAAACCGGTGGTATGCGGCCCGTCCACAGTTGAAGGAGCTCGTATAACCAAGCCTGTAACACCAAAGGCGCCCTAGAAAGAAGAGGAGTCCCTCGGTTGAAGGCATTATCCAAACCATTCAAGGTTTCAGCTAGAACCATGGCCATGGGATTCCTGCTAAGCTTCAGTCCGAGACACACATGCACTAAGTCACTGGAAGTACTCGAGAATAAGAAGTACGAAGTCATGCACAATATCAAAGCGGCCACGCAGGTAGCATCATACACGCTGGGATTCCCAGGACTGGCGTACCGGGCAATAATAGAAGCAATGTTGAGGACCTCACCTTGAATCAACCGGCGGGAAATAGTGATGGAACAATTCAGATATTCAGCCAAGCCTCGCGTAGAACTGAGGGTATCAGCAGAAGGGAGAATCAAGTCAGAGTCAGAATCATAGCCGAGAATAGCACAGAACTCCTCAAACAGGGGGCATATTTCAAGGCCATTGAAATTGAAGACATGGTTCACCGAGTCCCAATGGGCAATAGCAGCACGCAAGAACTCAGTGTTCAGGGTCATCTGGCAAAGGGAGAACAGCTCGGTCAAGCCGTAGCTAAAGAGGTTGATCCACTCCACGCCATTCGTGATGTTCAGCCAAGCTGTGAGTTGAGCGGGATCATACAAAGCCATATTTTCGGTCATGGCTCTAGAAAAATTCGAAATTTTGGCAACACCTCCCCGTTTCACGGACTATCCCACCTGCAAGGCAAAAACACTCACTATCACAAAATTGCCCATCGCAGTAACAGTCAACAATCACAGTGCACATATATCATCACACGACTATCAACTAAAACAAGCACACAACTACGCCTCCAAACCGGAAGCTATCCGGCCTAAAAGGCAAAACATCATGATACTCTGTCAAGGGTCACAAACTGTTCCACACATCGTCCTACACTGTCCAAATAGTCATATCACAAGTACAACCCAATCGTAAAAATAAAAAGAAAATAAAACAAAATTCCCGCTTGGGGGGCCTCAGTCCTCCTCTTCTTCGTCCTCTATCGGACCGCCCGGAGTGTATGTCGGCGACGGCCTCCTCCTACCACCTCTGCACCTTGGACCAATCCTCGATGAGCCAGCTCCACCTCCACAGTACTGCACACACAAATAAAATGAAGACAATCAGTAGGGAAATAACAAAAAGTACAAAAATAGAGTCGAGTCAGAGACTTACCAAGGACGCCATCTGATTGGCGGCAAATTGCCGTATACCATCCATCTGTCAAGGGTAAAATCCAAGGTTAGAACCTCATAACCTTAAGGAGCGCAAAATTAGAGACATACCCGATGGTCTCGTATGAGGACCAAGGATCGTAAACTAGCCGCCAAGGCGTGACCCTCCTCAGCGTAACTCCAAGGAACATTGAGGACGCCCGCTGGCTGAGTAGGGTACCCGCATGTGACTCGTGGCACCTCCATCACTTGGGGAGTACCATCAGCGCCTAGAACGTTGACGGTCCAATCCCAAGGAGAGACAGGATCGAAAGCCGGAGGAGCCTGTCTCCTGTACATCTCGCGAAGCTGTAGGCACAAAACAAGTTAGGAAAAGATGAATCAAAAACATAGGCAACGAATAGAGATAAAAATGTAAAAGGAAACTTACCTCCTGGAGCGGGAAGTTGGGCATCAGAAGACGGCCACGGTAAGCCTCATAGCCGGTCTCGGAGAGAAAATGATCCCAAACATCGGTGCCGGCTAAGGCCGCCAGCAGAGCATAACCAGAAAGGTCACTAGCATCCATCGTAGGGGGATTATGAGGGACGCGATACCTGGATCTGCCAACCACCTGCCGGGACACTCGCTCAACGAGGAACCACTGCCTGCACTCGGTACTCTCCATCAGGAGTCGGCAAGAGGAAAGGGGTTTGACCGCTTGAATCTCCTCAGGGGTAGCATAAGCGACACGCTCCCAAGGCGTCCAATCGACACTAGCAGCTGTCAGCCCGGTCAAGAAGTTTTTGAGCAAAACAATCCAGTGGGCCCTGCTCTTCACCACGACGACATCCCTCCGCCATCTCAAGCCTCGTGGGAACAGAGGTACAGGAGCCATGCCATCCTCGTCTTCGCCTGATTCATCCGCAGGAGAGGGAGCCAACATCTTCAGGTATCAAAGCTCCAAAGTTGCACAGACAAAGGAGAAAATCAGAACAAGCATAGATGTCAAAGAGCTAAAAGATGAAAGAAGATGCAATATATACCTCCCAAGTTCGCCAGAATCCCCCTGTCGATTTAATATCACCTCGAGAGACCTCACCCATATGCTTGTAAAGATGGGCCAAGGCAGCACCGCCCCAGTCGTAGGAGGGGATCTCATCAATGGTCGCCAGGCAAGAAAGGAGTCTCAAGCTCACCCGGTCGTTCCGTGTCGCAAAGATCGAACAACCAAGGACATACAGAAGATACACCCTCAAAAGCTGGGAATTGTTCAAATTGTGATTCCCTCTGCCATAGGCCCGGTAAAGCCAGCCACAAGGAAACCAGTGCCTCTCCAGATTAGGGGGAATAGCCCCAATCAACATCTCTACAGCCTTTGGATCGATCTCATAAAAGTAGTCCAGAATAAGGCGTTTTCCGCCAACCCTCAAGCCGGTAATCATGGAGAAGTCAAAGGGCGTCATGGTCATCTCACCAAACGGTAGGTGAAAAGTATTGGTAGTGTCCCACCACCTCTCAGCCAGAGCATAAAAGTGTTCCAAATCGTTGCTGCTCTTCAAAACTAGACGGACGAAGCCTCCGAACCCGGCATCGTCTACCATCCTCTTGACGGTGGGCGAGAGTTAAGTATACCATAGGAAGGCGTGAGCGAGACTACCATGGCCCTTCAGTGTCACTTCTGGCACCTGCACACAACAAAAATAACAAAAAGATGCTGACACAAAGAATTTTCTGTGTGTGCTTGTGTGCTATACCCAAGTGTAGGTAATCGTGCAAGTAGTAAACTGGATTAAGTCCAGGTCGATCCCACAGGGAAGGTGTGAAACTAATTACTTAGATTATTCTCAAACAAAGAAAATAAAATTCAATAATTCTTTATACGATGTAGAACACAAAGTTTCACAATTTAACAACTACGAAAAACTGAAACAATTAAACTAGATTAACTAATTACTAACTAATTAACTAAAGCAGTGATTTTAAAAAGTGTTTTTCTTAATTAAAAAGGAATGTTGGGATTACATGAATCCACCGCTACCTAGCCATCTACCATGCAATTACATTGAAGCTCAATGGAGTACACTCTCTCCAGTATTCTGTACTTCTCTTAAGATAAAGAATCTATAGTCCTTTCATGACCAGGACTATATCATCACATTTACGTTTGAAATACACAAAGGCGGTTTAAAACAATAGTTTAGACTCTCACCTACAATGGTATTAGCATTGAGGGTGGTTTACAAAATATATTGAAGGAAAATGCCTTAAGGCTTAAAGTTCATAGACTATTTTGACAAACTGAGCGTTTTGGGACAATTTGATAACAATCCAGTGAAACAGAAAGTCTAGGAATACTGTATAGAATGTTCTCAAGAATCAGAATGTTTGATCGATCGACGCGCTTTCGATCGATCGAATATCTTCATCTCTCGATCGATCGAAGTGACTTCAATCGATCGACAATGTCTCTGGTCCGATCGATCGAACAACCTCGATCGATCAAACACAGGAATTAATCCGCTACATGGCAGAGGCCAGAGATCACGGTTTCATCGTGATCTCCCAACCCGGGGACTACTCAGACATGGCATGGAGTGTCTCAGTATTATTTTTAACGTAAAACTTCATTAAGGGTGCGTTTGGTTGAGATTTAAACATTAAAACTATGTAAAACAATGGCGTATACTTATCTAGCATTCAAAACTATTCGTCTAGCTGATTATAATACCACTAACTAAGTGCAGAATTTAAATGAACAATAAATAAATAACCTGGAAGTGTAACTCTGATTAAACTAATGAAGAATCAATCCAACAATCAATCACCAAGCTTGTAATCCTACAAAATAATGCAACTCTCTATATTTCTCTCTAAAAACTGATAAAAACAATATGGGCGTCCCTCCGGACGTTTACAAAATGAGTTTATATAGAAACAACCTAATGATTGGGTTCAACATGCATTCTGCTGGGCGCGCGTATAATCTGATAAAAGGCATGTTCGATCGATCGAACCATTCTCGATCGATTGAACTTGTGGGGACTTCGATCGCTTGAACCTCTCCCAATCGATCGAACCCTCGATTGATCGAACGGTCTTCAATCGCTCAAACTCTATATTTCAGCTTTTATATATATTCTTTAGAATTCAGCATTTCTCTTCATCGTTATCTTTCAATTCTTCACACAGCAACTACAGTCTGCACAAATTACAGCTAAAACACACAACTTATCATAGTTTAATCAATAGGTGCATAATCTAGCATTGTAATTCAAATTGCAGATAAATGGAGGAATTGTAAACTAAATCCATACTTTTTCTTCTTTTAGCACGATTGTATTTTACAAATACCCCCGCTTGTCACAACCCCCAACTAGCGAGTTGCTAGTCCCTAGCAATAGAGCGAAAATAAAAACAAGCTAAACTAAAACTGTAATAGAAAAACTAAAATAACTCGATCAAGATTAACTACACTAAAATAACAAGAACGAAAACTACCTAACTCACTTTCGTAGTAATCGCGGTTGCATTTAGCTAATGCAACAAGCCGTTAAACCCCTAGGCTACTCCTAGTGGACGAGTGTTGTCTCGTGAGGGTTTGCAGTGAATATACCCACAAAATTCTATGGTTAAGCTCAAAAAAGATATAGAATAACTTTCAAACAATCTCTAGTATTCAACTGTTAATTTAGCTCCACAAATCATATCATCCTCATTCAAACCATGAAAGAAATGCACATGTTCTTCATGTCACCAAGATAAAAATAACATAAGCATCACATCCATGTATCTGTGTGTGTGCAAAATTAATAGCTATACATCAACTTTATTTAGAGTTGTTTAGACTATCATACTCTTAGAACTTGTAGTTTCAACTCAATTCTCACGTAGTTACTTCACTCAGAAATGAACATCTCACAGAAACTTGGTGAAAAATAGTCGCACAAGGTATGAAAGCTTTACTAGGAATAATTTTTCGGATGCTAATGCTTTCATACTCGACTCTGTAAAAGACAAACATTTTAGAGTATAAAGTCTCATGAAAGGAATACTACTTACTAGAGGAGCGAAATACCGTGGATAACTCAACTTACACTTTCATGTTTAAACTAAGTTATAGAGAATCATTAAGGCTTTGACTTTTCGGGTTTTTATTTAGTGGGATAGAAATGAAAGGGTAAACTTGCACATTTTTTTATCATGTGACTGTATTCAGTAATTTCTTCACTTTATTCCAACCATCCTCTCCATACATATCATTATTCGTTTCATTTTTTTTTTTATATAACTTCTTCTCCTTTCCTCCTTTTATTTATTTTTATTTTTTTTCTTTTAAATAAGACCCTGGTATATGCAGTCATTCTCACCACTATTCCCTCCTTATACTGCAATAATTCAATCACATTGGGTGTGCAATGGGGTATCTTTAGGTCAAGGTATAAAGTCAGGAATTTCGAATTTCATAATGGATTCGGCATGATTTATTAGGTGTGGGGTGAAGGACAGCACATATTCAGAGATGTCAATATGGGTAAGTGGAGAAGGTAAAAAAATAAATATGATGGCTTAAATCATTTTCTCAACTTCTTAATTTTAACACTTAAATGTTCATTGAGTCTAATTGGTAAATCTTGAACGTTTCTCTAACAAGCAGCCAAAATGAAGAAATAGAGACTAGTCAACGAATTTAAATTGACATTTTCAATGAAAACAATTCGAACTTGATGTGGTAATTCCCTCAGAATTGAAAATTGGTTTCAAAAGCTCACTAAGGGTAACTAGTTTTCACTACTTCATTCTTTAAAGCATAAAAGTCGTATTAACTCTTAATTAAAGTTTTCTGCATAGCTATTAATACGTGCATATAAGTTGGATACAAGAATAATCAACATATGCATCTATCCTAGAGAACTAGAAAAAACGCGTGAACTTAATTCATAAAAAGATGAGAATAAAATGGTTGTGTCATTGCTTGACAATAGCTAAATTGAAGTGAAAATTCAAAATTATTCTACCCATTTAATTCAAAGACTTGGTTAATAATTTGAAATTTTATATTAAAATTTAAATTTTAATAATAATGGAGATTGTATGATGTTTGCCAATAGATAGAGTGATCCAGATTGCTATGTAAAAAAAATGTGCACTGGTGATAATCTATCTGTATCCCACCCCCAACTGAAAATCGCAATGACCTCAGCAAGTGATTTTCAAAATAGATAGAGAGATAGCACCTGAAATATCATCATAAGCATCGTAACATTAACAACTTGTACAGAAAGCATACATACTCCAAGCAGCCTAGATCAAATAGATAGGAAATAAATGGCATCAGATCCAACATAAAATAGAATACATCACTGAAAATATAGGAAAGTGAACGAACAGAACAGCGATAATATATCTCGATATGCCATATAAACGAAAATCCAAACTATCCAAACCACCAACAACATAAACAACAACCCAACAGTGTCCAAAAATGCCCAACAAACAACCCAAAATGATACAAAACCAACCAAAAATCCATAAACCAATCCCACAGTCTACCCATCATCCAGAACATCAGATAAAATGTCGATCACTAGAACCGGAGCATCCATAACACCACCCTCGACATCCGTAGTAGCGGTAGCCAGGGCACTCGTAATCGTGGCATCTGGAGTAGAAACTGATGTGTCGGCCACGACAGGAGGAGGTGGAAATGGTATCTCTGAAGTAGGTGGTCCCGCTGATGATGATGGTGCAGTAGGTGGTATAGCAGATGTAAAAAGAACAGAAAGATCAACCGGGGGATCAGAAGATGAAGGACCAGTAGGGGCAGAGGAAGATAAGCCAACGGTAGGTGATGGAGCAGCAAATGCAGAAGGTAGTACAGTGGAAGTGTCAGGAGCTACTGTAGGTGGATCGCTGGGTACAGTAGGTGTAGCTATATGAGCCGCCTGATCAACTCCGATCTGTATCAAGATCGCCTCCAGCAAGGTAGTCATCACATCCACCTTACCCTCAAGTCAAATCCTGGCCTCTCTCTCCTCAAATAACAACTCATGAATAGTCGGGAGAGGCGCAGAAGAAGACTCTCCCTGGGTACGAGCCTGAGACCTCTATCTCAACTCAAATCGTGTCACCTCCTTAACAGGGTCTAACTCCTTCTCCAAATCATGCTCCTCAGCCTCAGTGGGCGTCCCAGAAGCGGCTCCCTCAGTATCTGTCCCGCCTCCTCGTCTCCTCTTCTCTCCCATCTTCGCCTTGCCTTTTCCTTTGCGCTTCCTCTTTTGTGCATCGGACCGGCGGGAAGCTGTCTCTCCAAAATGACTACGGGACTGGGCAGTCGCGTCCCCTGCCAAAGAAATGATACCCTCATGCTCGATCACCCGATGAATAGCCCAAACACCCTTCAGGTGCTTTTTAGCCTGAATGTAGCGTGTAGGGTGTCGCATGAAGTCGATGTAAAGGTGGGGTAGATAGACAGGTTGTCGTGTACCAATCGCATATAAAACTCGAGCATACCATGGTGCAACCTTCTCCCGATACGATGTCACTAATAGGCAATTGCTCAGGGCGAGGTGGAGCATATGGTAATTGTCTGTGAGGTGGAGGTCGGGAATGAGAGCCTCACCATCCCAAGTCAGAAGAGCTCCCCCGGTGATCTCTCGGATAATGGTGGTCGGTGATAACTGAGGTGTGTCGGGGCGATGTGGGCATACACAATCAGGTACCTCCGGTACCCCAAGAGCAGAAGCAACGGTGGCCGGGCTGAAAATGATCTCCTGGCCATGGAAAAATGATCGAAGTGTGAACAGAGCAGCCGGATCCCGGATCATCGTCGCACACGCCTCCCGTATCCAAGATAGATTTACATGCTTAGGTTGGGAGAAAAGTGTGTACCAATGTGGCATGGCACGTATCCGTGCAAGATACCACGGAGGAGCCAGCCAGGCAGTCTCAAGAGGACGCTCGGTCATGACCTTCTATGACTGGAAATAGCAGGTGAACCAAACGCGGTCTTCCTCGTTTCTGAACCTGTGATCTGGAACTGGGTCGGGTATAACGAGGTCGAATGGCTTAGATTTGTGGTAGCCAGTGATCGGATTCATGATAGAGCCCTGAAATGAAAGAGGCAAGGAGAGAAAACATTAATACAGGGCAAATAATGAAAAGAAAGAAACTGCCACACTTCAATCGATCGAAGCCTGTTCGATCGATCGAGAGTATCTTTGGTTTGATCGATCGATCGAACAGTAGCTGGGTTCAATCAATCGAAACCAGTTCGATCGATCGAGAATAGCGAGGTGGCAGTTGCAACGATTGAGAATGGGGATGACCCAAAAACAACAAATACAGGAATAACACTACGAAAAAGAGTTAAAGAATCAATGGGGGGCACCCCCATATGAATTAGAAAGGAAACAAAATACTAGGGGTGATGCGGGGGCTCACCTCGAGAGGCGTGCTGGGTGTAGGGTACCGGTGGTGCCATTGACGATCCGAAGGACCCAGAGCTCCGTAATGAGGTGGGTTGAAGTGGGGGGGGCCAAAATCTTAGGAGTGGTACTCTGTGTTCGATCTCTTGAGGAAGGGAGAGAGATGGAGAGACTGAATAAAATTCTGAACGACGCCTCGTATAAAAACAGGTTTCAATCAATCGAGTAGGCTCGATCGATCGAACCGCCGATCGATTGAGTCCTTCTCAAGCGCTCGAGGTGATGACACTCTCGATCGATCGAGATACGTTCGATCGATCGAGCATAAAAATTCCACAACATCCTGGAATTGAGAAATTACATACCCCCAACTAACCAATTTTAATTTGGACAAACAGAATAGAGATAAAACAGTGCATTGCCAGAATATGTAAGCCAAAAATGTCACCCTCAGAGTAGATAATTGCAAATTTATATAACTAAATCCTTAAAATAGCAACCCTGTGCAATATCAGTGCCCCCACAAATGGTATTCAAACCCTTATTGAAAAAGAAAACTAAAATAAAACTGAAATTAAAAACACTTCATCCAAGAATACACTCCAATTTATTAAAGAAGATAGGAAATGACATAAAACAATTGGAGTGAAACACTATTCTTCCAGCAGAAAGATATCTTCCTCCACAGCTTTTTTCGCCACCAGAACTTCAAATGTAGAGTCTAAATTTGATGATTCCCTCTCCCAGAACAATCGGAAAGCAACGAGGACATCATCAAGCAAGTCTGAACTCTGTAAGGAATTGATATCATAGGCAAGAGGTGATCCGCATGGAGACAAGGATAAGGGAGTATGATTGCGCAACGGACTTTCCTCTTGCGGCAGAGTATTCGGAGACCGTATGTATGGCCCAAACCCAAGAAAGAGTTAATGTGGAAGGTATAGCAGGGGGAATGGTAGATTCATAGTGATCGTCCTCACTATTGGCCAGATATCTCTAGATACACTAGCTGGTAGAGGGCATTGAAGCCTGAATAGCAAGTAACTGACATACTCATAGATGTAGGGAACCACATGGAAGACCAAAAAATCGTCAACATATGTGAAAACCGCATTATGGCGTTCAAGCACCACATCTTGTAGGTCCTCTTCTTCCCATGGCTCCCACATTGAGTTATTTTCCCATTGTTCCAACAGTGCGTCATCCACTTCTCCAACAGCATACTCTTCAGGTTCTCCTTCCTCTCCAGAAAGGTCCATATGCTCGAACGGGTTAATTTAGAGGAGAGCAGGATCGTAAGGGATGTATCCATAGGTCAGGTCCACCAAATCATCCACCCCTGGTCCTTGATAAGGAGATAAGCAGAATGCCATCTCGTCGGCAGTCCAAGGTGGGTTCTGATATTCAAAATCAGCCCATGACCCTATAGAATGAACGTCATCATCCCGTATTTTGATATCCTGCAAGGAAAAGACAGTACGAAATAGCCGGTTAAGAATAGAGGTCACATTAAAAAAGACAGACCAAAGATAAAACAAAACGAACTACAAGAAAAGAAAAAGTACAACATCATTGGGAGAACGCCCTTTAATTTGAGGAATAATCGGGCTCATCCAGTTGGATGTGCTCGACTTCGGGTTAAAAATCTTCTTAGAACGGTTTTAATCTTTAGCCATTGACCTTGAAACTTCCATCATTCTTAGGGTTAAATAGTTTAACTGCCCCGTGTGGAAAGACAGATTTGACTGTGAAAGGTCCTGTCCACCGAGATCGGAGTTTGCCTAGGAAGAGATGAAGGCGTGAGTCATATAATAAAACTTTCTGCCCTGGCTCGAAAGACTTACGAATGATCGTTTGATCGTGGCGCGCCTTCAACCGTTCCTTGTGGAGTTTGGCATTGTCGTATGCATCTCGACGGATTTCTTCCAGTTCAGCTAACTGGAGTTTCCGGAGATGTCCTCCCTCCTTAATGTCGAAATTTAATGCGCGTGTTGCCCAATAAGCTTTATGCTCTATCTCAACGGGGAGGTGACATGCCTTACCATACACTAGCCGATAAGGAGACATTCCCAGATTTGTCTTGTAGGCAGTACGGTACGCCCACAGAGCGTCAGTCAATTTATAGGCCCAGTCTTTCCGATTGAAGCTAACCATTTTTTCAAGTATATGTTTGATTTCACGGTTAGCCAATTCCGCCTGCCCATTTGTTTGTGGGTGGTACGCTAGAGCAATTTTATAGTGCACCCCATATTTCTTGAGTAGTGCTTCCAAAGGCCTGTTGCAGAAATGCTTGCCTTGGTCACTTAAGAATGCTTTTGGGGTTCCGAAACGCGATAAAATGTTTTCCTTAAGAAAAGACATAGATTGTTTTGTGGTCATTGTGTCTCGTCGGTATTGCTTCCACCCATTTTGATATGTACTCCACAGCTAGGAGTATATATTTCCATTGGCTTGATTTAGGGAATGGGCCCATAAAGTCTATACCCCAACAACCGAATATTTCAATTGTGATAATAGGGGTTAAGGGCATAGAATTTCTTTTTGCAATAGTACCTAGCTTTTGACAATGTTGGCATGATTTATAGAAAGAATGAGCGTCCTTAAATATGGTGGGCCAATAAAATCCGCTATGTAGGACTTTTTATGCGGTCTTTTGGGAAGAAAAATGGCCACCACATGCTTCAGAGTGGCATGAGGCTAGAATTACGATTATATCCTCATTAGGGATGCAATGCTTGATGACCTGATCAGCACAATACTTGAATAAATAAGGGTCATCGAAAAAGAAATGGCGTGCAAATGAGTGGAATCGCTTCCTATCTTGATTTGACCAGTGTCTAGGAGTTTCTCCTGCGGCCAGGTAATTTACTATGTCTGCATACCAGGGTAAACCCAAGACTGCCATAATTTGCTCGTCTGGGAATTCATCTTTAATTGGCATGGGCTCAGTATTATCCGTAAATGTCAACCTAGAGAGGTGGTCAGCAACCACATTCTCTACTCCCTTTTTATCCTTGATAGTGATATCGAATTCTTGGAGTAGGAGTATCCAACGGATAAGCCTTTGTTTTGAGTCTTTCTTGGATGACAGGTACTTGAGGGCCGAGTGGTCTGTGAAACAGACTATTGGGGACCCTATCAGATAAGATCTGAATTTGTCTAGAGTGAAGACTATCGCCAGTAGCTCTTTTTCAGTAGTTGTATAGTTCAATTGAGCTTCGTTGAGTGTTCGGCTGGCATAGTAAATAACATAAGGTTTCTCGTCCTTCCTCTGTCCTAGGACTACGCCAATGGCGTAGTCACTAGCATCGCACATTAACTCGAATGGCAAACCCCAGTCGGGTGCCTGTATTATCGGTGCAGAAGTAAGGTGTTCCTTTAGTGTGTCAAAAGATGTTTGACAGTTATCCGACCACTCAAAAGGTGAATCTTTGACTAGAAGTTGGCACAGTAGTCTAGAGATTGCACTAAAGTTTTAGATAAAGCGTCGATAGAACCCAGCATGTCCCAGAAAAGAACGGATGTCTCGGACTGTTCGAGGGACAGGCAAATTTGAAATTATATCGATTTTTGCTTTATCGACTTAGACACCTTTGTCAGAGATAATGTGGCCAAGGATAATTCCTTTGGTCACCATGAAGTGACACTTTTCCCAGTTTAATACTAGGTGTTTGTCCTCGCATCTCGCTAACACCTTCTCAAAGTTTTCTAGGCAGTTATTGAAACTATGGCCGAACACTGAGAAATCATCCATGAAAACCTCAAGTATCTGTTCGACCATGTCACTGAATATGCTTAACATACACCGCTGAAAGGAAGCAGGTGCATTGCATAATCCAAAAGGCATGCGGCGGTTAGCGAACGTACCGAACGGACACGTGAATGTTGTTTTCTCTTGATCTTCAGGAGCAATTTCAATTTGGTTGTACCCACTGTATCCGTCCAAGAAACAATAATACTTATGACCCGCCACTCGTTCTAGCATCTGATCCATGAATGGCAATGGAAAATGGTCTTTCCGGGTCACCGTATTTAACTTGTGGTAATCAGTACACATTCGCCATCCAGTGGGGACGCGTGTTGGTACTAGTTCACCGTCTTTGTTTGGGATAACTGTTATACCAGCCTTTTTGGGCACCACCTGGGTAGGGCTAACCCAAGGGCTGTCTGAAATAGGGTATATTATCCCAATGTCTAGAAGTTTTAAGACTTTTTTTTTACTACTTCTTGCATGTTTGGATTCAGACGCCTCTGCATTTGTCGCGAGGGTTTAGCGTCTTCCTCCAGATAAATCTTATGGGTGCAAATAGATGAGCTTATGCCTTTTAGGTCGGCAATAGTCCATCCCAATGCTCCCTTATGCAGTTTAAGCATTTGAATCAACTTATCCTCTTATTATGGATTTAACGCAGATGAGATTATAATAGGATAAGTCTTCTCAGTTCCCAGAAAAGCGTATTTGAGCTCTTTTGGAAGCTCCTTTAATTCCAAATCAGGAAACTGAAAATTCGAAGACATAGTTAACTTGGTTTTTGGAGGTAACGGTTCATATAGTGTGACCCACATGCATTCATCTTTATCTTCCTCCTTGGTTTCCATCATGAGGCAGGCGTGATTTAGGGCAGCATCCAATGGGGTAGAATCATTAGGTTGATAGGTAGTGTCGAATTGTGACACAACTACCTCCAAGGGATCTTTGTACTCTACAAGATCAGCCTCATCCTCGATGACCGTTTCGATGCAGTTAACTTCTTCGTCATCCTCATATTCTTCTGGTCGGGGATTTGAGAATATCTTGACATTTAAAGTCATGTTCTCGAATACGATGGTCATGATACCACTTCTTATTTTGATAGTGGCATCTATGGTGTTGAGGAATGGACGTCCAAAAATTACCGGGATTTGTGCACCTGGATTAGACACAGGTTCAGTGTCCAAGATCACAAAATCGACCGGGAAGAAAAATGAATCTATCTGCACTAGAACGTCCTCCAATATTCCTCTAGGATATTTGACCGACCTGTCTGCCAGTTGTAGTGCAACTCGGGTGGATTTGAGTTCACCCAACCCTAGTTGTTTATATACTGAGTATGGCAACGGGTTTACACTAGTTCCTAAATCAAGGAGTGTGTTGTCTATCCTTTGATTCCCAATTCTGCATGAGACAGTTGGGGTGCCAGGGTCTTTTAGCTTCGGAGGAAACTCATTTTGAATGATTGCACTTGCTTGGCAAGCAATGTAAGCATGTTTTTTCACACTTTGCCTCCTTTTGACCGTACATAAATCTTTTAGGTACTTAGCGTAAGCTGGCACTTGTTTTATGGCATCAAGGAGTGGGAGATTAATTTTGACTTGTTTGAACAACTCCAAGAACTCCTGATTCTTTGCCTCGTTTTGGGGTTTCTTGAGCCTTTGAGGGTACGGCGCAGGGAAAGGGCATTTAGGTAATTCGTCAACGACAGGCTCCTTTCCAGGCCTTCTCTCCACTTCTTCTACTTCTTTAGAAGCGTCCTCATTTGGTTCTAATGATTTGTCATTAGTGGACGACTCTTCTTCTTGAGTAGATGGTTTGCTCCTTATTACCATTTCCTCCTCTTCATACTCCTTGGAAGTAGAATGAGGCATGTTTTGCCCTATGACTTTGCCGCTTCTTAATGTAGTCACGGCTTTTGCCTGTTCATGGTTGGGAGGGCCATTATTATAACCCTTAGGGTTTGGAAGTGGTTGAGCAGGGAATGTGCCACTCGAACCCTCTTGTCATGCATCCATCCTCTCTAATGTCGCAGACATTTTGCTCATCATTTGAATTTACTGTTGCGTTAAATTTGCGTTAGAGAGTTGATCTTCCTCTTGCACCTTCTTGTGAGGTGGCACATAAACATTTGGTTGTTGATTATGTGAGGGTTGAGCATTGTTGTAGTTGTTTGTTCTATTCTGATTAACTGGCTGGGACTGCCTATTGTATTGCCCTTGATATAGATTATTGGTATTGTAAGGCTGTTGTTGTTGAAATTGATTTTGGGTCCCAGCGTTGTTTTTCCAGTCAAACCCGGGGTGATTCCATCGATTGTTATTATTTTGTGAATTATAGTTGGTGTAGGAATTCCCCGCCCCCCTATACCCTTGCATGGCATTCATTTCCAAGGAGGGTTGTTCTTGAAAGTATGGCACATTGGGATAATATTGAGTAGTGTGTCCCAGCATATTACATGTGCCACATGGTTCTTCAGGCAAAAACTGCCTAGAACTCTCTCCTTTCATCCCCAATTCTTCCACTTTCTTTGCTAGTTCTTCATACTTGTTCATAAGATGATCCTCACTTTTTAGTTGATATAAACTTCTCTCTTCGACCCAGGAGATCTGTGAGCGTGGGACATCATCTGAGTTTGACCATTCATGGGCGTGTTCAGCTAGCCACTCAAAATGAGCTTCAGCCTCCTCCGTGTTTTTGCGAAGAAATGGCCCTGAACTCATGGTTTCAACCAGTTTCTTAGTTTCCCCATTCAACCCTTCATAGAAATAGCTTATGGTTCGCCATTTCTCGTACCCATGATGTGGGCATGAGAGTAGCAAATCCTTGAAACGTTCCCAGGTTTGTATGAATGTTTCATTGCTCTTTTGTTTGTAAGAGTTTAGTTGTCTTTTAAGCTCGGTGGTCATGCGAGGTGGAAAGAATTTCTTTAGAAAAGAAGTGTTCATCGCATGCCATCTTTTGCTTTATCCTTCAAGGTGAAAGGAAATAGCATCAGACGTGTTACATCTACAGGACAATTCTGTGAGAAAGTTTTACAAACGTCCTGAAAGTCCTTGACATGTAGGTACGCCTTCTCGCTCTCCATTCCATAAAAGGTAGGAAGAAGTTGAATCATTCCATTGCAAAATTGGAATTCGCCTGTATGAGGTGGAATGAGAATACAAGATGGCGTAGGCGCGTGTTCAGGTGTCATGAGGTCACACAAAGGACGCAGTGAATCGTCAATTGGTATGACCACATTATCACCGTTTTCACTTTGATTATCAACCATAGAGTCGATCGGTGTAGCTACAGGGTTAATCGAACTAGAAGAATTGGATAAATAGAAAGGGTTTCCGTAAATTCCTTCGATGGAATTATCGGACATAAAGGGAAAGATCCTAAGAAATTTTTAATCTAAAGAACAAAAGAAAAAGAAAAACAGAAAGAAAAAAAATAAATAAAGATTGAGATAATCGAAGCGTTAGCTTGTCGCCATCCCCGGCAACGGCGCCAAAAACTTGACACGAAGAATTTTCTGTGTGCGCTTGTGTGCTATACCCAAGTGTAGGTAATCGTGCAAGTAGTAAACTAGATTAAGTCCAGGTCGATCCCACAGGGAAGGTGTGAAACTAATTACTTAGATTATTCTCAAACAAAGAAAATACAATTCAATAATTCTTTATACGATGTAGAACACAAAGTTCCACAATTTAACAACTACGAAAAACTGAAACAATTAAACTAGATTAACCCTAAAACTAAGGGTTAATTGCAAAAACACCCCCTCAATTATGACCATTTTCTGAGTACACCCCCTGATTTAAAAAAGTGAACAACTTCACCCCCTCAACTATCAAAAATTATTTAGTCTCAAACGCCGTTAACGGAAGTAATAAAATGACGCATATACCCTTGTTCTGAATTGCAAAAACACCCCCCTCAACTATGACCCATTTTCGAGTACACCCCCTGATCTAAAAAAAGTTAACAACTTCACCCCATTCCCCCCCCCCCCCCCCCTCTCTCTCTCTCTCTCTACAACTTCTCTCTCTAAATTATAAGGTCCCAATTTAAAAAAAAAACTATGTGTAATATGTTGGTCCAAAAGACCAACCCCACAATTTAGAAAAAAAAATAATTACATATAAAACATTGGTCCAACTGTAATCCAACACACCCTAAACATTTGTCCCAACTCATTTTCATCTCATCTCTTAGTTTAGTCTACACAAATTGTTTTACCATCATGCCAAACTTTACAAATTTCAATCAACTATCAACCCTTATTACTGTTAGGCTGTATTTGGTTCATAGATTTAGTGAGGGAGAGAAAAGAAGAAAGGAAATCGAAAAAGAAAATTAATTCTCAGGTATTTTCCCTTGTATTTCATCCATGATTAATAATATCAAAAACTAATAATATTTAAAATATGAGTAATGCTATGCTTATCAAATTTTGTATCCTAAGTGGTTCTCAAACACGTGGTAGTAGGCCCAAGTGATTTTTGATTGGAGGATGCTGAAGTCGTCCCACCATTATTGAAGGTGGTCCTGTCATTACATGTATCTGGGAATCATTTGACATACAAAATTTGGGAAGCATAGCATGACGCTTTCCTTGTAATTAAGCCAATGTATTACAAATAATAAGGTTTTTTGGGTCTATTTGTAATTAAGCCAATATATTACATATGATAAGTTTTTTTTTTTTTTTTTTCAAATTTTGGGAGAATGAAGTACAATTAGACCAACATCTTACATGTAAAATCATTTTCTTTTAGCCTAACTGATATTTTTTGGGGGGCTATTTAACAAGTTTACTTATTTTGCGGGGACTAAGCTTAATAAAATTTAAAATTTTCCGACATCCGCAACTAGTCGTGGTGGTGTTGGGCAAGGGAATGAGAGAGAGAGAGGGAGAAGTGATAGTGAGAAATTAGGGTAGACTGTAGAGAGAGAGAGATCAAACTCATTTTGGGCACAAAGGGTAAAAGTGTCCATTTTTGATCTCACGTGATGGGCACATGCCCATTTTCTTTTGCAAACTAATGGAGGGGGTCAACTTGTCGAATAAAACAAACGGAGGGGGTCAATTTGTCGGAAAAAAAAGTTCAGGGGAGCGAGTTGAAAATGGGTCATAGTTGAGGGGGTGTTTTTGAAATTAACCCCTAATTACTAACTAATTAATTAAAGCAGTGATTTTAAAAAGTGTTTTTCTTAATTAAAAAGGAATGTTGGGATTACACGAATCCACCGCGACCTAGCCATCTACCATGCAATTACATTGAAGCTCAATGGAGTACACTCTCTCCAGTATTCCGTACTTCTCTTAAGATAAAGAATCTATAGTCCTTTCATGACCGGGACTATATCATCACATTTATGTTTGAAATACACAAAGGCGATTTAAAACAACAGTTTAAACTCTCACCTACAATGGTATTAGCATTGAGGGTGGTTTGCAAAATATATTGAAGGAAAATGCCTTAAGGCTTAAAGTTCATAGACTGTTTTGACAAACTGAGCGTTTTGGGACAATTTGATAACAATCCAGTGAAACAGAAAGTCTAGGAATACTGCATAGAATGTTCTCAAGAATCAGAATGTTCGATCGATCGACGCGCTTTCGATCGATCGAATATCTTCATCTCTCGATCGATCGAAGTGACTTCGATCGACCGACAATGTCTCTGGTCCGATCGATCGAACAACCTCGATCGATCGAACACAGGAATTAATCCGCTGCATGGCAGAGGCCAGAGATCACGGTTTCATCGTGATCTCCCAACCCAGGGACTACTCAGACATGGCAGGGAGTGTCTCAGTATTATTTTTAACGTAAAACTTCATTAAGGGTGCGTTTGGTTGAGATTTAAACATTAAAACTATGTAAAACAATGGCGTATACTTATCTAGCATTCAAAACTATTTGTCTACCTGATTATAATACCACTAACTAAGTGCAGAATTTAAATGAACAATAAATAAATAACCTGGAAGTGTAACTCTGATTAAACTAACGAAGAATCAATCCAACAATCAATCACCAAGCTTGTAATCCTACAAAACAATGCAACTCTCTATATTTCTCTCTAAAAACTGATAAAAACAATATGGGCGTCCCTTCGGACGTTTACAAAGTGAGTTTATATAGAAACATCCTAATGATAGGGTTCAACATGCATTCTGCTGCGCGCGCGTATAATCTGATAAAAGGCATGTTCGATCGATCGAACCATTCTCGATCGATTGAACTTGTGGGGACTTCGATCGCTTGAACCTCTCCCGATCGATCGCACCCTCGATCGATCGAACGATCTTCAATCGCTCGAACTCTATATTTCAGCTTTTATATGTCTTCTTTAGAATTCAGCATTTCCCTTCATCGTTATCTTTCAATTCTTCACACAGCAACTGCAGTCTGCACAAATTACAGCTAAAACACACAACTTATCATAGTTTAATCAATAGGTGCATAATCTAGCATTATAATTCAAATTGCAGATAAATGGAGGAATTGTAAACTAAATTCATACTTTTTCTTCTTTTAGCACGGTTGTATTTTACAAATACCCCCGCTTGTCAGATGCACAAAATCACTATTCACGACCCGAAAGCCAAATTCACAAAATCAACATTTGAACACAAACCGGACTTCTAACGATCTCTAGGTGCACCCTACGGCTCACAAAACTAGCACAATACATGAAAATAGTCCTAAACTATCAAAAGTTTCACATACCAAGCTCGCTAGAGCCGCAGCCGAAAGATGACGTTGGGGGTCCCGTAAAATCATGTCAGGCATTTGCATCTCAGCTTTCATTCGTTCCTTGGCCTTCTTAGACGGTCTCCTTGAGCTCGAAGCCATGGATCTACAAAGAAAATGGAAGTCAAAGTTAAACTTTCTTCTTGAAAATTTGAGCAAATCAAAACACCAATCGAAATTCCAACCATAGGGAAAGATTACTCACCTGAGCGCGCACAAGCTGAGTTTTGACAAATTTTGGCACCAAAAACACCCCAAAATGGCCAAGAATGAGCTTGAAAAGCTCAAAAACCCGAGATATACAAAGATGGAGTCCGGCCACCCAGTGCCACCGCGATACTGGCCAACTGTCGCCGCGGCAGTGGCCCAGTGCCGTCGCGACACTGCTCCCCGCGGGTCCCGCTTTGCTCCATTTTGCTCCGTTTTGCCCCATTTTGCCCCGTTTTGGCCCGTTTTGGCCCATTTTTGGCCCCGATCAGCCCTGTTGGCCCATTTCGATCAAGATTTGTGGGGTTTTACCCCCAATAGTCCAAAAGTTGTCAGGGCTACCTCTAGTAGGCAGAAACTGGGAAAGATCGACTCCCGGAGACCCGAATCGGCTGTTTGAGGACGACCGTCGTAAATTTCGATCAAAATACGAGAGTTCTAATAACAAATCCTGGATTTTGGCTGATGCACTGAAGCAAAAGAAAAGAGATTCTCAGAGAACCCTACATCATCCCCCGAGGACAGAAACAGACAGATACCAGCTCCCGGAGGCCCTGACCGGCCCTCTTGGATTGAGCATCGAAAGATTTGATCAATCGTGAGAGATTCAGAGATGGGTCTTGGTTCCCGATCAAGAAAAGAGATTCTCCGAGAACCCCATATCATCCCCCGAGGACAGAAATAGATACCAACTCCCGGAGGCCCTGACCGGCCCTCTTGGATTGAGCGCTGAAAGATTGGATCAACCGTGAGAGATTCAGAGATGGGTCCTAGTTCCCGATCAAGAAAAGAGATTCTCCGAGAACCCTGCATCACTCCCGAGGACAGAAATCGAAAGATACCAGCTCCCGGAGGCCCTGACCGGCCCTCTTGGATTGAGCACCGAAAGATTAGATCAACCGTGAGAGATTCAGAGATGGGTCCTGGTTCCCAATCAAGAAAAGAGATTCTCCAAGAACCCTGCATCATCCCCCGAGGACAGAAACTGAAAGATATCAGCTCCCACTACCCTCAGTAGAAAGTAACAAAAGAGGAACCGACTCCCAAAAATCGGCCGTCAGGAACAATCAGAACATGTCCCGCATCCAGATCTCCCGATTATCACGAGCTTTCTCATCTGTCCATTTTTATCACAAAGATGCCTCAGTCACCTTTGGTTGTCATCCTCTAAACGAAGCGCATCTGGTCTATCTCACTCGTTAGCAAAACACACTTCCCAAGTTTCAGAAGTTTGCCCCTGGACCCAAAGCCTCCTAAACCTTGGTGTCCTCATCCGTGTCATTCACATCACAGTCACCAGCACAACACCAGCCCACTCGGAGTGGCACACCTTACAGCACCTGCTCATACTAGGGTCATAACGATAGGCATAATAGGACTCATGATACAATTCATCCATGCATTGCATGTCATCCTCATAACATAACATCTGCCTGTCTCGTTGTGCGTACGTGATTTGCCCCTTTGTGCCTGAACTACGCCCTAGTCTGATTCCCCCTGGGATACGTAGGTAGCTCACGCAGAGCACGACCATCCCTAACCTCAGCATCCTTACATCTTTTGCAACGCTTTTTATCCTAAACCTATAGCCTCCAAAAAGACCTGTCTCTTCAAAGCTTTGGCACTCGCTTGCGACATGCGTTGCCTCACAAGTTCATGCCAAAGAGGGGCAAACTGTAGACACCCCATTTTTTCGGCTATCAGATTTAGGAGACCCATAGCTTGGTGGTTCACAATGATCGAAAAAGACTTAAAAGGACTCCTGGAAATTAGTTCTATCTCTCGGAATGCTCAGAAGGACCAAAATGCCCCTAAAAGCCCGAAAACTCCCAGATTTGGCCCAAAGTTTTGGAAAGATGCTACATCGTATGAAAAGCGATAAAATGAGTTTTTAAGTAAAATCGGATGAAATCGTCAGCTCCCAGAGACCCCCGAAAGTCTCGGAAGTTCCCGAAAAGTCCCCGTTGACCGGTTTGACCAGGTTTGACCAGAGTTTGACCAAGTTTGACCAAGTTTGACTAAAATCGTCCGAATTCACCAAAATCATTCTAAATCATGAGAAAAGTATTAAAACGAGTTTCAAAAGAAAACCAAGCAAAAACGTCAGCTCTTGGGAACTCCCGGAGATTTCCAGAACTTCTCGGGAATCCCAGGTTTGACCAGTTTGACCAAAATTTGACTTTGGAACCGGGGCACCAAAACAATTTTCAAATATTTTTTATGGATACTAGAGGTCAATAGCTTTCCAACGGTATATCGCACATAATTTCTGGATTTAAAACGAATTTATTATGAATTTCCAAAGGCAAAAAAGGCAATCAAATCGGCTTTTATCGCAAATACCGCAAAACTTTTCAAAGTGACCTCTCCCTTTTATGTAAAGTATACTCCATTACCTTTCTAACAGTATATCACAACCTTAATTTGGAGTTCGTATGCATTTTCTGTGAATTTCGGACGAAATAGGGCCTTTTCGCGAATACCAGAACATCAGGAGGCCTAAACAGCATTATCTGGATGAAGGAGGAGCAGTGCCGCCGAGGCACTCCCCTCCAAAATAGTGCATTTTTGTAATTTTTCTTGGGGGTTCATTTTGATTAATTGAAAACCAAAACAACGTAGTTTTATGATTTCAAATGTTTGGGACCAATGGGAATACTTCTAAAACCCCAAAACCACCCCCAAGTTGGCCTATATAAACCCCCCATTGCTCTTCATTTTGGGGGGAGTAAAATGAAAGCTTAGAAAAAGTTTGAGAGAGAAAGTTATAGAGATAATGTTAGAATAGAGAGAAAAGAAGCTTTCTTCTTTGATTTTCAAAACAAAAGTGAGTTCTAAACTTTGTTTTTAATTCATTACTCCCATTTACTCCAACATTCAATACACCCAACCACCATTTTAGTGAGCATTTAAGAGAGTGGAAGCTTCTTCCATGTCCAATGTCATTACATATGAGTGAAACACCAAACTTCAAGTTCTATACATCATGAATATCATCTATTGATTGCTATCTATTTGCTTGCTTGTTTATATAATGTTCATCTCTCCTCATCTCATTTCTTTTTTATTTTCTTTATTTACTTACTAGTCCATCATCATCTAAATGATGACATGAAGTTTGGGGTGAGTGAATCCTTATGGATAGTAGCTCTTGACCTCAAATACATGTTTGATAGATGATGATCATAACTTCAATACCTCCAAGGTATTCTTGAAGTTATGTTCAAAATAAAATAAATTTCTCCAACAATCTTGGAGGTTCTTGATGATGAGTTTAAGGTTGGAATTTCAAGTGGTTTTAACCTTCATTGAGTATTGAAAATATGCTTTCAAAATATCTACTTCAAAACCCCTTTTGAAACCCCCCTCATTTTAATTTCAAGAAAGAAAACTCTAGTTTTTGCCTAAATTTTCAAAACAGTGAGTAATCTGAGTTCAAAGATTTTTCTAGAACTCAATACTCAACATATGGATGCAAGGCCACTTGGAAAGTTTTCCTAACTCATTGGAGAACACCCATCATTTTTGGTTTGACTTGGAAGTACTTGAAAATGGTCCATTTGGACCCAAACATTCCTTCCAGACATTCTGCCTCTGCTGTCACAGCAGCTTAGCTAACTTCCAACTTCTTTTTCAGACAACTTTTCCAAACGGGGTGGTCCCAACTTATTTTTTCCTTAAACATAAATGTCTTAGGGAACTTTCTGTATAAAATGGGTCCCTATATCATTTGTTTTCATTTTCTAAGATTTTTCAACATTTCAGTCGACAGTACAGACTCTGTTTCTGAGTGATCTTCATTGTTTATATGATTTCTCTCAATCTGTGATAGTTATTAAAGATTGGCTTTTTGGGTTGTGTTCTAGACACAATAAGGAAGATCACCATAAAAAAGCATGCACTGAAAACATTCCTAACCCCTCGTTGCCATTTTTACAAGATCATGTTACTATTCTATCCACTATTCACAGCAAGCACGTTTTAACTTTCATTCTTTGATTTGATGCTCATAGGCATTCCAAATTAGTTCATATCTTAGGAAGTAGTTCATACTACATTTGTATATATCCCATGTTGATTTCATTTATTCAATCATACACATTTTAGACTTCTAAGTCATTCTAGAAATCCATGTACATAAAACACACTACAACCTTAGCACATTCTAGATACATACATTGCATCCATGCAAAGATTTGGGGTTTTTGTGACTCCTAATCTAAGAAGATCATAAGGAATGGACTTAATCACACGTTCATGCTTCCTCTCGATCTAATCATCCTTTCTCATCCATCCCGGGGATTGAGAGATCTTCTATTCTCCAAGATTAATATGCATCATACTAGCTTGCTAAGCATATTTTATTTCCTTTGGTTTATTTGTTTCAAGAACAATTCATGTCCCCTTAGATTAGGAAGTCTTGATTATTTTATATATGATTAGATGATTTTTCCTAGGTTTATTGTGTGATCTTTCACTTTACATTGTATGATATTTGGCTTAGATCTTATGATAATATCTTATCTTTAGATCTTCCATTTCAAGTTTTTTATGTAATGTAGTATACTATCATAGTATTATTTATCGAACCAAACATAGGATAAGATGATTATTTGGATGCTAATTGAGGCCCGTCGAAAGACGGGGCGAGTTGAGGGTGTTTTAGTCGCGACAAAGGCTCCTTCCTCTCTCGTACCAAAACCCCGAGCCAAGTTCTTTGGTTATGAAGGGCCGGTGCCCTTTATCCGTTTGGGTGAGTCAAAATTAGGTTTCTTGGTTCCTTAAAGACCAAGTGGCGACTCTGTATCTGTTTTCAACAGACCATTTTCTTTCTTTTCAATTCCAAACAAGTTTCAAAAACAAAACAAAAAGAGGTGGAATCCCGGTATCCACACCTATTGCAAAAGTGTTTGCCTTGGTCACTTATTAGTGCTTTTGGGGTTCCGAAATGCGACAGAATGTGTTCCTTAAGAAAGGACAATACTGTTTTGTGGTCATTGCATCTTCTTGGTATCACTTCTACCCATTTTGATACATATTCCACAGCTAGGAGTATATATTCACAGTTGTTAGATTTCAGAAACGGGCCCATAAAGTCTATTCCCCAGCAATTGAATATTTCAATTGTGATAATAGGAGTTAAGGGCATGGAGTTCCTTTTTGAAATTGTACCAAGCTTTTGATAGCGTTGGCACACTTTGTAGAAAGTGTAAGCATCTTTAAACACGGTGGGCCAGTAGAAACCACTATATAAAACTTTTTGTGTGGTCTTTTGCGAAGCAAAATGGCCTCCGCAAGCCTCAGAGTGACAGGATGCTAAAATGACAGTTATATCCTCATTCGGGATGCAACGCTTGATGACTTGATCAGCACAATACTTGAATAAGTAAGGATCATCGAAAAAGAAATGACGTGCGAACGAGAGGAATCATTTTTTATCCTAATTTGACCAATGACTAGGGGTCTCTCCCCTAACCAGATAGTTCACTATATTCGCATACCAAGGCAAACTAGAAATAGCCATCAATTGCTCATCTGGGAATTCATCCTTTATCGGTGTGGGTTTAGTGTTATCAACAAAGGTTAACCGAGATAAGTGGTCAGCGACCACATTCTCTACTCCTTTTTTGTCCTTGATTGTGATATTGAATTCTTGGAGTAGGAGTATCCAACGGATAAGCCTTTACTTTGTATCCTTCTTAGATAACAGGTACTTCAGGGCTGAGTGGTCTGTAAAACAGACGATTGGGGACCCTATTAGATATGACCTGAACTTATCTAGAGCGAAGACTATTGCTAGTAGTTCTTTTTCGGTAGTCATATAATTTATTTGAGCTTCGTTAAGTGTTCGACTAGTATAGTAGATTACGTAAGGCTTATTATCATTCCTCTGTCGTAGAACTGTGCCATTAGCATAGTCGCTAGCATCGCACATTAACTCAAAAGGTAAACTCCAGTCGGGTGCCTGTATTATCGGTGCGGAGGTAAGGTGTTCTTTTAGTGCGTCAAAAGATGTTTGGCAGTTTTCTGACCATTCGAATGGCATGTCTTTAACCAACAGTTGACACAGTGGTCAGGAGATCGCACTAAAATTTTTTATAAAGTGACGATAGAATCCCGCATGTCCCAAAAAAGAGTGGATGTCTCTGACTGTACGAGGGACAGGTAGGTTTGAGATTATATCAATTTTTGCTTTATCGACTTGGATACCTTTATCAGAAATAATGTGGCTGAAGACAATTCCCTTGGTCACCATGAAGTGACACTTTTCCCAGTTTAGTACTAGGTGTTTGTCCTCGCATCGTGCTAACACACGTTCCAGATTATCTAAGCAATTTTCAAAGCTATGGTCGAACACTAAAAAGTTGTCCATAAGAACTCAAGTATTTGTTCGACCATATCGCTAAAGATACTTAACATGCACCGCTGAAACGTAGCAGGTGCATTGCATAACCCAAAAGGCATACATCTGTAGGCGAAAGTACCGAACGGATATGTGAAAGTTGTTTTCTCCTGATCTTCAGGAGCAATTTCTATCTGGTTATAACCGTTGTATCCGTCTAAAAAGCAATAGTACTTATGACCCGCCACTCGTTCTAGCATTTGATCCATGAATGGTAATGGAAAGTGGTCCTTTCGGGTCACGGTATTCAGTTTTCGATAATCAATACACATTCGCCATCCAGTGGGGATGTGTGTTGGTACTAATTCGCCACCTTTATTAGGAATAACCGTTATTCCTGCCTTTTTAGGCACCACTTGGGTCGGACTGACCCAGGGGTTGTCAGAGATAGGATATATAATCCCAACATCGAGTAATTTTAATACTTCCTTTTTAACTACTTCTTGTATGTTGGGATTCAGACGCCTTTGCATTTGTCGCAAAGGTTTAGCGTCTTCTTCCAAATATATTTTATGAGTGCACACGGACAGACTTATGCCTTTGAGATCAGCAATGGTCCATCCTAATGCTCCCTTATGTTGTTTTAGCATTTGGATTAATTTGCCCTCTTGTTCAAGACTGAGAGTAGATGAAATTATAACAGGATAAGTTTTTTCGGTCCACAGGAAAGCATATTTGAGCTCTTCAAGAAGCTCCTTCAATTCCAGATCGGGAAACTGAAAATTGGAGGGCATAACTTATTTTATTTTCGAAGGTATATGGTATTACCCACATGTATTCAGCTCTATCCTCCTCTCGCGTATCCATCATGAGGCAAGTGTGGTTTACAGGAGAATCCAATAGAGTGGAGTCATTAGGTCGATAGATAGTGTCGAATTGCGACACAACTATCTCCAAAGGATCTTTATAATTAACGAAATCTACCTCATCTTCGATGACCGTGTCAACGTAGTTGACCTCCTCTTCGTCCTCATATTCTTCAGGTTAGGGGTTTGAGAAGATTTTGACATTCAAAGTCATATTCCCAAATGCGATGGTCATAATACGACTTTTTATTTTTATTGTGGCATCTATGGTGTTGAGGAATGGACGTCCGAAAATCACTGGGATTTGTGAGCATGGATTGGACACAGGTTCGGTGTCCAAAATTACAAAATCAGCCGGGAAGACAAAGGAGTCTATTTACACTAGAACATCCTCTAGTATTCCTCTAGGGTATTTGATGGACCTGTCTGCCAGTTGCAACGCAACTCGGGTAGGTTTGAGTTCACCCAACCCTAGTTGTTTATAAACTGAGTATGACAGCAGGTTCACGCTTACTCCGAGATCAAGTAGGGCATTGTCTATTCTTTGATTTCCAATTCGGCATGAGACAGTTGGGGCATCAGGGTCTTTGAGTTTTGGAGGCAATTCGTTTTGGATGATTCCACTTGCTTGGCAAGCGACATAAGCGTGTTTCACACGTTGCCTCCTTTTGACCATACATAAATCTTTTAGGTATTTAGCATAGGCCGGCACTTGTTTGATTGCATCAAGGAGTGGAAGATTGATTTTGACTTGTTTGAACAGTTCCAAGAACTCCTGATTCTTTGCCTCATTTTTGGGGTTCCTAAGCCTCTGAGGATAGGAGGAAAGGGCATTTAGGTACTTTGTCGTCAACGGGCTCCTTTTCGGGCTTTCTCTCAACTTCCTCTACTTGTTTAGGAGCTTCAGTGTTTATTTCTAATGGTTCATTATTAGTGGATGGCTCCTCTTCCTGAGTAGAAGGTTTGTTTTTATTCACCACTTTGTCCTCCTCATACTCTTCGGGAGTAGAGAGAGGCATATTTAGCCCTATAGTCTTGTCGCTTCTCAGAGTAGTCCTGGCTTTAGTCTGTTCATGGTTAGTGGGACCATTGTTGTATCCCCTAGGGTTTTGAAGTGGTTGGGCAGGAAATGTTCCACCCAATCCCTCTTGTCGTGCATCCATCCTATCTAACGTCGCAGATATTTTGCTCATCATTTGAATTAATTATTGTGTTAGATTCACGTTAAAAAGAAGATCTTCCTCCTGTGCCTTTTTGTGTGGGGAAACATACACGTTCGACTGTTGATTAGAGGGTTGAGCTTGGTTATAGTTATTAGGTCTGTTTTGATTGAATGGCTGGGGCTGCCTATTGTATTGCCCATGATATTGGTTATTGTTGTTATAGGGCTGTTGTTGGTATTGATTTTGGGTCCCAGCATTATTTTTCCAATCAAACCCGGGGTGAGTCCATCTATTGTTATTATTTTGTGAATTATAGTTATTATAGGAATTCCCCACCCCCCCCCCCTATACCCTTGCATGGCATTTATTTCCATGGGGGGTTGTTCTTGAAATATGGCACATTGGGACAGTATTGATTGGTATGTCCCAACATGTTGCATGTGCCGCATGGTTCTTCAGGCAAAACCTGCCTAGAACCTTCCCCTTTCATCCCTAATTCTTCTACTTTCTTAGCTAATTCCTCATATTTATTCATTAAGTGATCTTCGCTTTTTAGTTGGTATAAACTCTTCTCCTCTATGCAGGATATCTGTGAGCGTGGGATATCTTCAGAATTGGACCATTCATGGGCATGTTCAGCTAGCCACTCAAAGTGAGCTTCAGCTTCTTTAGTATTTTTGCGAAGAAATAGTCCTGAACTCATGGTCTCAACCAACTTTTTAGTTTCACCATTTAACCCTTCGTAAAAGTAGCTTATGGTTCGCCATTTCTCATACCCATGATGTGGGCATGATAGAAGCAAATCCTTGAAACGCTCCCAAGTTTGGGTGAAGGTTTCATTGCTCTTTTGTTTGTAAGAGTTAATTTGTCGTTTAAGCTCAGTGGTCATGCGAGGTAGAAATAATTTCTTTAGAAATGCCGTGTTCATCGCATGCCAGGTGTAGATTGAATTCGGCTTCAACGTGAGTAGCCACGCTTTAGCTTTATCCTTCAAAGTGAAAGGAAATAGCATGAGGTGTGTCACGTCTACATGACAATTTTGTGAAAATGTTTTACAAACATCTTCGAAGTCCTTGACGTGTAGATATGCCTTCTCGCTATCCATTCCATGGAAGGTAGGAAGGAGTTGAATCATTCTGTTGTGAAATTAAAATTTGCCAGCATGAGGTGGAATGAGAATACAAGAAGGTGTTGGAGCATGTTCAGGTGTCATGAGATCGCACAAAGGATGAAGTGAATCTTCGATTGGGACAACCACATTATCACCGTTTTCACTTTGATTATCGGCCATTGAATCAATAGGTGTGGCTATGGGATTAATAGAATTAGAAGAATCAGCTAAGTAGAATGGATTTCCAAGAATTCCTTCAATGGAATTTTCGGAGATGAACAGGAAAAGATCCTAAAAGTTTTAATCTAAAGAAGAAAAGAAAAAGAAAACAGAAATAGATAAAGATAGATTGAGGTAAACTAAGTATTAACTCGTCGCCTTCCCCGGCAACGGCACCAAAAACTTGACACGAGAATTTTTCTGTGTGCGCTTGTGTGCTATACCCAAGTGTAGGTAATCGTGCAAGTAATATAGTACTGGAAGTCCAGGTCTATCCCACAGGGAAGGTTGAAAATTAATTACATAGATTAAACTCTAAAAAGAAAAAGAAAATTTAATACTTAAGGAAACTGTAGAACACGGAGTTCTACGATTAACAACTATTAAAACAACTAAATTACTTTAAACTGATGACTAACTAGTTAACTAGAGCGATATTTTAAAACTGGTTTTCTTAGTAAGAGAAGTGTTGGGATCACGCGAATCCACAGTGACCTAGCCATCTACCATGCAATTACGTTAAAGCTCATTGGAGTACATCTTCTACAATATTCCTTAAGACGTATATATTACGACTATATATCTGAAACCTAAAGCTAGGGTTATATCTCCCTCTCTGTTGCGTGTGCGTTGTTTCTGATAAAAGCCATGTTCGATCGATCGAACATATCTCGATTGATTGAACTTCTGGGATCTTCGAGCGCGTGAACTGCATTCGATCGATCGAAGCCTCGATCGCTCGAAACTCTCTTTTCATGTTTGAATTGTCTTCATTGAAACCAAGCACTTCCTTTTATCTTGCTTATTCAATTCTTCACATAGCAATAGTACTCTGCACAAATAACCACTAAAACAATACCACTTATCATAGATTAATCATATTGTGTAAAAACTGGCATTGTGATTCAAATTGCAGATAAATAGGTGAATTGTAAACTAATTCAGTGTATTTTCTTCTCTTAGTGCGGTTGTGTTTTACAAATACCCCCTCTTGTCACCATCATATAATTCAAAGTATGTACATATATATAATCATGTATGCATGGATCTAAACTAAATAGAAGAATGAAATCAAAATTAAAAATCAAAGTGAAAATCAATCTCTAATTATAAATTATCAACAAAATCAAGGAGGATTTGGATCTAGCTATGTGAGTGTGTAAAGAACAAGAGAAGAAGAAGATGAGTGCTCTAATAAAGAAAATAAAACCAATCTAGATCCAAACCTTATAGATCTATATATAGAACTAAGAATTAGAGATGAATTGTGATGTTTACCTCATGGAGGATTCTCAATTATGTAATCAAAGTTGATTTGAAGGATCTTTTTCTTCAAGTGTTCTTCAAGTTCTTCAAGCATTCATCCATGGTGGAAGTTAATGGAGGGAATTGATGTCAAAACTCTCTTCAATTATCTCATCTAGTTATCTTAAGACTCATTTTAGAAGAAATCAATTCATGATTCACTATTCGCTCTCTAGAATTCTCTCAAATTCAAAGTATATTCTTATATATCATGTATATTCACTTGTATTCTCCTCTATATCTTCTTGTGTGTCAAAGATGATCTCATATGGATCTATATATAGAGTTTGGAAAACTTAACTTTTAAGTTTCAGGGTTAAAAGAGAGATTTTAGAGATCAGAAAAGGGTTAAAATGGCCATTTTAGTGCCTAAACATAGTTTCTGGGCAATTTCCTCGTAGTGGGAAGGGTCTAGAACTCAAAAAGCTCAATGGAGCACACCATATATGGGTGGCAGTTAAGGGGGGGGAGCCACCACCCCACATGTAGGGCCCGTCACCTGCTTTTCCTCATCCCCTGGTTACCTTCATGCCCTGTTTCAAAAAGTACATGCACTGCCTTTTCATATTTTTGTAAAAATACTTTTTAGTGTCTGAAATCTTCCATTTACAAACAATTGGAAAGCTGTTGAGTTGAATTTTAGTATAAAAAAATTCTATGAGGATTTGAGATGAGAATTGAAGGTCAATTAAAGTTCGAAAGTCCTCCGAAACTTTTGTCATCTTTTTGAAATCAAACGACTTCTTTTTCAAAATTACTTTTCAATATGCATCGATTTCGAGTTTTTCTTTGAAATTCAATCTCCGGATACCTATAATACTGTATTTAGAACACTTCATGTTCATATAACCCTGAGTGAATATGAATTATGAGAGACAAATTTGACAAAACCGAGATTTTATGCATAGAAGAGGGCTTTTCTAAACTTGAAGTCACTTTTCGAAGTTCGATCTTTCGATTGTGTGGAATCCAGTACCTTCCACGAGGAACTTTTCATCATTTAATCCTCCAATACGTTGTCTGCCCTAAATCCTATCAGTGTAGTCAAAATTAGGTGTCTATGGTTTGCCCCTCTTTGGCAAAGCTTGTTGTAAACAACGTGAACTGTAAGTGAGTGCCAAAGCTAGAAGGCACCCAATAACCATAATGAGAGGTTTTAGGAAAAACAAAAGTCCACAAAAATTAAGAAATTACAAAAGCAAGAATGCAATGCAATGCTGGGTAGACGCTGCTAAATCGAAGCTGCTACTGGTCGTGCTCTGCTGGAGCTGCGTAAGTATCCTTTCCAAGAATTAGACTAGGGCATAGTTCAAGCACCCTAGAGGATGAGGAACACACACAAATAAGAATATAGATGAAATGCTTCTATCCTAGGATGCTGATGCAGTATGAAAAAGTGAATGTGCACGTGTTTGAGGAATCATCCTCAAGAGCTCCATAGATGCAAAATCTAATGCAAGGGATGCAATGTCTCACTTTCACAGTCGAGTATGAAGTGCCCTCGATTCCTCGTGTCTGGTCCAAAGTGAGACATCAAGTATATTTTCAAGTATATTTTGAAGAATATGAAGTGTTTTGACCCCGGATTGGTCCAAAGTGTTTGAAGTGTTTTGACCCCAGATTGGTCCAAAGTGAGATATCAAGTATATTTTCAAGCTGCAGTGCCCTTGATTCCTCATGTCTGAGGACTTTTCTTCAATTCTGAACGGTTTTCAACCAAGATTCAAATCTCTAAGGGTCCTTTAGACCAATTCCAACAAGTTTCAAGCACTCTCAAGGCTTATACATCAAGATTTGACCAATCCGGGGTCAAAACAATTTGTGGAGTCAATTTGTAGAGAGCAAAGCTAATTTTCAAAGGCACAGATAATAAGCAGAGCATGTTGTTGAAGTATAAAGAACATTGCTAAAGCGTATGTCAAATATAGAGCATGATTAACAGTGTTTAATCTAACTTCAACTTTTTTGACGAGGCAGGCCTTCTTAGCAATTCATAAATCTAGATCCCAATCTTAAAGCAAATCTCAAATCCTTTGAAGTTCAGGCTTTTTGACTATTCAAGTCTCCTGATGGCTTAAGTATTCTGGTGACCTCCTAAGTGATCTTCAATCAGCTTCTGCTTTTTATAAGTGCTTTATCCATTCTAATCATCTTGAATAATGAGTTCAAATCACCATTCATCCAATCCTTGCTTAAAGGTTTATTCCAAGTTGCTAAAACCTCACTTTCTTGTCAAAATCCTCAAAATCGGTAGATTTCTACTACTTTTGTCAATCAAATTTAAACTTATCAAGATCATTCTAAATGATTTCCCCAAGTTTCAAGTGCTTCCAAGGATTATAAGTCAAGATATATCCATCCCGGGGTCATACTGAAAGTTCCGGGGGGTTTAATATGCAAAGATAGAACAACTTCATCAATTCTGATCAATGTTCTGATAGGCAAGTGCGTAATGATTTTGGCAAAAGCTCTGACAGCTTCTTGGATTTTTTAGGGCTGCATGTTGATCTTGATTCAATGATAATATCAAACAAAGGCTTAATTCGTTGTTCAAATCTGTTCATTAAATTCTAACTTCCATCAATCGCTCGATTCTAATGATCTTCGACTTAATGCTTCATCCTGATCATAATTAATGTAATAACAGTGTTTGGAACTTCTACTTGTATCCACCTTTGGATGATCTTAAAGTTTTACAATTCATTGTAGATCACTCTAGACCCACACACTCGAGATCATGACAAACTAGATGATGATAGACTAGACCACGACAGAGGTTGACAGACATTGACACAGGAAGATGACATTCTTAAAAGGAGTTTGGAGAAAAAAACTCAATTTTCCATGACATAATGCATATTTTTCATGTTTGACGTATCACTTTGCTTTTCATGTGCACTTCTCATCTTAGTATGATAATACTTAGCTGATAAAGTAATGCTTTGAAAATACTCCATACAGATCTCAATCAATCCTTAGCTTATAGAATAAGAGATGATTCATTTCAAATGTTTTCAAAGATATACTTGATGACTCAGGATTTGCTTATAATGTAGAAGGGGGCATAGGCGAACGATGTTTGCCCTAATTGACGGGAATAAATGAAAGCTTGGGCAAACATAGATTGCCCCTAGTGTAGCAATGATATCTTGAGGCTCTGGGCAAACATGAAAGTTTGCCCCTAGTTTGCAAGGTTCAGGGACTGAGTGCCACAGAAGCTCACCTACTTATCCCCAAGTGAAAATTAGGTCCAAAGTAGTTCAGTCGAGGTTTAAAGGAAGGTATTTGAGATGTGGCTAAGTGTTTCGGGAGCAGTGACCGAACCGAGTAGGTTACCTACGTATCTCTAAGTTGGAATCAGGTCAAGCGTAGTTCCTCGAAGGCTGGAGGTTTTGAAAGAGCAAGGATTCAAGAATTGAGGGGCTTTTCAAGCCACGTCATTAGACAGATTTTCTTAAGCAGGTCACTTATGGTAGCGTTGAAAGAAACTAAAATACCTCTCCTTTTTCTTTTCTTTTCTTTTCTTTTCTTTTCTTTTCTTTTTCTTCTTTCTTTTTCTTTGTCATTGATGGATGATTCTTTTCACCTTTTCACTAGCCAGCCAGTTTTACATCTCTCATCGTACATCATACATGTTTTCAGAGCAAGATTAGCCCTTCATATCTTTGGGCTTACTTAAAGAAATTACAAATCAAAGCATTGGGATAATTTATGTTCCCAATTTCTCGATCTTCTACATTCTCTTTTTTTTCTTCTTCTCTTCTCTCTTTTTTTTTCTTATAAAGTGTACATGGCTTGCAGTTTAGACAGGTTTGAATGGCTCATTTTTCTGGGCGTAAGATTTTGGAATGGGAAGATTAGGGATTTAAGCTGGTCCCGAGTTACTATCAAGCATATCTCTTCAAGATTTAACCAAAAGCATCTGAAGATTCTTAAAGTAAGACTAATCAATTCTTAGCTTTCTTCGGTGTCAGTGCAAAATCAACTTTGATCCTTTCAGGATTCTTTTCAATGCAAAAATTTATCAGCAATGAATTTTTTCTTTTTTTTTTCACAATAATCAGAGAAATGACACTATCCTCTTAGAGATTCATTCATTCATAACTAGGCGCATTTAATCAAGAAGATTTCATTCTATTAACAAAAGGATAAGGATCACATAATTTGATAAAGACTCAAAACATCTTGATAGACTCGAACACAAGACCAAACATGAAATACATGGAATTGACTCAACTTGACTTGACTGGACTTGACTTGGTCTCAAGTGGAGCATCACTGTGACTTGCTTATCCCTCTTAAGCATCCATTAGGTTTCAACAAGCAAGTATTCCAAACATCGTCACAATACCACCCCTTGTAAGCTCTCCCAAGTTCTTCATTCTTCAACAAAGTCTCAAATTCTTTGGCTAATTCCTCGGGCCTTTTGAGGTAGAGTAATGATGATACCCTTTTCGAACAAGTCTTGAATTTTGTGCTTGAGTCTCCAGCATCTATCTGTGCTATGCCTACGGCTCTGATGGAAATCACAGTAGTACTCAGTCTTGAAGCGTTATGGAAGTGGATCAAGTTCTGGCTTGGGTTCTAGCTTCTTCAAGTACCTTCCTCTTGTATTTTTTCAAGTGCGCTGCTTAGGGACATTTCTAGCCAATCTTTCAAACCACTCATTATCATCACAAGGTGAAAGAGGTGGAGTCGGAGGTATTGTAACAGCCAATTGCTTTATCACACCCATCATTTTCACAAGCAGTTCAGTGATTTGGTTGATAGTAGATTCCATAGCAGTCATCCTAGCATCCATATCGGCTTTATGTGTCATATCCTTAACCCTAGTCGGCTCAGTTGTTCCTTCCTCAAACCTTGATCTTATCAAATGACTGTTCGGAGCTCTGATCCAGAAGGGAGTACCACTATTTGGTCCTATCTTGTCTTCCCTAGTTTATTAGGGAATTTTAAATAATCAGGTATCTTTACTGTAAAAGAATTTTTCAAAGAAAGATATTTACAAAAGTGGATTGAAAATCAATGATGGAAAATCATTTCATTTTTCAAAATCATTTTCTAAAATCAAAGAAATCTTACTAAAAAGAAGTCACTTCAAGTTTCAAAATTCTGAGGAAAACAATTCTTTTCTTTTCAAAATTATATTAGAGGTGTTGCACTCGTGAGTCGTATATGCAATGCTCATGTAGTGTATACAATGCAGATGAAATGCAATCTAATCTAAATGCAATGCGCCTTAATTTAGCTTAGGCCTAGCATATCAGCACATAAACAAATAAGATTCCTTGAGTATGCTAATCACCCTACTAATACAATCATTATCCAAGGATTTTTAGCTTTGAAAATCTTGATGGCTCAGGTCTACAAATTTAAAATTTTCATGAAAATCTTGAAAGGAAGGGGGAGATTTGTATTTTTTAAAAGCACTTTTGAACCATCAATGCCTGAGGTGTGAAATCATGATTCTTGAAAACCAAAGTAGGAAATTTGAAATTCTAAAATCTGAGAGGAGAGTTTGAAATTGAATCATCAAAGTGTGAAATCATGATTTTTGAAATTCAGGTAAGAAGTGACGCGTTGCACCTGCCTTCGGGTGTTTCGAAAAATGTGCAAGGGGCACCGCATCGACGCCCGGGTGTGGTGTTAAATAAGCAAGGGTTCCCGCACTCATCTGGGCCACCGTGGGTAAAGAAGCTAGTCCAGAACTATAGGCTTAGGTTAGCAACTTGGAATATAGGAACCTTAACAGGTAAAGCTATGGAACTAGTAGACACTATGATTAGAAGGAAGGTTAATGTAGTATGTTTACAAGAAACAAAGTGGGTTGGAGAGAACGCTAAGGAGGTAGAAAAGACCGGGTATAAGATATTCTATATAGGGAAAGATAGGCATAGAAATGGTGTCGAAATCGTGGTTGACAAGAACCTCAAGGATAAAGTTGTGACAGCCACGAGGAAAGGAGACAGAATATTGCTTATCAAACTGGTAGTTGGAGTGGATATAATTAATGTGATTAGTGCATATGCGCCCCAAGTAGGATTGGATGATCACACTAAAAGACAATTCTGGGATGAGTTGGATGCTTTAATGTAAGAAATACTAGAAGGAGAGAAGATAATTATAGGTGGAGATTTTAATGGCCATGTAGGCAAAAATAGAGCTGGATATGAGAGGGTTCATGGGGGGTATGGTTTTGGAGATCAGAATGAGGTAGGGGTGAGTATTTTAGATTTTACAGTAGCATATGATCTTGTAGTAGCACACACCTTTTTTCAAAAAGAGGGAAGAACACTTGATAACCCTTAAGAGTGGATCTAATAGAAGCCAGATCGAAAGAGAGTTTAACATCTCAACATAGACTTACTATTTTAGATATCCATATAAAATGACAATGTCGTACTAGAAAAGACCCTATAAACCCGCGAACTAGGTGGTGGAACCTTGAAACTAGCAATATTCCAAGAGAGAATGTATACAGAAGCACCTTGGAGTTTGGAAGATGGAAGCAATACTATGTGGGATAGAATGGCAAGGTGCATCACGAGAATATCGAAGGAGGTCCTTGGAGAGTCAAAGGGAAGAGGGTTAGCTTCTAAAGATACTTGGTGGTGGAATGAAGAGGTACAAGCTGCAGTAAAAACCAAAAAGGATTGCTTTAAGAAGTGGCAAAATGATAGAAGTGAGGAACACTTCAAAAGCTATAAATGTGCAAATAAGGAGGTTAAAAGGATAGTTAGAGTTACTAAAATGGAAGCCTATGACGCCTTCTACACCAAACTAGACACTAGAGAGGGAGAAAAATATATTTATAAGCTTGCTAAGTCGAGAGAAAGGAAAACAAGAGACATTAATCAGGTTAAGTGTATAAAAAGCAATGACTCTAGGGTATTAGTGAATGACGAAGAGATTAAGGAAAGGTGGAAGAGCTATTTTGAGAAGTTGTTGAATGAAAAACATATGGATAACACAATGGAAGAAGAAACTGGAAGTTACGATGAAACTAGAGAATACAGATTCTATCGAAGAATAAGGAAGTTTGAGGTGGAATTTGCTTTGAAGAAGATGAAACCCAACAAGGCCTTAGGACCAGATGGGATCCCCATTGAGGTTTGGAAATGCTTCGGAGATGTGGGGGCATCTTGGCTTACAAAAGTTTTTAATAGGATTTTAATGACTAGAAAAATGCCTGAAGAGCATCCTAGTGCCTATATATAAGAGTAAAAGAGATGTACAACAATGCAACAACTATAGAGGTATTAAGTTGATGAGCCATACTATGAAGCTATGCGAGAGAGTGATGGAGCATCGCTTAAGAGGCACAACATCAGTGTCAGAAAATCAGTTTGGATCTATGCCTGGGAGATCAACTATGGAAGCAATTTATTTACTTAGAAGACTAATGGAAAAGTATAGAGAGAAGAAAAAAGATCTACATATGGTTTTTATTGATTTAGAGAAAGCTCATGATAGAGTGCCTGGAGATTTAATTTGGTGGGTGCTAGAGAAGAAAGGAGTGATCAAGGGTTATATTGACGTGGTAAAGGATATGTATGATGAAGCGGTTACTACAATTAGATCACCAGCCGGAGAAACGAGCGAATTCCAATTACCGTAGGCCTGCACCAGGGGTCGGCCTTGAGCCCTTATTTGTTCGCCCTAATTATGGATGAATTGACTAGACACATTCAAGATGAGGTCCCATGGTGTATGTTGTTCGCAGATGATATTGTCATGGTTGATGAGACTAAAAGGGGACTCAACACTAAACCAGAAGCTTGGAGAGAAGCACTGGAGACTAAGGGGCTAAAGATAAGTAGGACGAAAACTGAATACATGGAATGTACTTTTAGCAACAGTGGAAGTAGAGACAACGAAGCAGTGAAGATCGAAGATCAGGAGATCCCAAAGAGGGAACACTTTCGCTATCTAGGTTCAATGATCAGTAGAGACGGAGAGATTGGTGATGACGTGACCCATAGAATTAAAGTGGGCTGGCTTAAGTGGAGGAGTGCTTCTGGAGTATTATGTGATCGGAGAATACCAGCAAAATTGAAAGGGAAATTTTATAGGACAGCTATTAGGCCAGCTATGCTCTACGGGACAGAGTGTTGGGCAACTAAGAAACAACACATTAGCAAAGTTAGTGTAACGGAGATAAGGATGCTAAGATGGATGTGTGGTAAGACTAGGAAAGATAGAATTAGAAATGAGTACATCTGAGAGACTGTAGGAGTGACACATATTGAGGATAAGTTGAGGGAGAATAGACTTAGATGGTTCAACCATGTGCAACGAAGAAATGTAGATGCACCTGTGCGAAAGAGTGATAAGATCGTAGTGCCTGGAATGGTTAGAGGGAGAGGCAGACCTAGACTGACTTGGGAATATGTAGCACAACAAGATATGAATAAATATAATTTAAATGAGCATATAGCTCTTGATCATGCAGAATGGAGAAAAAGGATTCATACAGCCAACCCCAATTGATCGGGACACAAGGCTTGGTTTGGTTTGGTTTGGTAAGAATTTGAAATTCTCTAAAATCTAGGGAGAAATTTTTGGAAGGATTTTGTGAAAGCGAATTTTCAAAAAACTTGGGTTTTTCAAAGAAGTGCTAGTATTTTCAAAATATTCAAAAATCTTCCTCGAATAATGATTGGGTGTTCAGATAAAGACCATACTACCCTAGAAGAAACTACCATACAAGGTTTGATGATGTCTTCGCATACACATCCTCATCATACACATAATCCCTTACGGGTAAACGCAAATAATTCATCACATCTTCCTAATCAAAGATGATAATCAAGATCCTAATTGAAGGGTTCTACAGAAACTATATGCAAAGGCCGGATTTTAGTCTCATAAAGGGTCCATTAGCAAGCTCAGCAGTGTGGGTGACCGCCTCCCCGAGGGCGTGCCATTCATACATAGGCTCTATATACCGCACATGGTACAAGGCTAACGGTGACTATATGCTACCAAAGTCTCTTGACAAATGGAGGAAAAGGGACCCTCCACCCTCAAGGCAATGGTCTTAAGCAATCGCGGTGAAAGAACAATGTAAGTGCAAATGCAGGCAGAACCAACGCGATTATTGAGTTAATAACAAGGATATTTATTGGCTCATGTCAAACCCTCGAAGAACAAGAAACCATAAATTTTAATGTTCAAATCCCTAGTGGAGTCGCCAGATTACAAACCACGCGCACGGGCAAAGCCAGGGGGAAGTTCTGTCATTCCTTGACAGTTTCCCGGGACGGATCCAAGGAGCACACTTTAAGAACTAGAACTCCTAACGCGATCCTAGAGACAAAGATTCGCCACCTAATTTTTATCGTGAATTAGGAAACCAAATTTGACTCGCCCAAAATTAAATAAGGTTAATCACCCTTCATCACCAGAAACAGGGTTTAGGGGTCTTGGTACAAGAGGGGAAGAAGCCCGAGTAGGACTAAAGCACCCCTTCCTCGCCCTACCAAGCGGTCGGCCTTGATTCAAATATCCTTGTTCTTAATTCATAATAAGTGTTGTTTCCTCAATCATATTAGATAATATATACATGGCAAAATGAACATCTAATGACAATCATTTCAAAAGATTAAATCAAGTAGCAATCAGATGCACATGCAATACAAGAGAGAGGTATACTCACAGTGGCTAGTCTCACCCGAGACCAATGCAAATAAAGGAAACGTACCATGATATGCAAAAGCGAATAAGAAGACTTACAATGGGTTTGTTGGCCCAAAGATGGAAACCTTAGAGGGGGGTGAATAAGATTTTAGCGGAAAATAAACCTTTTTAAAATTTAATTACAAATTAAACACAATCACAAACAATTATATAAAGAGAGAAGGGAAAGTTTTCAAGTGGTTCGACAATCTGCACATCTCGGCCTACATCTACCCCTCAAGAATACCTCTTCAAGATTCTTTTACTCAATCTACTTCACGGGTGTAGACCAACCCGTTACAAGAGCCTTCTATCTCTTCCAAAGAAGAACACCTCTTCTTTGCACACAAGGGTTACTAACCCTCACTCTTCACAAATAAATTGGGTATAAATGATGACTCTCTCTCTAGAGTGGATATTACAATTAAAGCTCACACAACAACTCCTTAGTGAGTAGATAATACAAATGAAAGCTCACTACAATTTGCACTCTCAAGAATAACGATTGAAATGAAGAACAAATTGATTTTTCACTCAAACTAGGGTTTAATTATGAATGATGATTAAATAAGTTGTTTGAATGATTTTCCTTCATTACCCAACCCTTAAAATCACCCCTATATATAGATTTTCAACATATATGACAATTGCGGGTGTTTGGGGGGTGTAAAAGTAATTTTCAGAAACTTTAGAAAACTAATCGTTAGGTGTTTCAGCGCGATCCAGTCGACTGAAAAAATGCCGCAGTCGACTGGAAAATTTGTAGCAGTGTCTACCTTTCAACAACTTAAAACAGTCAACTTTTTTACAATCCAGTCGACTAGAACAGTACCTCCGGTCGACTGGACATTATCTCCGGTCGACTGGGCCCTTCAAAAATCAGTCGACTAGTTTTCTGCTGCTTTTTGGCAGACTGACACCTCTTCACTAAAATGGCCATAACTCCCTCTACAAAACTCATTTTTGAGATCCGTTTGAAGATTCGGAAACTAGATTCAAATACCTTTCCAACCATATAAAACTTAACATCTAGTTCCTTACCAATTAGATCAGTTTTGTCTTTAAAGTTGACCCATCTGCAAAGAGGTTTATGTTGTGACTTAGCCACTTGAAAGCTTTTGCAAAATGAATTTAATTGAGTGGTCTAAGTATGTTTAGGTCCTTGAAAGTATTTTAAAGTATGAGTGAAAGGATCCTAAGATCCAAGTAAAGTTACTTGAGCCCCTATGAGTGATTGATCAAAATGCTTACATATAAATCCTAGTCTTCAACCAAGGATGAAAAATCTTCAAGTCTTCAAGCTTGATCCTTGCTGAGCTCCATCACTCTTGGACTTCACCATATGCTATCTCATAATCTTAAACAAAGTTAGAACATATAAATGCATAAGTCAAGAGATTAGCACAATGAAAATGACTTGATAATAGTTTAGAATAAAACAATTACAAACATGCTATTATCAATAGATTTGTCATCATCAAAACAAACATAAATAATGCCTTAGAGAAATTCAAGGCTAACAATTTCCCCCTTTTTGATGATGTCAAAACATGCAATAGAGATATAGCAATTAAAGCATAAAAGTGTCATTTTCATGTTATCATTAAAAGTAACAAGATACACAAAATATGAATCCAAGAATAATAACTTTCAAACAATCTCTATTATTTTCATTTCTAACACTAACATTCTCTATCTCTATCATTTTTCCCCCTTTTTGACAACAACAAAAAGACAGGGGTTTGAACTAAAAGTTCCCCCCGTGGAATGTGCGTCTTTTGATAAGAGACTGACCGTATCATACATAAGATACTAAACTATGACATGAGCTGAGAGATGTTTATATTATACATTATTGTGTGGTTGTATTACTCAATCAGTTTTGTTTCAAAGCTGACAGTATTTTATGCCTTGGACAATCTCATGTCCAGATTACTTGCAAGATTGTTATATAGGAAGGTGTGACCAGGAGGTAGAAGTGCTAAGGAGCTAAGGAAGGATAAAGCCGAGCTGGAGTTTGAATATAGTTGTCTAGTGATTCAATGTTTCTATAAAAATAGTTTAGAATGGCCTTTTATATTTGATCTGTAATGCATTAAGTTGAAGTTTCATAACTTGTTAAATTTTTGCTACTTGCATTCACGTTCAATTGTGGTTAAGTTATATTTTGTTTAGCATTTCCCTTATTATAAGTAATTATGTGGAGTTAGAAAGACAGAAGGGTAATTCAACCAGTCATGTATCTATAGGTCCAAAAGACAAAAAAAATATTTTTCCCTATTTTGCTATGTGAGGGCACGATAGTTGGTAGAGCTTACCTCTTCTTCTAGCAGTCTCGGGTCATCTCTCGCTCCTCTTCTTCGTTCTCTTCTTCTTTCTTCTTCTCTGCATCTTCTTCTCTCTTCTAGCTTCTGTGTGTGTGTATGTGTGTGTGTGTGTATGTGTGTCTGGTCAGAGTGAGAGAGTGTGGGTGTGTGAGTTTTCTCTTCCTCTCTCTCAAGCTCTCTCTCTCTCTCTCAAGCTCTCGGGTTCTTTCTTCCCTTTCAATCTCGGTTCTCTCTCTTTCTTTCTCTCTCTCTATCTCTCTCTCTCTCTCTCTCTCTCTTTCTCTCTTTCTATAATCTATATTTTGTGTGTGTATTACAGAATATGTGTGCATGTGGTATATGTATGAGGGGATGGAAAGAGTTAGGACAAATGTTGCACATGAGGGTACATGTGTGTTACGTGGTCAAAGGGTGGTACCATGTGTTGGTGGATATGCATGGTGGACACATGGTGGGTGGTAGCCGCATGGTTGCCACGTGTCCCACATCTTGGTTTACATGCAAATGTGCCTGACAAGCGGGGGTATTTGTAAAATACGACCGCGCTAAAAGAAGAAAATGTATTAATTTAGTTTACAATTCCTCCATTTAGCTGCAATTTGAATTACAATGCTAGTTTATACACATGTTGATTAAACTATAATAAGTTGTTTGTTTTAGCTGTAATTTGTGCAGATTAACAGTTGCTGTGTGAAGAATTTAAAGAGAATGTTAAAAGGAAGTGCTGAATTCTAATGAAGACAATCAAGAGTTGAAATATGGAGTTCGATCGATTGAAGACCATTCGATCGATCGAGGTTTCGATTGATCGAGAAAAGTTAAAGTGATCGAAGTTTCAGAAGTTCAATCGATCGAGAAATGTTCGATCGATCAAACATGCCTTTTATCAGATTATACGCGCACGCAGTAGAGAGGGATGTTTTACCCTAGCATTAGGTTATTAGTATAAAAACTCATATTTGTGTACGTAGAGGACGACGCCCACTTTGTTTTTATCAGTTTTGGAAGAGAGGGAAGGAGTTTTTATATGTTTTTGTAGGTTTGAAAGTTAAAGGATTGCTTGTGGATTGATTTTTCTCTAGTTTAATAATAGTTCTTCATTCCAGGTTACTTCTTTACTATTTCTTTATATTCTGCTCATAGTTTTCCATAGTTTAATTTGTTAAATTTATAGTTTTGCATGCTAAATAGAGTTATACAACTAGTTTTCATAGTTTTCATGATTAGAACGCAAACAAACAAACCTTTAATGGATATTTACATTAAAAATAATACTGAGACACTCCAGACTATGTCTGGGTAGTCGCCGGGTTGGGAGATCACGATGAAACCATGATCTCAGGCCTCTGCCATGCAGCAGATTAATCTCTATGTTCGATCGATCGAAACAGTTCGATCGATCGGACCAGAGACATTGTCGAGTGATCGAAGTCAGTTCGATCGATCGAGAGATGAAGATATTCGATCGATCCAAAGCGCGTCGATCGATCAAACATTCTGATTCTTGAGAATATTCTATGCAGTATTCCTAGACTTTCTGTTTTACTGGATTTTTATCAAATTGTCCCAAAACGCTCAGTTTGTCAAAACAGTCTATGAACTTTAAGCCTTAAGGCATTTTCCTTCAATATATTTTGCAAACCACCCTCAATGCTAACACCATTGTAGGTGAGAGTCTAAACTATTGTTTTAAACCGCCTTTATGTATTTCAAACGTAAATGTGATGATATAGTCCCGGTCATGAAAGGACTATGGATTCTTTATCTTGAGAGAAATAAGGAATACTGTAGAGAGTGTACTCCATCGAGCTTCAATGTTATTGCATGGTAGATGGCTAGGTTGCGGTGGATTCGTGTAATCCCAACATTCCTTTTTAATTAAGAAAAACACTTTTCAAATCACTGCTTTAGTCAATTAGTTGGTAATTAGTTAATCTAGTTTAATTGCTTCAGTTTAGTAGTTGCTAAACTGTAGAACTTTGTGTTCTACATCTTATAAAAGAAAAATTTTGAATTTTATTTTTACTTGTTTGAGAATAATTTAAGTATCTAGTTTAACACCTTCCCTGTGGGATCGACCTAGACTTAATCCAGTTTACTACTTGCACGATTACCTACACTTGGGTATAGCACACAAGCGCACACAGAAAATTCTTCGTGTCAAGTTTTTGGCGCCGTTGCCGGGGAAGGCGACAAGCTAACGCTTCGATTATCTCAATCTTTCCTTATCTTTTTCTGTTTTTTTTTGTTTTTTGTTCTTTAGATTGCAAATTTCTTAGGATCTTTCCCTTTATGTCCGATAATTCCATTGAAGGAATTTACGGAAACCCGTTCTATTTATCCAATTTGTCTAGTTCGATTAACCCCATAGTTACACCGTTCGATTCGATGGCTGACAATCAAAGTGAAAACGGTGACAATGTGGTCTTACCAATCGACGATTCATTGCGTCCTTTGTGTGACCTCATGACACCCAAACACACGCCTACGCCATCTTGTATTCTCATTCCACCTCACGCAGGCGAATTCCAATTTTAAAATGGAGTGATTCAACTCCTTCCTACCTTTCATGGAATGGAGAGCGAGAAGGCGTATCTACATGTCAAGGACTTTGAGGACGTTTGTAAAACTTTCTCACAGAATTGTCCTGTAGATGTAACACGTTTAATGCTATTTCCTTTCACTATGAAGGATAAAGCAAAAGTGTGGCTACTCACCTTGAAGCCAAACTCTATCTACACCTGGCATGCGATGAACACTGCTTTCCTAAAAAAATTCCTCCCACCTCGCATGACCACCGAGCTTAAACGTCAAATAAATTCCTACAAACAAAAGAGCAATGAAACATTCACCCAAACTTGGGAACGTTTCAAGGATTTGCTACTCTCATGCCCACATCACGGGTACGAGAAATGGCGAACCATCAGCTACTTTTACGAAGGATTAAATGGTGAAACTAAGAAATTGGTCGAGACCATGAGTTCAGGGTTTCTTCGCAAAAACACGGAGGAAGCTGAAGCTCATTTTGAGTGGCTAGCAGAACATGCCCATGAATGGTCAAATTCAGATGATGTCCCACGCTCACAGATCTCCTGTGTAGAGGAGAAAAGTTTATATCAACTAAAAAGTGAGGATCATCTTATGAACAAATATGAAGAACTAGCAAAGAAAGTGGAAGAATTGGGTATGAAAGGAGAGAGTTCTAGGCAGTTTTTGCCTGAAGAACCATATGGCACATGTAATATGCTAGGACACACTACTCAATACTGTCCCAATGTGCCATATTTTCAAGAACAAGCCCCCATGGAAATGAATGCCATGCAAGGGTATAGGGGGGCGGGGAATTCCTACAATAACTACAATTCACAAAATACCAACAATAGATGGAATCACCCCGGGTTCGACTGGAAAAACAACGCTGGGACCCAAAACCAATTTCAACAGCAACAGTCCTACAATAACAATAATCAATATCAAGGGCAATACAACAGGCAGTCCCAGCCATTCAATCAAAATAGGTCAAACAACTACAACAACGCTCAAACCTCGCTTAATCAACAAGCGAATGTCTATGTGCCACCTCACAAGAAGGTGCAGGAGGAAGATCCACTCTCTAACGCGAATTTAACGCAACAGTTAATCCAAATGATGAGCAAAATGTCCGCGACATTAGAGAGGATGGATGCACGACAAGAGGGTTCGAGTGGCACATTTCCCGCTCAACCACTTCCAAACCCTAAGGGTTACAACAATAGCCCTCCTAATAATGAACAGGAAAAAGCTGTGATTACATTAAGAAGCGGAAAAGTCATAGGGCAAGACATGCCTCATTCTACTCCCGAGGAGTATGAAGAGGAGGAAGTGGTAATCAGGAGCAAACCATCTGCTCAAGTAGAAGAGTCGTCCACTAATGACAAACCATTAGAACCAAACAAGGACGCTTCTAAAGAAGTAGAAGAAGTGGAGAGAAGGCCTAGAAAGGAGCCTGTCATTGACGAATTACCTAAATGCCCTTTCCCTGCGCCATACCCTCAAAGGCTCAAGAAGCCCCAGAACGAGGCAAAGAATCAGGAGTTTTTGGAGTTGTTCAAACAAGTTAAAATCAATCTCCTGCTCCTCGATGCAATTAAACAAGTGCCAGCCTATGCTAAGTATCTAAAAGACTTATGCACGGTCAAAAGGAGGCAAAGTGTGAAAAAGCATGCTTATGTCGCTTGCCAAGCAAGTGCAATCATTCAAAATGAATTGCCTCCAAAGCTAAAAGACCCTGGCACACCAACTGTCTCGTGTAGAATTGGGAATCAAAGGATAGACAACGCACTCCTTGATTTAGGAGCTAGCGTAAACCTGCTACCATACTCAGTATATAAACAATTAGGGTTGGGTGAACTCAAACCTACCCGAGTTGCATTGCAATTGGCAGACAGGTCAGTAAAATATCCTAGAGGAATATTGGAGGACGTTCTAGTGCAAATAGACACTTTTGTCTTCTCGGTAGATTTTGTGATTCCAGACACAGAACCTGTGTCTAACCCATGTTCACAGATCCCGGTAATCTTTGGACGACCATTCCTCAACACCATTGATGCCACAATTAAAATAAGAAGTGGTATCATGACCATCGTATTCGGGAACATGACTTTAAATGTCAAGATTTTTTCAAATCCCCGACCTGAAGAATACGAAGATGACGAAGAAGTTAACTTCATCGAAACAGTCATCGAGGATGAGGCTGATCTTGTAGAATACAAAGATCCGGTGGAGGTAGTTGTGTCATAATTCGACATTACCTATCAACCTAATGATTCTATCCCATTGGATGCTGCCCTAAATCACGCCTGCCTCATGACGGAAACAAAGGAGGAAGATAGAGATGAATGCATGTGGGTCACACCATATGAACCTTACCTCCAAAAACGAAGTTAACTATGCCTTCAAATTTTCAGTTTCCTGATTTGGAATTAAAGGAACTTCCAAAAGAGCTCAAATACGTTTTTCTGGGAACTGAAAAGACTTATCCTGTTATAATCTCATCTACGTTTTGATTCAAATGCTCAAACTTCACAAGGGAGCATTGGGATGGACTATTGCTGACCTAAAAGGCATAAGCCCATCTATTTGCACCCATAAGATTTATCTAGAGGAAGACGCTAAACCTTCGCGACAAATGTATAGGCGTCTAAATCCAAATATACAAGAAGTAGTGAAAAAAGAAGTCTTAAAACTTCTAAACATTAGGATAATATACCCTATCTCTGACAGCCCTTGGGTTAGCCCTACCCAAGTGGTGCCCAAAAAGACTGGTATAACGGTTATCCCAAACAAAGACGGTGAACTAGTACCAACACGCATCCCCACTGGATGGAAGATGTATATTGATTACCGTAAGTTAAATACTGTGACCCGGAAAGACCACTTTCCATTGCCATTCATGGATCAGATGCTAGAACGAGTGGTGGGTCACAAGTATTATTATTTCTTGGATGGATACAGTGGGTACAACCAAATTGAAATTGCTCCTGAAGATCAGGAGAAAACAACATTTACATGTCCGTTCGGCACGTTCGCTTACCGCCGTATGCCTTTTGGCCTATGCAATGCACCTGCTAACTTTCAGCGGTGCATGTTAAGTATTTTCAGTGATATGGTTGAACAAACACTCGAGGTCTTTATGGACGATTTCTCAGTGTTCGGTCATAGTTTCAGTAACTACCTAGAAAACCTTGAGAAAGTGTTAGCGAGATGCGAGGACAAATACCTAGTACTAAACTGGGAAAAATGCCACTTTATGGTGACCAAAGGAATTATCCTCGGCCACATTATCTCTGACAAAGGTATCCAAGTCGATAAAGCAAAAATCGATATAATTTCGAATTTGCCTGTCCCTCGAATAGTCCATGACATCCGTTCTTTTCTGGGATATGCTGGGTTCTATCGACGCTTTATCCAAAACTTTAGTGCAATCTCTCGACCACTGTGCCAACTCTTAGTCAGAGATGCACCTTTCGAGTGGTCAGATAACTGTCAAACATCTTTTGACGCACTAAAGGAAAACCTTACCTTCGCACCGATAATACAAGCACCTGACTGGGGTTTGCCATTTGAGCTAATGTGCGATGCTAGTGACTATGCCATTGGCGCAGTCCTAGGACAGAGGAAGGACGACAAGCCTTATGTTATATACTATGCCAGCCGAACATTAAATGAAGCTCAAATGAACTATACAACTACTGAAAAAGAGCTACTGGCAATAGTCTTCGCTCTGGACAAATTCAGGTCTTATCTGATAGGGTCCCCAATAGTATGTTTTACAGACCACTCGGCCCTCAAGTACCTGTTATCTAAGAGAGACGCGAAACAGAGGCTTATCCGTTGGATACTCCTACTCCAGGAATTCGATATCACCATCAAGGATAAAAAGGGAGTAGAGAATGTGGTTGCTGATCACCTATCTCGGTTGACATTCACAGATAATACTTAGCCTATGCCAATCAAAGATGAGTTCCCAGACGAGCAAATTATGGCAATCTTGGGTCTACCCTGGTATGCAAACATAGTAAACTACCTGGCCGCAGGAGAAACTCCTCGACATTGGTCCAATCAAGACAAGAAGCGGTTCCTCTCGTTTGCATGCCATTTCTTTTTTGATGACCCTTATTTATTCAAGTATTGTGCTGATCAGGTCATCAGGCATTGCGTTCCTAATGAGGATATAATCGTAATTCTAGCCTCATGCCACTCTGAAGCGTGTGGTGGCCATTTTTCTTCCCAAAAGACCGCACAAAAAGTCCTACACAGCGGATTTTATTGGCCCACCATATTTAAGGACGCTTATTCTTTCTGCAAATCGTGCCAACGCTGTCAATAGCTAGGTACTATTTCAAAAAGAAATTCTATGCCCTTAACCCCTATTATCACAATTGAAATATTCGATTGTTGGGGCATAGACTTTATGGGCCCGTTCCCTAAATCAAATAACTGCGAATACATACTCCTAGCTGTGGAAGCAATACCGACGAGACGCAATGACCACAAACAGTCATGTCTTTTCTTAAAGAAAACATTTTATCGCGTTTCGGAACCCCAGCATTATTGAGTGACCAAGGCAAGCATTTCTGCAACAGGCCTTTGGAAACACTACTCAAGAAATATGGGGTACACCATAAAATCGCTCTAGCGCACCACCCACAAACAAACGGGCAGGCAGAGTTAGCTAACCGTGAAATCAAGCACATCTTAGAGAAAACGGTAAGTTTCAACAGAAAAGACTGGGCCTATAAATTGACTGACGCTCTGTGGGTGTACCGTACTTCTTACAAGACCAATCTGGGAATGTCTCCATATAGGCTAGTGTATGGTAAGGCGTGTCACCTTCCTGTCAAAATAGAACACAAAGCTTATTGGGCAACATGCTCGTTAAATTTTGACATTAAGGAGGGAGGACATCTCCGGAAACTCCAGTTGGCTGAACTGGAAGAAATCCGTTGAGATGCTTATGACAATGCCAAACTCCACAAGGAACGGTTGAAGGTGCCCCACGATTGAACGATCATTCGTAAATCTTTCGAGCCGGGGCAGAAAGTTTTATTATGTCACGCCCCGGAACGGCATAAATAGAGAAAAATAAATTTCCTTTATGGGTCCATAGGGAATGACGGGTGAAGTCACATGATTGTCCACACCACGCAGTACTAAGCAACAAGAAGTAATAGAGTAACAAGAATGAAGTCTAGGTTCTGATCACAACGTAACGTAAAGTCAACAGAAGTTACTAACTATTACATATCAGAGTCTCGAATCAAATATAAAACAGCGGAAGTACGAATGTCAAGGCAACATATGCCTGACTACAAAATAGGGTTCTAAAACAGTAAGGACAATTAACTACAATTCTAATCTAGTCTTCAGTTGGCGTAAAGGTAGTCCTCGGCGTAGTAGTCTTCTTCGGTCTGACCTCCGTCAGGAAAATCCTCCACCGGAACTCCGTCACCGGCATAGTAGTCCTCTCCTGCAGGCCCTTCACCTGTATAGTCATAACCAGGGTGCGCTGGAACGTAGAAATGTCCAGCGGCATAAAACGCCGTCAGCTTAATGAAAGCTGAGTGAGTTAGATACTAACAGGGTATCAACTATTGAAGTTATTACAAGTTATAAGCCGTAACCAAATTAGAATTCAGTAAGTGTAACTCCTTTAATCAAACCAATTATCCGATTACTAATGTTCTACTCATTATAAGACCGATAACACGTCTAGATAGGGGAGACAGACTCGACAGTAGTTCAACTCTATAACATACCATTGCTCATCCACCGCTTTTAAGAACATATGCACAGTCCACCGCATGTCATGGATACCACGTTAGTCCATCCCCCGCTTTTAAGAACATATGCACAGTCCACCGCATGTCAGGGATATAACGCTTTAAACAACAGTACATCATTCTATGCCACGACTTAGCGACGTCTACCAGTGATCACGGTCCACCGCATGTCATAGACACCTTCGTCTGTCTACCGCTTTTAAGAACATATGATTAGATCATCTGGCTATCTTAGGGCAAATGGTCCGGTCCACCGCAGTCGTAGACACCTTCGTCTGTCTACCGCTTTTAAGAACATATGATCGACCAAAGCCCGCCCACGCAAGGTTCCCGAATCTTAGCAAACCTTCTTAAGTTCAACTCTATAACCGATACATGACAATCCCAATGTGGCCCGACTACTCTGAATGAAATGAACGTTTACTCCAAAGGATTCACAACTATTCTGTTATCTATCATTATCAACATTATCCATTAATCTCGTTATTACTACGATCCTATGCCGCATTAACTCTTTATCATGTCTGTATTACAATAATAAAGCATGCTGGGAAATACTGAACAGTAAATAAACAACTAAACAGTTATTACATTATCTAAACAAGTAAAACAGTAAACTGTAACTGCCAATCGATTGGTATAGATGTCAATCGATTGGTATAAAAGTGGCATCAATCGATTGGAAGAAGGTTCAATCGATTGGTATAAAAGTAGTGTCAATCGATTGATAAACATTTCAATCGATTGGATTGCAATCCATGTCAATCGATTGCATAAAATGTCAATCGATTGAGACATGAAAGATGTCAATCGATTGATATAGTGTCAATCGATTGACACTTCGTCTTCTTCACAGAGAAGACTGCCCAGCAACATATAAACGGGAAATACATGGTTTCTTCTCCATTTCTTCATTCAAACATGTCATAACATCAATGTAAGGCTACCAAGTGAGTTTAGAACTCACCTTAGGCGTTAAGGGCGTGTTTGGTTGTGTGAAATGAAGCTTGGAGCTTCAATGGTGGCTTCTCTCTCTTTCTCTAGTTCTCTGTCTTCTCTCTTCTCTTTCTCCTTCTTTTCTTCTTCTTTCTGGTCTTCTTCTTCTTCTTGTCTCAGTCCATCTGTGTGTGTGTGTATGAATATATGTACATATGTGAGTATATATATATATGAGTGTATATATATATATAAACACACACAAAACCCTCCCTCTCACTCTCACTGATTTCTGTAAACAGAAATCCGCCCAAAATGGGCTGGTATATATAGAGGAAAGGTGTTCACGTGGCCTCTCCCCAGCCAGAGCAAAAGAATCTACCCAGCTGCCTCCAATCGATTGACATAAGTGTCAATCGATTGATATAGTGTCAATCGATTGAGATAAAGTTCAATCGATTGGTATCCAAAGCAAGGCAATCGATTGGAAAACTTGTCAATCGATTGGTATACAAAATATACCAAGGGTAAGGCCAAGCTCATACAAGTATTAAAAGAAACATACAAGGTCTTAGTTATATAATATATATTACAAAAATACAGGGTATTACATCATCCACCACTCATAAAAGATTTCGTCCCCGAAATCCGAAATAAACTGGGTTAAAACAAAAATGGAAACTTCTCTTGCATCTCCGACTCCAGCTCCCATGAAGCTTCTCCTTCATCGTGGTGCTTCCACTGAACCTTCACTAGCGGAATCTCCTTGTTTCTGAGCTTCTTCACTCCTCGGTCTAGAATACGCACTGGTCCTTCGTTGTAGGCCACGTTCTCGTTCACCTCGATATCTTCAAAACTGATCTCGTGTGCTGGGTTGTGGGCACATTTCCTCAACATGCTGATGTGGAAAACGTTGTGCACTCCTGACATCTTTGGCGGCAACGCAAGTCGATAAGCAACCTTCCCAACACGTTCTAGGATCTCGAACGGTCCGATGAATCGCGGCGATAGCTTGCCTCTTTTCTGTCCGAATCTGACGATACCTCGAACTGGCGAGACTTTGAGTAGCACATGATCTCCAACTGCAAACTCTAGATCTTTCCGTCGCTTGTCGGCATAGCTCTTGTGTCTAGATTGTGCTGTCTTCATCTTCTCTCGTACAATCTGGATCTTTTCGCTGGTTTCTCGAATCATCTCGGGCCCAAGTAGTTGAGTATCTCCGACTTCGGCCCAACATAGCGGCGATCGGCAAGGTCTTCCATACAAGGCTTCAAACGGTGCCATCCCTATGCTCGTGTGGTAGCTGTTGTTGTAGGCAAACTCGACCAAAGGTAGATGCGTCTCCCATGAACTCTCGAATTCAATGACACAGGCTCGTAACATATCTTCCATCACTTGATTGACTCGTTCTGTCTGACCGTCTGTCTGTGGATGAAAGGCTGAACTCAAGTTCAATGAAGTTCCCATTACTGTCTGAAGGCTCTTCCAGAATTCTGCGGTAAAGCGTGAATCTCAATCTGAAACTATTGAGACAGGTACACCGTGCAGTCGCACAACTTGCTGCAGATACATCCGGCTCAATCTTTCAACAGGGTGCGTCATGCTGTAGGCGATAAAATGTGCTGACTTGGTGAGTCGATCCACTATTACCCAAATAGCGTCGTGGTTTTGTTGAGATTTCGGCAATCCAACCACAAAATCCATGGTGATATGCTCCCATTTCCATTGGGGAATCGGCAGCGGTTGTAGGAGTCCAGGTGGTTTCTGATGCTCTGCCTTTACTTGCTTGCAAATGAGACATTGCGATACATACTCGGCCACTTCTCGCTTCATTCCTTCCCACCAGAAGTTTCTCTTCAAGTCCTTATACATCTTGTTTCCTCCTGGGTGGACAGTCATCCTTGACTTGTGTGCTTCGTCCAGAATGTTCTTCCTGAGTCCATCGTCATTTGGCACACAGAGTCTACCTTTGCATCTGAGTGCTCCGTCCGTGCTAATACTCCATATCTCGGGTTCCTTTGCGGACATCTTGGCAAACCATAACTTTAAATCCTCGTTCGATTGTTGGGCTTCCAAGATACGGCTGATGAGAGTCGGTTGTACAACAAGACATCCAAGGTGTTGTCCTCCTCCTGATTCCACTGGTCGAAGGTCGAACTCGGCTAACGTCTCCAATGCTCGCCATTCTCTAATCAAAATTGAAGCAACCAAAAGGCGCAGCCTCCGGCTCAGAGCGTCGGCTACAACATTTGCTTTACCCGGGTGGTATTGCAAAGAGAAGTCGTAGTCCTTGAGTAGTTCCATCCATCTCCGTTGTCGCATGTTCAACTCCTTTTGAGAGAACAGGTACCTTAAACTCTTGTGATCTGAGAACAAGTTGAACTTTTCTCCATACAAATAGTGTCTCCAAATCTTCAGGGCGAACACGATAGCGGCTAGTTCTAAGTCGTGCGTCGGATAGTTCTTCTCATGCGGCTTCAATTGTCTTGATCCGTATGCGATGACATTCCCCTCTTGCATTAGCACACAACCAAGTCCTTGGTGTGATGCATCACTATAGATTATGAATTGTTCACCACTCTTAGGTATCGCAAGTACGGGTGCTGAGGTTAGTCTCTCCTTCAATTCCCGAAATGCATCCTCATGTCTATCAGTCCATTCATACCTCGTCTCCTTCCTAGTCAGGCTTGTCAACGGTCCTGCGATTCTAGAGAATCCTTCCACAAATTTCCGGTAATACCCGGCCAATCCTAGAAAACTCCTAACTTCGGTCGCGTTGGTTGGCCTGTTCCAGCTCAAGACTGCATCGATCTTAGATGAGTCTACAGAAATCCCATCCTGTGATATCACATGTCCCAGGAATTTAACTTCCTGAAGCCAGAATTCACATTTGCTAAATTTCGCATACAGACTATTGTCTCTGAGAGTCTGTAGAGCAATTTGTAGATGCTTCTTATGTTCTTCTCTCGTCCTTGAATAAACTAGAATGTCGTCAATGAATACTATAATGAATTGATCCAGATAGGGTCTGAATACTCTATTCATTAGGTCCATGAATACTGCCGGGGCATTAGTCAATCCAAAAGACATCACTAGAAATTCGTAGTGTCCATATCTCGTCCTGAAGGCAGTTTTCGGTATATCTTTCGGTCGAACTAGCAATTGATGGTATCCTGAACGCAAATCAATTTTTGAGAATATCCTTGATCCTTGTAGTTGATCGAACAGGTCATCTATCCGGGGAAGTGGATACCTATTCTTGATCGTGACCTTGTTCAGCTCCCTGTAGTCGATACAGAGTCGTAGCTCTCCGTCCTTCTTTTTCACAAATAAAACTGGTGCTCCCCAAGGTGATGTACTCGGGCGAACAAAACCTAAATCTTCAAGTTCCTGAACTTGCTTCTTCAATTCTAGCATTTCTATTGGCGCCATCCGATACAGGGTCTTGGAAATCGGCAACGTTCCGGGTGCTAACTCAATGCAGAAGTCTATCTCTCTCTTCGGCGGAAGTCCTGAGATACTTCGGAACACATCTTCAAAGTCTTGAATAACGGGGATCTGCTTGATAGTAAGCTCCGTGCTTGAAGTCTTAATCGTGGCTAGGCAGCTCGTGATAAACATGTCGCTCAACGGTTGGCACTGAAATCTGATCTGCGGACAACCAGGCGTCGAAAAGACAATGGTCCGACTAACACAATCTAGGTTAGCGCCATACTTAGTAAGCCAATCCATTCCTAGGATCACGTCAAACTCAGACATTGACAGGACTATCAAGTCTGCTGGAAAATTCCTATCCTCTAGTGTCAAGGGACAATCCTTGCACACCTTACCTAACTTAACGGATACTCCCAAGGGTGAAACAGCATTAAGGGTCGGCTCAAGTGCTAGGGGTAACAAACCCAAATCACGTACCATCTTAATAGCTATGAAAGAACGGGCGGCACCGGTATCAAACAAAGCTCTAACTTGACAGTGAAATAAAATGAGTGTACCTTCCAAGTTCTGCTGTTCCTCAGCATTATACCCTGCATTGTCAGGGATGATGGCATTCACCCTAACCTGTCCTTGCTGTCCTTGAGCAGGCGCTCCATAGTAGCCCCCACGTGGTGCTCGACAATCTTTGCTTATGTGACCAGGCTTGTTACAGTTGCGGCAGACGAGGTCATTACGGCGGTTGGTCTTGGGGGCTGTGCAATACTTTGCAATATGTCCGGGCACTCCACAGTTGAAACATCCGTCAGTGTTCTGTCGCTGGGCGACGGGCTGTGCCTGAGGTGGTCCTCGCTGTTGATTCTGTTGTCGAGGAAAATTAGCTTGGGGCTTCCTTGTCCCATCCCATGTGCGCTTAGTTCCCTGATAGTTGTTGGTCTGGGGTTTCCATCCTTGATTGTTCCTTGATGATTGCGCGGGAAAGTTCCTTGATTGGAAGGTCCTGGGTGGAGGTCGATTCACTTGTGGTCCTTGCACAGGGTAAGCATCCTTCTCCAAACTTGAAGCAAGACGGACAATCCCTTCAAATGACTGGCCCAGATGGCCTATCGTCATGTGCCGGAGGTGTGGGTTGAGTCCTTGGTGGAATCGCTTGACCTTCTTGACGGAGGTGTCTATCATATGCGGAGCGAAACGAGAAAGTCGCTCAAATTGTGTAGTATACTCCCTGACTGTCCAGTTTCCTTGGGTTAGACTCAGGAAATTCCTCTCTTGTTGATCTCTTTCGTCCTCAGGGAAGTACTTCTCGAGAAATCGAGTCTTGAATGCTTCCCAAGGCATTCTCCTTGCAGCGTCAATCCCAATCGTGGCTCTCTCGGCCTCCCACCAGTCCGCGGCGGAGTAAGTCAGTTGAAATGCGGCTAGACGTCTCTTGTCAAGCTCACTGCACTCCAGGGCTTCAAAGATTAGCTCCAACTCTCGTATCCATTGCTCTGCTTTCCAGGACTCTGCCATGCCGTCGAACTTCTCGGGTCGCAGGCCACGAAATCGTTCCAACAGCTTATCGCCTGTCTGCCTTGGAGGGACAAAGTGGTTGTTGCCATTGTCGTTGGTGGCATGATTGTAGGTATCGCCGATGTGCTCCATCCGTTGCATGAAGGCTTCGAAGACTCCAGTTGGGTCCATACCCTCAGGAATGGGTGCTCCCAGTCGTGCTTGGTTCCTTGTGGGTCCCACCATAGTGATCCGTGTGAGGTGTACCTATGAAGGATCTAACGATTAGCTGACAATCTTCTCGGGGAAATGATCGTACTAAAATAATAGAAAGCATAACATGGATCAAAATCACAACCATAACATAATAATGAGATGATAACAGAAATAATCAAGAGAAATGATCTGCCATATATATATACCCAAAAGATGTACAGCGGAGTACACAACAGATCATCTGTGTACCGCGTAGTACATGATCCTATACAAGATCTAAACAAAAGAAAGATATACACAAAACCACTACTGGTGGCTACCTATACAAAAAGGCTACTGTCAATAGCTGTCTATGTAAGCGTCAAAAGTAAGTGGACAACATGTCCTAAAGTCAAACGTAGAAGTCTAAGTCTTAAAGGTACTGGACTCAAAAGTTGTCCACATCGGATCCATAGATGGAGGCCTCGTCCTCTGGGGCAACCTCAGACAAAACATCATCCTCATCCATGTCATCGTCATCCATCATGTCCTCATCCTCTATCACAACATCCTCGATCAGTTCGGGTCCATCATGCTCCACAACAGCTCCCAAATCCCCTGCATCAGCGGCCATGTCAGCCTGGGCTGCATCAAATGCGGCTGCAAGTGCCTCAGCCTGTACCATAGCCTGTGCCAACTCCGGTGCTCCGATCTCAAATCCATGGGGATGTGCAGCCATCTCTGCGGCCCACTCAACTGCTAGCTGTGCTATAACTCCTCCTGGTAAGACTGGTACCACTGCGTCATCACCTGCATCATCGTCTGCGGCTACCTCTTCTTCCTCTATCGGATAACCCTCTGCAACTACAATATCTACGCCAACTGGCACGTCCATACCGGCTGGGTCCACGGGGTCTTCCTCCTCTGGATCATACTCCGGCTCCTCGTCATCGGTGTCCTCGTCCTCTTCATCCTCCATCTCCTCATCTGCATCCTCTGGCTCATCCTCGCCATCGCTCTCATCATCATCCTCCGGATCCTCATCTGCATCCTCTGGCTCATCCTCGCCATCGCTCTCATCATCATCCTCCGGATCCTCATCTGCTGGGGGTGCATCAGCCATGTCTTCCTCCGGTGGGGGTGGAGGTGCTGCTCTAACCTCTGCAAGTAGAACCTGGTACGAAGAACGGTCTCGTAACATCAGTAGAGAATCCTCCTCGATGCGTTTGAAGGTCTCCTTGCGGTAGATCATCTCCCGACGTATTACTTCTGGGTCCTGGGTCCCAAATCTCTGCTGCTCAATCCGCATGTCTCGCTCTGTCTCTGTAATAGCTCTCTGTCTAACCTTCCAGGCATAATACTGTGGATCTGCTGGCGCAATACTACTCTCATACACATAGTGTCCTCCGAACTCGTCTGGAACGAACAGCGGCGGTGCCATGCTACCTGAAAAGGGACTACCTTAAGTCAGAACTAATCTTAATACCCATCTATAGAATCTCAAGGTTCTAGGACCAGATGGTGTGGGACAATCTGTGAGCGAAAAGGTATACAACCTAAGCTCTGATACCAAAAATCCTGTCACGCCCCGGAACGGCATAAATAGAGAAAAATAAATTTCCTTTATGGGTCCATAGGGAATGACGGGTGAAGTCACATGATTGTCCACACCACGCAGTACTAAGCAACAAGAAGTAATAGAGTAACAAGAATGAAGTCTAGGTTCTGATCACAACGTAACGTAAAGTCAACAGAAGTTACTAACTATTACATATCAGAGTCTCGAATCAAATATAAAACAGCGGAAGTACGAATGTCAAGGCAACATATGCCTGACTACAAAATAGGGTTCTAAAACAGTAAGGACAATTAACTACAATTCTAATCTAGTCTTCAGTTGGCGTAAAGGTAGTCCTCGGCGTAGTAGTCTTCTTCGGTCTGACCTCCGTCAGGAAAATCCTCCACCGGAACTCCGTCACCGGCATAGTAGTCCTCTCCTGCAGGCCCTTCACCTGTATAGTCATAACCAGGGTGCGCTGGAACGTAGAAATGTCCAGCGGCATAAAACGCCGTCAGCTTAATGAAAGCTGAGTGAGTTAGATACTAACAGGGTATCAACTATTGAAGTTATTACAAGTTATAAGCCGTAACCAAATTAGAATTCAGTAAGTGTAACTCCTTTAATCAAACCAATTATCCGATTACTAATGTTCTACTCATTATAAGACCGATAACACGTCTAGATAGGGGAGACAGACTCGACAGTAGTTCAACTCTATAACATACCATTGCTCATCCACCGCTTTTAAGAACATATGCACAGTCCACCGCATGTCATGGATACCACGTTAGTCCATCCCCCGCTTTTAAGAACATATGCACAGTCCACCGCATGTCAGGGATATAACGCTTTAAACAACAGTACATCATTCTATGCCACGACTTAGCGACGTCTACCAGTGATCACGGTCCACCGCATGTCATAGACACCTTCGTCTGTCTACCGCTTTTAAGAACATATGATTAGATCATCTGGCTATCTTAGGGCAAATGGTCCGGTCCACCGCAGTCGTAGACACCTTCGTCTGTCTACCGCTTTTAAGAACATATGATCGACCAAAGCCCGCCCACGCAAGGTTCCCGAATCTTAGCAAACCTTCTTAAGTTCAACTCCATAACCGATACATGACAATCCCAATGTGGCCCGACTACTCTGAATGAAATGAACGTTTACTCCAAAGGATTCACAACTATTCTGTTATCTATCATTATCAACATTATCCATTAATCTCGTTATTACTACGATCCTATGCCGCATTAACTCTTTATCATGTCTGTATTACAATAATAAAGCATGCTGGGAAATACTGAACAGTAAATAAACAACTAAACAGTTATTACATTATCTAAACAAGTAAAACAGTAAACTGTAACTGCCAATCGATTGGTATAGATGTCAATCGATTGGTATAAAAGTGGCATCAATCGATTGGAAGAAGGTTCAATCGATTGGTATAAAAGTAGTGTCAATCGATTGATAAACATTTCAATCGATTGGATTGCAATCCATGTCAATCGATTGCATAAAATGTCAATCGATTGAGACATGAAAGATGTCAATCGATTGATATAGTGTCAATCGATTGACACTTCGTCTTCTTCACAGAGAAGACTGCCCAGCAACATATAAACGGGAAATACATGGTTTCTTCTCCATTTCTTCATTCAAACATGTCATAACATCAATGTAAGGCTACCAAGTGAGTTTAGAACTCACCTTAGGCGTTAAGGGCGTGTTTGGTTGTGTGAAATGAAGCTTGGAGCTTCAATGGTGGCTTCTCTCTCTTTCTCTAGTTCTCTGTCTTCTCTCTTCTCTTTCTCCTTCTTTTCTTCTTCTTTCTGGTCTTCTTCTTCTTCTTGTCTCAGTCCATCTGTGTGTGTGTGTATGAATATATGTACATATGTGAGTATATATATATATGAGTGTATATATATATAAACACACACAAAACCCTCCCTCTCACTCTCACTGATTTCTGTAAACAGAAATCCGCCCAAAATGGGCTGGTATATATAGAGGAAAGGTGTTCACGTGGCCTCTCCCCAGCCAGAGCAAAAGAATCTACCCAGCTGCCTCCAATCGATTGACATAAGTGTCAATCGATTGATATAGTGTCAATCGATTGAGATAAAGTTCAATCGATTGGTATCCAAAGCAAGGCAATCGATTGGAAAACTTGTCAATCGATTGGTATACAAAATATACCAAGGGTAAGGCCAAGCTCATACAAGTATTAAAAGAAACATACAAGGTCTTAGTTATATAATATATATTACAAAAATACAGGGTATTACATATTATATGATTCACGCCTTCATCTCTTCCCAGGCAAACTCCGATCTCGGTGGACAGGACCTTTTACAGTCAAATCTGTCTTTCCACACGGGGCAGTTGAGCTATTTAACCCTAAGAACGACGGAAGTTTCAAGGTTAATGGCCAAAGGTTGAAACCATTCTTAGAAGATTTCCAACCCGAGGTCGAGCACATCCAACTTGATGAGCCCGACTGTACTTCAAACTAAAATGCCCGAGTGCGTTCTCCCAATGTTGTTGTACTTTGTCTTTTCCTGCCTTTCGTTTTGTTTTATCTTTTGTTTGTCTTTTTGAATGTGAATTTGATTCTTAATCTGCTATTTTGTGATGTCTTTCCCTTGTAGGACATCAGGATGCGGGATGACGACGTTCATTCTATAGGGTCATGGGCTGATTCTGAATATCAGAACCCACCTTGGACTACCGACGAGATAGCATTTTGCTTATCTCCCTATCAAGGACCAGGGGCAGATGATGTAGTGGACCTGACCCATGGGTACATCCCTTATGATCCTGCTCTCCTCCAAATCAACCCATTCGAGCATATGGACCTTTCTGGAGAGGAAGGAGAACCTGAAGGGTATGTTGTTGGAGAAGTGGATGATGCACTGTTGGAATAATGGGAAAACGACTCAATGTGGGAGCCATGGGAAGAAGAGGACTTACAAGATGTGGTGCCCGAACGCCACAATGCTGTTTTCACATATGTTGATGGCTTCATGGTCATCCATGTGGTTCCCTACATCTATGAGTATGTCAGTTACTTGCTATTCAGGCTTCAATGCCCTCTACCAGCTAGTGCGTCTGGGGATATATGGCCAATAGTGAGGTTAATTTTGGGACGCATTCCTTTCATTTTCTTTTCGTTTTGCTCTATTAATCTCTTCCTTTTTGTTTTTATGTTGCTCTTGTTAACTTTTTATTCTCCGTTTCATTTTTGTTTCCCTTTGTCAGGAATATCACTATGAATCTACCATTCCCACCGTTGTACCTTCCACATCAACTCTTTCATGGATTTGGGCCATATATACGGTCCCCGAATACTCCGCCGCAAGAGGAAAATCTGTTGCGCAATTATACTCCTCTATCCTTGTCTCCATGCGGATCACCTCTTGCCTGTGATATCAATTCCTTGCAGAGTTCAAACTTGTTTGATGATGTCCTCGCTGCTTTCCGACTGTTCTGGGAAAGGGAATCATCAAGTTTAGACTCTATATTTGAAGTTCTGGCGCTGAAAGAGGCTGTGGAGGAAGAGATCTTCCTGCTGGAAAAATAGTGTTTCACTCCAATTGTTTTATGTCATTTCATATCTTCTTTAATAAATTGGAGTGTATTCTTGAACAAAGTGGTATTAATTTTAGTTTTTTTTGTTAGTTTTCTTTTTCAATAAGGTTTTGAATACCAGTTGTGGGGGCTATAAGATTGCACAGGGATGCTATTTAAGGATTCAGTTATTTAAATTTGCAATTATCTACTATAAGGTTGACGTTTTTGGCTTACATATTCTGGCAATGCACGGTTTTATCATTATTCTGTATGTCCAGAGTCTAATTGGTTAGTTGGGGGTGTGTTGTTTCTCAATTCAAGGGACTTGTGGAATTTCTATTCTCGATCAATCGAACTTATCTCAATCGATCGACGGTGTCATCACCTCGAGCACTTGAGAAAGACTTAATCGATCGACCTTTCGATCGATCGAAACTACTCGATCGATCGAAACTCTTTTTAAACGAGGCGTCTTTCAGAATTTTCATTCAGTCTCTCCATCTCTCTCCTTTACCCGAACGATCGAACACAGAGAGTAACTCCCACGATTTTGGCTTCCCACACTTCAAACAATATCCATTAAGGAGCTCCAGATCCCCCGGATCGTCAGTGGCACCACCGGCACCCTACACCCAGTGCGTCTCTCGAGGTGAGCCCCCGATTCACCCCTCGCATTTCTTTTCCTTTCAAATTCATATGGGGGTGTCCCCATTGATTCTTTAACTCCTTTTTGTAGTGTTATTCATGTATTTGTTGTTTTTGGGCCATCCCCACTCTCAATCGTTTTAACTGCCACTTCGCTGTTCTCGATCGATCGAACTGGTTTCGATCGATTGAGCCCAGCTAATGTTCGATCGATTGAACATTCTCGAGCGATCGACCTTGAAATATCTTCGATCGATCGAAGTGTGGCAGTTCCTTTATCTTTATTTTTGCCCTGTTCTAATGTGTTCTCTCGTTGCTTCTTCCTTTTCAGGGCTTTATCATGAATCCGATCACTGGCTACCACAAAGCCAAGCCATTCGACCTCGCTATACCCGACCCAGTTCCAGATCACAGGTTTCGAAACGAGGAAGACCGTGTTTGGTTCACACGTTACTTCCAGTTGTGGAAGGTCATGATCGAGCGTCCCCTTAAGACTGCCTGGTTGGCTACTCCGTGGTACCTTGCACGGATACGTGCTATGCCCCAGTGGTACGCACTATTTTCCCAGCCAAAGCATGTGAATCTATCTTGGATTCGGGAGGTGTGCGCGATGATGATCCGGGATCCGATTGCTCCATTCACCCTTCGCTCATTTTTCCGTGGCCGGGAGACCATCTTCAGCCCGGCCACCGTAGCTGCTGCTCTTAGGGTACCGGAGGTACCGAATTATGTATGCCCACATCACCCAAACACACCTCAGCTATCACCGACCATCATTGTCCGAGAGATTACCGGGGGAGCTCTTCCGACATGGGATGGCGAGGCTCTCATTCCCGACCTCTACCTCACAGACAATTACCACATGCTCCACCTCGCCTTGAGCAATTGTTTATTGGTTACTTCCTACAGAAAAAAGATTGCGGCGTGGTATGCTCGGGTATTATATGCAATTGGGACACGACAGCCAGTCTGTTTACCCCGCCTTTACATCGACTTTATGCGACACCCTACACACTACATTCAGGCTAAAAAGCACCTGAAGGGTGCTTGGGCTATCCATAGGGTGATTGAGCATGCGGGTATCATTCCTTTGGTGGGAGACGCGACTGCCCTGTCCCACAGTCGATTTGGAGAGACAGGTTCCCACCGATCTGAAGCGCAAAAGAGGAAGCGAAAAGGAAAAGGTGGGAGAGAAGAGGAGACGTGGAGGCGGGACAGATACTGAGGGAACTGCTTCTGGGATGCCCACAGAGGCTGAGGAGCGTGATTCGGAGGAGGAGTTCGACCCTATTGAGGAGGTGGCTAGATTTGAGTTGAGATAGAGGTCTCAGGCTCGTACCCAGGGAGAGTCTTCTTCTGCGCCTCTCCCGACAATTCATGAGTTGTTATTAGAGGAGAAGAGGCCAGGATTCGACTTGAGGGTAAGGTGGATGTGATGACTACCTTGCTGGAGGCGATCTTGATACAGATCGACGTTGACTAGGCGGCTCATACAGTTGCACCTACCATACCCAGCGATCCACCTACTGCAGCTCCTGACACTTCCACTTTCCCACCTTCTACATCTGATGTACCACCTACTGCCCCATCCACACCAACGGCATTACCTGCTTCAGAGATACCACTTCCACCTCTTCCTGTCGTGGCCGATGTTGGAAAAACCGGTTTAAGTTCTAAGTTTAAACGCGCAGCGAAAAAATCAAGTTATAAAACTTAATTGGCATGCCCGGATCTACTACCCATCAACTCTATAGATGCGCACAAGAGGGGACAAAAATTATACCTTACTATCTTGAACCCAATTCTGAAATCTCTGACTTCCAACAGCCTCTACTAGATGATCTTCACTCTTATGACTCCTATGGATGCTCGCAGGAAGGGCTAGGGTTGGTGGGAACCCTAATGGACAGGATACAGAAGGTCTTGGGGCTCCAAAACAGTTTCTGCAGCTTCAGACGTTCAAAACGACGAACAACCTTTTTTTTCAGAACGCAGCTGCCCTATTTATAGATTCCCAGAACCGACCTAGCTCTCGAGCGATCGAAGTGGCTTCGATCGATCGAACAATCTTCAATCGATCGAACCTGTCTAGACTTCAATCGATCGAGACAACTTCGATCGATCGAACCTGTCTTGACATCATCCTCATTTGCCTTTCCAAGCATCCTAGCGGAGCTAAGAGTGGGACCTCCTAGGCTCTTTATTGTTGGCTCAGATCAGTTGATTAACTCCCATGACCAAACTCTTTGATCAGCAAATTAATCGACTGATCAGTTAACGTTTACTCCACTATAAAACGATAACTGAACTCCAACGCAAAAGAACATATCCGAAGCGATAACTAGACTTGTATGTTGTACTAATGTCCCTCTACCGTCAGCATTCACAGTCATATTCAGGTAGTCGGATAAACAGTTACTGTCAACCTGAATCATGATTACTTCTTATAATCCTTGAGTCCCATTCACCTCTCATGATTACCAAACATGTTGATAACTCTTATCAACAAGACTGCAGTACTCAGTAATCGACTTGGTGACATTCTCAAGGGAATGCTTACTCTGATTCAGAAGGTAGATTCTATCTTGACAATATATGTTCACAACCCAACGAACATGACATACCCAAGATACCCAGGTGTTGATCTTCTATAGACCTCACTGATTGGTAAGTCAAAGTAGTCATATCCACAGTCTGTGTTCATAATCGTCTCAAGATTGAGAACACATACCTTATACAAGTTATGAGTTCCTATTGACTGTTGACAGCATTGAGCGTCAATAGGAAACTCAGGTCCGTCAATGCACTATAAGCACTAGCATACTAACCAAGAGTCACATTCTAGTGATTGAGATTTATCACTCCATCCAATGGTAGTTAATGATGCTACAGTGTATACCTGATGAGATATCCAGTCTCATCATCCACTGTGACAAGCTTTAAGTATCAAGGAATAATAATTCGCATCTCATTGTATGTATCTCATACACACACGAAATACTTACTATGGTACTTATGGATTAAACAATCATCTCATGAAAGAAGCATACATCATAAAATGTAAAGCTGATATCCATATATTAAAATGCTAATGTCTAATACATATAGTAATGGTTTGAGGGCACAAACCCAACAAACTCCCACTTGCACTCATAACCATACAGGATTACATCTGAGACCTAGACTATCTAGATGACGATCAAAGACCTTTTGTGGCAAGGCCTTTGTAAACGGATCAGCAAGATTGTCAGCGGTGGCAATCTTGGTGACAGTCACATCTCCACGTTGAACAATATCTCGGATAAGATGATATTTCTGCTCTACGTGCTTTCCCTTTCCGTGGTTCCTTGGCTCCTTGGACTAAGCCACTGCCCCACTATTGTCACAATAAAGCGTAATAGGTGACAGTGACGCTGGAACCACCTCGAGCTCCATAAGGAACTTCTTGAGCCAAACAGCTTCCTTTGCGGCTTCACAAGCAGCCACATACTCAGCTTCTGTAGTTGAGTCTGCAATGCATTTCTGCTTAATGCTCCTCCAACTGACAGCACCACCTCCCAAGGTAAAGAGATGACCGGACGTCGACTTCCTCGAATCTTTATCTGTCATAAAGTCCGAGTCAGTGTATCCTACTGGAATTAACTCACTACCACGGTACATAAGCATGTAATCTTTAGTCCTTCTCAAGTACTTAAGAATGTGTTTGACGGCTGTCCAGTGCTCTGGACCTGGATTCGACTGATATCTGCTAACCATGCCAACGGCAAAGCAAATATCTGGTCTAGTGCATAACATCGCATACATAAGACTTCCCACTGCTGAAGCATAGGGAACTCCTGTCATGCGATTCCTCTCCTCCTGTGTCTTTGGACACTGGTCCTTGGAGAACGCTAAACCATGCCTGAAAGGTAACAAACCTTTCTTCGAATTATCCATTGAAAACCTAGTTAGCACCTTATCGATATAACCAGCTTGAGATAATCCCATTATTTTTCGCTTGCGATCCCGAAAGAGCTTTATCCCTAGAATATAGCTCGCCTCTCCTAGATCCTTCATATCGAAAGTACTAGCTAGCCAAACCTTGACTATTGACAGCGCCACTACATCATTTCCAATGAGTAGAATGTCGTCAACGTAAAGCACAAGAAAGGCCACCACTTTCCCTTCACTCTTCTTGTATACACAAGGTTCATCCAGATTCTGTATGAAACCAAATGACTTGACCGCTTGGTCAAATCGGATGTTCCAACTTCTGGATGCTTGCTTAAGCCCATAAATGGACTTTTACAACTTGCATACCAAGTTACCTTTCCGACCAGCTATGAACCCTTCTGGTTGTTGCATATAGATGTCCTCCTCAAGATTGCCATTCAAGAATGCAGTCTTGTCGTCCATCTGCCAGATCTCATAATCTAGGCATGCAGCAATGGATAAGAGTATTCTGATGGACTTCAGCATGGCTACCGGTGAGAAGGTTTCCTTATAGTCAATGCCCTCCCTTTGAGTATAACCTTTCGCTACAAGCCTAGCCTTAAAGGTTTCAACCTTTCCATCAGATCCTCTTTTCCTCTTGTAGACCCACTTACAGCCAATGGATTTAATATTGGCTGGAAGCTCTACAAGATCCCAGACCTGATTAGAATCCATATATTCCAATTCAGCCTCCATAGCTTTAATCCAATGAGCCGAGTCTACATCAGCCATTGCCTCTTCGTATGTGGCAGGATCAGATTCAGATTCTATGGAGACAGCTTCAAAAACTTCTCCTAAGAACATGTATCTATCAGGCTGGCTGATAATCCTCCCACTATGACGAGGTACCGGTGCGAAAATGGGTGAAGAAGTGGTATTTTCTTGATTTATATCGTTATCAACTATGGGTTGGACTGAGGGCTCTCTTTCTATCTCTCTAAGATCTATCCTTCCCTTAGGTTTATGGTTCATGATATAGTCATCCTCCAAGAAAACAGCATTCGTACTAACAAACACTTTCTGCTCTCTTGGATCATAAAAATACCATCCATAAGTACCCTTTGGATACTCTACGAAGTAACATACTTCTGATCTAGAATCCAACTTGCTCATCTTTCCTTTCAGCACATGTGCTGGACACCCCCATATCTGGAGATGTTGCAAAGAAGGCTTGCGCCCAATCCACATCTCTCGTGGTGTCCTGGGAACAGATTTGCTTGGTACTAGATTTAGTATGTACGCAGCGGTTTCCAAAGCATAACCCCAAAGGAATAATGGCAACTCCGAGTAACTCATCATTGACCTAGTCATGTCTAAAAGAGTCCGATTCCTTCTCTCCGCTACACCGTTCTGCTGAGGCGTACCAGGTGCAGTCAACTGTGACAGAATCCCATTCTGTACGAGGTGATCAATAAACTCATTAGAGAGGTACTCGCCACCTCGATCAGATCGAATGGCCTTGATATGTGTGCCCAATTGCTTCTCCACTTCAGCCCTAAACTCTTTGAACTTTTCAAAGGCTTCAGACTTGTGCTGCATTAGGTACACATATCCATACCTGGAGTGGTCATCAGTAAATGTTATGAAATACTCATAACCACCCCTTGCTCTAATATTTATTGGTCCACACACATCAGTATGAACTAATTCCAACAATGCATCGGTTCTATTTCCCTTTGTAGGAAAGGGCCTTTTGGTCATCTTACCCTCTAAACAAGACTCGCAGACTTCCATTGGTTCTACAACAAAATCGCCTAAGATCCCTTCTTTGACTAGTCTGCCAATCCTATTTAGATTGATATGGCCAAGCCTCATATGTCAAAACCTTGTTGGATTAGTGGAAGGTCTCTTTCTTTTAGATGGTACAGTAACCACTGAGTTATTAAGTTCCATGCAAGAGTCTTTAGAAATATTGGGAGTAATTACATACAAACCATTTGATTTAACCCCAGAACATATAAAAGAACTATTTCTTTTAATCACAACTTCAGTTCCAAAATGAAAAGAATAACCATTATTCGATAAATTAGAAACTGAAATTAAATTACGTCTCATTGAAGGGACGTAAAGTACATCTGATAAAATCAAAATTTTATTGTCTACAAATTCTAAAACTACGACTCCTATAGCAACCGCAGAAACAGTTGCGCTAGAACCTAGAGTAAGTACGATTTCCCCATCACTGCACCTCCTAGTTGATCTGAACCCCTGCAATGAATTACAGATATGGTTAGTCGCACCAGAATCAATGCACCAAGTGTTTGAAGTATCCGTTATAAAACTTACTTCAATCACATGTGATTCCATCATACCTTGAACTCTTGTAGCTAAGAATTCTGGACAGTTCCTCTTCCAGTGGCCCTTCTCACCGCATTGGAAACACTTTCCTTTGCCTTGGCCACCCACCTTCCCTTTGCCCTTACCTTTTCCCTTAGATTTTGCAATCTTAGGGACTGGTCCAACACTTGAACCACCAGTGCTAGCTTTCTTCTTCCCTTTCTTTCCTTTCGGCACAGATCGGGAAGAGGAAGCGCTTTTCTCAACGTTCAAAACGTTGACCCAGGTTTGATCACCCCTTCCGCTTCCAAAAGAGAACTCATCAATTCGCTCATTGAAAAATTCATTTGATTCATATTATAGTTAAGTTTAAATTGAGCGAATGAAGGCGACAGCGAATTAAGGATCATATCAACTTGGGTCTGTGCATCGATGTTGGCACCTAGGGTCTCCAGCTCGTTTAAATAACCAATCATTTTTAAAACATGTTCCTTGACTGGAGTCCCTTCCGACATCTTTGCACTCATTATCTTTTGCATGGCTACCTGCCTGGCAGGCCTGCCATGCTCCCCAAACATCTTTTTCAGGGATGTGATAATGTCACTGGCAGAATCATTCGATTGGAATTGGTGTTGCAACACACCAGCCATTGAGGCCAGAATATAGCAACGAGCCATTCCATTCGACTTCTTCCATTTGTCGAACTCGCGTCTGGCAGCTGCTGAAGCATTTGCCGCGGGTTCTTCAGGGCTTGGGGTGGTGAGGACATATATGTGATCCTCCGCAGTTAACACGATGTCAAGGTTACGTTTCCATTCAGTATAGTTGTTTCCAGTTAACTTATTTTGTGTGAGTATGGTGGCAAGTGGACTAAATGCAGATCCAGACATTATGATTTACTGTAAAAATCAAAACAAAATAAATATGGATATCAGAATTTGACAGTTTGAAATAAAAGAATCCTTTTAAAACTCTTATTTTAAAACAAAGTCGCCGGAATATCGAAACGAAGGAATAAAGCCTCCGTGTGGTGGTCAATGTTCGATCTTTCGATTTATCATAACTTATCCGCTATGCAACTCTTGCAAAAACAAGTTATGACTTCCGAACCTAATTGATCTCTAAGTTTATGAATAATGCCCCGTGTGGGATCCCTTATCCATAGCTTAGCTAGTGTGTACCATTAACTAGGATCCAATCACAACCGTCTCAAGTAGCGCCTCCGTGTGGTGGTCACCCTCTAACACGTCTGATTGATCTTATCAAAAGAAGTTCACATCTAGTAACCAATGAGTAATGCACCCTCCGTATGGAATGATCACCCCTGACGAGGTGACACAGAATGCACCACTCATCTTACAGTGAACCGTTAATGGAAGATCGTGGGTGTAATTAATAAGACCCTCTCCCACTAGTTTTAGTAAAAAGGATTTTGCTTTTTGAGAAAATCTGTTTCTACACACTTCCCATAAACATTTAATGTTTATTAATGTGTTGAAAACGGTTTTTGAATTTTATTTTAGAAAACTTGTTTTGCGTGCATGCAACAATGTATTATACGCCAATCACAAACCAAGCACATAAAACAAAAAACTAAAATGAAATATAGGCATTCAAACAATGCCTCTATCTCCCATGGCTCTATCTCTATAGAACCTCCTTTTGGTTTGATCGCCTCTAGCTCCATCTTCATGGATAACGGGTCCTTTCTCCATCTTCATGGATTTTCTAATTCTATTACATTTGTCCTATGCTTCTTTCGAAGTTTACTATTTATCTAGAAATAGAAATAACAACAAAATAAGAGGCTAGGGAAACCGGTGTGACTTTCCTTTTCGTAGGATTGAAGTCGCAGCGCCCTTTACATATGCCTTAAAACCAAACCAAACTTAAATTACAACATGCACCAATCTCAAACAATTTAAATACAAATATTCAAATGATTTGGTGCCATGGGAGATAGCGACTAATCTAGCTGCAAAAGGGTTAGTCGTACACGCATCCATACATACATAACAAATATGTGTAACTGTTGAAACACTTAATTGATTCACACAGTATATAAACTCTTTACATACTGAATTAGAACTTAAAACAGCATCTTACTTCTCTATCATAGTTCGATCGATCGAAGACCATTCGATCGCTCGAACCTTCGATCGATTGAACACTGTTCAATCGCTTGAACATTCTGTTTCACAGAATGATTTAAAAATTTTACAGAATATTTTAAAATTAAAGTTTTTAATTTCAAAACTCTTAAAAACTGTGAAATAGAGAACCTGACAAAGTATCTGTCTCGATCGATCTAACTTCATTCGATCGATCGAATACCAGAAAGTTTCGATCGATCGAAGACTGTTCGATCGCTTGAGAACAGTATGTTCGATCGATCAAAATATGTTCGATCGATCGAACCCGCCTTGCATCCTATGCAATCACAGATTTGTATACTGCTGCGATAACACTGCAGAAACAGATCTGTGACGATGCAGTTTCGAAAACAGTTCTAAAATCAACATGCAAATCAAAATAGTGTTCCATTAACGCATCTATAGATCCAAACGAGCGTGGCTCTGATACCAATTGTTGGAAAACCGGTTTAAGTTCTAAGTTTAAACGCGCAGCGGAAAAATCAAGTTATAAAACTTAATTGGCATGCCCGGATCTACTACCCATCAACTCTATAAATGCGCACAAGAGGGGACAAAAATTATACCTTACTGTCTTGAACCCAATTCTGAAATCTCTGACTTCCAGCAGCCTCTACTAGATGATCTTCACTCTTATGACTCCTATGGATGCTCGCAGGAAGGGCTAGGGTTGGTGGGAACCCTAATGGAGAGGATACAGAAGGTCTTGGGGCTCCAAAACAGTTTCTGCAGCTTCAGACGTTCAAAACGACGAACAACCTTTTTTTCAGAACGCAGCTGCCCTATTTATAGATTCCCAGAACCGACCTAGCTCTCGAGCGATCGAAGTGGCTTCGATCGATCGAACAATCTTCAATCGATCGAACCTGTCTAGACTTCAATCGATCGAGACAACTTCGATCGATCGAACCTGTCTTGACATCATCCTCATTTGCCTTTCCAAGCATCCTAGCGGAGCTAAGAGTGGGACCTCCTAGGCTCTTTATTGTTGGCTCAGATCAGTTGATTAACTCCCATGACCAAACTCTTTGATCAGCAAATTAATCGACTGATCAGTTAACGTTTACTCCACTATAAAACGATAACTGAACTCCAACGCAAAAGAATATATCCGAAGCGATAACTAGACTTGTATGTTGTACTAATGTCCCTCTACCGTCAGCATTCACAGTCATATTCAGGTAGTCGGATAAACAGTTACTGTCAACCTGAATCATGATTACTTCTTATAATCCTTGAGTCCCATTCACCTCTCATGATTACCAAACATGTTGATAACTCTTATCAACAAGACTGCAGTACTCAGTAATCGACTTGGTGACATTCTCAAGGGAATGCTTACTCTGATTCAGAAGGTAGATTCTATCTTGACAATATATGTTCACAACCCAACGAACATGACATACCCAAGATACCCAGGTGTTGATCTTCTATAGACCTCACTGATTGGTAAGTCAAAGTAGTCATATCCACAGTCTGTGTTCATAATCGTCTCAAGATTGAGAACACATACCTTATACAAGTTATGAGTTCCTATTGACTGTTGACAGCATTGAGCGTCAATAGGAAACTCAGGTCCGTCAATGCACTATAAGCACTAGCATACTAACCAAGAGTCACATTCTAGTGATTGAGATTTATCACTCCATCCAATGGTAGTTAATGATGCTACAGTGTATACCTGATGAGATATCCAGTCTCATCATCCACTGTGACAAGCTTTAAGTATCAAGGAATAATAATTCGCATCTCATTGTATGTATCTCATACACACACGAAATACTTACTATGGTACTTATGGATTAAACAATCATCTCATGAAAGAAGCATACATCATAAAATGTAAAGCTGATATCCATATATTAAAATGCTAATGTCTAATACATATAGTAATGGTTTGAGGGCACAAACCCAACAAACTCCCACTTGCACTCATAACCATACAGGATTACATCTGAGACCTAGACTATCTAGATGACGATCAAAGACCTTTTGTGGCAAGGCCTTTGTAAACGGATCAGCAAGATTGTCAGCGGTGGCAATCTTGGTGACAGTCACATCTCCACGTTGAACAATATCTCGGATAAGATGATATTTCTGCTCTACGTGCTTTCCCTTTCCGTGGTTCCTTGGCTCCTTGGACTAAGCCACTGCCCCACTATTATCACAATAAAGCGTAATAGGTGACAGTGACGCTGGAACCACCTCGAGCTCCATAAGGAACTTCTTGAGCCAAACAGCTTCCTTTGCGGCTTCACAAGCAGCCACATACTCAGCTTCTGTAGTTGAGTCTGCAATGCATTTCTGCTTAATGCTCCTCCAACTGACAGCACCACCTCCCAAGGTAAAGAGATGACCGGACGTCGACTTCCTCGAATCTTTATCTGTCATAAAGTCCGAGTCAGTGTATCCTACTGGAATTAACTCACTACCACGGTACATAAGCATGTAATCTTTAGTCCTTCTCAAGTACTTAAGAATGTGTTTGACGGCTGTCCAGTGCTCTGGACCTGGATTCGACTGATATCTGCTAACCATGCCAACGGCAAAGCAAATATCTGGTCTAGTGCATAACATCGCATACATAAGACTTCCCACTGCTGAAGCATAGGGAACTCCTGTCATGCGATTCCTCTCCTCCTGTGTCTTTGGACACTGGTCCTTGGAGAACGCTAAACCATGCCTGAAAGGTAACAAACCTTTCTTCGAATTATCCATTGAAAACCTAGTTAGCACCTTATCGATATAACCAGCTTGAGATAATCCCATTATTTTTCGCTTGCGATCCCGAAAGAGCTTTATCCCTAGAATATAGCTCGCCTCTCCTAGATCCTTCATATCGAAAGTACTAGCTAGCCAAACCTTGACTATTGACAGCGCCACTACATCATTTCCAATGAGTAGAATGTCGTCAACGTAAAGCACAAGAAAGGCCACCACTTTCCCTTCACTCTTCTTGTATACACAAGGTTCATCCAGATTCTGTATGAAACCAAATGACTTGACCGCTTGGTCAAATCGGATGTTCCAACTTCTGGATGCTTGCTTAAGCCCATAAATGGACTTTTACAACTTGCATACCAAGTTACCTTTCCGACCAGCTATGAACCCTTCTGGTTGTTGCATATAGATGTCCTCCTCAAGATTGCCATTCAAGAATGCAGTCTTGTCGTCCATCTGCCAGATCTCATAATCTAGGCATGCAGCAATGGATAAGAGTATTCTGATGGACTTCAGCATGGCTACCGGTGAGAAGGTTTCCTTATAGTCAATGCCCTCCCTTTGAGTATAACCTTTCGCTACAAGCCTAGCCTTAAAGGTTTCAACCTTTCCATCAGATCCTCTTTTCCTCTTGTAGACCCACTTACAGTCAATGGATTTAATATTGGCTGGAAGCTCTACAAGATCCCAGACCTGATTAGAATCCATATATTCCAATTCAGCCTCCATAGCTTTAATCCAATGAGCCGAGTCTACATCAGCCATTGCCTCTTCGTATGTGGCAGGATCAGATTCAGATTCTATGGAGACAGCTTCAAAAACTTCTCCTAAGAACATGTATCTATCAGGCTGGCTGATAATCCTCCCACTATGACGAGGTACCGGTGCGAAAATGGGTGAAGAAGTGGTATTTTCTTGATTTATATCGTTATCAACTATGGGTTGGACTGAGGGCTCTCTTTCTATCTCTCTAAGATCTATCCTTCCCTTAGGTTTATGGTTCATGATATAGTCATCCTCCAAGAAAACAGCATTCGTACTAACAAACACTTTCTGCTCTCTTGGATCATAAAAATACCATCCATAAGTACCCTTTGGATACTCTACGAAGTAACATACTTCTGATCTAGAATCCAACTTGCTCATCTTTCCTTTCAGCACATGTGCTGGACACCCCCATATCTGGAGATGTTGCAAAGAAGGCTTGCGCCCAATCCACATCTCTCGTGGTGTCCTGGGAACAGATTTGCTTGGTACTAGATTTAGTATGTACGCAGCGGTTTCCAAAGCATAACCCCAAAGGAATAATGGCAACTCCGAGTAACTCATCATTGACCTAGTCATGTCTAAAAGAGTCCGATTCCTTCTCTCCGCTACACCGTTCTGCTGAGGCGTACCAGGTGCAGTCAACTGTGACAGAATCCCATTCTGTACGAGGTGATCAATAAACTCATTAGAGAGGTACTCGCCACCTCGATCAGATCGAATGGCCTTGATATGTGTGCCCAATTGCTTCTCCACTTCAGCCCTAAACTCTTTGAACTTTTCAAAGGCTTCAGACTTGTGCTGCATTAGGTACACATATCCATACCTGGAGTGGTCATCAGTAAATGTTATGAAATACTCATAACCACCCCTTGCTCTAATATTTATTGGTCCACACACATCAGTATGAACTAATTCCAACAATGCATCGGTTCTATTTCCCTTTGTAGGAAAGGGCCTTTTGGTCATCTTACCCTCTAAACAAGACTCGCAGACTTCCATTGGTTCTACAACAAAATCGCCTAAGATCCCTTCTTTGACTAGTCTGCCAATCCTATTTAGATTGATATGGCCAAGCCTCATATGTCAAAACCTTGTTGGATTAGTGGAAGGTCTCTTTCTTTTAGATGGTACAGTAACCACTGAGTTATTAAGTTCCATGCAAGAGTCTTTAGAAATATTGGGAGTAATTACATACAAACCATTTGATTTAACCCCAGAACATATAAAAGAACTATTTCTTTTAATCACAACTTCAGTTCCAAAATGAAAAGAATAACCATTATTCGATAAATTAGAAACTGAAATTAAATTACGTCTCATTGAAGGGACGTAAAGTACATCTGATAAAATCAAAATTTTATTGTCTACAAATTCTAAAACTACGACTCCTATAGCAACCGCAGAAACAGTTGCGCTAGAACCTAGAGTAAGTACGATTTCCCCATCACTGCACCTCCTAGTTGATCTGAACCCCTGCAATGAATTACAGATATGGTTAGTCGCACCAGAATCAATGCACCAAGTGTTTGAAGTATCCGTTATAAAACTTACTTCAATCACATGTGATTCCATCATACCTTGAACTCTTGTAGCTAAGAATTCTGGACAGTTCCTCTTCCAGTGGCCCTTCTCACCGCATTGGAAACACTTTCCTTTGCCTTGGCCACCCACCTTCCCTTTGCCCTTACCTTTTCCCTTAGATTTTGCAATCTTAGGGACTGGTCCAACACTTGAACCACCAGTGCTAGCTTTCTTCTTCCCTTTCTTTCCTTTCGGCACAGATCGGGAAGAGGAAGCGCTTTTCTCAACGTTCAAAACGTTGACCCAGGTTTGATCACCCCTTCCGCTTCCAAAAGAGAACTCATCAATTCGCTCATTGAAAAATTCATTTGATTCATATTATAGTTAAGTTTAAATTGAGCGAATGAAGGCGACAGCGAATTAAGGATCATATCAACTTGGGTCTGTGCATCGATGTTGGCACCTAGGGTCTCCAGCTCGTTTAAATAACCAATCATTTTTAAAACATGTTCCTTGACTGGAGTCCCTTCCGACATCTTTGCACTCATTATCTTTTGCATGGCTACCTGCCTGGCAGGCCTGCCATGCTCCCCAAACATCTTTTTCAGGGATGTGATAATGTCACTGGCAGAATCATTCGATTGGAATTGGTGTTGCAACACACCAGCCATTGAGGCCAGAATATAGCAACGAGCCATTCCATTCGACTTCTTCCATTTGTCGAACTCGCGTCTGGCAGCTGCTGAAGCATTTGCCGCGGGTTCTTCAGGGCTTGGGATGGTGAGGACATATATGTGATCCTCCGCAGTTAACACGATGTCAAGGTTACGTTTCCATTCAGTATAGTTGTTTCCAGTTAACTTATTTTGTGTGAGTATGGTGGCAAGTGGACTAAATGCAGATCCAGACATTATGATTTACTGTAAAAATCAAAACAAAATAAATATGGATATCAGAATTTGACAGTTTGAAATAAAAGAATCCTTTTAAAACTCTTATTTTAAAACAAAGTCGCCGGAATATCGAAACGAAGGAATAAAGCCTCCGTGTGGTGGTCAATGTTCGATCTTTCGATTTATCATAACTTATCCGCTATGCAACTCTTGCAAAAACAAGTTATGACTTCCGAACCTAATTGATCTCTAAGTTTATGAATAATGCCCCGTGTGGGATCCCTTATCCATAGCTTAGCTAGTGTGTACCATTAACTAGGATCCAATCACAACCGTCTCAAGTAGCGCCTCCGTGTGGTGGTCACCCTCTAACACGTCTGATTGATCTTATCAAAAGAAGTTCACATCTAGTAACCAATGAGTAATGCACCCTCCGTATGGAATGATCACCCCTGACGAGGTGACACAGAATGCACCACTCATCTTACAGTGAACCGTTAATGGAAGATCGTGGGTGTAATTAATAAGACCCTCTCCCACTAGTTTTAGTAAAAAGGATTTTGCTTTTTGAGAAAATCTGTTTCTACACACTTCCCATAAACATTTAATGTTTATTAATGTGTTGAAAACGGTTTTTGAATTTTATTTTAGAAAACTTGTTTTGCGTGCATGCAACAATGTATTATACGCCAATCACAAACCAAGCACATAAAACAAAAAACTAAAATGAAATATAGGCATTCAAACAATGCCTCTATCTCCCATGGCTCTATCTCTATAGAACCTCCTTTTGGTTTGATCGCCTCTAGCTCCATCTTCATGGATAACGGGTCCTTTCTCCATCTTCATGGATTTTCTAATTCTATTACATTTGTCCTATGCTTCTTTCGAAGTTTACTATTTATCTAGAAATAGAAATAACAACAAAATAAGAGGCTAGGGAAACCGGTGTGACTTTCCTTTTCGTAGGATTGAAGTCGCAGCGCCCTTTACATATGCCTTAAAACCAAACCAAACTTAAATTACAACATGCACCAATCTCAAACAATTTAAATACAAATATTCAAATGATTTGGTGCCATGGGAGATAGCGACTAATCTAGCTGCAAAAGGGTTAGTCGTACACGCATCCATACATACATAACAAATATGTGTAACTGTTGAAACACTTAATTGATTCACACAGTATATAAACTCTTTACATACTGAATTAGAACTTAAAACAGCATCTTACTTCTCTATCATAGTTCGATCGATCGAAGACCATTCGATCGCTCGAACCTTCGATCGATTGAACACTGTTCAATCGCTTGAACATTCTGTTTCACAGAATGATTTAAAAATTTTACAGAATATTTTAAAATTAAAGTTTTTAATTTCAAAACTCTTAAAAACTGTGAAATAGAGAACCTGACAAAGTATCTGTCTCGATCGATCTAACTTCATTCGATCGATCGAATACCAGAAAGTTTCGATCGATCGAAGACTGTTCGATCGCTTGAGAACAGTATGTTCGATCGATCAAAATATGTTCGATCGATCGAACCCGCCTTGCATCCTATGCAATCACAGATTTGTATACTGCTGCGATAACACTGCAGAAACAGATCTGTGACGATGCAGTTTCGAAAACAGTTCTAAAATCAACATGCAAATCAAAATAGTGTTCCATTAACGCATCTATAGATCCAAACGAGCGTGGCTCTGATACCAATTGTTGGAAAAACCGGTTTAAGTTCTAAGTTTAAACGCGCAGCGGAAAAATCAAGTTATAAAACTTAATTGGCATGCCCGGATCTACTACCCATCAACTCTATAAATGCGCACAAGAGGGGACAAAAATTATACCTTACTGTCTTGAACCCAATTCTGAAATCTCTGACTTCCAGCAGCCTCTACTAGATGATCTTCACTCTTATGACTCCTATGGATGCTCGCAGGAAGGGCTAGGGTTGGTGGGAACCCTAATGGAGAGGATACAGAAGGTCTTGGGGCTCCAAAACAGTTTCTGCAGCTTCAGACGTTCAAAACGACGAACAACCTTTTTTTCAGAACGCAGCTGCCCTATTTATAGATTCCCAGAACCGACCTAGCTCTCGAGCGATCGAAGTGGCTTCGATCGATCGAACAATCTTCAATCGATCGAACCTGTCTAGACTTCAATCGATCGAGACAACTTCGATCGATCGAACCTGTCTTGACATCATCCTCATTTGCCTTTCCAAGCATCCTAGCGGAGCTAAGAGTGGGACCTCCTAGGCTCTTTATTGTTGGCTCAGATCAGTTGATTAACTCCCATGACCAAACTCTTTGATCAGCAAATTAATCGACTGATCAGTTAACGTTTACTCCACTATAAAACGATAACTGAACTCCAACGCAAAAGAACATATCCGAAGCGATAACTAGACTTGTATGTTGTACTAATGTCCCTCTACCGTCAGCATTCACAGTCATATTCAGGTAGTCGGATAAACAGTTACTGTCAACCTGAATCATGATTACTTCTTATAATCCTTGAGTCCCATTCACCTCTCATGATTACCAAACATGTTGATAACTCTTATCAACAAGACTGCAGTACTCAGTAATCGACTTGGTGACATTCTCAAGGGAATGCTTACTCTGATTCAGAAGGTAGATTCTATCTTGACAATATATGTTCACAACCCAACGAACATGACATACCCAAGATACCCAGGTGTTGATCTTCTATAGACCTCACTGATTGGTAAGTCAAAGTAGTCATATCCACAGTCTGTGTTCATAATCGTCTCAAGATTGAGAACACATACCTTATACAAGTTATGAGTTCCTATTGACTGTTGACAGCATTGAGCGTCAATAGGAAACTCAGGTCCGTCAATGCACTATAAGCACTAGCATACTAACCAAGAGTCACATTCTAGTGATTGAGATTTATCACTCCATCCAATGGTAGTTAATGATGCTACAGTGTATACCTGATGAGATATCCAGTCTCATCATCCACTGTGACAAGCTTTAAGTATCAAGGAATAATAATTCGCATCTCATTGTATGTATCTCATACACACACGAAATACTTACTATGGTACTTATGGATTAAACAATCATCTCATGAAAGAAGCATACATCATAAAATGTAAAGCTGATATCCATATATTAAAATGCTAATGTCTAATACATATAGTAATGGTTTGAGGGCACAAACCCAACAAACTCCCACTTGCACTCATAACCATACAGGATTACATCTGAGACCTAGACTATCTAGATGACGATCAAAGACCTTTTGTGGCAAGGCCTTTGTAAACGGATCAGCAAGATTGTCAGCGGTGGCAATCTTGGTGACAGTCACATCTCCACGTTGAACAATATCTCGGATAAGATGATATTTCTGCTCTACGTGCTTTCCCTTTCCGTGGTTCCTTGGCTCCTTGGACTAAGCCACTGCCCCACTATTGTCACAATAAAGCGTAATAGGTGACAGTGACGCTGGAACCACCTCGAGCTCCATAAGGAACTTCTTGAGCCAAACAGCTTCCTTTGCGGCTTCACAAGCAGCCACATACTCAGCTTCTGTAGTTGAGTCTGCAATGCATTTCTGCTTAATGCTCCTCCAACTGACAGCACCACCTCCCAAGGTAAAGAGATGACCGGACGTCGACTTCCTCGAATCTTTATCTGTCATAAAGTCCGAGTCAGTGTATCCTACTGGAATTAACTCACTACCACGGTACATAAGCATGTAATCTTTAGTCCTTCTCAAGTACTTAAGAATGTGTTTGACGGCTGTCCAGTGCTCTGGACCTGGATTCGACTGATATCTGCTAACCATGCCAACGGCAAAGCAAATATCTGGTCTAGTGCATAACATCGCATACATAAGACTTCCCACTGCTGAAGCATAGGGAACTCCTGTCATGCGATTCCTCTCCTCCTGTGTCTTTGGACACTGGTCCTTGGAGAACGCTAAACCATGCCTGAAAGGTAACAAACCTTTCTTCGAATTATCCATTGAAAACCTAGTTAGCACCTTATCGATATAACCAGCTTGAGATAATCCCATTATTTTTCGCTTGCGATCCCGAAAGAGCTTTATCCCTAGAATATAGCTCGCCTCTCCTAGATCCTTCATATCGAAAGTACTAGCTAGCCAAACCTTGACTATTGACAGCGCCACTACATCATTTCCAATGAGTAGAATGTCGTCAACGTAAAGCACAAGAAAGGCCACCACTTTCCCTTCACTCTTCTTGTATACACAAGGTTCATCCAGATTCTGTATGAAACCAAATGACTTGACCGCTTGGTCAAATCGGATGTTCCAACTTCTGGATGCTTGCTTAAGCCCATAAATGGACTTTTACAACTTGCATACCAAGTTACCTTTCCGACCAGCTATGAACCCTTCTGGTTGTTGCATATAGATGTCCTCCTCAAGATTGCCATTCAAGAATGCAGTCTTGTCGTCCATCTGCCAGATCTCATAATCTAGGCATGCAGCAATGGATAAGAGTATTCTGATGGACTTCAGCATGGCTACCGGTGAGAAGGTTTCCTTATAGTCAATGCCCTCCCTTTGAGTATAACCTTTCGCTACAAGCCTAGCCTTAAAGGTTTCAACCTTTCCATCAGATCCTCTTTTCCTCTTGTAGACCCACTTACAGCCAATGGATTTAATATTGGCTGGAAGCTCTACAAGATCCCAGACCTGATTAGAATCCATATATTCCAATTCAGCCTCCATAGCTTTAATCCAATGAGCCGAGTCTACATCAGCCATTGCCTCTTCGTATGTGGCAGGATCAGATTCAGATTCTATGGAGACAGCTTCAAAAACTTCTCCTAAGAACATGTATCTATCAGGCTGGCTGATAATCCTCCCACTATGACGAGGTACCGGTGCGAAAATGGGTGAAGAAGTGGTATTTTCTTGATTTATATCGTTATCAACTATGGGTTGGACTGAGGGCTCTCTTTCTATCTCTCTAAGATCTATCCTTCCCTTAGGTTTATGGTTCATGATATAGTCATCCTCCAAGAAAACAGCATTCGTACTAACAAACACTTTCTGCTCTCTTGGATCATAAAAATACCATCCATAAGTACCCTTTGGATACTCTACGAAGTAACATACTTCTGATCTAGAATCCAACTTGCTCATCTTTCCTTTCAGCACATGTGCTGGACACCCCCATATCTGGAGATGTTGCAAAGAAGGCTTGCGCCCAATCCACATCTCTCGTGGTGTCCTGGGAACAGATTTGCTTGGTACTAGATTTAGTATGTACGCAGCGGTTTCCAAAGCATAACCCCAAAGGAATAATGGCAACTCCGAGTAACTCATCATTGACCTAGTCATGTCTAAAAGAGTCCGATTCCTTCTCTCCGCTACACCGTTCTGCTGAGGCGTACCAGGTGCAGTCAACTGTGACAGAATCCCATTCTGTACGAGGTGATCAATAAACTCATTAGAGAGGTACTCGCCACCTCGATCAGATCGAATGGCCTTGATATGTGTGCCCAATTGCTTCTCCACTTCAGCCCTAAACTCTTTGAACTTTTCAAAGGCTTCAGACTTGTGCTGCATTAGGTACACATATCCATACCTGGAGTGGTCATCAGTAAATGTTATGAAATACTCATAACCACCCCTTGCTCTAATATTTATTGGTCCACACACATCAGTATGAACTAATTCCAACAATGCATCGGTTCTATTTCCCTTTGTAGGAAAGGGCCTTTTGGTCATCTTACCCTCTAAACAAGACTCGCAGACTTCCATTGGTTCTACAACAAAATCGCCTAAGATCCCTTCTTTGACTAGTCTGCCAATCCTATTTAGATTGATATGGCCAAGCCTCATATGTCAAAACCTTGTTGGATTAGTGGAAGGTCTCTTTCTTTTAGATGGTACAGTAACCACTGAGTTATTAAGTTCCATGCAAGAGTCTTTAGAAATATTGGGAGTAATTACATACAAACCATTTGATTTAACCCCAGAACATATAAAAGAACTATTTCTTTTAATCACAACTTCAGTTCCAAAATGAAAAGAATAACCATTATTCGATAAATTAGAAACTGAAATTAAATTACGTCTCATTGAAGGGACGTAAAGTACATCTGATAAAATCAAAATTTTATTGTCTACAAATTCTAAAACTACGACTCCTATAGCAACCGCAGAAACAGTTGCGCTAGAACCTAGAGTAAGTACGATTTCCCCATCACTGCACCTCCTAGTTGATCTGAACCCCTGCAATGAATTACAGATATGGTTAGTCGCACCAGAATCAATGCACCAAGTGTTTGAAGTATCCGTTATAAAACTTACTTCAATCACATGTGATTCCATCATACCTTGAACTCTTGTAGCTAAGAATTCTGGACAGTTCCTCTTCCAGTGGCCCTTCTCACCGCATTGGAAACACTTTCCTTTGCCTTGGCCACCCACCTTCCCTTTGCCCTTACCTTTTCCCTTAGATTTTGCAATCTTAGGGACTGGTCCAACACTTGAACCACCAGTGCTAGCTTTCTTCTTCCCTTTCTTTCCTTTCGGCACAGATCGGGAAGAGGAAGCGCTTTTCTCAACGTTCAAAACGTTGACCCAGGTTTGATCACCCCTTCCGCTTCCAAAAGAGAACTCATCAATTCGCTCATTGAAAAATTCATTTGATTCATATTATAGTTAAGTTTAAATTGAGCGAATGAAGGCGACAGCGAATTAAGGATCATATCAACTTGGGTCTGTGCATCGATGTTGGCACCTAGGGTCTCCAGCTCGTTTAAATAACCAATCATTTTTAAAACATGTTCCTTGACTGGAGTCCCTTCCGACATCTTTGCACTCATTATCTTTTGCATGGCTACCTGCCTGGCAGGCCTGCCATGCTCCCCAAACATCTTTTTCAGGGATGTGATAATGTCACTGGCAGAATCATTCGATTGGAATTGGTGTTGCAACACACCAGCCATTGAGGCCAGAATATAGCAACGAGCCATTCCATTCGACTTCTTCCATTTGTCGAACTCGCGTCTGGCAGCTGCTGAAGCATTTGCCGCGGGTTCTTCAGGGCTTGGGATGGTGAGGACATATATGTGATCCTCCGCAGTTAACACGATGTCAAGGTTACGTTTCCATTCAGTATAGTTGTTTCCAGTTAACTTATTTTGTGTGAGTATGGTGGCAAGTGGACTAAATGCAGATCCAGACATTATGATTTACTGTAAAAATCAAAACAAAATAAATATGGATATCAGAATTTGACAGTTTGAAATAAAAGAATCCTTTTAAAACTCTTATTTTAAAACAAAGTCGCCGGAATATCGAAACGAAGGAATAAAGCCTCCGTGTGGTGGTCAATGTTCGATCTTTCGATTTATCATAACTTATCCGCTATGCAACTCTTGCAAAAACAAGTTATGACTTCCGAACCTAATTGATCTCTAAGTTTATGAATAATGCCCCGTGTGGGATCCCTTATCCATAGCTTAGCTAGTGTGTACCATTAACTAGGATCCAATCACAACCGTCTCAAGTAGCGCCTCCGTGTGGTGGTCACCCTCTAACACGTCTGATTGATCTTATCAAAAGAAGTTCACATCTAGTAACCAATGAGTAATGCACCCTCCGTATGGAATGATCACCCCTGACGAGGTGACACAGAATGCACCACTCATCTTACAGTGAACCGTTAATGGAAGATCGTGGGTGTAATTAATAAGACCCTCTCCCACTAGTTTTAGTAAAAAGGATTTTGCTTTTTGAGAAAATCTGTTTCTACACACTTCCCATAAACATTTAATGTTTATTAATGTGTTGAAAACGGTTTTTGAATTTTATTTTAGAAAACTTGTTTTGCGTGCATGCAACAATGTATTATACGCCAATCACAAACCAAGCACATAAAACAAAAAACTAAAATGAAATATAGGCATTCAAACAATGCCTCTATCTCCCATGGCTCTATCTCTATAGAACCTCCTTTTGGTTTGATCGCCTCTAGCTCCATCTTCATGGATAACGGGTCCTTTCTCCATCTTCATGGATTTTCTAATTCTATTACATTTGTCCTATGCTTCTTTCGAAGTTTACTATTTATCTAGAAATAGAAATAACAACAAAATAAGAGGCTAGGGAAACCGGTGTGACTTTCCTTTTCGTAGGATTGAAGTCGCAGCGCCCTTTACATATGCCTTAAAACCAAACCAAACTTAAATTACAACATGCACCAATCTCAAACAATTTAAATACAAATATTCAAATGATTTGGTGCCATGGGAGATAGCGACTAATCTAGCTGCAAAAGGGTTAGTCGTACACGCATCCATACATACATAACAAATATGTGTAACTGTTGAAACACTTAATTGATTCACACAGTATATAAACTCTTTACATACTGAATTAGAACTTAAAACAGCATCTTACTTCTCTGTCATAGTTCGATCGATCGAAGACCATTCGATCGCTCGAACCTTCGATCGATTGAACACTGTTCAATCGCTTGAACATTCTGTTTCACAGAATGATTTAAAAATTTTACAGAATATTTTAAAATTAAAGTTTTTAATTTCAAAACTCTTAAAAACTGTGAAATAGAGAACCTGACAAAGTATCTGTCTCGATCGATCTAACTTCATTCGATCGATCGAATACCAGAAAGTTTCGATCGATCGAAGACTGTTCGATCGCTTGAGAACAGTATGTTCGATCGATCAAAATATGTTCGATCGATCGAACCCGCCTTGCATCCTATGCAATCACAGATTTGTATACTGCTGCGATAACACTGCAGAAACAGATCTGTGACGATGCAGTTTCGAAAACAGTTCTAAAATCAACATGCAAATCAAAATAGTGTTCCATTAACGCATCTATAGATCCAAACGAGCGTGGCTCTGATACCAATTGTTGGAAAAACCGGTTTAAGTTCTAAGTTTAAACGTGCAGCGGAAAAATCAAGTTATAAAACTTAATTGGCATGCCCGGATCTACTACCCATCAACTCTATAAATGCGCACAAGAGGGGACAAAAATTATACCTTACTGTCTTGAACCCAATTCTGAAATCTCTGACTTCCAGCAGCCTCTACTAGATGATCTTCACTCTTATGACTCCTATGGATGCTCGCAGGAAGGGCTAGGGTTGGTGGGAACCCTAATGGAGAGGATACAGAAGGTCTTGGGGCTCCAAAACAGTTTCTGCAGCTTCAGACGTTCAAAACGACGAACAACCTTTTTTTCAGAACGCAGCTGCCCTATTTATAGATTCCCAGAACCGACCTAGCTCTCGAGCGATCGAAGTGGCTTCGATCGATCGAACAATCTTCAATCGATCGAACCTGTCTAGACTTCAATCGATCGAGACAACTTCGATCGATCGAACCTGTCTTGACATCATCCTCATTTGCCTTTCCAAGCATCCTAGCGGAGCTAAGAGTGGGACCTCCTAGGCTCTTTATTGTTGGCTCAGATCAGTTGATTAACTCCCATGACCAAACTCTTTGATCAGCAAATTAATCGACTGATCAGTTAACGTTTACTCCACTATAAAACGATAACTGAACTCCAACGCAAAAGAACATATCCGAAGCGATAACTAGACTTGTATGTTGTACTAATGTCCCTCTACCGTCAGCATTCACAATCATATTCAGGTAGTCGGATAAACAGTTACTGTCAACCTGAATCATGATTACTTCTTATAATCCTTGAGTCCCATTCACCTCTCATGATTACCAAACATGTTGATAACTCTTATCAACAAGACTGCAGTACTCAGTAATCGACTTGGTGACATTCTCAAGGGAATGCTTACTCTGATTCAGAAGGTAGATTCTATCTTGACAATATATGTTCACAACCCTACGAACATGACATACCCAAGATACCCAGGTGTTGATCTTCTATAGACCTCACTGATTGGTAAGTCAAAGTAGTCATATCCACAGTCTGTGTTCATAATCGTCTCAAGATTGAGAACACATACCTTATACAAGTTATGAGTTCCTATTGACTGTTGACAGCATTGAGCGTCAATAGGAAACTCAGGTCCGTCAATGCACTATAAGCACTAGCATACTAACCAAGAGTCACATTCTAGTGATTGAGATTTATCACTCCATCCAATGGTAGTTAATGATGCTACAGTGTATACCTGATGAGATATCCAGTCTCATCATCCACTGTGACAAGCTTTAAGTATCAAGGAATAGTAATTCGTATCTCATTGTATGTATCTCATACACACACGAAATACTTACTATGATACTTATGGATTAAACAATCATCTCATGAAAGAAGCATACATCATAAAATGTAAAGCTGATATCCATATATTAAAATGCTAATGTCTAATACATATAGTAATGGTTTGAGGGCACAAACCCAACAGCCGACACATCATTTTCTACTCCAGCTACCACGATTGCGAGTGATTCGGCTACCACTACTACGGGTGTCGAGGGTGGAGTTATGGATGCTCCGGATCTATTGATTGATATTTTATCTGATGTTCACAATGATGGGTAGTCTGTTGGTTTAGTTTTATGGCTTTTTGGTTGTTTGGTGTATTCTGGGTTGTGTGTTGGATATTTTTGGACATTGTTGGGCTCTTGTTTATGTTCTTAGTTGATTGGGCTAGTTGGATTTGTGTTCATATGGCATATATATATATATTATCACTGTTTACTATATTTCCAGTGCGTAGTTTTATTTTATGCTTGGATCTGATGCTTTATATTTTCTATCTTTTTGATCTTTGCTGCTTGGAGTGTGTATGTTTTCTGTACAGGTTGTTACTATTACGATTCTTACGATGATATTTCAGGTGATATCTCTCTATCTATTTTTGAAAATCACCTACTGAGGACATTGTAATTTTCAGTTGGGGGTGGGATATAGATAGATAATCACCTGTGTGTGTTTTTACTTAGCAACCTGAATCACTCTAAATATTAAAAATCATATAATCTCCATTAGATTCCTACATTCAATTTCAAAACACTTTTTCAAACTATTAACCATGTTTTTGAATTAAATGGGTAGAATAATTTTGAATTTTCACTTCTATTTAGCTGTGTCAAGTAATGACATAACCATTTTATTCTCATCCTTTTATGAATTAAGTTCATGTGTTTTTCTAAGTTCTCTAGGATGAATGCATATGTTGACCATTCCTGTATCCAAATTACTTGCACGTATTAATAGCTATGCGGAAAACTTTAAATAAGAGTTAATACGACTTTTGTGCTTTAAAGAATGAAGTAGTGAAAACTAGTTACCCTTAGTGAGCTATTGAATCCAATCTTCAATTCTGAGGGAATTATCACATCAAACTCGAATTGTTTTCATTGAAAATGCCGATTAAAATTCGTTGACTAGTCTCTATTTTTTCATTTTGGCTGCTTATTAGAGGGGAATGTTCAGGATTTACCAATTAACCTCAATGAACATTGAAGTGTTAAAAATTAAGAAGTTGAGAAAATGACTTAAGCCATCGTATTTGTTCTTTACCTTCTTCATTTACCTATATCGACATCTCCAAACATGTGTTGTTCTTAACCCCACACCTAGTAAATACTGTCGAATCCATTATGAAATTCTAAATTCCTGACTTTATACCTTGATCTAAATATACCCCATTGCACACCCAATGTGATTGAATTGTTAAAGTATAAAGAGGGAATAGTGGTGAGAATGATAAAAAAAATGAGGAAAGGAGAAGAAGTTAAAAAATATATATATATATATATAATGAAGGATGATTTGTATGAAGAGGATGGTTGGAATAACGTGAAGAAATTACTAAATATAGCCTCCTGTTGAAGATGTGCAAGTTCTTACCTTTTAATCCTACACTAAATAAAAAACCCGTCAAGTCAAAGTCTTAATGATTTTTTTAACAACTTAGTTTAAACATGAAAGTATAATTTGAGTTATCCACGGTATTTCGCTCCTCTAGTAAGTGGTATTCCTTTCATGAGACTATACACTCTAAAATGTTTGTCTTTTATAGAGTCGAGTATGAAAGCATTAGTATCCGAAAAATCACTCCTATCAAAGCTTTCATACCATGTGCGATTATCATTCACCAAGTTTCTGTGAGATGTTCATTTCTGAGTGAAATAACTACGTGAGAATTGAGTTGAAACTACAAGTTCTGAGAGTCTGATAGTTTAAACAGCTCTAAATAAAGTTGATGTTTAGCTGTTAATTTCACACACACACGGATACATGGATGTGATGCTTATGTTATTTTTATCTTGGTGACATGAGGAACATGTGCATTTCTTTCATGGTTTGAATGAGGATGATATGATTTGTGGAGCTAAATTAACAGTTGAATACTAGAGATTGTTTGAAAGTTATTCTATATCTTTTTTGAGCTTAACCATAGAATTTTGTGGGTATATTCACTGCAAACCCTCACGAGACAACACTCGTCCACTAGGAGAAGCCTAGGGGTTTAACGGCTTGTTGCATTAGCTAAATGCAACCGCGATTCCTGCGAAAGTGAGTTAGCTAGTTTCTTTCTTGTTTTAGTCTAGTTTACCTTAGTTTAATTTATGTTATTAGTCATTACAGTTATAGTATAGCTTGTTTTTATTTTCGCTCTATTGCTAGGGACTAGCAACTCGCTAGTTGGGGGTTGTGACAAGCAGGGGTATTTGTAAAATACGACCGCGCTAAAAGAAGAAAATGTATTGATTTAGTTTACAATTCTTCCATTTAGCTGCAATTTGAATTACAATGCTAGTTTATACACATGTTGATTAAACTATAATAAGTTGTTTGTTTTAGTTGTAATTTGTGCAGATTAACAGTTGTTGTGTGAAGAATTTAAAGAGAATGATAAAAGAAAGTGCTGAATTCTAATGAAGACAATCAAAAGTTGAAATATGGAGTTCGATCGATTGAAGACCATTCGATCGATCGAGGTTTCGATCGATCGAGAGAAGTTAAAGCGATCGAAGTTTCAGAAGTTCAATCGATCGAGAAATGTTCGATTGATGGAACATGCCTTTTATCAGATTATACGCGCACGCAATAGAGAGGGATGTTTTACCCTAGCATTAGGTTATTAGTATAAAAACTCGTATTTGTGTACGTAGAGGACGAGGCCCACTTTGTTTTTATCAGTTTTGGAAGAAAGGGAAGGAGTTTTTATATGTTTTTGTAGGTTTGAAAGTTAAAGGATTGCTTGTGGATTGATTTTTCTCTAGTTTAATAATAGTTCGTCATTCCAGGTTACTTCTTTACTATTTCTTTATATTCTGCTCATAGTTTTCCATAGTTTAATCTGTTAGATTTATAGTTTTGCATGCTAAATAGAGTTATACAACTAGTTTTCATGATTAGAACGCAAACAAACAAACCTTTAATGGATATTTACATTAAAAATAATACTGAGACACTCCAGACTATGTCTGGGTAGTCGCCGGGTTGGGAGATCACGATGAAACCGTGATCTCAGGCCTCTGCCATGCAGCAGATTAATCTCTGTGTTCGATCGATCGAAACAGTTCGATCGATCGGACCAAAGACATTGTCGAGCGATCGAAGTCAGTTCGATCGATCGAGAGATGAAGATATTCGATCGATCCAAAGCGCGTCGATCGATCGAACATCCTGATTCTTGAGAATATTCTATGCAGTATTCCTAGACTTTCTGTTTTACTGGATTTTTATCAAATTGTCCCAAAACGCTCAGTTTGTCAAAACAGTCTATGAACTTTAAGCCTTAAGGCATTTTCCTTCAATATATTTTGCAAACCACTTTCAATGCTAACACCATTGTAGGTGAAAGTCTAAACTATTATTTTAAACCGCCTTTATGTATTTCAAACATAAATGTGATGATATAGTCCCGGTCATGAAAGGACTATGGATTCTTTATCTTGAGAGAAATACGGAATACTGTAGAGAGTGTACTCCATCGAGCTTCAATGTTATTGCATGGTAGATGGCTAGGTTGCGGTGGATTCGTGTAATCCCAACATTCCTTTTTAATTAAGAAAAACACTTTTCAAATCACTGCTTTAGTCAATTAGTTAATCTAGTTTAATTGCTTCAGTTTAGTAGTTGCTAAACTGTAGAACTTTGTGTTCTACATCTTATAAAAGAAAAATATTGAATTTTATTTTTACTTGTTTGAGAATAATCTAAGTATCTAGTTTAACACCTTCCCTGTGGGATCGACCTGGACTTAATCCAGTTTACTACTTGCACGATTACCTACACTTGGGTATAGCACACAAGCGCACACAGAAAATTCTTCGTGTCAGTGCCTATGTACAGGGCAGTGTATGGGCTTGGGATAAAAAGTCTGTCTATGAATTCTAAACTAGAACTAAAAGTCGAGGTTGTGTCTATTAATACTGATATTAGATTATATAACGACGTCGGGACGACAACTAAAGGGTCTATATATAGATTCTAAACTACAATTACCATAACTAGGGTAATTCTAAGTGTGACGTCATAATTAGGACTAATATAAGGAAAATTCAACGTTGAATTTTTAAAAAATTACAGGTGCCACATTTTTGGTTTGAGGAAGACCCACACTTATATGCAAGACCTTTACTCTGCTCGCTTCCGATGTTGGACGTGATGCGTTGAAACACATTCCAACATCCTCACCTCGGGGTATGCTCGGTCCTAGCTCCAATACCACTGTTAGGAAGTAGGTCAGCTCAACCCCAATCCCATTTAAGGTATTGTCCACATGGCTGCCAACCTTCTTGGATGGCCAAGCCTCAACCCAACAGCGAGCACGTGATTTTGTCTTTCTGGACATTAACCCAAAAGGCGTCTTAATGATTTAAGGAAGACTCACACTTACTTATATGTAGGACATTTTACTCCGTCCGCTTCTGATTAGAGACGTGATGCGCCGAAATACATTCCAACAGGATTTGACATGTAATCCTATCTTTTGTGGATTTGCTTACATTTGCACGAGTTGTCTACTAGTTTGATTAATTTGGGAAGTAAAGTTGATTGTTAGGAATTCTTTTTGCTGGGAAATTTTTTTTTTTTTGGAATACGAGGACAAATCCCCATGTCTGTCCTCCGCGACTTCGGGATCGATACCTATTGTCGTTTTAATCGGAGTAGAACAAGGGGCAAACCCCGGGCACGTGCACCGACCCCACAACACACGCACCAGGTAAATCAGGGAGGCAAGCGCTATCTGAACCCACACCAAGCTGGACATTTTTAAAGTTCATCTTGAAATCCATCCCTGCAACTAGCTTACACGACCCCTGGGGGATTTCGAGCCCCTAACCTCCCTTTGGAAGGCCAAAGGCGCTGGCCAAATCCTTAATATTTATTCATGAGGAGTTTCGAACACAAGACCAAGAGGATAAAACACCCCCTGTCTTGGTCTGCCTCTCCACTTGGACTACCAAGGATTTGGTTTTGCTGGGAAATTGATTGTAGGAATTGAGAAAGGGGGGAATGGGCTTTATATATGGAAAGGGTAGCGATCGTCTTGGATAAAATCTAGGCATTTGAGTTAGAAGGAGGGTTAAAATTGGAAGGAGAGAAAAGTTCCAGGAGCGTGGCCAGTGGGGACCTAAGGGACACGTGGCAATAGAATCCTGACATGGCATATTATGGTATCCGCCCGTACACTTTCCGCAGACGAAACGGGTGTATACAGCTATACATATATATATATATAGAAAAGAGAAAGTTGCAGCTGTGATACTACTACCAGACTCCTCTCCAATCCCGATTGTGCAGAGAAGCTCTATCGTCTCCTCAGCCAACCTAGGGTTTCGCTCCCTTATCGCATTATACATATTACATTCCCCGCCTTTATATCGTATCCTTTTCAAAGCGTCGAAGAGAGTTTCGTTGTTGTTCGTTTCTGAAGATCAGCTGATCGGGTATATTGATATCTCTCTCTCTCTCTCTCTCTCTCTCTCTCACTCATATATATATATATATTTATATTTATATATATGCGTCGACGCTGATCATGAATATCTTAGTGACATGTTGTTGGTTGATATTGTTTTCTCTATTCTCGGCAAATGGTTCTCTGTTTTCGATGTTTCTGTAAGAGACCAGTCTGACCTTTTCGTGTGGGTTGTTCTCTTTGTTTTGAGAAACCATTTTTTTACTCTTTCTTTTACGCAGGCAGAGAGTGTTTCTCTGTTTGTTCTCAGTCAGTTCAGTTGTTCTCGTTCCAAAGCTTGTGACCTCTGTTTTTGTTTTTATGTTCTCTCACATGCATCTGAGAGGGAGGGTCTATACATATACATATACATATACATATACATATATATATATATGCTTGTCGAAACCATATTGTTTCCGCTCATGAATATATATATATATATATATATATTTATATATAAATATCCTTCTTGCAGTCTATGTTTTGAGCCGTTGATGAATATGTGTAGTGTCTTTATTGCTTTCAGAAATATATATGTGCAGTTTATTATGTATATATACATATACATATATGGATTCGAGAGTAGAGACCCTTGTACGTGTTTTGTCTGGTTTATCACAAATTGAACAAGGTCGTGTTGGATTCTGCACAACATATCTGCATATATATATATACAAAGATTCTCTAAAGAGGGCCACTTCTCTTTATTAGAGACAGGACCTCTGTTTTGACCGTTGGATTATTTTTAAAGCTGTAAAATGACAAAACTGTCATTAATGAAAACACGATCCGACGGCCAAAACAGAAAGATCGCCCTCTTTATAGCCTGACTGTATATATATAAGCTCCCGCAGTGGGGGGTCCAGGGTATATATATATATATATATTTTGTATATAGGTGGTCTATTGATTTATGTGTCTGTTTTTATATTATTTTTTCCATCTTCATCTTCCCCTGTTACCATAGTGCACGGCTCTGTTTGGTTCTCGCCCGCCATGGCGAGAATTTTGGGAAACAATAAAGGCCAAGGTTATATATATATACTTACTTCTATTAATTGGTATGTAAACTTAACTTGATTTCAATTTCTCGGATATAAATTTTTATTGTAGTTTTATTCTTTTTCTTCAGTTGGTCAGCATCAGCAGAGCAGTAGTTTAGTTGGATAAAATCGCAAAAGTCAGTATTATTCAATTAGTTGATTTTTAATTCTGATTGGAGGTTGTATTTGGCATTATTGTGGGTTAGTGTGTGTTGATTTAAGGTTGTGTGAATTGGGGAGGCTATGTGACCTTTGATTGGGTCTCTAATTGCATGATTGGAGCCCAGTTGGAATCCATTTTTGGCTTTGGTAGGGGACTTGGAGGCACTTTTAAGTGCCATATCATATAGTGCCCATCAGGCAGGTAGGAAGAAGTGGTCGGTCCACTGGAAGTGGGGCTGTCGATGGGTGGTCGGCCCTTGATCAGTGCCTTCTTGGCCTGTTTGACCCCATTAACTCTACTTTGGTCCTCTTTGATCTTGGCCTCTTTTTTGAGTTCCGAGTCAGGCCCGTTATGTGGCTTTAGAGTTTGAACATTTCACCTTGTCCCCTTGTGGGCTTTGAATCAATGAATAAGTTTGATTAATTTTGTGTCATTTTTTTGGTTTACACTTATTTATTTTATTCATGAGACCTTTATATATGTTTTATGTTCCTAATAAATATTTTGGTTTTGAATCTACGAGTGTATCCGTTTATCAAATTTTTTTTATATGCGTGATTACTTTCGTGTACTTAATGTGCAAAATTTTTTTTGTATTTGGGTTAAGGAAATATGACTAATTCTTGGAAAATTTTAAAAGTACTAACTCCCCAACTTTGAAAAAGCAATAAAAAGTACATCTCCATAAGTTCAACAGATCTCCAACCATATTAATTTCTGTTATAAAGTTCATAGCAGTTAGTTTAATGAAATTTACATAGGGCTGTGTTATTTTATGACACCGGCGGCTGCCACAGTTATTTAAAAGCTAGATCTATGATTGCTTGCCTCTGGTTGTTACTCTGTCATCAAAACTTAACTGTTCCTTGTCAAAAGTAAAAAATAAAAAATTAAAGTGTTAAAGATTTTCAGTATCAATTGTCTTTTGCATTTTTCTGAGTCATATTATTGTTATGTGTTACAAAGTCAACTAATAATGATTTTTCCCCCCTTTTTCGTTTCAGTATTTCGTTAGTAAGAACAGGGAAATGGAGCCTTCAAATTCTGATATAGCTGAGTCCCTGCCACCTCCTCCTCCTGTTATCCCACCAAACGTAGCTGCAGTGCAAGCAGAACAAGTTCATGTTCCTCAAACACTTAAGAAAGTTTCAGCGTCAAAACGCGTCCCAATGGCTAGGCGTGGTGTTGGTTCAAAAGGACAAAAAATCCAGCTTCTAACTAATCATTTTAAAGTCGGCATGCCCAATTCTGATGGGCACTTCTTTCATTACAATGTCTCTCTCTCTCTCTCTGCAAATTTAGAAGCCGAGAATGATATGTGCCCCGTGATGTTTCCACTAACTTGTTTAATGTTGGTTTAGGTTTCTCTCTTTTATGAAGATGGCCGACCTGTTGAGGCGAAAGGTGTTGGGAGAAGAGTGCTTGACAAAGTTCATGAGACATATAACACTGAGCTTGCCGGCAAGGACTTTGCTTACGATGGGGAGAAAAGTTTGTTCACCCTCGGTTCTCTTCCACGCAACAAGCTTGAGTTCACTGTTGTATTGGAGGATCTTTCATCAAATAGGTAATAGTATAGGCAATTCAGATGTATTATGATTTTGCTCAAACATGTGTGCAATGTTGTCTTAATAGGCATTGAATTGGTTGCGTTTTTGTTTCAGAAATGCGGGAGCTGGAAGCCCAGAAGGTAATGGCAGTCCAAATGAGAGTGACCGGAAGCGATCACGGCGCCATTTTCAGTCCAAAACATTTAAGGTGGCAATAAGTTATGCTGCCAAAATCCCGATGCAGTCAATAGCAAATGCACTGCGCGGACAGGAATCTGATCACTTTCAAGAAGCAGTAAGGGTGCTTGATATTATACTGAGGCAGCATGCTGCCAAACAGTAAGTTGTAGTTGTTTCATTGATGCTTTGTTTTGCTCGGTGTTTTCGCTTTGCTAACCTAATTAACTCTATATCTCAGGGGTTGTCTTCTTGTCCGCCAGTCATTTTTCCACAATGAACCAAGGAACTTCACAGATTTGGGAGGTGGTGTCTTGGGATGTCGGGGTTTTCACTGTAGTTTTCGGGCCACTCAGGGTGGTCTTTCTCTGAATATTGGTAATATTTCATGGGTAGTAGTACTTTAGAACCCACTTTTTACACTTGATTTAATTTAAGTTAATTTAATTTAATGGGCATCTTTGTTTCCATTATGTGCCAGATGTATCGACTACAATGATTGTACAGCCTGGACCAGTGGTCGACTTTCTTTTAGCAAATCAAAATGTCAGAGACCCGAGGCAGATTGATTGGGCCAAGGTAAGATTTTGATCTCAACATGGGCAATTAATTGATTTATGTTTCTATTCAAAAGCTGCATTTGCTTTTTGTCAACAGGCTAAAAGAATGCTTAAGAATCTGAGGATCAAGACTATCCCCTCTAATATAGAATACAAAATCACTGGCTTAAGTGATAAACCCTGCAGAGACCAAATGTAATCGTTTCATTTTGCTTTACATTTTCCCTCCACTGTTTAGGCTTATCTACTGGTTTGAATACTCTTTGTATACTCAAAACTGTGAAAATTCTATTTCTTTTGCTTTGCTGTCAACTTATAGGTTCTCGTTGAAACAAAGGGATGTGAGAAATGGAGATGGCGAGGCCCAGTCTATTGAAATAACAGTAAATGATTATTTTGTCCACCACCGGCATATCGAGTTGCGCTATTCTGCAGATTTTCCATGCATTAATGTCGGGAAGCCCAAGCGCCCAACTTTCATTCCTCTTGAGGTATCGATACAAAAAAAAAAAAAAAAAAAAAAAAACGCTTTGAATCTGGATCAGTGATTTTGTTCACATATTAATTCTAGTTTCCTTACAGCTCTGCACATTGGTTTCCTTACAACGGTACACAAAGTCATTGACCAATTTGCAAAGAGCTTCACTTGTAGAGAAATCTCGACAGAAACCCCCGGAACGGATGAGAGTTTTAACTGAAGTAAGCAGTACTATCTACGTGATTGAAATTCTTAAAATTTACCAGTTTTCCTGTTGTTACTGGTGTTTTTCTTGCAGGCATTGAGAACTAGCAATTATGATGCTGATCCTCTTCTTGGTTCTTCTGGAATGTCGATTGGTACTCAATTTACTCAAGTTGAAGGTCGGGTTTTGTCAGCTCCAAGGGTAATTGTTTGTTGATACTACCATGTTCACTTTCATTATGTTCCATATTGTTTTTCTGTTTGGCTATGTTTTTACCAATTTATCTTTTGGATCACACCTGCTTTAACTTTCTTTATTCAATATTGGAATTGTAGTTGAAAGTGGGGAACGGGGAGGACTTTTTCCCTCGCAATGGTCGGTGGAACTTCAACAACAAGGTGCTAGATTTACTTTTGAAATTTCTTATTCTCGAGAATCCCAGTAGAATCTTGATTTTAGTGGCCCTGACAGTAAAATTTACCTTTGCTCAGAAATTAGTGGAACCAAAAAAGATTGAGCGTTGGGCTGTAGTGAACTTTTCGGCTCGCTGTGATACCCGTGGCCTGTGCAGAGACGTGGTTAAGTGTGGAGAAATGAAAGGCATTGTGAGTCTAGTTTCTAACTGTAATTGCAATATATATTTTGAGTTATTCTCGTAAAATCGTTTTTATTTGTGGTGATATAGTCTATCAGTCCTCCATTTGAAGTATTCGATGAGAACCCTCAGTTTAGGCGCAGCCTAGCTCCTTTTAGAGTGGAGAAGATGTTTGAGATGATAAAGAATAAACTTCCTGGGCCACCTCAGTTTCTTCTTTGTATACTACCAGAAAGGAAGAATTCTGAAATTTATGGTCTGTTGTCCTTATGCCACTCTTTTCTCAATATTTTTTTTTGGTTTCAACTTTTTCTACTTTTTGGTTTTTATATCTTTTTAGTAATCTTCAACCTATTTTTCGGAGGCGTTTGTGAGAATATTATTTTTAATCATATTGAAGGTCCATGGAAGAAAAAGAGTCTTGCAGATATGGGAATTGTTACACAATGTATTGCCCCTACTCGAGTCAATGACCAATATGTAACAAATGTGCTGTTGAAAATCAATACCAAGGTAAGTAATTTAGATGACAAACAACCACTGGACATAATTAGTATTCCCTTTATGTCCAGCAAACTTTCCCTTGAACTTATTCTATCTTGCTACGCTTGCAGTTGGGTGGTATGAATTCCCTGTTGACTATTGAACATTCTCCATCTATACCTCTAGTTTCTAAAGTTCCCACTATAATTCTTGGCATGGATGTTTCTCATGGCTCTCCTGGTCGTTCTGATGTTCCTTCAATTGCTGCGGTGAGATATATATTTCCTTCGTCTGTTTGTCAACATATTTCAGTAGACTGCCGAAACATAGTCGAACATGAGATAATACAACAACATGCTAATATTATTTCTTATTATTCTTGGAATCCTTAGGTTGTCAGTTCCAGGCAATGGCCACTAATTTCTCGCTACAGGGCTTCTGTTCGCAGTCAGTCACCTAAGGTTGAAATGATAGATTCACTGTACAAGCCCGTGTCTGATACGGATGAAGATAAAGGGATAGTCAGGTGGGCTTCTCTCCCACAATTGTCTTTCTAAAGTCACAGTGTCCTGAATTTTAAGCAATAGCTGATTATTGAAATTTCCTTTAAAAAAAAGAAGCTGATAATTGATATTTCTTAGTAGTTGTACCTATGCTGTGACATGGTAAATAAGTTTTTGAAGCAAGTAACTTGAGTTTATTCAGTGCTGCTAAAAGGAATTTCTAAGCTTGCAATTTCAGGGAGCTCCTAAAGGACTTCTATACAAGTTCTGGGAATAGGAAGCCTGATCAGATAATCATTTTCAGGTATTTTACATGGATTTCTGTTATTTGTTTTGATAGGATCCATTTTTCTTACCACAGCTTCACCTCTGCGACAGAAACATCTTAATGCAATGTTTGGTAGGAGGGATGGAAAAGTGGACGAGTAAAGATTGGGACACACCCAAAGACACAACTTTTGGGACACAACCCTAAAGATGTGCTATATCTCTCCAGTGATGTCATTAGACCCCACAGTGACACAGGAGAGAGATAGACACATCTCTTGGGTTGTGTCCCAAAAATTGTGTCTTTGGGTGTGTCCCAAGTATTACCCAAAGTGGAATGGAAGGGAAGTGGGAAGGAAGAGGTATCCCTAGGGAAAGGAGAAGGGTTCATGTCTTTAGTTTGGTCTTATAAGAAAGAAGTGGTGAAGGGAACTATGGAAAGTTATATGCTATACCATTGCACCTGTCCATGACGAAAGAATGGTTTTATTTGAAGGAAAAAAGAAGACAAGTCACCTCCCTCTTCCAATCCAATTCACTTTTGGATGACAAGGAAATGGTGGGCCTAGAGGGATGCCTCTTCCCTCCTGCATACCTTCTCTCCCCTCTTCCACTTTTCCGAGCATGTGATTTTCTCTTCTTCCTCAACAACACCCCCACCCCGTACATACCATAAGTTTCTTAAGCTATTTTTTGTTTTAAATGGCAAAAGATATGGACTCAACTGCATCCTGTATTTGGGAATGTGTTTGCGTAGATATCTTTCGGGAAAAACAAGTTTTCAGACCATTCTTAGAACGTAATCAATAATAATAAAGAGACCAAAACAACATATTCATTTCTCTACACTTCTTACTCAACTTTTTTTTTGGCTGATGGCAATGCACCCGCAGGCGCCACGCACACACACTTCAAGTGCCAGGGGGGCCACAGGCCCACTTCAAAGGGACTTCCTCCCATAGACGACCCGAGAGGAAAATCCTCCCACAAATCCCCCACGGGGGGATTTGAACCCCCACCCTCCCACAAGGGGAAAGGGTGGTCAAGCCACTAGACCAACAAGGTCGTGGCACTTCTTACTCAACTTGCACTGAAGTATTTTTTAGTACTTTTAATCTAGGGGCGTTCAACCTATGTAATACGGATACGGACACGTAACATGGACACAATACGACACGGAGACGGCGAAATGGCAAATCCTAAAAATATAGGATATGGAGATGGCTAGGATACTTCTGAATAAAAAAATATTTTTGAATATAATTTAATTTTAAGAAGAAAAAAATTAGAAGGGAAGATTAAATATCAACATTACATTACATATCCATCCAAAAAAAAAAAATTCAATTTGTAACCTACTTAAAAAACTCTAAACTCAAAACCCTTTTTGACTCATGTAATAACTAATAAAGAAAAAGTATAGACGAAACAAGATTTAAAAGGAAAGAGTCGAAGAGGCTAGGACTTATATGATATTATGATCTACGCACTTATATACCAATTAAGCACTTATTTTAAAAAGATCACCATTCCTTAAAATCCAAAAAAATAATGATAATAAAAAAATAGGACCACTAGGCCAAATGTGTCTAGGAGTGTCCGCCAAGAAACACTTGTTTTAAAAAGATCATCATTCCTCAAAACCCCTCCAAAATAAATAAATAAATAAATGGACCACTAGGCAAAAAGTGTCCCAAGTGTCTGGACGTGTCTTGCTGTGTCCCAGAAGTGTCAAACAAAATGATTTAATGTAAATTAGTCTAGACACTTCCATAGCCGTGTCTTCCTGTGTCCTAGCCGTGTCTATGTCCGTATTCGCGGAGTGTCAGAAACACAAACTGCACCTAAAATGAAGTGTTCGTGCTACATCGCATTCGACCCTAGGTCCCTATAATGAACACTTGTCAACCATAGGTTACTGCACCTTTTTTTTATCCCCAAAATAATCTTTACAATCGTATTTCATTGTCTTTTAACATGTTTCATTGTTTTTTTGACTAATAATTTTACTGTTTTTAACTCATTTTATTGCCTTCTTTTAACTGTAATTGCAATTCCATATATTCACATATTTTAAACCTAGAAAGAACCAGTTTCTTTGTAGAACCCCTTAAGAATGGATTGTTTATTCCATAGTACACGTCTCTAGAAAATTTAAACAACAAATGAGCTAGCTACCATTCCTCTAGAATGATATCTCTTTGTTTCTTAAACGACTGACTCAACAAAACTCCGTTAGTTTGTTGATGTGTCAATTGATACGAGATCACAAGTTTCTCTTCTAAACACTCACGTTCCGTGGTTCTCTCTCCAAATTAGAGGCACTCCATTTCCATGAAATATTCATAGGTTTGCTACCTTACGAAACCATGGCTGGCCCGGGTTGTTTGCTTTGAAGCAGAGGATGTCGCTCAAGAAGAAAGAGTGGACATGTTAATATGAGGGCAAATCTGTCAAAAACTCTATTTTTCTTCAAACTTAAAAATGGACTCCAGATGTTTTTAATCTAATTCTAATGTCCTTCTCAGGTTAAATGGACTGTTACTCTGAAAGTGTTATTTTGATGGACTTTCACCAATTATCCATTTAATCAATATATATCTAATGCCGATCTCTCTCTTAAAAAACTCTTTAGGAGCGTTTTGCCCCTCTTCAAGAGGGTTTGGTTTTTTGTGTTCTTTTTGTGTGTATGTGTGTGTTTGTTTGGTGTGGTTCCCATTTGCGATCTCATTGCTCTCTTCTCCCTGCATTCAGATCCAGCTTCTTTTTGCCGTTACAACATTGCTTTTTCAGTTTTGGTGATCTGCAAATCCGCTATTGTCTCAATCAGATCTCCCTCATTTTTTGTCAGTCTCTCTAGCAGCTTCCTCCCTCAGCCTCGAGTCATTGTTTGTTGGGAATATTGTTAATTACCAATTTTCCTCTCATTTTCTCTCTTGTATTTCTCATGACTTTCTTGCGAGCTATGATTGCATTAATGTATGAATGTATCTGCTTGCCCTATGAGTCATATAAGCTGACTGCTAACTGCTTTTAACATTTTAACTCTTCACAACTAGCATATTAAGCTGCATATATAAGGTTTCTAAGTTGTAGGGTTCTGGTTGGTTTTGTTCTCCTAATCTCCTTTTAAACCAGCTGTTATGCATAGATTTTATATCTTATCTTTTTTACCTTACGCATGGGTAATGTACTTTTCCGGCAGGTAAGTCACCTGCCTTTTTATTATTTTGGTTAGTTGTTATCAACTTACAGATATAATATACATTGTTTGTTGAATATAGAGTAGTGTTATCTTCCTTGCGTATATGTTGACTAATACTTTTTGGTGTTTGTGCTGTGTAGGGATGGTGTTAGTGAGTCCCAGTTCAACCAAGTCTTGAACATTGAACTCGACCAGATTATTGAGGTTTTCATATGACTGATCAGAGAATGCTACTACGTTGGTTGCTTTGTGAAATGAAAAAATAGTTTCCTGACATAATCGACGTTCCCCATTGTTATGCAGGCTTGCAAACACTTGGATGAGAATTGGTCTCCAAAGTTCATGGTGATTGTCGCACAAAAGAACCACCACACCAAATTCTTCCAGGCCAATGCCCCTGACAATGTTCCACCTGGTTTGTGGTTCTACCAGCATTGCAATCAGGTCATAATAGTCTTATATCGTGAAGAATTTCCTCTGATTACATTTCACAATTTTGCAGGTACAGTCATTGACAACAAAATATGCCATCCCAAAAATAATGATTTCTACATGTGTGCTCATGCTGGAATGATAGTGAGTATTAAAGAGCTGTTCAATTTTTTTGTTTGGATGTACATATGAGCATGGTTGTTATAATTAGTCAATTCATATGATTTGATTCGAGTTTCATACAACCCGATACGATATACGATTCATATTTTTGAACTTTGAAATTTTAGGTGGAACACTTTTAACATTCTGAGCCTTGATATTGAATTAAAATTATAGTTTTTTTTTTTTTTTCATTTCAAGCACTGGACATGTGTTTTTATAGATATACAGTATAAATACATAATTGTAATTCCATCTCTCTACGCGATTGATAATTTTGGCAAACCGATTCAGATTCGATTCATGATTTGATAACAATGGTTATGAGCCATTAACTTGAGTTACTCGCCAAAGAACAGCCACTGATGTACTCGTGTAAATGTTTGTTCTGCTTTCAGGGTACCACACGGCCTACACATTACCATGTTCTACATGACGAGCTTGGCTTCACGGCAGATGATTTGCAGGAACTTGTGCATTCCTTATCTTATGTGTGAGTAACTCAACTCCTCTCTGTTACATTACTTGGGAAATCTGCAGCATCACAGTGGCAATTTTATTAACAGAAGATTGTTTTTAGATCCTATGAATAACCAGCTCAGGGTCTGTTTGGAGGTGCTTGAATGAACTAATTGAATTCAAACGTTTACATATATTTTTGACTAAAATAAATGATCTTTAATAGATGCATCTTAAAAAAAAATGTGATTTTATAAAAAAATGATGCTTAAAATCATAAATTTTGTAATTAAAAAAAAATCAGAGAATGCCTATATAAGAAGAAATACTTGAACTCTAGTATTTTATTCAAAGGGATCCATTCATCATGATGAGTTTTACTTTAATATACTATACAATTATGAATGAGGTAATTCAAATTCTCGTGAAACCAAACATATTATTAGTAAATGGCCTATCATATGCCTTTTTTGCGTTGTGCATTTTATATTTCATTCGCTGTTATTTGATGCACCACCCTATGAAATTTTGCAGGTACCAAAGGAGCACTACAGCCATTTCTGTTGGTAATATATTTTTCTTTCTATAGCTGCTTTTTCTGTAGAATCTCTTTGACCAACATCATGTGAAGGAAACTTCCTTGTTTAATTTATCTAGCCATATGAAACTTCATTGGCACGAGCACGACTCTCTTGGAGAGTAAGCATGTTCAATCTGTCCAATTAATGGGCAGTACTATAAGAAAATTAATCTTCTTTGCCCTGATGCACTATTGGAGAGAACCTAACGTTCTAATATAGCTTTTCTGGTTATAGCTTTGCTACCTAATACCTATATGCTTTACTGCCTAGTACCAAGATTTCTTCTTGACGACACTTGTGCTCTATGTTGCATGAACATGGGTGAGTCGTCGGGGAGGCTAAGGAGACCAGATCCTTCAGCCTAAGGAGACAAGAACACATCCGCTTTCATATATGCCATATACATTCCTTCTATTCAACAGCAAAATGCTGCCTGCTTTTGTATGATATATATAAAAGAAGTTGACAATCAGTATTGTTGTGTTTGGAATGGAATGTATCATTGTTAAATATTAATATAATATATTTTAGATAGAGAGAAAAATCAAAGTAGGGGCATAGAGATGGAGGAGATAGAAACATGGTTGTCAGAGTTATTCACTATAGAAGTGGAGGAGCACGAGGTTCTGTCACTTCCCAACTCATCATACTACAATATTTGAAGACTTCGTTGCTTTTTGTTTGTGGTTGGGCCATTGGTAGGTTTCGTTTGAACTTCCACTGTTAACTAGTTTATGCATCCTAATAAATTACTATCATTAGTTTATACACAAGAAATTGCATGGAAAAGCAGTACGGTTATCAACGGATAAACTTGCTGGTGATCTGAAGTACAAATTTGATATTTATTCCAATCCCACCCTCTGCTTATAACTAATATTGATGCGTATTATGTTATAAATAGTGCTTCTTGGATTAGTTTGGCAGACCGTTTACTATCTTACTCTATTTTTTTTTTGTGTGTGGTGGTAGTTGCTCCAATATGTTACGCTCACTTGGCGGCATCTCAGATGTCCCAGTTTGTTAAGTTTGATGAAATGTCGGAAACGTCTTCTGGTCATGGTGGGCTCACTTCTGCAGCTAGTGTTCCAGTTCCAGAACTTCCAAGGCTGCATCATGATGTTAGTAGTTCAATGTTCTTCTGCTAAGGTTTTGTAGGGGGGCAGGGTGGGACCGGACCCTTCCAACATCTTGTTTATTTCTACATGGGAAATATGCTAACCCACCAAAAACTTATTTAGAGAGTCCGTTTTTTAAAAATTTATTTGGGCATTTTGTTAGGATTGATGATGATGATATTAAGCAAGTGAAATGGTTTTTTTCTGGTCTGATTAAAGTTTGTAACTGAGCAATCTGGGCTCTCTAGTTGTTATAGAAGCAGCCACAGCATATCTGTGAATGCAAGCAAGCATTTAAAAGCATTATGATGAGTTGTGTCTGTTGGAGCATCATCTCCAGCACTTACTTGCTGCCTTGACACAAAGAAGCAAATGAGGTCCGTCTGTTGGAGTCATCTCCAGCACTTGCTAGCTATTATTTTGCTTCAAAGTTTCACTTTTCTATTTTAGCTACACATTTTTTTAATCTAATCTAATAAGTCGGGTTTCTTATGAATGCAAGAAAAAGATAGGCCTGTTGCTTGACCACCTCAAATTGTGAGTTGGGTTTGATCTCAAAGCAAGCAAAAGAAAATGGGTTATGGATATCTGTGTGTGTGTATATATATATCTATTCCACACGTTGTTGATTTCTCTAATAAGTTTAGCAGAGATGGTCGTTTTTGTTTTTGTTTTTGTTTTTTTTTTGTTAAAGAGCAGAGATGGTGGTTTAACATGCCCATTTGCTATATCAGACCCCCTCTCTCTCTCTCTCTCTCTCTCTCTCTCTCTCTCTCTCTCCTATTTCTTCCAACTAGGTAGCCGTGGCACGTGCCAGATGAAAAGTAATGTTAGTATTAAACTAACCTAAATTTATGGTTCTAGCATTTGAATCTTAAATTTGGTTCTTAAATGGTTTGGTTTTTTTACCACTAAAAGTAATTGTCAATGAAAATTAAGTGATTCCCGTTGTAATTAAACATGGTACAACCATTAAAACATTTGACAATTTACTAAATATGAAAGTAATCAATTTTGCCACTATTCTGCATATACATTATCCAAATATAACAACTATTGATGATGCCAATTTTTGGGGTAATGTAAGGAAACGAAATAATAAGGGATTTGTATGTGGTTCGGCCTTGTTTTGTTATCGAAGAGACCTATGTGCACGAGTGTGTCTGAGCACGTTTCACTTTATTATGAAATAGCTGGTGACCTTTGTTGAACCAACAACAGACTATAACTACCAGAGGTCGGTCGGGCGGGTTACACAAGGTTGCGGTGAGTTTTGTGTAGAAGTTGATTCATCGTCCCACTATAGGGTATGAGGGGTCTCTTTTATACATGCAAGAGACCTCCTCCTATATAAAAACCGTATCAATATCGATAAGGTAACACAATCAGATTGGGTTTGATTTATACAAATCATGCAAGTTTCCTAATCGGATTAGGAAACTAACTTTACATTCCATTAGTCTTCTAGATGGCATAGACAAACTGTTTGGATGATTCTGGATCACGCCCTGGGGCTAGGTTGAGCTGTACCCGTGACTAGTTGTGCCCGGACGGCAATCCCGACCCATAGGCCCGGACCCGTAGCCATTGGCATACCCGTCGGTAACTCTTCCAGTGCTCCTTGATGTGTCTGCGAAGCTTTGCTCTCATTGGTTGAATATTTTTTGTACGTATCAGTTTCCCCCCATTTACAAGGCTAAATTGGTGCTTAGTCAAATGAGGCTTAGAAATTTGTGCAGCTCGGTTTAACTGCTCGGGATCGGATCGATCGTCTCGGCAACTCAGGTTATTAGCCCGGTCTGATGACTCGGAAGCTCAGGGCCGACTTGCCACATGTCAAGGATGGGTTAATCTGGTTAGGATTCAACCAGGCCGGTACCAGGGTGACTAGACCGTCATGAATGAATCAAACAGTCACATCGTACAATAAATGCGCACGTTTTTTGAAGTACCGCTTGGGCTGCCAGAGGTGCTAGCTGTCGGGCGTTCAGGAGGGAAAATTTCTGGGCCGTTAGATCTGGGGCCATCTGGATTGTTCGTGCTGTCTATATAAGGGACACTTGGCCATTTTCATTCCTTCTGCAGTCCACAGAGAAAAAAATACCGAGCGGTGTTGCAGAAGAAATTTCCCGTCCTGTCTTCCCGAGCTCCCTTTTGCCTACTCTCCTCTGTAAGTCCTTACTTTGCTCAACTTCTTTTCGTTACATTCTTCCCTTCTTTTTACTTTCTCGAGCGAGACTGGAGAATATGAATCTTGTAGGTTTTGTGAGGGAGTGAGATTTCTTTTTCCTTAGGTTCTATTTTTTTCCTTAGGATGGGATGTCGTCTTCCTTTAATAGAATAGTCTGACCGGTCAGTGTGTTCTAGACCTGCCCTGTCTGAGTACTACTTGACGGTTAGGACCACATACGCCCTACTGTATGCTCTTGACCCATACCTAGGTCTTCAAATGCTTCCCAGTCCTATAAAAATGTGTCATTTTGACTTCAACTCATCATCCCGATCGGAGGACGAGCAGTCGAGATTCGGGAGCCCAAGCGCTAACCTGGACCATCCTTCACTGACTGCATCAGACCACCACAATGAGGGTAGAATACTTGACCGAGTGTCCAGTGAGGGAGTGGGCCAGGGGTACCACGAAGTTTCCGAGACACAGGAGTCGGGTAGCAACGCATCAGTCTCGGATAGGCCCGAGATCGACTTTTCTTGTGAGTGAAACCTCAGTAGTTTGCTTACGTTCGACTTGAGTAGACTTAGGGAGAGGTATGACCTTCCCGATCAGTTCTCACTGCCTGTGCCACCGGGCGGGGCCCACTTGTACCAGACGGGTTTCATTACCCTTTACGAGGCTGCATTCATTGTCGCCCTCTGTCTTCCCGTTCACTCTCTTGCCCGGGACTTACTGATCTACCTCATTATTGCTCTCGAGTAACTTGCCCCGAATTGCTAGAGATTCCTGATGGGGGCCATTCACCTCTAGCCCTAATTTTTCGGGTATGAGATTACCTTCTAAGAGTTCCTGTGGACCTACCGACCGTTCCTGTTGCATAGGGATGTCGACTTCTTCTCCTTAAGCACCCGGCAAGGGAGAACGATATTAGATAAAGCCTTGATGGAAGAAGAAATTCTTCCAAGTGTCCACCCTCAGGCTCAGCGAAGAGGCTCCGAGAATTCCCTTGAGAACCACCTGGGCGGGTGAGTTGAGGAGTAAGCTTTAGTGTTGTTTTTGTAACAACCTGCATTTTCATTTTAATTATTTGTATTTGCATTGTCAAAATTAAATTCATTTGGTATTGTGTGCATTTATTTAATTACAGTTCTCATGTTTGGAATCTTAATTTCTTGTTTTATTTCATACTAAAATTATTACTGGGGTCAAACTACAATTTCTGTAAATTTAGTAACGCTTGTGTTGGATTCCAAATCTGTATTTCAAAACGGTGAAAATAATTTCTCTTGACTCAAACTGTATTTTTATAAAACCAGATAATCAGTTCTTACGCAAAAAAAAAAAAAAAATTCTGTATTTTTGTGGTGATCACCCGCACGGCGAAAATACCAGTTTATGTACAAAACTGTCCGCACCGTGTTAAACTTTCACAGATTTTGGAAGTGATGTAAAGCAAGATTTGACACTTGCTTTACTTTCCATTTATGGCAAGTAATCATTAGCTTGTGCCTTGTTTGGATTTATCTATCTTGTGTGTGTAAATGTTGTACCATAGTCCTATTTTCCCAAACACTTGTGGATTTGACCCCTAGCTAGCTAAACCAACCTTTCAATTCTCCTACAGTTGATATACTTGTTATATACGTATGGTATATGTGTATCAGTCTATGTGTATAGTGTGATTTGTATATTTTGAGAATCTACTTATTTTGTTGAGTATGTCTCAATCTACTTGGTGGGCAAGTTAGGAAATCTCTACATATACTCATATACACTCTCCACAATCTACACATTCTTCGAGACTGAAATTTATAGAGAAGATAGAGAGAGTGCAGAGGGTTCGAATTTACTGAATTTATAGAGAGAGATAGCTCTCCACCATAGCCAAAGGCTTGCAAGTGGGTCTACTTATTTTGCTATCCTTCTCAACATACACTCTATTCTCTTATCACACTGAGTATTACTAACACACTTGAAATGTAATTTCATGCTTAATTACAGTTTATATTGCTTGAATTAGTATGTATTTATATGAAATTCGTTTAAGCTTATTCATGGTGTAAAAATGGTGATTTGTTAAACTTAACCAAAATTGTTTTTGGTAGATAAAAATGAAAGATTACAGTCCCTAGAGGTTGTATTTGAAATTAGTATTGGAGCTTCATTCATTCGGATATGAAAGCATATTAGAATTGATGTTTTGTCACCCCCTCGGTTTTTCGTAAAATTCGAGAGCTACAATTGAAATTAGTTAAAACCGATCGTGTATTCGCGATCCGTGCGGAAAAACGGAGAGAACCATATATTACAAGTCATGTTTGCATTCGGATTTGAAAATAGGTCAAAAAGAGGCTTTAAATTCGTAACAGGGGAGAAACTGCTGATGCCAATCGATTGGCATGTTTACCAATCGACCGGTATGTGTTCCAATCGATTGGCATTTTTCAGCACTGACGACTTTTACTAAAATGGCCATAACTTTCTCTAGAGAACTCGAAAATGCGCACCGTTTGAAGCGTTGGAAACTAGACTCAAAGACCTTTCTTTTGATATGTAATTTATGCACAAAACTTATAACTCATTTTTTAGGGCATTGCTTCAAAGTAGACCCACTTGTGTTCTAATAGCGATAAAGCATATTAAAGCATTCTTTGATGAATTCACCGGTTATTTCATATAAGATTTGATTTCTTCTCGTATATCCATGGTTATCGTTCCAAGTACTTTATATTTCTACATTAAGTCATTTGGAGTCAGTTTTACATGCATGGTGAGTGTGAATGTTGGACAGTGTAAAAACAAGTAATGGTCAGTGTGGTAAAGAGAGTATGGTTAAGATTGTGTTGTGGATGAGATTGCGGCGAGAGTGTCTTTGAAATGCGATGGTGGCAAACCTGGACACTCCCTGACGACCATGGTAGCGTTAAAGTGTGTGAAGCTGAACTTGGACATTCCTTGGCACCCATGGTAGTGCTAAAGTTTGGCCTGCGGACACTCCCTGGTACCCGAGTCTGGATACTATGTGATGTATTTACGAGGCAGATTAGGTACTAAAGTGTGAGGCATTGGACATTCCCTGTCACCCCGTGCTAAAGTGTGAGGCAAACTTGGACATTCCCTGGCATCCCTGTGCTAAAGTGTGGCTATCTTAGCATTTCAAAGATACTGGTGTGAGATAGTGGGTTTTGTCGAGATAAAAGAGTCGGTAAGATGAGATGGTGCATTGATTTTAATACACGGTCACATATATGCGAATTAAAGCATTCAAATGATATTGCGGTTGTTTTCTAAAAAATGAACTCTTTACTTTAATATAAACTTGTTGAATTAAATGGGAATTGGAAATTAGTAAATGAGTATGTGTTACATTCAAAGTTATGTTTTTAATACTCACCAGCTTCTTGAAGTTGACGGCGTTGATGCGTCCTGGACATTCGTGTTCAAGCTTTTCAGGTTATGATATTGCTGGGCCGTACGACTACGCAAATTGAGGAACACTGCTGGATAGAGAATTTACTTTTATATGTTTTAAGTTATAACGAAGTTCTGTAATAGACAATAGATATTGTTTTATTTTAAGGCGACTTGTGCCTTAGCTGACACAGAGCGGTAATACGTAATAAGTTAGAAAAATATTTGTAAGTCTTGATTGCTCTACTCTGATTATTATGTTTTTGTTGTTGACGTTTGGGACATAATCGATCCTTCAAACTGTCGCGACGTACGGGTCCATCAAGGAAATTAAATGCTTTCCTTATTTATGCTACGTCGGGGCGTGACAGGATTTAGTGGTATCAGAGCCAGGTTATTATTTATCTCAAGATATTTTAGCCAGGTTAGGGTTTACCAGTTTAGACCCGATTCCACAGTTCTGCTAGCTTAAGCTTTACACACCCGATGATATGACAGGGAGGATAGACTCAGTTACCCAAATGCCTAAGATTATCTATGTCCTGATTTACGTTAGTACCTTTTTCAGGTATGGATCTAGTTCAGCCCCTTTTTGTACTTGATGCTTTTGGAGGGCATTAAGTTACTGTGGGAACGATAGTACCGGCTTCGGCGACACTGTATTTCACCACTGTTGGGCAGCGTGTAGCTGCTACCATCGAGTTAGATCTCTGGCACCAGATCCACGTATTAGGGCTGGTTGATTTACCCCGTACTCGCCTCGAGATTTTGTACTTTATCGAGATTTAGCGCTTAGTGCTTGTAGAGATGGTTTGGTTGGTTAACAATGACACTTTCTATTTACCCCTTGAGGTTCAGGTTGTGCAGGCTCACCTTGCACAGATGGATATGCCTCCACCAGTTGTCCCCGCTGATGAGAACGACGCTGAGATGGTTCATTTGGCTCCTATAGGTGGGGAGGGTGTCAATGAGGAGGATGGCATAGGTTGGGACGACTTCGCAGTTGACCTTGAGGAGGCACTGGCACTTGAGCTAGCTTTGCCAGAGGCAGATGCCCCTGGACCTGCTTCGTTGTTAACCTCACATAGCTGTAATTTTGGGGCAGGCCCCTCTCACGTTCTGTGACTTCATCAGGCCGACTCGCTTGACCTTTTGATGGCTACCTATGGCAATGACTGATCGTTTAGATATCACCTTATATATATTGACTATTTTTGATTAGTAGCTCTATTCTCTTTTTGCAAACTGTATCTACATGCATTCGAGTATAGGGCAATGACCCCATTTTTGGCAACTTTAAACTCTTGCATGGACGATGTACGTCGTAACCCACACAGATAGGGTAGGCACAGATCTGATCATACGCGCTTTTTGTATCAACTTGACAAGAAGATTAATATTGAAATACTCTTTTGATGTTGTTGTCAATTAAACTGCTTTACACTTCTGTTACATGCATTTTCCTCATTCTACTATCACTATCATGCATAGAATGGCTAGGAGACCGAGAAGAAACAGGAATTTGATTGAGGGAGCACCTGAGGTTGCCGATCCCACAGGAATGTTTAAAACTTTTGTCAGACATCTCGAAAGGGTTAGTAATCAGAATGACAACCGACGAGACCGCCAAACTGGAGATAAGCTACTGGAGAGATTCCGTGCGCTAAGGCCCGAGCAATTTGCGGGTACCGCGGAACCATGGAAAGCGGAACAGTGGTTTAGATAGATGGACCGCATGTTCGAAGCTGTGCAATGCAACAAAATGGACAAGAGGAGGTTAGCTACCTTTCAGTTAACCGATGCCGCCGCAGATTGGTGGGATTTGGTCATAGCTACTATCGAGAATGGAGCCGCAATGGGAATGACATGGACTGAGTTCAAGGGGAGATTTCTAGAGAAGTATTTCCCGGCTACGGAAAGGCACAGAAGAGAGAAGGAATTCATGGATCTGACACAAGGAACCAAGTCGGTGAAAGAGTACACCACTCAGTTCGAGAGACTGTCCCGGTTTGCCCCTCATATGGTTGATACTGAGAAAAAGAGGATCCGTAAGTACAATCAAGGGTTGGCACCGCAGATTCGCCGCCTAACTCTCGGTCACTTTGATAAGTCGTTTGAGGGGTTGGTTGGCTTGGCTACCGATCTAAAAGAAGACGCTCGAGTGAACCGAAAGCAATTCGAATTCTAACCACCTCAAAGGGGTAATTTTGGGTATAGACCACCAATGAATCGTACCCAAGGGCAGAAGAGGAATTTCGATGGGAGCAAGAGAACCCAAGCTATCACCTATCCGACTCAACCTCAAGTAGGAGAAGGTAGTAATACTGGAAAATGCTTCAACTGTGGCAACCTCGGTCATCTGGGTCGAGATTGCAAGCCACCAAGACGTGCTGTTCAGCAAGGCATAGTCTGCTACAACTGTGGTGAACCAGGTCACATCAGCAAGTTCTGTACTGCCCCTAAGCAAGTGACTTATGGTCAGCAAGGTCAGACTCGCGTGAATGCTGTTATTCCTGATGCTGCTAGTTATGACGAGATTGTGTACGAAGAAGGAGGTTATGAAGAAGCTTAACCTGATCGACAAGCAGTGGAAGGTACATTAACTCTGTTTAACTCACGTGTTAAAGTGTTATTTGATACGGGTGCTGCTCTTTCATTCATATTTGTTAGTACGATTTAGAGATTGGGTATCTTACCTCATCATTTAGAGAAAACTTTGAGGGCTACTTCACCATTAGGAGCTGTAGTCAGATTAGGGCACGTATGCAAGGATTGTCCTTTACAGCTAGGAGAGCGTGAAATCCCTGCAAGGTTGATCGTCCTATCGATGAAGGAGTTTGACATAATCCTAGGAATGGATTGGCTCTCTCAGAATAAAGTGAAGTTGGATTATGCGAGGAAGAGAATCACATTCCCCGACAATGAGAATCGACCCTTTGATTTTCAATGTAACCCTTCGGGAGATATGTTCCTCACCAGATGTTTAGCAAACATCGAAGTCGTCAGTACAGAGATGACAGCGTCATCTATACCTGTAGTCAAGGACTTTGAAGAAGTATTTCAAGACGTTTCTGGTTTACCGCCCGAGAGAATTATAGAGTTCTGCATTGAGCTTATACCAGGTACTGTTCCAATCACCAAGGTCCCCTACAGAATGGCCCCCACCGAACTGTTAGTATTGAAGGAACAAGTTCAAGAGCTCAAGAACCTAGGTTTTGTATGTCCAAGTACATCGCCTTGGGGAGCACCGGTATTATTCGTAAAGAAGAAGCACGGAACGCTCAGGCTGTGTATTGACTACCGAGAACTGAACCGCGTGACTATCAAGAATAAGTATCCCTTACCTCGGATCAACGACTTGTTTGATCAACTACAAGGAGCTACGACATTTTCCAAGATAGACCCACGGTCAGGATATCACCAGTTGAGGGTACGGAAAGAAGATATACCTAAGACTGCGTTCAGAACCCGATATGGTCATTATGAATTTTTGGTGATGCCGTTTAGAATGACGAATGCCCTGGTAGTGTTTATGGATCTGATGAACAGGGTGTTCAAGCCTTATTTGGATCAGTTTGTCATCGTCTTTATAGATGATATTTTGATCTATTCTAAATCAGCAGAAGAACACGAACAACATCTACGGATTGTGATGCAGATGCTTAAGGACCACCACTTGTATGCCAAGTTCAATAAGTGTGAGTTCTGGTTGCAAGAAGTTAAATTTTTGGGACACAAGGTGTCATCTCAAGGAATTTTAGTGGATTCGTCCAAGACCGATGCTGTGTCAAACTGGGTTAGACCGAGCAACCCTACAGAGATTTGGAGTTTCCTTGGACTCCCAGGATATTACAGAAGATTTGTTGAGGGATTCTCTAAAATAGCTGCACCATTGACTGGGTTGACGAAGAAGAATTTGAAATTTGAATGGGCCGAGAAGCATGAGCGGGCCTTTCTAGAGTTGAAAGAGAGACTCACTACCGCACCGGTACTAGCTATACCCAAGCCTGATGAGAGGTTCACTATCTTTAGTGATGCGTCATATCAAGGGCTAGGGTGTGTACTTATGCAAGATGTTAGAGTTATCACCTATGGATCCAGACAGCTGAAGCCGAATGAGTTGAACTATCCCATTCATGATTTGGAGTTGGCGCCAGTAGTTTTTGCACTCAAGATTTGGAGACACTATCTCTACGGTGAGAAGTTTGATTTATTCTCTGATCACAAGAGTCTGGAATACTTGTTCACACAGAAAGAGTTGAACATGAGACAACGCAGATGGATGGAGCTAATTAAAGATTACGACTTCACATTAGAGTACCACCCTGGTAAAGCTAATGTGATTGCTGATGCTTTGAGTCGGTAGACTCGTGAGACGATCGCCTCCTTAATGGATAGAGAATGGCGAGCATTGGAGACGTTGGCAGAGTTCGATGTATAGCGTGCTGAAGAAGAAGAAGGACAACTTTTCGGATGTCTTATCCTACAGCCTGTTCTTATTGACCGCATTATTGGAGCTCAAAAAGAAGATGAGAAGTTTCAAGCATGGTTTGCGAAGATGTCAAAGAAAGATCTGACAGAATGGAAGGTAGGAATTGATGGAGGATATCGGTGCAGAGATAGATTATGTGTGCCAGGTGATGAAGAGCTAAGAAAGGATATCCTGGAAGAAGCACATAAGTCAAGCTATACAGTTCACCCAGAAGGAACGAAAATGTACAAGGATTTGAAGAGAAATTTCTGGTGGGAAGGTATGAAGAAGGATGTGGCCGAATTTGTATCCAAGTGTTTGACGTGTCAACAAGTCAAAGCCGAACACCAGAGACCCCTAGGATTGTTACAACCCTTACCTATTCCAGGTTGGAAGTGGGAGCACATTACCATGGACTTTGTAGTGGGATTGCCTCGATCACAGCAGAATCATGACACTATCTGGGTAGTTGTTGATCGATTGACTAAGTCGGCTCAATTCATTGCTTATAGTATGACATACCCGGTAGAAAAGATGAGCCGAATGTACATACAACAAGTTGTGAAACTTCACGGAGCGCCTGTGTCAATTGTGTCAGACCGCGATGCACGTTTCACTTCTAGATTCTGGGAAAGTCTGCAAGAAGCTATGGGAACCTCGCTCAAGATGAGTACTGCCTTTCACCCTCAGACAGATGGGCAGACCGAGCGTGTTAATCAGATCATGGAGGATATGCTTATGGCTTGTGTTATCGATTTTGAAGAATCTTGGGAGACACACTTGTCTTTGGTTGAATTTGCCTATAACAACAGCTATCACACGAGTATCGGGATGGCTCCATTCGAAGCATTGTACGGGCGACCATGTCGTTCTCTGTTGTGTTGGGCAGAGGTTGGGGACACAGAGTTGCTAGGACCAGATTTGGTTAGAGAAACCAACGAGAAGATTTCTTTGGTCAAGGAAAGGATGAGAACCGCTCAGAGAAGGTACAAGAGTTATGCCGATCGGCGCCGAAAAGATTTGGAGTTCAGTGTCAGAGATCATGTACTTATTAAGGTTTCACCGACCCGAGGAGTGGTACGTTTTGGTCTCAAGAGAGGAAAGTTAGCCCCGCGTTTCACTGGACCATTTGAGATTTTGGAAGGTGTCGGGAAAGTAGCTTATCGACTCGCACTGCCACCAAAGATGTCTGGGGTTCACAGTGTATTCCATGTGAGTATGTTGAGAAAGTACATACGAGACCCCTCCCATGTGGTTAGTTATGACGATATTGAGACAAGTCATAACGTTTCTTATAAGGAGAGACCCGTGAAGATTATGGACCAGAGTATCAAGAAGCTGAGAAATAAGGATATTCCGTTGGTGAAGGTTCAGTGGAATCACCATGACGAGAATGAAGCCTCGTGGGAAGTTGAAGCTGATATGAGGAAGAAGTACCCGGAGTTATTTCATGACTAGTTAGTCTTGATTTCGGGGACGAAATCCTGTTTAAGGGAGGAAGGATGTAACAACCTGCATTTTCATTTTAATTGTTTGTATTTGCATTGTCATAATTAAATTCATTGGTATTGTCTGCATTTATTTAATTACAGTTCTCATGTTTGGAATCTTAATTTCTTGTTTTATTTCATACTAAAATTATTATTGGGGTCAAACTACAATTTCTGTAAATTTAGTAACGCTTGTGTTGGATTCAAAATCTGTATTTCAAAACGCTGAAAATAATTTCTCTTGACTCAAACCGTATTTTTATAAAACCAGATAATTAGTTCTTATGCAAAAAAAAAAAAAATTCCTGTATTTTTGTGGTGATCACCGCACAGCGAATATACCAGTTTATGTTCAAAACTGTCCGCGCCGTGTTAAAATTCCACAGATTTTGGAAGTGATGTAAAGCAATATTTGACACTTGCTTTACTTTCCATTTATGGCAAGTAATCATTAGCTTGTACCTTGTTTGGATTTATCTATCTTGTGTGTGTAAATGTTGTACCATAATCCTATTTTCCCAAACACTTGTGGATTTGACCCCTAGCTAGCTAAACCAACCTTTCAATTCTCCTACAGTTGATATACTTGTTATATACTTATGGTATATGTGTATCAGTCTATGTGTATTGTGTGATTTGTATATTTTGAGAATCTACTTATTTTGTTGAGTATGTCTCAATCTAATTGGTGGCCAAGTTAGGAAATCTCCACATATACTCATATACACTCTTCGCAATCTACACATTCTTAGACACTAAAATTTACAGAGAAGATAGAGAGAGTGCAAAGGGTTTAAATTTACTGAATTTATAGAGAGAGAAAGCTCTCCACCATAGCCAAAGACTTGCAAGTGGGTCTACTTATTTTGCTATCCTTCTCAACATACACTCTATTCTCTTATCACAGTAAGTATTATTAACTCACTTGAAATGTAATTTCATGCTTAATTACAGTTTATATTGCTTGAATTAGTATGTATTTATATGAAATTCGTTTAAGCTTATTCATGGTGTAAAAATGGTGATTTGTCAAACTTAACCAAAATCATTTTTGATAGATAAAAATGAAAGATTACAGTCCCTAGAGGTTGTATTTAAAGTATTGGAGCTTAATTCATTCGTATATGAAAGTATATTAGAATTGAAGTTTTGTCACCCCTCGGTTTTCGTAAAATCTGAGAGCTACGATTGAAATTAGTTAAAACCGATCGCGTATTCGCGATCCTTGCGGAAAAACGGAGAGAACCATATATTACAAGTCATGTTTGCTTTCGGATTTGAAAATGGGTCAAAAAGAGGCTTTAAATTTCCAAATCGATTGGTATGTGTTCCAATCGATTGGCATTTTTCAGCACTGACGACTTTTACTAAAACGGCCATAACATTCTCTAGAGAACTCGAAAACGCGCACCGTTTGAAGTGTTGGAAACTAGACTCAAAGACCTTTCTTTTGATATATAATTTATGGACAAAAAGTATAATTCAGTTTTTATGGCATTGCTTCAAAGTAGACCCAATTGTTTTCTAATAGCGATAAAGCATATTAAAGCATTCTTTGATGAATTCACCGGTTGTTTCATATAAGATTTGATTTCTTCTCGTATATCCATGGTTATCGTTCCCAGTACTTTATATTTCTGCATTAAGTCATATGTCATTCATTTGGAGTCAGTTTTACATGCATGGTGAGTGTGAATGTTGGTCAGTGTGGAAAAGAGTAAAGGTCAGTGTGGTGAAGAGAGTATGGTTAAGATTGTGTTGTGGATGAGATTGCGGCGAGAGTGTCTTTGAAATGCGACGATGGCAAAACTGGACACTCCCTGACGACCATGGTAGCGTCAAAGTTTATGAAGCCGAACTTGGACATTCCCTAGCACCCATGGTAGTGCTAAAGTGTGGCCTACGGACACTCCCTGGTATCCGAGTCTGGATACTGTGTGATGTATTTGCGAGGCGGATTAGGTACTAAAGTGTGAGGCATTGGACATTCCCTGGCACCCCGTGCCAAAGTGTGAGGCAAACTTGGACATTCCCTGGCATCCCTATGCTAAAGTATGGCTATCTTAGCGTTTCAAAGATACTGGTGTGAGATAGTGGGTTGTTGTGTTTGTCGAGAGAAAAGAGTCGGTAAGATGAGATGGTGCATTGTTTTTCATACACGGTCACATATATGCGAATTAAAGCTTTCAAATGATATTGTGGTTGTTTTCTAAAAATGAACTCTTTACTTTAATATAAACTTATTGAATTAAATGGGAATTGGAAATTGGAAATTGGAAAATGAGTATGTGTTACATTCAAAGTTATGTTTTTGATACTCACCAGCTTCTTGAAGTTGACGGCGTTGATGCGTCCTGGACATTCGTGTTCAGGCTTTTCAGATTATGATATTGCTGGGCCGTACGACTACGCAAATTGAGAAACACTGCTGGATAGAGAATTTACTTTTATATGTTTTAAGTTATAACAAAATTCTGTAATAGACAATAGATATTATTTTATTTTAAGGCGGCTTGTGCCTTAGCTGACCCAGAGCGGTAATATGTAATAAGTTAGAAAAATATTTGTAAGTCTTGATTGCTCTACTCTGATTACTATGTTTTTGTTGTTGACGTTTGCGACGGAATCGATACTTCACACTGTCGCGATCTACGGGCGTGACAGTTTTCTAGATGGATACTCTGGTTATAACCAAGTACTTGTCTATCCTGATGACCAAGCAAAAACAACGTTCACATGTCCCTTTGGCACTTTACTTATCGCCGGATGTCGTTTGGTTTGTGCACCAGCCACTTTTCAATGGTGTATGATGGCAATTTTCTCGGATATGGTTGAATAGTTTTTAGAGGTATTTATGGATGATTTCTCAATTTTCGGTCCTATATTTGACGAGTGTCTTCAAAACCTTACGAAAGTCCTTGCCCGTTGTGAGGAAGTGATTGATTTTGAGTTGGGAGAAGAGCCATTTTATGGTTCATGAAGGAATAGTGTTGGGTCATGTTGTATCGAAACGGGGTATACAGGTTGACAAGGCAAAAATTGAATTAATTGACAAACTTCCGCCGCCGTCTTCCATTCGTCAAATTTGTTCATTTCTCGGTCATGACGATTTCTACCGATGGTTTATCAAAGATTTTACTAAGATTTCAAAACCCTAGTGCAATCTTCTCGCCAAGGATGTCCTGTTTGTATTCGATAATGAATGTCTTAGGGCATTTGAAACGTTAAGATCTCTACTTTCCACGGCTCCAGTGATTCAATCCCCTGATTGGTCATTTCCATTTAAATTGATGTGCGCTGCTTCCGATTATGCCATTGGAGCCATCTTAGGCCAAAAAGTGACTAAAGTTCCTCACGTCATATATTATGCGAGTAAAACCCTTAATGACGCGCAATTGAACTATACGACTACTGAAAAAGAATTGTTTGCGGTCGTGTTTTCCCTTGACAAGTTTCGTTCATATCTTTTAGGGTCAAAAGTTATTGTTTATTCCGATCACGCCGCATTGCATCACCTTTTAAATAAGAAAGAAACAGAACCTCATCTAATGGATCTTACTCCTTCAGGAGCTTGATTACGAAATAAGAGATAAAAAGGGTTGTGAAAAGGTTGTCACCGATCACCTGCCACGAATCCTCATTGAGTCTAACGATATTACCTCTCTCAGGATTTGTTTCCAGACGAACAATTATTCGCTCTAGCTGCCATGAAGCATCCGTGGTTTAGCGACATTGTCAACTTTTTAGCTACGGGATATACCCCTCGTACTTGGTCTAGCCAGATAAAGATCGTTTCTTTTCACAAATTAAACATTATTATTGGGACGACCCACTTTTATTCAAGAACAGTTATGATAAAATCATACGACGTTGTGTTCCAGAGAGTGAATTCAACTCTATTTTAAACTTTTGTCACTCACTAGAATGCGGAGGACACTTTGGTGGCCGTCGTATGGCTGCTAAAGTCTTCCAAAGTGGGTTATATTGGCCAACCCTGTTTAAGGACGCGCATGAATTTTGTCTAAAGTGTGTACGTTGTCAACAAATAGGTAACATGTCCCGTCACGATGCGATGCCTCTTACCTCGATCCTTATTATTGAAATATTTTATGTGTGGGGCATCGACTTTATGGATCCGTTTTCTTCGTCCTGTGGTTTCGAATACATTCTAGTCGCGGTCGACTATGTTTTTAAGTGGGTGGAGGCAGTGGCGACGAGAACCAACGACCATAAAGTTGTGTTTCTTTTATTAAAGATAATATATTATGTCGTTTCGGTATGCCACGAGCTATTATAAGCTATGGGGGAAAACATTTCTGTAATCGTCATTTTGAGGCCCTCATCCAAAAATATTCCATCACTCATAAGGTAGGAACCGCGTACCATCCTCAAACCCAAGGCCAAGTTGAAGTTTCGAAAGAGAAGTAAAATGTATACTAGAAAAAACGGTTCGTCCAAATCGCAAAGATTGGTAGCAACGACTGAGCAATGCGCTTTGGGCATATCGAACAATTTATAAAACTCATACTGGAATGTCTCCATACCGACTAGTCTTTGGAAAAGCATGCCACCTACCGGTGGAACTTGAACATAAATTCTAATGGCCCATAATATCGCTTAACCATGATATAAAAGAGGCAGGATGCCACCGTAAACTTCAAATACAAGAACTGGAGGAATTAAGGAAAGAGGTATATGAGAACACGAAGATTACAAAGAACGATCGAAAGCTTTTGATGACAAAATGATCATAAGGAAAAATTTCACGGTTGGACAGCGCGTATAGTTATTTAATTCAAAGTTGAGGTTAATCCCGGGTAAGCTACGTTCCCGATGGGACGGTCCGTTCGTAATAGCGCAGATGTTCCGCCATGGAGCGATCGAAATACAAGATACAAATGGAGGAACACCTTTTAAGGTAAATGGCCAACGACTTCAGCTATACCGGTTTGATGAGACAGATGAAAGAGAAACTGAATCCATAGATCTGGTAGATCTGATCTATTTCGATTGAGCACGTGCATCGGTCGAGCAAACGACGTAAAACTTAGCGCTTCTTGGGAGGCAACCCAAGCATTTGTTAGAATTTTCTTTAATTTTGTACACTTTTTAGTAGTTTTAGGGCCATTGCCAGAGTTTTTGAATATCCACCAGATCAATTTTTGATCATTTAAATCCCTATAAAAGAAAACAAGTGTGAAAAAGTAAAAAGAGCCTAGATCACGCACGCGGCGCGCTCGCGCGACAGGTTGCTCGCATGGCCCGCTCACGCGAGTTTGCCCCTTAGATAAAAATTTAAAGACTTTCTTAGATATGCCCTCAGCATCAATTCGTGCTTGGAATCGCGCGCGTGAGTAGGTCTCTTGTATTGCCCACTCGCGTAGTTTTGTGTCTTAGGAAATTTTTCAAAAATTTATTATAAGATGTCTCAGTTCTTGCTCGCGTCAGGGATCGCGTGCGCGTGGTCCTCGCTCGAGCGAATATTTAACTTAGAAGATATTTTCCTTGAACCTTAAAGCAAGTCTCAGTTTTACCTCGCAGACGGACTCGCGCGCGCGAAACTAGCTCGCGCGAGGTCCCCAATCGCCTATAAATAGGGCAAGCCCTAATTTTTTTCTCAGAACCCTCTCTTTCTCTCTTATTCATATCTCTCTCTCTCTCTCTCGCGATCTTACTCTCTCTCCCAGTCCGTCCTCCATTAATCACCACTAACTGCCACCCCACCACTAGATAACCACCGCCGGTCACCGGATGTCACGCCCCGAAGTACCAAAAACAGGGAAAAATAAATTTGCTTTATGGGTTCGTAGACACGTGACTGGTTGTGAGTGTCACCTGATTGTCCAAACATGCTTATAACAATAATATGATATGGGAAAGTGACTAAGTTCAGCGGAAGTAGAAATTTAAAACATCCAAGTCTTACATCAGTAGTATATTACATGCCAAAAAGATATCCAAAAAATACATATTACAAGACCAGCTAAACTATTACATCACTAACATAATAACAACAGAACTATAATAAAAGAAAAGCTCCAAAGTCTTCAGCTGGCGAAACCGTAGCCTTCCTCGTAGTAATCTTCACCAGCATAGTCTTCAGTAGTAAAGTCAGCATCTTGATAGCAGTCGGCTCTATCTGGACCTGCAAAGGCTGGACGTGGAAGGTCCAGCGGCATGAAAAGCCATTAGCGGTTAAGCTAAGTGAGGGTCCCCTTAAGGTTACCACAACTTAAGGTAAGTTATTCTTCATCTCTTCTTATTTCTCGAAAGCATATCTCGTTCATCAATCATCATTTCTTATTCTCGATACTATGCCTTTTTCGTCTTTTCTCATTCTCAGAACCATGTCCTATTTAAACCCCATCATTCCCTTTGAAACTTAACCCAGAACTGAACTGACCAATGACATTGACTGAAAGAAGACTTAACTCCAAACGCATTTACTGGTCAAGAAAGAACAACACTCAACAATGAATAGTTAACTGTCGCCCAACTGGCACTCAAACTGTCGCCCAAATGGCATAAGTGTGCGGGACATTAACAATCTCTTGGTCGAACACGTCATGCCGATCCTCAGGTCGCCCGCACGTTACCGAACACGTCATGCCGATCCTTAGACCAAGGGTACGGGAAATTAATAATCACTTGGACGAACACGTCATGCCGATCCTCAAGTCACCCGTACATAACCGAACACGTCATGCCGATCCTCAGTCCAAGGGTGCGGAAAAATAATCAACCACTTGATCGAACACGTCACGACGATCCTCAGGTCATCCGCACTTGACCGAACACGTCATGCCGATCCTCAGATCAAGGAACAAAACATAACTCACCAATCGACTCCATGGAATAATCGAGAGACAAACTTTGCAAGAATTGTCCAAACACGACACAAAAGTTCACGAATCAACTTTGACCAGTAGTCACACGACTAGAAACAAAACCCAACGTCCCTTATTCGGATTAAATCTATTATCGAAGGTTTTATCATTATTTTACGCGTTCACACGTTTCGTAGTTTAGTTCATTAATATCATCCATTTATAACCGTTAATATTTCGCTATACGTCCGACATTCCGTTTTCCTCTCAATATACTTACGATGGAAAACCTTCCCGATCACTTATTAATTCAATAATCGTGCCATACAATATACTTATAGTTTGGGTATGAACTTTCAACAGTCATTAGAATATATTCATAACAATAGAAAACATAGCACGTAGCTCATGGATTTATAACGTGAATTTAATACCAATAAACACATAGACGAAACCCTTAACATACTCATCTATGCGATCGCACTACCATAGCACGAGACTTTTATAACAACACATGTACCGGAAAACTAGCATCAACAATCAACACCATGCATAAACAAAACATTATACAAAAGGCTGTACAATCTGCCAAGATATATTTTCACTGTGTTGACTGAATTAACATGATTTATTTGGGCATGATAAATTGCTTTATAGATCAAACTCAAAACTATAACATTATAGATAATAAGAATATCTTTATGTACAAAAAAATCTAGCTTCAATTACATTTTTGAGCTACTCAAACTATTTATTTTACAAGACATTTCTTATATTTCGGACTATTCTGTCCCAGATTTATAGTACTGCATTGTACGTGAATTTCACCTATGAAGGAGGGGTTTTTAGACTGATCTATAGAAGGGTTATTTGTAGATAAATGAGTTAGCTTTCTTCACACAAAAACCTAGCTTAATTCTCATTTTTGAGCTGCACAAAACATTCATTTTACTAAACTATGTTCTGCTGAAAGTTTCAGTTTCGCAGATTTATAACACTGCGTTGTACATACATTTCACACATGAAGGAGTGATTTCTAGACTGAGCTATAGAAGAGTTATTTGTAGATATATGAGTTAGATTTTACCACAAAAAAACCTAGCTTAATTAGGAGTTTTGAACTGCGCAAAACATTCATTTTACTAAACTATGTTCTGCTAAAAGTTTCAGTTTCTCAGATTTATAACACTGCGTTGTACATGCATTTCACCCATGAAGGAGTGATTTCTAGACTGATTTATAGAAGCGTTATTTGTAGATATATGAGTTCGCGTTTACCACAAAAAAACCTAGCTTAATTCGGAGTTTGGAGCTGCACAAAACATTCATTTTACTAAACTATGTTCTGCTGAGAGTTTCAGTTTCTCAGATTTATGGATTTGTTTTGCATGTCATGGAAACTTCAACACAACAACATCAAACTTCTACTAAACATTAGTACATATTATATGTGTTCTAAATTGAGTTAGATTACTCACAATTTACTCACCAAGTCTTGAAATTGAGCTTGGGCTTTGGATTTGAGCTTTAGGATGCTTGAACTCAACTTCAATGGTGGATGTTCTTTGTTCTTCTCCTTCTTCTTTACTTTTCTTCTCTCTTTTTCTCATGAACTACCCAAGTCCTAATTTTCTCTCCAAAAATTCAGATTGTGATCTAACTAAGAGAGTGTAGTGTGTGCATGTGCTTGTTTATATAGAATTTCCGTGTGCTAGGTGTCCTTTGCATGTTGCATGCTTAGGACATGTGTCCATTAAGTGGACATGTGTCCAAGAGGGTGGTATGTGGTTGCCACATGGACGGCCATGTGGGCCCACTTCGGGTTATGTGCCACTTTCTCGGTTTACGTGCAAAAGTTCCTCGGTATGCATGTCGATCTCAAAGTACGTGCAAACTGGTATTATTTCTAATGTCCAAGTCCGGGTACGGGACTAAGTTAAATCTTATTATGGTCGAGTCGGTATGGTTACTACAGGCTATATGGTAATAATACAACACGTCCATACCGTCACGTAATTAAAATAATAATATAATAATATAGTGGGTCCAATACAGAAATTAGAAAAAGCTGATATTATAATGACAGAAAATTACAGGTGTTACATCTTCCACCACCTATTAAAGGATTTCGTCCTCGAAATCTAGATTTTGCTAGGTCTTAGAAAGTACATGGTACTAATAATATCTCAGATTTTAAGGTTATGAGGTTCCCACTAGCTAACTAATCAGACCTTCTTAAAAATTCTTTCAAACATCCAAACTTTTTTGCTAAAACAATGCCAAGTGAAATTCATCGTTCTGACATTGAATCTGGCACCTTCGGTCTTTTACCTTGTTTATTGCTGAGATTGATTTGGTGATCTGCAAGTTCTCTTTCGGGATCTTCTTTGTGGTGGAACCTTGTTCTGAGTTTCTCGTTCCGGACAATCTTTGCGCACGTGTCCAGTCTTTCCACAATTGAAACACTGTGCCTATCAACTTGTGAGCTGTTTGATGTCCAGATATCCACAGCTGTCGCAGATATCACGTTGCTTTGGATTTGTCTGAATAGCTGTCTAATTAACTTTACTTTCATTATTTCTTTTACCTCTTGTGATGATTTTTGATGTATCCAGAGTTTTCCTCAATGATTGTGGGTTGCATTCGAGTAGTTGTTCGGGATATTGGTTTGTTTCTTCTGTGTCGTTAATCGGGCAAGATTCTTGCCTCTCAGCTTTTTGATGCAATGGTTGAGAAGTCTAGTTGGTCTCACGATTGCCTTCTATAACTTGTAGGGGTCGTGGCGTCCTTTTAAGCGTGTTATTGTGATTGAGTTCCTTTGCGTGTCGTCATGAAATCGTCGTGGAGTTTTGGCATCGTAGGTGATGGCATAAGTCATTAAGAAATTTCTCCATGCATTAATTAATGCCAAGCATATAAGTTGTTACGGGTAATTGGAGTAGGATTGAATTCACTTGTAAGGAGTTGAATTCATAACAAAATGAATACTCATTATGTACTGAGTTAAAAATGAAGAGGTACGTGATCAATCACTTGTACGTAGGATCACAATATATAGAATGAGTATCTGAGAATAACTATTAGATGATTACTATAGGACAATCATAGTAATGCAATGACTATAGGTGCAAGGCCTCCCAGGTAGGACATAAGAATTCCTTGTCTCATGAGCCAATAATTTAGGTGAAGCCTTAATGATAAAAGTCAAGGTTACCAATAAGAAGAATTTGTGAAATGAAAGGAAATAAAGACTAATTTACAAAGGGTGCAAAGAGATCCTTTGCAATAATGTCAAGGGATACGCACTTGCAAAAGTTGGTCAAACGGTTGACAGTCCAAACGATTTACAAAGATTGATTTAACAGATCATAAGTCCAAATGACTTACAATGATTGGTTTATAAATGAATTATAAGAATCGATTTTCATGGTGATAAGTCTAAAGAGGTGACTTATAGCATTAGAAAGCAAATGAATTCACAATTGGATTTATCACTGATCAGAATGATCCAAAATCTTGTTAAGTGAAATCAGAGAGGACAATGAATAACTGTCAATTAGTAAAACAATAAAGGACATCCCAAGGTTCATCATAAGGATAATTGATCTAATGCAACCAATGGTAAAAAATAGTGGGTTTACTCAAAAGGAGTTAAATCAGAAAGATGAATATAATTACTCAGCCTTACATGGTTTTAATTTATAACGTGCGCAGGGTCAGAGATGTATTTCTTCAGCGTGTTGATGGAACATCGATGTTGTAAACCTGAAACGTGTCTTCCCTTGGTAGGCCCTATGCGATCTGATCATTGGCTTGAAGGTGAAATGCAGTACTCATCTTCACTAATGTTCACGGTGCGAGTCGTTCGTTGTGATTAAACGTGGTCGATGTCAGCAGTCTAGGAGGTCATTTAATCTGTTGAAGGTATGTTCTATTCTTGCGTCTTCCATCGCCTCGGGTTAAGTCAATATCTCATGTGGTCCTTGTAGTAGGGTTGACCTTGGTAGTGTAGCAGGTTGTGGCTTGAGTGGTCTAAAAATCGATTCTGAATGGACGATATGGAGGTGTCTAAATAACTCGTTTCCATAGTCACTTGTGCTTGTGCCGTCAGCGGTCTTCCATAAGCCTTGTATCAGTCTTCCAAACACACTGGTGGGATCGATCTCCTTAGGTATTATGTTGCTTAGCCTTCTGGACCGGTCCTCAGTTGTTTGAGATAATTCATCCATTGCAGAGATCGAGAAGATTCTTCTGTTCCTACGTATGAGTTCGTGTCTATAAGGTTTCTATCATACCTTATGTGAAGCAATCATAACCTGTTATATTTCACATTATGGTTATCATTATAATCCCGGTAGCTAGAATACAATGATTGAACAGATTGACCCAAAATGAAGCCGAGTATGAAAAGACAGATGAATCCTCTTAGATAGAAGTATAATAGTAGAATGATGTGATCCATTCAAGAATAAAATGTAAATCTAACAATAATAGGATGACCGATTACTATGGAAGTAATCGTAGTATCTCAAGATTTGTAGGAAATGAAAGTAACTGATGGCATAAGGCCTTCAACGAATGAAATAAGAATTAGGTATTTCATAAGTGAAATAGTCCAAACGAAACCCTACTGATAAAGAATAAGGTACCACCTGAGAGAGACAATAAGAGGTCAAGATGTACAGAGAGTACAACATTTTTGAGTTCCTAACAAAAACAAGAATAGAGAACTCATTTAGAATTATTTTAAATGAAATGAACTTGTAAGAATTTGTTCAAGGGATAATAAGTCAAAAAGAATGACTTTGCAGTATTAGTAATCAAATTTATTTAGAATAATTTCAAAGACAATGAGCTTTCAAGATTTAAGTTCAAAGAATAATAAGTCAAAAGAATGACTTTCCAGTACTAGTGATCAAACTTGTTCTCAAAAGAATTTATCAAAAATCGGATGATCAAGGTACATACTCAAGAATTGTTGACTGGGGCATTTCAAAAAAAAAATCAAGGAAATGAATTACTTATCAAGAAGTGTATCACAATAATTATTGACGGTAATCGGAGCCACTTTACAAAATATATAGGTACCATTTTCAGAAGAAATGGCCATTAGAATAGAAGGCATCGATTTACTCAAAAGGAGTGGAATGAGCAGAAAGGATGTAACTGCTTACTATGGTACTCCCTTACCATATCTAAGGTAAAGTCTGCCTCTCTTATTATCTATTAAGGCCCTCTAAGAACTCCTCAGGGTCCTCCTCCTCCTCCTCGATGGCAGCTGGATCTGCTTCGTGGTTCTGCTCAGGCATCGGTATCATCTTGTCCAAATCAACTGGTGGTGCTGGATGGTCATGTACATCATCTCCTGCTCTCTGAAGATCTTCTATTGGGTCAACCTCCTCGATCGGCTCGTCGTTGCTACTTGCCGGATTGTCCTCAATTGTCAGGTCATCGTCGTCATCTGTGTCGTCACCATTAGATGGGTCATCTGCTGAGTGGTCACTGCCTGCAGAATCCTCTCCACTCGCTATGTCATCATTGCTATCTGTATCCATTGGATCTGAATCGGCATCTAGCTCTGGTATGGGCTCAGGTGAGAATGGAAGTGTTGGTGCGGCCATGATAATCGGGAAGAGTATATCATCATATAGTGCCTCGTCATGAGTCATGCTGATAGGCTCCTGGCGAATAAGTACGATAGTCTCTGAAGCATGGATCGACTCGGGCTGAACTTGATCCGGATACTGCAATGTATCGGTAAGTATAGCCTCCATATGTCCTCCTCTAAGATATGCCTCGCCCTCTAGTTGTTCCGTTGTCGGTATAGTACAGGGTCGACAGGATGGATACGACTGTCGCGATTATTGTGAGCTCCGAAATCATCATGAACGAAGCTCGACTCCATAGCCATGCAAGAGGAGCTAACTTAGTGTCAGTACTAATATGAGGTAAATCTTAGGCTCATAACTTAAGGTGTAGGACAATCAGTGAGCGCGTCTAAACCTAAAGCTCTGATACCAAAAATCCCTATCACGCCCCGAAGTACCAAAAATAGGGAAAAATAAACTTCCTTTATGGATTCGTAGACACGTGACTGGTTGTGAGTGTCACCTGATTGTCCAAACATGCTTATAACAATAATATGATATGGGAAAGTGACTAAGTTCAGCGGAAGTAGAAATTTAAAACATCCAAGTCTTACATCAGTAGTATATTACAGGCCAAAAAGATATAAAAAAGATACATATTACAAGACCAGCTAAACTATTACATCACTAACATAATAATAACAGAACTATAATAAAAGAAAAGCTCCAAAGTCTTCAGCTGGCGAAACCGTAGCCTTCCTCGTAGTAATCTTCACCAGCATAGTCTTCAGTAGTAAAGTCAGCATCTTAATAGCAATCGGCTCTGTCTGGACCTGCAAAGGCTGGACGTGGAAGGTCCAGCGGCATGAAAAGCCGTTAGCGGTTAAGCTAAGTGAGGGTCCGCTTAAGGTTACCACCACTTAAGGTAAGTTATTCTTCATCTCTTCTTATTTCTCGAAACCATATCTCGTTCATCATTTCTTATTCTCGATACTATGCCTTGTTCGTCTTTTCTCATTCTCAGAACCATGTCTTATTTAAACCCCATCATTCCCTTTGAAACTTAACCCAGAACTGAACTGACCAATGACATTGACTGAAAGAAGACTTAACTCCAAACGCATTTACTGGTCAAGAAAGAACAACACTCAATAATGAATAGTTAACAGTCGCCCAACTGGCACTCAAACTGTCGCCCAAATGGCATAAGTGTGCGGGACATTAACAATCTCTTGGTCGAACACGTCATGCCGATCCTCAGGTCGCCCGCACGTTACCGAACACGTCATGCCGATCCTCAGACTAAGGGTACGGGAAATTAATAATCACTTGGACGAACACGTCATGCCGATCCTCAGGTCACCCGTACATAACCGAACACGTCATGCCGATCCTCAGTCCAAGGGTGCGGAAAAATAATCAACCACTTGATCGAACACGTCACGACGATCCTCTGGTCATCCGCACTTGACCGAACACCTCATGCCGATCCTCAGATCAAGGAACAAAACATAACTCACCAATCGACTCCATGGAATAATCGAGAGACCTACTTTGCAAGAATTGTCCAAACACAACACAAAAGTTCACGAATCAACTTTGACCACTAGTCACACGACTAGAAACAAAACCCAACGTCCCTTATTCGCATTAAATCTATTATCGAAGGTTTTATCATTATTTTACGCGTTCGCACGTTTCGTAGTTTAGTTCATTAATATCATCCATTTGTAACCGTTAATATTTCGCTATACGTCCGACATTCCGTTTTCCTCTCAATATACTTACAATGGAAAACCTTCCCGATCACTTATTAATGCAATAATCGTGTCATACAATATACTTATAGTTTGGGTATGAACTTTCAATAGTCATTAGAATATATTCATAACAATAGAAAACATAGCACGTAGATCATGGATTTTATAACGTGAATTTAATACCAATAAACACATAGACAAAACCCTTAACATACTCATCTATGCGATCGCACTACCATAGCACGAGACTTTTATAACAACACATGTACCGGAAAACTAGCATCAACAATCAACACCATGCATAAACAAAACATTATACAAAAGGCTGTACAATCTGCCAAGATACATTTTCACTGTGTTGACTGAACTAACATGATTTATTTGGGCATGATAAATTGCTTTGTAGATCAAACTCAAAACTAAAACATTATAGATAATAAGAATATCTTCATGTACAAAAAATCTAGCTTCAATTACATTTTTGAGCTACTCAAACTATTTATTTTACAAGACATTTCTTATATCTCGGACTGTTCTATCCCAGATTTATAGTACAGCATTGTACATGAATTTCACCTATGAAGGAGGGGTTTTTAGACTGATCTATAGAATGGTTATTTGTAGATAAATGAGTTAGCTTTCTTCACACAAAAACCTATCTTAATTCTCACTTTTGAACTGCACAAAACATTCATTTTACTAAACTATGTTCTGCTGAAAGTTTCAGTTTCTCAGATTTATAACACTGTGTTGTACATACATTTCACACATGAAGGAGTGATTTCTAGACTGAGCTATAAAAGAGTTATTTGTAGATATATGAGTTACCTTTTACCACAAACAAACCTAGCTTAATTCGGAGTTTTGAACTGCACAAAACATTCATTTTACTAAACTATGTTCTGCTGAAAGTTTCAGTTTCTCAGATTTATAACACTGCGTTGTACATGCATTTCACCCATGAAGGAGTGATTTCTAGACTGAGCTATAGAAGCGTTATTTGTAGATATATGAGTTAGCGTTTACCACAAAAAACCTAGCTTAATTCGGAGTTTTGATCTACACAAAACATTCATTTTACTAAACTATGTTCTGCTGAGAGTTTCAATTTCTCAGATTTATGGATTTGTTTTGCATGTCATGGAAACTTCAACACAACAACATCAAACTTCTACTAAACATTAGTACATATTATATGTGTTCTAAATTGAGTTAGATTACTCACAATTTACTCACCAAGTCTTGAAATTGAGCTTGGGCTTTGGATTTGAGCTTTAGGATGCTTGAACTCAACTTCAATGGTGGATGTTCTTTGTTCTTCTCCTTCTTCTTTACTTTTCTTCTCTCTTTTTCTCATGAACTACCCAAGTCCTAATTTTCTCTCCAAAAATTCAGATTGTGATCTAACTAAGAGAGTGTAGTGTGTGCATGTGCTTGTTTATATAGAATTTCCATGTGCTAGGTGTCCTTTGCATGTTGCATGCTTAGGACATGTGTCCATTAAGTGGACATGTGTCCAAGAGGGTGGTATGTGGTTGCCACATGGACGGCCATGTGGGCCCACTTCGGGTTATGTGCCACTTTCTCGGTTTACGTGCAAAAGTTCCTCGGTATGCATGTCGATCTCAAAGTACGTGCAAACTGGTATTATTTCTAATGTCCAGGTTCGGGTACAGGACTAAGTTAAATCTTACTATGGTCGAGTCGGTATGGTTACTACAGGCTATATGGTAATCATACAACACGTCCATACCGTCACGTAATTAAAATAATAATATAATAATATAGTGTGTCCAATACAAAAATTAGAAAAAGCTGATATTATAATGACAGAAAATTACAGGTGTTACACCGGACCACCATGCCGCTGAACACCAACCACCGCCGCTGCGCACCAACTACCGCGCGAATCACTGCATGTCTTCTCCACCCTTTTTCAGTCACAGTCATATATATACATAAACACATAATTATATACATATCTAGTTCAAACTAGAAAGTAATCTCAGTCTATTTTGATTTATACATGTATATACTAGCTAGTGTTTTTCCATATCTATGTATGTGGATTTCTACAGATTAACACACACATGAACCCAACCTTTTGTTATAATTTCAACATACACCAAGCCCTAGATTTTAAACTCTCTCTCTATATATATCTCCTTTATGAACACACACACTAGAATTTCCAAAACCCTATCTCTTGATTCGGACAACACTGATTTTTATTTAGGGCTTATAAATCATGGCTTTGATATTTATACATGTATTCACATCTATCAAAATTTACCCATTCAGTTTTAGATCTACATATATATAGATATGTAGGTACATATATGCATTTACATAGGTATAGATATTCAGATCCTCACACACTAGCACACACTTTCAAACCTTAATAACTCTCAATTAATTTAGGGTTTGTGAGTTAGGGATGTCTATACCTATGTATATATAGTTAGGTATATATTTTTTTTAGAACACACACACTGAATTAGGATTTTTTTTGGATAGATTACGATTTCGACACGTGTTTATGTCTGTTAACTACAGCCACACTGAATTTTACAGAACTCTAACAAGAACCCTAGCTGAGTAAACATACCCCCTGTGGTATTGATATATAGTGATTTCTAAACCTAAAACTTATCACTATAATCTTTGATTTTGTAGTGATTGCACATGAATCTAGTGTGAGTGTTGAATTCAAACCAATTTAGTTGATGATTAACTCTTGAACTAGGATTAATTGCAGTGAGCATGTTCTAGATAGGTTAATTGGATACATAGAATTCACTACCCTATCCCTCATTTGTGTTTAAAACTTATGCATGATTTGAATTTTTGGGAAATCACATCTAGAGGCTTTGCCTCTACAAGTTTTTGATCACCTAAAATCTGAAAACATAGAAACTTCAAGCACTACACATCCTGTGATCGTTAACAACCAATATTCAAATCCAAGCTTTCCCTGTGGTATTGATATATAGTGATTTCTAAACCTAAAACTTACCACTATAATTTTTGATTTTGTAGTGATTGCACATGAATCTAGTGTGAGTGTTGAATTCAAACCAATTTAGTTGATGATTAACTCTTGAACTAGGATTAATTGATGTGAGCATGTTCTAGATAGGTTAATTGGATACATAGAATTCACTACCCTATCCCTTATTTGTGTTTAAAACTTATGCATGATTTGAATTTTTGGGAAATCACGTCTAGAGGCTTTGCCTCTACAAGTTTCTGATCGTCTAAAATCTGAAAACATAGAAACTTCAAGCACTACACATCCTATGATCGTTAACAACCAATATTCAAATCCAGGCTTTCCAAATGCTCATATGTAGATTTGGATTTTGAATTCTTTAATACGTCCTTAAAAATTCCTGAATTCAAAGAATGCAATGCCACAAACACATTCGTAACCCTAAAGAGACATCACAATTTTATTATTTCGGAAAATGAGACACTATTGAATTTATTTTCATTATTAATTTAACACGCGGCAAGTACCCCGTGACTTGCTGCAATGTGTGTGCCCTTGTCGGGACGATGAGTGGGAAGGGGGCAGTCTCTTCTCACAGTTGCTGGGTGTTCCCCCGTGAATCCCATTTTATTTAAATTACTGATATTATATTGATTGTATCCCTTGCTGGGATTTCTTCTTTACAGGTGACCCTTTTTCCCCATCCCTTTTCTTTTTCTTTTTCTGGGCCTATCCAATAAATAAAGTGGACATTTCAAAATTTTCCTTTTACAACCTACACCCACCTATCTGCAACAATGACAAAAACCGTAAAAGCAGCCTCTAGTTCCCAACCACCCCAAAAGAAATCTAAAGGAAAAGAGAAACAAACCAACCCTCCACCAAACGACCCTAACCCTAACGACCTTTCACCTAAATACGCTAATCGAGGTCTCAACTACGAGATCGCCATCGACGCTGACTTCTTTGCGTATAATGTTGATGCAAGGTGGGGCTATAATACCTTAATGCCTGAAACTGACCCCACCGTTCTTTTTCCGTAATCCTGACCTTATTAGCTACCCCTACCTTGTACGTTTATTTTACCAAAACCTAAGATACCACAAACAATCTCTGAGCCAACACGCGTACTTGAGTACCACCATCAACAACCATACCATCATAATCAACCCGGATAACATTGTCGACGCTCTCTAACTTCCCTTCCATTCGTACCAGGTCCCAAAATTAAATGTTCTCTCTAAATTGCATCTTTTCACGCACATCACCCAAGATATATACAGCAGTCGCACTGGATCGGGGCAAACTATACGTCGATCTCATATGACCCCGCCAGATGTGATTTGTCGACCATGTCTTCAAATGAAACCTTTACCCCCTTGGATCCACCATGCCCTCTACGTAGTCTACCGTGGTGACTGGTTTTACCCCGGTCTTTTCATTATGGAGGGCATGCATATTGCCAGCCACACCATTGACCATGCGACTGATTCCAAACTCCTTTTGCCTTACCCTCGGACCATCACAGCCATCCTTCGGTCCAAGGCCTTTCTAATACCTATCGACAAGGTTGTAGATAGACGTATCCCGGAGTTCGCTTCCTCCAATTGGAAGTTGAGCTTGGACCGCTTAGATATGGAGGTTAGGAGGGCCAGGGACCAGGACCAGGCCCAGGCCCAGGCACGTCGGGAGTGAGAGGCACAGCGTCCACCTCCGCTAGAGGATACACTTTACTCATGGACCTATGGTGACGTATGTGCCTTCCGCGGTGATACTCTCAGGCTCTAGTCCTATATGCGATCCTATTTCTAGCTAGCACATCCCAATCAGCTGGAGGACATCTTGGCCCAGGGAGAGGTAGCTTATCAGTCAACATTTCTGCGACCAGCGCAGCAAGTATCTAAGGAGGTTGGCGAGGAGGAGGAGGCTGGTAACGAGGGTAGTAATGGGGGTGATGGGAGCTATGGCAATGGAGCTGGTGATGGTAATACTGGCCAGGGTAGTACGGGGTTGGAGTTAGTATTGGTAGAGGGCGACAACGATTAGGGTTGGTGATGGAGGGATGATAAACATTTATCTTTTTCACTTTTGATTTTATTTTGTGGTTGAGTATAGACATTTTCAGACAGTTGGCTTGTATATTATTTTATGTTTATGCTTTTATGTTTCTTTTTCTTTTTCTGTTTATTATTAGGACTGATGTACCTGGCTTCTACCGGATTAGTATATTTTTCGTCTTTCTTTTCTTTTTCTAATTTGGGTCTGTATTATGTTATTTCTGCACTTTTTCATTCCTTATGGTTTGATTATATTCTTAAAACTTCTATTTGTCACTCAGTTAACGTTACGACTTATTGGTTATGCTTCCACATTCATAGTTATCTACATTATGTTTTGAATTATTAACTTGTGCGACTTTCATAGAAATTATTAATCACAAAGCACATTTACCCCATTGTGCTATACAGGAATCTATTAGATTCAAGTTTGGGGGAAATATTGCCCAGAAATTTCATTGAGATTACAAATTAGTCACATAAGTTAAAATTTTGTACTCATTTGTACTCCACATTCTCGATAATCCAATAACAGTTAATTTTGACCTTTTGTTTTGATAACAAAACTAACAAAGTTTCAGTTGTGAATTATTTATTTTTGGTTTCAGGTTTATAGTTTCACCCTATCCATATAGCTTACCTCGACCCTCAATTCTTGTTTTCATCCTAGTACTATGGACCATCCTCTCTCTCCTCCCTCTTCACCTGATAGGTCTTCGAGTCCATCGAGTCGACATACCGACTCTAGTTTATCCACCGATGATACCTCACTGAGTCCTAGGGTAGTTAAACCTTACGGTCCAGTCGGTTGTCCTAGTTGGTGACGTCGTCATCCTCGTGTCCCCATTCCTAGTTGTTCTGATTCTTCAGACGAGGATGATTTGTTTGGCAATGACCCGACAGTTATCGATGGTCCTTATGATGCCCCACCGACTTCTTCTGAGTCTTCTTCTTCATCGGATTTGGCCGATTACTCGACTGATGATGATGAGGCTGAGGATGATGAGGGAGCTATCCTGAGTCGAGATCTTTTTCATTCAGTTGAGCCTATTACGACTATTGCCCCTTCACCCGAGGTTACCTATCTATATAGGGACCTACCTGATTACGTGCCGAATGTTGTTCAACAATGTCCGGGTCATCCTGATTGGTCTCCTGAGGACATAGCATCTATTTTCGCACCTTATATTGGTCATGAGGATGATGAGGTTGATTTGGGGTCGGGTATCACTGAGGTTGAGGACGAGGAGATAGAGCCGCCATTTGATCCAGCTTAGCATCCAGATTGGGAGTTGATTGACTGGTATACCCGCGCTAACGTGCCACCGCCTTCAGATGCTTTCCGCAGAGTGGACGTGCTGATTGTCTTCACTGAGGCATATATCCATGTCATTGTCATGTTCCCACTTGCATAGGGACATGCGGTGACGAGGTTTGGGGGAGTATATGGATTTTTGTTTTTTAGGAGTAGTCTATTACTTTTTGTTTCATTTGTTTTCAGTTGTTACTATTTTTAGTTTTTAGTAGTTTTAGTTTTAGTTGTTTTAATTTCATTCATTCGTTATTCATTTATTCATTATTTCTTTTATTTGATGTAAAAAGAAAAAAAGAAACCATAACCATAACTATAATAGTAATAATAATAAATAAAGTACATTTTGTTTCTTTATATATTTTTTTAATATTGTTCAACATTCCATTATTTCTTATTTGACTAGATTTCATTGGAACTTGAGTCTAAGAGAGTATGTAATCCAATATCGACTAAAGTCATGAAGATATGTCTTGGAGGTATATATTGTTGGAATCATTGTTTTATATCTTAAACTTGCATATTTATGTTTGCACGACACGTAGTCATACGGATGCACGGTTATATTGAATTATAATACACTTCGGATTTCTAGATAGCAATAGTGTGGAGACTTAACCCAGTGAGCCTTAGAGCCTTTCATCCTTTTTGAGGATTTTAAAATTACTTTATCGAATCTCTTTGACAAAGTGCAATATTTCGTTGATTAGTCTCAATATTTCTTTATTTTGATTGAAAGTCAAGTTAGTATTGTAATCACCATGTTTAAAAAAAATATATATATATAAATCTATTTCCCTTGATATTGTGACATTGAAGAATCATGTGACTTTAGAAAATGATATTAGGCCATCTGTCTCACCTACTATCCTACTGTCGACACCCCGATTTTGACCGACCGTCGAATTTAGGAGAGTATCACCTCCAAGTCCGATGATGATAAGGATCGAAAGATTTGAAGTATTCCAAGCTCTTCAGAAAGTTCTCCAAACGCGATAAAATTTTCACAGAAAAAGAAATACCGGGTATTTAGGAGAATTCAGGAGTGAAAACATCACGTTTGGCAAAGATCCCCAAAAATAAGTTTCTTTAAGAAAAAGGAAGAAAGAAAAGACCTAAAAAGGGAAGTTCAACAAAAACTGACACTCGACAGTATTTCGCGGCATTCAGTGAGTGCCGAACGGCAGTCACAGAATGCCGGCTCGACATTTACTGAGTGCCGCCGACATTTTCTGACTGTTGTTTGCTTTTAAAATCCGTATTTTGCAGTACAATACGTATATGTATGCGGATAAAAACAAAAAATTGATAAAGTAAGGTTGACAAAGATGCGACAATCAATAATTTGGCGCGGCACTTACTGAGAGCCGCGTGGCAGTCATGGAATGCCGCCGCGACAGTCACGGAGTGCCGCAGCAGCATCCACTGACTGCCGTAAAAGATTTTGACTGCCGCCCTGTGCAGCAGTCTGTCTATTTTTAGAAAATACGTATTGTACCACCAAATGAGACATTTACACCTGTCTTTTAGTCCGAATTCACTAAGAATACTAGGCAATTTTGTCTATAAAAGAAGGAGGATCTTCCTTGGAAGTACACACAAGAAATCACTATCATTACAATAACACATATTTGAGAGAGGTAGAGAGTTTTGGAGAGCTTGAAGAAGAACTTGGAAGATCTTCAAAATATAGGAATTTGAGGATAGTCTTGGAGGTGACCCTCTAATCTTAGTTGTGCTTTATTTCTTTTGAGCTTCTAATCTTCAAGTCATTTAGTTTTTCTTGATTAAGTTTTAGAGTTTGTTAAGTAAACTTGGAAGTCTTTGTTTCTAATTCTTTAATCCTTCTTCTATTTTTCTTGTTTATGTTTTCCTTTTGAGAATTTTGGAGATCTTCAATATCTCTCTTGAAAGCTCTTGAGTTTGATGTTTTGAATCTCATGTAAGCTTATACTTCACATGGGAGTCAAAGTTTGATCATCACCTCATTTTATAAGCAAATAGATGGATCCAAGTCCATACTCATGACTTGGGTCCTCTAGCTTGATGTTTCATGGAATCCTTTCTATATCCCTTTGAGACTCATGAGTATTAGTCATATCTTTATCTCCAATGACCATCAAGTGGTAGGAGAAAGTAGTTTGAGTCTAAGCCCATCTCCATGGTTTGGATTCATTATCTTGAGATTTCATGAAGTCTATTCATACTTCATTTGAAATCTACAAATATAAAGGTCTTTAGCCTCCAATGACCATCAAATGGTAGGAGAAAATGGTTTAGTTCAAGTCCAACTTCATGGTTTAATAGTTGGGGTTAACAAATAAAAGTTGAACTTGACAAATGAAAACAGTGAGTTCACAAACTATTTTTGATCAAAGATTTTTAGTTCGAAATCTAACCGTTGGAATCAAGTGAAACCAACGGGAAAGTGTCTATAACTCAAAGTTCTACCACTGAAATTTTTGTTTTAAGGAGATTTCATGTTTAAAATGGTTTGGTCATGAGTTTTGTGAAGTAACAATAATCTGTCCAGAATTTCAGAACAGCAAATCCGTTTTAAACTTTATAGATTAGAACTTTAACAAAGTTTCCTTGACTTCAAATAATTTTTTCTATGAGGTTTAATGTGTTAGGAAGATACCCTAAAAAGAATAAAGCATTTCTGATCTTTTTGCTATTTTTAAAAAATCAAACAATATCTCTGGACAGAGAGTTGTACATCTCTGAGTGATGTCTAGTTCTTGTCCTTTTCCCAGAGATCTAACAGTTAAAACCTTCATTTTCTTTTTGATTTGGAAACTAGACTCACAGATACATCTTGTGTCCAAAATTCACCGACATCAAACCATGAGAAGCATGCCTTTTCTTTTTTTAAAGTTCTGGTCTGCTCTCTGCAATTTTTAGAATTTTATGACACATTTGACCAACTTTGCAAATAATGGTCCAAATGATTCTCCAATGACTTAGGGCTTAAACCATGTCTTAATAATGATTAATTAGACTTAAATCCAAAGGCTAAATGATCCAAATCAATGAATAAATTCATCGTTAATAGCCTATTCTTGTTCATATTCATGAATTCATATACATTCATCCATACATGTTGATGCTTGTAATTAGGACTTATTTTAGCTAGAGCATGTTACTTAGGATTCTATAATATATCTCGTTTAAAACATGTGGACTAACCCTTTGTTTTGTAGCGCTATTGAGGTACGATTTCTCAACCCCTCTCTAGTTTATTGTATTATTTGATTTTAATTGATTTTTGACTTCAAGCGCGACACCTTAGAATTAGGACTTGCTTTACTTGTATATATGGATTAGAGACTCTATTCCTAGGTTTTATCTATTTGCATGCATTTGCACGTTTAATATTTACGGCCGGATCCCGGGTAAGTTCTCTAGTTTCCTATTTGCATATCATATCGCTTGCTACTTGAATTATGTGATTCTTTTGAATGATATTTTATCACTTGCAATCTTATACCCTTTAGACATGCTTTTGTAATGTATACTTATACATATGTATTAGTTGAGGGTACATTTAAATTAATAAATCGATTAAAAGGATGTTAAGTAGAGGCCAATCGCGAGATAGGATGAGAAGGGGTGCTTCAGTCCGATGGGCTCCTTCCCTTCTCATTCCATAATTCCCGGACCTAGTTTAATCTTTGGTTTCGCAAAAGATCAGTTTCCTTTTGAAATGGTTTCTTATTTTTTCTTTTTAAAAATTAAGTGGCGACTCATTTGGTTTTGAAATTGATTTTGAGAAAGTATTTTAAAAGAAAAGCTGTGGGTAAGAAAATTGCGATATCCACAATCTGGCGACTCTGCTGGGGATCGAACCCAGAATCTCTGGTTTCGCAGACCAGATTTCCGATTTTGGATTCACTAGAGGATTAGACTTGAAAAATATCATTTTAATCGAATTAATTAATCTTTGTGTGCCTGTTGAATTTCACTTGCATGTCCAGCCAGTCGATTGCACAGAACTATGACCATGGAGACTCGGGGCAACCTGGTTGGTCAAGTTATCATGGGACTGTGTGATCACCCTTGATCTCGTACCATGATTTGGTATATGAAGCATCCTATCGGATGTGTGTCAAGGGTCCCTTATTTGACCAAAACCCAGCTTTTGCATAGTAGTTTCTATAGAACCTTTCAATCTTAGGAAATCAACTCTTGATTAGGATTATATGCTAGGAAGTTTTGTATGCCCGGAAGGGATTACTTTAGATGATGACGATACTTGCTTGATGAAAGATGCATAATCTTTTAATCACCTTTTAGCAATTTCTCCTCATGTTAAACGACATTTGGAGAACATGCCAAACCTTGATTATAAGATTATACTTCTTATATCATGTTAGCTAAGCATCATTGACCTTGTATGCATCCGAATGCATAGAAAGTACGGTGATAATCCGATCATGTGATCCTCCTGCCCAAAGAGTTTTAAGTCCATCTTTGAAAGAAAACATATTTTACTATCTTTTCCCCAAGGTTTTCGATCACCCTTTCGAAAAATCTTTGGAGTTCACTTATTTATTTATTTATTAAAACTCCAAATTAATTACCTTTGTTAAGGTACATTTTCAGATGATCATTTTCTAAGGAAAAATCCAAAATCTTGGAAATTGTTTTTGAAAAAATGCTCTTCAAATGAATTTTAAAGCAAAATTTCAATCCAATCATCTTCATTGAGAAATGTTTTCACATCCTCATTTTTTTTAAATAAAAGATTCAAAATTCTTGAGAATTGTTTTTGAAAGATCTCATCGTTCTAAAGAAATGCTCTTCAAATGAATTTTAAAGCAAAATTTCAATCCAATCATCTTCATTGAGAAATGTTTTCAAATCCTCATTTTTTTAAATAAAAGATTCAAAATTTTTGAGAATTGTTTTTGAAAGATCTCATCGTTCTAAAGAAATGCTTTTCAAATGAATTTCGAAAATTTTAAATACCCGACCTTTGAAAGGGTGGTGGGGATCACAATGAAAGGAGAAATTATTGCACTTGACATGGGTGAGGATTTTATGTGCTTATGTGTTTACCTGTTAGGATTAGAATTTTTCTTTGCTTTGGCATATAGAGTAGGCACACACACACACACTTGCATTTCATTCGTGTGCCATATGTGCAGTACATGCATCAAATCATAAGAGCATGTACATTTTGCGCTCTCACCAATCGATATCATTACCTATCTTTTTTTTTTAGAAAGAGTGGAACAACCAGAGCCCCTAGTAAGGACACTTCTAATCTTCTTGGGTTTATTTCTCTTAATTAGAGGAGATCATGGACCATCATGTTAAGACAGACCCACCAATGACCCACAGAGCTTTGGAGGAGAAAGTGAGCAAACTGCAAGTCGTCGTTGAGCAACAATATTCTAGGGTGAAGCAATTGGAGGGGGTCATGCTTGAGTTCATTCAATTATTGAAAGATCAAACCTAATGAGGAAAAGACAGATCAGAGAATAATGGATTGCTTAAAGAAGCACCAACAGGCATGTCTGAACCCATCCGTGCACCGAAGCCCATGTCCAAACCCAACCTATCACCAAAGTCCATACCCAAGCTTAACCAATCACCAAAGCCCACATCCAGGGCCAATCCCAACTAACCAAAGAGCTATTCCAAGTCCACATCTCAACCCAAAAACCAACTCTAGCTCAAAGTCGAATTCAAAATCAAACCAAGCCCGCAAGCCGAGAATCTTCACCAACCTTGGCATGCCATTATCCATGGGCCTTGGTCACCTTGTCAAGAATGGTCACCTCAACCCCCTGGACCCAAAGCCACTACCAAATCCCTTACCCCGCAAATGTGACCTGTCTTTGTACTGTGCCTACCACCAGACCCCTGGCCATACAACTAACTATTGCATGAAACTCCGCCATGATATCCAAGATCTCATTGAGCATAAAATCATCACTCCTTTGCTGAACCCACTGAGTGGCATCTGGCATGACATACAATCTTTTCAATCACAACCATCGTTGAATACTCTCAAGGGATTCGTTGCCTCCATGAGTGCGCAACAACCAATTGGCCCCGATCCAATCAACAGAATCGAAAAAGGCATTGACAATGCTCGGTATGAGTCAGAGAAGGGCCATTCGACTGAAAATTGGGCCATAAGGGCAGATGATGTTCCTACAAAGATACAGAAGGGGAATGATGAACCTAAGGAAGATGTTAGTGATGTAATTGTGTTTGGAAATGCTACTGCTGAATCAAATGTGGATGCTCTTGGGGACCCAATAAATTGAAAATTATCTGTGACACTCCAATTGAGACCAATTCAAGTCTGGTATTCGAGTTATGTTAGGTTGGAGTCAAATGTCAAGTCCAGTCGAGTCTTCTGGTCAGTCTGTTATCAAGTCTGTTTGCAAGTCTTTGTCGAGTTTATCGAGTCGAGTGATGTAATCCTCCTTCCCTACTAGTTGAATAAAATCTCATTTTTCTTGATTCAGTGTGCTAAGTCGTGAATGTATGGATCATTAAGACCAAAAAAAAAAGGGAGAAGAAAAAGTCACTTTTTCAAACGATCATGGAAAATACTTTGTTAATAAATCTTTGCATTGAAAAGGATCCCCAAGCGATCAAAGTAAATTTTGTGCAAAACTGTGGAGGAGTAGAGAATTGATTAACTTTACTTTAAGAGTTTAAAGATGCTCTTGCTCAATCTTGAAAAGATGAACTTAGAACTTGAAGCTTGCTCACCATCCCCTTTTCTCAAATACCAAGCCTAAAAGATGAGCCCAACCAGTCTAAAGTCGTAAACTTGGTCCTTGATGGTAGCCAGACATTTTAAACGAACTTCTTCTTCCAAAAAAAATAATAAAAGAAAATGAAAAAAAGAAAAAGAAAAAGAAAAAGAAAGGAAGAAAGAGCTCGCTAGGATGAAAACCTGAAAGGGCGCCTAGGCAAAAGATTAGAGCACAAAAAAAAAAAAAAAAAAAAAAAGAAGAGAAAAGAAGAAAGAGCTCGCTAGGATGAAAACCCGGAAAGGCGCCCAGGCAAAAGTAAGAGCACAAATAAGATGCGTGTTGATCTCAAAAATCCTAATCCTAGCCAGTCAAAATCATGGAAAGAATAAGAGATAGTAAGGTAGAGAAAAGAAAGGAAAGAGAAAAGAAAAGGCAAAGAATAGATAAGATTGAGAATTCTTGAGCACTTCAAAGTAGATCATTGGCACATGAACTATCTCAAGGCTTTGTGTTGTTCTAAACAAAGAAAAGAGATTGAAAATGAAAAGAGGGACTTATCAGCTTCAAAATTTTCGTGAGAGGCTCAAACACTAAGTGAGCCTAAAACAATACAGAGATATCTTTGAAAAAAGAAACAAATAAAGATTTGAAGGGCTGAGATTACTTTGTGAATATGATAGAGTATGAATAAAACATGATGAGAGTTGTAAAGATTAACTGGCTAGTGAAAAGGTTCAAGAATCAACCGTCAAATAAAAGAGAAGAAAAGAAAAGAAAAGAAAAGAGGAAAGAGAATAAAGTAGTTCATCATGCTACACAAGGGCCACCACAAGTGACATGCACTCCCTAGACCCAAATGGCAACATGGCTCGAAAAGCCCACCAATTCTTGAAGCCTGATTCTTTCAAGACCTCCAGAGTACTTGAACTACGCTCGACCTAATACTAGGCAACCTATCTGGTTTTGTTATCACCCCATCATCTCATGCTATTCTTTCTTTCAGGCCTTGGCCGAACTACTTTGGACTTGATTCCCGCTTGGGGATAAGTAGGCGAACCTCCCAAGGTTCTCGGTCCATAGCCATCCCTAAACTGTAAGAACACCCTTTTGCCCCTTTGGTTTCCTTCCTTCAGACTAGGGGCAAACTTACGTTTGCCTGAAGCCACATATATATCGCCAAACCAGGGGCAAACTTGCTTTACTGAAAATCCCTTTTATCATAGAAGCAAGCCCCTAAGTCTCTTTCAAACTAGGGGCAAACTTTGTTTGCCAAAATCCCTCTATACCAGAGGCAAGTTCTCAAGTAATTGAGTTTGTTTTGAAAGAATTGAAATAGAGTGTCTTTCATTCTATAAGCTAAAGCACTAATTTGAAGCACATTCTAGATGGGCAAAGAATTCGCTAAATCGAAAAGAAGTAGTTTCCAAAGTTTAGATTTATCAGCAAAGCACTACCATTTGTAAGATGATGAACAAATGAAAGGTGAGATGATACATTATTCACGATGAAAGCACATTGATTCATGATGAATGCAGAGTTTGAGTCAGTCGTCTTGTGTAATTGGATTTGTCCAGTCTGTTTCCCTTTGATGGGTCAATAAATGGTATCAATTGTGTGGGTTTAAGATGATGAGTAAAGATTTGACAAGTCTCCATGAGCATCCCGAGAGCAATACGAGCAGAGGCTTCGAACACTATCACAACATAATGCTAAAGTGACAAGAGTCCAAAATTAGGGGCAAAGGTGACTTCCCTCTTTTGACAAGATCGACGTGTTTCTTCCGAAGGTCCGCAAATGCATTCTTTCTATCAGCTCCATCCAAATTCTATGAGTCTCAAGACTCCCTAAATTTTGAAAAAAAAAATAAACTCCTTGAGTTCAAGGACTCTCCATTTTTGTAAAAAACCAATTCTTTCAGTCCAAGGACTCTCCATTTTTTGTAAAAAACCAATTCTTTGGGTTCAAGGACTCTCCATTTAAAAAAAAAAAAAAAAAAAAAACCCAATTCCTTCAGTCCGAGGACTCTCCATCTTTGTAAAATCAATTCTTTAAATTCCAGTGACTCCGTTAATGTAAAATATGATTATATGAGTCCGTGTGACTCTGTTAATGAATTCTTGAGTCCGTGTGACTTCGTTAATATAAAAGAATAAGTTCTTGAGCCCGCATGACTTCATATATATAAGATATGAATTTTTTAGTCTGCGTGAATCTGTGTGTGTAAAATATTGAGTTTTTAAGTCCGCGTGACTCCATGAGTATAAAATATTGAGTTCTCGAGTCCACGTGACTCCGTGTTTGTAAAATAAGAATGTTTCGAGTCCGCGTAACTCCGTATTTGTAAAAAAATGGGTCTTTGAGTTTGCAGGACTCTATGTTAGTAAAAAATGAATTTTTGAGTCCATGTGACTTCATGTTTGAGAAATGTGAAAATTTTCAAGATCATATGACTCTCCTTTGTAGAATGTGAATCAATGCGACTCCCCTTTGGAAATAGGAATTGTTTCAAGTTGAATTGACTCCGGACTCTGGATTTTGAGAATTTGAATTTATTTGAGTCTAATTGACCCCTAATTCATGAGTTTGAACTAAAATTGAGTCTGATTGACTCCCAATTTTGTGAAGCAGAAATTCCTTGAGTTTTATCAACTCCTAATTTTGTGAAACTAAAATTCTTTGAGTCTGATTGACTCTAATTTTGTGAAACAGGGATTCTTTGAGTCTGATTGACTTTTGAATTGGTGAAATAGAAATTATTTAAGTCTGATCGAATTCCAAATATTAGAATATGGAACTGAAATGAGTCTGATTGACTCTAGATTTTGAAAATTTGAATTAAATTAAATTGAATTTGACTAACTTCTGATTTTAGAATTTGAATAAAATTGAGTCTGACCGACTCCGATGAACTGAATTGAACTGATTGACTCCTAATTTCAGAAATTGAACTGAATTGAATTAAATTGAGTCTAATTTGACTCTCAATTTTGGGAATTAAAATTCTTTAAGTCTGATCAACTCCCAATTTTAGATCTCGAGTTTGATTGACCCTCGGTGTTGTGAAATAGAGTCCGATTCGAGTCCAATTGACTCCTGTTCTAGAAATTTGAAATTATCTTGAGTCTGTCTGACTTTGATTTTGAAATTAGAAATTCTTTTGAGTATGATTGACTCATGATTTGGAATTGAGAATTCCTTTGAGTCTGATTGGCTCATGTTTTTGGAAATTCGAAACTCTTTTAAAGTTGACTCATAATTTGGAATTAGAAATTCTTTTGAGTCTAATTAGCTTATGTTTTTGGAATTAGAAACTCTTTTGAGTCTAATTGGCTTATGTTTTTGGAAATTAGAAATTCTGTCCTACTCTAGGTTTTGAAAATAAAATGAATTTGAGTCTGTTCGACTACAAACTTTGAAAATTGAAAAAAAAAGTCTGATTGACTCCCGATTTTGAAAAATGAAATGAATTTGAGTATGTCCGACTCTAGGTTTTGAAAATAAAATGAATTTGAGTCTGTTCGACTCCAAATTTTGAAAAAAAAGTCTGATTGACTCCCGATTTTGAAAAATGAAATGAATTTGAGTCTGGTTGACCCCAAATTTAGAGCAAACATGTCCGATGGGGCCGAAGGGTTTTGGATCATTGTGAGAAAACATATTCGACGGGGCCGAAGGGCTGCGGATTTTTTAGAGCAAACTCACTCGACACCGGAGTATAAGACGCAAAGTGCATCTCAGTCAAATGATCCTCAAAAGACACCAGAGTATAAGACGCAAAGCGCATCTCAGTCTTTCAAAAAGTATTTCCTGATTCGGCACCGGAGTCTAAGACGCAAAGTGTATCTCAGCCAATCAGATGATCCTAAAGACACCAGAGTATAAGACGCAAAGTGTATCTCAGTCTTTCAACACATTTCCTAATTCGGCACCGGAGTCTAAGACGCAAAGCGTATCTCAGCCAATCAGATGATCCTAAAGACACCAGAGTATAAGATGCAAAGCACATCTTAGTCTTTCAACACATTTCCTGATTCGGCACCAGAGTCTAAGACGCAAAGCGCATCTCAGCCAATCAGATGATCCTAAAGACACCGGAGTATAAGACGCAAAGCGCATCTCAATCTTTCAACACATTTCCTGGTTTGGCACCGGAGTCTAAGACGCAAAGCGCATCTCAGTCGATTAGATGATCCTCAAAAGACACCAGTGTATAAGACGCAAAGCGCATCTCAGTCTTTCAGCATTTCCTAATTCGGCACCGGAGTCTAAGACGCAAAGCGCATCTCAGTCAATCAGATGATCTTCACACCACCGGAGTATAAGACGCAAAGCACATCTCAGTCTTTCAAAAAGCATTTCCTGATTTGGCACCAGAGTCTAAGACGCAAAGCGCATCTCAGTCTTTCAAAAAGCATTTCCTGATTCGGCACCGGAGTCTAAGACGTAAAGCGCATCTCAGTCGATCAGATGATCCTCAAAAGACACCGGAGTATAAGACGCAAAGTGCATCTCAGTCTTTTAGCACATTTCCTGATTCGGCACCGGAGTCTAAGACGCAAAGCGCATCTCAGTCGATCAGATGGTCCTCAAAAGACACCGTAGTATAAGACACAAAGCGCATCTCAGTCTTTCAAAAAGCATTTACTGATTTGGCACCGGAGTCTAAGACGCAAAGCGCATCTTAGTCAATCAGATGATCCCCAAAAGACACCAGAGTATAAGGCGCGAAGCGCATCTCAGTCTTTCGGAAAGCGTAGTTTCTAATTCGACACCAAGGTATAAGGTGCGAAGCGCATTCTAGTCGATTAGATGACTCTTAAAGAATGTTGGGGAATTAAGCATAGGAAGCGCATCTATGACGGTCATGACTTTCCCAGAATAGGACATCATAAGTAGAATGGCGTAGTGTGCATTTTTGATACTAAGAAAGAATAATATGTTGCTGAGACATTATATGGAGCACGAGATTACGTGAGCACGTGCATCACGATAAGATAGGTGCATTCATCCGTATGACTATTTGCGCTTGTGTGTGTTTGACCCTTGACTCGAACTACGTCTTGGTCTGATTCCTGAATGGATACGTAGGCAGCTCATCATCGAGCACGACCAACGTGAACCATTGCCGCGTGCATATTCTCTTTTTGCAACGCATTTTATTTTTACCTAAATCCGACAGTTTGGTCAAAGGCTTGTCTTCACACAGGTTTCGACATTCGCTTGTGAAATGCGCTGCTCCACAAGCTCTGTCGAAGAGGGGCAAACTGTAGACACCCCAATTTTGACCGACCGTCGAATTTAGGAGAGTATCACCTCCAAGTCCGATGATGATAAGGATCGAAAGATTTGAAGTATTCCAAGCTCTTCAGAAAGTTCTCCAAACGCGATAAAATTTTCACAGAAAAAGAAATACCATGTATTTAGGAGAATTCAGGAGTGAAACATCACGTTTGGCAAAGATCCCCGAAAATAAGTTTCTTTAAGAAAAAGGAAGAAAGAAAAGACCTAAAAAGGGAAGTTCAACAAAAACCGGCACACGACAGTATTTCGCGGCATTCAGTGAGTGCCGAACGGCAGTCACAGAATGCCGGCCCGGCATTTACTGAGTGCCGCTGACATTTTCTGACTGCTGTTTGCTTTTAAAATCCGTATTTTGCAGTACAATACGTATATGTATGCGGATAAAAACAAAAAACTGATAAAGTAAGGTTGACAAAGATGCGGCAATCAATAATTTGGCGCGGCACTTACTGAGAGCTGCGCGGCAGTCATGGAATGCCGTCGCGGCAGTCACGGAGTGCCGCAGCGGCATCCACTAACTGCCGCAAAAGATTTTGACTGCCGCCCTGTGCAGCAGTCTGTCTATTTTTAGGAAATACGTATTGTACCACCAAATGAGACATTTACACCTTTCTTTTACTCCGAATTCACTGAGAATACTTGGTAATTTTGTCTATAAAAGAAGGAGGATCTTCCTTGGAAGCACACACAAGAAATCACTATCATTACAATAACACATATTTGAGAGAGGTAGAGAGTTTTGGAGAGCTTGAAGAAGAACTTGGAAGATCTTCAAAATATAGGAATTTGAGGATAGTCTTGGAGGTGACCCTCTAATCTTAGTTGTGCTTTATTTCTTTTGAGCTTCTAATCTTCAAGTCATTTAGTTTTTCTTGATTAAGTTTTAGAGTTTGTTAAGTAAACTTGGAAGTCTTTGTTTCTAATTCTTTGATCCTTCTTCTATTTTTCTTGTTTATGTTTTCCTTTTGAGATTCTTGGAGATCTTCAATATCTCTCTTGAAAGCTCTTGAGTTTGATGTTTTGAATCTCATGTAAGCTTATACTTCACATGGGAGTCAAAGTTTGATCATCACCTCATTTTATAAGCAAATAGATGGATCCAAGTCCATACTCATGACTTGGGTCCTCTAACTTGATGTTTCATGGAATCCTTTCTATATCCCTTTGAGACTCATGAGTATTAGTCATATCTTCATCTCCAATGACCATCAAGTGGTAGGAGAAAGTAGTTTGAGTCTAAGCCCATCTCCATGGTTTGGATTCATTATCTTGAGATTTCATGAAGTCTATTCATACTTCATTTGAAATCTACAAATATAAAGGTCTTTAGCCTCCAATGACCATCAAATGGTAGGAGAAAATGGTTTAGTTCAAGTCCAACTTCATGGTTTAATAGTTGGGGTTAACAAATAAAAGTTGAACTTGACAAATGAAAACAGTGAGTTCACAAACTATTTTTGATCAAAGATTTTTAGTTCGAAATATAACCGTTGGAATCAAGTGAAACCAACGGAAAAATGTCTATAACTCAAAGTTCTACCACTGTAATTTTTGTTTTAAGGAGATTTCATATTTAAAATGGTTTGGTCATGAGTTTTTTGAAGTAACAATAATCTGTCCAGAATTTCAGAACATCAAATCCGTTTTAAAACTAATAGATTAGAACTTTAACAAAGTTTCCTTGACTTCAAATAATTTTTTCTATGAGGTTTAATGTGTTAGGAAGATACCCTAAAAAGAACAAAGCATTTTTGATCTTTTTGCTATTTTTAAAAAATCAAACAATATCTCTGGACAGAGAGTTGTACATCTCTGAGTGATGTCTAGTTCTTGTCCTTTTCTCAGAGATCTAACCGTTAAAACCTTGATTTGATTTTCGATTTGGAAACTAGACTCACAGAGGCATCTTGTGTCCAAAAGTCACCGACATCAAACCATGGGAAGCATGCTTTTTCGTTTTTTAAAGTTCTGGTCTACTCTCTGCAATTTTCAGAATTTTATGACACATTTGACCAACTTTGTAAATAATGGTCCAAATGATTCTCCTATGACTTAGGGCTTAAACCATGTCTTAATAATGATTAATTAGACTTAAATCCAAAGGCTAAATGATCCAAATCAATGAATAAATTCATCGTTAATAGCCTATTCTTGTTCATATTCATGAATTCATATACATTCATCCATACATGTTGATGCTTGTAATTAGGACTTATTTTAGCTAGAGCATGTTACTTAGGATTCTATAATATATCTCGTTTAAAACATGTGGACTAACCCTTTGTTTTGTAGCACTATTGAGGTAAGATTTCTCAACCCCTCTCTAGTTTATTGTATTATTTGATTTTAATTGATTTTTGACTTCAAGCGCGACACCTTAGAATTAGGACTTGCTTTACTTGTATATATGGATTAGAGACTCTATTCCTAGGTTTTATCTATTTGCATGCATTTGGACGTTTAATATTCACGGCCGGATCCCGGGTAAGTTCTCTAGTTTCCTATTTGCATATCATATCGCTTGCTACTTGAATTATGTGATTCTTTTGATTGATATTTTATCACTTGCAATCTTATACCCTTTAGACATGCTTTTGTAATGTATACTTATACATATGTATTAGTTGAGGGTACATTTAAATTAATAAATCGATTAAAAGGATGTTAAGTAGAGGCCTATCGCGAGATAGGATGAGAAGGGGTGCTTCAGTCTGATGGGCTCCTTCCCTTCTCATTCCATAATCCCCGGACCTAGTTTAATCTTTGGTTTCGCAAAAGATCAGTTTCCTTTTGAAATGGTTTCTTAATTTTTCCTTTTAAAAATGAAGTGGCGATTCATTTGTTTTTGAAATTGATTTTGAGAAAGTATTTTAAAAGAAAAGCCGTGGGTAAGAAAATTGCGATATCCACACCTACCCACTCTGATATGGAGTTCGTCGATATATGAAAATTACCTAACCCATGTCCAAGAGTAGTTGAAGAATAGTTTTTCATAAAAGAATTGAGCTAAGAAACGACTAATAGAGAGTAGAGTAGTGGGAAGAAGAATTTAAAAAAAGTTATATAAAGAAGAAGTAGATGTCGGAAAAAGGATCGGAAAAAAGGAAAGATTTAAACAATAATAAAAGAAGAAAAAATGAAGTAGTAGTAGAAAAAAATAAATAGTCGTTATAGTAAAGCCCTTGCGATACATGTTAAGGCTATTCCTATCTACTTAAGGACTTTTTGAAACTCTTTTACCCTTCTTTTCTTAGCTATGACTCTTGATCGATGTTATAACCTTTCTAAAGTCCTATTTGATCCGAGGAAAGCATGATTTGAACATGGAATCAATAGAAAAAGGGAACAAAGGCATGGTAGTAATGATATTTACTTGACAATCAATACCTATTCGTGAGACTATTTTTCTGTCGTGTCCTACGTTGTGTTGAGTCATATACGAGATCTAGTTGCTTTAAATACGATTATCTCCTTCACATGTATTCAAGTGATTATATGATTTTGAGAGATTTTACTTAGAGTGTAATTAACAACCTGAGATTTGAAGTCAAAGCATCGCTAGATAGTTATCCGAGTTATATCTAAGCTCATAGTCATCGTGTATCCACTTGATTACCATTCACACACATGCAGGTCTTCGATATATTCTATTGATTCTCTCGATATATATTCTCCGATTATTGTCGTGATTTAGGTGGATACGATTATATTACTCTCAATGATTTAAAGTTTTATTCGAGATTCAGTTCTATCAAGGAAGGATGCAAATGTTGAAATAATGAAATTTTTAAATAAACTTTTTTTCTTTTTAAAAGTTAATAAAGATGGTTGTGGGTGACTTGTTGACGAGAACCCTCACGAGACTTCACTCGTCCGACTAGGGACATCTAGAGGTTTAAAAGGCTTATTGCAATCGCGATCCATGCAAAAATGGAGTAGGAATTTCATTTTTATTAGTAGCTTTATTTTTCTATTCTTTTTGCTCGAGGACTAGCAAAATGTAGGTTTGGGGGTGTGATCGGGAGAGAACAAGTCCTAATTACATGCCTTAATTCATATTTGTTAGCACTATTTATCCTATTTTTGTGTACTTTTACTCTGTTTTCCATTTTCTGTCAGATTTAGAAGAAACCAAGATTTCCAAGCTAAATTAGGAGAAAAAGCAGAAAGAAAGAACCAGAAAAGCCACCTCGTGCGAGCGGCCCGCTCGCGCGACATATCCACAACCTCGCTCGCGTGGTCCGCTCGCGCAACCTCCCAAAATCGCGCTCGCACGATTTCGTACAAAAAGTGAAAATGCGTATTTTTGAGTGCTGAAGACCCCTGCGCAAATGAAATTGCCAAATTGCGTCCATAAAGGAAAATATAGCAGTTCCAATCGGAGAAGGTTTACAAAAGCTCTCCTAAACCCTCTATAACTATATATAGATGAATCTAAAGCTATTGGAGGGTTACACACATTATTAAACATCAACTTTGGAGGCAAGAGAAGAAGAAGATTAGCTTTGAAGGTTTTTGATGGCTACAATCAACTTTATCTCAATGTTTTCCTCAATTACACAAAACTAAACCACTCTTCTAAGGTTTCAATGAAACCCTAGCTATGTAAAGGGGGATTTCTTGCTTTCTTACTTTAGGATTTTATGTAATTGGATAGTAATTGTATGTTTGAGGATTATTTATATATAATCAGATTTTTAATGATAATAATCAAGAGTATTTTAGATTTATTCTTGTCTTAAATTTTTTCTTATGCTTATTGAACTCAATATCCCTTGATTTCTGTGATTGATAGGAACATTTACATACAATAGCACTTGTGTGATTGCAATGTTTATATCTTTTGTAATTCATGCTAAGGAAAGATGAGTTATGCTACACCCTAGTTATAGGTAGATAATTCATGTGAACCAAAGATGAGTTATGCTTAGGTTAAACTAGCGATATCTTCTTGTTGATACTATTGGGCTTGTAGCTACGATAGATCGTAACTATCCAATCATAAAACTTAAAGTAGAAAGTGTAGACCCCCGATGCATAGTTAGTGGTGGATTTGTAATCCTAGATCTCATCCACTCATATTAAAACAACTCTCAATCTTGCATTTTTTTACTTAGTTTAATTTTAGAATATTACTTTCATAGTTTAGTTAATAGTAGGAATTAAATCAACAACCATTCAAACTTCTATTTTCGACAACTAAATAGATTTAGTTTTTCTAATTAACGGATAAAAATAACCAATCCCTGTGGGTTCTACCTTTACTTCCACACTGCAAATCTTAGAAAGTAAAGCATACTTTTATATCTTGATTCTGATAAGATCATAAAGCACAATCCTAGAAAGGATAATTGAGGTGAGAGAACAAAGTTCAGGAATTTGGAGGAAAAAACACAACTTGTTGGGCCGTGCGGTACTCTCGACTGCCACCCCAACTATTTTAAGTGCCAATCACATGCATTCAGGACCCTTGATTTGACCTCAATCCGTGTGAAACACCCAGAAATGCTCAAAAGTGTATTTTTTCCTGTCCCACATCGCTTGAGTATAAACTTCCAAGCCCATTTCTCAGACTATAAAAGGGGGTCCTCCCCTCCCCATCCATGACACCTGAAAATCCTAAGAACTAGAGAGCCCAAGGAAACCCCATTAGAAGATTCCTAAGCACTCTTAGAAAGTTCTTAGGAAAAACATAAGTTTAAGAGTTCGAATTCTAGTCTTGGAGTCCTCGGTGCTAGCGAAGCTCTACCTGAGTAACATTCTAAGGGAAGTTCTTGGGATAAGTTCTTTTTCTTTCTTTTTTATTTTCTGCATTGATCTTTATATTCATTGTCTTAGGTTAGATTTCTTGTCCGTTCTTAGTGTTCTTTATTATTATTAGTTTAGATATTTAAGGTTCATAGGATAGTTTTATGTTCTTGTTTGTAGTATCCTTATTAAAGTTGAGTTATTCTATGCGAACTCTACCCAAATGCTGAGGTAGCTGGAACCTGTGGGTTTGGTATGAATATCGGCCCTCGAATCCATGGCCTTCGGTGTTTTTCCTCAATTTTTAAAATCAATTTAAACAAAAGAACGAGTTGCTACTCAATATTAAGGAAAGAAATAAAGAAATCATTTTAAAAGCTACTTTTCTTTTAAACCAAAGATTTCTAGGTCTCGGGATTTTAGAATGAGAGGGGAAGGAGCCCGGTGGGACTAAAGCACCCCCTTTCATCCTATCATGGATAGGCCTCTAGTCCCCATCATTTTATTCAATTCAAAAGTTTGTGTGTGTCCCAATCAATACATAGATATAGATATACATAGCTCAAGCAAGTCGAAAGGGGTGTAAGACTGCTAAAAAATGGCATCCATAACCAAATAAGTTCAAATAGCACACAATATGTGATGCAAAAAGGGACGAGAAAGATAACTAGGATCCAACTGCGATATGGAAACTTGCAATGCAAGTATAAATATAAAACCCAAAGAAAAGGTCTCTAAATCATATAAACACATAAGGCATCAACCTAATCTATGGTGTTGCACATGAAGTCGAAAAATTGATAAAACAACTAAGACCAAATAAATAGGAGGGAACATGAGGAATCATACCTTAATAATGCTACAAAACAAAGATTAGTCCACGTAGATGAACATAATGAAATAGGATTTCACCTAGGTTCTAACAAGAGGGGAAATAACAAAGTCCTGGATCCTTTCCCATGAAGGAAATCGCAACATTCCTATGGATATACGAGTCTTAAAGGGAAGACCAAAAGAGGCCTTAACCTAAAACCAATGTAATGTCAACATAGGAGTGACATAACCCCATCATGATCAGAAAAAGTTCTTAACTAAGTTAACAAATCAATATTCATCATCATGATTTATGCTCTAACACTCCTAGAACATAAGATTCTTCCTAGAACATGATAATTAAGATACATGATAATAAACATGATATGAATCACTTGATTTGGATCTTTGAGTCTCTGGGTTTAGGTTCAATTATTCATATTCAAGACATGTTTCAAGCCTTAGGGCCTCAAAAATTCAATTGTATCCAATTTTACAAGGTTCATCAAATCTGTCTCAGGATTTTCAAATTTAAAGAGAAGAAACATCAACTTCAAAAATTGGAAAACAATAGTTCCCATGGTTTGATTTAGATAATTTTCATATATGACATGCCTCTGTGAGTCCAGATTCTATATCAAAAATAAAATCAAGGATCACGTGGCTCAAACTCAGGGAATGGACCTTAGATCAGAGGTCACTTAGATTCTGTCAACTCTCTGTCCAGCAATCTTGTATGATTTATTAAAATGAATAAATTTAATTTAAACCATTCAAATTTATTTGCGAATATCACCATATCATCAAAGTTCTATAGAAAAATACTTTGAGGCCCAAATAATTCAATTAAGATTCTGATCTACTCATTTTCAAATAGGCTTTCTGTTCTGGATTTTTGAACAGAGAGTGACTAGTTCACAAAATTCATGATCAAACCATCAAGATCATATAATTGAGACAAAGTAAAGATTGCAGTGGTAGATCTATGAACTGTGGACAAATTCCAATTGGTCTCATTCAAATCTAACGAATCATGATTCAATTAAAAATCCTTAATCATAGATCATCATTGAAGTCAGTGCACTATTGATGAATTGATGTTCTTAACCTAAATCAAGCTAGATCTAGAATTCTTTGGGGAATCTAGGCCAAGTATGATCATGATAACCATAAATAATGCTACTTGTCATGAGAATTCCATGGATTTATCCTTAAAGAGGCTCTAACATAGATCTCATGAGAGAATCTAGAAATAGGCTCTAAGGGCTTACTCAATCCTATGAAAATGAACCTACCCCTTTGATGATCCTTGAGGATTGAGACTTGATTTCCATGGAATTCAATAAAACATGGAGAGTTTCATGAATTCCAAATGAATAAACCAAAGTCATTATGGACCTATATCCATTAATTATTGATAGATATAACTTAGATCCACTCTAATACTCTTATAATAATGAAATTAGAGAGAATTAGTGGATCTAATCTCAAAGAATTCAAATAGAATATAGAAGATGCTATGGAATTGAATAGAAGAGCATGTCAATATCAATTTGAACGATCCATGACTAGATTTTGATTGAGAACATGTTTTATATATACCATATGATCATCTAGATCTAAATCAATAACAATTCAATGGAGATTCAATTACCATTTGATCAACTGGTGTGTGGAGATAGGAAGAGGAATAAATTTGAAAAATGTGTAAAGTTCCTAATAATCTACAAATTGTGATTGTTTTATGAAATATAACACACTAGATGAGAGAATTACCTCTGGGAATACTCAAATTCTTAAGAATTTTGATTGAATTAGATCAATATTCAAGCTCTCTTCACTTATTTTCTTCGAACTTTTCTTCTTTCTTTGTTTTTTCCTTCTTTTGATCCTTCAAATTTCTTTGATTGACTTTGGATCTTCAAGAGGCTAAGTTTCTTTATAAACTCATATTATATATCTCTTTTCTGTAATTCTCTTTGAATTCTCTCAAAAAGCTTCTCCCTTAAAATTTTCCCACATCTTCTCCCTTTGAAAAAGTCTACATTTATAGAAATCCCCAAATAGAGGGTATTTTTGTCCTTTCAAGATGATCTTATCATGTAAATTATGACTTACGAGTATAAAAACCGTCCTCAAGAAACAAGGTCTTTGGGATATTCTAGAGATCCAAAGAGGGTTCTAGAAGTAATATTATTTCTCAAAACTGAGTCTAGAGCGGCACTTAAAACAGTATCTGCGACAGTCACTAAACGTCGCAACATCACTTAGCAAGTGTCGCACCGGTCGGCTCGTGACCCTGTGGACACACGACGTTCCACCTCTTTTGTTTGTTTTGAAATTGATTTTGAAAAAGAGAGAGAAAAGGAGGTCTATTAAAAATAGATACAGAGTCGCCACTTGGTCTTTAGGGAACCAATAAACCCAAATTTGACTCACCCAAGCGGATAAGGGCACCGGCCCTTCATAACCAAAGAACTTGGTTCGGGGTTTTGATACGAGAGAGGAAGGAGCCTTTGTCACGACTAAAACACCCTCAACTCGCCCCGTCTTTCGACGGGCCTCAATTAGCATCCAAATAATCTTCTACTATGTTTGGTTCGACAATTAATATTTATGATAAGTATATTACATTGCATAAGAATCTTGAAATTGGAAAATCAAAAGATAAGATATCATTCATAAGATCTAAGCCAAATATCACACAATGCAAAAGTGAAAGATCACACAAACAAAACCTAGGAAAAATCATCTAATCACATATCAAGTCATCAAGTTTTCCTAATCTAAAAAGGGACATGAATTGTTCTTGAAATAATAAAAGAAATCAAAATATGCTTAGCAAGCTAGTATGATGCATGTTAATCTTTGAGAAAAGAAGATCTCTCAATCCCCGGGACGGATGAGAAATGATGATTAGATCTAGGGGAAGCATGAACGTGTGATCATGATCATTCCTTATAATCTTCTTAGATTAGGAGTCACAAAAGCTCCAAATCTTTGCATGGATGCAATGTATGTATCTAGAATGTGTCAAGGTTGTAGTGTGCTTTGTGTTCATGGACCCCTAAGGTGACTTAGAAGTCTTAAATATGCATGAATGGATGAATGAAATCATCATGGGATATGTACAAATATAGTATGAACTACTTCCTAAGATATAAACTAATTTGGAGTGCAAATAAGCATCAAATCAAAGAATGAAAGTTAGAATGTGCTTGCTGTGAATAGTGGACAGGACAGTAACTAGATCTTTTGAAAATTGAAAAGAGGGGCTAGGAGTGTTTTCAATGCATGATTTTTTATGGAGATCTTCCTTATTGTGTCTAGAACACAACCCAAAAAGCCAATCTTTAATAACTATCACAGATTGAGAGAAATCATGTAAACAATGAAGGTCACTCAAAAACAGAGTTCGTACTGTCGACTGAAATGTTGAAAACTCTTAAAAAATGAAAACAAATGATCTAGAGGCCTATTTTATATAGAAAGTTCCCTAAGCCATTGAAGTTTTAAGGAAAAAATAAGTTGGGACCACCCCTTTTGGAAAAGTGTTCTGAAAACGAAGTTGGAAGTCAACCAAGCTGCTATGGCAGCAGAGACAGAATGTCTGGAAGGAATGTTTAGGTCCAAATAGACCATTTCCAAGTATTTTCAAGTCAAACCAAAAAATCATGGGTGTTCTCTAATGAGTTAGGAAGACTTTCCAAGTGGTATTGCATCCATACATTGAGTATTGAGTTCTAGAGAAATCTTTGAACTCAGATCACTTACTGTTTTGACTCACTGTTTTGAAGATTTTGGGGAAAACTAGAGTTTTCTTTCTTGAGATCAAAATGAGGGGTTTCAAGTGGGGTTTTGAAATAGAGGTTTTGAAAGTATATTTTCAACATCAAATAGAGATTATAACCTCTTGGAATATCAACATCAAACTCATCATCAAGAACCTCCAAGATTGTTGGAAAGATTCATTTTTATTTGAACATAACTTCAAGGATATCTTGGAGGTATTGAAGTTATAATCATCATCTATCAAACATGTTTTTTGAGGTCAAGAGCTACTATCCATAAGGATTCACTCACCTCAAACTTCATGTCATCATCTAGATGATGATGAACAAGTAAGTAAATAAAGAAAAATAAAAAGAAATGAGGTTAGGAAGAGATAAACATAATATGAACAAGCAAGTAAATGAACAAATCAATAGATGATAATCAATGTGATATTGGACTTGTAGCTTGGTGTTTCACTCATAGATATAGACATTTGAACATGGAAGTGGCTTCCTAACTCAAAAATGCTTAGAGAAATGGTGATTGGGTGTATTGATGATGAAGTATATCTGGTCCATCCTCTCATTTATTTGTGCCATCTATGCGATATTCTATTCCTGTTCCATTTCCTTTTTATTTTATGTCCCCTTTGACTAACCCAGATTGTCCTAGTGTTCGATGCTATCTCGCCTACAATCATAATTTTGTTGTGTCAATGTCTTATTTTCGAAACCTCTGATGTATAATGACTTTTTTTTCCTTTTCTTTGGAGAGATTTATTTGAAAGATTCCTTTTAAAAGATGCGATGTCGTGAACTACACACATGTCATGCGGATGATGATGCACATGGATGCAACTACCCTATATCCCAAAGAAAAGGATAATCCAAATTCTAACAAATACCAAATAAGCACGTAAAATTCTCATCCATGTCTAGTGCGCCAATTTCTCCGTTCATTGTGGTCCTCGTTACCTAAACAAAGGTCGGACATTTTGGGAAATTTTTAAATTCATTTGAAAATTATTTCTCGGATAAAAGATCTTTTGAAAATAGGAATAATTTTCAAGAATTCAGATTTTTCTTTTGAAAATGAGGATGTGAAAATGATTTCCAATTAAAGATGATTTTGAACTTTTCCTTTTGAAGAAGTAACTTTTCATTCATTTCAAAGCATTTTTGAGAATCAAAATCTGTTCGACCACAAATGGTGAGCTCTGAATTCTTGGGTAAGAGGACCACATGTTTGGATAGCTATCGAACTTTTCATGAATTCGGATGCATACAAGGTTAATGATGCTTAGCTAACAGGATATAAGAAATATAATCTTATAATCAAGATTCAGCATGTTCCCAAATGTCATAGGACATGAAGGGGAATTGTTAGAAAGTGATTAAAGGGTTACACATTCTATGTCAAGTAAGCATTGTCATCATCTCAAATAACCCTTTCGAGCACCCAAGTATTACATCACATAACTCCTAACCAAAAATAAAATAAAATCCTAATTTCAAAGGGTTCTATGGAAGCTATCATGCAAAAGGCTGGGATTTAGTTCCATACAATTGATAAGTAGGACATGCAAGTGATATGCAAATGGACACACACAAATCAAATAAATTGAATAAAGTATGCTTGCAAGTCCAATCCTCAAATGAACCCAAAATAGAATCTGGTCTGCAAAACTAGAGATTTTGGGTTCGATCCCCAGCAGAGTCGCCAGATTGTGGATACCGGCCCTCGGATCCACGACCTTTGGTGTTTTTCCTCAATTTTTTAAATCAATTTAAACGAAAGAAAGAGTCGCCACTTAGTTTTAAGGAAAGAAATTAAGAAACCATTTTAAAAGCTACTTTTCTGCGAAACAAGAGATTTCTAGGTCTGGGTATTATAGAATGAGAGGGGAAGGAGCCCGGTGGGATTAAACCACCCTTTCTCATCCTATCATGGATAGGCATCTAGTCACCATCCTTTTACTCAATTTAAAAGTTTGTGTGTGTCCCAAACAAGACATAGATATAGATATACATAGCACAAGCAAGTCGAAAGGTGTATAATATTGCAAAAAAAAAGGGCATCCATAACCAAGTAAGATCAAATAGCACACAATATGTGATGCAAAAAGGAATGAGAAAGATCACCGGGATCCAGTTGCGATAGGGAACGTGCAATGCAATCATAAATATAAAACCCTAAGAAATGGTCTCTAAATCATATAAACACATAAGGCATCGACCTAATCTAAGGTGTCACACGTGAAGTCGTAAAATTGATAAAATAAACTAAGACCAAATAAATAGGAGGGAACATGAAGAATCATACCTTGAGAGTGCTACAAAACAAACGTTAGTCCACATGGATGAATATAATGAAATAGGATTTCACCTAGGTTCTAACAAGAGGGGAAATAACAAAGTCTTAGATCTTTTCCCATCAAGGAAATTGCAACATTCCTATGGATATAAGAGTCTCAACAGGAAGACCAAAAGAGACCTTAACCTAAAGCCAACGTGATACACCCAAAATCTGCCCATGCCCGAGCGGTTCTATTCTGTAACTACTGACAAGCAACATCCCGAGCGGTTTGGTCCACCTGACGCCTCCCGAATGGTTCATCCACGACCCGGCCAACAGGTTGGGAAGACCGCACAGGCACATCCCACTGCGGGAACAGCTCATCCGGGCCCACAGGCATGATCCCGAGCATTTCGGGCAGTTTCCTACACAAGCTAGAAGACTAATGGAAAGTGCAAACTATTTCCTAATCGAATTAGGAAACTCCCACAATTAATGTCAATCAATCCTAATACAATTAGGAAACCTACTTGATTGGTGTCAATCACATCCTAATTGGATTATATTTCCTTATTCATGTACAATTAGGTCTCTTACATCTATTAAAGAGACCTCTCACCCCCCATTGAAGGAGCCGACTTTTCAGTCTACACAGCACCCCTATAGCATTCATCTACATGCCCAACTGGCCTACGGTAGCTCCAGACTTGTTGGTTCACCACAGGCCCCCGGCTATTTTATAGTATAGTGAACGTGCTTAGACACACACGTGGACGTAGGTACCTTCATTAACAGGGCCAAGCCACATACGAAAAACCAGTCTCTCACTCTCTCTTTCTCCTTAATCTGCCCTACTTTACTCTTACCAATTTTCAACATCATTAGTTTGGCGCCGTCTATGGGAAACGACAAGTTCCTCATCAACAAATCTCCTGACTGATCGTCATGCCACCGAAGAAGGGTAAGAAGGCTGATCAGCAGTTCAATAGGGATGTTCCTCCAGCCCCGGCACCGGCTGCGGCAGTCATGACATCTGAACAGATCACCGCGACCCTCACATAACTCTTGGAGGACCAGCGTCAAATCCAGTAACAGATTGAAGCCCTGTTGGCCCAGCAAAGTAGTCCTCCAATGATTGGGAAACGACCCGGGAATGTTGCGCATGGTCGGGAACCGATCTTGACTAGACAACGTGCCCGAGTCAACCCATCCCCCGTTGAGGATGCCAGAAACATCAACAGTAGGCGTACTGCTCGAGAGGAAAGGCAGGAGCATATTGCCAGGGAATTAGTCCAGGGTCACTCGGTTAAGAGCCGAGTTGTCCTTAGGCACACGATGAACCGGAGTCATAGCCAAGCCCAATCCCAGAGGATAGCACATTGCCATGAAGAAGAATCCTCTTCCACTGACCCGACCAACCCCACAGATACCGGTCTAGAAGGAGTGGAAGCCCGAATCAAGGACTTATAGAAGTAGATTGACTGAGTGGCCAAAAAGCTTGGTCAAAACCGTGCTCAGAATCAGGCCAATACCGAGACAGAGTCACCGTTTCTAGCTAGATCACGAGGTTTGCCATCCCGCTCAAATTTAAGCAGCCTCGCCTAGATCCTTTTAACGGCTTGGGAAGCCCGGTCAATCACGTCCGGACCTACAAGGCTCAGATGGCCCTAGCCACCAACTCTGATGAACTACACTGCCTAGCCTTCCCCAACACTTTGAAAGGCCCGGCCGTGCAATGGTTCTACTCCTTGGAGCCCCGATTAGTCCGCAGTTTCAAGCACCTCAGCAAGCAGTTCATCAACCAATTCATCGGTATGCATGAATGGCCAAAGCCTGACATGCAGCTACTGACAGTCATAAATGAGACCCTCAAGGAATTTACTAACCGGTTTAATCAAGAGAAGCTCGGCATCTATGATCTTGATGAAACCGCCGCTGTTATAGCCTTCTGCTCAGGAGTTCAACACACCAAGTGCCTTGGTTGAACTCGTATAGAGGGTTGGAAAATACATTGACACTAAATAGTTTCTAAAGATCAAAGTCCCCGGGCAAGAAAGCAATGAGTCTTCCAGAATTAAACGAAAGCGAGATCAGACCGGGAGTTCTGACAGTTCTTCTAGTTCATAGCAGTCTGGGTCAAACAGCCCCGACCCGACCTCCAGTTCACAGTGATCTGACTCAGGCAGCCCCGACCCGACCTCCGATTCGTGCGGTCTAAGTCCGACAGCCCTGACCCGACCTCCAGTTCTGTCACACCCCGAAGTACCAAAAATAGGGAAAAATAAATTTCCTTTATGGGTTCGTAGACACGTGACTGGTTGTGAGAGTCACCTGATTGTCCAAACATGCTTATAACAATAATGTGATATGGGAAAGTGACTAAGTTCAGCGGAAGCAGAAATTTAAAACATCCAAGTCTTACATCAGTAGTATATTACAGGCCAAAAAGATATCCGAAAGATACATATTTCAAGACCAGCTAAACTATTACATCACTAACATAATAATAACAGAACTATAATAAAAGAAAAGCTCCAAAGTCTTCAGCTGGCAAAACCGTAGCCTTCCTCGTAGTAATCTTCACCAGCATAGTCTTCAGTAGTAAAGTCAGCATCTTGATAGCAGTCAGCTCTGTCTGGACCTACAAAGGCTGGACGTGGAAGGTCCAGCGGCATAAAAAGCCGTTAGCGGTTAAGCTAAGTGAGGGTCCCCTTAAGGTTACCACCACTTAAGGTAAGTTATTCTTCATCTCTTCTTATTTCTCGAAACCATATCTCGTTCATCATTTCTTATTCTCGATACTATGCCTTGTTCGTCTTTTCTCATTCTCAAAACCATGTCTTATTTAAACCCAATCATTCCCTTTGAAGCTTAACCCAGAACTGAACTGACCAATGACATTGACTGAAAGAAGACTTAACTCCAAACGCATTTACTGGTCAAGAAAGAACAACACTCAACAATGAATAGTTAACTGTCGCCCAACTGGCACTCAAACTGTCGCCCAAATGGCATAAGTGTGCGGAACATTAACAATCTCTTGCTCGAACACGTCATGCCGATCCTCAGGTCGCCCGCACGTTACCGAACACGTCATGCCGATCCTCAGACCAAGGGTACGGGAAATTAATAATCACTTGGACGAACACGTCATGCCGATCCTCAGGTCACCCATACATAACCGAACATGTCATGCAGATGCTCAGTCCAAGGGTGCGGAAAAATAATCAACCACTTGATCGAACACGTCATGACGATCCTCAGGTCATCCGCACTTGACCGAACACGTCATGCCGATTCTCAAATAAAGGAACAAAACATAACTCACCAATTGACTCTATGGAATAATCGAGAGACCAACTTTGCAAGAATTATCCAAACACGACACAAAAGTTCCCGAATCAACTTTGACCAGTAGACACACGACTAGAAACGAGGCCAAATGTCCCTTATTCACATTAAATCTGCTATCGAAGGTTTTATCATTATTTTACGCGTTCGCACGTTTCGTAGTTTAGTTCATTAATATCATCCATTTATAACTGTTAATATTTTGCTGTACGTCCGACATTCCGTTTTCCTCTCAATATACTTATGAGGGAAACTTTCCCGATCACTTATCAACGCAATAATCGTGCCATACAATATACTTATAGTTTGGGTATGAACTTTCAACAGTCATTAGAATATATTCATAACAATAGAAAACATAGCACGTTGCTCATGGATTAACGTGAATTTAATACCAATAAACACATAGACGAAACCCTTAGCATACTCATCTACGCGATAGCACTACCATAGCACGAGACTTTCATAACAACACAGGTACCGGAAAACTAGCATCAATAGTCAACACCATGCATAACAAAACATCATACAAAGAGCTACACAATCTGCCAGGATACATTTTCACTGTGTTGACTGAATTAACATGATTTATTTGGGCATGATAAATTGCTTTGTAGATCAAACTCAAAACTAAAACATTATAGATAATATGAATATCTTCATGTACAAAAAAAATCTAGTTTCAATTACATTTTTGAGCTAGTCAAACTATTTATTTTACAAGACATTTCTTATATCTCGGACTGTTCTGTCCCAGATTTATAGTACTGTATTGTACGTGAATTTCACCTATGAAGGAGGAGTTTTTAGACTGATCTATAGAAGGGTTATTTGTAGATAAATGAGTTAGATTTCTTCACACAAAAACCTAGCTTAATTCTCATTTTTGAGCTGCACAAAACATTCATTTTACTAAACTATGTTCTGCTGAAAGTTTCAGTTTCTCAGATTTATAACACTGCGTTGTACATGCATTTCACCCATGAAGGAGTGATTTCTAGACTGAGCTATAGAAGAGTTATTTGTAGATAAATGCGTTATATTTTACCACAAAAAAATCTAGCTTCATTCCGATTTTTGAGCTCCTCAAAACATCCATTTTACTAAACTACATTCTGCTAGAAGTTTCTATTTTCCCAGGTTTATAACACTGCATTGTACATGCATTTCACCCATGAAGGAGTAATTTCTAGACTGATCTATAGAAGAGTTATTTGTAGATATATGAGTTAGCTTTTACCACAAAAAACCTAGCTTAATTCAGATTTTTAAGCTGCACAAAACATTCATTTTACTAAACTATGTTCTGCTGAGAGTTTCAGTTTCTCAGATTTATGGATTTGTTTTGCATGTCATGGAAACCTCAACACAACATCAAACTTCTACTAAACATTAGTACATATTATATGTGTTCTAAATTGAGTTAGATTACTCACAATTACTCACCAAGTCTTGAAATTGAGCTTGGGCTTTGGATTTGAGCTTTAGGATGCTTGAACTCAACTTCAATGGTGGATGTTCTTTGTTCTTCTCCTTCTTCTTTACTTTTCTTCTCTCTTTTTCTCATGAACTACCCAAGTCCTAATTTTCTCTCCAAAAATTCAGATTGTGATCTAACTAAGAGAGTGTAGTGTGTGCATGTGCTTGTTTATATAGAATTTCCATGTGCTAGGTGTCCTTTGCATGTTGCATGCTTAGGACATGTGTCCATTAAGTGGACATGTGTCCAAAGGGTGGCATGTGGTTGCCACATGGCCGGCCATGTGGGCCCACTTCGGGTTATGTGCCACTTCCTCAGTTTACGTGCAAAAGTACCTCGGTATGCGTGTCGGTCTCGAAGTACGTGCAAACTGGTATTATTTCTAATGTCCAGGTCCGGGTACGGGACTAAGTTAAATCTTATTATGGTCGAGTCGGTATGTTTACTATAGGCTATATGGTAATAATACAACACGTCCTTACCGTCACGTAATTAAAATAATAATATAATAATATAGTAGGTCCAATACAGCAATTAGAAAAAGCTGATATTATAATGACAGAAAATTTCAGGTGTTACATCTTCCACCACCTATTAAAGGATTTCGTCCTCGAAATCTAGATTTTGCTAGGTCTTAGAAAGTACAAGGTACTAATAATATCTCAGATTTTAAGGTTATGAGGTTCCCACTAGCTAACTAATCAGACCTTCTTAAAAATTCTTTCAAATGTCCAAACTTCTTTGCTAAAACAATGCCAAGTGAAATTCATAGTTCTGACAATGAATCTGGCACCTTCGGTCTTTCACCTTGTTTATTGCTGAGATTGATTTGGTGATCTGCAAGTTCTCTTTTGGGATCTTCTTTGTGGTGGAACCTTGTTCTGAGTTTCTCGTTCCGGACAATCTTTGCGCACACGTTCAGTCTTTCCACAATTGAAGCAATGTGCCTATCAACTTTTGAGCTGTTTCGGTGCTTTACATTTTTTTTGAAGTGATGCCCAGATATTCCGCAGCTGTCGCAGATATCACGTTGCTTTGGATGTGTCTGAATAGCTGTCTAATTAACTTTACTTTCATTATTTCCTTTGCCTCTTGTGATGATTTTTGATATATCCAGAGTTATCCTCAATGATTGTGGGTTGCATTCGAGTAGTTGTTTGGGATATTGGTTTGTTTCTTCTGTGTCATTAATCGGGTAAGATTCTTGCCTCTCAGCTTTTTGATGCAATGGTTGAGAAGTCTAGTTGGTCTCATGATTGCCTTCTATAACTTGTAGGGGTCGTGGCGTCCTTTTAAGCGTGTTATTGTGATTGAGTTCCTTTGCGTGTCGTCATGAAATCGTCGTGGAGTTTTGGCGTCATAGGTGATGGCACAAGTCATTAAGAAATTTGTCCATGCATTAATTAATACTAAGCATATAAGTTGTTATGGGTAATTGGAGTAGGATTGAATTCACTTGTAAGGAGTTGAATTCATAACAAAATGAATACTCATTATGTACTGAGTTAAAAACGAAGAGGTAAGTGATCAATCACTTGTACGTAGGATCACAATATATAGAATGAGTATCTGAGAATAACTATTAGATGATTACTATATGACAATCATAGTAATGCAATGACTATAGGTGCAAGGCCTCCCAGGTAGGACATAAGAATTCCTTGTCTCACGAGCCAATAATTTAGGTGAAGCCTTAATGATAAAAGTCAAGGTTACCAATAAGAAGAATTTGTGAAATGAAAGGAAATGAAGACTAATTTACAAAGGGTGCAAAGAGATCCTTTGCAATAATGTCAAGGGATACGCACTTGCAAAAGTTGGTCAAACGGTTGACAGTCCAAACGATTTACAAAGATTGATTTAACAGATCATAAGTCCAAATGACTTATAATGATTGGTTTATAAATGAATTATTGGAATCGATTTTCATGGTGATAAGTCCAAAGAGGTGACTTATAGCATTAGAAAGCAAATGAATTCACAATTGGATTTATCACTGATCAGAATGATCCAAAATCTTGTTAAGTGAAATCAGAGAGGACAATGAATAACTGTTAATTAGTGAAACAATAAAGGACATCCCAAGGTTCATCATAAGGATAATTGATCTAACGCAACCAATGGTAAAAAAAATAGTGGGTTTACTCAAAAGGAGTTAAATCAGAAAGATGAATATAATTACTCAGCCTTACATGGGTTTTAATTTATAACGTGCGCAGGGATAGAGATGCATTTCTTTAGCATGTTGATGGAACATCGATGTTGTAAACCTGAAACGTGTCTTCCCTTGGTAGGCCCTATGCGATCTGATCATTGGCTTGAAGGTGGAATGCAGTACTCATCTTCACTAATGTTCGCGGTGCAAGTCGTTCGTTGTGATTAAACGTGGTTGATGTCAGCAGTCTAGGAGGTCGTTTGATCTGTTGAAGGTATGTTCTATTCTTGCGTCTTCCATCGCCTCGGGTTAAGTCAATATCTCATGTGGTCCTTGTAGTAGGGTTGACCTTGGTAGTGTAGCAGGTTGTGGCTTGAGTGGTCTAAAAAGCGATTCTGAATGGACGATATGGAGGTGTCTAAATAACTCGTTTCCATAGTCACTTGTGCTTGTGCCGTCAGCGGTCTTACATAAGCCTTGTATCAGTCTTCCAAATACACTGGTGGGATCGATCTCCTTAGGTATTATATTGCTTAGACTTCTGGACCGGTCCTCAGTTGTTTGAGATGATTCATCCATTACAGAGATCGAGAAGATTCTTCTGTTCCTACGTATGAGTTTGTGTCTATAAGGTTTCTATCATACCTTATGTGAAGCATTCATAACCTGTTATATTTCACATTATGGTTATCATTATAATCCCGGTAGCTAGAATACAATGATTGAAATGATTGAACAGATTGACCCAAAATGAAGCCGAGTCCGAAAAGACAGATGAATCCTCATAGATAGAAGTATAATAGTAGAATGATGTGATCCATTCAAGAATAAAATGTAAATCTAACAATAATAGGATGGCCGATTACTATGGAAGTAATCGTAGTATCTCAAGATTTGTAGGAAATGAAAGTAACTGATGGCATAAGGCCTTCAACGAATGAAATAAGAATTAGGTATTTCATAAGTGAAATAGTCCAAACGAAACCCTACTGATAAAGAATAAGGTACCACCTGAGAGAGACAATAAGAGGTCAAGATGTACAGAGAGTACAACATTTTTGAGTTCCTAACAAAAATAAGAATAGAGAACTCATTTAGAATTATTTCAAATGAAATGAACTTGTAAGAATTTGTTCAAGGGATAATAAGTTAAAAAGAACGACTTTGCAGTATTATTAATCAAATTTATTTAGAATAATTTCAAAGACTGTGGACACCGGAAGTGGACCACTTCTCTTTTGTTTGAGATTGTTTTGGAAAAGGAAAGGAAAAAAAAGGTCTGTTGAAAACAGATATAGAGTCGCCACTTGGTCTTTAAGGAACCAAGAAACCTAACTTGACTCACCCAAGCGGATAAGGGCACCGGTCCTTCATAACCAAAGAACTTGGTTCGGGGTTTTGGTACGAGAGAGGAAGGAGCCTTTGTCGCAACTAAAACACCCTCAACTCGCCCCGTCTTTCGACGGGCCTCAATTAGCATCCAAATAATCATCTTCTACTATGTTTGGTTCGACAATTAATATTTATGATAAGTATATTACATTGCATAAGAATCTTGAAATTGGAAGATCAAAAGATATGATATCATTCATAAGATCTAAGCCAAATATCATACAATGTAAAGTGAAAGATCACACAAATAAACCTAGGAAAAATCGTCTAATCATATATCAAATAATCAAGACTTCCTAATCTGAAAGGGGGGACATGAATTGTTCTTGAAACAAATAATCAAAGAATCAAAGTATGCTTAGCAAGCTAGAATGATGCATGTTATTCTTTGAGAAAAGAAGACCTCTCGATCCCCAGGACGGATGAGAAAGGATGATTAGATCAAAGGGGAAGCATGAATGTGTGATTGAGTTCATTCCTTATAATCATCTTAGATTAAGAGTTACAAAAACCCCAAATCTTGCATGAATGCAATGTATGTTTCTAAAATGTGCAAAGGTTGTAGTGTGTTTTGGGTACATGGATTCCTAGAGTGACTTAGAAATCTAAAATGCGTATGAATATCATGGGATATGTACAAATGTAGTATGAACTACTTCCTAAGATATGAACTAATTTGGAATGCATATGAGCATCAAATCAAAGAATGAAAGTTGAAATGTGCTTGCTGTGAATAGTGGATAGAACAGTAGCATGATCTTTTGGAATTTGAAAAGAGGGGTTAGGAATGTTTTCAATGCATGATTTTTTATGGAGATCTTCCTTATTGTGTCTAGAACACAACCCAAAAGGCCAATCTTGGATAGCTATAACAGATTGAGAGAAATCATATAAACAATGAAGGTCTCTCAGAAATAGAGTCCGTACTGTCGACTGAAATGTTAAAATATCTTAGAAAATGAAAACTAATGATCTAGAGGCCCATTTTATACAGAAAGTTCCCTAAGAAATTGAAGTTTAAGGGAAAAATAAGTTAGGACCATCCCTTTTGGAAAAGTTTTCTGTAAAACAAGTTGGAAGTGGCCCTAGCTGCTGTGACAGCAAAGACAGAATGTCTGGAAGGAATGTTTGGGTCCAAATGGACCATTTCCAAGTACTTCCAAGTCAAACCAAAAACCATGGGTGTTCTCCAATGAGTTAGGAAGACTTTCCAAGTGGCCTTGCATCCATATGTTGAGTATTGAGTTCTAGAGAAATCTGTGAACTCAGCTCACTCACTGTTTTGACTCATTATTTTAAAGATTTTGGAGAAAACAAGATTTTGTTTCTTGAAACCAAAAGGAGAGGGATTGAGAGGGGTTTTGAGATAGATGTTTTGAAAGCATATTTTCAATACTCAATAAGGATTATAGCCACTTAAAATGCCAACATCAAACTCATCATCAAGAGCCTCCACGATTGTTGGAGAGATTTATTTTATTTTGAGCATAACTTCAAGAATACCTTGGAGGTACTGAAGTTATGATCATCATCTATCAAACATGTTTTTGAGGTCAAGAGCTACTATCCATAAGGATTCACTCACCCCAAACTTCATGTCATTACTTAGATGATGATGAACTAGTAAGTAAATAAAGAAGAATAAAAAGAAATGAAGTAAGAAGGGATGAACATATATATAAACAAGCAAGTAAATAGCAATCAATAGATGATAATCAATGTGATTTTGGACTTGTAGCTTGGTGTTTCACTCATAGATTTTGACATTTGGACATGGAAGTAGCTTCCTATCTCATGAATGCTCAAGAATGAGGGTTGGAGTGGACTTTGAATGTGAAGTATATAGAAGGATGATGGAAGAAAACAAGAATAAAACTCACTTTCTTATGGAAAATCAATGGGAGAAGCTCCCTTTCTCTCTTCTAAACCTATCTCTATCTCTCTTCTTCTCTACAACTTTTCAAGCTTTGCACTTGGCCCCCCCAAAATGAAGAGCAATGGGGGGTTTAAATAGGCCAATTTGGGGGTGTTTTTGGGGTTTTAGAAGTACTCCTATTGGTCCCAAACAACTGTGAACACAAAACTATGTCGTTTTGGCTTTCAATTAATCAAATTGGACCCCCAAAAAAATTACAAAAAAGGACTCTGCGAGGGTTGAGTGCCGCGGGGGCACTGGACCTGTGCCGCGGCGGCAGTGGGCCAGTGCCGCGGCGGCACTGCTCCTCAGACTCCCAGAAATTTACGTTTAGGCCCCCAGAGGTTCCGGTATTTGTGAAAAGGCCCTATTTCGTCCGAAATTCACAGAAAATGCATACGAACTCCAAATTGAGGTTGTGATATACCGTTGGAAAGGTAATGGAGTCTAATTTACATAAAAAATAGTTCGGGGATAGGTCACTTTGAAAAGTTTTGCGGTATTTGCGATAAAAGCCAATTTGATCGCCTTTTTCGCTTTTGGAAATTTATAATAAATTCGTTTTAAATCCAGAAATTATGTGTGATATACCGTTGGAAAGCTATTGACCTCTAGTATCCATGAAAAATATTTGAAAATTGTTTCGTCACCCCGGTTCCAAAGTCAAATTCTGGTCAAACTGGTCAAACTTGGGATTCCCGGGAAGTTCTAGAAACCTCCGGGAGTTCCCGGGAGCTGATGTTTTCACTCGATTTTCTTTTGGAACTTGTTTTAAAACTTTTTCATGATTTAAAAATGATTCCGGTGAATTCGGACGACTTTGGTCAAACTTGGTCAAACCTTGGTCAAACCGATCAACGGGGACTTTTCGGGAACTTTCGGGGGTCTCTGGGAGCCGACAATTTCATCCAATTTTCTTTTAAAACTCATTTGAATACTTTTCTTACGACGTAGCATGTTTCCAGAACTTTGGGACCAAATCTGGGAGTTTTCTGGCTCTCAGGGGCATTTTGGTCATTCTGAGCATTTTGAGAAATAGAACCGACTTCCAGGAGTCCTTTTGAGTCATTTTTCGATCATTGTGAACCACCAAGCTATGGGTCTCCTAAATCTGATAGCCGACAAAATGGGGTGTCTACAGTTTGCCCCTCTTTGGCATGAACTTGCGAGGCAACGCATATCGCAAGCGAGTGCCAAAGCTTTGAAGAGACAAGTCTTTTTAGAGGCTATAGATTTAGGATAAAAAGCGTTGCAAAAGATACAATGATGCTGAGGCTAGCGTTGGTCGTGCTCTGCCTGAGCTGCCTACGTATCCCAAGGGGAATCAGACCAGGACGTAGTTCAGGGCACAGGGGAACCAATCACACATGCACATACACAATAATCAGGCGGATTCTATGCTAATGCGTGGATGTGATGTGATTTCGTACATGAGTCCTATCATGCCTAGCGTTCTGATCCTAGTATGAGCAGGTGTTGTGGGGGTGTGCCACTCCGAGTGGGCTGGTATTGTGCTAGTGTTCGTGAATGTGATGTAGTGGATGACTCGGATGAGGACATCAAGGTTTAGAAGACTCTAAGTCTAGGGGCAAACTTTTGGAATTTGGGAAGTGTGCTTTGTAAGCAAAACGGATCGGATGCGGGGTCCTAAAGATAACCGACAAGTGAGGGAGCTCATGATAACTGACAGTTTGAGGAAACCAGAGTGAGAAAGCTCAGGAGCGACAAGTGAGAAATCTCGTAATAAGTGAAGAAGCTCATGATCAAAGGAGTGAGGAAGCTCACGATAAGCGACAGGCAAGGAAGCTCATAATAATCAATAGGTAGGTGAGGGGGACTCACGATTTTGGACAAATGAGTGATGAAGCTCACGATAAGTGAGAAAGCTAACGATTTCGAAGGAAGGAGTGAGGAAGCTCACGATAAACGAGTGGTGAGGAAGCTCATGATTTTGGACAGAGGAGTGATGAAGCTCACGACAAGTGAGGAAGCTTATAATTTTAGACGAAGGAGTGAGGAAGCTCGTGATAGTTGAGTTGGTGAGGAAGTTCATGATATTTGTTTGGTGAGGAAGCTCATGATTTTGGACAGAGGAGTGAGGAAGCTCACTATAGTTGAGTTGATGAAGAAGCTCATGATATTTGTTTGGTGAGAAAGCTCATGATTTTGGACAGAGGAGTGAGGAAGCTCACGATAGTTAAGTTGGTGAGGAAGCTCATGATATTTGTCTGGACACGGATCCTTGAATTGTGAATAGACAGTGCTTGCCCTGGGAATCGGGGTGATTTGACTGCGGGTGATGTTTTCAATCGCTGGCCGATCCTTATGATGACAAAGTTCGGAGAATTGGTTCGGACTTCTGTTATCTTCTGCTGGAGATGGTAGGGTACTCTCTGAGAATCTCTCTAAAATGATTGATAGATGTGGAAGTTCTACCCTAACCTAAAGGGTTTATAATGAAAGATTTGCCTCAATCTGGAGGGCTGGTGACGAAGGATTTGCCTCAATCTAGAGGGCTGGTGATGAAGGATTTACCTCAATCTAGAGGGCTGATGATGAAGGATTTGTCTCAATCTAGAGGGCTAGCGATGAAGGATTTGCCTCAATCTAGAGGGCTAGTGATGAAGGATTTGCCTCAATCTAGAGGGCTGATGAAGAAGGATTTGCCTCAATCTAGAGGGCAGATGATGAAGGATTTGCCTCAATCTAGAGGGCAGATGATGGAGGATTTGCCTCAATCTAGAGGGCTGATGATGAAGGATTTCCCTCAATCTAGAGGGTTGATGATGAAGGATTTGCCTCAATCTAGAGGGCTGACAATGAAGGATTTGCCTCAATCTAGAGGACTGGCAATGAAGGATTTGCCTCAATCTAGAGGACTGGTGATGAAGGATTTGCCTCAATCTAGAGGGTAGATGATGAAGGATTTGCCTCAATTTAGAGGGCAGATGATGGAGGATTTGCCTCAATCTAGAGGGCAGGCGATGAAGGATTTGCCTTAATCTAGAGGGCAAATGATGAAGGATTTGCCTCAATCTAGAGGGCAGATGATGGAGGATTTGCCTCAATCTAGAGGGATGATAATGAAGGATTTACCTCAATCTAGAGGGCAGATGATATAGGATTTGCCTCAATCTAGAGGGCTGATGATGAAGGATTTCCCTCAATCTAGAGGGCTGACAATGAAGGATTTGCCTCAATCTAGAGGGCTGACAATGAAGGATTTGCCTCAATCTAGAGGGCTGACAATGAAGGATTTGCCTCAATCTAGAGGGCTGATGAAGAAGGATTTGCCTCAATCTAGAGGGCAGATGATGGAGGATTTGCCTCAATCTAGAGGGCTGATGATGAAGGATTTGCCTCAATGTAGAGGGCAGGCGATGAAGGATTTGCCTTAATCTAGAGGGTTGGTGATCTACGCTTTGCTACGACTAATAGACTTGTGAGGGATCTCGACCTAGAGGTCTTACCCAAGGAAGAGCGTGGTGCTCAAAGTGATATTGTGGTGCTCAAAAGAACGCTTATGGTGTGTTTGCCACTCTTAGTGGGCTTTGTGATTTGTGTGTGCCGCGACTGATGGGCTTTGCGTCATGTTATGGCCAATTTGTTGAAGTGACGCTCTAGACTTGACTCGTGCTCCCCTTAATCGTGATCCTATGGACTCGGTGACTCTCAGAGTCTCGACGGTACTTTTCAAATTTCAATGATGATCCTCAATTCTCAACGACGCTTATGTTGTTCCTCAAATCTTTGACGGTGTTTCTCAATGCTTCTTGATTGTCAACGGTGTTCTTCAAATCATAATGATGCTCCTCGACTTTTCAATGTTGCTTTTCAACTCTTCTGATGCTCCTCAACAAATCCGATGCTCCTCAACACATCCGATGTTCCTCAACTCTTCAACGATGTTTCTCAACAAATCTGATGCTCCTCAACACATCTGATGTTCCTCAATTCTTCAATAATGCTCCTTAAAACACCCGATTCTCCTCTTCAACAATACTCTGTTCTGATGTTCCTCGATGCTCCAATAATGCTTATCAACTCTCCTGATGTTCCTCGATGCTCCAACAATGCTTCTCAACTCCTCTGCTATTCCTCGATGCTCCAACAATGCTTCTCAACTCTCCTAATGTTCCTCGATGCTCCAACAATGCTTCTCAACTCTTCTGGTGTTCCTCGACACATCTAATGCTCCTCCTCAGCAACACACTTGGACTTTGAACCTTAAACATCTTGTTAACACATCTTATCAAAACATCTGGACTCTGAGCCCTAAAACACATCGTATCAAAACTTCTCATCAACACATCTGGACTTTGGGCCCTAAAACACCTCAACAACGCGTCTCATCGACACGCCTCATCAACACATCAGCAATAGTTTCTTGGTGTTAGCGATATTTCCTCTGATCAGCCATCTTGAGAAACAACTATCGGTTTGTAGTTTGCAACCACTTACGAGTTTATGCCACTCGTACCTGGGACACTTCTCATGTTGCGACCTTGACTGGTGTAGTAATAATGTTTGGTACTTCTGCTTATATCCAAAGTTTTTTTTGTTATAATTGGGAATCACCTTTAACCCACACATTTGAGACCATCAGGGCAAATGGACTTAATAGGAACGACAAGGAAAGTTGGGTTAGTTTGTATGAAACCTCGATCTCTGCCACACTTGTGATCAGATTACTACTGACTCAAACAAAGAAGGATTGATTTGGACATGAAATTCTCAAATTGCTACGATCCAATGTGCCTTCATCATGAATGATGTACCGCTCATCTTTTATGTTCACTCCTCATCTTAATATGATAGCACTCTAGTTTTTGAAAATTCCTTCCTATTGATCTAATCAATTCTCTACTTTCCCCGAAAGTGCTTTGAATTAGTGCCTTAACTTTTAGAATAAGAGATGCTCCATTTCAAAAAAAGTTTCAAAACAACTTGGTGACTTGAAAACTCGCCCTTGGTGTGAAGGGATCGTGTTAGGCAAACGGAGTTTGCCCCTAGTTTGAGGTGTACGAAGTGGAATTCATAGGCAAACGAGGTGGGTGACCGAAGTTTGCCCTTAGTTTGGACAACGGTTTATTGGAGGTTTTGGGCAAACGAGGTAGGTGACCGAAGTTTGCCCCTTGTATGGAGGGCAAACGAGGCGGGTAGCCGAAGTTTGCCCCTAGTGTGGAAGGTGATTTTCTGGCTTGAGGCAAGGACCGTGACTTTAATCTCTCAAATGCTCATAACTTTTTGCCTAGGCACCAGTGAGGTGACCTAGCGAGCTCTTTTCTCTCTTTTGTTATTGCTCACCTTGGATTTAGCTCTAACTTTTGCCTAGGCGTCCTTTCGGATTTTCGACCTAGCGAGCCATCCTTTTTTTCCTTTTTGAAAGTCTGCCTACGTACCCCCAAGTGGGGATCAGGTCCAACGTAGTTCGGGCCATGGTCGGAAAGAAGCGGGTTGATTTTTAGGTAGGTGGGGTGACCGAACCGTTGCAGTTGCCTACGTATCCCCGAGTGGGAATCAGGTCGAGCGTAGTTCAAGGCAAGGCTTGAAAGAAATGGTTATTTTTGTGAGGTGACCGAACCGATGTGGTTGCCTACGTATCCCCGAGTGGGAATCGGGTCAAGCGTAGTTCAAGGCAAGGCTTGAAAGAAATGGTTATTTTTGTGAGGTGATCGAACCGATGTGGTTGCCTACGTATCCCCGAGTGGGAATCAGGTCAAGCGTAGTTCAAGGCAAGACTTGAAGAAAATTGGGTATGAGGGTTTCTCAAATCAATCGTCAAATAAGTTCAAACTTGAGCCACTTGTGGTAGCTTTGAATAAAAGGATTCAGTTTCAATCCCCCTTTCTTTTCTCTTTTTTGTTCTTTTTATTTTGAGGATTGATCCTTTTCACTTTCGCCTAGCCAGTCAATTTTGCTTTTCATGTAATTGATTCTTGCAAGATCTTTCAATCGCAATCTTAGAATTCCGAAACGTGCATGTCAGCTCTCGGAATTTTGTGGTTGTTCCGTGCCTTTGGAAATGTGATCCAGGCACGTTCTTATGATGTACCTTGAAGCAAACAATTTTCTCATTTGTTTCATCAAAATTTTCTTCAACCTTTTGACTGGCTAGGGTCAGATTTTGGAAATCAACACCTTTTTAGCTCTCATTTTTGCCTAGGGGCCCTTTTCGGATTTCCAACCTAGCGAGCTTTTCTTTTCTTTTTTTTTTTTTCTTTTTTTGAAGGGGGAAGAAACTCATTGAAATGTTTGGCTACCAACAAGGACCAAGTTCGCACAGGTTCGCATGGCTATCAATTGGGTTGGGTCCAAGGCTTTGAAATGGTAGAAATGGTGTTGGGCAAGCCCCAAATCAGTCTCAAGTATGTCTTTTCGAGATTTGAGCAAAAGCATCTTTAAATTCTTAAAGTAAGACTATTTAATTCTCAGCTCTTCTTTGGGGTCAGCGCGAAATCGACTTTGGCCTGCTTGGGATTCTCTCTTTTTTTTTGTTTAACGCAAAAATTTATTAGCAGAGTAATGTCCATGATAATTTGAAAAGTGACATTTTTAGTTCAGCGATTCATGCACTTACACATCAGATTAGGAAAAATGAGACTTCATTCCATTAGAAGAGAAGGATTACATTACTCGATACAGACTCACAACAACTCGATGACAGACAGACTCGACCACAAGATCAAACTTGAAATAGACTCAAAACATAGAGCAAACTCGACTTGGTCTCAAATGGAGTGTCTTTGTGACCCATTTATTATCATTGTTTTCTTTTTTTTTAGCAGAAGTTCCAAACACTATCGCTCCACTGCACGGATTCAACATTCATGGGTGTCAATAAAAGGGATCATTTGAGAGGATAGGCAATGGGCTTAGGTGACATGGGGTTGAATGGGTGGTGGCTCGATGGTTCCTCGATCAATGAGGTCTTGGATATCATGGCGGAGACGTATGCACCGGTCGGTGTCATGGCCTGGGCCTTGGTGGTAGGCACATCGTTTGGACAGGTCACAGTTAGGTGGTGGGGGATCGGCACGGGGCTGAAGGAGTTGGAGGTGCCCCTTTTTTAGCAGGCGGCCTAAGGCTACGGAGGGAGAGATATCCAGCTTGGAAAATTCACAGGGTACCCTATTTTGTAAGGGCGACTAGGCGAGCTGGTTTGATTTGTGAGCTGGTATGATTGGGGAGAATAGGCCATAGGTTGGTTACTAAGGGCGTTGACATTCGAAGGGTTTCGGGAGTACTCATGCCTCTTGGATTGGCTTTGTGATTCTTCATTCTTGATTTTCCCTTCCCTGATTGCATCCTCAATTCTAGTCCCAACCTCAAACAGTTCTTCAAATGTTGAGATGGACTGGTAGAAGAGTTTTTCATGGTACAGCGGTAGTAGATTCTTGATCAACATCCGGACTTGTTCGTTTTCGACTGGTCGGTGGGTCATTTGGGCCACCTTGTTCCTCCATCTGCTCAAGAACGTAGCGAAGGACTCATTGAAGTTCTGCCGGGTAGTCTCCAGATCCCGGATGGTGACATCAAGCTCTTGGTTATAGGAGTAATGATCAATGACGACCTGGACTATATCTTCCCAAGTTCGAGTCTTAGATACCTCCAAGGTCAAAAACCAGGATAGAGCGGCCTTGGCTAGGGTTTGAGGGAACAACATTGTAATGTGCTCATGGGTGCAGCCCATTGATTGGAAAACACTCATGCAGAACTTTATGTGGCTCTTTGGATTCCCAGTTCCATCAAAACGATCAATTTCAGGCATCTTGAAGTTCTCCGGCAGTTTCAGCTTAACAGGCTCAAAGAGGCCTTCCAGGTCTAGCATGTAATCATCGACCCCCTTGCTTTTCCTCAGTACACTTTCCAGCTTGTCAACCTTATCCATTTTCTCTTGGAGCTTCTTCTCATACGCAAATGGTGGGACCCCTTGAAACCAGTCTTCCTCTCCATTATTCTCATATGGGGGTTGTTCAAACCTCGGTGGTGGAAACCCAGGCGGAGGTTGCGGCCGCTGCTGCTTCAATTCTTCCATGAACTTCAGAACTTGGGCTAGGCTGTCAGACTGCTGGCTTATGGTTGCTCCCAACTCGGTAACCTTATTTTCCAACTCTTCTCGATTCATGTTGAAGTAAGCTGTCGGACTGATTCTGACCAAATAGTTATCTGAACTTCTGACCCAAGACAAGGATCCTAGCTGCTGACTCCGGGAATCTATACTGACTTGACAGATTTTGAGAGGACTAGATCAGATTTTGATAGTGATGACTTTAGACAGACAATGACGGCGATATTAACAAACATGGACTGACTCGAGACAGTGCGTACAGATTGATAGGAATGGTGTATGTAAACGAGACAAGCATGCGGATGTAAGCCCTAATCTATATGATGCTCTTATTTCTAACAGATAGCAGTTAAGCAATTAAGGTCCTAACCATGTAGAGTGTGCCAACCTTACTTTCCAGTACGATCACCAAAGGGATAACAGGGATTTCCAGGGTTTATGGAGGCTTCTAAGAGGGACTGGGCATTCTTGGTTGATTTGGACAGCGTTTCTGGGAGAAACTGGGATATCCGGGCACGATTTCTGGTATCTCTGGGAAATTTGAGCAGAGTTTCTGAGAGAAACTGGTTAATATGGTTATATCTGGGATATCTGGATAGAGTTTCTGGGTGAAACGGGCTAGTATGGTTATATCTGGGATATCTGGAGAGAGTTTCTGGTATTTTTGGGAAATTTGGGCAGAGTTTCTGAGAGAAACTGGTTAATATGGTTATATTTGGGATATCTGGATAGAGTTTCTGGGAGAAACGGGCTAGTATGGTTATATCTGGGATATCTGGACAGAGTTTCTGGGAAAAACTGGTTAATATGGTGATAGTGATCATACTGTCTAGCAGGTTTTCATACTCCTATGTCTTAGGACCGACAAACAAGGTTTGCTGTGTATATCTTTGTGAGCATGGAGCAGACATCCTTATCATGGTTCCTAGGCAGGTCAACTCAATGTGATCACATATGAGTGATTGCCTTGGGGATCATAAGAAAGAAGTTCTGTTCTATGCCACATAAGCGTCTACACCGCTCAGGTAATCCCATCAGGGCATACAGCAGTTATATCACATTGTCCTATCTGAAAAGATAAATGAACAGTCCTATGAAAGGTTCTACCGGAATCTATATGCAAAGGCTAGGTTTAGTCAAAGAGGGTCCGTTGACGAGAGTTCCAATATACCGTCGGAGAGACAGTACGGAGGTTTTTACTCTTTTTGATATACCTTGGAAGGTACAGTATCAACGGTGACTTGTGCCCTGGCACAGCAAGACCTGAACAATGTCAGCGCCGCGTTTCAGACACAGTCAGAGGGGGGGAAATGCAAGAGTGCAATGCGGTGAACCAGACACAGTAAAAATATGATTTTAAGGATGCTTCTTATGAGTCAAACCTCTGTATTATTTTGTTTTGAAAATAAAAGTCCCCAGCAGAGTCGCCAGATTGTGGACACCGGAAGTGGACCACTTCTCTTTTGTTTGAGATTGTTTTGGAAAAGGAAAGGAAAAAAAAAGGTCTATTGAAAACAGATACAGAGTCGCCACTTGGTCTTTAAGGAACCAAGAAACCTAATTTGACTCACCCAAGCGGATAAGGGCACCGGCCCTTCATAACCAAAGAACTTGGTTCGGGGTTTTGGTACGAGAGAGGAAGGAGCCTTTGTCGCGACTAAAACACCCTCAACTCGCCCCGTCTTTCGACGGGCCTCAATTAGCATCCAAATAATCATCTTCTACTATGTTTGGTTCGACAATTAACATTTATGATAAGTATATTACATTGCATAAGAATCTTGAAATTGGAAGATCAAAAGATAAGATATCATTCATAAGATCTAAGCCAAATATCATACAATGTAAAGTGAAAGATCACACAAATAAACCTAGGAAAAATTGTCTAATCATATATATCAAATAATCAAGACTTCCTAATCTAAAAGGGGGGACATGAATTGTTCTTGAAACAAATAATCAAAGAATCAAAGTATGCTTAGCAAGCTAGAATGATGCATGTTATTCTTTGAGAAAAGAAGACCTCTTGATCCCCGGGACGGATGAGAAAGGATGATTAGATCAAAGGGGAAGCATGAATGTGTGATCGAGTTCATTCCTTATAATCGTCTTAGATTAAGAGTTACAAAAACCCCAAATCTTGCATGAATGCAATGTATGTTTCTAAAATGTGCAAAGGTTGTAGTGTGTTTTGGGTACATGGATTCCTAGAGTGACTTAGAAATCTAAAATGTGTATGAATGAATGAATGAAATTAACATGGGATATGTACAAATGTAGTATGAACTACTTCCTAAGATATGAACTAATTTGGAATGCATATGAGCATCAAATCAAAGAATGAAAGTTGAAATGTGCTTGCTGTGAATAGTGGACAGAACAGTAGCATGATCTTTTGGAATTTGAAAAGAGGGGTTAGGAATGTTTTCAATGCATGGTTTTTTATGGAGATCTTCCATGTGCACAGCAGCCCACGTGTACAACCCACAACAGTTCACATGCACAGCAGCATAGAAGCCCACGTGCACAGCACAGCACACTTATAATGCACACACGCACGACAGCACACGTTCACGCAGGAAGATTTTAGCAAACTCTTTCAATCTACTTGAGTAAATTAGTGTTTGTCTGCCATTCACTTGTTGGCAGCTAGGTGTAATATTTAAGTATAACTTAGCCATATGCTTTGGGTGCATTTTTACTGAGGTTGACTACCAACTTATTTATCTCTTTTTCTCCATGTATGTTATTTAAAGATGTATAGTATCCTCGGCCTAGTTGAGTTGTGACAAGGGCTAAGTTTTTCGAACAATTGGATCAGGGAATAACTTGTTTCAACACTAGCATTTTTATTTCTGTAATCAAACCAGCCATTGGAAGTCAATTGCTATTTATTTAGATCTAAAACTTTATTAACACTCGTGAATCTGAAACTTTTGCCTGAGGCACCGAGAAAATTGTGAAAGGTGTGCCTTTTATAACTTTCGCTATATATGATAGAACCAAAAACACTAGAAGATCCCTCTAATGGCTCAACCACTTCTATCTCCCTCTCTATCCAATTCCACTTCCGTGAACCTTTCCAGAACCTCTGCTTCAACATTAGCTGTAAGGTCCTTCAAATCTGTGTGTGTATGTATGTATGTGTGTGTGTGTGTGTGTGTAAATATGTATATGGGTATGTTACTGTTTTATTTCCACCTTCTAATCGGGGCATTGTTTTGTTTACTGGCTCAGATCTTTGGTTCCAAGTTGAAATTTTTAGAATTGAGCAGACCCGGCCATTTGAGATTACTTAATTATTTCAGGTAAGTCTCTATTATTTTCAATTTTTCTCTCTCCGTCCATTTATTTCTTCAATTCAAGAAAATTAATTCCCTTTGTCTGAGTTTATTTTGAAATTATCCATCAGGGTTGAAATCATGATAATGCACTTTTGAACATGAAATGTTGTTAGAAAGTTATGAGATGATTATGAATCTGATGAACCTTATTTTTGAGTTGTTATATTGGTCATGAGGTGGAAATTAATATGATTAAGGCATCCCTTGTGTAAATAACTTTGTATCTGTATCCATTGGATCCAAATCTTATGGATCACGTTCTCCAAACTTTGACATTTTTAGAACATTTCACATAGGTTTTAACCTCATGATGCTTGAAATGTTTAAATTTAAGCTAAAATAGTGATGAAACTCTCAAAATTTTGAAATATATGTTGAAATTGGAAGTAGGCTTTGTACTTTGCTTATAAGGCTGGGAGTTAGAACTCCCTGAATGGAACATGAATAAGGGATTAAGTACATTAGCTAATTGAAAATTTTGGTGACTTGGTTACATTTTGATTAAGTGACATTGTTTGATAAATGAGTTGTAGAAGGTTTCAAATCTCTTATGTGCTTCCAATTTGAATGGTCAAGGTTCTATGTGTGAGATTTAAAGAGATAGTACTTTAAATATCCCCTAAATCAGTCCCCAATCAACCCTTCAACTACCCCAATTAAGCCCCAAACAACCCCCAAAGCTTATGAATAGATGTAAGTTTTGAAAGCTTTTAGGTTCAATATTTAGCACCTACACATCTACACATCCAAGATCCTTCCCACACCCAGACTATTTGCTTTTGCTAAGTCAAATTGAGGACCAATTCAAAAATTGAATTTTCCTTCAATTGATTGCATTATTTGGCTGAGACCAATCTTTGTTCACAGAATATATAGCCCTCACATGAATAAAGTAGCTATAACCTTAAAACATGCTCGAATAGATCTTATTTCACCCTTTCGTTTTCTTAATTTATTATGTTTAAATATTGTCAAAAATTAGCTGTTGGATTTATTTCTTTAGTTTTGGCACAGGATCTCATTGATGTATGTATAAAGTAAATGTACATTGGCTTATGCTACTGTAAAACAATCCTGTTCGGGCCCTTTTGCTTGAATGAGTTTCTTAATGAGCCAAGTTGGAGCTGTCCTGAAACAGCTTAGTTCATTTGTAGGTTTATAGGCTTGTTGCCAGATACCATGATAGGTGTTTATCTAGGTCTGCAGCTAAAATGAGTATTCAGTTTTCATGCTTGGTTAATAAATTTCTTGAGATAGGAAAATTCTCAATTGAATGAGCTTGCTATTAGATTTTTTCTCCCCAACTTTTTTCCAGTCATTTGTGTTACGTTTGATCTCGATAGTCTTTCTATATTTCGTTCACTTTTTGAACTTTCCATTGAATGTTACTTTAAGTTTCACACATATGCATGCAGGGACTTTGTCATATTGTTCCTTAGTGAAGTTGCGGGACCCTCCGCATAGGTGCCACGAGACTTTGGCAAGCTTTGTTCAATGGGGGTTTCTGATATGGGTCAAGTGTTGGTTAAAATATGTTCAAGACGATTGAGTGGCGAGGGATGTAGTTTTATATAACTACTTAAATTTCAGACATGCTTTGTTTTTAGTTTAGATTTGAATGGAAGAACTCTTTAAATTTCTGACTTTGTTAGACATGATGAACTCTTTTCTTGTTATGATTATTATGGATTATTTTTGTTGTTTTGGGTATAGAGATGTTGGCCAGATATGGATATAGATTAATTTTGTTATATTTTGTGTTTCCTATCCATTAATATACTTGTTTATTAGGTGGAAACAAAAAATTGGGAAGCATCTAAATAAATAATTTTTTTTTGTAGATTTATGCATATTTCTAACGGATATATCTGTTAGTAAATTCGCTAGTACTTTTTTTTAATTTTTTTAGAAAATTACTAACGGATATATCTATTAGTAATAGTTAACAAACCGTTAGTATTCAATATAAATCTTTAAAATTAGTTGAAAAAACCGTTAGTAAATAGCTTTCTAACGGATATATCCGTTAGAAATCCTTTGATTTTCTAACGGATTTACTAACGGATATATCCGTTAGTAAAATTAATTTTACTAACGGATATATCCGTTAGTAAATCCGTTAGTAATATTACTAACGCTAAAATACTAACGGATATATCCGTTAGTAACATTTATTCTAACGGATATATCCGTTAGAAATTTGGTCATATGGTGTAGTGTTGCTCTTATATGAAGGATAATCAACCTTGACTCTCATAGGGGAGCACAAGCTCACATGGAATCAAGGGATCCAACTCATGAGATTCAAGTGAAGTATGGAAAACTTCCAAGAATCTCAAGAGAGAAGTATAAAAAAAAAGGAAGAAAAGAAGGAACTAAAAGAAAAAGGTAATTAAAGTTTGCAAGTTCCCTAATAAAACTTCTAAAAAAAGTTAATCAAAAGACCAAGTAGTTTTAAGATTAAAAGTTCAAAAGAATGAAGAACAACAATTTTTGGTTAGAGGATCACCTCCAAACTATCCTCAAAGCTTCTCTCCTTTGAAGATCTTTGAAGCTCTTCTCTCTAGTTTTCCAAAACTCTCTCTTTTCTCTCTCAAATATATGTTAGTGTAGTGGTAGTGATTTCTTGTATATTGTTGTTTTTTTTTGTTGTGTTTTTTTTTTGTTGTCCTCTCCCAAGGAAGATCCTCCTTTTTTTATAGACAAAATTACCAAGTATTCTCAGTGAATTCGGAATAAATGACAAGTGTAAATATCTCATTTGGTGGTACAATACGTACTTCCTGAAAATAGACAGACTGCTGCAGAAGGCGGCAGTCAAAAATCCTTTGCGGCAGTCAGTGGATGCCGCTGCGGCACTCCGTGAAAGCCGCTCCGGCATTCCATGACTGCCGCGCGGCTCTCAGTAAGTGTCGCGCCAAATTATTGATTGCCGCATTTTTGTCAACCTTACTTTATCAATTTTTTTGTTTTTATCCGCATACATATACGTATTGTACCATAAAATACGAATTTTAAAAGCAAATGGCAATCAGAAATTGTCGGCGGCACTCAGTAAGTGCCGGCCTGGCAGTCTGTGACTGCCGTACGGCACTCACTGAGTGCCGCAAAAAGTGTCGTGTGCCGGCCTCTGTTAAATTTCCCCTTTCGGGTCTTTTCTTTTCTCCTTTTTTTTCAAAAAAAACTTATTTTCGGGGATCTTTGCCAAATGTGATGTTTTCACTCCTGAATTCTCCTGAATATCCGGTATTTCTTTTCCTGTGAAAACTTTACCGCGCTTGGAGAACTTTCTGAAGAGCTTGGAACACTTTCTGAGGAGCTTGGAACACTTCAAATCCTTCGGTCCTTGTCATCATCGGATATGGAGGTGACACTCTCCTTAATTTGACGTTTGGTCAAAATCGGGGTGTCTACAGTTTGCCCCTCTTCGACGGAGCTTGTGGAGCAACGCGAATCGTAAGCGAACGTCGAAGCCTGTGTGAAGACAGACCTTTGACCAAACTGTCGGATTAAAGGGGAAAAACAAAACGCATTGCAAAAAGGAAGCGAGCGCGCAGAGGAATTCTAATTGGTCGTGCTCCATGATGAGCTTCCTACGTATCCCATTAGGAATCAGACCAAGACGTAGTTCGGGCACGGGGTCAAACATACACAGACGCAAGTAGTCACACGGATGAATGCACCTATCCTATCGTGATACGCATGCTATGTAATGGTAATTCCTGAATAGAACTGGTTATGCAAGCATCATGCTTATCATGTCTTTTCTACGCATGACGCACATTACGTGATGCCTTAGTCAGAGAAGATTACCTCATTCTTGACTGATGCAAAATCTGTTACGGGGGTCATGAAGATGCTTTTGATTTGATTATGGGGGTTAACAAAAATTCGTTGCGAGAACCGAGAATGTAAATTCGTTATATTTAAAACAAAGGATAGACGTAAATTTGTTACGCGGATCGAGGACATAAATTTATTATATTCTCAAAATGGGGGTTAACGCAAATTTGTTGCGAGAACCGAGAATGTAAATTCGTTACATTCGAAACAAAGGATCGACGTAAATTTGTTACGCGGATCAAGGATATAAATTTGTTATATTCTCAGAATGGGCGTTAACGCAAATTCATTCCGAGAACCAATAATTGTAAATTCGTTACATTCAAAACAAAGGATCGACTTAAATTTGTTACGCGGATCGACGATATAAATTTGTTATATTCTCAGAATGGGGGTTAACGCAAATTCATTACATTCAAAACAAAGGATCGACGTAAATTTGTTACGCGGATCGAGGATATAAATTTGTTATATTCTCAAAATGGGGTGAATGCAAATTCGTTGCGAGAACCGAGAATGCAAATTCGTTACATTCAAAACAAAGGATCAATGTAAATTTGTTACGCGGATCGAGGATATAAATTTGTTATATTCTCAGAATGGGGTTAACGCAAATTCGTTGTAAGAACCGAGAATGTAAATTCGTTACATTCAAAACAAAGGATCGACGTAAATTTGTTACGCGGATCGAGGATATAAATTTGTTATATTCCAAAACGAGGTAATCAAAACTTCGGAGCCCAAAGGCTCAAATCTATTCTAGTTTTTTTTTTCAATTTAGAGCCCGCGGGCTCAATTAAATCTTTATTTTCAAAATCTAGAGCCCACAGGCTCGAATTTATCTTAATTTTCAAAAAATCGGGCCCACGGGTTCGAATTTTATTTCAATTTTTTTGAAATTTGGGACCCATAGGCTCGAATTTACCTCAATTTTCAAAATTTGGAGCCCGCGGGCCCAGATTTATTCTAAATTTTGAAATTTGTAGCCAATTTAAGCCTAAAAACGACCCCGGGGGCCTAAAGTGCAATGGGGGCAAATTTTGGGGGGGCTCAAGTTCAATTTTTGGGACCTGATTTGAATTCTTGGGGGAAAAATGAAGGGTCTCTGAACCGACTTAACCGCGGCACACGGAGTGCCATTGCGGCAGCCAGTGAGTGTCGCGCGGCAGTTCACCATCTCTCGCGCACAAAAATCGAGTGCCGCGTTTGATAGGTAGTGACTAAAATCCGGCGGTTTCAATTCATTTCATTTCATTCTTTCATTTCTTTTCCCGCGGATTCCTCTGGAGAAAAAGTTTTCTTTTTCTTTTTCTTGCTTACATCAATCTACCAGGACTATCAGGTTAGTTTCTCACGATCAGAACTCAGTTAATTACTTTTATTTCATTATTTTTCTGAATTTTTCATGAATTTAACACGCGGATCTCCCTTTCTCTTTGACAGGTTATGGAGAGCGGTTCGAGGAGAAAGAAGAAGAAGGCCAAGTATACGGCCATTCCCCACTCCGACCCTTCCTTCCTGCTTCGGGACCCGGGCCAGGACTTGTCGGCACAAGCGCTTTAGCGAGAAGTATACGCGCTTTCAATCGTTACTTCCCTATTACGAATCTTATGAACATATCGACATTATATTATCTCTTATGAATACGGTGCCTGACTAAACTTCCCATGCTTTTCGTGCAATGCGATTGTCACCCTTATGAACCACGTTTATTCCCATGTTTAGTTCGTCGTTCTTCTGTTTTATTTATTATTATTTTTTTCATCTTCTATTAGTACTCACGATTGTAATGTATTTCAATCACAACTTTGTACACCTTTCACCAATGCAACTTTTATGCTTACGAGTGCTGCAGTCGCCCTTCTTTTATTCATTTACTTCATTTCTTCTTTTATCCTCATGAGGGTAATGCTTGTTTATGAAACAAACAGTTCATTCATCTTCTTACGAGTATAAACACCATTTTTTTATTATTATTTTTATTTTATCATATGTTTTTTAGAAAGGAAAGAATTTCCTGATTGCTTCGACTGTTCTTTTCACTGACTTTATTATTCAGTCCCCCTTTTTCCTATTTTCAGACCTGTATGATAAGGAAAAACCCATTTCCGAGATTGGAATGTCAGTTCTTTTTTTTTCTTTTTTTTGAATCGTTTATCCTTTATTCATACTTGCTCTGTTCCATTCTTTCCATTTTTATTTATTATTATTTTTTTTTAACTTTTGCAGCTTTCGCCCGACGTGCTGAAAGGGCACGGGAGTTTGGCCCACTGCTTTGAGTGGTTTGGGGAGCTGAGCCCGACGGTGAAGAGTCTAGTTACTACTGCTGACTTCGGGGACTTCGTCAAGCTCTTGATGAAGATCTTGAATGATCTCCGACAGATTCATGCCTTAGCAGAGCGTTGGTGGGATACCACCAACACGTTCAATTTTGACTTTGGGGAGATGACCCTAACCCCGTTCGACTTCTCGATGATTACGGGGATTGCCTTTGGTGGAGAGCGTTTGCGGTATCTGGCGGATACGGAGTGGGACCAGGTGGAGCCGTTGTTGGGAGTGGTCCCGGAGGAGTCTTTGGTCACAGCCCAATGGTTCATGGATACGTTTAGGGGTCAGTAGGGTTTTACTGACGAGCAGATAACCCGGGGTTTTCTCATGTACATGATGGGGTGCTGTAGACACCCAATTTTGACCACACTGATAGGATTTAGGGTGGACAACGTCTTGGAGGATTCGATGATGAAAAGTACCCCGTGGAAGGTACTGGATTCCACACAATCAGAAGATCGGACTTCGGAAAGTGACTTCAAGCTCAGAAAAGCCCTTTTCTATGGATAAATCCCGGTTTTGTCAAAATCATCTCTCAGAATTCATATTCTCTCAGGGTTATATGAACATTAAGTGTTCTAAACGCAGTATTCTAGGTATCCAGAGATTCAATTTTAAAGAAAAGTTCGAAATCGACGCACATTTGAAAGCAATTTTGGAAAAGACGTCATTTGATTTCAAAAAGACGACGAAAGTTCCGGAGGACTTCCGGACTTCAATTGGACTTCAATTCTCATTATAAAACCTCTGGAAATATTTTTATACTGAAATTCAACCTGACAGCTTTCCAACGGTACGTAAACGGACGATTTCGGACACCAAAAAGCATTTTTACAAAAATCTGGAAAAGCAGTGCACGTGATTTTTGAAACAGAGCTTGTGGGTGACCAGAGGGACCCAAATAGTAAATGGCGGTTTTTGGTATGGGGGTGGCGGGTCCCACCATAACCGCCACTTCCATTTGTGTCCTCCACGGAGCTTTTTGAGTTCCAGACCCTTCTAGAAGCTTCCCACTGCGAGGAAATTGCCTGGAAATTGCGTTTAGGCTCCGAAATGGCCATTTTAACCCTCTTGTAAGCTCTAAAAATCCTGTTTTAACCCTGAAACTTAAGAGCTAAGTCTTCAAAACTCTATATAAGATCTCATACATCTCATATGAGATCACATCTTAACACACTAGACACTTGGAAGAGATACACTTGAATATACTTAGAGATACAAACACACATAGAAGCACATACAAGAGAGATAAGTATACTTTGAATATACTTTCAATTTAGGTGAATTCTAGAGAGAGAAAATTATGAATTGAATTTAGATTAACTTAGGCTAATTAGACCACAATTTGAACATCAATTGCCTCCCTCAACTTCCATGGATGAGTGCTTGAAGAACACTTGAATAACACTTGAAGAAGAAGATCTTCAAATCAATTTTGGTCTTGTAATTGAGAATCCTCCAAGAGGTAAACACTATAGTTCATCTCTAATTCCTACTTTGTATATATAGATCTATAAGATTTGGATCTAACTTAGTTCTATTTCTACTTATTAGAACACTCATCTTCTTCCTCTCATGTTCTTCACACACTCACATAGTTAGATCCAAATCTCTTTGATTTTTATTGATAATTTACAATTAGAGATTGTTTTTCACTTTGATTTTCAATTTTGGTTTCATTCTTCAATTTTAGTTTAGATTCATGCATACATGATTATATATATATACATATATCTATTTTGAATTCCATGATGGTTTGGAAATATGGTCTATGAGAAGGATGATTTCTATGTTCATACCTATCTCTTGATTATTCCTATTACCTAGGATTCCTATTGAATTTCATCTCCAACATGATATTTATAAGTCCCTTTGATCCTTGATCTAAAAGTTCTTCATAGAACTTGAGGGCTAAATTGATTGGGAATCATGATAATTAAGTTGATCTATGAGTTTGATCTCTCTAATAAGCTTCAACTATCACTAAAATGTTTTCCTCACACTTTAAAATGAACTAGATAAAAATTCAGCAAAGCAGATTGGTTTTGTCCATTAGATTTGGTCCATCAAAACCCATAGTTTGATGGATTTCAAATTTTCTGGGTAAACTTTGATGAATTAGCTTTCATCCGGTCCGTTTTGAGAGCTTTTAGGATTCATATACTATTTTTAGAAATTGTTGAGAAATCGGTTGACAGATTTGAACATCGTCTCTTTGTGCTTGAATTTCAGAAAATCTATAATAGTTATCGACGTTCCGCTTTTTGGGGATGATTCCTAACTCATATATCTATATGCCGATGTAAAATCGTGAGCATACGATCGAGTTAGGATCGTTTTCTAAGCGTTTAAAGTTGATACAACTATTCTGGAATTTTCTAAGTTTAATTACAAATATGATTATGTATACAAAATGGTCATACCTTGATCACTCGACAACAATTGATGAATAAAACTTGGTTTAGAAATCACCTAGGATAAATGGATGAGAGATCAAAAGCTTAAATCAACTTGGTTAACATGATTCATGAACTTCTATTATACTTCTATTATGTTTTGCATTCATTTGTCAAATGATACCAAATTTCCAGAATAACAGAGTCTGTTTAAAACACTTTTTCAGAAACCTTGTGATTACAGAATGTCCATGGGTTTATTTTTATCATATACTACAATGAAATAGCTTTCTTTTGACACCAAATAGAGCTTCATATGATTTTTGTAGATTTAATTATGATTTTTACAAGAACAGTGGACAGTCCTGATCCACTGTTCCCAAAACATTTATTTCTCAATCAATAAAATTGATATTGAGGTCCCACTTTTTGGAGAAGTTCCCTAAGACATGTATCTAACTTTCTGTAAAAGGGTTTTTATCCAGCTCATGTTTAAGACCACTTTTGATAGGATTCATTAGAGGTTGCTGAATCTGGAAATTTGATTGATGACATGTTTTCTTTGTTTATCATGCATATCATTTGTTTGCTTGTATTTTTGCAATGCTTTGGGTATTCTTTGGTGTCTTAGTGCAGAGAATTAAGTGCCTTGGACCCGGACGTCGATTTGTGGTTTGCCTCGTCTACATGTGGCTTAGTGCCCATGTATCGTGTACTATCTCTATCCTTTCTCTTAGAATTTTTCTAGGTTTACAACTTTGATTTCAACGACACAATTCCTTTAGGATAGTCTCCGTTTATATGATTATTTGTTAGAGACATCTTATCTAGGATTGTTGCATGATTGCATTGCACGTTTCCATTCTTTTTGCTTTCGCAACTCCGCTTGAGTCCACCAATGTAAGTCTTCTCGTTCCCTTTGCATATCATGACATGTTTACTTTATTTGCATCGGTCCCGGGCGGGACTAGCCACTGTGAGTATACTTCTCCCTTGTATTACATGAGCATCCGCTTTCTACTTGATTTAGTCTCTTGAAATGATTTTCATTAGATGTTTCTTTTTGCCATGTATATACCTATCTAGTATGTTTGAGGAAACAACATCTATTATGAATTAATAACAAGGATATTTGAATCAAGGCCTACCATTCGGTAGGGCGAGGAGGGGGTGCTTTAGTCCTGCTTGGGCTCCTTCCCCTCTCGTACCAAGACCCCCGAACCTTGTTTCTGGTAATGAAGGGCGAGTAACCTTATTCAATTTTGGGCGAGTCAAACTTGGGTTTCCTAATTCCCGATAAAAATTAGGTGGCGACTCTTTGTCTCTAGGATCGCGTGAGGAAGTCCTAGTTTTCCCTGAAGTGTGCTCCTCGGGATCCGTCCCGGGACACTATCGAGGGAGAGCGTCAGGACCTCCTCATTCGCAGTGGTCCACAATCTGGCGACTCTGCTGGGGATTTGAACATGAAACCGATGGTTTCTTGTTCTTCGAGGGTTTGACTTGAACCAATGAATATCCTTGTTATTAATTCAATAATCATGTTGTTTCTGCCTGCATTTGCACTTGCATTGTTCTTTCACCGCGACTGCTTGAGATCATTGCCTTGAAGATAGAGGGTCCTCTTTCCTCTATTTGTCAAGAGTTTTGGTAGCATGTAGTCACCGTTAGCCTTGTACCGCGTGCGGTATATAGAGCCTATGTGTGAACGGCACGCCCTCGGGGAGGCGGTCAACCACACCGCTGAGCTTGCTAATGGACCCTTTATGAGACTAAAACCCGGCCTTTGCATATAGTTTCTATAGAACCCTTCAATTAGGATCTTGATTATCATCTTTGATTAGGACAATGTGATGAATTACTTGCGCTTGCCCGTAAGGGATTATGTGGATGATGAGGACGTGTATGCGAAGGCATCATCAAACCTTGTATGGTGGATTCCTCTAGGATAGTATGGTCTTTATCCGAACATCCAATCATTATTTGAGGACAATTTTGAAAATTTTTGAAACTATAAGCACTTCTTTGAAAAACCCCAAGTCTTTTGAAAATTCCAAGAATATCCCTTTTGAAAATTTGCTTTGAGATTCACTTTCACAAAATCTTTCCAAAATTCTCCTTAGATTTTAGAGAATTTCAAAATTCCTATTTCCAGAAATCATGATCACACTTTGATGATTCAATTTCAAATTCTCCTAGATTTTAGAGAATTTCAAAAAAAAAAAATTTTACTTTGGTCTTCAAGAAATCATGATGATTCAATTTCAAAATCTTCCTCTCAGATCTTAGAATTTCAAAATTCCCACCTCAATTTTTAAGAATCATGATTTCTCACCACAAGCATTGATGGTTCAAAAATTCTTTTGAAAATTACAAATCTCCCCATCTTTTTCAAAGATTTTCATGAAAAATTTCAATTTTCAAACCTGAACCATCAAGAATTTCAAAACTCAAAATCCTTGGATAATGATTGGATTAGTAGGGTGATTAGCCTACTCAAGGAATCTTATGTGCTTATGTGCTGATGTGCTAGGTCTAAGCTAGATTAAGGTGCATTGCATTTAGATTAGATTGCATTTCATCTGCATTTGCATGCACTACACGAGCATTGCATATACGACTCACGAGTGCGACGCCTCTAATATACTTTTAAAAAAAAAAAGAAAAGTTTTGTTTTCCTCAGAATTTTGAAAGCTTGAAAAGATTTCTTTGATTTTAAGAAAAATGTTTTTGAAAAAGGAAATGATTTTCCATTTATGATTTCCATCTTTGTAAATCCACCTTCTTATATCATTCTTTGAAAAATTCTTTTGCAATAAAGATACCTGATTATTTGAAAATCCCTAAATAAACCAGATAAGAAAAGATAGGACCGAAAAGTTGTACTCCTTTCTGGGTCAGAGCTCCGAACAGCCATTTGATCAGATCAGGGTTAGAAGAAGGAACAGCCGAGTCGACTAGGGTTGAAGATATGACATACGAAGCGGATATGGAAGCCAGATTGGCCGCAATGCAAGCTGCCTTGGATCAGAGCAGGGAGCAGAATCGAGAACAACTTGCCACTATGATGAGAATGATTGAGCAGCTAACTAATCCACCACCACCACCTCCAGAGCATCATGAAGAAGAAGATTTTGGGGAGACAGTTCAACCAAAGGTTCAGCTAGATCAGGAAATTCAGGACAAGTTGGCCAAGATCGACAAACTAGAGAGTGTGATCAGAAAGAGCAAAGGGGTGGATGAGTATTTGTTCGATGTTGAAGGGTTGTGTGACGCTCCAAAAGCCAAACTCCCAGAGAAGTTTAAGATGCCGCATATTGAATTTTTCAATGGAACCGGAAATCCAAAGAGCTATCTGAGGCTTTATGTAGGAACTTTGCAGCCCATGGGCATTGGATCTGACCTCTTCGCTCTATTGTTTCCAAGAGTTTTGAGTGGAGCAGCACTTTCATGGTACTTGACGTTGGAACCAGCCATAACCAGAGATTGGGAGGCATTGGCCAAAGCTTTCGTGGCTCAATATTCATATAACCAGTTGTTTGATGTAACTGCAAGAGATCTAGAAACCACCCGACAAGAGTACAGGGAATCCTTCGCAGGTTTCCTTACTCGTTGGAGAGCTAAAGCTGCTCAAATGACTAGCAGGCCAGCGGAAAAAGATCAGGTCCGAATGATCATCAAGAATCTACAGCCCGAATACTTGGAAAGGCTAGAATTTCAGTCCATTGTGAGTTTCGAACAGCTGTTTGATGTGGGAACTTTGATAGAAGATGCCATTAGAGATGGAAAGATCAAGAAAGAAAGCACGAGCAATCGATACAGAAAGACAGAAAGGCCAGTCTATCATCAGTCTGCTGACGTCAACACACTATCTCCTCAGCCTTTTCAGAAAGAGCGTCGAAGTATGGCTAATGCAAGAGGAAGTCAAAATCAGAAACAGTCGAGAGAGAAAAGAGAATTTTCCGACTTGGGGATGCCACTAAGCACCGCACTTGAAAGAATGATAGAAAAAGGGTACTTGCAGAAATTGGAACCTAAACCAGAGCCAAATCCACTTCCACCGGGTTTCAAAACAGAGTTCTTTTGTGACTTTCATCAAGGCCGTGGACATAGCACAGATAGATGCTGGAGACTTCGCCATGAAATTGAAGACTTGATTGAAAAAGGGGTCATCTCCCCTCCTCCCTCTCAGCCAAATGTTCAGAAGAATCCTCTCCCTAATCATAAGGGGAACATGCCAAATGTTAACTTTGTAGAAGAAGGATCTCAGATTTATAACCCAAAGATCTACATCACATCCTCGAATCAACCAGCTATGGATGTTCAACTTCCGGAAGACGCTGCAATTTGCATCTTGAGGAATATGGAAGAGGAAGAATGGGTCGAAGAAGCACTGGCTTTTGAAGAAGAAATAGCCAACGGAAATCTTACAATTGAATGGTGGGATCCCAATGCCATCACCGACGACTCGATCTGGTATGAGGAAGAAAAGCCCATAGAAGCAGTCACCGAGAAACAAAGCACTGAGCCGATAGAAGAATTGCTAAAGCCTGTCGAGAACCTTGAAATCAAAGATGACGATCTTATTGGAATGATGGAAGAAGAAGAAGATTGGTGGTATGATGATGAGGATGATTCCGTTAATAATACCATAATCCCCGATGATTCTGTTTGGAAAATCACTGTTGGCACCGAAAAGTTAGCCAAAGAACTTGAGTCTATCTGGATCACCAATGAAGCAAACCACTTGACCCGTTCCGGACGTCATTTCAAGCCTCATGAGTTAGAAAATCGTGGAAAAGAAACATGGAATGAGAAAGAAGTCGTCAAAGCAAAAGAGGCTGGTAAAGGAGCCGTGAGCAAAGAAGAAGATGAAATCCTAAAGCAATTGAAGAAAACACAAGCTTGGATCTCAGTATGGGGATTACTTATGACCTCTCACAAACACAGGCAGGCCATGCTCGATACTCTCAATCGTTTGGATGTTTCTGTCAATACTACTCCCGAAGATCTAGTAAACATGATCTCTTCAAAGCCTTGTAAACCTGTAATCACATTCACAGATGAAGATTTACCGCCGGAAGGGGCACACCACAACAGAGCTCTCTACATTACTGTACATTGCCTGGGGAATAGAGTACCGGTCTGCTTGGTAGATAATGGGTCAGCCTTGAATGTATGTCCTCTCCAAACAGCTCTCAGAATGGGGTTGTCTATTTCAGAACTCTTGCCATCAACACAAACTGTGAGGGCCTATGATAACACCAAAAGGGCCATTGTGGGAATGATTAAGTTGAAAATTGAAGTCGGGCCATTAAACAAAGAAGCTGATTTCCAAGTGATTGATATTCCGGCTAGCTTTAATCTGCTATTGGGACGTCCGTGGTTACATGTGAATGATGCAGTCGCCTCCACTCTCCACCAGAAAGTCAAGTTCATCTGGAAAGAGGATGTGGTAACAATCTTTGGGGATAGCTGGATCAAAGAAGAAGGGACAAGCCATGGTCCTGTGCTAGAAGTCCAAACACCGGAAGAAGAAAATGAATTAGGAGGATTCAACTTTGTGGGAATGATAAATGAAGGAGCTAAGAAAAAGAAATCCGTTTGGGATCGACTCAGCTATGAGAAGAAACTTCCTGATGCATCTGTCTGGGGCGAAGAAATCACTCCGATCAAGAAAAAGAAGCCGTTCATCACCGGACGCGAATATAGAAAGATGTTCGAGAAGGGAAACCCGGTTGCCAAAGATCTACAAGAAGAAGTGGGACAGAATTGGATCCCTGAAGTCATGCCATTGTACTTTGACCAGTATGCCAATCCTAAAGTGGCTCATATGGTGCGGAAGATGAACTATTTTCCTGGAATGGGACTAGGTCGTCGTCAACAAGGAATAACTGAACCACCGAACTTCCACGAACAGAAAGATAAATCTGGGCTTGGGTATCAATTGACTGAAGAAGATAAGAAGAAGATGACAAAAGGAAAAGGGCCGATGGTTGTTTCTGGGCCAAGAATCCTGAATGGATACTTCGTGAAAGAAGGCGATGACTTTCCCTTCTGTGGGTTCCCTGAACCATGGTATGATCCGGCTACCAAGAACATTAAGCCTGGATTTGAGATTTTCTTCAAACATGAGTTCTCCGACTATGAGGATCCGTTCTTGTATACTCCGCCTATCAAGAAAGAAAGGAAGGACTGGGCTGAGCTGATGACAAGTGATGATTTGAACATGCTAATGGATGAAGAGCTGAACATGCTGATGGATGCCGAAGAAGCACTGGGAAATGTGAAAGAAATCAAGCCAATAGAGGGAGCTCTGAACAATTGGGTGATAGAATCGGAAGTCAACAAATCCCCTCCCCCATTTCCCCGGAAGTCTGTAAAGGCCAATATGAGCCATGATGTTGAGTCTGCTTTTGCTTTTGATGTACCCAAAAATGTTAATGAAATGAACAAGGATTTTGCTTACTCTTCTGTGTCTGATGATCTTGATTTTGAAATTTCTGAGGATTTGCAAAGATTAATTGAAAATGAAAATGAATCTGCATGCAAGATTATTGAAGAAACTTTGCTAATAAACTTGGATAATGAAGATAATCCACAAAATGTTCATATTGGCACCACGCTCACTTCACAAGAAAGCAATGAACTAATCAACTTATTAAAAGAATTTAAAGATGTTTTCGCTTGGTCCTACCAAGATATGCCAGGCATCGATCCAGAGATTGTCCAACACCACATCCCTCTCTTTCCAAATTCAAAACCTGTTAAGCAAAAGTTGAGACGCATGAGACTCGAATGGACTTTGAAGATCAAAGAAGAAGTTGAGAAACAATTGAAAGCTGGATTCCTGATGGTAACCCAATATCCGGAATGGATAGCCAATATAGTTCCTGTGCCAAAGAAGGATGGAAGGATCCGTGTATGTGTTGACTTCAGAGATCTAAACAAGGCTAGTCCTAAGGATGATTTTCCGCTTCCACACATAGATGTTCTGGTAGATAGCACCGCGGGGCATGAGTTGTTATCATTCATGGATGGTTTCTCAGGGTACAATCAGATTTTAATGGCACCCGAAGACAGAGAAAAGACTACATTCACAACTCACTGGGGGACGTATTGCTACCGAGTGATGCCATTTGGGTTAAAGAATGCTGGCGCAACCTATCAGAGAGCTGCTACTACTTTGTTACATGACATGATCCATAAAGAGGTAGAAGTTTATGTGGATGATATGATTGTTAAGTCCAAAGAAAGAAGTGGGCATTTAACAGCACTCGCCAAGTTCTTTGAAAGATTAAGGAAATACAGAATGAGATTGAATCCACAGAAGTGTACTTTTGGAGTTACCACCGGAAAGCTGCTGGGATTTCTCATCACACAGAGAGGAATTGAGGTTGACCCCACAAAGATCAAGGCTATTATGGATATGCCGCCTCCGACAAATGAAAAGGAAGTAAGAGGATTTCTGGGAAGAATCCAATTCATCAGTCGCTTCATATCTAAGCTCACTGCTACTTGCGGTCCGCTTTTCAGCTTGTTGAGAAAAGGGAAGAAATTCGAATGGGACAATCAATGTCAAGAAGCTTTTGACAAGATCAAGGCTTATTTATCAAACCCACCGGTTCTTTCACCCCCGAAGTCAGGGAAGCCTTTGCTGTTGTACTTATCCGTGTCAGAGAATGCTATGGGATGCATGTTAGCCCAAGAAGGAGATGAAGGGCGTACAGAGAAAGCCATTTACTACTTAAGTAAAAGGATGACTGGATACGAATTGAAGTATTCTCCGTTAGAAAAGACATGTTGGGCTTTGGTTTGGGCCACTCGTCGTCTGAGGCATTATATGTTGGCCTTCCCTGTTGTTTTAATCTCCCGAATGGATCCTTTGAAGTACCTATTTGAAAAACCAGCATTGACCGGAAGAATCTCCCGATGGACATTGATGCTATCTGAGTTTGACTTGATACATGCTACGAGTAAATCTGTTAAAGGAAGGGCTGTCGCAGAACATTTAGCAGAACATCCGATAAATCTGGAAAACGAAGGAGAGTTCATGTTCCCTGACGAAGGATTGATGGAATTAAAAGAAGATGTGTGGAAAATGTATTTTGATGGAGCTGCAAACCAGAAAGGATATGGAGTGGGGATCATCCTTGTATCCCCTGAAGGAGCACATACCCCGTTCTCTATTAAGCTGAAGTACACTTCCACCAACAATACTGCTGAGTATGAAGCTTGTATTTTGGGGCTAGAAGCCGCATTGACTTTGGAGGTAAGGAAACTTGATGTATTCGGGGATTCCAATTTGATCATATCCCAAGTTCGAGGAGATTGGAAAGTCAAGGAAGAAAAGTTAAAACCCTATCATGAGTATCTTGATTCTTTACGAACTCGTTTCTTGCATATCACGTTCTTCTACCTGCCTCGAGAAGAAAATCAGCTAGCAGACTCTTTGGCTACTTTAGCGTCAATGATTGAGATTCCTGTGGGGATAAAGCTAACTCCTTTGATGATTGAACAAAGGGAAAAGCCGTCTTATGAGATGATTGGGGAAATAGAAGAAGCAGAAGAACTTCCGTGGTACACCGACGTGTGGAACTTCATTGAAAATGGGGAATATCCGGAAGGCGCCTCTGAGAAAGACAAGAGAGCCATAAGAAGATTCTCGGCTCAATTCATGATTTGTGGCGGAAATCTATTGAAGAGATCTCACAATGGATTCAACTTGACATGTCTGTATGGAAACAGTGCGAGAAAGATGATGGAGCAAATTCACGAAGGGGTGTGTGGTCCTCATATGAGTGGACACATGTTAGCTAAGAAGATCATCCGACAAGGATATTATTGGACTACTATGGACAAGGACTGCTATGAATATGTCAGAAAATGTCACAAATGTCAGATCCATGCCAATATGAAGCATGTGCCGCCATCACTGCTATACAACATGACTACCCCTTGGCCATTCTCAGTTTGGGGAATAGATGTTATTGGAGAAGTAACCCCGAAGGCGTCTAATGGGCATCAATACATCCTGGTAGCAATTGATTATTTCACAAAATGGGTGGAAGCAGAGTCTTATGCGACATTGAAGGCTAAAGATGTGGCCAGATTTATCAGAAGAAATATAATCTGCCGATACGGGGTCCCTCATGAGTTGATATCCGATCATGGCAGTCACTTCCAGAAAGAGGTTTTGGATCTACTAGAAGAATACAAGATCATGCACCACATGTCAGCGCCGTATAGGCCACAAACAAATGGGGCAGTTGAAGCAGCTAATAAGAATTTGAAGACGATCCTAAGAAAGATGACTGATACATACCGAGATTGGCATGAGAAGTTACCGTATGCACTGTGGGGATACAGAACATCTATCCGAACATCTACAGGAGCCACTCCTTATTCATTGGCTTACGGAATGGAAGCAGTACTCCCAGTTGAAATAGAACTACCATCTTTGAGAGTTGTGGCAGAATCCGAGATTCCAGAATTTGATTGGCTAAGAGATAGATATGAGGAGCTAATGTTACTTGATGAGAAAAGGTTGGCCGCAATTGATCATGTGCATGTGTATCAGAGAAGAATAGCTCGAGCATTCAACAAGAAGGTCCGTCCAAGAAAACTTGAGGAAGGCGACCTTGTGCTTAAAGCCTTAAAAGCACCCGTTTTCGATCCTAGAGGGAAATTCAAGCCAAATTGGGTTGGCCCATACGTCATCAAGAAGCTTCTCTCTGGAGGAGCGGCATACCTGATGGATCTAGATGGAGTTGAGTTCAATCAGCCAATCAACATTGACCGTCTCAAGAGATACTATGCTTAAAAGCCTTTTTCTTTCAAAACCTGTTCTTTCAAAACCTCCAGCATTCGAGGAACTACACTTGACCTGATTCCCACTTGGGGATATGTAGGCAACCTGCTCGGTTCGGTCACTGCTCCTGAAACCCTCAACCATACTTTCTTTCAAGACCTGGCCGAACTACTTTGGATCTGATTCCCACTTGGGGATAAGTAGGCGAGCTTTCCTGGCTCTCGATCCCTGAACCTTGCAAACTAGGGGCAAACTTTCAAGTTTGCCCAAAGCCTCAAGATATCACTGCCACACTAGGGGCAAACTGCGTTTGCCCAAACTTCCATTTATCTCTGTCAACTAGGGGCAAACTGTCGTTTGCCCATACCTCGCTACCTGTCCTCTCTGGATCACTTGGCTATCAGAATTAAAGCACCTAAGTGAAAAATCTGGTAATTCTTGATATTAAGTTGAAAAGTTTTTTTTAGCAATCTAAAGATGTGAATCTAATGTCAAGACTGAAACATTATGTGGAAAATTTTCAAAAGCTTCAAGATTACATGCAAAGCCAACACAATATCCTGCTACAAGATAAAATCTCATTTTCAAAAACATGCAAATCCTTAGAAAATTCAAATATCCAAGTCAAAAGACATTGTCGAGAAAGAGGAATCGTCAGAAATTTCCTTTCCCTGTAAAATCGAGTCCTGTGTGTCAGTGTGCAAAGTGTCAATCAAATCAGTCTCGTGACAAGGGATGCAAAGCGAAACAGAAGGATAGCATAAAACAGCATCAAGCAAAGTCAAGAGTACAAGCCCATCAAGTCTCAGACAGAATACATCAACATCAGTCTCAGCACAGAAAGCAAGAAAAACAGAAAGATAGTCATGGGTGCATATGATCATCATCAGCGACGACGAGTAGCCCGTGGGTACCGAGCAGGCATATCTGAGGCCGTAGAGCTATCATCATCTTCAATTTGGCGCCTTCGCCTAGACCCACCAGCCCCACCAGAAGGGCCTGCATTCATCCGCTCCAACTGTGATTGAAGCTGCCTAACTTGAGCCACCTGTGGAAGAAAAGAATCAGTATAGGGGTTTGAAAAAGCAATGAGATAAGAAGAAAAGGTCAAGAAATTTACCAGGGCCGCATCACGGTCTATGTAAGTCTGGCACATGCCATCCCACTGCAAAGAGAAGAAAGATATGGTCAGAAAGATCAGAAGAATCAGAGGTAATGAGTTCAGAAATTACTTACATGTCCCTCACGAGCAAGGCTCCAAGCCCTCAGATTCTGTGCATAAGCTCGCTCTTCATTGAAAACGGCTCGGGGAACGGACTCATGTTGTTCTGAAACTAGCTGAGGCTCTACAAGATCACAGGGGATCTCTACAGAAGATATAACTCCGCGCAGCATGGTCGAGGCTCGCCAATCACAAGGAGGAATGAGAGGTAGAGGTCGACCAGGGCCATCCACAAAAGAACTCCCCTGCAAATGATGATGAGAAATAAGATAAAGCAAGCATTCGATCAGAAATGAAGAAGTCGTGAAATACCTGCGGGTCATCCGAGAGCGGGAAATTAGGCATCAGATGAGTAACCCTGAAGACGTCATAGTTCTCCTCAAACAGAGTAAAAGAGGCTGATGGAATTCCGTTCAAAGCATTAATAAGATCTTCATCTTCCAAATTCTGCGCCGACCTCATACAAGAAGGCGGATCCTGTGGCACTAAGAGACGATCCTCCAAATCAGTCTGAGGAGCTACTCTCTCTCCAAGATACCACTCAAGAACAGAGGGACCCTCAAGAAGAATCCTCTCTCCAGTCATCTGTCTAGCTAAGCCAATCTCAGTCACATCTCCATTTGTAGCCCAAGGATGCCAGTTAACTTGGTTGAATCTGAGACGGGTAAGAAAATCCCGGCAAGAAATAACATTATGAGCATCATTCTTGGTACCTACGGCTTGGCGACGCCACTTCAAAGCCCGTGGAAAAATATGAATCTCTTCCTCCCGGAATGATGGAGCCGTCATGGAGAAATACTCAAAGGCCCACACCTACAAGGGAAAATAAAGCAGTGGTCAAAACAGCAGAACATCAAATGATAAAAACTGGAAATGAAAATATTTTCAGTACCTCCCAAGCTCTCCAGAATCCGCCGAATCCAGGGGATTTGCCTCGAGAATGCTCCCCCATATGACTATACAGAATGGCTAAACCAGCAGAGCCCCAATCAAAATCTGCAATCTCCTCAAGATTTCGAAGACTATCAAGCATATTCAATGTAATCCGCTCAGCTCGAGTAGAAAGAAGAGAGCAACCAAGCAAATACAAGATGAAAGCACGGGTAAGCTGCATATCGGTAAATTGAGCCGCTCTTTCAGAAGGCCTGAAGTTGTTGATGAACCATGTGATGCCTACGCTCGATCCGTGAAGATCTCTCTGGGATGGGATGATGCCTAGGAGACGCTCAATGATAGTAGGATGTCTATGGATGTTCTTTGCAAAGGCAAGACGATGCCCGCCAAATGAGATGCCGGTTATCATTGCAAAATCAAGAGGGGTCATGGTTATCTCCCCAAAAGGCATGTGAAAAGTATTTGTGGAATCCCACCACCTTTCAGCAAGAGCTTGAATCATGGCCAAATCATTAGTCGATCTCTCCAATAAGGTTACAAACGACCCAAAGCCCGCTTGCTTGATATTGGCTACTACTTGGGGACGCGACTCCGACAATTCATTAAACCATTCAAGGCATTTTCCATGGCTACCATGACCTCTAAGATGACCAACCACATTCTAAAAAGAAAAAGGATGATTTCTAAGGAATCGCAAGAATAAAGAGACACGTATGAAGATGTGAAACAAAGGAGTAATTAAAGAATGGGTTACCTCTTGACGAAAGGCCCTCCTAGAGATATGATTTAGTGGATTTTTCATGGTTGCATACTCCATGGTTTGAGTTGATGAAGCTCCACTAGCTTGAAATTGGCTTCTACGTGTTCTAGAACTTTCACCTTGTCCATGGGAACTCATGGTTGTTGATGCTTGAAGCTTGAAGATAAGAGGTTGAAGATGATGAATAGTAAAAACCTTGGTACTTGAATCCCCTAGAATAGGGAGGAGTTGATGAAATCAACAAAGTTTTTGGAGGTTTTAATGCAAGAAATCACTCAAAACATCAAGAAATTGCAAGATTTGAGCACCTTAGAAGGAAGAGGTGATGCATTGAAGAAGAAATGAATGAAGAACAAAGAAGAAAATGGGTTTAAAACCCCAAAGTTGCGGCTGGCGGTTCCCAAGGGGGTGTGGGGAACCGCCATTTACTATTCACTTCCTGCCATTTCCCCATTTTGCTCTATATTCGCGTTTTGACCCCCGGAACTCTTGATTTGATCCCGGATTGGTCCATTTTTGATATATAAGCCTTGAGAGTGCTTAAAACTTGTTGGAATTGGTCTAGAGGACCTCTGGAGATTTGAATCTTGGTAAAAATCCATTCAAGAATTGAAAAAAGTCCCCCAGATGAGAAGAATCAAAGGCACCGCAGCCTGAAAGTGGCCGAGAAACGGCAAACTCTCGTCGTTTTGGGATTGATTATGAGTTGTCTTAGAAAATGGACATTTGAGTCTACTGTCGCTTGAGAATTACATCCAGAAAGGACTTTCAGAAGATGGGTCAGAATGCGAGATGTTCAGAAAGGGTTAGAGTAAGCCTGACGTGTTGCAAGAATGATTGCGTTGGTCGAAGCACCAATATGAGTCTCAGAAAGGATCAGCAGGGCCTCCAGAATATGTGCTCGCGTCCCAGAAACCTCAGATATCTCCTCAAGCAGAGAATTTCCAGATATTGTCAAGGTATACAGAATTCGTGCATCTCTCAGAATCATAGGATCTCCCCAGTAGAGAACTTTCAGAATTAAGTTTCTCGCAAGCATCATGTATCCACGGGTTGCCTCCAGATAAAGGGTATCTCTCAGAATTTGAGCATCAAAATCGCCTCCAGAATACAAGGTTTATGCCAAGCATCATGTATCCAGGGTTGCCTCCAGAATGTAGGGTTTCTCTCAGAATCGTGGGTTGCCTCCAGAATGTAGGGTTTCTCTCAGAATCAGAATCGTGGGTCGCCTCTAGAATACAAGGTTTATGCCAAGAATCGTGTATCCGTGGGTTGCTCTCAGAATGTAGGGTTTCTCTCAGAATCGTGGGTTGCCTCCAGAATGTAGGGTTTCTCTCAGAATCAGAATCGTGTATCCAGGGTTGCCTCCAGAATGTAGGGTTTCTCTCAGAATCATGTATTTCTCAGCATCGCATATCAGGGTTGCCTCCAGAATGTAGGGTTTCTCTCAAAATCAGAATCGTGTATCCGTGGGTTGCTCTCAGAAGAAGGGTCATCTCTCAGAATTTGTGTATCTCTCAGAATCCGTGCATCAGAACAGAAGATTTGTCCTCAGAAGAAGGGCCTGTTTCAGAAGAACAGAGGATTTGTCTCCGGCAGAGAGACCTGTTTCAGAAGATTTGTTTCTAGACCTGCCACAGAAGATTTGTCCCCAGAAGAAGGGCCTGTTTCAGAAGAACAGAGGATTTGTCTCCGGCAGAGAGACCTGTTTCAGAAGATTTGTTTCTAGACCTGCCACAGAAGATTTGTCCTCGGAAAAAGGGCCTGTTTCAGAAGAACAGAAGATTTGTCTCCGGCAGAGAGACCTGTTTCAGAAGACTTGTTTCCAGACCTGTTACAGAAGATTTGTCTAGAAGAAGGACCTGTTTCAGAAGAGCAGAAGATTTGTCTCCGGCAGAGAGACCTGTTTCAGAAGATTTGTCCCCAGCAAAAGGACTCTACATCAGCAATCGTCCCCAGCAAAAGGACTCTACATCAGCAATTGTCCCCAGCAAAAGGACTCTACATCAGCAATTGTCCCCAGCAAAAGGACTCTACATCAGCAATCGTCCCCAGCAGAAGGACTCTACATCAGCAATCGTCCCCAGCAGAAGGACTCTACATCAGCAATCGTCCCCAGCAAAAGGACTCTACATCAGCAATCGTCCCCAGCAGAAGGACTCTACATCAGCAATCGTCCACAGAAGAAGGACCTATTTCAGCAATCGTCCCCAGCAGAAGGACTCTACATCAACAATCGTCCCCAGCAGAAGGACTCTACATCAGTAATAGTCCCCAGCAGAAGGACTCTACACCAGCAATCGTCCAGTTGTTTGACATGACTCAGAATTCATCCAAGATACTTCGCTATTTCAAGAGTCGTCCAGGATACAGATGACGCCTACGAGCCTTAAGATCAGAAGAATAACTTTGACAAAAAACCTCGAGAATCATCCAAGATACCTTTAGCATATTCGACTGTGAGAGAGAGTCGTTGCATCCTTTGCATTAGATTTTGCATCTAGGGAACCCTTGAGGATGATTCCTCCAGCACTTTCACATTTCATGTTTTCATATTGCACCAGCATCCTAGGATAGGAGCATTTCATCCGCATTGTTGTTGTTTGTTTGTTTTCCGTCTTCTCGCGCGCTTGAACTACGCCCTGGTCTGATTCCTGGAAAGGATACGTAGGCAGCTCCAGCGGAGCACGACCAGCATCAGCTTCAAATTAGCCGCCTCTACCCAGCATTGCATTGCATTCTTGCATTCGTAATTTCTTGATTTTCTCTGATTTTGAATTTCTTGATTTTGCGAATTTTTTGTTTTTCCTAAAACCTCTCAGTATGGTTATTTGGGTGCCTTCAAGGCTTTGGCACTCACTTGCAGTTCACGTTGTTCACAACAAGCTCTGCCAAAGAGGGGCAAACTGTAGACACCCAATTTTGACCACACTGATAGGATTTAGGGTGGACAACGTCTTGGAGGATTCGATGATGAAAAGTACCCCGTGGAAGGTACTGGATTCCACACAATCAGAAGATCGGACTTCGGAAAGTGACTTCAAGCTCAGAAAAGCCCTTTTCCATGGATAAATCCCGGTTTTGTCAAAATCATCTCTCAGAATTCATATTCTCTCAGGGTTATATGAACATTAAGTGTTCTAAACGCAGTATTCTAGGTATCCAGAGATTCAATTTTAAAGAAAAGTTCGAAATCGACGCACATTTGAAAGCAATTTTGGAAAAGACGTCATTTGATTTCAAAAAGACGACGAAAGTTCCGGAGGACTTCCGGACTTCAATTGGACTTCAATTCTCATTATAAAACCTCTGGAAATATTTTTATACTGAAATTCAACCTGACAGCTTTCCAACGGTACGTAAACGGACGATTTCGGACACCAAAAAGCATTTTTACAAAAATCTGGAAAAGCAGTGCACGTGATTTTTGAAACAGAGCTTGTGGGTGACCAGAGGGACCCAAATAGTAAATGGCGGTTTTTGGTATGGGGGTGGCGGGTCCCACCATAACCGCCACTTCCATTTGTGTCCTCCACGGAGCTTTTTGAGTTCCAGACCCTTCTAGAAGCTTCCCACTGCGAGGAAATTGCCTGGAAATTGCGTTTAGGCTCCGAAATGGCCATTTTAACCCTCTTGTAAGCTCTAAAAATCCTGTTTTAACCCTGAAACTTAAGAGCTAAGTCTTCAAAACTCTATATAAGATCTCATACATCTCATATGAGATCACATCTTAACACACTAGACACTTGGAAGAGATACACTTGAATATACTTAGAGATACAAACACACATAGAAGCACATACAAGAGAGATAAGTATACTTTGAATATACTTTCAATTTAGGTGAATTCTAGAGAGAGAAAATTATGAATTGAATTTAGATTAACTTAGGCTAATTAGACCACAATTTGAACATCAATTGCCTCCCTCAACTTCCATGGATGAGTGCTTGAAGAACACTTGAATAACACTTGAAGAAGAAGATCTTCAAATCAATTTTGGTCTTGTAATTGAGAATCCTCCAAGAGGTAAACACTATAGTTCATCTCTAATTCCTACTTTGTATATATAGATCTATAAGATTTGGATCTAACTTAGTTCTATTTCTACTTATTAGAACACTCATCTTCTTCCTCTCATGTTCTTCACACACTCACATAGTTAGATCCAAATCTCTTTGATTTTTATTGATAATTTACAATTAGAGATTGTTTTTCACTTTGATTTCTAATTTTGGTTTCATTCTTCAATTTTAGTTTAGATTCATGCATACATGATTATATATATATACATATATCTATTTTGAATTCCATGATGGTTTGGAAATATGGTCTATGAGAAGGATGATTTCTATGTTCATACCTATCTCTTGATTATTCCTATTACCTAGGATTCCTATTGAATTTCATCTCCAACATGATATTTATAAGTCCCTTTGATCCTTGATCTAAAAGTTCTTCATAGAACTTGAGGGCTAAATTGATTGGGAATCATGATAATTAAGTTGATCTATGAGTTTGATCTCTCTAATAAGCTTCAACTATCACTAAAATGTTTTCCTCACACTTTAAAATGAACTAGATAAAAATTCAGCAAAGCAGATTGGTTTTGTCCATTAGATTTGGTCCATCAAAACCCATAGTTTGATGGATTTCAAATTTTCTGGGTAAACTTTGATGAATTAGCTTTCATCCGGTCCGTTTTGAGAGCTTTTAGGATTCATATACTATTTTTAGAAATTGTTGAGAAATCGGTTGACAGATTTGAACATCGTCTCTTTGTGCTTGAATTTCAGAAAATCTATAATAGTTATCGACGTTCCGCTTTTTGGGGATGATTCCTAACTCATATATCTATATGCCGATGTAAAATCGTGAGCATACGATCGAGTTAGGATCGTTTTCTAAGCGTTTAAAGTTGATACAACTATTCTGGAATTTTCTAAGTTTAATTACAAATATGATTATGTATACAAAATGGTCATACCTTGATCACTCGACAACAATTGATGAATAAAACTTGGTTTAGAAATCACCTAGGATAAATGGATGAGAGATCAAAAGCTTAAATCAACTTGGTTAACATGATTCATGAACTTCTATTATACTTCTATTATGTTTTGCATTCATTTGTCAAATGATACCAAATTTCCAGAATAACAGAGTCTGTTTAAAACACTTTTTCAGAAACCTTGTGATTACAGAATGTCCATGGGTTTATTTTTATCATATACTACAATGAAATAGCTTTCTTTTGACACCAAATAGAGCTTCATATGATTTTTGTAGATTTAATTATGATTTTTACAAGAACAGTGGACAGTCCTGATCCACTGTTCCCAAAACATTTATTTCTCAATCAATAAAATTGATATTGAGGTCCCACTTTTTGGAGAAGTTCCCTAAGACATGTATCTAACTTTCTGTAAAAGGGTTTTTATCCAGCTCATGTTTAAGACCACTTTTGATAGGATTCATTAGAGGTTGCTGAATCTGGAAATTTGATTGATGACATGTTTTCTTTGTTTATCATGCATATCATTTGTTTGCTTGTATTTTTGCAATGCTTTGGGTATTCTTTGGTGTCTTAGTGCAGAGAATTAAGTGCCTTGGACCCGGACGTCGATTTGTGGTTTGCCTCGTCTACATGTGGCTTAGTGCCCATGTATCGTGTACTATCTCTATCCTTTCTCTTAGAATTTTTCTAGGTTTACAACTTTGATTTCAACGACACAATTCCTTTAGGATAGTCTCCGTTTATATGATTATTTGTTAGAGACATCTTATCTAGGATTGTTGCATGATTGCATTGCACGTTTCCATTCTTTTTGCTTTCGCAACTCCGCTTGAGTCCACCAATGTAAGTCTTCTCGTTCCCTTTGCATATCATGACATGTTTACTTTATTTGCATCGGTCCCGGGCGAGACTAGCCACTGTGAGTATACTTCTCCCTTGTATTACATGAGCATCCGCTTTCTACTTGATTTAGTCTCTTGAAATGATTTTCATTAGATGTTTCTTTTTGCCATGTATATACCTATCTAGTATGTTTGAGGAAACAACATCTATTATGAATTAATAACAAGGATATTTGAATCAAGGCCTACCATTCGGTAGGGCGAGGAGGGGGTGCTTTAGTCCTGCTTGGGCTCCTTCCCCTCTCGTACCAAGACCCCCGAACCTTGTTTCTGGTAATGAAGGGCGAGTAACCTTATTCAATTTTGGGCGAGTCAAACTTGGGTTTCCTAATTCCCGATAAAAATTAGGTGGCGACTCTTTGTCTCTAGGATCGCGTGAGGAAGTCCTAGTTTTCCCTGAAGTGTGCTCCTCGGGATCCGTCCCGGGACACTATCGAGGGAGAGCGTCAGGACCTCCTCATTCGCAGTGGTCCACAGGTGCTCTCTGTTGAGCACCAAGGGTGACCGGGTCTCTGTTTCCCTGGTAGCGTCCTTGGAGCACCTGGACCAGATCGATGAGTATGACTGGGCTGGTGCAGGATTAGCCATCTTGTACAGGCATATGGGCGACATTCCTCGGGACAAGCCGGCTTCCACTGGCGGCTATTGGAGAGCGTGGGAGGTATACCCTTTTCTATATTTCACTACTTATTACACTTTCAGAAACTTATTTAAATTGCGAGACTAACCTCTTCTTTTCTCTCTTCTCTCTTTTTTTTATATTGCAGATTTGGTCCCACGAGTATCTCCGCATGATGTCCCCTGAGACACGCGATGTTGACGCCCTCATCATGCCCCATGGGCTGAAATGGGCAAAGGATAGAGTCGGGCGGAAGACTGGGGCCCATGATTTTATTTCGTTCAGGAACTTCCTGACGAACCTGAGGCAGCAGCATGTTCACTGGCAGCAATGGCTTAGGGTGCTTCCTGACGCTCGCGCGGGGATCCGGCAGTCAGCTGGATATGACCCGACGAGACGACTTCTTGATGGGCCAGAGGGCCAGGCATGGTACTTGGGAGAGAGGATGACTAGGCAGTCACTGGCAGCCCCCGGATTCTTTGTGCCATACCCTCCTCCTGACTCTATGAGAGCCACAGACACACTCCAGGGTAGCGAGCTTACGGCTGCTCTGATGGGCTTGAGTATCCATGACTTTGTGGACTCTTCCACCGGATACCCAGCATTCCGTGCTGCTAAGCTGATGCCGAACTTCCCTCTGATGGAAGTGACTCGGGTGAGTAAATGATTCCTTCATTCTTTTATGAGTTTTCTTTCATCCTTTATTTACGTTTTATTCTTTTTTGTTTACAGCCTGTTCCTGTTGCGACTCGTCCTCCTGCCTTACCTGAGTGGGATTGGACCATGTCGACTGTCTCGTTCGGCGAGCCCTTCTCGACGACGATCTCCCGACTCTCACAGGGCGCCCCTACTAATCCTCTTCATTATGACGTCACCCACATGCTTATGCAGAGGAGAGCTTGACGTATGCCCATAGCGTGCGGCAGTGGGTTCTCCGGCGAGAGTGGATGGTAAGAAACTTATCCTCGCCTTTCACTTTGACTTTGATCGCCTCTCCTTTTACTAATCTTTATCTTTGGTTCTTGTTTTTAGGCTGAGGAAGCTCGGGCGACTGCCGCGGCTCAGTTGAGGGCTCAGGTAATATCTTCACCTTTTATTCTCAGTGTTTTATTTGTCCTTTCAACACTGATTCATCCTCTCTCATTTCAAGCGGAGGAGATCAGAGTCCTGTCCCAGCAAGTGGGGCAGCTTCAGCAGCAGCTCCAGTAGTTCGCCATCCCCCTTAGTGACATTCCTGGAGACGGCGGTGCCGGACGAGGCATGGGGCGAGGCGGAGGCAGCGGTGGAGGCAGCGGCGGAGGTAGAGACAGGGGCGGCGGGAACGGGTCAGAGTCAGAGGAAGAGCCCCTCAGGCGTGTGACTCGTCAAGCTCGAGCCCAGGGTCGAGGCTGATCTCGCTTTCTTCCTTATTCTTTACTTTTGAGTGTTCTGGGAGGATATGTACTTTATTCAGATGTTTGTATATACATATACACTTTATTTTGATGGTGGCTTTAGAATAGCCGGTAGGATAGGCACTTGGATGTCTTTTATATTTTTTGATTTTCATTATGCTCATTCACCGTATGCGTGACCATATCTTGGTCCTTTTATTATGCTGAAACCTCTTTTACATTTTATCTTTCCTGCCGTATGTGGGACCATGGCTTGGCTCCTTCTTTATTTTAATTTTGAATGCTTCGATCTCTTTTTATCTTATCACAAAATGAATGAATGAATGGATGAATGTATGCGGCCATAGCCTGGTTTTATTACACGTGCTGCATGATGCGCATGTTTTATTGTTCTATATTCAGTTTTTTGTTTGCAGGTGGGCTAAAACTGTTACAAACAGACCCTGGCCAAAATGAGGCCCAGGACGGCACTCGCTTAGGCCTCAGCGGCACTCATTGGCACTCAATGAGTGCCGCAGCGGCACTCCGTGAATGCCGCAACGGCACTTACGGACTGCCGCGCGGCATTTCGTTGAGTGCTGTCTTACTTTATCGAGTGTCGCGGGTAGGTGGACAGTTCTATTCTCCTATTTATACTACTTCCTTCCCCAATACTCCACAAAACACCATTTTCCCTTCTTTACTTCCCTTTCAAATGGTCCCCATTAGCTCCCAAATCCTTTTTCCATGGATGGATACCCTTTTCCGGCATTGACAGGCTCAACTTTGAGTGCTTCAGACTAGATGATCTTTTCTCTTTTCGACAGATGAATTTGAATGAAGGCCTACTTCGAGCTGCCATCCAATGTTGGGATCCCTCTCTCAACGTCTTTCGTTTTGGCTCTCAGGAGACTTGCCCCTTGTTTGAGGAATTTAGCGCCATTCTGCACACCGATCCTTTTGCTGAGTTGGCAGTTCCTTTAGTTCAGGCCGAGTATGTCCGGGATTTAGCCACTCTTCTCCACTCATCTCGGAATGTGGCGGGCTCTTTTATTTGCGACAGGCAGATTGATTTTGAGCGCCTCTCTTCCGTTTACACTCCCATAGGAGACCCTTATGATGGAGAGTATCAGATCATTCACCGCAGCGCCCTGTCGATTGCTATGCTTTCTTACTTCCTCTTTCAGTCGTCTTTCGACATTCTTATTCCCTTTGCCTGTGGTTTGTGGGAGATGAAGAGTGCTGTTATGCTGATTCTTGGCGAGACCCTGATCGGTTTGGGCCATGCTCATAATGCTGAGGCTATGTTATCCGCGGGAGCACCTTTTGTTTTGCAGGGTTGGCTCACGGAACACCTTGATCTCTTCATACACTCCTCACATCTTCGTGGCCCACTTCCCTATGACCGTATGGAGGTTCATTGCCTATTCCACTCTGCCGACGCTTGGCCGGTCCCGAGGTCTTTCTCCTGGTGACATTTGCTGGACCTGCCCGCAGTGGGTTTACGGCTCTGTCGCTGTACGCCTTCCTGGGCGACCCGGCATCTGGTTGCCTGGCCTGCATGCTACCACTTTCTACATTCCTGGCCGGGTGGTCCGTCAGTTTGGACTCTTGCAGGACATGAACGAGACTGTTACCGCTGATTTCATTAGGGGGTCGACTCTGCGCCCTTCTATTGTGAAGGCTTTCATCGAGGCTTGGCATGGCAGGGTTTCAGCTCCTTTCCGGAGAATCCCGGCTTCTATTGTGCCCACAGCTGAGTACCTTTTTCAGATTCAAACACTGATCTAGAGACAAGTTTGCATTGATGAAAGTAAGACGAACAGGACAAAGCTCTTAAAAATTTCTTACAAGTCCTGCCTATCCTTTCACGCTTTTGAATGTGATTTCCCCCCCCCCCCCTTTTCAAGAAGTGTTGTCATCTTTAGGAAAGTTCTAACATGTTTAATCAAAGTGTTCACTCCTTCGATTAATCTTTTATGAAAAATTCTCCCTTCAATGTCTTTTCTTGGCTCTTTACTTTGCTTTGTGTTTTGCTTAAAGCTTTACTCTTTCTATACCATGAATTCTCATTTGTTTCTTTATAGTACTCATTTTGATAGCCAGGAGATCCAGAGATGGGTTTCAGGTAATTATCTGGGTTCTTCAGATAACAAACGAAGTTTGCCCCTAGTTTTGGGACTTCGAAGTGGTTCTAGGCAAACGCCAGTTTGCCCCTACTTTAGCATAGGGCTTTTCATTTTTTAGGTTTTCATGGGCCGAAGGCTTTTGAGAGCCCGCCTACTTATCCCAGAATGGGTATCAGGCCTGCAGTAGTTCGGTTTAAGGCTTGAAGGAAGACGCCACTCGAGCGGTTTTATTTTCAATGACCGAACCAAGTAGGTTGCCTACGTATCCCCTAGTGGGAATCAGGTCAAGCGTAGTTCATCGAGGTAGGAGGTTTTGAAAGAAACGGTTTCAAGCAAAGTATTTCTTGAGGCGATCGAGGTTAATCGGTTGCTTAAATTCGACCCCGTCCAGGTCCATGAGATAAGCTGCCCCTCCAGAGAGGAGAGTCTTTATGATGTACGGCCCGACCCAGTTGGGTTTGAATTTTCCTCTGGGATCATAAACGGGCACTTTCAGTTCTTTGAGGACTAGGTCACCCTCAGCAAGCTTCCTTGGGCGGACCTTGTGGTTAAAAGCACGGGCTATTCTCTTCTGATATCCACGAGTGTGGTTTATCGCAGTCAACCTTTTCTCATCGAGCAACATCAACTCTTCATACCTCCCCCTCATCCATTCTAGCACGGTTACTTCGCATTCTGCCAAGACCCTGAGAGAGGGTATTTCTACCTCAATCGGAAGGACCGCCTCCATCCCGTACACTAACGAATACGGTGTAGCACCCGTTGAAGTTCTCACCGAGGTTATGTATCCCCACAAAGCAAATGGCAGCTTCTCATGCCAATCCTTGTACGTATCCGTCATTTTTCCCAAGATCGCTTTAACATTCTTATTCGCCGCTTCTACTACTCCATTCGTTTGAGGCCTATACGGGGACGACTGATGGCGAGTGATCTTATTTTTTCTAAGAGCGGGATAACCTCTCCTTGGAAATGACTGCCATGGTCAGAGATAAATTCATTTGGGACCCCATACCTGCAGATTATGTTTTTCTCGATGAAACTCACCACGTCTTTGGCTTTCAAAGTCGCATACGAGGCTGCCTCTACCCATTTGGTAAAATAATCGATTACCACAATTATGTATCGGTGCCCATTGGAACCCTTCGGAATTTTCTCACCAATGATATCAATCCCCCATACGGAAAATGGCCAAGGGGTGGTCATGCTATAGAGCTGCGACGGCGGGGTATGTATCAAATTTGCATGAATTTGACACTTGTGACACCTTCTAACATATTCGCAATAGTCTTTGTCCAAGGTCGTCCAATAATACCCCTGTCGGATGATCTTCTTTGCCAGCATGTGCCCATTTATATGGGGTCCACATACTCCCTCATGTATTTCCTCCATCATTCTCTTAGCTTCTTTCCCATATAGGCACTCCAGATTATACCCGGTGTAGGATTTCTTCCATAGCTTATCTGCATAAATCACAAATTGAGCGGTGAATCGTCGAATCGCCTTTCTGTCCTTTTCTGAGGCTCCTTCGGGGTATTCTCCTTCTTTAATGAACTTCCACACATCCACATACCATGGTATTTCCCCTTCGTCTTCTATGGCTGCGACTGTCTCAAACGAAGGCTGATTTCTATTTTTTATGGATAACGGGACCATCGTGACCCCTGAGGGGATCTGTATCATTGATGCTAGAGTTGCCAGGGAATCGTCCAATTGATTTTCCTCCCGGGGAAGGTAGTAGAATGATATCTTCTTGAATTGTTCTTTTAAACTCTCCAAATAGTCATGGTATGGCCTCAGCTTTTCGTGTTTCACTCTCTAATCTCCCCGCACTTGGGATATGATCAAATTCGAATCTCCGAACACATCAACTTTTTCGACCTTTAAGGCCAGCGCCGCCTCCATTCCTACTATGCACGCTTCATACTCTGCCATGTTATTGGTTGAATTGTACTTAAGCTTGACGGCCAATGGGGTAGGGGTTCCATCAGGTGCTACAAGAATAACCCCGATTCCCTAGCCTAATTGATTGGCGGCCCCATCGAAATACATCTTCCACAAGTCCTCCTTTACCTCCATCATTCCTTCATCCGGGAATTTGAATTCCCTCTTGTCCTCGGATTCTATAGCGAGGTTGGCTAAAAACTCAGCGACAGCCCTTCCTTTCACAGACTTGGCAGTGACATACTTGATGTCGAACTCAGCTAGCATCATGGTCCAACGGGTAATCCTACTGGTCAAGACGGGTTTTTCGAATAGGTATTTTAATGGGTCCATTCGAGATATTAGGATTACAGGGAAGGCTAGCATGTAGTGGCGAAGGCGAGTACACCAAACCAAGGCCCAACAAGCCTTTTCCAAGGGCGAATACTTTAACTCATATCCGACCATTCTTTTGCTCAAGTAGTAAATGGCCTTCTCCACGTGCCCCTCTTCTCCTTCTTGGGCCAACATACACCCCATCGAATCTTCGGATACGGAGAGATAAAGTTAAAGGGGTCTCCCAGGTGAAGGTGGTGATAGGACAGGTGGGTTTTGGAGGTAGGTTTTGATTTTGTCAAGGCTTGTTGGCAAGGGGCGTCCCATTCAAATTTTTTCCTTTTCTGAGCAGTTTGAACAGTGGGTCGTAGGTTAAGGTAAGTTTGGAAATGAAGCGGCTGATGAACTGTATTCTCCCCAAGAATCCTCTCAGTTCTTTCTCATTTTTCGGTGGGTTCATTTCGGTTATGGCTTTTATTTTGGTGGGGTCCACCTCTATTCCCCTTGAGTAATGAGAAATCCCAATTATTTTCCAGTAGTGACTCCGAACGTGCATTTCTGCGAGTTTAGCCTCATTTTGAACTCCCTCAATCTCTCAAAGAACTTTCTCAAAGCCTCTAGGTGCCTTCCCCTCTCTTTGGATTTCACAATCATATCATCCACATACACCTCCACCTCTTTGTGGATCATGTCGTGTAGTAAAGTGGTGGCAGCCCTCTGATAGGTCGCACCTGCATTCTTAAGTCCGAACGGCATGACCCTATAGCAATATGTCCCCCATGGAGTGATGAACGTGGTTTTTTCCCTATCCTCAGGTGCCATGAGGATTTGATTATACCCAGAGAATCCATCCATGAAAGATAGAAGTCCGTGCCTCGTAGTGTTATCAACCAACACGTCGATGTGGGGTAACGGGAAATCGTCTTCAGGGCTTGCTCTGTTTAAATCTCGAAAATCAACGAAAACCCTAACATGACCATCCTTTTTTGGGACAGGCACTATGTTGGCGATCCATTCTGGATACTCAGTAACCATTAAGAATCAGGCTCTTAACTGCTTTTCAACCTCTTTGACTTTGAGTGCCCATTCAGGCCTCATTCGCCTCAATTTTTGTTTTACTGGCTTAGTGTTAGACTATCTCTGGATCATTGCCTGGCATATCATTATAAGACCATGCAAAAACATCTTTGAATTCATTTAATAGCTTGATTAATTCTTTGCTTTCTTCTTTGCCAAGTGTAGAGCCGATAAAGACATTTTGAGGATTATTTTCATTTCCTAGATTAATTGTTAGAGTGTCCTCGATGATTTTACATGCAGATTCTTTTTCTTTTTCAATTAATTTTTGCAGTTCAAGGGGTATTTCATGATCATCACATTCATCACATTCATTAAGCGCATTCAAGTAGGCCGAATCAGTCATGTTGTCATTGATTTCTTTGGAGTGATTACAACAAACATAGAAATTGAAAGACGCCTCATTTGGGCCATTATAGACTCTGGGTGTGGGGGAAACCTATCACTAGACTCAAAAACCCACTCTCTCTTGTTTTCTCCTCCCAGATCGGCAATGAAGTGTTCTTCCAGATCTCCCGTCTTGGTAATTTCTTCCATCTCTTCTTTCTCGGCCCTTCCTTTGTCGGTCTCCCTTTGATCTTCCTCATCTTCTCCACTCTCGGCTGCCTCTTCCACCAGACCTTCGACGTATTCACCCTTGGCCCTTCCAAGATCCATTTTCACAACCTTTGTGCTTCCTTCGCCCAACAGATCTTTCATGACAGAGCCGTCTAGTGCACCAATCCAATCCTCGGCAGTGACTGACTTGGCAGGCAGCTGCAAATATGGATCTTCATATGTAGAAAACTCGTGGGGAAAGAAGATCTCGAACCCTGGCTTTAAACATTTATCTTTCTGGTCCAGCCATGGCTCTGGGAAGCCGCAAAAGGGGAAATCTTCTCCTTCCTTCATAAAATATCCATTGACCGTTTTCAGGTAAGGGCCTAGTGGTGCATCGATGGCCTTCTTTTTTTCCTTCTGCCCTTTCTTGGATGGTTGGTACCCCAGACCGTGAGTGTGAGTCTGAGTAGGGATTTTTGGAAACTCCGGCAGACCTTGGTGGTTCTTTCCCAACCCCAGGCCTGGGAAGAAACCCATCTTTTTCATTAACCCTGTGACCACTAGACTGGCATACTGATCAAAATGGAGCGGTAGAAACTCTCTTGGCTTTTCCTCTTCCAGCATGCTGATGAACTCGAACCCTCCCATAGTTGCTCTTTCTTCTTGTAGCTGAAATTCTAGAACCGGTGCACTTGATGATGCTTCGGACGAATGAACCCAACTGTCCCCGAGAATGTCACAGACTCTGCTCTTCTAAATGCATTTTACCTTTTGGTGAGTGGTGGACGGTATGGCACCCAAGCTATCCAACCATGGCCTTCCTAGCAGTAGATTAAAGGAGGCAGGGATATCAATGATTTGGAATTCAGCTTCTTTCTTCACTGGTCCAATAACAAGATTAAGAAAGATGATGCCCATGACCGTTCTCTGAGCGTTGTCATATGCCCTAACCTTTTGCTGGGAAGGCACGAAAGACGATTCATCTAAGCCCATTCGTTTGGCTGTTCGAAAGGGGCACACATTCAGAGCAGACCCGTTTTCAACGAGACAAGCGGGCACGGTGTTCCCCAAACATTCGACAGTGATGTACAATGGCTTGTTGAGCATGGGTCCTCCGGGGGGCACGTCATCTAAGGAAAAGGTAATAGCCAAGGGCGGAATTCCACCAATCATTCCCACAATATCTTCTGGTGCTGTGTTGATGGGAACATCAGATTGATTTAGGGCGTCCAATACTGCCTGCCTGTGGCGCTTTGATGCTATCAGTAACCCCCAAATGGTGATATTGGCCTGAGTTTTCTTCATCTGCTTTAGAACCTTGTCTTCTTCCTCCTCTTCGTTCATTTTCCCTTTTCCCTTGGCCAACTCTCTCCCTGGATGTTCTTCCTCTAACTCATGCGGTTTAAAATGTCTGCCCGACCGAGTTAAATGACTGACTTCTTCCCTTGCCCATAAATTGTCAACTTCTGAACGAACTTTCAAAGTAACCTCCACCATCTCTGTTTCTTTGTCGCTCTCATACCAAAGATCATCTTCTACCTGGCTTACGTCTCGACCGTCATTCCCTTGAATCCACCAGTCTGACTACCCCATTTCACTCTTCTCCGACTGATCCTCTAAAGCACAGATTATTGAATCCTTCGGTAGCTGGTATGGCTTTCTTGGTGTCCCGGCTTTAGTGATTAGCCTAGACGGATCAAAGGTTGCTTCTTCTATCCCCAAGAGATAAAGGCCCTGCGGTGGCGGCACAGCTTGATGATTCAGAAGCGGATTTCTAGTAACATTTGGAGCTTTGGTAGGTGGTTCTGAAATTGCTTTGTTATCAATGAGGTTCTGGATTTCGTGCCTTAATCTCATACACCGATCTATTGAGTGACCCTTCTGCTGATGATATTTACAGAAGAGGTCCCCTTGGAAATTTGGCGGAAGTGGACTTGGTAGAGGTCGAGGTTCCAACTGACAGAGATGCCACTTCGCTAACAGTCTATCGAAGGCAGTTGATAATGACACTCCGAAATCTGAGAATGTCCTTGGTGCTTTGTCCACTCCTCTCCTCGGTGTTATGTCGAATTTCCTTTCTTGCTGATTCAGTGCATTGAAATCGGTGGGGCCAGAGTGACCCCCCATTTGTCCTCCGTTGAACCCATAGTTTGGCCTCCTGTACCGGTTTGGCTACTCTTCTTTCTTGATTACCCCCTCTTGGATCGTATCCTCTATCCTTGTCCCGACATAAAAAATCTCAGCAAAGGTATTAATCGACTGGAATCTCATCTTTTCTTGGTACACTGGTTGTAGATTCTTCATCAGCATTCGGATCTGGTCCTTCTCAGACGGCCTTTGTACCACTTTAGCTGTCTTTCCCCTCTATCTACTCAGGTATTCGGTGAATGATTCTTTGTTCCCTTGCCTAGTGGTCTCCAAATCTCGGACAGTGATATCTAATTCTTGATTGTACTCATATTGTGCCACAAACGCTTTGATCACCTCCTCCCATGCCCTAGTTTTGCTTGGTTCAAGAGTAAGATACCAGGATAAAGCAGCCCCGGTCAAAGTCTGTTGGAATAGGACTACCATCATGGTTGTGCTCAGCCCACTTGGTTGGAAAGCCCAAATACACATTCTTACATGGCTGCGAGGATTCCCAGTGCCATCAAACTTGTCAAAAATTGGCATCTTAAACCCGGCAGGCAGCGTCTCGTGGACCCCGTCGTATAAACCTTCCAACTCCATCAAATAAGTGTCGACCCCTTGAGCCTTGCGCATTACCCTTTCCAACTTCTCTATTTTCTCAGTCAGTAGCTTCTCCTTCTCAGCTTTCTCTCTGTCTATGTTGGCCCGTAGTGCATCAGTCCATTGTGCCTCCTGATCATCGAACCAATCTCCTTCCCCTCCTCCCAAAGGTGGGTCCATAACAGGCAGAATTACATGCAGTGGTTGGTGATTCAGTTCTTCTATCATCCCCATCATGCAATTCATGTTTTCGTCATGTCGCCTCATTTGCTCCGCTTGTTGTTCTACCAGTGTCCTTAACCCGGCCATTTCTTCGTTGTTTCTTTCTTCGGCCATGTCAGCGTATTCTCTCCTTACCAGCCTCGCCGTGGGATCCCTAAACCACACTTGATTTAATGTTGATGCTATTTTTGCCCCTACAACAAATTTTGAAATTTTATTTTTAAACTTTTTGCCCGCTTTCTTTTGTCACACAAAGACACATTTTTCTCTAAAAGACGTTTTAGTAAAAAAAAACTTTCTTTTATATGTCACACGGATGTAATGCATGTGTGTGTATGCCTATTCTATATGCCAAAGAAAAGAAAATCCTAATCCTAAAACATAAACATATAAGCACATAAAATCCTCACCCATGTCAAGTACACGCTAATTTCTCCTCTCATTGTGATCCTCATTACCCTTTCGACGTTTGAAAATTTTAGAATTTTTTGGAATTCATTTGGCAGGCGTTTACCTAGATGATGGGATCTTTCAAATGCATTTCTCAAGAATTTTATATTCCTAAACAAAAAGTGATTGGGTCAAAATTTTGCTTTGAAAAGAGTTTCTTTAGTTGGTGAAACTTTTTCAAAATCTTTCAAGAATTTTGGGTTCCAAGAACTTTGGGTTCCTCCTTAAAAAAATGGTTGACTTTGAAATTTTAATCAAAAAGTGAACTTCCAAGTTGTTTGAAAGAACGATTGAATACCTTAGAATAAAGGTAGCAAAAAAAATCTTATTTGCTTTCAAAGATGGATTTAAAATTCTTTAGGTAGAAGGATCACATGATCGGATTATCACCGTACTTTTTATGAATTTGGATGCATACAAGGTCAGTGATGCTTAGCTAACATGATATAAGAAGTATAATCTTATAATCAAGGTTCGGCATGTTCTCCAAACGTCGTGGAACATGAGGAGAAATTGCTAAAAGGTGATTAAAAGATTATACATCTTTCATCAAGCAAGTATCGTCATCATCTCAAGTAATCCCTTCCGGGCATACAAAACTTCCTAGCATATAATCCTAATCAAGAGTTGATTTCCTAAGATATGAAAGGTTCTATAGAAACTACTATGCAAAAGCAGGGTTTTGGTCAAATAAGGGACCCTTGACACACATCCGATAGGATGCTTAATATACCAAATCATGGTACAAGATCAAGGGTGATCACACAGTCCCATGATTACTTGACCGACCGGGTTGCCCCGAGCCTCCAAGGTCATAGTTTCGTGCAATCGACTGGCTGGACATGCAAGTGAAATGCAACAGGCACACAAAGATTAATTAATTCAATTAAAATGATATTTTTCAAGTCTAATCCTCGAGTGAACCCAAAATCAGAATACTGGTCTGCGAAACCAGAGATTCTGGGTTCGATCCCCAGTGGAGTCGCCAGATTGTGGATATCGCAATTTTTCCTACCCACAGCTTTTCTTTTAAAGTTCTTCTAAAATTTCAATTTCAAAACAAATGAATCGCCACTTAATTTTTTAAAAGAAAATTAAGAAACCTATTTCAAAATGGAAACTGATCTTTTGCGAAACCAAAGATTAAATGGGTCCGGGGATTATGGAACGAGAAGGGAAGGAGCCCATTAGACTAAAACACCCCTTCTCGTCCTATCTCACGATAGGCCTCTACCTAACATCCTTTTAATCAAATTATTAATTTAAATGTGCCCTCAACTAATACATAGATATATGTATACATTACACAAACATGTCAAAATGGTGTAAAATTACCAATTTACAAAATATCATTCAAAAACCACGTAATTCAAGTAGCAAGCGACATGATATGCAATAAGGAACAAGAGAACTTACTTGGGATCCAGCCGCGAATATTAAACGTGCAATGCATGCGATTAAATAAAACCTAGAAAAAGAGTCTCTATTCCACATATATACATGTAAGGCAAAATCTTAATTGTAATGTGTCGCGCATGAGGTTGAAAAATCGATAAAATCAATAAATTAAAATAAACTAAAGAGGGATTCAAGAAGTCATACCTTAATAGCGCTACAAAACAAAGGGTTAGTCCACATGATATACAAGATATAAAGTTAGAAATAACAATCCTACATTTCTAACTTAAATCTAACAAATGCAATTGAATCTATAGCAAATAAATCATAATTACAAGTGTCAAGCCATACGGATGAATATGTTCATGAACAAGAATCAATTATGAAATACCCAATGATTTAGGTCACTTAAACTTTGAATTCAAGCTTAACTAACCATTATTGAAACATGGTTTGATCATTAACTCATGAAAATATCATCTAAGCCATTATTCATAAGGTTGATTAAAACTATTGTAGAATTCTAAAAATTACTGAGCATATCATGACTTTAAAAAAATAAAAAGCATGGTTACCGTTGTTTGATCTTGATGCATTTTGGACACAAGATACCTCTATGTGTCTAGTTTTTAACCCAAAAAAGAAATCAAAGTTTCAACGGTTGGATCTCCAGAAATTGGACAAAAACCAGACATCACTCAGCATTCTACAACCTTCTGTCCAGAGTTCTTGCACAATTTTCTAAAAATAGCAAAAAGATCAGAAATGCTTTGTTCTTTTTAGGGTGACTTCCTAACACATTAATCTACTTAGAAAAAATTATTTTGGGTCACAAATACCTTATTAAGATTCTGATTTACTTATTTCAAAAGAGTGTTACTGTTCTGAAACTCTGGACAGATTGTAGTGACTTTACAAAACTCGTAGCCAAACCACTTTAAGCATGAAATCTCCTTAAAACAAAAATTACAGTAGTAAAAAATTGTGTTATTGACACTTTCCCGTCGGTTTCACTTAATTCCAACGGTTAGATTTCGAACTAAAAATCCTTGATCGAAACCGGTTTATGAACCCACTGTTTCATTGTCAAAGTTCAACTTTCATTTGTTAACCCCAACTATTAAACCATGAAGTTGGACTTGAACTAAACCATTTTCTCCTACTATTTGATGGTCATTGGAGGCTAGAGACCTTAATATTTGTTGATTTCAAATAAAGGATGAATATACTTCATAAAATCTCAAGATAATGAATCTAAACCATGGAGAAGGGCTTAGACTCAAAACTACTTTCTCCTACCACTTGATGGTCATTGGAGATGAAGACATGACTAATACTCATGAGCCTTAAGCAAACATAGCTAAATACTCATAGGTTTTCAAGAAATATGGAAGGGGATTCCATGAAACCTTCAGTTAAAGAATCCCAAACCATGGTGGAGGTTTTATTCATTTACTTGCTCTTATATGAAGGATGATTAACCTTGCCTCTCATGGGGGAGCACAAGCTCACATGGAATCAAGGGATCCAACTCATGAGATTCAAGTGAAGTATGGAAGACTTCCAAGAATCTCAAGATAGAAGTATAAAAAAAAAGGAAGAAAAGAAGGAACTAAAAGAAAAAGGTAATTAAAGTTTGCAAGTTCCCTAATAAAACTTCTAAAAAAAAGTTAATCAAAAGACCAAGTAGTTTTAAGATTAAAAGTTCAAGAGAATGAAGAAAAATAATTTGTGGTTAGAGGATCACCTCCAAACTATCCTCAAAGCTTCTCTCCTTTGAAGATCTTCCAAGCTCTTCTCTCTAGTTTTCCAAAACTCTCTCTTTTCTCTCTCAAATATATGTTAGTGTAGTGGTAGTGATTTCTTGTATATTATTGTTTTTTTTGTTATGTTTTTTTTGTTGTCCTCTCCCAAGGAAGATCCTCCTTCTTTTATAGACAAAATTACCAAGTATTCTCAGTGAATTCGGAGTAAAAGGCAGGTGTAAACATCTCATTTGGTGGTACAATACGTACTTCCTGAATAGACAGACTGCTGCAGAAAGCAGCAGTCAAAAATCCTTTACGGCAGTCAGTGGATGCCACTGCGGCACTCCGTGAAAGCCGCTCCGGCATTCCATGACTGTCGCGCGGCTCTCAGTAAGTGCTGCGCCAAATTATTGATTGCCGCATTTTTTTCAACCTTACTTTATCAATTTTTGTTTTTATCTGCATTCATATACGTATTGTACCACAAATACGGATTTTAAAAGCAAACGGCAGTCATAAATTGTCAGCAGCACTCAGTAAGTGCCGGCCCGGCAGTTTGTGACTGCCGTACGGCACTCACTGAGTGCCGCAAAAAGTGCCGTGTGCCGGCCTCTGTTAAATTTCCCCTTTCAGGTCTTTTCTTTTCTCCTTTTTCTTCAAAAAAAACTTATTTTCAGGGATCTTTTCCAAATGTGATGTTTTCACTCCTGAATTCTCCTGAATAACCAGTATTTCTTTTCCTGTGAAAATTTTACCGCGCTTGGAGAACTTTCTGAAGAGCTTGGAACACTTCAAATCCTTCGGTCCTTGTCATCATCGGATATGGAGGTGACACTCTCCTTAATTCGACGTTTGGTCAAAATTAAAGTGTCTATAATGCCGAACTGAAGATATGTAGCATGAAAGAGTATGTATGAAAAATGTGACCCGATCGAGATGTACTCGAGGTGAAGAAAAAGAAAAAAATTTACAAAAAAGTGACCGATCTCAAAATCTATTCAAGATGCCTATCCGACGGGAATCATGTCTACTGTAGTTCGGACCAAACCACTATTGAAAGTAAAAAATGAAAGACTGGCACATACGAGTCCAGGATTGGAAGGGCTTCTGTGGATGGAAGAACAATAGAAATGGTCCCCGTGGATGGGAAAAAGTAGAGGCTCTTGTGGATATAAAAATTCAACTTGGCTCCCATGGATGGAAAATTTTGAAATGGTTCCCATAGATGGAAAACTTAAAATGGTTCCTGTGGGTGGAAAAATTTGAAGAATTTTTTTGGATGGGATTTAAAGTGGTAAAAGTCTACCAAGGATGTAGTTGTGGTCACATACACACCGCTGGAAGATAAAAAGACACCGCTCGAGGTCTTATACCTGATGCTATAGTGAAATGAATGATGCTTGGGGACTGACACTTGATGCTAAATTGAATAAGAATGTTGCATGGGGATTTACACTTGATGCTAAATATAAATGGGATGCCGCCTAGGGACTTATACCTGAAGTTCAAAGTGAACATGACTGTTCTAAGTAGGAGACAAAATTTTCTTAACAATCGTCGTGGGGGAGATAGATGTGACACGTGAATCCCGGGTAGGGGGATTGATGTAAACTTGGCAGTCTTGAGTAGGGGTCAATATGAGGTCAGGTTTGACACAGTTAGTGAGAAGCTTTTGGGTAGTTGGCAAAATTTATGAACTTGCTCCGGAAGATTACCCTCACGATTGTAGAAGTATTGCACCTGCTAACGAAGATATGCATTGTCCATTATGCTGTATGAAAAATGGATGTCACTTTCTGAAAATTCACGACATGTTATGTATTTTCCCTTAAAAAAAATGTAATCAAAGAATGAATTTTTACTACAAATGAATGCTCATGACATAGTAGATATTGACTGTCCTGTCACCTATTGAACACTAGGAGACCACGTTTTTTTACTTTGTGAACTCCATGTCCTGCTAATCTCTTATTGTCTGGTTGTTGTTTAGAATGATGTAGATCTCTGTACGTAATTGATTCGATTTCTGTCGATCTATACTTCTCTCTTTAACCATTTTTACCTTCGATGCCCTCTCAATTTTCACCGAATCCGGTTCTGTCATTTTTGCGCTCCAACGCCCTTTCAGGTTTTCGTTGTGCCAACAATTTTGTATTTTGCCACAGGCTTTCTTTCTTACTCGTAGTGCCCTTTTGGGTTTTCACTATGCCCACCAGACCATGCATTTGAAATTGAAAGCATTTGATTCCTGTGTTAAAGATAGAATGCACAAATGTGATTTGATGAACCCAACAAGAGTTGTGTCAATCAGAGTGGACTTTACTGGGTTGTAATTTATGCCAGGGTCATGGGTTGAGAAATGAAGGTACCATATGAAGGCTCAAAATTTATTTTTATTTTTTAGAAGTCGGCTGAAATTCCCGAGTTCACCTTATGCTTTCTCTATTTTTCTCTTTTTCCTTCTCTATCCTTCTCTCTTTTTTTTCTAGTTTGCCCCGATTTGGTGTGGGGAACACTGTTGCTAGATAAAAGGCTCTCGAGGAGCATTGGCCCCATTTAAATTTGGAATCCAGGCCCTTTAAGATAATTTCTTTTGGGGATTTGCCCCAACTTTGTATTGATCTTTTTTTTATTTTACTCTTTTTCTCTTTTAGCATTGCCCCAGTGTAGGTGGTGATCCTCGAGAGGTTTGAATTTTGAAAAACATCATTGTAAGGCTAAAAAAGGTGAGCAATGGAAAGTGGTGTATCGATAGCTAAAATGACTACCTCTCATCCTTTTGACACAAGCCGAGTTGAAATGCAAAATCATAAATGTGCAGTTTTGAACATTGTGAATCAAGAGAATGTGTCCTTATCCCTTCCAGTTTGGATTTAAGGAAACCTCATAAATAATGTGTGGGCGGGTTACAGTTGTGAATAACCTCCTTGCCTTGTTGTGATGAGGGGAGCACTGCCCCAATTGATGTACGAATTTGATGTATGGCATGCCCCAGAATGAACATAGGTATTCTTTGCCCCTGAGTGTGTGCTATATGTCTGCTCTATTCTCATGTAATCAGATGACATCAAGCGGTTGTACAAAATAAACAAAAAAATAATAATCATATATACCTATACATGTATGTGTGTGGCCGTGAGGTTGGAGGTGGAGGTGGTGGTGGTTGGAGGTGTGCCGGAGGTGGAGTTACCGGAGATGGTGGTGTGAGAGGACTGGTGGCTATGGGGGGTTTTGGTGGTGACTATAGAGAGGAAGGTGGTTGGAGATGGTGGCTGGAGGAGGAGGTGGTCGGAGGCGGTGCTGGAGGTGGGTAGTCGGCCGGTGGCTGGCCGGTGTGGAGGGCGGTGACAATGAGGTGGTCGGAGGAGGAGGAGGAGGCCGGAGGTGGCTTCCCTTTATTCTTTCTTTCCTTTCTTTTTTTCTCTTTTGATCTCTCTCTCTCTCCTCTTTTTTTTCTTCTCTCTCTCTCTCTCTCTCTCTCCCTCCCCAAGAGCTCTCTCTTCCTTCTGTTTTTTTCATTTTTTTTGGAGCCTTCCTCTTTATAGGTCTCTCAAACTATATCTATCTATGTATATATATATATATGTATATATATATAAAGATTAAAAAAAAAGAAAATAAAAAAGAGTCAAAAGAAGACACCCCCCTAGCCATCTCTTCGGCAGAAAGGGGGGGGGGGGGGGGTCAGTACACATTTCTTGGGTGTACCCAACCACCCAAGATTTTCCTCTTTTTCTTATCTTTGGCAAAGAATTTTTTTTTAGGGAGGTACTAAAGTGAGTGGGTGGAAGGGATACACACAAAACCCTCCATGTCGTGTGAATGTGTGGGTTAAAAAGGATAGGAGATTATATGTTGTGGTGAGGTGTATTGTATCAATAAAACAAGGGCCAATCAAATATTTTCCTTTGTGATTTTTTTTTCTTTTCTTGTGAAGTAACCTCTAGCTCCACAAATGGAATTCAACATGTAAATAAAGTGTTGCTAATACTTCCTCAACCGTGCACATGTGAGTAAGCATGGAATTTGGATTTTATTCAGTGTGACAATGTATATGTACACATGCTTGACTTTTAAACCAAATAACTTTCATGTGCCACATATTTTTTAACTAATGTCCATTTGCGACGATTCAAAAAGTGACAAGCTCGTGTTGACAAACACTTTTTTTTTAAATGGTTTGGGACATGACCTTTTGGGACCTAAAAATGATGATTTAAATGACATGACAAAAAAATTGAATTTAAAACAACACTTTAAAAAGAAATATTCAATGATCTTAGGCTTTCGCAAGTAATGTGATTTTGACTTTTAAAATTCATTTTTATTTTTTTGAGAAATCTTTTTCATTTTCTTTCAAGCCAATAAGAAAGCTTTATTTCTTTTTGTTTTTTTATCTATAAATAAATGGAAGTAAAATAAAATTAACATTATAAATATGCAATGCAAGAATATAAAATATCACATAAAATATTTAGCTTTTTCGGATTGAGCAAAAATTGGGTGTCTACAATCAGCGCCGACAAAATGAAGAAAGGTTGCTTCATGCACTACCACGGTGGCGACCATGTGCTGTGAGCAATAAACATGGACCTGAATGGATTGAATCCATCTGTTACTAACCCAAGCCTAATATTTTCGACTATCACTAGCAAAATAGGGTTTTCGTCATCAAAAGTTTTCCAAGCAAGAGAGTCTGTAGGATGCCTTTGCACACCATCATTTGGATGTTCCTGTGCGTGCCATTTCATGAGTGAAGCAGTCTTAGATGACATAATAAAGTCTCTGCAATCTAGGCTTTAATGGAAAATACCATACTTGTTCTGCTGGTATTTTTTTTACCATCATTTGGATGATCTTCGAATTTGTTGTATCTTGATTCACCGCAAATCTCACACATATCAAGTTGCTCTGCATCTTTGTGAAACAATATACATAGCTCTTGTGTCTGGTCTGTGTTGTCTTCATCTTCTCATATACAACTTGAATCTTCTTGCGAGTTTCTCGTACCATTTCTGGCCTAAGAAGTTGAGTATCTCCAACAGCCTAGTATAGCAGTGATCAGCAAGGTTTTCCATATAAAGCTTCAAATGGCACAATTCCTATACTCGTGTGATAGATGTTATTGTAGGTGAACTCAAACAGTGGCAAGTATGTCTCCCAAGAACTCTCAAAATCGATCATGCAAGCTTACAGCATGTCTTCCATCACTTGATTGACTCGTTCTGTTTGACTGTCAGTCTACGGATGAAAAGATGAACTCAAGATCAAAGTAATTCCCATTGCCATTTGAAGACTCTTCCAAAACTTCATAGTAATACATGAATCTCGATCTGACACGATTGAAACAAGTACATTGTGTAGTTGTACAACTTGTTGTAGATACATCTGGCTCAAGCGTTCTACTAGATACATCATGTTATAGGCGATGAAATGCACCATTTTGGTAAGTCGATCCACTATTACATAAATAGCGTTGTGGTTTTGCTGAAACCTTGGAAAACCTACCACGAAATCTATGGTTATGTGTTCCCATTTCCATTGGGGAATCGGTAGTGATTGTAGAAGTCCTGGTGGTTTCTAATGTTCTGCCTTTACTTACTTACAAGTAAGACACTGAGCTACATACTCAAATACTTCTCTCTTTATTCCTTCCCACCAAAAATTTCTTTTTAAGTCCTTGTACATCTTTGTACCTCCAGGGTGTACATCTTTTCTTAATGGAATTTTGCACACAATAACTTTCAGAATCACTACCAGACTTGGCTGGGATGAACTCCCTCAATTATGCGTAAGAATATAGCAAAATATATGTTGAAATCTAACTTTTTATGCATTCAACTAAAATCTTTGTAAACTGACAGAAACATGTGCCACATTTTCTTGTCACAGGGACTTGAGCAACAACTCATTTCTAAAATTAGTAGCTCCAGCTTGGTTCTCGACCTTGTAATCAATCACCACTCTGTTAGTGTTCGGTAACTTAACAATCTAAAAAAAATTCAATTTTACTTAAGCTGCTGTTTGCAAATGACAAGTCATTTGCTTAAGCTAGCAGTTCACAAATGAAAGTTCCTAAAAATTTCATAGGTTAGATGGGAATTGTGAGACGCTCAACTTTTTGTTTTTTGAAAGTAAAAGGTTCCAACCAACAAGTGGGTTAATCACTATGTAGTCACTCTTTCCTTAAAGACCAGTACATTTGTAGAAAAACTTATAAGTTTAAGCAACTGATGTCTTTATCTCTATGTAGTAAGAATAAGTTGAAGAAATAAGAAATCAACCTTTGCCTCAAATAACTTCTCTCATACGTTGATTGTTTGTCATTGTTTATAATAGTGACAATGGATAGAAACCACCAGAGTCTCAATCGATTGAAATAACTTCAATCGATCGAGACTTCAATCGCTTGAAGATTCTTTAATCGATCGAACTTTATTTTTCTTCAATCGATCAAAATGACTTCGTTCAATTGAACATTTTAGTACATGGTTGTTTCTTGTTTGTTATAATCCAATTTGTTTAACTATTTATATAGCAATGCATACTTCCATTTAACGATACGGTTGAATAAAGAGACAATGGGATGCGAAAGTAAGAGTACTTGTGAGTAACGTATTCGGGGTCAGACGTTAGTAATGCGTACTTCTAATCGAGTTTGATAATCCATTCATTTCAATTAGAGTAGTCAGGCCACATGGGACTGTCATGTATTAGTAGTAGTACAATGATAAGTAGGTTTGTTAAGTTCTGAGATGGTTATGGGAGGCATATATTCTCAAATGCGGTAGACAAAAGAATGTGTCTATGACATACGGTGGCTGAGAATATTTTGATATCGATAAGTCATGGCTATAGAATTGATGTGTTTTTGCTCAAATTGTTAAATCCCTGACATGCGATGGACTATGTATATGTTCTTAAAAGCGGGGGATGGACTGGCATAATGTCTATGACTTGCGATGTACGCGGTAGATAGCCTCTATGACTTTTGGTGTTACATGGTAGATGGTATCTATGACTTATGGTGATGCGGTAGTATTACAATCAGGTCTTTCATTGATGAGTCTGTTGTTCTAAGTTTGGGTATAAAGACATGAGTAACCAATTAATGGAATTGGGAAGAAAAGAAAGAAAGATGTTACTAGTAGAACTACATATTATGTCCTTCATAACTAGTAACTACATTATACCTATGATACGGTGTTAGTTTTGATTCACTCGGCTTTCATTAAGCTGATAGCGTTTATGGCTGGGCATCCGAAACTACCCTGTTCCTAACGCTACAGGTGATGATCACTACCAGAATGACTACTATGTGGATGAGGGCTATGTTGAGGATGGATCTAGAGCAAAAGGCAATGCTGGGCAAGACTACTACGCTGATAACTAACCCTACGCCATGAAGATAGATGTTTAGTTTTATATTCTTGTTAAACTTCTATATACTTGGTACTTGGGCATATGTTGCTTTCAGACCTTGCACATTCCTGTTGTGCACTCTGATGATTTTGTAATAACTAGAATGGTTGTAACATATTCAGTTATGTCACGCCCCGGAGCAGCATAAATAGGGAAAAATAAATATCCTTTATGGGTCCATAGGGAATGACGGGTGAATAACCGCATTGTCATCTACTCAAACCACAAACACCACGATAGGGAGGATGCTATTCATAGAACATAACTTATTAACATAATCAGAGGCTACAGCGAAAATATAAAAGGTTTGGAAGCAACAAATGCCCAAGTACCAATTATAAAAGTCTACTAAATCTATTACAACAGTTGGCTTAGAGTCTGAAGCCTATACCAACAACATCAGTAGTACAAAAGATAAAAACTAACTATTACAAAGCGGCACGTCTTCGTCTTTAAGCCTTTAGCTCCACGTCCGGCGAAACATCAGTCTCCCGTCCTCAATACCTGCCAAGCTCTAGACATTGGAATGTCCAGGGCACAAACGCCATCAGTTTCGAATACAAAGCTGAGTGAATACATTAAACAACACTCCTCACCGTTACTGTTCAGCATCTTAAAATGCGATTAATCTCTTATCGATGACGTCACTCACAGACATAGCAGAGGTCTCATTAAACTATGCATGAATTCAACGATAACAGGAATCATATTAAGTAATGACAAGGATAAACATCATGGTATAATATATCTCATCACGTATTCACTAATCCAAGCATGTAACCGTGCAACCACCCATGCATCTACCTTTACGTCGGGACGCTGAATCCGCGACTGAACCTTTATCTCATCATATCCGTACTCATATTCATGTCTCTATCCATCTCTGTATCCATACGTCGATCCCATAATACCAATCTGATATCTATTCGTCGATATAATACTGCCAATCGAAATCACCCGACTAGGCAGCAGGTCTCATAATCCCTTGATAGGGTTACCGGTCGTCTACACGGTACCACCTATCTGTAAACGATAGAACGGCACATCGAACGTCTTCAACGATGCGTATACCCTCACTGGTCGTCTACACAGCTGAGAATACATTAGAGCACTAGCCGGACGTCTTCAACGGTACACTGGACGTCTTCAACAGTGCATACGCATCACTGGACGCCTTCAACAACGAGAGGCGCACTAGGAACTCTAACCATCCCACGTCCACCCGGCTCGTCTGCCGTTGATCCAACGGATCCAAAGTATACATATCTCATATTCCACATAAATCACATATCCCATTTCTGATCAGATTCTCTTATCTCTTCATAACACTATTCCATTTCTTATCAGATTCTTTTATCTCTTTATAACACTATTCCATGCATGCTGACCACGTGTTGTGAAATGCTCATGCACTAGATACCAGAAATACCACATGCACTGTCAGGGTCATATCTACTCATTTCTTATTATTAGCATATAGTCGTATTCCATTCTATTATTTAGTTCAACAATATCATCATGTAACAGTTAAACAGTTCTTCTTGCTACAATGTTGCATTATCTCTTAAATTAACAATATCGCATAATGGAAGCATGGATCAATATTTAACCAACTAAACAGTTCATATTATAATCAACAGGAAGTAATCATGTTCTGTCAGCTTCGATCGATTGAGGTCTTCTCGATCGATTGAAGTCAACTAAGTTCGATCGATCGAAGTGAGTTCGATCGATCTTGAAGAAACGGAAAGTTCGATCGATCGAGAATAGTTCGATCGCTTGAACATCATCTTCTACCCAGAAACTGGGCAGAGACGAACAAAGGTTTTGGGGTCATAATATACACGTTCTAAACTACATATATTCATCCTAGAATCATTCCTCGAATGATTTATGAACTCACCTCTCTCCGGTGGTCCGGTGGTGGCGTTTAAAGCTCCGCGGTGGCGACGGCGGCTATGGAGAACTCATTCTCTCTCCTTCTTCTCTGTCTCTCTCTATTCTTCTCTTCTTCCTCTTCTTCTGCTCCTCCTCTTGTTCTCTTCTTCTTCTTCTCTGCTCAAGCATATATATATATCATACACATACACACGATTACATATATATATGTATGGAACACACATACACACACAAGCTCTCTCTCTCTCTAACTCTATAAACTGCCAAACACCACACACACACACACACACAAAACATACATATATATATAAGGAGGCAAGAGAGGCAGGTAGCAAAATACGTAAACTGAAAATACAACGTTCGATCGATCGAAGTAAGTTCGATCGATTGAGAAGGGTTCGATCGATTGAAAGGAGTTCAATCGCTTGAGAAAGGGTACACGTCACAGAATCAGGTCGGGCGAGATTCAATCGCTCGAAGTATGTTCGATCGATCGAGAAAGCACAAGGTTCGATCGATCGAGATGAGTTCGATCGCTCGAGAAAGGTTCTTCACCAAGGTTTCACACAAGCATACAGGATCTTATTTATATAACCATGCATCCGGAAATATAGGGTATTACAAGTTATGTATATTATTGTTTCGTTATTTTGTTAGACTATTACTATGTGGTGTGGACAATTTAGTGACATTCACCTGCCATTCCCTATGGACCCAAAAAGGGAATTTACTTTTTTCTATTTTTGCTATTTCGGGCGTGATAGACGGTGACAATTTTGTCACTGCTAAAGATAGGGATAAAGCTCGCAAAAATAAAAGGGTGACAAATTCGCCATTTTGGTCTATTATCTCTCTATTCTCCTATTCAACATTATCACATATTGAAATCATGAATCAACATTTACACAAATAAATAGTTCATATCACAAACAATAGAGAAGATCAGTAATTAATTGAGATAAGGATCCAATCGACTGGGTAAATAGGTAGTTTCAATCGATTGAAGTCCTTTTTGATTGATTAGGCAAACAGTAATGTCAATCAATTGAAATCCCTTTCAATCGATTGATATAAGTTCAATCGATTGAATCATTTTCAATCGATTGAGAGAGTCGTCTTCTCTAGAAACTGGGCAGTGATGCCCTAAAATTCTGGGATGTTAATTGTGCTTGTTTTCTTTACCTTTAAACTTGTAACAACACCACACCTAAGCTATGGAGTGAGTTTAGAACTCACCGAAAGGTTAAGGGGTATTTGGGTAAGCTTTTGAAGCTTGAGATTCAATGTCATCCACTCTCTCTCTCTCTCTCTCTCTCTCTCTCTCTCTCTCTCTCTCTCTTCTTTCTTTCTCTTCCTCTCTCATCTTACTGTTTTCCTTCCTTTTCTCCTTCTTCTGTTTCTTTCTTCTTCTCTCCAATAGTAGATATTTATATATGGTGTATATGTATATATTTGAGAGAGTGTGTGTAAAATATATCTCCACTCTCTCTCTAACTCTTTATGTCCAATAAACATACCCACACACAAACACCACACATATATATAGGGAGGGAAGAAGGTAGGTGGCAGCTTCTGCGCAAACTGGGAGATAAGTTCAAACCCTGTTCAATTGATTGACATGGGTTCAATCAATTAAAAATAGGTCAGAAATGGTTTAATAGATTGATAAGGGTAATCGATTATACTAGGTCCAATCATTGCATTTATGTCAGTATCATGTTAGCAAGGTTTCAATTGATTAAAGTGGGTTCAATCAATTGAGAAGGGAACATGTTCAATCGATTGATAATAGTTCAATCAATTGGGAAGTGCATTAAGTTAATCGATTGGTAGTAGTCCAATCGATTGATAAAGACTATACAGGTATGATCAACGTAACTGTATAGAATCTCATTTTATTATACATAGAAAAATATAGGGTATTGCAGAGGCTGACTGAGAGGTGGCGTCACCCTGGAGTGGAGAGGTAGGGGTGGCGGCATGGAGTGGAGAGTTAGGGCTGCAGCAACATGGAGTGGAGGGGTGTGGAAAGTGGTTCTTCTTATTTACCACAGTTAAGATTTAGGGCTAGTATAGGGGGAAGTGTTAGGAGGGAAAATTTTGGGAAAAATGTTAGTGTATTGTTTATTTACAAATAACTTTTTTGTGTCGGATAGCTGCATTTCTATCACAAATAAAAATGTTTGTGTGTCAGATAGGATCATTTCCATCACAAATAAAAATTAATTGTGTCGAATAGGTATGTTTCTGTCACTGTATGGCAGAAAATATTCTTATGCACGAGCGTGACAAGAAAACACATTGTTTGCCTACAAACGTCCTCTAAGTATAGATAAATTGATCAGACGATTTGGAAAGTAGAGGAACAATACTTTCCGTTGGATTCTCGGCGCTTCAACAGAATCAAACTTTAAAATGTAACAGAAACCTCACCAAACAAGTAAATGCCCAAAAGACAATATTTTTCATTAAGCACAATAACGGTTACAAGAGATTAGAGTGGTAATCGCGCCTTCAATTCTAACATAAAGAAGGGGAACACACGAGTTCTTTGCAGTTTGGACTGGCAAAGCTCGTCTCCAAATTACAACACAAAGAACAAAAGAATAACGCGCCTTCTCTTACGGATGTGGAAGAACTACATTAAAATCTACTCTTAAAATAGGAAGAAGAAATAAAAGATAAAATGCTTACAACATGTAGTTTGTTTGATCGTTGATGATGCCTTCTTCTTCATTCTCTCTTGTATTTATAGGCAACATGGTGAATTCAATTAACTGTATAACTGCCACTGCATTTCGGACTGATATAATCTCTTTTATAACTACCCCATGATGTGGTGGTTCATGGGTGGTTATTTCTCACTAAGCCATTTAAATAATGGTCATGTGTTAATATAACTCCACTACCTTATAACCGTCATTTTCCACTATAAGATGCTTTTTCTACTTCTTTATAAGTGCCATTTGTAACCTTTATTACCATGTGTCAACTTTTAAGGTGGTTTTATCCCCCACTAATTGCTATAGTGAATAGGGCAGTTTATTAAACTAGCTTTACTCCCATTTATATGTTCCTTGTCACGTTTAAGTGGCCATACCCTAAGTTTGGTAAGTAACTACTACTAAAAACCATTGCTGCCACTTTTTTTCGAAAAAAGATGGTAAATCAATTCCAAAAAAAGATGCAAAAAATGTACAAGGGCCATACCCCAGGATAATACAATGAGGTCAAATCATGATGACATGAAGCTAAAAAGCAACCAAATATTCAACAGTTGGGACAAACCAACTCAATTACAAAGGTGCCAAACAATGGCCATCCAAAAACCATCATGTGGGCCTTTTGCCAGGTCATCTCAATGGCCATGTTTGATATTTTCATTATATTATAATGGCCATGTTTGATTTTTTCATTATATTATAATGGCCATGTTTGACATTTTTGTTATATTATATTTTTATTTATGGTGCAAATAATGCCCCCCAACGTCCCTTAAGTTCAGAATCCAATGATTGAAGTTAAGGGATGTTGATGACCAGTCTGAAGTGAATTAGATTGATAACTGTCTTAAACCACTCTCCTCATGGCTTGTCTATGAATTCTCACTTTGATCTCCATTTTTCTCTATCATGATCACTCTAAGCTTCTTCCTGTATGTCAGATTTGTGATCATGTCCTAATTTTGACCCATGTAATACGTCCTTCCTATAGAATGCATCTTTTCATTTTCTTCATTAACCATTTTTTCATATCTAGACAGAACTTCTATGAGATCATATAAAACAGCAAACTATTGACCTATAAAATGCATTCTTGACATAGGTCTGAGATTCTCAATAACCAAATGAACATATTCAGCCTCTGGAAGTCTTATCTTACACATGTTCCTTACGCACTAAAACTTGGCAATAAATATTTTAACACTTTTACTAGATTTTTGCTTCACTTTAGCAAGATCAATAATTGTAATTTCTAGTTCAACTCGATAATATTGAGCATGAAACATTCATTCCATATCTTGCTGACAACATCATATTGACGCGTTTTCTTATCACACCCAAGTGTAGGTGATCGTACAAGTAATAAAGTTCAAGAAGTCCAGGTCGAACCCACAGGGAACGGAAAAGAAAGATAGACAATAACTATTATGTCACTAAAAACAAAATAAAAGATGATAGATTTTTTTGTGGAGTTTTACTAAACTACTAATTTGTATATTTTTGCAATAAACTAATTAAAAGCTATTTTTTTAAAGTAGTTTACGGTAAAGATTTTAACATTGAAAAATAAATTAACTAAGTACTAGTAAGAAAAGGAAGAAAAATAAATTAAAGCTAAATTTTTGTGAGATAAACTTTTTGGATTTAATAATAGCGAAAGATAGAAATAATATAGATATTTAAGCAAAGTTATTAAAGATAGGAAATATTAATTAAGTTGGAAGGAATGATTTAAAGAATTGGGAATATGCAAACCAACACTAGATCCCACAACTTTTGTGCATTTGAAAAGCATTTGGCATTTAAGACCACAGAGTCATTCTTTATTTAAAAATAAACTTTCACTGGTTAGGGTCATATCAAGTGTGTCAGGTTTGATATGAAACGACGTCGTTTGGTTTAAAGAAAAATAAAAAAGGCAATTAGGCAGTAGCCAGGTTCAAACCGTGCCCCGCCGCGGACGTGGGTTATTCGGCGTCCAGTCCCCACCACTCTGCCACTACACAATTGCCTGCCCATTAGTGGATAGAAATATATACAAACACATACTTGAAATATAAATTTTGTCATATGAGTTGTTTGAGTATGCTAGGTGTTTTTTATGACAAAAGGCATAGTTTGACAATCCACATAATTAGATTCTTATTTCAAATATGTAATCTTTTGAACCCAATATAGCCATAGTATATAAACATGTTAATGGTCATAAACTATAGATACATAGATATTTTTGGCCATAAATGGAAAAACAACCCATCTGGATAAATTTGCCCATTTAAGATTAGTGCACAGAAGCTGTGGTTTCTAAGTTTTTATTGCATATCCCCAATTAAAGTTTTAGCCTACCATTTTGGAATTGAAACTGTCTTCCAAATAAAATTTAAAGATAAATTAAATAGATGCACGCAATCACCGTCCAATTAAAATTAAAGTTGTAAAACCAAGGTAAGGGTAAAAACTAATATTATTATATTATTTTCTCCACTTAACATGAGTTGGGGTTGAATTTGTGGAATCTGCAAAATAACAAATTTTAGTACAACTAGGCTAATAAAATATACATAAATGAAAATACTGAATTAATAATAAAATATTATACCTTTGACTTTGGATTCTTGTGGGGTCACAATGATTGAACTCCAAGAACACAAATAAGGTCAAACCAAATCCTAATCTACTTTTGGAGTGAGATATGGGTATGATGTACTTTTGGACTTTAGTAGGTGAATATAACAACTACGTGGCTAAGAAATTTGGCATTTACTTGCAAAATCTGTCTTCTAGTGAATGGAAATATTGCTATAAAAACTAAAAATTTGGGGCTCCAAACTATTTTAGGGGACAACTATAAGTACTAACTAGACTAAAAATATTAAATCTAAATTTTACTAGGAATATTTTACTACTACAAAGTGACAAAGGTCCTACAAGAAAACAAATATTTTAAATTTAAGAAATACAGTACACAAAGTTTTGCTACATATTTTTGGAATATGAAATCATCAATTACATAAAAGTAAATTTTTACAACTACTAGAACTAGAAAAGGCAAAGAAAAACTAAAGTTTCCTATTTCTAGAGACAATATAAAGTGCTCACGTGATAACCTCCCTAAACTATTCTCTCCCTAACAGTGTGTTGAGATTGTTGTGATGATTGTTCCCTCCTTTGCTCTTGACTGCCTTAATTTATAGACGAATTGAGATACAAACTCGTCACCCAATTCGTCATTTGAATAGCATAAATCCTGGAGATGAAAGTGAAAGCTTCGCCATTTTTGTCAATTCTCTTCAATCCTCTGCCCCCTTTTTCTTATATCGTCAGAATCCTTTAGAATTTATCTGAGAGAGAGAGAGAGAGAGAGAGAGAGAGAGAGAGAAATACCAAACTCATATGTATATCAATCATGCATTAAATGTTGGATGAATTTTTTTTCTTTTTATTTGTCTCTTTGTTGATACTTGGACGTTGTTTTCCATGTTTTATTATTTTATTTTTGTTTTGTGTTTGTTAGTTAAAAGAATACATACTGACATTACAGCTTTTTGACTAACATATTGTATAAGGATTGCCTTACGAAACATTCCCTAAGCAAAACCGTCCAAATCAAAAAAGACTCACAAAATGAACAAATCCTTACATCCAATTACACAAGTAAAAAAGAAAGGTGGGGATGTTGTTTCCATTGGGATCTAATCTGAGTGTTGATTTGGGAAACCAAATTTTGAAGCACCTGCTCCTTAGGGATGAAAGAGCCCTGAAAAGATCTATTGTTCCTTTCCCTCCATTGACCGTAGACTACAACCCCAAGGCAAGTTTTAGGGATAGCATGTTGGATTTTTTTTCCTCTTCACTTCTGAGCCATCCACTGTACAGTACTGTTCCAATTAGTCCTATTCCAATTGAGATCACATCTTCGCATCAAATCCTTCCAAACAAATGAGGCATAACTACATTAAAAAAATAAGTAGTTATGAGATTCCATGTGGCAATTACAAAAAACACAAGCCAGAGGTCCATGGGTGAAAGAAAAGATTCTATCATGAGTTGCTAGTCTATTAAGAACAGCAAACCATAAAATAAAATTCTATCTTGGAGTACACCCATATAAGTTTACACTTCATTCTGTATGTTTCATGAGATAACTATTTGTGATCCTTAAGTATCATAGTAGGTAATTCATGTATGTATGAGATATGTACATGAGAGATATGTACATGAGAGATATGAATTACTGTTCTTTGATAGTTAGAACTTGTCACAATGGATGATGAGACTGGATATGTCATTCGGTATACATTGTAGCATGATTAAATACCATTGCATAGAGTGATGAATCTTAATCACTAGAATGTGAGACTCTTAGTTAATATGCTAGTGCTTATAGTTCATTGATGAACCTTGAGCTTTCCTATTGACATCTAAAACTGTCATCAATCGATAGGAGCTCATAACTTGTATAATGTACATGTTCTTAATCTTAAGACGACTATGGACACAAACTATGGATATGACTGCTTTGACTTACCAATTAGTGAGGTCTTCAAGATCAACACTTGGGTATCTTGGGCAAGTCATGTTCATAGGGTTGTGAATATTGTCAAGATAGAATCTACTCTCTGATAAAGAGCAAGCATTCCTGTCACCAAGTTGATTATGAGAATTGCAATCTCATTGATAAGTAGTTATCAACATGTTTGGTAATCATAAGAGGTGAATAAAACTCAAGAAGTGGAGATGTAATCATCATTCAGGTTAAAATTAACAGTTTATCCGACTACCAGAATATGATTACAAATGTTGAAGGTAGATGGACATTAGTACAATCATATAAGTCTAGTTACCGCTTCAGATATGTTCTTTTGCATTGGAGTGCAGTTATCGTCATTTAGTGGAGTTAACGTTAACTAATTAGTTGGTTAATTCGCTAATTAAAGAGTTTGATCATAGGGATTAACAACTAGTCTAAGCCAACAATTAAGAACTTAGGAGGTCCCACTCTTAGCTCCACAAGAATACTTGGAAAAGCATAAGGGGATGAACCAATCGATTGAAGTTGTTTCAATCGAATGAATGTTGTTCAATCTATTGAATAGGGTTCAATCGATTGAAGCCAAGGTCAGTTAGAAAACTTATAAATAGGATGACTTGTGAGACAGAATTGTTTTACTCATCATTTTTAAGCTCTCACAAGTCTAGACTATATTGTAAGTCTTCTAGGCTTTCTTTTCCTCTCTATTAGGGTTCCCACAAACCCTAGCCTCTCTGGGGTTCAAGACCAAAAGGTTTTATGTACTATCTCTCTTCCCTACGCATCTATAGAATAAATAAGTAGATCTGGCTTACCAATCAAAGTTTTGAACTTTGTTTTTCCACTGTGCATAATATTTAAGTTTTCAAAACCTAAATCCTACAATTGTTATCTGAGCCCCCTTACATGAATCTATAGCTGCATTTTCGGAACCCAAGTATAATTTGCATGTTGTTTTCTAGTACTATTTCTGAAACTGAATTGTAACAGATCTATTTCTATAGCAGTTTCATAATCGAAAACAAATTTGTGATTCTATTGGATGCAAAGGAGGTTCAATTGATAGAAAGTGTTCCAATCAATTGACCAAGTTCAATCTATTGAAAGTAGATTAGGTTCAATCGATTGAACTTAGTTCAATTGATTGATTTGGTCTTCTCTGTCCTAAAGTTCTCATAATTTTAAAAGCTTGAAAAAGTACTTTTAATATCTTATACCATTTTGGAAAAAATTTAATCAATTTCTAAACTTTCATGTCAATCGATTGAAACAGTTTCAATCGATTGAAACAGTTTCAATCGATTAATAAGAGTTAAATCGATTGAACCAGGTTTAATCGATTAGACTGAGTCAAAGAACGAAGATGATGTTTTAAAGTACTAATCTATCCATAAAGTGTTTATGGAATGTGTGAATCAGTTAGGTGTTCCAATGAATAAATATATTTTGTTATATATGTGCGTAAATGTGTATATCTAATCTTTTGTAGCAAGTAAGACCACTGTCTCCCATGGCACCGAGATTTTAATTTTTTTGTAATTTGTGATTGGTGTTTATTCAAATTTTGGGTTTAGTTTTAAGGCATGTGTAAAGGGTGCTACGACTTTATTCTTGAGAAAAAGAGAGTCGCACCGGTTTTCCTAGCCTATTTCTTGTTAATTTTTTTTCTAGATAAATTGTAAGCTTTGAAAGAAGCATATGGTAATGTAATAGAATAAAATAGTCCATAAAGATGGAGCAACAAGCCATTATCCATGAAGATGGAGCCGGAGGCGGTCAAACCAAGAGATGGATCTATGAAGATAGAGTCATGGGAGATAGAGGCACATGAATGTTTTTATTTCATTTTTATTTTTTTTTGTTTTATATGCATGTTTGTGATTGGATTTTTATATATTGTTACTGCATGCATGTAAAACAAGTTTTTCTAAAATAAAAATCAAAAACCATTTTTCAATACATTAGTAAACGTTGGATGTTTTATGGGCAATGTGAAGAAAAAAATTTTCTAAAAGCAAAATCCTTAATTATCAATCTAGTGGGAGAGGGACTTATTAATAGACTCCTGCGATCATCCATTAACAGTTCACTATAAGATGAGTATATTTTGTGTCACCCAACCATGTGTGATCATTCTGTACGTTACTCATTGGTTACTAGATATGAACTTCCTATGGATAGGATCAATGAGACGTGTTAGAGGGTGACCACCATACGGAGGCGCTACTTGAGGCAGTTGTCATTGGATCCTAGTTAATGGTACATACTAGCTAAGCTATGAATAAGGGATCCCATATGGGGCATTATTTAGAAGCTTAGAGATCAAAAGTTCGAGAGTCATGACCTGTTTTGCAAGAGTTGCATAGCGGCCAAGTCCTGATTAATCGAAAGATCGAATAATGACCACCACACGGAGGCTTTACTCTTCGTCTCGATATTCCGGACTTTGTTATGAGATAAGAGTTTTAAGAATTCTTTAATTTTGTACTATCAAATTTTTGGCATCTATATTTATTATGTCTGTTATTCTTTTCAGAATTCATCATGTCTGGAGCTGCATTAAGTCCACTTGCCACCATACTTACACAAAAGAAGCCAATTGGAAACAACTACATTGAATGGAAACGTAACTTGGATATTGTTTTAACTGGAGAGGATCACATTTATGTCCTCACTACCCCATGCCCTGTCGAACCCACTGCAAATGCTTCAGTAACTACTAAACGCGAGTTCGACAAGTGGAAGAAATCGAATGGGATAGCCCGTTGCTACATACTAGCCTCAATGGCTAGTGTACCAATTCCAATCAAATGATTCCGCTAGTGCCATTATCACCAATCTCAAAGAAATATGATGTGAACCTCAATAGACTTGCTCAATATTTAAATTTCTTTCGTCTGTTGCAAACCCCATCGACTTGTTTTGAGATCCAACAGCAATCTTGACATGTTTTGCCTAGAAAAGCTAAAATCATATTGTAATTGTTAGTGAACCTATGACCCAACATTTAAAAAGAAATGCAAACCATAGGTATTACAATCATTGTGAGCCTGTGACTCAACGTTTAAAAAAAGCACAAACCACAGGTATTCATATTTGTGAATGCCACAAGGAAGACTTTAATAAGTTCATGGTGTTTTGCAAGAACAAGGGGAGAAGCAAAGCTCAACTTCTAAATTTTACTAATACATTGATCCAATGATGTTTTTTTACAATGAGTATATAGGCTCTACATATAAGCCATGGCTGAAATTAGTTTACAAAATAATATAAACTAACCTTCCTAATTTCAGCCTACATGCCTAAATAAGAAGAAAAGGAAAAGGAAACACTGCATATCACTTAATCTTCTGTTTATTCACCGAAATACAAATAAGGAAACAATTCTTTGTCTCACAATAGGAAATAAGATAAACAATATATCAGCCTTCAAGGATTATTGTACCTAGTTTGAAGGATTCCATTTTTGGAAATAATCTTGAATGTCAATTAGCTCTTTATGGAATCTAAAATTATGAAATATCATCAACCCTTTTAATTCCACACACATGAATAGAATTAAGCAAATTTATTCAGCCTTTATTTGTATTCATCCTACTTCTTCATAAGCGTGACTTGATCTTTTGGAAAGTATTATTCAGTCTTCATCTTCTTTAATTCAGCCCAATGAAATGCATTATTGATCTCCGTGGATATTCTCATCAAAAGGTTTGGGGAATATGGTAGACCTACTAGGCAGAACGCCATGCAAAAGATAATGAGTGTTAAGATGTTAGAAGGGACCCCAGTCTGAGAACATACTTTAAAAATGATTAGTTATTTAAATAAATTGGAGACTCTAGGTGCCCACATCGACGCACAGACCCAAGTTGATATGATCCTCAACTCCCTGTCACCATCATTCGCTTAATTCAAACTGAACTATAGTATGAATTAAATGAATTTTTCCATGAGCGAATAGATAAGTTCTCTTCAGGCAGCGGAAGGGGTGATCAAACTTGGGAGCAACATTTTGAACATTAAGCAAAGCACATCTCTTTTCGATCTGCACCAAAACACAAGAAGGAAAGAAGAAAGTTGGCACTAGTGGTACAAGTGTTGGACCAGTCCCAAAGATTGCAAAATCTAAGGGAAAAGGAAAGGGCAAAGGGAAGGCACAGATGGTCAAGGCAAAGGAATGTGTTTCCAATGCCGAGAAAAAGGCCACTAGAAGAGGAATTGTCTAGAATTCTTAGCTACAAGAGTTCAAGGAATGATAGAATCACATGTGATTGAAGTAAGTTTTATAATGCATACTTCGAACACTTGGTGCATTGATTCTGGTGCGACTAACCATATCTACAATTTGTTGTTGGGGTTTAGATCAACCAGGAGGTGCAGTGATAGGGAGATCATTGCATTGTTGGAATTAGTTCACACTGATGTGTGTGGTCCAATAAATATTAGAGCTCTAATTGGTTATAAATATTTTATTACATTTACTAATGACCACTCTAGGTATGGATATGTACCTAATGCAGCACAAGTCTGAAGCCTTTGAAAAAGTTCGAAGAGTTTAGAGCTGAAGTGGAGAAGCAATTAGACATACATATCAAAGCCATTCAATCAGATCAAGGTGGCAAATACCTCTCTAATGAGTTTATTGATCATCTTTTACATAATTGGATTTTGTCATAGTTGACTTCACCTGGTAGTAGAATGATGCAGTAGAAAGAAGGAACGGACACTTTTAGACATGACTAGGTCGATGATGAGTTATTCAGAGTTGCCATTATTCCTTTGGGGTTATGCTCTGTAAACCGCTATGTACATACTAAATCTTGTTCCAAGAAAATCTATTCCTAAGACACCATGGGAGATGTGGATTGAATGCAAGCCCTCTTTGTAACATGTCCAAATAAATCACGATCGGAAGCATGTTATTTCATACGGTATCCAAAGGGTACTTATGATTGGCATTTTTTATGATCCAAGATAATAAAAGGTGTCTGCTAGTACGAATGCTATTTTCTTGGAGAATGATTATATCATGAACCATAAACCTAGAGGAAGGATACATCTAAGAGAAATAGATGGAAAGCCCTCTATTCCTCCAATAGTTGGAAACAATATAGGACAAGAAATACCACATCTTTACCCAATTGTGCGTTGGTACCTTGTCGTAAGGAGGATGGTCAACCAACCTGACAGATACATGTTCCGAGGAGATGTTTTTGAAGTTATCTCCATAGAATCTGAATCTGATCCTGCCACGTTCGAAAAGGCAATGGCTGATGTTGATTCAGACAATTGGGTCAAAGCTATGAAAGCTGAATTGGAATCTATGGATGCTAATCAGGTCTGGGATTTTTTAGAAACACCTGCTAATATTAAACCAATTGGTTGCAAGTGGGTCTATAAGAGGAAAAGAGGATCTAATGGAAAGGTTGAGACCTTTAAGGCGAGACTTGTAGGAAAAGGTTATACTCAAAAAGAGGGCATTGACTATGAGGAAACCTTCTCGCTAGTAACCATGCCCAAGTCCATCAGAATGCTCTTATCCATTATAACATGCCTAGATTTTGAGATCTGGCAGATGGATGTCAAGACTACATTCTTAAATGGAAATCTTGAGGAGGACATATATATACAGCAACCAGAAGAGTTCATAGCTAGTAGAAAAGGTAACTAGTATGCAAGCTACAAAAGTCTATTTATGGGTTTAAGCAGGTATCTAGGAGTTAGGACATTTAGTTTGACCAAGCAATCAAATCGTTTGGTTTCATACAGAATCTGGATGAACCTTGTATATATAACAAATATGAAAGAAAGGTGGTGGCTTTTCTTGTACTTTATGTTGATGACATTCTACTCATTGGGAATGATATAGAGGCATTGGCATCAATCAAGGTTTGGCTAGCTAGTACTTTTGATATGAAGAGCATAGTAATACGTTTAGTCCCTGAATTACTATTTTACCATGGGCATTGCATGTATATATGTACAATCGCTTGCACGATTTTCTTTCTTTATTTGTTCATAACTTGAATTAGGATTGCAATAGAAATAATTGAAATGGTCCACAGAATGTCTAGTCAATCATTTTAAAAGCTAAGTAGAGGCCCATGTCTTCGGACAGGGTGAGAAGGGATGTTTTAGCACGATCTAGCTCCTTCCTCTCTCGTGCTTTAACCCCTAAACTAAGTTCTTGATGACGACAGGGTGGTGATCTCTATCCATTGGGTAGTTAGATTTAGTTTTCTTGGTTTTCTTTATCAAACTAAGTGGAGACTCTATTAGTGAGGATCTCTCTGGATTTAGCCCTGTGGGATAAAACATGGATTACTCACTCATAGCCTCGGATAAGGATCATAGGCATCGATTGTAGCCTCAAGTATGAATAAAACCCCATGGAATCTAAATATGAGTTATCCAAATCGGTCAGATCAGATAAAGGCTAATGAAGGGTGGTTAACCTCACTCATGGTTGTTGATATGAGATTATATGGGATCAATCAAGTGGGCTTGGTCTTTCTAGGCACTATACTTGGTCAAGGTTTCCATAGTGAGGTTTCCATAGTGACCCAAGAATTTGACTTCCTCCACCCAAAACTCATACTTATTGAGATTAGCATACAAATGATGGTCTTCGAGCGTTTGCAACGTAATCTGAACATACCTCTCGTGATATTCCTTCGACTTCAAGTAAATCAAAATGTCGTCGATGAATACGATCACAAATTGATCTAAATACGGTTGAAACACCCTATTCATCAGATCCATGAATATTGCAAGGGCGTTAGTGAGTCCGAATGACATCACGAAGAACTCATAATGACCATATCTAGTTCTAGAAGTAGTCTTCAGTGTGTCTTGTGGTCGAACAAGCAGTTGATAATATCCCGATCGTAGATCTATCTTCAAAAAAGTTGTTGCTCCCTGTACCTGATCGAACAGATCATCTAACCGGGGCAGGGAGTACTTGTTCTTGATAGTGACCTTATTTAACTCTTTAGTTAATACAAAGTCGAAGTGATCCATCATTCTTCTTTACAACTAACACTAGCGCTCCCCAGGGTGATGTGCTCAGTCAAATAAATACTAAATCTTCCAATTCCTAGAGTTTTTTGTTTAACTCTTGCATCTCCATTAGTATCATGCCCCGCTATAGCAAAATTAGAGAAAATTAATTCCTTTTTGGACCCATAGGCCATGACAGTTGAAAGTCACCACATTGTCCATAACCCAAGTCTAATCATCAGAGTAATGATTTAAACCACGCATTAGAAAGTTTTAAGGTCGATATATATAATCAGAGTTCAATACTAACTATTACAAAATCACGAGTGTTTACAGAAACATAAATAAAGTATTACGGCAACATGCGCTGATTATCAATGTAACTATTACAGAATCTCTAACAACATAAGCATAAACTATCTACGGCGAAGCTTCAGGTCTTCAGCTCGTGTAGTAGTCAGCACCAGCATAGCCTCTGTTATTGTAGGCTCCATTCTCGTAGCCCCTATCCATGTTTTCATCCCCTGCATACTCATAACCCTGGCCAGCTGGACGTCGAATATCCTGTGGCATAAACGTCGTCAGCTACGAAAGCCGAATGAATGAAAATACTAACAGAGTATCTATAGATATCTAGTATACATAAATAGCATTGATAAAAGGATCATCTTATCGTTCGCATGCATGTATGCACCAACTCAATATAGAACAAAGGATGTCGTCCCAACCAGTCCCAATACATAACTTGGACTCTTGGGTCCACATTAATCAGACACGTAGTCCCATACCTACGGTCTGTCAAACACCGACACACATCCCTAACGTTCTAGCCAACCTGCCCTAATATAATACAACATGCTTCCTTGACATACTATAACTTTCAACTCTACTATACCACTACACTTAGCTCCACCATACCACTGTACTTAGCGATATCACAGCACTCAACAATACCACCGCACTCAGCCATACTATAGCACTTAGAAATATCACAGCACTCAGTAATACTACTTCACCACTACGGCATGGAGCCTCAATATGCAAAACTCAACACGAAGTCCCACATCACATAACCTCCCAAATCTAACACATTTTCTAACTCTATCATTCGTCAATCTGATACGTAGTCCAACTCTATCATACATCAACCTGACATGTAGTCTCGATCCTAACCCAGCACCTTAGGATCCCACACCCAACATCATACGATCTTAGCGAGCACATTCATAAGTACAAATATAAATAGTATCGACCTCTACAGTCGATAGACCCACTACTATACACGTTGGCTTCTCATTCTGATTTGCAGCATTATACCATCACTATACAATTGGCTCCATTATTCAATGCATTACGTCCATTATTCCACATGTGTATAAATCTAATATATCTTCTACCAATCAACGCATGATAATATATAGCTTAGCAGTTATCGGATATAAACAAGCTAAACATTTAATATTCTATCAAGTTCGATCGATTGAAGTTATTTCAATCGATTGACAAAAGTAACGTTTGATCGATTGAACTAAGTTCGATCGATTGAGGAAATTGAAGTTTAATCGATTGAGAAATGTTCAATCGATTGAAGTCTATTTATGTTAAATCGATTGAGACCGGTTCGATCGGTTGTGAGCAATTTTCTTTCTAAACTGAACTGGAATTCTCGTGTACGTTTGGGGTCCATTCTTTCTTGCCAAAACACATATACACAAACATATCTATGCTACTAAGTGAGTATATGCACTTATTGTTAATGTCGGTGACACCGGTGACGTGTGGGTGGCCGTAGGTCCTCGGGGTGGTCTCTCTCTCTTCTTCTTCCTCCTTCTCTCTGTCTTTCTGTCCTCTCTCTCCTTCTCCTGCTTCTTCTCCTCTTGCTGGCCGAGAGTGTGTGGGAGGGAGTGTTTGTGAGTTTGTGTGTATATATATTTATATATCTAGTATGTATATATATGTCTAGGTGAGTGTGTGTGTATAAACGATACATATCTCTCTCTTCTCTCTAAAACTCAGCAACCCCAAATAAGTGTATGTATGATACATATATATATAGGGAGGGGGAGGGTATAGGTGGCAGAACTCGTAAACTAGAAATACTAAGTTTGATCAATTCAAACATGTTTAATCGCTTAAGAAAGGGTTCCACATCACAAATTAGGTCGACAGAGTTTCAAGCGATTGAAGTAGTTTGATCGATTGAAGAAAGCTAAGCTCGATCGATTGAAGTCAGTTCGATCAATCGATGCTGAAAATACAGGAAATGTAAATGCAAGTATACTGAATCTTATTTATATCAATAAGGGTATAAAAGTACAATGAAAATATAGGGTATTACATTATCCCCCTCTAAATAAAGATTTAATCCCCAAAATCCAAACTAAGCTTCACTAAACAACTCCGGATACTTCTCACACATCTCCGATTCTAACTCCCAAGAACTTCTCCTTCGTCGTGAAACTTCCATTGGATCTTTACCAATGGATTTTCCTTATTCCTCAGCTTCTTAACTCGTCGATCCAGAATTCATACTGGCCCTTCATGAAATGACCCATTGTAGATAATGTCAATGCCTTTAAAGTTGATCTCATGACTCGGATTGTGAGCACACTTCCTTAACATGCTAACGTGAAAGACAATGTGCACTCCCGACATCTTAGGCGGTAACACGAGTCAGTAGGCAACCTTTTCTACACGTTTTAGGATCTCAAACAATTCAATGAAATGCAGTGCTAACTTTAGTCTCTTTTGTCCAAAACCTGACAATTCCTCGCACCGGAGATACTTCGAGTAGCACATGATCTCCAACACTGAATTCCAAACTTCGACGATGCTTATCTGCATAACTCTTGTGTCTACTCTAGGCCGTTCACATCCTTTCTTTCACAATCTAGATCTTTTCATTAGTTTCCCTAACTAGTTCAGGTCCAAGTAGTTGATTATCTCTAACCTCTATCCAATACAAAGGTGATCGACACGGTCATCCATATAATGCCTCAAAAGGTGCCATCCCTATGCTCGAATGGTGGCTGTTGTTGTATACAAATTCTATCAGCGGTATACGAGTCTCCTATGAGCTCTCAAAATCAATAACACACGCTTGAAGCATATCCTCCATTACTTGGTTAACTCGCCCCATCTATCCATCAGTTTGTAGGTGAAAGGCAGTGCTTAAGTTTATGAAGTCCCCAAAGCTCTCTATAGACTTTTCCAAAACTCTGTAGTGAATCTTGAGTTATGGTCAAACACAATAGAGACAGGTGCACCGTGCAATCGTACAACTTATAAATACATTCGACTCCAACGTTTGACCAGGTACGACATACTGTATGTTATGAAATGCACCAATTTGGTAAGTCGATCTTCAACTACCTAAATATCGTCGTGGTTTTGTTGTGACCTCAGCAAACATACCACGAAATGCATAGTTATGTGTTTCCACTTCCATCTAGGAATTGGTAAAGGTTGTAAGAGTCTGGGTGGCTTCTGATGTTCTGCCATCACTTGCTTATATGTAAGATATTGAGACACGTGTTTAGTAACCTCTCGTTTCATTCCTTCTCACCAAAAGTTCCTTTTCAAATCCTTGTACATCTTTGTACCTCCTGGGTGGATAGTGATTCGCGACTTGTGCGATTCGTCTAGTATATGCTTTCTAAGATCACCTTCACCCGACACACAAAGGCTACCTCTACACTTGAGTGCTCCATTCGCATCAATCCTCCAACTCTCGGATTCTTTCACTACGTTGCTTGTGAACCACTCCTGAAGTCCTTCATTCTTCATCTGTGCCTCTAAAATACGATTGATGAGGGTTGGTTGCACTATGAGACATTCAAAGTGTCATCCTTCACTTGGATATCAGGCTTGAATACCGAATTCAGCCAAAGTTTTCACGGCTTGCCACTCATTGAGCATAAGAGAAGTTGTTGCTATCTGCTGAGGCTTCTAACTCAATGCATCGACTACTACGTTCGCCTTTCTAGGGTGATATTGTAATGTGAAATCATAGTCCTGTAACAATTCCATCCAATGTTGTTGTATCATGTTCAACCCCTTTTGAGAGAACAAATATCTCAGACTCTTGTGATCCGAGAATAGATCAAAACTTCTCACCGTAGATGTAGTGCCTCCAAATCTTGAATGCAGACACAATCATGGATAGCTCAAGATCATGCATAGGGTAATTCATCTCATGCAGCTTCAATTGTCACAATCCATATGCTATTGCATTTCTGTCTTGCATTAGGACGCATCCAAGTCCTTGGTGTGATGCGTCACTATATATGGTGAACTGTTCACTGCTCCTGGGTATTGCCAGCACTAGCGCAGTGGTTAATCTCCCTTTAATTCTTGAAATGAGCATTCATGCTGGTTACCCCATTCAAACTTCAAATCCTTCTTCGTTAATCCGGTAAGAGGAGCTGCAATCTTGGAGAATCCTTCCACGAATCTCTGATAGTATCCAGCCAGACTAATAAAACTTTTAATTTTCGTTGTAGTGGTTGGTATATTCTAATCCAAAATTGCATCTTTCTTTGCCTAGTCTACGATTATTCCATCTTGCGAGATGGCATGTCCTAGGAACTTGACATCTTTCAGCCAAAACTCGCACTTGCTAAACTTTGCATATAATTGGTTATCTCAGAGGGTCTGTAGTGCAATCCTTACATATTCCTCATCTTCAACCTCGGTCTTCGAGTAGATTAGAATATTGTCAATGAACATAATAATGAATTGGTCTAGGTAGGGTTTAAATACTCTATTCATTAGGTCCATGAATACCGATGGGGCATTGGTTAATCTAAAAGACAACCACGAATTCATAATGCCCATACCTAATCCTGAAAGTAGTCTTTGAAATATCCTCAGGTCAAACCAATAGTTGGTAATATCCAGATCGTAGATCGATCTTAGAAAAAGTCATCGCTCCTTGTAATTGATCAAACAGATCATCGATTCTAGGGAGTGGATACTTATTATTAATTGTGACCTTGTTGAGCTCCGTATAGTCGATACAAAGTCATTGAGTTCCATCCTTCTTCTTAACGAATAGCACTGGTGCTCCCCAAGGCGACGTGATGGGTCGAAAAAACTTGAGATCTTCTAACTCTTGCACTTACTTCTTTAGTTCTTGTATCTCCGTTGGTGCCATCCGATAAGGAGCCTTTGATTGTGGTAAAGATACAGAAGTTAATCTCACACTTAGGTGGCAATCCTAAAATATTTCAAAACACATCCTCAAAGTCTCGGACTGTAGGAATCTGTGCAGTAGTGAGTTCCGAACTCAAACTCTCGATAGTTGCTAAATGACTAGTGAAAAAAGCATCACTAGAGGGGTTACATTGAAAATTAAAAGGGTGACTTCCAAGTACCGAAAAGGTAATCATCTTATTGCCATAATCTAACTTAGCATGATACTTTGTGAGCCAATCAAATCCTAAGATGATGTCAAATTCCTTCATTGACAAAACGATTAGATCTGCGGGAAGAATTATATCCTCAAGGGTTAAGGTATAGTCCTTGTCCACTTTCCCTAATCTTACGATTAATCCCTAAGGTTATCCACATTCCGGGCTATGTCAAGCTCCTGGGGTACTAAACCCAAAAGTTTAACAATTTTGATAACAGTAAACGAATCTGAAGCACCAATATCAAATAGAACTTTAACTCAAGTGCTGAATAACGTAAGAGTACCTTCCATGTTCTGCTGTTCAGCCTCATCAAATCCCACGTTCTCTAGGAGGATAGCATTCATACAAGCTTATCCAACTTGGCCGTGAGCAACTGGTCTGTTGTATGCCCTACGAGGTACTCTACAGCCCATGATAATGTAGCCGTGATTGCCAAAGTTATAACAGTGAATGCCCGACCGGTTATAGTTCTTGGTAGCTCGGCAATCCTTAGGCACATGGCTTAGCTTCCCATAGTTAAAGCATCCACTGGTATTGCTTCCAGTAGCAGTAGGGAGTCCTTGTAGGGGAAGTGCTTGATTTATAGCATAGCGGTTATGGAGAAACGCAGGTTGTGGCTTCCTCTCTCCAGTCCAGTTATGCTTGTTCCCTTAGAACTGAATCAGAGGTCTCGGTCCATGGTTACCCCTGAGTGGTGATCGATTCCCAAAGCGTCCTTGCTCCCGATCATTAATATCCTCATGACTGACTGCCATCCCTACCATAGCTTTAAAGGTTTGACCCTGATGATTCAGAGTCATCTATTGTAGTGGCAACGAAAGACCTTTGTGATACTGCATGTTCTTCTCCGGGGTATCGATCATATAAATACCAAAATGGGATAACCGTTCGAACTACACCATATACTCCCTCATGGTAAGGTTCCCTTGCCTTAGCTTAATGAATTCTCTCTCCTTCTTATTCCTCTCCATTTAAGGAAATCAATTCTCCAAAAGCAGCCCTTTGTATGCGATCCAGTGCATCCTTCTGTCCACATCCTCTCCTACGGTTTCCAGGTGACGCTTCTCGATCTCGTTACACCCTAAAGTATCGAAGATTGCTTCCATTTCCCGGAGCCATTGCTCTACTTGCCACGGCTCAGTATTCCCGTCAAACTTCTCTAGACGAAATGACAGAAACGCTCTACTATTCGATCCTCAACTGGCCTCGGATGTGGTCTATGGTTATTTCCATTGTGAACGTTAGGATTGTTTATCCGTTCCATCCTCCACATAAAGACCTCAAACAATCCAGTCGGATCAGCAGCCTGAGGTGTTGGAGGTGCATCCTTAATTGGTTCAGGGCAGTTTCGGGTGTATCTTCCTGACATCTCTGCAATATGGTTGGGTACCTAATACAGACGTCTATCAGTTAGTCATCAATTCAAAAATAGTGATAGGAAGTAGTTTAGAATTTAAACGTAATAGTTATAGCTATTATCACATTAATAGCAAAAGAAAAATCCACTATACGAATAACTTCAATGCATTAATTTAGAGTCAACTCTTATCTTAAGGAATCTTAGGGTTCATACTCAAGAAATGTTGGACAATTGGTGAACGCAATCACTAAACCTGGTTCTGATACCAAAAATCCTATCACCCCCTGTATTAAATAGAGAAAATAAATTCCTTTTTGGACCCGCAGGCCATGACAGTTGAAAGTCACCATATTGTCTATAACCCAAGTCTAATCATCAGAGCAATGATTTAAACCACACATTGGAAAGTTCTAAGGTCGATATATATAATCAGAGTTCAATACTAACTTTTACAAAACCACGAGTGTTTGTAGAAACATAAATAAAGTATTATGGCAACATACGCAGATTATTAACATAACTATTACAAAGTCTTTAGCAACATAAGCATAAACTATCTATGGCGAAGCTTCAAGTCTTCAGCTCGTGTATTAGTCAGCATTAGCATAGCCTCCATAATTGTAGGCTCCATCCTCATACCCCCTATCCATGTATGCATCTCCTGCATACTCATAACCCTAACCAACTAGATGTCAAATATCCAGCGGCATAAACGTCGTCAGCTACAAAAGCTGAGTGAATACAAATACTAACAGAGTATCTATAGAAATGCAGTATACATAAATATCATCGATAAAAGGATCATCTCATCGTTCGTATGCATGTATGCACCAACTCAATATAGAACAGTGGACGTCATCCCAACCAGTCCCAATAAATAATATAGACTCTTGGGTCCACCTTAATAAGACACGTAGTCCCATACTTGTAGTCTGTCAAACCCCGACACATAACCCTAACGCTCTGGCCAACCAGCCCTGATATAATACGGCATGCTGCCCTGACGTATTATAGATCTCAGCTCCACTATACCACTGCACTTAGCTCCACCATACCACTGCTCTCATCGATATCACAGCACTCAGTAATACCACCACACTCAGCCATACTATAGTACTCAGCAATATAACAGCACTCAGCAATACTACCGCACTATTATTGCACGCAGCCCCGAAATGCTAAACTTGACAAGAAGTCCCACATCACATAACCTCCCAAATTCGACACGTAGTCCAACTATATCATATGTCAACTTGACACGTAGTCTAACTCTATCATACGTCAACCTGACACGTAGTCCTGGTCCTAACCCAGTACCTTAGGATCCCACACTCGACATCATACGATCTTAGTGACCGCATTATATGCATAAATATAAATAGTATCGACCTCTACGGTCAATAGATGTACGTCAGCTTCTCATTCTGATTTACAATATTATACCATCATTATACAATTGGTTCCACTGTTTAATGCATTAAGTTCATTATTCCATATGTGTATTATTCCAATACAGCATCTACCAATCAATGCCTAATAATATACAGCTTAATAGTTCATCGGATATAAACAAACTAAATTTTAACATTCTATCAAGTTCGATCGATTGAAGTTATTTTAATTAATTGACAAAAGTAATGTTCAATCGATTGAACTAAGTTCGATTGATTAAGGAAATTAAAGTTTAATCGATTGAGAAATGTTCGATCGATTGATGTCTGTCTGTGTTCAATCGATTAAGACTAGTTTGATCGATTGAGAGCAGTTTTCTTCCCAAACTACACTGGACTTCCCGTGTACATTCTGGGTCCGTTCTTTCTTGTCGAAACACATATACACAAACGTATCTATGCTACTAAGTGAGTACAGGCACTCACTATTAATGTTGGTAATGCCAACGATGTGTGGGGTGGCCGTAGGTCCTCAGGGTTATCTCTCTCTCTCTCTTCTTTTTCCACCTTTTCTCTGTCTTTCTATCCTCTCTCTCCTTCTCCTGCTTCTTCTCTTCTTCTCCTCTTGTTGGTCGAGAGTGTGTGGGAGGGAGTGTCTGCGAGTATGTGTGTATATATATATCTGGTATGTGTGTGTATATATATGTATAGGTGGGTGTATATATATAAACTATATATATCTTCTCTCTAAAACTCAGCAACCCCAAATAAGTGTGTGTGTGATACATATATATAGGGAGGAGAGGGTGCACGTGGCAGAACATGTAAACTAGAAATACTAAGTTCGATCGATTGAGCCATTTTCGATCAATTGAGAATAGGTCGGTCAAGGTTCGATCGATTGAAACATGTTCAATCACTTGAGAAAGGGCTCCACGTCACAAATCAGGTCGGTAAAGTTTCAAGCGATCAAAGTAGGTTCGATTGATTGAAGAAACAAAATCTCGATCGATTGAAGGTAGTTGGATCGATCGAAGCTGAAAATACAGGAAATATAAATACAAGTATACTGAATCTTATTTATATCAACAAGGGTATAAAAGCACAATGAAAATATAGGGTATTATAATCAGGGCCATCCGATATGGGTTTTAGAGATTGGCAATGTCCCTGGTACCAACATAATACAGAAATTGATCTCCCTCTTATGTGGTAATTCAGCAATATCTTGGAACACTTCTAGAAAACCTCGAACCACGAATATTTGGGCTTTGATAATCTTGGAGCTAGAGCTTTCCATAGCAACCAAATAACTAGTCAGAAATGCATCACATAAGGGGTTACACTGAAAACAAAAAGATGTGCTTTGTGGTGCAGAAATGAAATTGACTTACTGGTACAATCTAACTTAGCATGATACTTCGTAAGCCAATCGATTCCCAAAATCACATCAAATTCCTTCATGGATATCACGATCAAATCTGTTGTAAGTACTCGATCTTCAAGGGTTAAAGTGTAGTCCTTGCACACCTTACTCAACTTTTTCATTACTCCTAAAAGTGAAACAGAATTAAGGGTTTCCTTAAGTGCTTGGGGTTCTAATCCCAACTTTAGAAGAAGTCTAATAGCAATAAAAGAATTTGAGGCACCCGTATCAAATAAACCTCTAATTCAATTATCACAGAACATAAGGGTACCTTCCATATTCTGCTGGTCCTCCCCTTCATAGACGGCTTCCTTAGGAATAATAGCATTGAGCATGGCTTGTCCGGGCTTAGTCTGAGTAGTCGCTCCATAATATCCGCCTGGAGGTGCTCGACAGTCCTTGCTAACATGCCCAGGCTTGCCATAATTGTAGCAGATAATGTCTATGTGACTATTCTTCTTCGGGCTTCACCAATCCTTGGCAATGTGCCCTGGAATTCTACAGTTGTAACAACCTAATGGATTTCCTCCAGTCACAACAGGTGGGGTTGCAAGTTGATTACGAGGAAATGTTGGCTGAGGCTTCCTCACTCCATTCCAAGTCCTTTTTGCTCCTTGAAAATGGGTTGGGGGTCGTGGTACAAACTTTCCTTTCATCAAGGATCGGGTCACCGGTTGCTTTGGTCCCTGAAATCCATCCTTCTCCAATCCATAAGCACCAACATCTCGAACATCTAGTTTGAATGACCCAAAGTCATGTGGAAAAGATGTGGGTTTAGCCTTCTATGGTATCTATTGATCTTCTTCTGAGGGGTATCAATCTAATGCTAAACAAAGTAAGATAACCTCTCGAACTGAGTGGTATACTCGTGCACTATCATGTTGCCCTGAACCAAGTTCATGAATTCCTTCTCTCTTATCCTTCTCTTCTCCAGGAAAGTACTTCTCTAGAAACCCCTCTCGAAATACAGTCCACGTCATCCTCTTTGATGCTTCTTCTCCCATCCTAGCTTTCTCATACTCCCACCATTCTGCAGCATAAGTGAGCTAAAAAATAGCTAAACAATGCTTTTCTTCTTTGTCACACATCAATCGTTCAAATACATGATCCATGTTCCTCAACCACTTCTTACCTTGCTAAGCTTTGCCTATCCTACCAAACGTGTCGGGACAGAGCACCTCTTGAGTATCTTGTCACCAATGAATGTCGGCGGTGGTAGTGGTGCAGCCTAGTGGTTTGCATGATTGATGTTATGGTTCCCACAGTGATCATCACTGATATGATTCAGGCATTGTAGAAAAGCCTCAAACACTCCCGTGGGTCCATCTTATTGGGAACATAGGCGTTTTCTCATCAATTCCTCACATTCCTGGTTATGTCTGCTATGTTGAAAACCTACATAACCATCCTGACATTACTCACCAACTCTTAAAGCAACATACAATATACAAGATAAAGAAATCAAATATTTGAACCAACAAGCATAAACAACTACCAAAAGTCAACACTTAGAAACAACATCAGGCAAAAGCATACTGCTTATATACAGTCAAAATTGTTTACAATATGGTGTGGTCAGAGATAATTAGATCACATTTACATATATGACACTACCATCAAAAGATATAAAATTATGTATGCAGAAGTGGGCTACATGCCTTGATAAAAACAAAAACAAAAGACATGGATCCTAGGGATCCGATCCCAAAAATCCTTCACATCAGACTCATATGGTGGTGGCTTATCAGCTAGAACTGTGATTTCCTCCGATGGCACCCAATCAAGCCATAAGCCGAACTCATCAATCATGTCAAAGAGCGGGTCGACTCCTAGCTGAACATCTAGTACCTCCCCATCTACAAGTATCCATCCTACACCAACAACATGTTGTAGGGCTGGCCCTATGGCAAAATACTGTGGTACCTGAACCACCTCAAACTCCTCCTAATCACCATCATCATCCATGGGAATAGCCTTCCCATCCTCATCATCCTTGTCGTCCTCCTCTGGCTCATCCTCCTAATCCTCCTCATGATCACCCTCATGCTTATCCTCGTCTCCCTCGGCGTCGGCTCCTTCATCCTCCATGGGGTCATCGTCATCCTCTCCTAGTTCCATCTTTGGCTCCTCAAGGTCATCCTTGTCATCATCGTCACCCTCAGGGTTTACTACATCCTCCTGATTCTCTCCCTCCATTGACGCGACAGGTTCCTCTGGTGGTGGTACTGGCACATCTATCTTAATCTGGGGATCAAGATCTGGTGGTACCTGTGTAGGATCAGCCAGAGTAGTCTGCAACTTTATGACATAGAAATCTCCATTTTAAAAGATCATCAAACTCATCTCAAAATAAATGAGCTCCAAGCGAGGCGCGATGTCGGGTTCCCATACAAATCTGGTCTGGATGAAGCAGTCCCTCTATGTGCATAAGGTGCCATACCAACCACTCACAAGCTCTCATCCCAATACACTAGAAATAGAACACTAGATCAGCAGCCTCTACTCTATCAGCATAAATGGTGTATCCTCTCATCCAATCTGGTACATGAATTAACTCCACAATCTGAAAAAAAAAATTTGGTTTCTTAAGTCAGTACTAGCTCAATGAATCTTAAGGCTCAAATGTGTAGGTGTCATGCCCTGGCTTTGTGATAATTAAGGGACTTAAGCTTCATGGCCCCGTAGGCTCGTAACAAGTTACAAATTGCATGATTGTCCAAATGCTAATGAAATATATAATATCAAAGTAATAATAACAGTAGAAAATGATTCTTAGTTCAGCAGAAGCAATATCAGAGTCTTGCAAACTTCATTATATATATATTACAATCATCCAAAATTAAAAGAATAGAGTTTAAGGTCAAACGGCCAATAACAACAATGAAATTAAAGATAGATAATAAAATTTCCCAGCGGGAACCAAACGGCTTCATCACTAGCTCTTCTTCAACTAGCGAAGCTCTAGCCTTCCTCGTCCATGTTCTCATCTCCACAGTGGAACAACATCTCTAACACCTGGAACTACAGCAGTTGGACACGGATGTCCAGGGCCACACTCCCATCAGCTGAAAGCTGAGTGAAATACTACAAAGCACAAACAATATGAAAATATACACCATTTACGTTATCACTTAGTAGTTATCAAAATGATACGTAAGTTCTTGCCCAAAACCCAACGTTCTTCTGGACTATACAACCACATCAATGCAACACAACGCGCATGAATCTACCGTGCCAACAACTCACAAACTTGATAGTACTAGCTTCTGTCACACGCAACCACAATTCTAGTAGCACTAGCTTTTGCCTACAATCGCAACAACATCGAACCAATGGTACCAGTTTCCGTCAACATGCGACACATCATGCCCAAATTGGCCTTATTACACTTATTTAGCCCACAATTGGCCCTAACATAATCGCATTCTTCCAAATGGCCACACATGACCATCAAATGTGAATTACGGCCATACATGGCCCACATTTCATTAGCTAGCCCATAGTTGGCCCTAACTCAATCGCCTTAGCCCAATTCAGCCCTAACTCAACGAGACACAGACCACAAGACGAACCAATCTTTCAATTTCACATAACACAATTGACAACGAGACCATGAAGGTCATACAACCAAATATAACCACACTCAGAATGATCGACTAGATCATCTAATGCAGAATGCAACACAACCATGCAACACAACCATGCCTCACGCGTCTGTCAACACACTTATTCATTTTAGTACATTATTCGTGCATTATACTTCATTACATCCTTAATAGTTTGACCCGACTTCTCCCTTTTAATCGTTATCAACAAGGGTCACAATAACAATCTGACAGCAATATAGAATTAACATGTTAGAAGAATCAACATAAAAATATTAAATCAATCATTGTCTTAAGCATGGTACTGCTAAGAAAGCATATAGTATAACTTCAGAATTGATAGACTCGTTCATAAATATCACATATACAATTCCATGTTTAGTTACAAAATTCACAGTACAAGCCATAGCATAACTATATTAACTGAATATGCAAACAAACAAGGAATACAAAAACTGTCAAGCTCGATTTCTCGCATCACTTGATCGCTCCAGGCTCGAGCTCGAGTTTTAGCAGTTTCCAGCTGACTATTTTACTTTAAAATATAATTATGAATTTGATTTTAAAACTTTAAAATCTCTACTCAAACCACACATGCAACTTATAAAATAGATCTTGCACGTCCATATACGCATTATTCATGAATTATACTACTCACAAAGGGATCAACAACCAAATGGATCATGGAATTAACATAAACTTGAAACATAGATGGTGATTATGATGATTTAAAGCTAGATTATGCTAATTTATACACATGCAACAAGTTTTACAATTTATAAATGCATATATCAACATTGTAAGTGAGTTATAGTACTCACAATGGATCACAATTAAGTAGATGATTTAGTTTATGTAAACTTTGAGAAATAAATGAAGATTATGATGTTCATGAACTAGATCTTCTACAATTAACCACATGAAATTTCATTTTATAGCTTAGACATGTACACATGCACATTATGTAAGAGATTTAGTACTCACGAAGCCAACAAGACCAAATGGAGGATGAATAATGCTGAGAAAGACAATGAAGAGGATGATCTTGAGCTAGAACTCCAAAACTTTGAGGAAAACTTCAAAATTCCAAAAAATTTAGCTTTATGAACTAAAAAATAACTTCAAATATGTAGCAAAATGATGATCACAAGTTTGAATACACTTGCATGTTGAAGAATTGAAGACATGCAAGAGAAATGTGTGTGTTTGTATATGAACTCTCCCTCACAACTCTCTACGTCTGAAGGCTCTGTTTTGGATGAAGTTTTTGAACAGAAATGCTGGGTATTTATAGAATTTTAGGACCCAACGGTAAAATAGTCTTTTCACTCAAAATAAAGCTCGAGCGCTCGCACTGCTCGAGCGCTCTGGCCTCGAGAGCTCCTGCTCCCCGATCGCTCGGGTTTGCTGAATTAACAATGTTTTGTTTTGTTTTGTTTTGAAACAATGATCATGTTATGCATGAACATACTTATGAAATGTCAAGCACTCTCGAAATATCATTTACATATATAGAAAATATTAATAACAAATATCCAAAAATTACATTATAGATAATTAAAAGTACGGGTGTTACAGTAGGACAATCAACGAGCGCACCTAAACTGAGAGCTCCGATACAAAAAATCCCTATCACGTCCCAAATTAGCCAAAATAGGGAAAATTTAAAACAATTCCTCTTTTTGGTCCCATAGACACATGGCAAGTTGAGATTGCATAATTGTCCAAGACATAAAAGAACCAACAACAATAATAATAAACAGTAATGACAACAACAATAATAAACAGATTTTTCGGAAAAATAAAATAAAAAACAACAATAATAAACATTGAAGGTTCTAAGCAATTCTTAATAATAAACATCAAAGTCATAAGGATCCAATTTTACATCTCACAAAAGGGGGTAAAGAAGAGAGAATAATATCATAGGCATAAAGCCTTATAGATTATAAAAGACTTACATCTAGTGCCTCAACATAAACAAAAATTAAATAAAACATAGTCTTTAACTCTTCCATCTAGCTTGCAAAGTCGTAGCCCTCCTCGGAAAACTCCTCCTCTGGATGGTTAGCCTCTGCAAGATCTGAACATTTGATTGTCTAGGACATGAAAGTCATTAGCTAATGAAAGCTAAGTGAGTAACCCTACTACATTTAAATATGATCAGAAAACATTTTATTAATCCGTTAAGAAAGATTGAAACATTCTTTTATCCTTTTGAAAACATTATAATTAAATACGCTCTTCTTATCGCATTATGAAACTTTACTCGAGATCGAATAACAATCAAAATCATACTGGAAATAGGACTGACTCAACATCACTTTGGACCATATGTCCAATCTTTACCAACTCGACACTTTTGCATGTAATCCAGCATAAATGTCATTGGCCTGGAATATCGGCACCCCTATAACACCTATATTTTCCTATCTGTAATTCTTAAATTTTTGTGTTTTTCCCTTTGTAATACTCTCGAATATATATAAAACCTGTTTTTCTTGTTCCTTATGGTTCAATATGATTTATGTGTGTTTGGGTTTATGTGTGAGACCTTGGGAAAGCTTTGCTAGAAAAGCAACCCCGAGCCCTCGAGGAACAAGAGCGCTCGTGCCCCGAGCGCTCAAGGAACAGAAGCGCTTGAGCCCCGAGTGCTCGAGCCACATGAGCGCTCGTAAAATGTCTATTTTGCCCTTGGGTCATGAAAATCTATGAATACCCAATGTTTTCTCAACATTTGTGCGTCCAGAAAATAGAGAAATAGAATAGAGAGCTTATGAGAGAGAGAACTTCATCCACTTGCATGTCTTCTAAAACTCATCATCCAACCACTCTTATGCATATAAATGCATACATTGCATCCACATTGAAGTTTTGAAGTTGAGCATTGAAGAATCAAGAGAAGGAGAAGAAGGATTCTAGCTTGGACCTAATTTAAAGTGCTTGGACGTTCAAGGATAATCACATTTCATCATCTATCCATACATGCACATGATTATGTACACTTAGATACTGAAACAAGATGAAGAGCTGAAGAGGAATTGCTGATATTGATCATTTACATGATCTATTAGTAGAAGGAATCATTTTTGAAGCTCTAGTTCACAATTCAAGCTTTCTCAACACATACTTGTATATAATCACCATCTAAACTCTCCTTAACACTTTGTGAGTATAGATTCTCACTTGGTGTCATGCCCCAGAGTAGCAAAGTAGGGAAAAATAAATTTCCTGCCTTTGGACCCGTGGACACACGTCTGGTTAGAGATGCTCCTGGTTATCCCTGACAGAAGAAAAAGCATAATGATATTGGGAATGTATCTAATTCAAACACAGCATACTAATATTAAACAATATTAAGTCATATGTCAACATTATATTATAGACTCTAAATAAAACCAAAAGGAACATAATAAGAGAAGTAGTCTTATGATGCCTAGTATCATAAAATCCAATAGCAAACTAGTTATTAATTATAAAAGAGAAGATAAACAGAAAGTCAAAAGCTCCATCTTTAACTTGCAAACCCACAGCGATCTCCGTAGTAGTCTTCTTTCAAACATTCCCCTCCATAGCCCTCCTCAAGCTGAGTCTCACCTGCTAAACCTGGCATCACTGGACATGGAAGGTCCAACAGCATTAAATGTCGTCAGCTTGAATACAAGATGAGTTAGCATAAATTCTAGCAAAGCACCATTAGCAATAGTCATGAAAATGCTTAGATTCGTTATTCATTAGTCGACTTACAATGACTATTAAACAACAACCGATTCAAACATTTATTGTGGTACAGACTCAATACCCTCACTATAACCCAAGGTTGAAGGACCAACCAAAACTCAACAACTAACTTAACTCATGCCTTTCAACACAATAACTCTTCCTTCTCACCATATGTAACTTAAGACATATCACAACTCACCTTATAGCCAATAACCCACTTTATAGCCGTTAACTCACTTTATAGCTGATAACTCACTCTTCAACCGATAGCTTACTTTATAGCCGATAGCTCACTTTATAGACGACAACTCACTCTTCAACCGATAGCTCACTTTATAGACGACAACTCACTCTACAGCCGATAACTCACTTTATAGTCAATAACTCACTTTACAGCAGATAAACGTTAATCATCTCAATACTTTCATTTACAGACCCCAATTCTGTATTCATCAATCATCTCCCTCTTCGGTAATGGACACTATAACCTCATTTATACAATAACCTCAACTTCGACACTGGATACTGACATCAATAACCAAATAAAATCTCCATAACATGACGGACATTCCAAGGACACACAATCAAATACTTAGACCGACATCAAGAAAATTGACCCAAGTATAAGAGTTTACTATACATAGCATAGTGAACCAGTCGTAGAGTTATTAATAAGTTTTGATCTTATTATGCATACATTATTCCCATTATCAGAGTCAGCATGTCACAGAAAGCATCGTCGTTCAAGTTCAAGAATAATGCTCAAGTCAATGCATATGTAATTAACAACTCAATAAATACTTTAAGTGCATGTGTGTCCAAGTGAACATGTAGAGTCTAAAGACGAATTCAACATATATATATATATAACAACAATCTCCTGAAACATAACAAAGCTAGAAACATTACAGAACTGGCAGACTTGAGTACTCAGGGAGCTCGAGCGTTCCCACTTGGCGTGAGCACTCGAGTTTAATCAGTAATCAGGTTCTAGTTAAAACTCACATGCATGTACCAAAATGAATTGGATCCTCTTGCATGTCAACAAAAACATTTAATAAACTGATCTTATAAGTGTATAAGCTTGAATTTATACTCATATAAGCTTAAGACATGCTTGGATGATCATATTACTACTACTTCATTAGAAAAGTACTTGATCATGGTTTCAATCTATATAAAAGAACTACAACTACTGTATGTTCATAAAAACTTCAAATAACTGATCCTAGAGGTTTTTAAGTGAGAAATTATACTCAGAAGTACTTAGATGATGAAAATATAGAATTTATTGAGAAAGAACTTGATCCTTGAGTTGCTGAACTGAAATAGTACTTGCTTCTACTTGATCACAAGGAGGATGAATATCTAGAAATGAACTTCAGTTCTCCATGTTGATTATTAGCAATGAAGTGTGTATATGTGTGGAGGATGTGATATAGGTGATGAATTGTGTGTGTGTGGATGTATAGAGGTGATCACTCAAAAACTTTATTAAAGGAATGCTCTCTATTTTCTATAATAACAGATGTGCAAATGTTGAGGTTTGGCCTAGTATTTAAAGACTTTTGAGTCCTAAGGGAAAAATTATCTTTTACCCCTTTTGGCACGAGCGCTCACGTGCCTCAAACGCTTTGGATCCTTGAATGCTTGGGGTTCCTTTTTCAATAAAATCTCCCCAAGGGTTACAAACATAAATCCAAACATGCATAAATCAAAAACCAAACACCTAAACAATCAAAATTAAAAGGAAACTCGAAAAGACGATCGTATTATATATATATATATAACCGGGAGTATTACAAAGAGAAATACAAAAATTTGAGAAATACAGATAGGACAAATACAGGTGCTATATCTCTCCACCACCTATCAAAAGATTTTGACCCGAAATCTGAGTGAACTATTACTGGAATAACTCTAGATATCTCTCTAGTTTCTCGGTTTCCATTTCCCAAGAAGCCTTTCTCTCGTCATGATGGCTCTACTGAACTTTCACTAGGGGAATCTCTTTGTTCCTTAACTTCTTGATATCTCTCCCCAAAATAAGCACTGGCTTCTCTAGATAAGACACGTTGTCATTCACCTCGATACCCTTAAAGTTAATCACTGGTGCTGAACCGTGAATGTACTTCCTTAACTTGCTTATATGAAAGACATTGTGTACTCTGGACATTCTTGGGGTAGTACAAGTCGATAGGCAACCTTGCCTACACAATCGAGGATCTTGAAAGGTCCAATGTAGTGAGGTGACACCTTTCCCTTCTTTCTTCCGAATCTGACCACACCTTGTACTGGAGATACTTTAAAAAATACATGATCTCCTACATTGAACTCTATGTCTTTTCGGTGCTTATCCGCGTAGCTCTTTTATCTACTCTGGGCAGCTTTCATCTTGTCTCTAACAATATTGATCTTCTCACTTATTTCTCAAACCATATGTGGTCCAAGAAGATTACCATCCCTGACTTCAGCCCAACATAGTGGTGAATGGCATGGTGTTCCATACAGTGCTTCAAATGGTGTCATCCCTATGCTCGAGTGATAACTATTATTATATGTAAACTCGATTAAGGGTAGGTGGGTTTCCTATGAACTTTCAAAGTCGATCACGTAAGCTCAGAGCATATCTTCCATAACTTGGTTTGGTTTGTCCATCAGTGTGGATGGAAAGTGGAACTTAATCTCAAAGAAGTTCCCATCGCCGCTTGTATACTCTCCCAAAATCTTGAGGTAAACCTCGAGTCACGATCTGATACTATCGAGATTGGAACACCATGAAGTCGTATGACTTATCGAATGTACATCAGACTTAACTTTTCTACTAGATGAGTCATACTATAGGCAATGAAATGGTCAGACTTTGTTAACCGATCTACTATCACCCAAATGGCATCGTGGCCTTGTTGCGACCTCGACAATCCGACTACGAAGTCCATTGTGACATGATCCCACTTCCATTCCAGAATTAGCAGTGGTTGTAGGAGTCCAGACGGTTTATGGTGCTCTGCCTTGAATTGCTGACACGTGAAGCACTTGGTCACATACTCAGCAACTTCTCTTTTCATGCCTTCCCACCAAAAGTTCCTTTTCAGATCTTTGTACATCTTTTTTCCTCTTGGGTAAACAGTCAATCTAGACTTGTGTGCCTCCTCCAATATGTCTTTTCTAAGTTTTTCTACATTGGGTACGACAAGTCGACCTCGGCATCTAAATCCTCCGTCCAAATCAATACTCCACTCCACTAGCTCTTTTGTCGAAACTTTGGTAAACCATTCCTTCAATTCCTCATCCTTCTGCTAAGCTTCAAAATGCGACCAATAAGACACCTAAAGTGTCGTTCTTCCTCTAACTATGTGGGTTGAAGATCGAATTCTTCTACGGTCTCCAATGCCCTTCATTCCCAAATCATAAGGGAAGCAACTATCCCGCGAGGTTTTTGGCTTAGTAGGTCTGCAAATATATTTGCCTTACCGGGATGGTACTATAAAGTAAAGTCATAATCTTTCAATAGCTCCTTCCACCTTCTCTGTCTCATGTTCAATTCCTTTTATGAAAACAGATACCTCAAGCTCTTATGGTTCAAAAATAAATCGAACTGTTCTCTAAAGAGGTAGTCTCCAAATCTTCAGAGTGTAAACGATTACGGCTAACTCAAGATTATGCGTAGGATAATTCATCTTATGTGGCTTCAGCTGTCTAGATCCATATGCTATAACCTTTCCATCTTGCATAAGAACACACCCTAATCCTTGGTATGATGCGTCACTGTAGATGGTGAATCTTTCACTAATCTTAGGTAGGGCAAGCACTGGTGCAAAAGTCAATCTCTCTTTTAACTCCTAGAACGCACATTTGTGCTTATCTCCCCATTCAAACTTCAGATTCTTCTTCGTAAGTCTAGTCAATGGGATTGCAATTTTGGAAAAACCTTCTACGAATCTCTGGTAATAGCCAGCTAGACCAAGAAAGCTCCTAACTTCTGAGGCATTGCTTGTCCTTTTCCATTCTAGAATTACGTTAATCTTCAAAGTATCCATAGAAATTCCATCTCGAGAGACTACGTGTCCCAAGAACTTGACTTTCTCAAGCCGAAATTCAGACTTGCTAAATTTTACGTACAAAGGATTATCTCTAAGCGTTTGTAATGCAATCTGCACATGCTTCTCGTGTTCTTCTTTGGTTTGGAATAAATCAGAATATCATCGATGAAGACAATGATAAACTGATCCAAGTAGGTCTGAACACCCTATTCATCAAATCCATGAACACTGCTAGAGCATTGGTCATTCTGAACGGCATCACCAAAAATTTGTAATGTCCATATCTGGTTCTGAATTCTATCTTCAGCACATCTTTCGATCTAACCAAAAGCTAATGTTATTCAGATCTAATTTTCCAGAAAAAAAAATGGTATTCAGATCTCAAGTCAATCTTTAAAAATGTTATCACTCCTTAAAGCTGATCGAAAAAATCATCGATCATTGGCATAGGGTAATTGTTCTTGATGGTAACCTTGTTCAACTCCCTATAGTCTATGTAGGGTCGAAACGTTCCATCTTTCTTCTTTATGAACAACACCGGTGCTCCCCACGGTGATGTGCTAGGATGAACAAAACCCAAGTCTTCCAACTCTTGCACTTGTTTCTTCAATTCTTCCATCTTTATCGGTGCCATTCGGTATGGAGTCTTGGATACCGGGGTTTACTAAGTACCAATTCTATGCAAAAATCTATTCATGCTTGGGTGGTAACCCTGAGATATCCCTAAATACATCCTCGAATTCTCGCACCACTGGCATTTCGACGACTGTAATCTCTAGGCTTGTGCCCTTGATGGCAGCTAAGTGGCTTGTGAGAAACGCGTCGCTTGATTGATTACACTAGAAGTAAAAAGGTTGGCTTCCGAGTAACGAGAAGGTAATCGACTTGCTATCACAATCCAAGTTGGCATGGTACATAGTCAACCAGTTGATTCCTAAGATGATGTCGAACTCTTTCATCGATAATACTACCAAGTCTGCTAATAGGTCACTATCCTCTAGGTTAATAGGGCAAGCCTTGTATACTTTACCCAACCTGACAGATACTCCCAAAGGGGATACAATGATCAAAGCTATAGAAAAGTTCTGAGGTACTAGACCCAAGTCTTGCATAGTTCTACTAGCAATAAAGGAATTCGATGCACCAGTATCATATAAGGTTTTGCTCGATTAGTGAAGAGCATAAGCGTACCTTCCAAATTCTGGGCCTCTGCATCAACTCCTACTACCTCTGAAATAATTGCATTATGATGGGTACGGGCATTCTGTCCTTGGGTTGCGGTTCCATTGTATCCTTGGAGCGATGCCTTGCAGTATTAACTCAAGTGGCCTTTCTAGTCACAATTATAGCAGATGACCTCCCTCCGAAAAAGGGCTTTAGGGGCATGGCAGTCTTTAGCGTAATGACCAAGTATGCCATAGTTGAAATAGTCTCCTGAATTTCTACCCAGCTAGAGGTGTTGTAGGTCCTTCTGTTGGGGCTGGTGCTATGTTCTAAAATGATGGGGGTCATTATGCTGCACCTCAAGTTTGTTGCGGTCTCTGATGAGCATTCTGGGGTTTACTTTCTCTAGTCTATGTTTGCTTGTTTCCTTGATAAGGTGACTGGTTCCTTGGCCCTGGGTTGAACCTTGGTGGAAATCTGTGAGCAAAACTTGCTTGCCTCTTCCTATGTATGTTCTCAATTTGAACATCCAATCCAACTAGTGACTCAAATGACTGGTGGACATACACTGATGTGGCATCTTGAAGTGGCAGAGACAATCCCTAATGGAATTGCTCATTTTTCTTTGCTGGGGTATCAACCATATGACACGCAAAACGCGATAAACACTCAAATTGAGTAATGTATTCATGCACCATCCTTACTGGGGTATCAACCATATGACACGCAAAGCGCGATAGACACTCAAATTGAGTAATGTATTCATACACCGTCCTGTTACCCTGGGTCATCTCCTGAACTCCTTCTTCTTCAAGTTCCTCTCAACGAGCGGAAAGTACTTGGTTAGGAACTTTTCCTTGAATACGGCCCAAGTCCCCTGGTTGCTTTTCCCCTATAGCAGATTCCTCTGCTTCCCACCAATCAGCTGTTGTATAGGTCAACTAAAAGGTTGTTAGTCGACGTTTCTCTGCTTCGTTATAGTCAATAGCTCTAAAAATAAGGTCCATTTCCCTCAACCACTATTCGGCCTTCCATGGTTCCATTAATCCATCAAATTTCTCGGGCCTTAGAGCACAGAAATGTTCTAGTAACTTATCTCCAGTCTGCCTGTGATGTGCACAATGGTGGTTATTCTTGTTGTTGTTCCTCAGTTCTCTATATTCCCTACTGTAGCATTAGCTCTTTTAATTCTTCCTACTAGAGCTTCCAAAAGTTTGGTCAAATCAATCTCTGGAGGAATAGGATTTGATGGTCCTACTCCATTTTGGTTCCTCGCTCCTTTAGTGTCTGGGGCCATTATGACCTGAATTCTAGTATGTTAGTATGAGCACTTCTGGTTGGTACCAAAATCTTTCAATAGGTGGTTCGCATAATGAAATACTTAAGAGGATGCCTCACAAATTCAATAAGAAATTACTACGAACTAAAAATATCAATAAATAAACTAATCTCAAAAAAAGAGGTAAGAATAGTATACTAGTAATCGAAGGCTTATATAACGTGGTCATGTCTACAACCACAAGTGGCTTGTAAATAAGACTATCTTATAGTCTATACTAGCACGAGGTAACTTATGTTCAAGAAGTGTAGGACAATCGTCGAGCTCATCTAACCTACACAAAAACCTTGTCACACCCCAGAGTAGCAAAGTAGGGAAAAATATATTTCCTATCTGTGGACATGTGGATACTCGAATGGTTGGAGATGCTCCTAATTGTCCTTGACAGAAGATATTAACAAGAAGCATAACGATATTGGGAATGTATCTAATTCAAATACAGCATACTAATATTAAAAAATACCAAGTCATACGTTAATATTATATTACAAACCCTGAATAAAACCAAAAGGAACATAATAAGAGAAGTAGTCTTGTGACGCCTAGTGTCACGAAATCCAACAACAACTAGTTATTACATTGTAAAAGAGAAGATAATCATAAAGTTAAAAGCTTCATCTTCAATTTGCAAACCCATAGCGGTCTCTATAGTAGTCTTCTTCCAAACATTCCCCTCCATAGCTCTCCTCAAGTTGAGTCTCACCTGCTAAACCTGGCATCGCTGGACATGGAAGGTCCAACGGCATAAAACACCGTCAGCTTGAATACAAGTTGAATTAGCATAAATTCTAACAAAGCTCCTTTAGCAACAGTCATGAAAATGCTTAGATTCATTATTCATTAGTCGACTTACAATGACTATTAAACAACAACCGATTCAAACATATATTACGGTACATACTCAATACCCTCACTATAACCCAAGGGTGAAGGACCAACCAAAACTCGATAACTAACTCAACTCACGCCTTTCAGCACAATAACTCTTCCTTCTCACCATATGTGACTTAAGACATATCACAGCTCACCTTACAGTCGATAACCCACTGTACAGCTATTAACTCACTTCATAGTTGACAAATAACTCCTCAACCAATAGCTCACTTTATAGCCAACAACTCAGTCTTTAATTGATAACTCACTTTACAGCTGACAACTCACTTTACAGCCGATACTTACTTTATAGCCGATAAACGTTAATCATCTCAATACCTTTATTTACCAACCCCATCTCTGCACTCATCAATCATCTCCCTCTTCGCTAATGGACACTACAACCTCAATCATACAATATCCTCAACTCTGACACTAGATACTGACATCAACAACTAAACAAAATCTCTATTACATGACAGACTTTTCAAGGACGCACAATCAAACACGTATACTGACATCAAAAAAACTTACCCAAGTATAAGAGTTTACTATGTGTAGCACAGCAAACCAGTCGTAGAGTTATTAATAAGTTTCGATCTTATTATGCCTACATTTTTCCCATTATCATATCGCAGAAAGCATCATCGTTCAAGTTCAAGATAATACTCAATTCAACGCATATGTAATTAACAGCTCAGTAACTACTTTAAGTGCTTGTATGTCCATGTGAACATGAAAAGTCTAAAGACGAAGTCAACATATATATAACAACAATCTCTTGAAATGTAACCAATTAAGCTAGAAACATAACAGAACTGGCAAGCTCGAGCACTCAGGGAGCTTGAGCGCTCCCACTAGGCATGAACGCTCGGGTTTAAGCAGTAAATAGATTCTAGTTAAAACTCACATGCATATACAAAAATGAATTGGATCCTCTTGCATGTTAACAAAAACATTGAATAAACTATTTTTTTTTTTCAAAAAAAGGTAAATATATTCCCCAAAAAAGAATGTATGAAAGTACAAGAAGCAAACCCCAAGATAAAATAATCAAGCATAACATGAGGACAGGGCAAGAGGCCACAACTAAAAAAAAACAACAGACAACCAGAATGGCATCTCAAGCCATCAACAAGAGATACAACCCAAAAAGAAAACAAAAATAACCCTAATCAGATAAGTACAAAGACACTAACAAACAACTCAAAATATTAACCATGCAGCAGTCTAACAAGCAACCACCCTCTCAAGTCCATAAGTTAGCAAAATATTCTAATTGGGGGTCTTGTTTCCATTTAATTCTAATCTAGATGTAGATTTGGAATACCATGGTTTGGAGCAACTAATCTTGTGCCATGCAAGAGCCTTTAAATGTCCTCTTATTCCTTTCCCTCCATAACCCATAAATAGCTATACCAAGGCAGATTTTTGGGATAGCTTGTTGAATCTTCTTTTCCTTCCAATGTTGTGCCATCCATTGGACCATTGTATCCCAGTCTGTCCTATTCCAGTTAAGTTCACATCTTTTCATCAAATCCTGCCAAATGAAAAAAGCATAAGAACATTCAATGAATAAATGGTTATGAGTTTCCATATGGCAGTGACAAAAAAACACAAGCAAGTAGTCTGGGGGTGTAGCCACAGATCCTATCATATGTAGCAAGTCTAGTCTAAATAGAAAACCAAAGGATATAGTCTGTCTAGGAGTACACCCTAAAAACCAAACAATGTTATTCCAAGGAGCCACCTGGGACACCTCTCAAAAATAATCCCAGATATGTGCAAAAATAAATCCTCCAAAAGGAGAAGTGGTCCATGAGATACAATCTAACATACCATTAGGTTTATACAAAGTAGATAAAATACCCCAAAATTCATTTAGGCCAATAAAATTAGATGATGGCCAACTCCAATCATTATTTCTGATAATAGAAGCCATGTTTGCTTTAGGGTCAATGGCAGCATCATAAGCAATTCTAGGTGTATATTTCTTAAACAAAGGGCCCATAGGAAGCCAATTATCAAACAATAGGGACGTATGTTTACCATCACCAATCCTATGACTCAGGATGGGTCGCACAATTTCACTTAGTTTTAATAATTTTCTCCAATACCAAGAGCATTGGCTTGGGGCTTTGATTTCGCAAAAGCTCTTAGATTCAATCAAATACATATACACCCATTCTTTCCACAAGGACTTATTTTTAGGGTCAAGTAGATTACCAATATGCCTTAAGTTCAAAAGGGCATTAGTTAAAAAAACATCTAGGATCTACCTTCCTTTTTTGAATAAACTGATCTTATAAGTATCTAAGTATGAATTGATACTCATATAAGCTTAAGACATGTTTGGATGGCCATATTACAAGTAATTCATTAGTAAAGTACTTGATCATGGTTTCAATCCATATAAAAGAACTACAACTACTCATGGATCACATGCATGTTCATAAAAACTTCAAATAACTTATCCTAGAGGTTTCTAAGTGAGAAATTATACTCACAAGTACTTAGATGATGAAAATATAGAAATTTGTTGAGAAAGAACTTGATCCTTGAGTTGTTGAGCTAAAAATAGTACTTGCTTCCACTTGATCACAAGGACGATGCATTTTTAAAAATGAACTTCAGTTCTCCATGTTGATTCTTAGCGATGAAGTGTGGATGTGTATGGAGGATGTGATATAGGTGATGAATTGTGTGTGTATGGATGTATAGAGGTGATCACTCAAAAACTCTATTAAAGGAATGCCCTCTGTTTTCTGTAATAACAGACGTACAAATGCTGAGGTTTGGCCTAGTATTTAAAGACTTTTGAGTCCCAAGGGCAAAATAGTCTTTTTACCCTTTTTTTGGCTCGAGCGCTCAGGGTTCCTTTTTTAGAAAAGTCTCCCCCCAAGGGCTATAAACATAAATCCAAACATGCATAAATCAAAAACCAAATATATAAACAATCAGAATCATAAGGAAACTCGGAAAGACGATCTTAATAACTATATAACCGGGAGTATTACAAAGAGAAATACATAAATTTGAGAAATACAGATCAAAAAAATACAAGTGCTACACTTGGACACCTTTAGACTTAGTTCATACATGTTTTTATAGCTTGCATGTGAACTTAAACCAGGAATCTAGTTTCAACAAAGGTCGAACGCTCAGGTTTGGCAGTATTGCCTTGTTGCTTATTTTTCATGGCTAAAATAGGTTGTTGGTCTAAATTATTTATGAACCTGAGTTGCTATGTCCATGTTTTAGTCCATGCATGTCCACCTATCACACAGACACATAGGATTAGTCGCTAATTGATCACTCATGCTTATATGTGCAACTTATGTGGTTATATAGATGCTAGAATCAGACCTTAGAACTCATAAAACATGATGACGACTTCCGTTCTTACGATAACTCTGATAATGAGAATAAAATACGTGTAATAAGATCGAAACTTTCTAAGAATCACTCACTCTATCGATTTACGCTTCGCGAATCATCACTTATACTTTGATCTATCTTTTTGTTGAATAAGTGTCGTTATCGCATCGTCAAATGTTATCGGTTTGGTTGTTGTTGTCCCTTTTGTATGAGTCTATTTTGGGATTAAGGAAGTGGATTGTCACTAGATTTTAGTGATATATTCGGCTGTTAAAGCATGATACTATCGATGCACTGAGGGCGATCAAGTGGCTGTTATAACACCTATAGTATACTAATCACTCGGCTATTAAAGCATGTTAGGATAGGTCTTTGACCTTGAATATTTTATTTAGGTCGGCTGTTAAGGCATGATACTATCTTGATGCGCCGAGGTCGATCAAGCGGTTATTGTAGCATGTATAGTATACTCATCAAGCGGTTGTTGTGGTAAGCATATTCTAAACCAACGGCTTATGCCAGGATTGCAAGAAGGTGAGATGTTTGAGTTTGAAATTAGAGAATGAGTACATTGTTGTATAGTCTTTTCTATTGTGAGTCTCGATGAAGGCTTTTTTGAGATCGTTCCTTTTAATGTTTTCCTATGATCATAATTCTTGATTCTTATACTGACATAAATAAGCCGACTAATGAATAATGAACTTAATTGCTTATTACATTGATTCTTACGGAGCTTTGTGAGACTTTATACTCACTCAACTTGTATTCAAGCTAACGGTGTTTTATACCACTGGACCTTCCATGTCCAACTATACCAGATTTAGCAGGTGACACATAGCCCGAGAACATCTACGGTGATGATGAATACGCTGCTAAAGGCTTTGTTGATGAAGGGTACTACAAGTAGGGCTATCCTAGAGAAGACTTCTACGGGGACCATTACTGTTTCTCCAGTTGAAGACTGCCTTCTAGTGTTTTTCTTATCTTTCCTATTTTGATGTAATAAATTAGTTGATTCTGGAGATTAGTGACAAGTGTTGTCACAAGACTTATGATGTTTAATTATGTTTCTTTTATTCGAGCCTGTAATTTTTCTGCTATTTTATGACTGTGTAATGCTTATATAGTATTGTTGCGTTGAACTAGTTACATACCATTATTATTCCAATTCTTGTTATCATTTCTATTAAGGACAGTCGAGCGATATTCAACTAGTCATGTGTCTACGGACCCATAGAGGAAAATTTTTATTTCTTTTATTTATGGCATACTCTGGAGCGGATAGGAATTTTTGGTATCAGAGCTCTAGGTTTAGACTTATTCGCCGATTGTCCTATACATTTACATTTATACACTAAGATTCCTTGGGCTAGTACTGACTATAAGATAGTTTTGTTTCCGGGTCAGTATGGATCCAGTTTTCGTTGAGGATGCATTTGGAGGATATTTTTTATTTCCCGATCATCTACAGCTTGCTAATAAGGAGCTATACTTCCAGAGGGTTAGATCACATGCATAGCATCTCGTTGAGGATGACTTTTGGAGAGCTATACACATCAATGGTGTTCAGGATTTGGAGAGGGTACGCATTAAGGCTCTACACTGAGTACTTACTCTCTTACGAGTCAATCGATAAATGGAGGCGATATTATGAGATATTCTGCAATATCATGAGATTCTGGCCTGTGTCGTACATACGCCACTAGCTCATGTAGCTCAACCGCCACCACCAGTACAGCCAGCACCTCCAGCACTAGTCGTACCTGAGCCAGAGTAGGATGATGATGACAATGTTGATGCCGACAATATAGAGGAGGGTGACGATGGAGACGACGAAGGAGGTGATGACGATGATGATGTTGAGCCCGGTGATCTTGCCAAGGATGATATAGAGGGAAACCTCAAGGATGGAGTTGAGCCAGAGTTAGCTCCGGAGGATAACCTAGCATTTTTAGTATATTGAATATCAAATTTGTGAAGCATTTCTCTTATGCACCTTATAGTGCAATCCACCTATCAATGGATTTTGAATTGAACATTAGGTACTTGTGTTAATCCATTGGCATTCACTAATGGCACCCGATACTAGAGGAGCGAGGAACCGTAATGGAGCAGGACCCGCTAATCTGATTTCGCCAAAGATTGACCCGATAGGACTTTTGGAAGCTCTAGTAGGAAGAATTAAAAGAGCTAATGCTATAGTGGGGAATATGGAGAATCAAGGAAACAATGACTGGAATAACCATTATGCACATTATGCACAAATTGGGATCGATTGTTAGAAAGATTCCACACACTCCACCCCAAAAGGTTCAATGGATTAGGTGAACCATGGATAACAGAACAATGGATGAGAGAGATGGACCTAATCTTTGATGCCATGTATTACAACAAGAGAAGCGTCATTTGGCCACCTTTCACTTAACATTCACTGCCGCAGAATGGTAGGAGTCAGAGAAAGCTGCAGTTGGAGAAGAGGAGATCAGAAGAATGACTTGGGCTGCGTTCAAAGTGAGGTTCTTAGCCCAGTACTTTCCATTGGATGAAAGGAACGCAAAGAAGAAGGAATTTGTATAGTTAGTTCAAGGGAACCGTTCGGTCAGAGAATATACAACCCAATTTTAGAGCTTGTCTCATTTTGCATCGCATATAGTTGACACACCGTAGAGGAAGAATGAGCAATACTATCAGGGTCTTGCCCCTTATATTCAAGGAGTGGCCATGGTCTACCTACACCAATCTTTTATGTCCTTGATAGATCTTGCTATCTCCATAGAGAGTGCTAAACGAGCCAAGCAGAAGGGATTCATTGGTAGACCATTGCATAGACCTTATCCAGGATCGATACCACCATTTCCATACCAAAGAAACAAAAGCACATGGATAGGTGAGAGGAAACCCAAGCTAGCATACCCTCAACATTAGGTAGGTCGACCAGCAGCACCACAACCACCGTCGGCCTAAAACAGAGCACCCGCCCCAGTAGGAGGGTATATTGCACCCCCAGTTCCCCCGAGAGGTGATGATGGGAATTTTTTTAATTGTGGAACTCTGGGGCATTTAGCTAAGGATTATCGTGCATCGAAGACTTTCAACTGGAAGGAGATTACATGCTACTACTTTGGGGAACTAGGCCACTTGAGCCAAGACTATAAGGCACCTCGTCAAGGATACTATGGACCTACAGCTCAAGGTCAAACCACCTAGACCTGCTTGAATGCAATCATCCCAGAGGCAGTCAACTTTGATGCTGAGGCTCAAAACTTGGAAGGTATGCTCACACTCTTCAATAATAGAGTTAGAGATTTGTTTGATATTGGTGCATCGAATTCCTTTATTACTACTGTTTAAGATTTGGGTATAGTGCCTCAGAACCTTTTTGTAGTCTTGAACTCTGTTTTCCCATTAGGAGTATCGGTCAGGTTGGGTAAAGTATGTATGGATTGCCCTGTTATCCTAGAGGACAGAGACCTTCTAGTAGACTTGGTAGTATTGCCCATGTGAGAGTTCGACGTTATCTTAGAAATTGATTAGTTGACTAAGTACAATGCCGAATTGGACTGTGTTAGTAAGTCAATTACCTTTTTATTGCCTAGAAGGCAACCCTTTAGGTTTTAGTATAATCCATCGAGTGACAGGTTTCTCACAAGCCGCTTAGTAGCTATCCAGGGCACAAGTTCAGAGACTTCAGTCACTGAGATTCTAATAGTGCAAGAATTTGTGGATGCATTTAAAGATATCTCAGGGTTACCGCCTAACCAAGAAATAGATTTATGCATAGAATTGGTACCTAGTATGACCCCAATTTCCAAAACCCCATATCGAATGGCACTGACTGAAATGCAAGAGTTGAAGAATCAAGTACAAAAGTTAGAAGATTTGGGTTTTGTTCAACCTAGCACATCATCGTGGGGAGCACCGGTGTTGTTTGGAAAGAAGAAGGATGGATCGTTTCGACTCTACATAGATTACAGGGAGTTGAACAAGGTCACCATCAAGAACAAGTACCCACTGCCAAGAATTGACGATTTGTTTGATCAGCTTCAAGGAGCGACAATATTTTTAAAGATCGATTTGAGATCGAGCTGCCATCATCTTTTTGTTAGACTGAAGGATGTACCTAAGACTGTGTTCAGGACTAGATATGGTCATTATGAGTTCCTTATGATGCCGTTCAGAATGACCAATACCCCAACAGTGTTCATGGATTTGATGAATAGGGTTTCAGACCCTACCTAGATCAGTTTTTTATCATGTTCATCGATGATGTTCTAATTTATTCGAAAAACAAAGAAGAACACGAAAACCATGTACAGATTATAATGCAAACGCTTAGAGATAATCGTTTGTATGCAAAATTTAGCAAATGCAAATTTTGGCTTGAGGAAGTCAAATTCTTGGGATACGTAGTCTCTTGAGATGGAATTTCCATGGATACTTCAAAGGTTGACGCCGTATTAGATTGGAAAAGAGTGAGTAATGCCTCAGAAGTTAGGAGTTTTCTTAGCTTGGCTGGTTATTATCGGAGATTTTTAGAGGGTTGCTCCAAGATTGCAGCCCCATTAGCTGGTCTTACTAAGAAGAGTTTGAAGTTTAGGTGGGAGGACAAGCACGAACATGCATTCTAGGAGTTAAAAGAGAGATTGACTTTAGCGTCAGTGCTTGTAATTCCAAAGAGCAGCGAAAGATACACTATCTATAGTAATGCTTCACACCGAGGGTTAGGGTGTATGCTTATGCAAGATGGGAAGGTTATTACGTATGGATCAAGGCAGCTGAAGCCACATGAGATGAACTATCCTACGCACAATCTTGAGTTAGCTGCTATAGTTTATGCCTCGAAAATCTGGAGACATTATCTCTTTGGAGAGCAGTTCAATTTATTTTTGGACCATAAGAGCTTGAGGTATTTGTTTTCGCAGAAGAAACTCAACATGAGATAGAGGAGGTGGATGGAATTATTAAAAGATTACGACTTTACTTTACAGTACCATCCCAGTAAGGCAAATGTAGTTGCAGATGCTCTAAGCCAAAAACCTCGCGGGATAGTTGTCACGCCCCGACGTAGCATAAATATGGAAAGCGTTTAATTTCCTTTATGGACCCGTAGGTCGCGACAGTTTGAAGGATCGATTCCGTCCCAAACGTCGAACAACGTAAAACCATTAATCAGAGTAGAGCAATCAAGGCTTATAAAATTTTTTTCTAACTTATTACATATTACAGTACGGGGTCTACTAAGGCACAAGCCGCCTTAAAACAAAATAATAACTTAGTGTCTATTACAGTTATCCTTATTACAAACCCAGTTATAACTTAAACATATAAGCTAAAAGCATATAATAATTAAACAGTTTTCTCATCCGAGAGCAGCCATTCTCAATTAGCATAGTCATAAGATTCCTCCTGATTGTAACCTGAAAAGCCTGAACACGAATGTCCAGGACGCATCAACGCCGTTAGCTTCAAGAAGCTGGTGAGTATTAAAAACATAACTTTGAATGTAAAACATACTCATTTACCTTTTTCCATTTTCAATTTTGTAAAATCAATTGTTTGACCACAGAAAGAATTCATTTTATAAAACAACGGGGGATATCTTAAAAGTTGTTCATTCATAAAAGCATATGTTCGTGTATGAGACAATGCACCACACTCATTTTGCCGACTCTTTTCTCTCGACAGACACAACAACCCACTATCTCACTCCGGTATCTTTGAAATACTAAGATAGCCACACTTTAGCAACGGGGCGCCAGGGAGTGTCCAGTTTGCCTCACACTTTGGTCCGGGGTACCAGGGAGTGTCCATTGCCTCACACTTTGAATACCCTAACCGCCATGCAAATACTGGAGCGACCTCACGCAGTATCCAGACTCGAGTATCAGGGAGTGTCCGTAGGCCACACTTTAGCACTACCATGGGTGCCAGTGAGTGTCCAAGTTCGGCGTCACACACTTTAACGCTTCCATGGGCGTCAGGGAGTGTCCATATTTGCCACCGTCGCATTTCAAAGATACCCTCGCCGTAACCTCAACCATAACCACAACCACAACTGCAAATCTCAATCTCAAACTCAATCTAGATCTCATACTCTTTCCACACTGACCATTACTCTTTTCCATACTGACCAACACTTACCATGCATGTACAACTGACTCCACATGAATGATATGTGACTTAATACAGAAATATAAAGTACTGGGAACGATAACCATGGATATACGAGAAGAAATCAAATCTTATATTAAACAACCGGTGAATTCATCAAAGAATGCTTTAACATGCTTTTATCGCTATTAGAAACACAAGTGGGTCTACTTTGAAGTAATGCCATCAAAAATGAGTTATAATTTGTATACATGAATTACATATCAACAGAGAGCTCTTTGAGTCTAGTTTCCAACGCTTCAAACCGTGCGCGTTTTCGAGTTTCCTAGAGGAAGTTATGGCCGTTTTACTAAAAGTCGTCAGTGCTGAAAAAGTGCAACCGGTTGGAACAAAAAATGCAACCGGTTGGAACAAAAAATGCAACCGGTTGGAACAAAAGTGCAACCGGTTGGAACAAAAAGTGCAACCGGTTGGAACAAAAAATGCAACCGGTTGGAACAAAAAGTGCAACCGGTTGGAACAAAAAATGCAACCGGTTGGAATCAGCTGTTTCTCCCCTGTTACGAATTTAGAACCTGTTTTTGACCCATTTCTGAAATCTACTTCAACCAAGACATGTAATGTATGGATTTCTTCATTTTTCCGCAAGGATTATGAATACGCAATCGGTTTTAACTAATTTCCATCGTAGCTCTCGGATTTCACGTAAAACCGAGAGGTAACAAAACTTTAAATCAATGATACGTCGCGATACGGATGAATTAAGCCGTAGTATTCGAACCACAGCTTATTGGGACTAAGATCTTTCATTCCCAATTCACAGAATTGATTTTGGTTAACTTTTATAAAACTCCAATTTTCAAAGCTTCAATGGTGGACACATATATATACACGTATACACACATACATATACTGAATATACATAGATTTACATTAAGAGTGAGTTTATAATACTCACAGTGATATAGATTGAAGAAGTTGTTGAGAAAGAAATACAATTACGAATTTCCAATTTCAAGCTTTGGCTATGGAGGATTGAGCTCTTCTCTCTCTCTATAAAATTTGAAGAACTCTCTGCACTCTCTTATCTCTCTGTGTTAAAAGTGCAGAATGTGTAGTGTGTTTGAGTGTATGTGAGTGTATAAATAATCAAACTCCCACTTAGAGACAATGGCCTAACATTCCACTCATTAACCACTAACTTTCCATTAATTGGTAGTTTAAAGGGAATATGCAAGATGATATGTATACACTGATGCACATAAAGCTCCACTGATAATTGAAAGGGTAGGTGGAGATCGATAGGGGTCAAGGTGTGTTTGAGAATTTAAGCTTATGGCATTAGGAAAACACACATACTACAAGCATTGCCAAACAAGGCCTAAGGAAAATCATTAGCAACACTAATTGGGTATAAAGCAATTTGTCCAATCAGTCACTCCCAAAATCTGTGGAAGTTTAACACCGCGCGGACAGTTCTAAACCTAAACTGGTATTTTCGTGACACGGTGTTCATCACAAAAATACAGAAAATTCATTTTATTGAAAGAAACAATTTTCCGATTTTATAAAAATACAGTTTGAGTTAAAAGAATTTATTTTCACCGTTTTGGAAATACAAATTTGAAATTCAACACTGGTATTGCCAAATTTTGTGAAAATTGCATTTTGACCCCAAAAGTAATTTCAATTATGAGATTAGTCAAGAAATAAATTTTACACATAAGAATTGAAATTAAAATAAAAGCAGACAATGCATATTTAATTTTAAATATGACAATGCAAGAAAATGCAGGTTATTACAATAGTTGCTTCCCTTATGATTCAGGAATGGAAAGCGTTGGAGATCATAGCAGAATTTGATCTCCAACTAGCATAGTCAGAGGAGGGACAACACTTTGGGTGTCTTGTGGTGCAACCAACACTCATTGGTCGTATTTTGGAAGCTCAGCAAAAGGATGAGGAATTGAAGGAGTGGTTCGCCAATTTCAAAAAAGGAACTAGAAAAGTGGAGTACCGAACTAGAAGGAGTATTCAAATGCTGAGGTCGACTTGGGTACCTTATGTGGAAAAGCTCAGAACATATATAAGGCATACAATTCTAGATTAACCGTCCACCCAGGAGGAACAAAGATGTATAAGGACTTGAAGAGGAACTTCTGGTGGGAAGTTATGAAAAGAGAAGTTGTTGAGTATATTTCCAAGTGCTTCACGTGTCAGCAAGTTAAGGTAGAGCACCAGAAACCGTCAAGACTCCTACAACCATTCTTAATTTTGGAATGGAAGTGGGAGCATGTCACAATGGACTTCGTGGTTGGATTGCCAAGAATGCAGCAAGGTCACGATGCAATTTGGGTGATAGTAGATTGGTTAATAAAGTCTGCTTATTTCATTGCCTACAGCATAACTTATCTAGTGGAGAAGTTAAGTCAGATGTACATCCATTAAGTGGTTCAACTTGATGGTGTTCCAGTCTCGATAGTGTTGGATCGTGACTCGAGGTTCACTTTAAGATTCTGGGAGAGTCTGCAAGCAGCCTTAGGGACTTCTTTGAAGCTGAGTTTCACTTTTCATCCACACACTGATGGGTAGACCGACTAGACGAACCAAGTTATGGAGGATATGCTCCGAGCATGCGAGATTGACTTCGAGAGTTTGTGGGAAACCCCCTTGCCCTTAATCAAGTTTGCATATAACAACAATTATCACTCGAGCATAGGACGAGCACCATTTGAAGCACTGTATGAGAGACCGTGCCATTCACCGCTAGGTTGGGCCGAAGTCAGAGATGGTAAACTTCTTGGACCAGATATGGTTCGAGAGATAAGTGAGAAGATCAGCATAGTCCGAGAGAAGATGAAAGCCGCCCAAAGCTGACAAAAGGGTTATGTGTACAAACATCGTAAGGACTTGGAGTTTCGTATGGGAGATCATGTGTTTCTTAAAGTATCTCCAGTATGAGGTGTGGTCAGATTCGGAAAAAAGAAGGAGAAGCTATCACCTCCCTATATTAGACCTTTTGAGATCCTCGATCGTGTAGGCAAGGTCGCCTATCGGCTTGCACTGCCCCCGAGAATGTCCTAAGTACACAACGCCTTTCATATAAGCATATTAAGGAAGTACATTCACGGTTCAACACCAGTGACTGACTTCAAGAATATCGAGGTGAATGACAATGTGTCTTATCTAGAGAGGCCGGTGCGTATTTTGGGGAGATATATCAAGAAGTTGAGGAACAAAGATATTCCTCTAGTAAAAGTTTACTGGAGCCAAATGAGGAGAGAGAATATTCTTGGGAAATGGAAACTCAAATATGAGAGAGATATCCAGAGTTATTCCAGAACTAGCTCACCCAGATTTTGGGTTGAAGTCTTTTGATAGGTGGTGGAGAGATGTAGCACCTGTAATTTTTTTATCTGTAATTCTCAAATTTCTTTATTTTTCCCTTTGTAATACTCTCGATTATATATATAAGACCTATTTTTCTTGTTCCTTATGGTTCAATATGATTTATGTGTGTTTGGGTTTATGTATGAGATCTTGGGAAAGGTTTCCTAGAAAAGCAACCCCGAGCGCTCAAGGAGTAGAAGCGCTCGAGCCACACAAGCGCTTGAGCCCTTAAAATGGTGAAATGTCTATTTTGACCTTGGGTCATAAAAATCTATAAATACCTAACATTTTCTCAGCATTTGTGCGTCCAGAAAATAGAGAAACAGAACAGAGAGTTTATGAGAGAGAGAGAACTTTATCCACTTCCATGTCCTCTAAATCTCATCATCCAACACTCTTATGCATACAAACATGTACATTGCATCCACATTGAAATTCTAGAGTTGAGCATTGAAGAATCAAGAGAAGGAGAAGAACGATTCTAGCTTGGAGCTAATTTGAAGTTCTTGGAAGTTCAAGGATAATCATATTTCTTCATCTATCCAAACATGCACATGCTTATGTAACTTAGATGGTGAAACAAGATGAAGAGCTGGAGAGGAATTGCTGTTATTGACCATCTACATGATCTATTAGTAGAAGGAATCATTTTTGAAGCTCTAGTTCACAAATTCAAGCTTTCTTAACACATACTTGCATATAATCACCATCTAAACACTCCCTAACACTTTGTGTGTATATACTCTCACTTGGACACATATATACTTAGTTCATACATGTTTTCAAAGCTTATATGTGTCTTTAGAACTAATTTACAAACTTACATGTGAGCTTAAACTAGGAATCTGGTTTCTGCAGAGGCCGAGTGCTCGAGCTAGGCTAAGCACTCCGATTTGGCAGTTTTGCCTTGTTGCTTATTTTTCATGGCTATAACAGGTTGTTGGTCTACTTTATGTACAAACCTGAGTTGCTATGTCCATGTTTTAGTCCATACATGTCCACCTATCACACGGACACTTAGGATTAGTCGCTAATTGATCACTCATGCTTATATGTGCAACTTATGTGGTTACGTAGATGCTAGAATCAGACCTTGAAACTCATAAAATACGACGATGACTTTCGTTCTTACGATAACTCTGATAATGAGAATAAAATACGCGTAATAAGATCTAAACTTTCTAATGATCACTCGTTCTATCGATTTGCACTTCACGCATAATCACTTATACTTCGATCTATCTTTTGTTGAGTAAGTGTCCTTACCGCATCATCGAATGTTGTTGGTTTGGCCATTGTTGTTGTCCCTTTTGTATGAGTTTATTTTGAGATTGAGGAAGCAGATTATAACTAGACTTTAGTGATATAGTCGACTGTTAAAGCATGATACTATCTTGATGCGCCGAGGGAGATCAAGCGACTGTTATAGCACATATAGTATACTAATCACTCGACTGTTAATGCATGTTAGGACAGGTCTTTAACCTTGAATATCTTGGTCGAGCCAGCTGTTAAGGCATGATATCATCTTGATGCGCCGAGGGCGATCAAGCGGCTATTATAGCATGTATAGTATACTCATCAAGCGGCCATTGTGGCAAGCATATTCTAAACCAAAGGCTTATATCGGGATTGCAAGAAGGTGAGATGTCTGAGTTTGAAATTGGGGAATGAGTACGTTGCTGTCCAATCTTTTTTGTTGTGAGTCTCGATGAAGGTTTTTTTGAGATCGTTTGTTATCATGTTATCCTATGATCATAATTTTTTATTCTCATAACGACATAAATAAGCCGACTAATGAATAATGAACTTAATTGCTTATTAGACTGATTCTAACGAAGCTTTATGAGACTTTATACTCACTCAACTTGTATTCAAGATGATGGTGTTTTATACCACTGGACCTTCTACGTCTAGCTATACCAGATTTAGCAGGTGGCGCACAGCCCGAGAGCAACTAGGTGATGATGGTTACGCCACTGAAGGCTTTGTTGATGAAGGGTACTACAAGGAAGGCTATCCTGGAGAAGACTTCTATGGGGACCATTATAGCTTCGCCATTTGAAGATCGCCTTCTAGTGTTCTTCTTATCTTTCCTGTTTTGATGTAATAAATTAGTTGATCCTAGAGATTAGTGAAAAGTTTTGTCATAATGATGTTTAATTATGTTTCTTTTGTTCAGGTCTGTAATATATACTGCTATCTTATGATTGTGTAATGTATATATAGTATCACTGCGTTGAACTAGTTACATACCATTATTATTGCAATTCTTATTATCATTTCTGTTAAGGATAGTCGAGCACATTCAACCAGTCACTTGTCTACGGACCCATAAAGTAAAATTTTTGTTTTCCCCATTTTTGGCTTACTCCAGGGCATGATAGCCCCATTGGCCGTTAGATTACCCTCTTGTCATCACTGCCCTAATGGCTAATTACCTGACATCATTACCCAAATGGCCTATGGTAACCCCATCTTATTCCTTCAGCCTTGGTTAACTTATCATCACTACCCCAATGGCCAATTACTTGACATCGCTGCCCAAATAACCGGTTAACCATTAACAACAACTGATCAAGACGGTATCGACAAGGTACTATTACTCTTTCCACTAATGCCTCATTGACTTGAGTGACATCCAAACAACATTCTGGACTCATGACTTCTTTCACGAACTAATTGTATGAACGCAACACAAGAACTGGACTGATAGATACGATCGTTAAGTATAAAAGTTATTTTGACTTTCTTATAATCAACTAACGCACGTAGTGCAAGTCGTTAAAGGGCACTATTATCGCCATATAGTTCTTACGCGTATCACGTGACTGCCTACAAAGTTTGTGTATCTCATACGTATAAAACTTACAGGTCTGTTACATCTTTTACTAAAGAAAACAAGATCTCCTTAAAATAGTAGGCTCGAGCGCTCGCCTTCACAAAATCAGCAATTACTTTGTTCTTTTATTACAAAAATAGTTATTTACTAAAGTATAACTAAACTAGCATAAGGTACAACTCCAAGATTCACATGCAAAGTCATAGATATTGAATATAAATCAAGTGCAACTTTCATAGCTCATGGATCAACAAAACGTAGCATAAACCTTCATATAACCAACATGCAAACAAAGAGAATATAAACCTGGCAAACTGGAGCGCTCAGCCCGTTGGAGCGCTTACGAGATGGCCTGCGAAGCCACTCGAGCATTCGTATGAGCTTAAGCACTCAGGTCTGTAGATTCTAGCAGTGTTTCAAGTTATAACAGAATTTTGTTTCCAAGATTCACATACAAAGTCATAGATATTGAATATAAATCAAGTGCAACTTTCAAAGCTCATGGATCAACAAAGCATAACATAAACCTTCATATAACCAACATACAAACAAAGAGAATATAAAACCTGGCAGACTGGAGCACTCAGTCCGTTGGAGCACTTACGAGCTGGCCCGCGAAGCCACACAAGCATTCGTATGAGCTTAAGCACTCGGGTCTATAGATTCTAGCAGTGTTTCAAGTTATAACAGAATTTCATTTTGGATTCTTATACATTGCACATGCATGGTCTTTGATCATCAAATTAACTTTAGAAAACATATATATAAGTGAGTAAGAGTACTCCCTAAGGATCTAGATGATCTAGATGATGAAAATGTATGTGTGTATGTGTTGATCTTGTCGGATCTTCAATTCAAGCTTCTATGTAGATGGTTGAGCACTTGCTATGCTTTGATACTCCTTCTTTCTCTTCATTCTTCTTATGCTTTAGTTCCAGAACTTCAGTGTAAGTAAAATGTGTGTGGGTGTGTGTGTGTGTGTGTGTGTGTGTGTGTGTGTGTGTGTGTGTGTGTGTTCAAGTGTAAGAGAGGTTAGATGATGAATTTGGTAGACATGCAAGTGAGTATGTATAAGGATTTGTGTATAATGCTCAAGAATCTCTCTCACTAGCTCTCTCTCCCTCTCTCTGTTTTTCAGTTTTACCAACGTAATAAATGAATAAATGGATGGGTATTTATAGAATTTGAAGACCCAAGGGCAAAATTATCATTTCACTCAAATTATAGTTCGAGTATCGAGTGTTCAGAAAGGTTGGAGCGCTCGGGGCTCCTGCTACAAAAATCCTTCTAAATGTTAAATGTTCAATAGGTTCAAGTCTTATAAACGTTCATAAGATCAAGGATTGAAGTTCATTTCATACGATTCATAACAGAAAAATACATTAGTAAAAATAGATAAATACGAGGAAAAAGCCTGGTGTTATAGTATATGAGGAAGAACAATATTTCAAAGCAAAGAATCTCACATATGACCTAAAAAATGTAAGACATGATAGAATGAAAGTCTCATGAATATGATGCCAATAATCAAAAGTTATTTCAAAGGTTGTTATAATTACCATGTCAATCCCTTTTATTTACTTTATATGCATATATATATATATATATTCCCACCATACAATACTAAAACGAAACGTAGGTTAAGGTTCATAGTTCAAAAATGAAAGGAAAAAGGATAAGCAAAAAGTCTGAGAGTGACTTTAGATAGATATCAAAAATGTCTCAAGGGCTTTTATTCATCATCTACTACTTTTTCCTTTAACTCCTTATGTTTTTCATAACTCTCTTTCTTTCTTTTTTTCACCTTTGTTTCTTCTTCTTTTTTTTAAAACATCCCCCTTTCTTTGTCAACACTTTATTTACTTTCTCCAAGCTCATAATCACATATATATATATATATGTATTGTAGTGCAAGAGCTTATCTTTGTAAAAACCACTACTAGTTCTCCTTACATCTTATAAAGCCCTATTTCATACCACTCTCGAACTCGAGTCAAGGTATTTTGTATTCATTCAGCTAACTCCAAAATCGGAGTGGGTAGGAAAATAGGTGAACAAAGAAAAGGTCTAAATTCACTTTGAAAGCACAACGGGCTAACTAGGGATATCATATAGATTTATTTTGCAAGGGTAGATGAAAGGCCAAAAAGGGTATATAAACAAAGAGGGCATACAATCATCTTATAAGAAAGTATGGTTTATTTTTCTATACATATATTCTATTTTTTTAAGGGATTCTATGTTTTTTTTTTAAATAAAATCATGGCAAATATTTACTTCCCTTGATATTTCTCTTGATCATCAACCAAATATCAAGGAAAATGAGACTAGTATTCCAAATTATATTCAAATTCAACCTCAACATGCATTCAAATGGCTACGTGCAGTGCGCCAAAAGTGTGCCATTCTAAGATATAATCTATTATTCCAAATACACAACACCAGAATCATAAGTCAAGAAATAAGTAATCAAGCAATCTGATTTCACACACAATATTCAATTCAATCCATACAAATGATAAGGAATATTTCTAGTTGTTGGTCCCGTTTTAAAATTTTGGGGTTTACGGAAGTGATTAATCTTTGAAAACTCTTCTCAAAAATAGATCTGGATCAAACCTAGATGCGTATGATTATCAAAAACATATCTAATACCTTTTATGATCAGTTGGATCATTATGAGAACACTTCAAGCAAGATCCAGATGCTACTCTTCCTTTGCGGTCCAGAAATCTTCACGCGTATGCTCTTGAAGCTCTCCAGTCCTTAGACCTTGGTGATGATCTCTAGGGTTTAGAGGAAGAGAGAAAATATATGTGTGGGAGAGAGAGATTCGGCCAGGGTTTTTAGCAAAAGCAAAAAACTCTCTCTACACATATATTTATACACACTCAATCCATCTCCTAAACCTAGTTGGACTTGTTACTTCATAAGAGCTACACGTGGGATGTCTAGGCTCTTCCTTATTGGCTTAAATTAATGTAAAATGTACCCGGTTAATCTCATTATCCAAACAATCTAAATTAATTAGTTAACATCAATTTCACCACATGACATTAACTGCACTCCAAATCAGAAGAGGCAAATCACAGAGCAATACCTAGATCTATATGAAATGACATTAATGCCCCTCTACCTTCAGTATTTATAATTATCACTGAGACTAAGCAGTACTATCTCCTAGTTGATAACTACAACTTATATCCTTGAGTCTCAATTCACTTCTCATAGTTCACCAAACATGTAGTAACATACTTACTACAAGATTGCAATTCTCAGTAACTAACACAGTGACATTGTCAAGAGAATACTTACTCTGTAATAGAGGGTAGATTCCGTCTTGATAATATATGTTCCCAATACTCCAGACATGATCATTCAAGATACCCAGGTGTTGATCTTAAAGACCTCACTGATTGGTAAGTCAAAACAACCAGGCCTAAAGCTTGTGTCCATTATTATGTCAGGATTAAGGACATATGTCTCACATGTTTGAGTGTCCATTCACCGTTGACATTTCTTATCAATAGATTAAACTCAAGGTCCATCAATGCATCATATACACTAGTATATTAACTTTAGAGTCTTACACTCTTGTGAATGAGATTCATCACTCTATCAAATAGAAGTTAATCATGCTACAGTGATAAGGTATCCAGTCTTATCATCCATTGTGACTGTTTAGAATTTCCAAGGATCATATGATTCATATCTCCCATGTGTAAAACTCTTTCACACAAATAAATCACATACAATGAAGTTTAAGGATGCCAAACCACCATTCATCTAATGAAAGACATACATAATGAAATGTAAGCAATGATATCCATAAACATATGCTAAAATTGTTGTCCAAAATAGTTCATAGCTAATTTGTTTGAGGGCATACCCCCATCAAACTCTAACACAATATACAAATGATAAGGAATATTTCTATATAAACCTACATGTATAAAAGATTTTTAAAACAAAAATTCCAAAAACACACTGCTAAGACTATAACCCAAAATAACTGTTAAATGTAAATCAAATATATAAAAACGTAAAATAGTATGACTATCCAAATTCCAAACTGTAATACCTGTAATTTCTCTACGTGCAATAATACGAGTTTTATGAATTTCTATATTTGGTCTATTATTATACTAGTATTTTATTTGTGTGACTGTATCAGTGTAATGTAATTACTAATTAGACTATAATCACTGCACCGACTCGACCGTAATTAGAATTAACTTAGTCCCGTAACCGGACCCGGACATTAGAAATAATACCCGTCTGCATGTAAACCGAGATTGACACGCATAACGAGAATGTTTACACGCAAACCGAGGAAGTGGCACAAAATCCTAGGTGGGGCCCACATGATCGGCCACTTGTTGCACATGCAACCCCCCTTAGACACTTGTCACTACCTCATGTGACACTTGTCCATATGTTGGACATGTGTCCTAGCATGCAAGCATGCATGGTGACACATAATCCCTTCCTTTCTTTATATAAGGATGCCTACATCCATGCATTTCACCCTCTTAGTCACTTAAAAATCTGCACATGGAGAGAAGGCTAGGATATGAGAGATATATGGAGATAGAGAAGAAGAATTAGGAGGAAGTCTTCACCATTGAAGCTTGTGTTCAAGCTTCCTAAGCTCAAATCCAAAGCCCAATCTTAATTTCAAGTTTAAGTGAGTATTCTAACTCACTTTAGAACCTATATAGTATGTAGTAATGTTTATTAAGTGCTTGATGTTGATAGTTTGAGAGATCCATGCCATGCAAGATAAATTTTCAAATCTGGGAAGCAGAAACTTCCAGCAGAGTGTTGTTTAGTAAAACAAACATTTCGAGCAGTTAGAAAATGGGAATGAGGCTAGGTTTTTTTGTGGAGAACGCTAACTCATTTATCTACAAATAACTCTTCTATAGCTCAGTCTGAAAATCACTTCTTCATAGGTGAAATGTACATGCAACGAAGTACTTTAAATCTGAGAAACAGAAACCTCCAGTAGAATGCAGTTTAGTAAAATGAGTGTTTCAAGAAACTCCGAAATCTGAATTAAGCTAGGTTTTTTTGTGGAGAAAGCTAATTCATTTATCTACAAGTAACTCTTCTATAGCCTGGTCTAAAAATGACTCCATGATAGGTGAAATGCACATGCAACGCAGTCCTATAAATCTGGGACAGAGCAGTCCGAAAATATAGAAATGTCTAAGTAAAATAAATATTTTGAGTAGCTCAAAAATGCAATTGAAGCTAGATTTTTTTGTACATAAAGCTAATCCAATTATCTACAATGTTCTAGTTTTGAGTTTGATCTACAAATCAATTTATCATGCCCAAATAAATCATATCAATTCAGTCGACATAGTAAAATTAAATTCTGGCAGATTGTATAACTACTTGTATGATGTGTTTATTAATGATGCTTGCTTTCCGGTACCTATGTGGTTATGGATATCTTGTGCTATGGTAGTGCTATCGCGTATATGAGTATGTTAAGGGTTTCATCTATATGGTTATTGATATCAAATCCATGTTATAGATCCACGAGCTACACGCTAGGTTTCCGTTGTTATGAATATAGTGTGATGACCATAGAGAATTCATACCCAAGCTATAAGTATGTTGTACGGCATGATTATGGCGTTGATAGTGATTGGATAAGTTTCCATTGTAAGTATATTACGACATAAAACAGGATGACGGATGTATAAATGTAACTTCGAAAGTATATTCGGAAGTCCATTAATGAACTGAATTCTGAAATGAGTGACGAATGCGCGGTCGGGAAAATGTAAGGGTCGGTTGTGCTATGTTAGAAGCAGATTATGATAAGGATAATTGTCGGATAGGTAATCTGGGCAACGGAGATCAGGATAGTAAGAAAAAGGGATGTGCTGTTGAGTTGTGATGCGGTGATTCTTTGAGTAAAGACTCATTTTGGTTCTTCGTGACGAAATGGATGTTCTTGTACTCCGTAACGCTTTCGGTTCTTCGTGACGAAGCGGTGATTCTTTGAGTAAAGACTCCTTTCGGTTCTTCGTGACGAAGTGGATGTTCTTGTACTCCGTAACGCTTTCGGTTCTTCGTGACGAAGCGGTGATTCTTTGAGTAAAGACTCCTTTCGGTTCTTCGTGACGAAGTGGATGTTCTTGTACTCCGTAACGCTTTTGGTTCTTCGTGACGAAGCGGTGATTCTTTGAGTAAAGACTCCTTTCGGTTCTTCGTGACGAAATGGATGTTCTTGTACTCCGTAACGCTTTCGGTTCTTCGTGACGAAGCGGTGATTCTTTGAGTAAAGACTCCTTTCGGTTCTTCGTGACGAAATGGATGTTCTTGTACTCCGTAACGCTTTCGGTTCTTCATGACGAAGCGGTGATTCTTTGAGTAAAGACTCCTTTCGGTTCTTCGTGAAGAAATGGATGTTCTTGTACTCCGTAACGCTTTCGGTTCTTCGTGACGAAGCGGTGATTCTTTGAGTAAAGACTCCTTTCGGTTCTTCGTGACAAAATGGATGTTCTTGTACTCCGTAACGATTTCGGTTCTTCGTGACGAAGCGGTGATTCTTTGAGTAAAGACTCCTTTCGGTTCTTCGTGACGAAATGGATGTTCTTGTACTCTGTAACGCTTTCGGTTCTTCGTGACGAAGCGGTGATTTTTGAGTGAAGACTCCTTTCGGTTCTTCGTGACGAAATGGATGTTCTTGCACTCCTTAACACTTCGGTTCTTCGTGACGAAGTGGTTGATGAAAGATGTTTTGGTTGATGAAAGACGAAGTGGTTGATGAAAGATGTTTTGGTTGATGAAAGATGAAGTGGTTGATGAAAGATGGTTTGGTTAGCAAGGGACACTTTGGGTTTGTAAATGATGTCGGATGTTAGAAATGAATGGTAGTGGCATTAAGAATGTCTAGACGGGTCTCCTGAATTGTTTGTATTCCTATCGAATACGTAGTCGGGTACGCTACTAGTTATAATTCGACGGTGAGAACGTAAAGATCCTAAAAGATATGTTAAAAGGTAGTAAATGTATTCCTATGGTGTTTTACTATATACGTTCCATTTGATTTAGTTTACTCACTCAGCTTTCACAAGCTGACGACGTTCATGTCGCTGGACATTCCCATGTCCAGCTTATCCGGGTAACGAGTACACGGGTCATGATGCTACGCAAGCGGAGAACGTGGAGGAAGAGTACACCGAAGATGGCTATGGTTATGCTAGTTAGAGAGAAGACTAGCAGTTATCCCCTGTGAATGTTTTTGATTATAACCAGAAGACTTAGCATATATTTTGTTATAGCTTTTGTAAGGCCCTAGAGCCATAAGACTCTGATGTATCTACCCTGATGTAATAGTTAACTAGTACTGTGGCCTTTCTTTGTAATATATCAATGTGAGCAGATGATGGTTTTATCCTTTTATTATATCGTTTAAATATTATTATTTGGTCATGGACAATTCGGTACTGTAACCAGTCACGTGCCTCAGGGTCCAAGATGAAAATTTTAAATTTTTCCATATTTTGGCTACGCTGGGGCGTGACAGGGATTTTTGGTATCAGAGCTTTAGGTTAAGACGTGTACACCGATTGTCCTACACACTTAAGTTATAAACTGTTAGACCTTTTTCCATCCATAAATACATAAACCTTATGGTAGCTTTGTGATTAGCATGGCTCCTTATTACATCCCGGATGGATATGGAGGATGGGGTTGATGAGGAGATTGACCCAGCAGTGGGTATTGACCTAGCAGAGGATGTTGGCCCAACAGAAGGTGCTGGTGAGGGGGAGGCAATGATAGTCATGGAGGCTGGAGAGCCAAAGGTTGAGGATGACTTTGAGGATGACTCTAAGGATGCAGATATAGAGCCTTTGGATAAGAATGAAGATGAGATGGTTGATAAGTTTGACCTGTACTTGGACTGGGTTCTACCTATGGAGATTCCAATTTTGGATGATGTTCTACCATATAAGTCAGATATGAAGGACTTTTGGGATAGGACTCCCAAGATCTAGAGCTTTACTTGTATTAGGACTAGTAGCCCATCTTTTTGTGTATATAGTATGTACCCAGGCGTATAACACAAACTAGTGGTAGCGTGTACACCTTTCTATGTAAATATTTGAAGTTATCTATAAAGAATTGCTTCCTCTACTTGATGAAATGTATTGACGTGATATGTACTCATATTAGAATTATTAGCTATACCTTATATCGTTTATATATCTCGTAACCATAGTTAGGACTGGAGGGTAACCAGTAGTTATTCAGTTAGGTTCATAACACACAAACAGATGACAAGTCAGCACCTCAGCTTAGGATGGACCAAGGGGAAGACCTCTGACCCGTTTCCAAGGAAACAAACACCCGTGGAATAGTGGTAAGAAACTAGGACACACCTTTCCCCGGAATAAGCATGCAAAACCAACTGCAGCACAAGTACCAACCATTACTACCGGGAACAACAAGGATGGATGTTTCAATTATGGGATCCCCGGACTACACAGCCCCCAGAACCAACAACCAAGCTAATGTTATATACTACAACTGATGCAAAAGAGGACGCATAAGCATGGATTACAATGCACCAAGAGGAAACTATCATGGGCCTACTACTCAAGGCCAAGCTGGCAAGGCTCGACTCAATGCTATCATACCCGAGGCAGCTGGCTATGATGAAAAGGAACAGCAGAACTTGGAAGGTACACTCTCATTATATGCTAGTAGAGTTAAAGTACTTTTTGATACGGGTGCTATGAATTCATTTATTGTCTTTGAGATTGTACGACGATTGGGTTTTGTACCCCAAGCACTTGAGGTAGCCTTGAACGTGGTATCACCTTTGGGAGTGACCGTGAAGCTAGGAAAGGTGTGCAAGGACTGTACTTTGACATTGGAGGATAGGAACCTATATGCAGACTTAATTGTTTTGTCAATGAAGGAATTCGACGTAATCTTAGGATTTGACTGGCTTACTAAGTATCATGCAAAGTTAGATTGTACTGGTAGGTCGATCACATTTTCAGTACCTGGAAGTGCACCCTTTAGTTTTCAATGCAACCCTACTAGTGACGCCTTTCTTACAAGTCGTTTAGCCGCTATGGAAACTACAGGCTCAGATTTGACCATCGCTCAGATTCCGATAGTCCGAGACTATGAGGATGTCTTTCAGGACGTTTCTAAATTACCACCAAAGCGCGAGATCGACTTTTGTATTGAGTTAGTACCCGAAACGACACCGATATCCAAGGCTTCTTATCGTATGGCCCCATCAGAAATGCTGGAGTTGAAGAAGCAAGTACAAGAGTTAGAAGATCTTGGATTTATTAGACCAAGCATGTCACCTTGGGGAGCCCCGGTTCTATTTGTTAGAAAGAAGGATGGAAATCTTCGACTCTGTATCGACTACAGAGAGTTGAATAAGGTTACTATTAAGAATAAGTACCCGCTTCCCAGGATAGACGATTTGTTCGATCAACTACAAGGAGCGACAACCTTTTCAAAGATTGACTTACGATCTGGGTACCATCAGTTACTTGTCAGGTCGGAAGATATACCAAAAACAGCTTTCAGAACAAGATATGGGCACTACAAGTTCTTAGTTATGTCTTTTGGATTAACTAATGCCCCGGCGGTATTCATGGATTTGATGAATCGGGTGTTCAGACCCTTCTTGGATCAATTCACCATCGTGTTTATCGATGACATCCTTATTTATTCGAAGAGTGATGAAGAACACGAGAAGCATGTAAAGATTGCACTTCAGACACTTAGAGAAAATCGTCTTTATGCTAAGTTTAGTAAGTGTGAGTTTTGGCTGAAAGAAGTCAAATTCTTAGAACATGTAGTCTCACAGAACGGAATTTCAGTGGACTCAACCAAGACGGACGCAGTTTCTAGTTGGAATAGACCAACCAACGCATCAGAAGTACGAAGTTTCCTTGGATTGGCTAGATACTACAGGAAATTTGTGGAGGGTTTCTCAAGGATCGCGTCTCCTTTAACCGGACTAAAAAAAGAAGGATATAAAGTTTGAGTGGAAGGACAAGCACGAACGCGCCTTTCAGGAATTAAAGGAGAGGTTGACCTCAGCGCCAGTGCTAGCCATACCTAAGAGTGGTGAACAGTACACTATCTATAGTGACGCATCATATCAAGGATTAGGATGTGTACTTATGCAGAATGGTCAGGTGGTCGCTTATGGATCCAGACAATTAAAGCCACATGAGTTGGACTACCTAACGTACGATTTGGAATTGGCTGCAAATGTCTTTGCACTTAAGATTTAGAAGCACTGTCTCTACAGAGAGAAGTTTGACTTACTTTCGGATCACAAAAGCTTGAAATACCTGTTCTCTCAAAAGGAATTAAACATGAGACAACGACGTTGGATGGAGCTACTTAAGGACTACGACTTTAATTTGCAATACCACCCTGGTAAGGCAAATGTAGTCGCAGATGCTCTAAGTAGAAAACCCCAAAGGTTAATCGCCTCACTCAGGGAATGGAAAGCCTTAGAAGCTTTAACGGAATTTGACTTTCAGACTACAAGACCAGGTATTGGACGACCTTTTGGATGTCTTATGGTGCAGCCAACCCTCATTAACCGAATACTCGAAGCTCAAAAGAAGGACGAAGGATTGAGGAAATGGTTTGAGAAGGCAAAAGCAAAGGATCCGACTGAATGGAATATTGGAACAGACGGGGCATTCAGATGTAAGGACAGGTTATGTGTACCCAACACGGATAATTTGAGGAAAGACATTCTGAATGAAGCCCACAAGTCAAGGATGACTATACACCCCGGCGGAACTAAGATGTACAAAGACTTGAAAAGGAACTTTTGGTGGGAAGGCATGAAGAGAGAAGTCGCAGAATATGTAGCAAAATGCTCTACTTGCCAGTAAGTCAAGGCGGAACACCAACGACCTCCAGGATTACTACAACCTCTACCAATCCCAGAATGGAAATGGAAGCATATCACCATGGATTTTGTTGTGGGATTGCCGAGATCTCAGCAGAACCATGATGCTATTTGGGTATTTGTTGATCGGCTGGCCAAATAAGCCCATTTTACTACCAACAACATGACCTATTGTATCGAGAAGATGAGTCGAGTATACCAGCAACAGGTTGTGCGATTTCATGGAGTACCGGTGTCAATCATATAGAATGTAATTCGAGATTCACTACTAGAATTTTGGGAGAGTCTTCCGAAAGCAATGGGAACGTCTCTGATACTAAGTTCTGCATTTCATCCACAGACTCACTGATAAAAGGAAAGGATGAAAGCAGCGTAAAGCAGATACAAGAAGCTACGCGGACAAATGACGTCGAGATCTAGAATTTAGAGTTGGAGATCATGTGCAATCGAAAGTTTCTCCGGCTCGAGGCATTGTAAGGTTTGGACAACAGAGGGGAAAGCTATCACCAAGCTACATCGGACTATTTGAAATTCTAGAGCACATAAGGAAAGTCGTCTATAGATTGGCGTTACCACCGAAGATGTCGGGAGTTCATAATATTTTCCATGTAAGTATGTTGAGGAAGTGTCTTCGCAACCTGGCACACGAGATTGATTTCAAAGATATTATAGTAAACAACAATGCTACACTCGTCGGAGGACCTGTAAGAATTATGGATCACGGAATCGAGAAGCTAAGGAACAAAGAGATTCTGCTAGTTAAGGTTCATTAGAAGCATCATAATGAAGGAGAAGCTTCTTTGGAGCCGGAATCGGAGATGCGAGAGAAGTTTCCATCTCTGTATAGTACTAGCTCATTCTGATTTCGAGGACGAAATCCTATAATAGGTGGTAGAAGATGTAATACCTGTAATTTCTCTACGTGCAATAATACGAGTTTTATGAATTTCTATATTTGGTCTATTATTATACTAGTATTTTATTTGTGTGACTGTATCAGTGTAATGTAATTACTAATTAGACTATAATCACTGCACCGACTCGACCGTAATTAGAATTAACTTAGTCCCGTAACCGGACCCGGACATTAGAAATAATACCCGTCTGCATGTAAACCGAGATTGACACGCATAACGAGAATGTTTACACGCAAACCGAGGAAGTGGCACAAAATCCTAGGTGGGGCCCACATGATCGGCCACTTGTTGCACATGCAACCCCCCTTAGACACTTGTCACTACCTCATGTGACACTTGTCCATATGTTGGACATGTGTCCTAGCATGCAAGCATGCATGGTGACACATAATCCCTTCCTTTCTTTATATAAGGATGCCTACATCCATGCATTTCACCCTCTTAGTCACTTAAAAATCTGCACATGGAGAGAAGGCTAGGATATGAGAGATATATGGAGATAGAGAAGAAGAATTAGGAGGAAGTCTTCACCATTGAAGCTTGTGTTCAAGCTTCCTAAGCTCAAATCCAAAGCCCAATCTTAATTTCAAGTTTAAGTGAGTATTCTAACTCACTTTAGAACCTATATAGTATGTAGTAATGTTTATTAAGTGCTTGATGTTGATAGTTTGAGAGATCCATGCCATGCAAGATAAATTTTCAAATCTGGGAAGCAGAAACTTCCAGCAGAGTGTTGTTTAGTAAAACAAACATTTCGAGCAGTTAGAAAATGGGAATGAGGCTAGGTTTTTTTGTGGAGAACGCTAACTCATTTATCTACAAATAACTCTTCTATAGCTCAGTCTGAAAATCACTTCTTCATAGGTGAAATGTACATGCAACGAAGTACTTTAAATCTGAGAAACAGAAACCTCCAGTAGAATGCAGTTTAGTAAAATGAGTGTTTCAAGAAACTCCGAAATCTGAATTAAGCTAGGTTTTTTTGTGGAGAAAGCTAATTCATTTATCTACAAGTAACTCTTCTATAGCCTGGTCTAAAAATGACTCCATGATAGGTGAAATGCACATGCAACGCAGTCCTATAAATCTGGGACAGAGCAGTCCGAAAATATAGAAATGTCTAAGTAAAATAAATATTTTGAGTAGCTCAAAAATGCAATTGAAGCTAGATTTTTTTGTACATAAAGCTAATCCAATTATCTACAATGTTCTAGTTTTGAGTTTGATCTACAAATCAATTTATCATGCCCAAATAAATCATATCAATTCAGTCGACATAGTAAAATTAAATTCTGGCAGATTGTATAACTACTTGTATGATGTGTTTATTAATGATGCTTGCTTTCCGGTACCTATGTGGTTATGGATATCTTGTGCTATGGTAGTGCTATCGCGTATATGAGTATGTTAAGGGTTTCATCTATATGGTTATTGATATCAAATCCATGTTATAGATCCACGAGCTACACGCTAGGTTTCCGTTGTTATGAATATAGTGTGATGACCATAGAGAATTCATACCCAAGCTATAAGTATGTTGTACGGCATGATTATGGCGTTGATAGTGATTGGATAAGTTTCCATTGTAAGTATATTACGACATAAAACAGGATGACGGATGTATAAATGTAACTTCGAAAGTATATTCGGAAGTCCATTAATGAACTGAATTCTGAAATGAGTGACGAATGCGCGGTCGGGAAAATGTAAGGGTCGGTTGTGCTATGCTAGAAGCAGATTATGATAAGGATAATTGTCGGATAGGTAATCTGGGCAACGGAGATCAGGATAGTAAGAAAAAGGGATGTGCTGTTGAGTTGTGATGCGGTGATTCTTTGAGTAAAGACTCATTTTGGTTCTTCGTGACGAAATGGATGTTCTTGTACTCCGTAACGCTTTCGGTTCTTTGTGACGAAGCGGTGATTCTTTGAGTAAAGACTCCTTTCGGTTCTTCGTGACGAAGTGGATGTTCTTGTACTCCGTAACGCTTTCGGTTCTTCGTGACGAAGCGGTGATTCTTTGAGTAAAGACTCCTTTCGGTTCTTCGTGACGAAATGGATGTTCTTGTACTCCGTAACGCTTTCGGTTCTTCGTGACGAAGCGGTGATTCTTTGAGTAAAGACTCATTTCGGTTCTTCGTGACGAAATGGATGTTCTTGTACTCCGTAACGCTTTCGGTTCTTCGTGACGAAGCGGTGATTCTTTGAGTAAAGACTCCTTTCGGTTCTTCGTGACGAAGTGGATGTTCTTGTACTCCGTAATGCTTTTGGTTCTTCGTGACGAAGCGGTGATTCTTTGAGTAAAGACTCCTTTCGATTCTTCGTGACGAAATGGATGTTCTTGTACTCCGTAACGCTTTCAGTTCTTCGTGACGAAGCGGTGATTCTTTGAGTAAAGACTCCTTTCGGTTCTTCGTGACAAAATGGATGTTCTTGTACTCCGTAACGCTTTCGGTTCTTCATGACGAAGCGGTGATTCTTTGAGTAAAGACTCCTTTCGGTTCTTCGTGACGAAATGGATGTTCTTGTACTCCGTAACGCTTTCGGTTCTTCGTGACGAAGCGGTGATTCTTTGAGTAAAGACTCCTTTCGGTTCTTCGTGACAAAATGGATGTTCTTGTACTCCGTAACGCTTTCGGTTCTTCGTGACGAAGCGGTGATTCTTTGAGTGAAGACTCCTTTCGGTTCTTCGTGACGAAATGGATGTTCTTGTGCTCCGTAACGCTTTCGGTTTTTCGTGACGAAGCGGTGATTCTTTGAGTAAAGACTCCTTTCGGTTCTTCGTGACGAAATGGATGTTCTTGTACTCTGTAACGCTTTCGGTTCTTCGTGACGAAGCGGTGATTTTTGAGTGAAGACTTCTTTCGGTTCTTCGTGACGAAATGGATGTTCTTGAACTCCTTAACACTTCGGTTCTTCGTGACGAAGTGGTTGATGAAAGATGTTTTGGTTGATGAAAGACGAAGTGGTTGATGAAAGATGTTTTGGTTGATGAAAGATGAAGTGGTTGATGAAAGATGGTTTGGTTAGCAAGGGACACTTTGGGTTTGTAAATGATGTCGGATGTTAGAAATGAATGGTAGTGGCATTAAGAATGTCTAGACGGGTCTCCTGAATTGTTTGTATTCCTATCGAATACGTAGTCGGGTACACTACTAGTTATAATTCGACGGTGAGAACGTAAAGATCCTAAAAGATATGTTGAAAGGTAGTAAATGTATTCCTATGGTGTTTTACTATATACGTTCCATTTGATTTAGTTTACTCACTCAGCTTTCACAAGCTGACGACGTTCATGTCGCTGGACATTCCCATGTCCAGCTTATCCAGGTAACGAGTACACGGGTCATGATGCTACGCAAGCGGAGAACGTGGAGGAAGAGTACACCGAAGATGGCTATGGTTATGCTAGTTAGAGAGAAGACTAGCAGTTATCCCCTGTGAATGTTTTTGATTATAACCAGAAGACTTAGCATATATTTTGTTATAGCTTTTGTAAGGCCCTAGAGCCATAAGACTCTGATGTATCTACCCTGATGTAATAGTTAACTAGTACTGTGGCCTTTCTTTGTAATATATCAATGTGAGCAGATGATGGTTTTATCCTTTTATTATATCATTTAAATATTATTATTTGGTCATGGACAATTCGGTACTGTAACCAGTCACGTGCCTCAGGGTCCAAGATGAAAATTTTAAATTTTTCCATATTTTGGCTACGCTGGGGCGTGACACAAACATCCTACCAACACCAACCTTAACAATCTGCATATCTCTATGCAGATGGCCAACTAGTCACGACCGTAATGACATCAAAGGAAATAATAACAACTACCGTGACTCCTAAGCAATGATCTAAAGTAGGCGGGGGCCCAACTTGAAGTAGTGTGTAGGAGTCAACTAACTCCCAATCTGGATGTTGAGAAAGATCAAAAGCAGCCCAATCTATCTCCTCCTCGTCAGGATCCTGAACAAGCAATGAAATGTGTCATCCTTAGTAGGGATCTCGACTGGTATGAAGAACTCAGCAATGTCCTGCGCAGACCAATCAAGGTGCCTTGGCCTCTGACAAACAACCTTAGGCACATAATCAAGATTTGTAGTGTTTGTGAATTGTGTTTGTGAGATTTGTTTGTGCCCAAAGACTTACTCTTTTGTATATCTTATCACTTTCTATATAGATACGTAATCCATGCATATTTTCTTTTCTGTTTAAAACCTATGTGCTTCTTGTTGGACCCTGGTCCTTATCTCTTCTTTTTTTTCTTTCTTTTTTTCCTTTTTTTTTTCTAAATTTGTTTTTACCTTGGGGCGGCCAGTATGCCCTTTGTATTATGTATAGCCTCTTTTGGATTAACACAACTTACCTATTTTCTCGAAAAAAAAAAAAACTATTCAATTGAATTTAGTTCTTAAGAGAATAATTTGCATTTGAGCAAGGGAAGTTTGGTGTGCCTGATGAGTTGGAGCAAATGAGAGAGAGAGAGAGAGAGAGAGAGAGCGAGAGAGAGAGAGAGAGTGTGTGTGTGTGTGTGTGTGTGTAGTGGTTCAGCCATGTTAGTGAAGGAACCTATGTCCACCTGTGGATCAGATCACTCCACTATATGAAAGGAACTATTGCAGGGACCTCAGTGATCCAACAATGGTGACTGGAACTATCAAGGGTCGGCCGTGCAGGGTAGGTCTTAGTGTTTCTTGGGAGAGACTTCACAATGTATTATATTTAGTTTGGTTGAATTCGAATCCCCTCTAGGGGGGATGGGAGGACCCTTTTATAGAAGGAAGAGTTCTCCCTTACAAGGCATTTTAGTTCGATTAGGTAACTATTGACAGCATGTGATGATTGTTATACATTCGGAAGGTTTTCTAATCTGATTAGGAAACTATGGATGCAAATTTGGGAGGTTTCTTCACTGATTTAAGAAACTGCTGGAGTCCGAGAACTACGGGACGTGTCTCTGAGCAAACCGAGCCCATTTCGAGCTGTATTGTGATTGGATGGCGTATCCCGTTCCGTTGGTCAGGGTCTTCCTCTGTTAAGACCCCGAACGGTCAAACTGGGAAGTCTTGGATGTCCTGAGCTGCTCGGGACTGTGGCCCATTAAGACAGCTGTGCACATCCTGGCCCAGATGGAAGTCGGCCACTAAATCGAACTGCTCAGTCAAATATGGTAGATCCACTTTTGGGTGTATCACTAGACAAAATGTTAATCATGGATATATTATAATGTATGTAGTGCTTAAAGTTACAACTGTGAGTCAAACTTTGATGTATATATACAAAAATAATGTACTAGCTACCCGACCCATGGCCAGAAAACTTATTGAAATTGATGTAGGAATGAAAAAGTTTAGGTACGAAAGTATACACCATGTGCAAATGGATTGATTCCACCATATTTTATAAGAATTGCTTATAGCAATAATACAATACGCAGTAACACAATGAAAAGAAGGCATCAGTAGAATTAGCTAAGATGCTTTCCCTCCCCATGAAGCAACTTCTTTTTCACATGCAGAAAAAAGAAGCTCTCTATCTTCAAACTCAGTCTACTAATAGGTTGCTGCATTAGCTTTTCATTTTCCTTGGGCTCATGAACATTATTCTAATGGCTTCTCTCCTTCAGCTCTTCATTTTCCTCCATTCACTTTGTCTTCTCATCTGCTCCACGGCGTCAAATGAAATCCCCCAGGTACATGAACACCATTACAGTTTCATCCTCAACTATTTATTTATTTTTATTTTTTTTTATTTTTTTGAAATTTTGTTTTAGACCCTCTAATATATATATATATATATTGTATCACTTCAGGTCGTCAAGTTTTACAATGACTCCAATTAAGAAAACAGTTTACACATATGACGATTGAGGGTCTTAAATTTCATTAATAAATGTCCGTAATTGAAATCAAATGTCCTCAATAGAAATCAATTGAAAACTTGGGGCCCTAACTGACAATTTATGTTAGAGGGTCTAAAATTAAAATTTAGGTAAGGTAGAGGGCAACAAAATGTGTTTGACTGAACTAACAAAAGAAAAGCTGAAGGAAGTTTAACCTCAAAAACTATTTTCATTGAGGAATATTTATAGTAACTCTCTGTCCCTTGCATTTTCTCGGCAACCAAAAGAAAGGACTAGTTAAAGGTTTGATTTAAAACCCTGCCCTTGAATTGCTCGTCTTCTCTTGCTTGACAGCATTATGTTGTTTATATGGGAAGCTCATCAAATGGTAGGGGAGGAGGCAATGCTGATGTTGCGGAGATAGCTCATTTGCGACTCCTGTCATCCATTATTCCAAGGTTATTATTACTGTTATTGTTTTCATATTAAATTTATGGATAACTCTTAGAACACATAAGAATTTCACAAAAACAAGATACATAAATTTTATGTTTCTGTGAGTCTATCTCTCTCCCACAGACACTGTGGACCCACACTCTTAGTGGACTCAACCAGGACATTATCTTATTTTTGTGAGATTCTTATGTGCCCCAAGAGTTATCCTAAATCTATATTTGTCATCTATACCATTATATAAAAGAACCTTAAAAGAAATATTTTTCAAAGATTTCAAATTAATTTCAGCTCATTGGTCATTTTAAATTTCGAATTTGGTTATTTGGTAATTTTTTCACATCACATCTATCTACACAAGTCACTATTGAATAGTAACTTAAACCTTGTTTGGCCAGACTTTTTTGAGCCTCAAGTTATTTTCAAAAAACCTTTAAATTACCAAACAAGTCTTAAGTTACTATTTAATATTTCAATTGGCAAGGCTTGTTTAAGCCTTAAAGCATCTTTCAAGGAATCTTGGAATTACCAAACGAGCCTTGATTACTTTTGTAAATTAAGAGTGGTATGGCAAGGCATGTTTGAGCCTTAAGTTATCATTTAATGAATCTTTGAATTAACAAACAAGCCATAAGTTAATTTTGTAAATTATGATCATTTTCTGTATATGTGTATATATATACGTACATATTAGTTATTTATGTATTTAAAGTGTGTACAATTATTCATTGATTAAACAAACTACCCTTTTTTGCTAAATTAAATTACCAAAGTGTAATTTACAAATAGGCTAAAAGCTTAAATTGTGTACAATTATGTGTTAATGTTAAAGAAAAGTGCTTTAAAATTTAAAGTGTATACACTTATAAATTGAATTACCTAATTACAATTTTATCTTGTGCATAGTACCCTTCTGTAAAAGTTTAAAGTATGTACAATTATTGAATAAGAACATTATTCAATGACTCAATTCTTTTGTCGGCCGTGCATGTTCGATACTTTTAGGGTTTAATGCTTGATTTCACTTGTTTTTCTAATTATAAATCTATGAAATGTATCCACAATAAATGCAGCTAAATTTTATTTCTCTAGTTCGACTCAAGATTTTTTTCCTACAAATTGCAAACACAATTTCTAACTGGTCAAAGAAATAGTAAACAACTGTCAGTTTATAAAATTCTTAACTTTAAATTTTTGAAAATTTTTGTTAGTATAATTTATCCAACAAGAAATTGTAGGTCTAACGTCAATTAGCATAGTTGTTGTTCAAGCATATTTTTTCTAGCAACATTTTAAGAATTAATAGACTTATTTCTTTTTCGTGTACGCATTAAAAAAAAAGATATACATTGTATTTTTTTAATCAAATGCAACATCCGTACTTTGCACAGACCATCCCCCTAATTATTATGACAATAATACATAGTTGTCATTTGGTTTCAGGGGAATAGGGGATCATAGGAACTATTTTTACTTATTATTACTATTATTATTAATTACTGGAGTAGTATTTTTCTATATTTGTTTGATTTGCAGGGGAGAGAGTGAGAGAATATCTCTGCTCCAATGTTATAACCATGCTTTTAAGGGTTTCAGTGCCATGCTTACAAAGACTGAGGCTTCCATATTATCCGGTAATTCCTTTCTCCGTAGTCCATATCTCATTATAATTTTTGGGTAATACTTGGGGCACAACCTTCATACAACCTTCATACAACCTTTCCAAAAGATGTGTCTATCTCTTTCCTGTGTCACTGTGGGGTCCAGTGACATCACATGAGAGAGATAGACACATCTTTTGGGGAGGTTGTATGAAAGTTGTATGAAAGTTATCCCAAATATTACTCATAATTTTTTTACTACTCCATATGATACAACATTACACTGTATGATGCTCATCGTCCAATATTAAAGTGATAAATACTTTTTCCGAATACTTATAAATATATTTTATCTTTCTTTTGGGTGATATAATGGAGTCCACTGAATTTATCCGAACCCCACAATATTATTTAAAAGAGAAATAGAACGTGATGATGCCAAAAATTGGTAAGAGTAAATAGAGCAGTTTAAGGGGAGAGAGAGAAAATGTTTTTTGTATGTGGTTCGGCCCTGTTAATGAAGGTACCTACGTCCACGGGTGTGTCTGAGCACGTTCACTAGCAGATCACCGGCGAGCCTGGTGAGCCAACAAAGAGGGGCGACACTACCAGTAATACCGACCGGGTGTATGCGTATAATGGTGAATTGTAGAGGTGCTGTGTAGACTACAGAATTATCGGCCCCTTCAATGGGGAGTGAGAGGTCTCTTTTATAGATGTAAGAGACCTACTCTTACATGGATAAGAAAATATAATCATATTGATATAGATTGACACCAATCAAGTAAGTTTCCTAATTGTATTAGGATTGATTGACATTAATTGTGGGGGTTTCCTAATTGGATTAGGAAATAGTGTGCACTTTTCATTAGTCTTCTAGCTTGAGTAGGAAACTGCCCATAATTTTGGGCGTATCAGCTGCCCCCCATTTCCAAGGTTGGCCAGATGCTAAATCGGGGCAAGTTTGGAAATTAGTTTGATGTTACTTGCCACTGTCTGAGTGCTTGTGGAAGCTGCCTCGGGGCTTCTGAGCCTGGTGAGTCCTCGGGAACTAGCTGAGAGTTGAAATCCTGCCTAACTCGGGACTTTTAGGTGCTCGGGAACTGGCCGGGAGTTGAGACCCGGCCTAATTCGGAGTCTTTGAATGCTCGGGAAGTGACCGAGAGTTGAGACTCGGCCTACTTCGGAGTCTTTTTTGCTTGAGTCAGCTCCCAGGATGGTTATATTCTGCCCGTGAACCTTCGTCAAGGTTGTGGGTAGAAGAGTTTTACCATGTTGGATAAGCTGACCTAAAGCGTATTGCTTTAGGGTCATTTTATGTTAACTCCCCAGGATGGTTGTCTTCCGCCCAGTTAGCCTTCGTCAAGGCTGTTGGGAGAAGAGCTTGACCATGTTGGCGGAGCCGACCTAAATCACGTTGCTTTAGGGTCCTTTTGCTCCTCTATCGTCAGCCAACCTAAGAGATTTTAGTCACCTCTATCGTCGGTCTGGCCCTAAGTGGAGTTAATGCCTCTGAGTACTGTAGATGCTCGGGTTGTCCAAGATTTTGACTTGGTTATCCGCGAGGCCTGTAAATACCCGGTGTGATTACCTGTTTAGTTCACTACACCATCTTGCCCCCCAAGCTTTCGCTAAGACGAGGGTCTTAAAGAGGCTATGATCTGTAGGTAACCGACCTAGAACATGGTGGTTGCAGGGTCTTTTGAAGCTTGCCATCATCAACCACCTAGGGGTTTTGCCCCCATCGTCGGTTGGACCTAAGCGAAGCCGGTGCCTTGGGCGTGACCCCAAGGTCTTTGGTGCCTGGGTTCGGAGCCCGCGGTCTTTTTTTGTGCCTGAGTTCGGAGCTCGAGGTCTTTTGAGTGCCTGGGTTCGGAGCCCGAGGTCTTTTGAGATGCCTCGGGGTTAGGCCCGAGGTCTTTGTAGGTGCCTCGGGGTTAGGCCCGAGGTCTTTGTATGCCTCGGGGTTAGGCCCGAAGACTTTGTATGCCTCGGGGTTAGGCCCGAGGACTTTGTATAAACTCTGACAATCGGTGGAGCCTTACGCGGTGATCGGGCAAGTACCACTGTAGTCGGGCTCATCTAGACCGATGGAGACAGGAGGTCAGATCAGGATCATCAGGCTCCAGATTTCTCTGTGCTGGAAGCAAAGTCAGAACTGATTAATCCTGACCGATGTGAACTGGAGGTCGGGTCGGGACTGTCGAACCAGGCCTGTTGTGAGCTGGAGATCCGGCCGGGGCTTCCTGACCCGGACTTCTGTGAACCGGTGGTCGGGTCGGGATTGGCGGACTCAGATCCCTGTGAACTGGAAGAACTGTAAGAACTCCCGGGCTGATCTCGCTTTCGCTTACTTCTAAAAGACTTGTTGTCTTGGCCGGGGGTTTTGATCTTTAGGAACTCTTCAGTGTCGATGTATTTTCCAACCCTTTCTGCGAGTTCGACCAAGGTTACCGGTCGGTTTTTGTGGAACGACGCGGCGCACTTGGTGTGTTGAACTCCCGAGCAGAAGGCTATGATGGCGATTGTCTCGTTCAGATTGCGGATTTGAAGCTTCTGTTGGTTGAACCGGTCGGTGAACTCCTTGAGGGACTCATTATTCCGTTGTCTGACTGTTAGTAGCTGCATGTCTGGCTTTGGCTGCTCATGCATACCGGTGAACTGGTTGATGAACTGCTTGCTGAGTTGTTTGAAACTACAGACAGATCGGGGCTCCAAGGAGTAGAACCACTGCATGGGCGGACCTTTCAAAGTGTTGGGGAAGGCCAGGCAGTGTAGCTCATCGGAGTTGGTGGCTAGGGCCATCTGAACCTTGTAGGTCCGGACGTGGTCGACCGGGCTTCCCGAGCCGTTGTATGAATCTAGCCGAGATTGCTTGAATTTGCGCGGGATGGAGAACCTCATGATCTGGCTGGAGAACGGTGACTCTGTCTCGGTATTGGCTTGATTCTGAGCATGGTTTTGACCAAGCTTCTTTGCCACTCCGTCTATCTGCCTCTGCAAGTCCTTGATTCGGGCTTCCACTCCTTCCTGATCAGTATCTAAGGAACTAGTCGGGTTGGTGGAAGATCCTTCTTCATGGCGGGGTACTGTCTTTTGGGATCGGGCTCGGCTATGACTCCGGGTAAACATTCGCCTAGGGACAACTCGGCTCTTGACCGAGTGACCCTGGACTGATTCCCAGGCCATACGCTCCCGCCTTTCCCCTCGGGCAGCACGCCTACTGTTGATGTCTCTGGTATCCTCAACACGGGACGGGTTGGCTCGGGCCCGTTGTCTGGTCAAGATCGGTTCTCGACCGTACGCAACGTTCCCGGGTTGTTTCCCGGCCACTGGAGGATTGCTTTGCTGGGCTAGCAGTGCTTCGATCTGTTGCTGGATTTGACGCTGGCCCTCCAAGAGTTGTGGGAGGGTTGCGGTGATTTGCTCATATGTCAGGACTGCTGCAGTCGACGTCGGGGCTGAAGGAACATCCCGGTCGGACTGCTGCGTAGCCTTCTTACCCTTCTTTGGTGGCATATTGATCAGTCAAGAATTTGTTGATGAGAAGAATTGTCGTTTCCCACAGACGGCGCCAAGCTGATGATGCCAAAAATTGGTAAGAGTAAATAGAGCAGTTTAAGGGGAGAGAGAGAAAATGTTTTTTGTATGTGGTTCGGCCCTGTTACTGAAGGTACCTACGTCCACGGGTGTGTCTGAGCACATTCACTAGCAGATCACCGGCGGGCCTGGTGAGCCAACAAAGAGGGGCGACACTACCAGTAATACCGGCCGGGTGTATGCGTATAATGGTGAATTGTAGAGGTGCTGTGTAGACTACAGAATTATCGGCCCCTTCAATGGGGAGTGAGAGGTCTCTTTTATAGATGTAAGAGACCTACTCTTACATGGATAAAGAAATATAATCCTATTGATATAGATTGACACCAATCAAGTAAGTTTCCTAATTGTATTAGGATTGATTGACATTAATTGTGGGGGTTTCCTAATTGGATTAGGAAATAGTGTGTACTTTTCATTAGTCTTCTAGCTTGAGTAGGAAACTGCCCATAATTTTGGGCGTATCAGAACGTGTTTGTAAGTGTTTGTCACCCAAATATTATACTTTTTTTTATTCTTTTTTTTTAGGGACATGTACTTTGGAATCAATCAGACTCGTTGCTGGCGAGACCCGACTTTTTCCCGGACTTTCTAGTCCAGTGAGGACCTCACTTACCCAACTAATACACGCATGCCTAAAAATAAAAAGTAATGTTATGATTTCTAAATTTAAAATTTAAATTCTCATTTTAAATGATGTGGCATCAATTAAAATTTAGTGGTTTTATTGACTATTGTAGGGTCACTTCAATATCCTCTAATCAAAATCTAGTGGGCCTAATGTCACATCATTTAAAATAAAAATTTGGGATTTAAATTTGAAAAGCATAGCATAACTCCAAAAAAAAAAAAAAAATTGTAGTTCGAAATTAGAAAAGGGAAGAAACTTAGGCCCCATTTGATAAAGAGTGATGCTATGCTTCCCAAATCCTAATCTCAAATTCTTATTGCAAATGGTATGGCTGTAATTGGGGGTGGGCAAACAGTTTGATTAACTGAACAAATCGAACCGAATTTTCAATCTCAGTTCGATCATTTCAGTTAAAAATTTCAGTTCAGTTAAAAACCGAACCGAATTAAAAATTTTAGTTTGATTAACAGTTGCTTATAGGCAAATCGAACCGAACCGAAAAACCAAATTTTTTTTAATTTGCATTTTTTACATTATTAATATATTTATAAATAACTATAGATAATAAAATATAAGCATTTTTACAATTGAAAACAAAGAAAAGTATATTTCTTAGGGCGATTTCGCTATGACTCCTGTAATTTCAAATGTGTCACTAAAATCCGTGTATTTTCAACTAAAAGGTCAACAAATATTAGCAAACCTGTTAAACATAACGGATTTTGTATCCCAAAAAGTGAATGGATTACTTCAACATACTCTAATGAAAATCAAATAGGCCCAATGTCACATTCGTTATTTTAACATTGAATGGGTTATAGATACACCCATATAGTTAGCATATTTATCAAGAATGCCCCTTTCACATGCTCTGTTCAATTAATTTTAACAGATTTAGTAACGGTGACACTTTAGTTGAAAGTACAAGAATAATTAGTGTCACAGATAGAAGGGCAAATTACACTGACCTCCACTGAGGTATCTGACATTTACAGGGACCTCCCATGTGTTTTAAAATATTGCACTCACCTCCCTTCTATTTGAAAATAATTGTTATACCCTTGGTCAAATCATCAAAAAAAATTTACTACCGTTTAAAAATGAAAAAATATATATATTAACAATTATGAAAAAAAAATTAAAAAATCATCGACAAAATTTCAGTATATACTAAATCAAGCTTTTACTAAAAAAATTTTATAAAAAAATATCAACAATAACTTTAAAAAACCTAAAAATCATCAAAAATATTATCTACTACCACTTTAAAATGAAAAAAATAATAACCACAATGAAAAAAAAAACATTAACATTTTTTTTAAAAAAAATGAATAGGTACACTGCATTTTTGTCTGCTTTATATTTTTAAAATTGTAAACTTGCTCCCAACATTGTGAATGAGCTACTCCAATAAAACTTAATTAGTACAGGCCTTGCACGGATATGGCCCTAGAGAGAGAGAGAGAGAGAGAGAGAGTGTGTGTGTGTGTGTGTATAAGAATCCACTAAGCATGTTTTTTTAAAAAAAAAAATTTAATAAAGCAGACAAAAGTGCAATATAACTACTCATTTAAAAAAAAATTGTTGATGTTTTTATTTTCATTATTGTTATTATTCGTTTCATTTAAAGTAGTAGTAGATAATGTTGTTGATGATTTTTTATGGTTTTAAATTATTATTGATATTTATAAATTTAAGAGTAATGTTATGCTTACAAAATTTCTTTCCCAAGAGTGTTTCCCAACACATGTGGTAGTGGACCTAGTTGATTTTGATTGAATGTGATGTTAAAGCGGTTCAACTATGGTCCCACTTCAACATCATTTGGGATGAAAATTTATGAAACATAGTATTACTCTAAATAAATATTCTAACATCTTTCACCTTCTACTTGAACAAAAAAGTTAAATGGCTTAAATTTTAAAACTAAATTTGTAAATTATTGTAAGTTAGGCTAAAGATTATAAAACCTAAATTTGAAATTTTGATAACATTTTTTTTTCGAGGTGCAAATTTTTATAAAGTTAGGGCTAAATACTATAAATCTAAATCTGTAAAATTTGCTAATGTATATATAATTTTATCTAATGCGTACGCACACACACAGTCACACAACTACACACACATGTACATATATATATATATAATGAGATAAGGGGTAAATTGGTATTCTTGCATTCAAAAAGTAGGCAGAGGGGAGTTGAGTGTTTTTTTCCAAACTAGAGGGGAGGTCTCTGTAATTGTCTTATACCTCAAGGGATGTTAGTGTAATTTGCCCCAAATAGAATTACAAAGTGTCATAGTTATAAAGACCTTAAGTACAGGGGTGTAAGTGTAATTCTCCAAAACAAAAATAACAGGATTAGTTACACTCGCCTCCCCTAAGGTTTGCCTTAATTACACGGACCTCCCTCGCATTTTGAGAAATTACACAAACCTCCCTTGAGGTTTAGGTTGAGTTACACTCGTCTCTCCTCCGTTAGTTGATCGTCTACCCCCTTACAGAATTATGATAAAAGCGATTTTTGCTTACCTAATGCCAAAAATACCATTGCTTCCCTAATAGAAAATAAGAAAAATTGCACTAACCTCCCCTGAGATATGGCCTAATTACACGAACCTCCCTTATAACAAAACTGAGTTTTCGTTAATTTTTTCTCTCTCTCTTCTTCTTCGTCTCTTGTTTCGTCTCTCAAGAAAAATTATTTTTTTCCCAAATTTAGAATCATCTCTCTTAATTTAAAGTATGATTATATTTTCCATAATATTTTTGCAATCCCTTCAATTTTACATGAAGCATAGAAAGTTCTTTCCAACAAACCAAATTGAAGATTGCCCATATAATTTGCCATATTTATTCCATAAACAGGAGGACTAAAAAGTAGAAGAAATAAAAAAAACCAAATCCAAAAAATATAAATTATGAAATAGGAAAAAAAAATTTGTTTTTTTTTCTCTCTCTTCTTCTTCCTTGTTCCGTCACTCAACAAAAATTAATTTTTTCCAAAATTTAGTGTCACACCCGTTCCGGAAAATCATTGGTTTTTAATGCATAAATTTAATTTCAAGGGTTTCAATGTCATTTGAAAATTTGAATGAGGTTGATTGTGGGTCAACGGTGAGGTGTCAAAGAGGACACAGGAACATAGTATTTCATATTGCATTGGCATGGTTAAATGACATTTACATGATTTAAATGTTAGTTGAAATATCTGGTATTTTGTGAATAGTAAATTATACCTGTGTAGTATAATTTCTGGTAATTTCGATATTGTTATATATCATTTTGAGCACTGTGGTGAGAACGTGAGTGACACGTTAAATAAAAAGGAAGGTTGTGTAGAGATTCCACTTAATTGAGTTTTCGGACATTATTTTGGACCCAAACGAGGCTTAGTCGAAAACTGTTGTAAATTGTTTTCACTCGTAAAGTGATAAAATGGACGTGTGCGACGTTTCACGAGTTAACTAGAAGTATGAGAAGTATGAGAAACTTGGAGGATAAGATTTCATTTCTCCAAAAAGTTGGAAAATTTCTAGAGAGAGGAGAGAGAAAGGGAGATTGTTGCCACGGGCTTTGCGACTACGATCGGCGACCTTTCGTCCGTCAGTTTTTCACCAAATTCAAGATTTGAACTCGTGGAGGTAAGATCTACGTTTTGATACTACTTAGGCCATGTTTGGCTAATGTTTATAAAAAGCTAATTTCTAGGAATTTGGGAAAAACAGGTATAAACTTGTAGGAATTGTCTCAAATTCGAAATCCGATGATTAATTAGCCTCCTAGTCGATCCTTCAAAGTTTGGGGGAAATCGCACGAGGTATGAAGTTCTAACTTGTGAAATATAGAGAAATACATGTTTTATATTTCGAAGACAAATTGAGATCCGGGCAAAATCCATGTGTTAATTGTAGGCCTATGCACGCGCTAAATTGTGAAAAGCATGTCTAAATTTACGCGAGCACGTTGAGTTATCTATGTGGGTCAAAGGGAGGTTTTATACAAATTCATGCCGGAGTAAGCTTCTCGTTGTTTGAGAATTTTAGTAGCGACGACTACTATGCATGGTTTAAGGCTTGGACTTGCCAGGGCACTTGGGGGATGTAATGGTTGTAGGCTTGGACTAGCCATTGACATCGCAGTTTAAGGCTTGGACTTGCCGCTACCGGATGAAGGCGTATTTTTCTCCCTAGAGACTATTGATATGATTTATGAGATTAAAGCATGTTGTGTCATATATTGCATATGTTAGACTTGTGCACTCAGCATATAGCTGAGCAGTGGAGATTTACTCCATTGCAGGTAAGAAGAAAGACAAGAAGAAACGTGATGAGTGTTGCCGAGGAACGCCGGGGAACCACAATTGTATATGTTTTTGTTTTAATCCTAAACTTGTGTAAGGATTGGTAAATTGTCAAACGTTGTAATAGAATCATGGATTAGTTCTGTAGTATGGAAATCTTGTAATTGAACTCCTGTAGTTGTGTTTTAAAACGTTGCAAGTCAGTTGTAGTTGTGATTATTGTTGATGTGGAGAAGCATGAGTTGTAATATTTCACACAGGGCTGCCCAGCAGGGGAGCAGTCGACTAGACCATGGATCAGTCGACTGGATTCCATGGGGTTTAGACACTGAAAGTGAATAGTAATAGGAGTAGTCGACTGGACCCTACATCAGTCAACTGGACACTGTGCTATTTTAGCTACTGATCGAAATAGTAACCAATTCAGTCGACTGGATTCCCTGATCAGTCGACTGGACACCTGATGAGAAATGTGAGTTTTGGTTTCTGCCAGGCACAGTTGATTGGGCCCTATCACAGTCGACTGGACCTCTGTTTCCAAAACTGTGTACCTTTGGACAGGTTTCAATTGAACAAAACTTTTTATAACTCTGATTTTAATGGATTTTAATAATGTTTTCCGCTGCTATTTGACTTTAATGGAACTGGATAAGCCTTGATGGCGTGCCACGTGTCCTATTTTCGCGCGTAGCGGGATGGGTCGTGACATTTAGTGGTATCAAAGCTATAGGTAACAAAACTTTGGGAACGTTCGACGACGGGTGGAGTGTTGAGTGATTTAACACATGTTCTAGATTTTATCCATACATATTAGAGATGTTTGATGCATATGTATGTTGTTTTACATACATGATATTGTTATTGTTGTACATGCATAGTGTTTATGCATTGAGAACTACAGGATTGTAATCATGAGTGACGAAGAGCGAAATCTATCGCTACACACTCGACGTATGAATGAAATGGTAGAAATGATGGAGAATATGGGGGAAATGATACGGAATATAGCTGAGCGACTGCCTTCCATGCCCCAAATCAAAGTGGAACCAATAACTGTAGTGCATGCACTCGAAACTAGAGGCATAAGATCCGTATCCGAACAATTCGCTTGAAAGAAACCAATGGAATTTCATGGGACACCCGTTCCAACGCTCGCAGAACATTAGATTATGGACATGGAGAGGATTTTCCGATCTATTCCAATGAACGATAGAGAGAAAATGGAAAATGCAAGTGATGTGCTGAAGGGTGAAGCCCAGAACTGGTGGGTAAATGTTCTGGATCAAGGGGCACCAATTACTTGGGAGGGGTTCAAGGCGGAATTCAATCACCAGTTCTTTCCGCGAGCCGCCTACAATGCAAAGAAGAGAGAATTTGATAACTTGAAGCAGGGAGATATGACTGTAACCGAATATACTTCCAAGTACAACGCTTTGTTGAGATTTGGAAAGGATTCTGTACCAGAAGAGGAAGATAGGGCAAGGAAATTCGAAGAGGGTTTAAGGGAAAATATTCGTCTAAGGGTGGAAACCTACAAACATTCTACTGTGGCAGCAGTACAACAAACGACGCTAGTGGCCGAGGGTGGAATGGAAAGGTCGAGGCAGAACCAGCACGGTAAACGAAGCAATGAGGGTGGTGATAGGAACCAAGGCGGATCTTTCAAGAGGCCGTTTTAAAGAGGCTCTGGTTTTAGTTTCAGTGATTTCAGGAGAATGCCAAGTAAGATACCATTGTGTTCACTTTGCAACCGACCACACTCAGGCTGATGTTTCATGACCAAACCCCAGAACATGAACCAAGGCGGGGGTAGTACTAATTCAACACCCGACATGATAGGCAAGTGTTATGATTGTGGAGTATTTGGGCACCAAGCCAAGGATTGCCTGAGGAAGTATCCTCAGCAAGGAGTTAGTTTTATGGCTTCTAGTGGGTCGAAGCCTAGACAATCCAATGACAGGGGATAAAGGACGGAACAACGTCAAGGAAGAGCATATCAGATGAACCCAGGGGATATGACTGTTTCAGAGACAATAGTCTCAGGTATGGTGCTTGCATGTTCACACTTAGCACGAATACTTGTCGACTCGGGATCTACGCATTCATTTGTATCGCATGCTTTTGTTGAACATTTGAATGTTGAATCGACACCATTAGGATATGAATTGCCTATTGTTGTGCCACTTAGTAAATCAATAACGACGTCTACTATATATAAGAACTATGAGATCAAACTAGGCGAGAAGTTGATGACTGTAGACCTTATACCGATTGTGGTGAATCATTTCGATGTGATACTGGGAATGGATTGGTTAGCTCTTAACCAAGCCACAATAGACTGTGAACAGAAAGAGGTTAATTTTCGATCACCGCTACATGGGAACTTTTGTTTCCAAGGGAGTGGGGTTATACCGCCACCGTATTTGATTTCAACTATCCGAGCGGGAAGGTTATTGAAAAAGAGATGTCAAGGATTCCTATGTTCAGTGATTGATGTCTCAGCAACCGAATTAAAAGTAGAAGACATTTCGATAGTACGAGAATATCCAGATGTATTTCATAATGATCTACCAGATGTTCTTATTGAGAGAGAGGTTGAGTTCACTATTGAGGTTATGCCAGACTCAAGACCCGTATCAAAGGCACCGTATAGAATGGCACCCATAGAATTGAAAGAGCTGAAAATCCAACTACAAGAGCTACTTGACAAGGGTTTCATTCGACCAAGTATTTCGCCGTGGGGAGCTCCAGTGTTGTTCGTAAAGAAGAAAGATGGTTCAATGCGTATGTGCGTCGACTACCGAGAGTTGAACAAGTTGACAATTAAGAACAAGTATCCACTGCCGAGAATTGATGATCTATTTGATCAACCTCGTGGGGCTCAAGTATTTTCGAAGATAGATTTGAGATCAGGTTACCATCAGTTAAAAGTGAAGGCCAAAGACGTCGAGAAAACTGCTTTTAGAACGCGCTACGGACATTATGAGTTCTTAGTCATGCCATTTGGAGTTACAAATACACCAGCCGCGTTCATGGATCTTATGAACCGAGTCTTTAATGACTATCTTGATGACTTTGTAATAGTGTTCATCGACGATATTCTTATCTATTCACCGAGTGAGTTAGAACACGAAAACCACTTAAGGTTGATACTTCAGAGATTGCGAGAGAAACAACTATTTGGAAAACTTGAGAAGTGTGAATTTTGGTTACCTAGTATTACTTTTCTTGGTCACGTGATTGACAAGAATGGAGTTTCAGTTGATCCTCACAAAGTAGAAGCTATATCAAATTGGCAAAGACCGACATCTGTACCTGAAATTCAAAGTTTCTTGGGATTAGCAGGATATTACCGCCGTTTTATTGAGCACTTCTCGAAGATTTCTTTACTTATGACCAAGTTGATGAGGAAACGGATTACCTTTGAATGGAATCAAGAATGTGAAAACAGTTTTCAGGAGTTGAAGTCAAGGTTGACAAGGGCACCTATTCTGACAATACCATCCGAAACCGAAGGATTTGTAATCTATAGTGACGCTTCGCATCAAGGTTTGGGATGTGTGCTTATGCAAGGTGGCAAGGTGATTGCTTATGCTTCTAGACAGCTAAAGACATACGTGGTAAATTATCCGACCCATGATCTTGAATTGGCTGCAGTAATTCATGCTTTGAAAATTTGGAGACATTACTTGTACAAGGAAAAGTGTGAGAGATTCACAGACCATAAGAGTTTAAAATACATTTTTACCCAATGGGATTTGAATATGAGACAGAGAAGATGGTTAAAATTGATGAAGGATTACGATCTTTCGATAGAGTATCACCCGGGAAAGGCTAATGTGGTGGCTGACGCCCTAAGCCGGAAAACTATAAGGAACTTAGCCAATGAACTAACTCAACAAAAATAATTGGTCAAGGTGATGGAACGATTAGAATTGGATGTAATTCCAGAGACTAGTGGTGGTTTAATGATGGCGATCATAGCACACTCAGATATTATTGATGAGATCAAGAAAGAGCAATTTAACGATGTCTACTTATGCAAAATGAAAGACGAGATACCTTTGGGAAAGCGACCTGATTTCGTATTAGAACAAGGAACGTTGAAACTAGAAAATCGATTATGTGTACCGAATGTGAAAGGCTTGAAAGAGAGGATTTTAGAAGAATCACATAGTACTCAATATTCAGTACATCCGGGAAGTAACAAAATGTATCAAAACTTGAGAGAAAACTTCTGGTAGAAGGGTATGAAGCGTGAAGTCGCTAAGTTTGTATCTGAATGTTCAACATGTCAACAGATCAAAGCGGAGAGACAAGTACCTACGGGGTTATTACAACCATTACCAGTGTCCGAATGGAAATGGGATGAGATTACAATGGACTTTGTTTCAGGATTTCCACGATCATTTAATAAGAATGATAAGATTTGGGTTATAGTTGACCGATTAACCAAGTCAGCTCATTTTCTACCGATCAAGACGACTAAACCGTCCTAGTTAGCAGAATTGTATGTGAGAGAGATTGTAAGACTACATGGGGTACCAGCCGTGATCATATCGGACCATGATAGTAGTTTTACGTCAAGGTTTTGGGGAAGTCTACAGACAGCTATGGGTACGAAGTTGAGTTTCAGTACTGCATTTCATCCTCAGACCGATGGACAGTCGGAGCGTATGATTCAGACATTAGAGGATATGTTACGATTGTGTGTATTGGATTTTGGGAGTGATTGGGAGAAACACCTACCATTGATTGAATTTGAGTAAAACAACGGATTTCAGTCAAGTATTGGTATGGCACCATATGAAGCTTTGTATGGGCGTAAATGTCGATCGCCGGTTTATTGGACTGAGGTTGGAGAAAGGAAGTTACTAGGACCTGAGTTAATACAAGTGACTACTGAGAAGGTGAAGTTGATTCAGGAGCGACTTAAGGTAGCTCAGAGCCGTTATAAGAGCTATGCGGACTCTAAACGACGACCGATGAATTTTGAAGTTGGAGATTTCGTATACTTGCGAGCATCGCCTTCAAAAGGCATTGTACGATTTGGAAAGAGGGGAAAGCTCAATCCAAGATTCATAGGACCTTTTGAGATCCTAGAGAGGGTAGGTCCAGTAGCTTACCGATTAGCATTATCGTCAGAATTAGAACATGTACACAATGTATTTCACGTATCAATGTTGAGACGATGTATGACAGATGCGAATAAGATCATAGTGCCAGAACTATTGCAAATTCAAGGAGACTTGACTTATGTGGAACAACCGGTAGAGATTCTAGATCGAAAGGAACAAGTCTTGAGAACTAAAACGATTTCGATGGTGAAGGTATTATGGCATAGTCACACTGTTGAAGAGGCTACGTGGAAAAATGAGGAAGACATGAGGAATGAGTATCCGTACCTGTTTGACGTATGAGATATAAGTTTGGGGACAAACTTCCTTTTTGGAGGGGAGAGTTGTCACACCCATTCCGGAAAATCATTGGTTTTTAATGCACAAATTTAATTTTAAGGGTTTTCAATGTCATTTGAAAATTTGAATGAGGTTGACTGTGGGTCAACGGTGAGGTGTCAGAGAGGACACAAGAACATGGTATTTCATGTTGCATTGGCATGGTTAAATGACATTTACATGATTTAAATGTTAGTTGAAATATCTGGTATTTCGTGAATAGTGAATTATACCTGTGTAGTATAATTTCTGGTAATCTCAGTATTGTTATATATCATTTTGAGCACTGTGGTGAGAACGTGAGTGACACGTTAAATAAAAAGGAAGGTTGTGTAGAGATTCCACTTAATTGAGTTTTCGGACGTTATTTTGGACCCAAACGAGGCTTAGTTGAAAACTTTTGTAAATTATAATTTTCACTCGTAAAGTGATAAAATGGACGTGTGCGACGTTTCACTAGTTAACTAGAAGTTTGAGAAACTTGCGGGGAGGTAAACACGATTTTTGAGAAGTTTTCTATAAATAGTGGAGGATAAGATTTCATTTCTTCAAAAAGTTGGAAAATATCTAGAGAGAGGAGAGAGAAAGGGAGATTGTTGCCACGGGCTTTGCGACGACGATCGGTAACCTTTCGTCCGTCAGTTTTTCACCAAATTCAAGATTTGAAGTCGTCGAGGTAAGATCTACGTTTTGATATTACTTAGGCCATGTTTGGCTAATGTTTATAAAAAGCTAATTTCTAGGAATTTGGGAAAAACAGGTATAAACTTGTAGGAATTGTCTCAAATTCGAAATTCGACGATTAATTAGCCTCCTATTTGATCCTTCAAAGTTTGGGGGAAATCGCACGAGGTATGAAGTTCTAACTTGTGAAATATAGAGAAATACATGTTTTATATTTTGACGACAAAATTGAGATCCGGGCAAAATCCATGTGTTAATTGTAGGCCCGTTAATTATGCACGCGCTAAATTGTGAAAAGCATGTCTAAATTTACGCGAGCACGTTGAGTTATCTATGTGGGTCAAAGGGGGGTTTTATACAAATTCATGCCGGAGTAAGCTTCTCGTTGTTTGAGAATTTTAGTAGCGATGACTACTGTGCATGGTTTAAGGTTTGGACTTGCCAAGGCACTTGGGGGATGTAATGGTTGTAGGCTTGGACTAGCCATTGACATCGCAGTTTAAGGTTTGGACTTGCCGCTACCGGATGAAGGCATATTTTTCTCCCTAGAGACTGTTGATATGATTTATGAGATTAAAGCATGTTTTGTCATATATTGCATATGTTAGACTTGTGCACTCAGCATATAGCTGGGCAGTGGAGATTTACTCCATTGCAGGTAAGAAGAAAGACAAGAAGAAACGTGATGAGTGAGGCCGAGGAACACCGGGGAACCACAATTGTATATGTTTTTGTTTTAATCCTAAACTTGTGTAAGGATTGGTAAATTGTCAACGTTGTAATAGAATGATGGATTAGTTCCGTAGTATGGAAATCTTGTAATTGAACTCTTGTAGTTGTGTTTTAAAACGTTGCAAGTCAGTGGTGGTTGTGATTATTGTTGATGTGGAGAAGCATGAGTTGTAATATTTCACACAGGGCTGCCCAGCAGGGGAGCAGTCGACTGGACCATGGATTAGTCGGCTGGATTTCGTGGGGTTTAGACACTGAAAGTGAATAGTAATAGGAGCAGTCGACTGGACCATACATCAGTCAACTGGACACTGTGCTATTTTAGCTACTGATCCAAATAGTAACCAATTCAGTCGACTGGATTCCCTGATCAGTCGACTGGACACCTGATGAGAAATGTGAGTTTTGGTTTCTGCCAGGCACAGTCGACTGGGCCCTATCACAGTCGATTGGACCTCTGTTTCCAAAATTGTGTACCTTTGGACAGGTTTCAATTGAACAAAACTTTTTGTAATTCTGATTTTAATTGATTTTAATAATGTTTTCCGCTGCTATTTGACTTTAATGGAACTGGATAAGGCTTGATGGCGTGCCACGTGTCCTATTTCCGCGCGTAGCGGGATGGGTCGTGACATTTAGAATCGTATCTCTTATTTTTCAGAGTGACTATATTATCCTTACCATTTTTTTACAGTCCCTTTAATTTTTTACGTAACACAAGAAGTTCTTTCCAACAAACCAAATTGCAGATTGCCCAGATTCTATTGACCTATCATATCCATTATATTTATCACATAGACATGAGAAACTAACAGGTGGAAAAAATAAAAAAATCAAACCCAAGAAATTAAAATTATGAAAGTGAAGAATTCGAAGTAATGCCTAAAGAAATTGCTAGAAAGATTTTGAAAAAATTGAAAGATACACTTCTTAGTTGTATGAAAAGTTTAACCTAAACCCTTTCTCATTGCAAAAGCAAATTTTATTTGTGGATATAATAATACATATGCACAAACTGTGATTGTGGGTGATAAGGGAGGTCCATGTAATTTTTTAAAATTCGAGGGATGTCTATGTAATTAGACCATAGTTCAGGGAAGGTTTGTGTAATTATATGTACGGGCATTTTGGTACTTTGATTTAATCTGTCATAGACGTTACTCAACCGTTGGCAAGAAGGGAGGTCCATGTAATTTCTCAAAATATGAGGGAGGTCCGTGTAAATAGGGCAAACCTCAGGGGAGGTGAGTGTAATTAACTAAAAATAATAATAGAGTCATAATTAGGGCTGTATACAAGTTGAGCCAAGCTCATGTAGGATTGAGCTTGGATTGTTTATTAAACGAGCCTTAATTTCAAGTGATCGCGAGTTTTTTTCACGAGCTCTTTTAAACAATATATTTCAATGATAGAGATATATACAGAGAGGTCAATATACAAGCCCTTTATTAAGGTTGTTCACGTATTTCATTATCTTCTAAAATTATATATAGTTTTTCTCACTCCCCGAAGTACCAAAAATAGGGAAAAATAAATTTCCTTTATGGGTTTGTAGACACGTGACTAGTTGTGAGTATCACCTGATTGTCCAAACATGCCTATAACAATAATGTGATATGGGAAAGTGACTAAGTTCAGCGGAAGCAGAAATTTAAAACATCCAAGTCTTACATCAGTAGTATATTACAGGCCAAAAAGATATCCAAAAGTTACATATTACAAGACCAGCTAAACTATTACATCACTAATATAATAATAACAGAACTATAACAAAAGAAAAGCTCCAAAGTCTTCAGCTGGCGAAACCGTAGCCTTCCTCGTAGTAATCTTCACCAGCATAGTCTTCAGTAGTAAAGTCAGCATCTTGATAGCAGTCGGCTCCGTCTGGACCTGCAAAGGTTGGACGTGGAAGGTCCAGCGGCATGAAAAGCCGTTAGCGGTTAAGCTAAGTGAGGGTCCCCTTAAGGTTACCACCACTTAAGGTAAGTTAATCTTCATTTCTTCTTATTCTCAACTATGTCTTGTTAATCTTTTCTTATTCTCAAAACTATACCTTATTTAAACCCAATCATTCCTTTCGAATCTTAACCCAAAACTGAACTGACCAATGACATTGACTGAAAGAAGACTTAACTCCAAACGCATTTGCTGGTCAAGAAAGAACAACACTCAACAATGAATAGTTAACTGTCGCCCAATTGTCACTCAAACTGTCGCCCAAATGGCATTCAACTATCGCCCAACTGGCATTCAAACTGTCGCCCAAATGGCATAAGTGTGCGGAACATTAACAATCTCTTGGTCGAACACGTCATGCCGATCCTCAGGTCGCCTGCACGTTACCGAACACGTCATGCCGATCCTCAGACCAAGAGTACGGGAAATTAATAATCACTTGGACGAACACGTCATGCCGATCCTCAGGTCACCCGTACATAACCGAACACTTCATGCCGATCCTCAGTCCAAGAGTGCGAAAAAATAATCAACCACTTGATCGAACACGTCATGACGATCCTCAGGTAATCCGCACTTGACCGAACACGTCATGCCGATCCTCAGATCAAGAACACAAAACATAACTCTCCGATCGACACCATGGAATTATCGAAAGACCAACTTTGCAAGAAATATCCAAACACGACACGAAAGTTTACTAATCAACTTTGACCGGTAGTCACATGACGAAAAACGACGCCCAACGTCCCTTATTCGCATAAAATCTGTTGTTGAAGGTTTTATCGTTATCTTACGTGTTCGTACGTTTCGTAGTTTAGTTCATTAATATCATCCATTTATAACCGTTAATATTTTGCTATAAGTCCGACATTCCGTTTTACCTCTCAATATACTTACAATGGAAACTTTTCCGATCACTTATTAACGCAATAATCGTTCCATACAACATACTTATAGTTTGGGTTTGAACTTTCAACGGTCATTAGACTATATTCATAACAATAGAAAACATAGCACGTAGCTCATGGATTTATAACATGAATTTAATACCAATAAGCATATAGATGAAACCCTTTACATACTCATCTACGCGATAGCACTACCATAGCACGAGATTTTTATAACAACACAGGTACCAGAAAACTACCATCAACAATCAACACCATGCATAAACAAAACATTATACAAAAAGCTGTACAATCTGCCTGGATATATTTTCACTGTGTTGACTGAATTAACATGATTTATTTGGGCATGATAAATTGCTTTGTGGATCAAACTCTAAACTAAAACATTGTAGATAATAGAATTATCTTCATGTACAAAAAAAATCTAGCTTCAAATACATTTTTGAGTTGCTCAAAATATTTATTCTACCTAGACATTTCTATACTTTCGAACCGCTATATCCCAGATTTATAGCACTACGTTGTACGTGAATTTCACCTATGAAGGAGGGGTTTTTAGACTAAGCTATAGAAGTATTATTTGTAGATAAATAAGTGAGCTTTCACCGCAAAAAACCTAGCTTAGTTCCAATTTTTGAGCTCCTCAAAACATTCATTTTACTAAACTACATTCTGCTGGAAGTTTTTGTTTTCCCAGGTTTATAACACTGCGTTTTACATGCATTTCACCATGAAGGAATGATTTTCAGACCGAGCTATAAAAGGGTTATTTCTAGATAAATTAGTTAACTTTTACCACAAAAAAACCTAGCTTGATTTCGATTTTTGAGCTCCTTAAAACATTCATTTTACTATACTACATTCTACTGGAAGTTCAGTTTCTCAGATTTAAAGCACTTTGTCTTGCATGTCATGAAAACTTCAACACAACAACATCAAACTCCTACTAAACATTAATACATACTATATATGTTCTAAATTGAGTTAGATTACTCACAATTTACTCACAATTTACTCACCAAGTCTTGAAATTGAGATTGGGCTTTGGATTTGAGCTTTAGGAAGCTTGAACTCAACTTCAATGGTGGATGTTCTTTGTTCTTCTCCTTCTTCTTTACTTCTTGACTTATGGGATTCTTTGTAGGTCTTCTAAGACTTCTTATTACAGATTCTAAGTCCGCATGGTGCTATATATAAGTGTATGGCTGTGTATATGTGTATGCATGTGAGGTGTATACAAGAAAAGAGGGGTGAATGCTTGGATTTCTTCCTAGCTTCCTATATGTCTAATCTCCTATCTCCCTCTCTAAATATTCAGATTGTGAGGAGCCCAAAGAGCACAATACATGTGCATGTGAGTTTATATAGAAGGTTGGGTGGTGATAAGTGTCATCTTGCATGTAAGCATGTATTCATGCAAGGACAAGTGTTCTAGAGGTGGACAAGTGTCACATGGGGTGGTGACATGTGTTGGGGTGGTGCATGGAGCTTGCCATGTGGCCGGCCATGTGGGGCCCACCTTGGATTGTATGCCACTTTCTCGATTTATGTGCATAAGTTTTTCGGTATACGTGTCGGTCTCGATTTACGTACAACCAGATATTATTTCTAATGTCCGGGTCCGGGTATGGGACTAAGTTAAATCTTATTACGGTCGAGTTGGTATGGTTACTATAGTCTAATCAGTAATCCTAAGATATGACAAAACCGTCACCCAACTAAAATACTCCCTCCGTCCCATAATAAGTGTCCACTTCCATTTTGCACAATGTTTAAGAAAGTTGTATTATATTAATTTTTTTGGTTTCTTAAAGAGTCACCTTCCAATTTTACCCTTAGATGTGATGGGTGTTTGACATTTTGCTTGTTTTGGGACCATAAATAAATGCTACTTTGTCTTTATTATAAGGGTAGTATTGGCAAGCAAGTAAAAGCTATATACCAATTTAGGAAAGTGGACACTTATTGTGGGACATCCAAAAAAGGAAATGTGGACACTTATTATGCGACGGAGGGAGTAATAATAAAATCATATAGCCGGTCCAATACAGAAATTCGAAAAGCTGATATTATTAATGAACGAAAAATTACAGGTGTTACAGTTTTACAATATGTATATCTAAATCAATATAAATATCCGTATACAAGCTCTTTATCAAGCCTATTAACAAGTTTTTTTACGAGCATACTAATGAACCTCTGTCGAGCCGAGCCTAACCTTATCGAACATATTCACGAGAGTTTGTTGAGCGTCTCCGCTCGTATATAGCCCTAGTCATAGTCCACTTCAAACAAATGTTAATCGAAACAATCACTTGGTTATTGTATGTACGAGCATGTTTGGGTCCAATATATGGAGATTTCATATGAGATTTTGAATGCGATTGCAATCATTATAGGTATGGAAAAATGCCCGCTTGCCGATTGGTGGCGGGTGGGCCATTAACGGACTTAGGGCATTGATCGGCCCGAGCTTGGGAATTAAGGACCGTAAACTCATCTAAAAGCCCTAGGGGTATGGGCTTAGGATAGTTAATTTAATAGTAACTCTTTACTAGTTAGTTTTAGTTGCCAAAATAAAATCAAAACACTTTATTGGACAAATGTTCCATAAGGTTAATAGACTTGATTGATTTTGAAATTTGCGAATGTATAATACATTCATTCAACAAAATTAAATCATTTGAAGTTTAATTATTAATTGAATTAAGTGACTTAAAAATTAATATAAATTCAATTGAGTCACTTACATAAATCGAATTAAGTAATTTGAAAAGTATTTTAGATGAAAAGTAACATAAATTTAAATGGGTAACTCAGCCCTTTGCTGGCTTGTTTAGTGGGCTGGTTTGGCAGGTCTCGTGCTATGTTTTCGGGCTTCAGGTCAGGCTTTGAATGGAAGAGCCCATAACCTGCCCAAAGGTCTATGGGCTTGGGGGAGCCTAGCCCGAGGTATGGGCTTAGGGCCTATTTTTCGGATTGGGCTTTCGGGGATGCCCGCGGCCCCGGGCTATGTTTTCATCCTAGCAAGATGAAGAAGCAACAAAAAGACTGGTACAAATCGCACATATTAAATGCCCAATCGCATCCGTTACATTAGTTTTTGACAAACAAATAGCCCCTAGTTAGTAGGTTTGTTGAGTAGAAGTAGCTTGTTTCAATCCGTTAAAATAGACTTTTCTTTAGTATAAAGTTCAATCCATTTTCTTTTTTTTATTTTATTTTATTTTATTTTAGTGAAAAAGTTCATACGTTATAAAAATTATGGGAAATTCACATAACTTTTGTAAAAAAATTGAACTAGTTACACGTGAATTTCACATAAAAGAAGTTAGGTAAAATTTCACATAATTTTTAAAACATAGGGATTTGATCCGATTTTGTAGCACGTCATAGAGTTATATAAAAATGGGTTGTTCTTTGGAACTTTTAGTTATAAGTCCAAAATTTGGAACTTGTTTGGCCAGATATCCTTGTCTAAAATGGTTCTTAAAAGGTCCTCCTCGTATTTTTTTTTTGGGTCCAAAATACCCTCAAATTAAAATGGGATATCAAAAACATAACATATCCATAAATATCTCCTCTTCAAATTAATGAACATAAAATGAATATTTGTCCTAGATTTATGCAAATTGTTTGGGCATGTTTCTCAGTCTTCGTTGTAATTTTTCACATTCGTAACCTTCCATTTCTACTTCACATTTATTATGGAGAAAAACAATGGAGTATCTAATAAAGTGTTCAAAATGTTGATTTTTATTTTTTCAGTAAAGTGTTTGAGAAAAATCACAAAGTAGTCAAAAAATGTTTATTTTTTCGAAGAAATAAAAAAAAAACTATTTGAGAAATTATACAAGGTATTCAAAATGCTATGAATGTACATAAGTTTTTTTACAAAAATGTTTGAGAAAATTCACAAAGCATGTTTTGAGAATTTGATATACAAAGTCTTGAGAGAATTAAGAAGCAATTGATTAACTTTGAGAAATTTGAAAAATGGACCAAACAAGGCTAGGCAAAACTTTAAAAAAAAAATTCTAAAAAATAAATTGGAAGTCTCACCCCTCAGTCCGCGATTCAAATACAGACAAAACATTTTAAAAAAATTGTTGTTGGTATTGAGAAATTTCTCTAAATAAAATTTACAGATTGGTAGTTTGAGACAATTCTCAAAACAAAATTTACAGATCAGTAGTATGAGAAAATTCTCAAAACAAACGATAGAGAATGAACCCAATTATAGATTAAAAGCTAGAATCGAAACAATTTGCCACACACAAAGATACCTCAAAATGAATCTATACATGCGCATAAACAAAATGACTTAAATCCACATATTGAGCATACCCCATCGCACCAAAAAATCCACGACCGACACAGGCCACCTGAAATGAAGAGCAGCAAATAGCTAAAAGACCAAGAACATGATGGATCAAATTACAGAGGGGAAGGAAAAAAGAGAGGCTTTCGAAGTTGGTGGCTTAACGAACAAGAAAGAGGAAAACAAAGGATCAACTAAGGAGGAGGAGGAACATTGGACATGGTGGAACAACGATGGCGGCAGCGGCGCCCTGGCCCCTCACTTGCGTCCTAGTGTTTTGACTTGCTCTTTAGACTTTTTCTTGTTAAATGCTCTCTTATCTCTCCCAAAAAAAAATGCATGTATATATTGTTGCAGATTGAAGGTTGGAGTTTTGAAGAGTCATAAATCTTCACATTAAGGGATTTTTTCTAATTTAAGTACACATGAAGGGAATTGTTAAATGACTTTTACCATCTTAGTAAAAGGGTGCATTAGAGCATCTCCAGCAGTAAATTTGTCTAAATATATCTTGTTATTTTAACCAAAAACTATTTTAGTTAATCAATATTTAACCTTCAATTCCAAGAGTGCTCTTTATTTTATCTATTCATTTTGATTTACTATATTTCTATGGTTGAGATTTGTGCAATTTGACTTTAATTGAAGATTTAACGGATGAGATTTGGATAGAGAATATAGAGAGTCATTCCTGGCTAGACAAATCTATCTAGTCAAAAAGATAAATGTTAAAATAGCTAGACATGTGACTAGCCCGCTGGAGTACAAAAAGCTACATCTGACTAGTTATTTTATTTAAAATGTTAAAATAGTTAGTCTGCTGGAGATGCTCTTAGTGCAGAATAAATCTAAAAAAAGGTAGATGAGGTATTTAAACCACACTAAGTCTACAAATGAGGGACCTTTTATTCCAAAAGTATTTTATAGGAACTTTTCTCATTAAAGATTGTGAATGAGGAATTTTCTTGTAAATTTGTCTTTTCTTTCAACTTTATTAATCTAAAACGAGTGACTTTATTTCTATAAAGTTAATAGTAAGATAGTGAATGAGCAGGACATGATGAGATAGTGTCCATCTTCAGCGATTCCATTCTTAAACTCCACACAACGCGTTCTTGGGACTTCTTGGAGGAGGAAAGTAGTAGTAGTAGTAATAGTGAATCAGAATCAGCAGCAGCAGGCGGCATTGGATTACCCCCAATACATCATCCCGGACCCCACCACTTCTCAACCGATGTCATAATCGGCGTCATTGACACAGGTCACTCACTTTCCCTTCTACCTACTCTCTCCTCTTTTCTTTTCTTCTATATATATAGATATACACATATCTCTCCGTATCAACACTATTGATACTCACCACTTACTCATATACTATGAAACACAGATAGTATATTTGATTTTGAGTGAATAAAAAGATACTCTCAGGTGCTTCTTGTTGGAATTTGGGGGCATTCAGGGGCCTAACTATATGGGCATGGTATATACCCACTGACCTTGTAACATTATAAATTATTTTTACACCTAGTTAATCAAATTGTTTGTTGTCCTAGTGGTTAGTTACATTGGTTCTAATACAAAGGAACTGTGTTGGACTCTTTTTTTTTTTTTTTTTTTTTTATTTTTTATTTTTATGGTAACCATGGGTGTCCGGGCTAGCTTGCGCGCACCTAGACTAATTCCACGAGGCCAGGGCGTCCGGGTGAATCACCTGTGGCCACCCCTTGAGATTCGAACTTGAGTCCTCTGGTATAACACCCAAAGGCCTTGCCATCCGGTCACAAGGGAAGTGGTTACTGTATTGGACTCTTCTAACCTCCTTATTTGTTTTCTTTTTTCTTTTTTTTTGAAAAACTGATTTGGTTTTCAGCTCTTTATCTTACAAATATTGCTTAAGAAATCTCACTATCTATCTATTTATTTCTTTTTTTATTTTTTGAAAAATTAATTTCATTTTTAGCCCCTTATTTTATAAATAGTGCATAGGAAACGCCACTATTAATCTATCTACCGAAAATATTCACTGATGAATGCCGTCTATTTTAATACTTGAACCATTATTTTAGTTTTACAAATTTAATCGCTTAAAATTTTCAGTACTTAAAATACAATACTTAATTTCCAGTACTTAATTTTCAGATTTATCAAACGGACCTAAGGGTTTGTTTGATAACCCAATTAGGTCTATCAATGAAAAGTTTTAGCACTGCATTTTTTTTTTTCAGTTTGTTTGATAATTTACAACTTTACTGAAAATGCGACCAAAAACTGCTAAAAATTTTAAGTAAAAATGTTTATTTAAAATTGTATGCTGCTATTAGAATATATTGGACATAAAATCAATTCTACACATAATTATGATTAAGTAAACAAAAAATTTTGTTTGCCTCGGGGCCGCTGCCCCGAACACCCATACACCCACATAATTATGATTGGTACCCACTGAATGAGATTTCTGGATACGCCCTGGGGATATTGACACCACAATTACTATTGAGCTTTTGTTTAGATTTATTAAAATATCATTGAGAGCATTTTGCTCACCTAGGCCTCCACTATCCCATTCCATTCTCATTTTGCCTTATTCTATCAACATGATTACGAGAATGGAATACATGTCACCCAGTTAAGGCCTGATTGAGCATATGTGAGCAAAAATTCTCTCAATATCATTATATGAGGACTAGCAGAGAACGACCCTATCAGGCCTACCCTAATCCGGATAGTCAACCAAGGGATTCACACACACACTCACAATAACAATACACTTTCTAACACTTCCCCTCACTTCTTTCCACATCGCAAAATGAATTCACTCTATTGAGAGGCCATTTTATGTAGCTTCTTCAGAACCAACAATCACATTCACTTGTACGTGATTGTTTAAAAAGTTGTCACCGTTTGGATAAGCTTTTTCCACATATTTTTGGAAAGTCTAATTCCTTTTCCAGCTGAAAAAAAAACCCTCCAATTTGAAGTTTTGAGAAAACTATCATGGTCAAAAACATGATTATGTTAAAAAGGATAACCCAAGTGGACTATAAGTATTATAGACTCCAATGTTCCATGTACATTTATGTAACACAATTCATAAAACTATTTAGCTAAAAGACATCCTTTGACCTAAGTACAGGATCCTACAATAGCTTTTACTTCCCAACACATCTCTTAAAGCACTCTTTTATCACTGCGAGGCCTTAGCTTCCAAAAGCACGTCAAGTTGTAACTTGTAAGGGCTTGATGAAAAATTGACATTCAACTCCACCTTCTTAAATTGCAACAACGTCCAAAAGACATTTTCTTTGATGTGCAGAGCTTTTGGAAATCCTTCAAATTCATGTATAGTGGTTTGATGTGAGCATGCTACATTTCTTCTACACACAAGCATACTGTTGTTCTTCGTTCTTCTTCAAACTTTGTTATTCTTCTCAAAACTCCATCGTGTTCAAAATAAGAAAAAACCAATATTGTCTTACGACCCATGTGATATGGAATTGCTTGACCACATTTCAGCATTTACTTTTGAGTGCTGCTAGAGATACCAAAAAACGTTAATTAATACAAGAAGTCACTAGATTTCGTGAATAAGGAAACTTTTCTTTACTTGCTGACTAAGGTTTAGTTTGACCTCTATTTTTGTGCTTTTCTTTTTTTAAATTACAATTTCATGTTATTTTATTTAGTAACTAGTTTATGAGCTTTGCAAGAATTGAACTTAAGGCTTTTTTGGGGGAGCTTTTAAAAGCTCTAGAATGCTTTTTAGTTTCATGAGGTTTTTTTGAAGAGCAATATGTCACTTGTACAAAATTATCAAACACTTTAATAATAAAATTCATAAGCTACGTTTAAAAAAGCCACGTGGGGGCTAAACTGAGCCTAAAAGAACAACTTTTTGCATTTTAATCTTAGCTAGACCGACCAGAGTAAACAAATTTAGATAACTAAACCTAATGCACTTTGCATTTTCCTTACTTTCCTTTTTATGGTGATGTTCACAACCAATGAAAAACAAATGAAACACTTGATCACGATCGATTAGCTATTTTCTCAAAATTAACAAGGATTATGGGTTCCCATTTATTTATCTTACTCTAGGGATATGGCCCGAGTCTCCAAGTTTCAATGATGAGGGTATTGGAGAAATCCCTTCCAGATGGAAAGGAGTTTGCATGGAAGGATCTGCCTTCAAGAAGTCTAATTGCAACAAGTAAGTGTATCATCATTGCGTGTACAATGGGGCAAGTTAAAATTTTTTTGCCTCGGTAGTTTACCTCTAACGTCTTTGAAGTTGTACTTTTAGTTTGAACAACTAACTCCTCGATTTCATTCAAGTAGCAATAATCAACTTCAATCGTTTGCTTGTACTGCAACAATACACAAAAATCCTCATGTGAAGCTGATAAAGGAAATGGACTAATGAAGTGTAAAAACTCTATTGTTAGCGTCAAAATAGATTCATACGGACTTTAGAGGGAAGCATACAATTTTTGTCTCCATTTTAGCACAAAAAGGTGACAAGATGGATTTTTCAAACCTGCGCCAATTTCGACTCAAAAGATATATAAATATATATAAATAAACACATCCCATTGTGTTTACCAAGAAATGTAGAATTTTCCTTCACCTCGCATGCCGTTATCAATCATGAAGTATGTCTCATGTGTCAATTTCCTCTGTTATTGTAACAGAAATGAAAAAGCTGAAAATGCCGATTATGGCCAATCGCACTTTTGTGCAGTTGCAAACGCTAGTGGGAATTTTTCCAAATGGAGCATTACGGCCTTAACAAATAAGGCACCACATGTGCATATTGGAGTGTTAGCTTAAAATATGGTTTTGACAAATTCCAAGACAATGGTGTATTTATCTTGGTGTATATGCTGTAGGAAGTTAATAGGTGCAAGATACTACACTCAGCCGAAGACTAAAAACAACATAACTGTTGTTGCTAAACTGAGTACTGAATCACCAAGAGACTATGTGGGACATGGAACACACACTACTTCTATTGCAGCTGGTGTACCAATCCCCAATTCTAGTTACTATGGACTCGCAGGTGGTACAGCAAAAGGTGGCTCACCTTCTGCTAGGATTGCAACTTACAAGGCATGTTCAGAAGAAGGTTGCTCTGGTTCTGTGATTCTGAAAGCCATCGATGATGCAGTAAAGGATGGAGTTGATATAATATCTATATCTATAGGAATAGACTCGATTTTCCAATCGGGGTTCTTAGATGACCCTATAGCTATTGGAGCTTTCCATGCTGAACAAATGGGAGTCATGGTGATATGCTCTGCTGGTAATGAAGGACCTTATTCCTCCACAGTCGTTAATACCGCTCCATGGATCTTTACTGTTGCTGCTTCTAGTATTGACCGGGATTTTTCATCGACTATAATTCTTGGAAATGGAAAAACTTTCCAAGTAAGAGAATATAATATAGCATTTCTTTTAATTTCTTACACACAAACACACACATGTATATATAATTCTTACACACACACACATGTATATATATATGGTTGATGTTTTTCTCATGTTAATTTGTTTTCTAATTGGCTTTGTATTCTTGTAGGGATCTGCTATTAATTTCTCAAACCTCAAACGTCGGAAAACTTATCCTATTGGATTCGGAGAAAATGTTGCTTCAAAATTTACTTCAATCTCAGAAGCCAGGTATTGTTATCTTTTGACGTTATTGTATGTCTTTTACAATTCAGATACCTTGCATAAGGTTAGGAATGTAAATAATCGGTCATGGCCTTCCTTATTATATGCTTTTTAGCAAATAGATGAGGTCCATGAGGAGTGCAAGATACATTTAGTTAATACAAATTAGTTTGAAACATAGACCCAAGCCGTATTAAAGATAACAATTTTATTTTATTATTTTATTTATGAATTACGATTTCCTCTGTATTTTTAGTTTCAATTTTGAGCAATAGGTCCTGTATTATCGTATTAGATTTAAATAAGCTGAGATATCAGAAGAGCATGGAGCCATTTAATCCATAAATTAAACTTTCTACCCCGGCAGTTTATGTTTTGTGTCATTTGGTCTCTGTAGTTTAAATTTTATGGCATTAGACCTTATAGTGTCCTATTAGATTCAAGGGATTGTTATAGGTATCAAAATTATAGAGAAGCAAATTATCTGCAAATAATTTTTCAAAAGGCACAAACATGGTTGAGGTATTTCATATTCATTTTGCACTTGTTATCACTTTCCTGTATTCGGAGGACTATGCAACTATGTAATTCACCTTTTTCTTTTATTACAATAACCAGATATTTGGATCGCATTTGAAACTTAAAATGTTACACAAAGACAGAAAGGAGTAAAGAAAAAGGAGTACATTTGAAATATTTGACAGCGTCGGATTAATTTGCTCCACAAAGATTATTATGAAATACACATCATTTGAATGGATTAAGTGAAAACTCAGTAAATCTATAAAAGAATATCCATTTTTAAGATCTGAAATTTATCTCTAATTTTATCATAAACTTAAAGTGGCATCCAGTTTAAATTCGGCGCCAACTAACATTTTGCCAACCGATAGAAACTTTGCTTTTGCCCTCTATTTTTTATTTTTATTTTGGTTAAAACATCGTATAAACACTATACATTAATATTATCAAGGAAAGTCTTGCGTGATCGAACTGCACTCCTTCCCCAACGCTCTCTCGTTCCCTCCATCAAGCCCTACTCTTACCGCCTTTCTCTCCTTTCCCTTCACACGTGAGTCGCGTGTGATCATGAAACAGGTCCTAAATTCATATTTGCAATTGCAATACTATTTTTTTTTTCTTTTAATATTTATTTCTGTTTTTGAAAGTGATTAATTTCTAATTTTGAAATGCAGGAGCTGCTATCCAGGATCACTAGATTCAAGAAGAGTCAAAGGAAAAATTGTTGTTTGTATTGACGACTCAACTACTTCAAGGAAAATAAAAAAGTTAGTTGTAGAAGATGCTAAAGCAAACGGGTTAATCTTGATTAGTGATGAGGAAAAGGGGTTTCCATTTGATTCAGGTGTTTTCCCATTTACAGAAGTTGGAATTATTTCAGGCTCTCAAATTCTGAAATACATCAACTCTACCAAGTAAGTAACACAAAATAAACGTTTTCTTGTTTTACTCATCTTTTTGATCATTTTATTCTCTCTTTAGGTTACTATCTATACAAAATCTTACAAAACTCAGTACACAATACCCCTTTGCACATCACCACTTAGTCTAAACTCAAAGAGAGAGAGAGAGAGAGAGAGAGAGAGAGAGAGAGATCTTTATCTTTTTGTTCATAAAGAGATGCTATAAAAGGATTTGGTATAGTTTGTGGTAAATGTTTGTAAAAAATCATGATTTAGTATTTGAAACTTGCGTTTGTTAGAAAAAGTATATTAAATATAAACAGATTCTGGATTACAAACAGAAGCAGTACAAGAAATAATCTGATAAAACAAAAATTGGAACTGCTTATAGAAAACAAAATTACAGTAACTAAAAGAAAAACAGAAACTGGGAATTGATCAAACCGAGGCTTGTTATAGTTCACAGTTTCCTTAAAACAGATTTGCCGCCTCACCAGAAATGCTCGAGGATATGTTCGACGTCTGTCTCCCAGGATACAGCGGCAACTAGCAGATGACAAGCACTGTGTCGGACTGCTCCAGCGAACCAACTATGTCTGTAACTCTCTCTCGGGAAAAAACCAAGGACTGGAAGGAAGAAGGAGAAGAACAGTGTCTCAAAAACTGTGTTTTGACTCTGGGTGAGATACACTGCATATAAGGGGATATAATGGACGAATTTGATTTGTGATTTATCACAAAGTCTTTTCATCTCTGTAACTCTTTCAGAAATCCCAAAGGTTTCTGCAATGACAAACATGTGCAGAAATTCCAAGGGTATCTCAATACAGAAATTGTAATACCAAAACTTGAGGGGTTTAAAAAGAAATATTGTGAGTGGGTTGCACCCGTACCCACACCCACGACCACGGCCTGGCTCGGTACGGTCGGCTGCGGCGGCGGCGGCGGCGCGCGCGCGTGTGGAGTAAACTCAAAGGGCCTTAGGTCCTCCCCCTTCCACAAAACTGGGTACCCCTTGGAGCCCAAACCCAAAACATGAAGTAGCCTTATAAATACACTAAAGACTACTTCTATTTTTCCTATGTGGGACAAGGCAATTTGGGAACCTTTTTCATTTCAACAACTCCTTGTACGGGGTAACCTTTGAACATTAATTTTTTATTCACCCATCAATAGTTTTGGACATGTGAATATCCAAACCTCATCTCCTCATGGAGGAGACCACAAATCCACAAGGACTCCACTCAAAATCTAAGTATGTCCCACTTTTATTAGCCCTTAAACATGGCCTAAACACATATTTATCCAACAATCCCCCACATGAATGAAATTATTCGAAACGATGTGAGACGAGTCGACAAGAGAGATAGCACAACGGATTACTCCTGTAACAGGACAGGTAGCTGTTGGCTTTGAACCTTCCCTTGTGATAATCTATCAGATTTACTGGCTGATCAGTGAACGTGTAGTTTTGAACTGATAACCGTTAGTATAAACAACCGACAGACCTCACACAAGAGTTTTCCAAACATAGTTAAGTTCTTACACTTGTGTTCTGGCCATGAACACTCGCCTGGTTCAGTGAATGTTTATCAAAGAATTTCGCCTTTCTCAAATTCTTTTAGAAGCGGCCCCACTTCACATTCACATAGGTGACTTATTTAGAGTATCATGCTATACTCTGCTTGGTTATACCAATGCACATAGTCATTAAAAGCTAAGCTTATCCTCAACTTTACAAGTATCACTGTTGTATCATAGAAATGGGCTGGAGAGCATTTCTCCTCAGTGATTCTCTAAAGTACATGAAATTAGGTTGTCTCTTTGAACCTAGATCTTGGGATCTCTAGTCAACTAGGTTGGGTTTCCATTCCGGTACTTTGTAATGTCATAGGCTTTAGTCCCATTCCTTTAGATAACTTATTAGCTAACTCTCGATTTAACCCTTTGGTTAGCGGATCCGCAATATTGTCCTTTGACTTTACATAGTCAATTGTGACAATCCCACTTGAGAGTAGTTGTTTAATGGTATTGTGTCTGCGACGAATATATCTAGACTTACCATTATACATATTACCTTGTGCCCTTCCAATAGCACATTGGCTATCGCAGTGTATGCAAATAGCTGTCACATGTTTTGACTATCTCGGAGTATCTTCTACAAAATGGCGAAGCCATTCAGCCTCTTCAGCTGCCTTGTCTAGCGCAATGAATTCAGATTCCATTGTCGATCTAGCAATACAAATTTGTTTTGAAGATTTCCATGACACAACTGCACCACCAAGCGTGAAAACATGTCCACTTGTAGATTTTGAATCTTTCATATCGGATATCCAGTTTGCATCACTGTATCCTTCCAATACAGCTGGATATCTCATGTAGTGCAATTCCTGATCACGTGTATATCGTAAGTACCGCAGTACCCTTACTATCCCTTTCCTGTGTTCAGCACTAGGATTACTAGTGTATCTACTCAGTCTACTAACACAATAAGCAATGTCAGGCCTTGTACAACTCATTAGGTACATCAAACTTCCTATCACTCGAGAATATTCTAGTTGAGAAACACTCTCACCAGTATTCTTAGATAGGTGTAGACTTAAGTCCACAGACGTTCTGGCTACACTAGTATCAAACTTGTTGAACTTCTCTAGAATCTTTTCTATATAATGTATCTGTGATAGAATAAGTCCATTAGTATTTCTAGAGATATTGATGCCCAATATAACATCAGCAAGTCCTATATCTTTCATGTCAAATTTAGAATTCAACATTTTCTTAGTAGATTTAATGATCTTATCATTACTACCCACTATGAGCATGTCATCAACATAAAGACATAAGATGACATAGCCTTCATTTGTGTCTTTGACATAAACACATTTATCGCACTCATTGATTTTAAATCCACTAGAGAGTATAGCTTTGTCAAATTTTTCATGCCATTGTTTTGGAGCTTGCTCCATACAATGATTTGACAAGCTTACATACTTTATTTTCTTGCCCTGGAGCAGAAAATCATTCAGGTTGTTCCATGTAGATTTCTTCATTCAAATCTCCATTGATGAAGGCAATCTTAACATCTATTTGATGTATTTCGAGATCTCGCAAAGCTGCGATCGCAATAATCATGCGAATGGATGTTATTCTCGTAACAGGAGAATACGTATCAAAGTAGTCTAGACCCTCCTTTTGTCTATACCCTTTAATGACAAGCCTTGCCTTATACTTATCAATAGTACCATCCGTCTTCATTTTGCTTTTAAAAATCCATTTGTAGCCCAACGGCTTACAACCAGGAGGAAGATCTACCAGTTCCCAAGTATGGTTTTGTAGTATAGAATCAATTTTACTCTTGATTGCATCTTTCCACAATGGACCATCTGGTGATCTAATAGCTTCATTATAGCTTTGAGGCTCATTTTCTATAACATAAGTTAGAAAGTCTGGACCAAAAGATTTTGAGGTCCCAGCTCGTGTCCCACGTCTAGGCTCAACATCAACATTCTCTTCGTGGATTTTACTAGTTTCTCCAACAGTCTCAAATGTGCGTTTTTTAGGACTATATTCCTCTTTACAAGGAAATATATTCTCAAAGAACGATGCATTTCTAGACTCCATGATCGTGTTCTTGTGTATGTCTGGGTTTTCAGATTTATGTACAAGAAACCGATACGCACTACTATTATGTGCATAGCCAATAAATAAACAATCAACAGTTTTTGAACCTATCATTTCTTTCTTAGGAGTAGGTACAAGAACCTTTGCAAGACACCCCCACATTCGTAAGAACTTGTAGGAATGTTTTCGACCATTCCATTGTTCATACGGGGTTTGATCAACTTTCTTTTGAGGTACCTTATTTAAAATGTAATTTGCAGAGAGAATTGCCTCCCCCCACAAGTTCTGTGGCAATTCAGAACTTATTAACATAGCATTCATCATTTCTTTTAAGGTACGATTTTTCCTTTTAGCAACTCCATTTGATGGAGGTGAACAAGGTGCAGTGGTTTAGTGAATAATTCTATTTTGTGCACAATAGTCAGCATACAGTGCTACATATTCACCACCTCTATCACTTCTTAACACCTTAATCTCTTTTCCAAGTTGATTTTCAACCTCTGTCTTGTATAGAATGAACTTATCCAAAGCTTCATCCTTACTTTTTAGCAAATACACATAACAGTATTTAGTGCAATCATCAACAAAAGTAATAAAATACTTATTGCTACCCCTAGATTGAACCATTTTTAAATCACAAACATCAGTGTGTATTAGACCTAATGGTTCAGTGCTTCTTTCAACTGATTGAAACGAAGTCTTTGTTAATTTTGCTTCAACACAAGTTTCACATTTCTGACTTGTGTCAATATGAAAGTTTGGTATGTGGTCTAATTTAATTAATCTTCGCAAATAATTAAAATTAACATGTCCTAGTCTACCATGCCACAAATTGGAAGACTCAAGCAAGTAAACAGAAGAGGTACTCATTTTATTAACTTTTGGGAATACAGTCACTACATTAAGTTTGAACATCCCATTACACATATACCCCTTCCCCACATACATTCCCGCTTTGGTCAGCACTATCTTGTTTGACTCAAAGACCATTCGGAAGCCATGCTTGCTTAGGAGAGATCCGGATATCAAATTCTTGCGAATTTTCGGTACATAAAGAATATTGTTGAGAGTTAGCTCCTTTCCTGAAGTCATCTTCAGAATTATTTTCCCTTGGCCTTCAACATCAGAGGAAGCAGAATTTCCTATATACATCTTCTCACCACTTGTAATTGGTTCGAAGGAAGTGAACACAGCTTTATCGGAGCATATGTGGCGAGTAGCACCAGTGTCTATCCACCATTCCCTTGGGTTTGAATCTACCAAGTTCACCTCAGAGACCACAGCAGACAGATTAATGTCAGAGACATCCCTTGAGATAGAATCTAACTTCGTCATATTAGTCTGATTATTCTTAACCTTCTTTGGTGGCAATCTACAATCAAAAGCACGATGTCCAGTTTTGCCACAATTGTAGCACTTTCCTTGAAACTTGAATTTAGGCTTCTTGGCGATACCACCTTTTGGCCCCATCTTGTACCCTTTGCCAGAAGGAATTTTCTTCTTCCCACGAGAACTTTGACTGTGTTCAACCATATTAGCCTTGGCTTCAAAATTCCCCAATTTTCTCTCAGCCCCTTTGTTGTCTTCTTCAGTTCGAAGCCTGACGATGAGATCTTCAATCTTCATCTCCTTTCGCTTGTACTTCAAATAGTTCTTGAAGTCCTTCCAAGCGGGGGTGGTAGCAGCAACTTGGAAAGTTTCGCTCAAGGTCATCCCTTCAGCATGGATTTCATGCAAGATTACTTGCAGCTCCTGAACTTGAATGATCACAGTCTTCGAGTCCACCATTTTATAGTCGAGGAATCTCCCAACCACAAACTTCTTGGACCCAGCATCCTCAGTTTTATATTTTCTGTCTAAGGACTCCACAGTTCCTTAGCAGTGGTCTTGACACTATACACATTATAGAGTGTATCGTGCAAGCCATTCAGAACATAATTTCTGCACAGAAAATCCGAGTGCTTCCAAGCATCAATTGCTAGCACAACCTCTCGATCTTGTTCGTTGTTATTAGGAACAGGAGCATCTTCCTTCAAGAACCTCGCAAGGTTCAAGGTGGTAAGGTAGAACAGCATCTTTTGCTGTCACCTCTTGAAATCCACTCCATTGAATTTTTCGGGTTTCTCCTATGGTTCACAGGAACCGTTTGGATTGAGGGAACCTTCACAGGTATCAAATCAATCACCACGGTGTTGGAGCCAGTAGCACCGTCGGTTGCAATAGGGTTCGCAGCAGTGTTCACGTTCTCATTTGCCATTTCCGGAAAAAGATCAAACGAGAAAAGAAACTAAATCTAATTTTTTCCCTTTTAATTTTAACAGTGGCAGAATATGTTTTTCAAAGAATTATTAGTAAAACGAATGAATTTTAAGATTCTACTCGCTTGGTCCCAAGAAAAACGCGATTCTGCACACTTTTCGTCTAATGCTATTTTCCCTAATTTTGCACCGTTTGGGCAGAAAACGAGAATTACAGTAGCAGTTTTTTGTATTCCAAAAACCAAACTATTTTCCTGTTTTAAAAAATAATTCAGTTTTTCCAAACCCGAATCTGTTTCGTTTATAAAATATATAAAATAAATCTGTTTTAAGATTGTTAGAAAAATTATATTAAACATAAACAGATTCTGGATTACAAACAGAAGTAGTACAAGAAATAATTTGATAAAACAAAAATTGGAACTGCTTATAGAAAACAAAATTACAGTAACTAAAAGAAAAATAGAAACTGGAAATTGATCAAACCGAGGCTTGTTATAGTTCACAGTTTCCTTAAAACAAATTCGCCGCCTCACCAGAAGTGCTCGAGGATATGTCCGACGTCTGTCTCCCAGGATACAGCGGCAACTAGCAGATGACAAGCACTGTGTCGGACTGCTCCAGCGAACCAACTATGTCTGTAACTCTCTCTCGGCAAAAAACCAAGGACTGGAAGGAAGAAGGAGAAGAACAGTGTCTCAAAAACTGTGTTTTGACTCTGGGTGAGATACACTGCATATAGGGGGATATAATGGACGAATTTGATTTGTGATTTATCACAGAGTCTTTTCATCTCTGTAACTCTTTTAGAAATCTCAAAGGTTTCTGCAATGACAAACATGTGCAGAAATTTCAAGGGTCTCTCAATACAGAAATTGTAATACCAAAACTTGAGGGGTCTAAAAAGAAATATTGTGAGTGGGTCGCACCCGCACCCACACCCCCGGCCCGGCACGGTCGATCGGACGGACGACGCGCGCGTGTGGAGTAAACTCAAAGGGCCTTAGGTCCTCCCCCTTCCACAAAACTGGGTACCCCTTGGAGCCCAAACCCAAAACATAAAGTAGCCTTATAAATACACTAAAGACTACTTTTATTTTTCCTATGTGGGACAAGGCAATTTGTGAACCTTTTTCATTTCAACAACTCCTTGTAGGGGGCAACCTTTGAACATTAATTTCTTATTCACCCATCAATAGTTTTGGACATGTGAATATCCAAACCTCGTCTCCTCATGGGGGAGAACACAAATCCACAAGGACCCCACTCAAAATCTAAGTGGGTCCCACTTTTATTAGCTCTTAAACAGGGCCAAAACACATTCTTATCCAACAGCGTTTAACAATGAAAATATATTATAGTTATGGTTTTCCTAGATTTGGATTTTGTAGTTGCTTCTGTTAATTTTGTTGTTTTTCAAAGTTTATGAACATGGTGCCTTGGAAGCCAAAATTATACTTTATAGAACTAGTTTCTCTATGCTAATTCTATTATGGGAGTGAGAGGAGATTACCAAGCCTGATGACTTCAATTGTCAAAGATAGTTGGTTATATGTGTTTTCACAAGGATTTTTTAACAATACTATTATATACTGTCAGATTTGTTTAACTTACTATATTTATATGTCCACTCATCTTTTATTCTGTTGGTGTAGAAATCCAACTGCAACTATACTTGCAGCGGTTGAAGTTCGAAAATTTAGACCAGCTCCAGTTGTTGCTTATTTCTCTTCGAGAGGTCCTGGAGGGCTTACGGAAAACATTCTTAAGGTCCAATATCATGTTCGAATTCAACAACATTAGTTCTTGTGTGTGGTGTATTTATAAATATATATAATCTTTTGGAACTGCTATCCAGCTTCAATGTGAGTGTGATAGGCATTGTACCGCTACCTCGATAAAATGAGAGTACTAACTTAATTTTATAAAACATGATTAAAAAGAAAAACAGAAACGGACTTGACCTTAAAAAAAAACACACACACACCAAGTTGAATAGTTTTAGCACTCTTGTAAAATTATTTTAATAGCCTATTGTAAGGGTGAAATACATTTTGGCACCTTGTATTTTCCTCAAAATTTTATTGTAGGCCCTCTATTACAAACTATACCTCTTAAGGCTCTTGATTTGTACATTGGGTTCAATCAATTTCAATTGAGGACTATTATGTAGGGCAAGAGGAGTAAAACCACATACGCAGAATGGGTGATGAAAACAAAGTGCCGAGTTTATTGAAAAGTATGGCTAGGAGAGTTTAATTCAAGTCAATTGTTATATGAAGCTGATTGCGAGCACAAGGGAAGGGTACTGCCTAAAAGGATGGGGAGAGGTGAGTGGTACTAAGGAGAAAAAGGCGACCAGCCGAATGAAATGAAAAAAGAGTCACAGAACATTTTTAAAGAAAATAGTCGAAGAAACAAGCTATGTCTGAACTCCGGCTCACACCAAAAAGAAAGGGGCCAAGCCTGTGAAACAAAGAACTAGATGAATCATGAATGAACCCGAATTTTGTTACTGGACTGTATGTAAAGAAGGAGAAAGGGAGGTTTGCTGAATGCTTGACGCCCGTATCATATTTAGAGTGAGCACGAGCTATTCGGTGTCCCCCAATAGCTCTATATAGAAATGAGTAGAGTTTTATTTGTGTAGACTCTAGAAACGTTAAACAGTGGAAGAAGGATTTCATCCCTTCCCATTGTAGTTCCAAGATGCATTCTTAGGTTAGAAGAAAGATTAACATAAATAGACAAGCCTATATGATAGGTTATTCTAGAATCGAGTTCATAGTGCCGAAGAGAATAAGTTACCACCATCGTCACGTCATCTTGGATTACGCCTAACACTGGATGTTGTTTTTATTATGTAAATAATTGTCATCAATTGAAATTGAATTAAAATTGAGGGCCTTAAGTGTTGAAATTAATAAAAGAGGGCCGAAAATAAAAATTTGGACAAAGTACATTGTACTAAAGTGTAATTTTGCATGATTTTAACAAGTTGAAATGAGTTTTTTTGTTATCCATTTCAGATTGGTACAGAGATGTTCTGTTCCACTCGTGAAGTACAGTAACATTCCCATATATTAATATATATATATATATATATGTATGCCCCGTCAAAAATATATATATACATATTTATATGTATGCGTATCTATACACACATCCATGGGGTTCCAAAATTTTGGTTGTGATATCAGATTTGAGATTTATTAAATATATGATGCGTGTAGCCGGATATACTGGCTCCAGGAGTTGCCATTTTAGCATCGGTTATTCCAAAGGGAGAAAAAGGGAGTGTTCCGGTTGGACAAAAGGCTTCACCATTTGGTATAAAATCTGGAACGTCAATGGCTTGTCCTCATATCTCTGGGGCTGCTTCATTCATCAAGTCAGTGCACCATGGTTGGACTTCCTCCATGATTAAGTCTGCACTTATGACGACAGGTATGTATACACATCTCTCTCTCTCTCTCTCTATATATATATATATACTAGTAATTGCCTGTGCCCATGGGCACGACACAAATAATGTAAAAAGAAAGGGAAAAGAATGAAAATTTGTCTATGCCCCAAATGTGCATAGAATTTGTTTTTCACTTCAATCTAAGCCTCATGCAACTCTCCATTAATGTGGGTCCCGTAGGATCCATAGAATGCTTAAACCATTAGGATATCACAAAATAATTCCTAAACAAACTAATATGATACAATACAATGCAATTGTATAACATTCGTTGCATATAAGTAAATAACAATGCATTTATACAGTCTATAGACCTAATTGTTAATCAACCTCAAAGTCGCATTATTCTCAAGTAATTGGTGTCTCCCAATTGAACTGTACTTTGAATACAATCTGAGTTGCATTCAATAACCAGAAAAATAAAATAAAATAATAAATAATAAAATTTATCAAAAACAATCTACTTAACCGTGAAAATAGTAAAAGCAATAATAGCAAAAACCGTATAAAGTACAATGAAAAGGAAAAAAAATTGCTTAATCTTTCGAGCCAATTTCCAAATCCTCCAAAACATTCTCTAATCTACTGTTCCTCACCTCAAAACTCCTAGTTGCGACAACCTACAAATTGTTTCATCTTTAGATATCAAGTATAATTTTTTGGTATCAAGTATTGATTTTAACTAAAATAATTTCGAGAAAAGAAGCATAGAAAAAAACTTTACAATTTCCAAGTTCTTCCTTGTAGACCTAAACTAACTATTATGCAACTAAATACCTCTCGATTCACACTTTTAGTACCAATAATTTCAAATAGAAAAACAAAATGATCACACACATATATCCATTTTCTAAAGAGAGCCTTAATAACCATATGAACCATCACACAAATCAAACCCAGCACATAAGTGATTACACTTCTAAAGAAGTGAATACATACAAATAAAACCAACATATATGCAAGTACGTACCTAGGTTGCTGAGCACGTGCACCTTCATCTTTTTGGGCCTATTCGTTAATAATTGCCCCTAAAGAGTAAATCAAAATAGGGTACCCGATAATAAATTGAGACAAAGAAGGAAAAAAAAAAGAGGCAAGTCAAGGGATGATTGGATTCAACAGAGAAGTAGATACAGAAACAGCCCTCATAAAATCTAGCAATCAATAAGAACCATCGTTTGTAGTTAAGAAATTAAAAATAAGAACTATCCTTTTTCTTATAGATTTAAGAAAGCCTCATTTTTTCCTTTTTTGGCCAAGAATTACATATTTATGTTTACAAAATACTCCTTGTTAATAGACATCAATAAATTACATTTGCAATTCTCCTTAACAAATTTGAGTGAAAAAAGTACCATGCTCTTTAAGTAAACAAAACAACTTGTGTTTGTGAGTGTGCAAAGACGTATACAACCGCAGATAACACACACACACACACACACATATATGTGCACATAATACCATTTCTTCATCTCGGATAAAGTAATTCAGCCAAAGTGTTTATTCCATAAAAGTTGCATCAAATGGTTAACCAAGATGTATAGGTTTGTTAACTTCAATGGTTAACCAATGATTTATCAAATGGTTAACCGGCCTTTTGGTGCAATTTTCCCACCGTTTCTGAACATCAATGATTTATACACTCTCCACAGAACATCAATGATTTATACACTCTCCACAGTGGAACAGTACAGTACCTATTAAAACCTAAAATAACAAATTCTACAACCAAAAATTTTGATATCTATCACACAATCGGAAAAAAACTCATCAAAATCAAAGCCAATATACAACATAAGATACAAAGACCGTACGTTTCCTTTCCTATTCTCTTCCTAGATTTTTCTCCACAATCCAAGAGTTTATCAAACTTCGTGGTAAAAGAAAATAAAAGAACAATTACCCCAACTATGTTGCCGACCAAGTGATGGCAGTTACTGGTCTAGTGTGATCTTCAATTGATTCTCCTTTATCTTTTCCTCAAACGAATCCAATTCGTGATTTGTTCTCTGAAACTCTTCCTGTGAACCACAATAGATTCATGACTACATGGTAGTACAAAGCAGATTTTTTTGAAGAAACTAAAATCAACTACACAGGAAAGATTAACCTTCTTTCTGTTGTCTTAAAAAAACATGTTTTAGATCAATATATTCATTTAGAATACTTTGCATAAAGGCAAAGCATAGCACTAAAGAGAGGTTTTGATTGCTCAAGCTTTAAATGCATTAAAAAATCATCAAATAAACCAAATATATATATATATATATCATAAGCAGATGCAATTTTGACTCTACAAAAATTCCAATTTAAAATCCACATCAAATTGTGTTATCCTATGTCCTATGTGACGCTTAATTGTATAGTTGTGGGGATGATACTGGTGCAAATGTTTTTTTTGCTTCTAAGTTGTAATTCCGATGCTTTTTGGCATCCTTTAATCAACATAATCTGTTGTTCAAAAAAAAATAAAAATCCACATCAAATCCACATCATCCTATCTCTTAGTCCCAACCAAAGGAAGAGAGTGAGAGAGACAACGGAAGAGAATGCACAGAGAGGAGTGAGATCCGTAAAAGAGGAAATGATAAATTTTTGAAATTAAAATGTGCGTGATTTTAGAGGAGTGATTTGAAATCAAAGAAGATCCGTGTGTGTATATACAAATCTGTATATACATGTGTGTGCATCCGAATGTGTATACACAGATCTGTGTGTATATGTAGAGAGAGAGAGAGAGAGAGAGAGAGAGAGAGAGAGAGAGTGCTTGATCATGTGTGAGAGCAGAGAGCGACGGAGAGGAAAGATTGGAGAGAGATTACCAGCGGTAATGGAAGTAATGAGGATGATGGATCATGGATGTGCGTATGGAGGGGAGAGAGAGAGAGAGAGAGAGAGAGAGAGAAACGTGCGTATGGCTGAGAGAGGGAGAGATGTCAGGAGGAGATATGTGCATGATTTTCTGATTTGCGTGTAAAATGGGTAAAATTTGATATGCATCATATGTACAGTAATGGAAGGGATATTAAATATGTAAACAAATAAATTTAAAATACTGAAAATGCATAGAAAAGGACACATGGCATAACTAATAACCTTTGTTTTCATATATAGATATTAGATTAGATTAGATAACCTTTGTTTTCATATATAGATATTACTATATTAGATATATAAATATATATATTTCTTTAAAATTTAATCAACCACTTATTTCTTATGAACTATTTGTAACTCTTATCTTATTGCACTTATTTTTGTGCTCTATAACGCATTCCATTGTTATTATGATAACTTCTAAAGATAAAGCTTCAGAAAAGATGACTCTATGGCTAACCTAACACAGTGAAATGTGTGAGAATGAACTTTCACATTTCGCACAGAAGTAAACAATGGCTTAAAAACCATTATATATGGTTTAAATTAATTTTTATTGTTTTGCCTAACATAGTTAGTAGAATCAAATTTCCTTCCTTAGCGAATAATGAAAAAAGCTTGTTATAGTTAATCGCTTTCAAAACCATAAGCAACATTCTTGTCACGTCAATTTGTGGTTTTGAAATCAAATTTTTTTAAAGTTGTACCAACTTTAGTAAAATTTTATGCATTTTAGGATAACTTTCTTAATATAAATAGAGAAGAGAAATATAAGTTTTTGTAGAAATGAATATTTCTCTTCAACCATTTTCAATATGATACCTACAGTTGCTCAATAAAGCTTTGTCCCAAATTATTTGTGCTAGACTAAATGAATAGTTTTCATTATTTTAGTCAATAACTCGCTCAACAAACACCCTTTTTTTTCCCCATCAATTCCTAACTAATGCAAATTATTATTATTATTATTATTATTTTTATTTTCATTTTTCATGTTGAAACCATGTTAATTGGTTGTTCAGTCTTTTAGCTAGAATTAGTGCTACTTGTACCATTTTATGAATTGATTCTTTCTAATTCTTGTTTTGTCGCACATTTATCTAATATGTTGTTCTTGGCTAATCCAATGCTTTGTCCAATACAATATTGGTAGCTTGATAGATGTCCTATAAAAAGGAGATATCATTCTATGATCTGGGCCCATGGCCACATAATGGTCGCAGCCAATAGGGCACTGCCTGTTTGTAAGGAATTTGATTACTTGCAAAAACAATTAATTCCCCTCCAAGATTGTGTGAGGTGCGAACAAGCAGAAGAAAACACAAGAAAAATAATCAAGCACATAAGAACACCAGATTTTTACGTAGTTCTACTAGATATGCCTACGTCCACACATTGCAAGGTTGTATTATGCTTGTAGGGTTTCAAGAGGGGCTCTCACAAGTGATCTCTCTTGTGACACTCACACTCAAATACAATGAATATCATAGATGTATATAGCCTATACAGTTTTCTAACCTTAAACAATTTTCTAATTCAAATAAAACAAACAATCTCTTCCTAAACCGGATAGTAATTACTCCTACTAAATAGTTTCCTAACCAAAACAACTTTCCTAAACCTAATAGGAAACTAGAGAATCTGCGATTGCTCCTCGATCCCACGCGCGGATCCCCAATGTGCTGACATTCTAGATTGTCCAAGACCATCCTCGCTCCTATCCTCGAACCCCTCTCCGCTCGCGCGGTGTTGCTCCGCCCAAATTATTCCTCCTTTGTTTTGAAACACTTAGGAAATACTTCCAATGGAATTAGGCTCTACAATCCCAACGATCTCCCACTTGGAGACTAATGACATCAAAATATTTTCACCAAAACGCCCTTCAAAACCAAACCCATTCCAAGCACAATACTCCCTCTGTAGGCTACTCTTCAATGCTTACGCTTGAAGACCGACTAAAGTTGAACCCAACTTTAATTGCACCAGGGCATTATCCACCTTCAAAGTTCTTCCTTCCCTAGAAAAATGATTCCACCCTTGACACCCAAAGGATTGGACCTTACAGAAATCAACATCACATCACTGCAAGACCCCATGTTTTTCGTCTAAGCGGAGAACTTCGTCCCTTCCTTGCCTTCACATCTAATTTTGCACCACTACAATTTAGACCCCTTGCTTCTACTAGCAACCTTGGCGATAGCATCTCTTTTTCTTTCAATCACGTAGAGATTGCCTTCCTTTTTTCCTCGAGCCATCACTGTGGTTCCTTTCGTGACAATCCATGAGTCACTCACGAATGTCATCTTACACCCGAATGTGCAAGCTGTCCAACCGAAATTAGGCTTCTTTTCAGACAAGGAATATGTCTAACCTCCTTCAATTTCCAAACAGCTCCATCGCGTAGATTGATTTTTTCATCACCTTTACCGATTATCCTGCGTAGCTCATCATCACCCATGCGACCCTCCTGGAATCACCCCGAATGTAGTTCTCCATGATTTCTTTCTTCACAGTGACATGAACAGAAGCCCCAGAATATATAACCCAAGATTCACTCTGGCTATCAAGGGACAAAATAAATTCGTCCTCGATGTCGTCTATCACAAAATCCACTGTACCACACTCTTTATCCTCCTTCCCTCGTCCGTTCGCATTCGATGGCCGACATTCTCTCCTCGTGTGACCCTTCTTCTCGCAATTCCAGCATACAGCATTCTTCCCCACCTTCGACTTGCTCCCACTTGATTGAGATACGCCATGGTTCGAATTTCTTTCAAACCCCTTCCCTTTGTTCTCCACGTACAAAGAAGATCCTGATGGTTCACCCAATTCCCTCCTGCTATGTTCTTCACCAAGAATCAAATCCCGAACATCATCGTACTTCAATTTCTGGTCCTGAAGCACAGCTTTACACCGTTACAATTTCGTTCCAATTGTCCGGCAATGAAGACAAAAGAAGTAAAGCCCTAACCTCATCATCAAATTCTATGTCAAAAAAATTCAACATTCAGGTGGTTGGTAAAAGGTGCTCCTTTTCCCATCCGTAAGGTAAATAATCTACGCATTAAATATACCTTATTGGACACAGATGGCTTCTCATACATGTTTGACAGTGCTGTCATAAGACTGGCCGTGGTCTTTTCCGTCACAATTTGAAGGCAAGGTTGCAGGCCAGTGCCAAACGGATCACACCTAGCGCTTATCGATCCAACAACGCCCAGTCGTCCTCTTTCATCAAATCTGGATTCACACGAATAGAGGTAGATACTAGATAGAGCTTCCTCTGATAAAGGTAGTCCTCTATTTGCATCTTCCAGAATCCAAAGTGTGTAGCATCGAACTTATCAACCTTGTTCTTTCCTTCTTTCCCAGCCATCGCTCTCCCGCTCGAATCAAAAGCTCTGATACCAGTTGTTAGGAATTTGATTATTCGCGGAAACAATCAAATCCCCTCCAGGATCGTGTGAGGTGTGAACAAGCAGAAGAAAACACAAGGAAAATAATCAAGCACACAAGAAAACCAGATTTCTACGTGGTTCGGCGAAATCTTCCTACGTCCACATATTGCAGAGTTGTATTATGCTTTTAGGGTTTCAAGAGGGGCTTTCACAAATGATCTCTCTTGTGACACTCACACCCAAATACAATGAATATCATGGATATATATAGCCTATGATGATGCCAAAATTCGGGTAAGAATAATTTATAGAGAGAGATGGACACGATGGATTTTGTATGTGGTTCGGCCCCGTTAATGAGGTGACCTACGTCCACGGGTGCGTCGGTGCGCTTTCACTAACAGATCATCAGCGGCTATTGGTGAGCCAACAGAGTGAGCGCCACTATCGGAAACCAACCGAGAATATGTGTAATAGTAAGTTGTTTGTATGCTATCCTTTAGAGTCAGAATGTGATCCCCTTCAATAGTGGTGAATGGCCTCTTTTATAGGTGCAAGAGACCAGGGGCGTAGCTACATTAGAACCAGTGGGTACCATGGTACCCACTGAATTTGTACATTACAAATTTTTCTTCACTCATTTTATAACGGACATAGCTGCTCTAGTGGTTTATTACTTTGCTTTCAACCCAAATAGCCTGGGTTCGATTTTTTTTTTTGTTTCCTTTCTTTTTTTGAAAAAACTGATTTGGTTTTTAGCTCCTTGTTTTATAAATATTGCTTAGGAAACCCCACTATCTATCTCTCTATTTATTTCTTTTTTCTTTTTGTGAAAAATTGTTTTGTTTTTAGCCCATTGTTTTTTAAATATTACTTGGGAAACCTCACTATCTATCTATTGAAAATACTCACTGATGAATGCGGTTTATTTTAATACTTGGAATACTATTTTTAGTTTTGCAAATTTAATCGCTTAAAATTTTCAGTACTTAAAATACAACCCTTGATTTTCAGTACTTAATTTTCAGATTTATCAAACGTACCAAAGGGTTTGTTTGATAACCCAATTAAGTTCTATCAATGAAAAGTTTTAGCCTTACATTTTTTTTTGGTTAGTTCGTTTGATAATGTACAACTTTACTGAAAATATTCCAAAAAATTACTAAAATTTTGAAATAAAAAGATTGTATTAAAAATTGTATGGTGTTAGAACATTTTGGACATAAAATCGATTCTACACATTGGTTAAGTAAACCAAAAAAAAATTCGCCTCGAGGCCACTGCCCCCGAACCCCCGCATAGCCTAAGTCCCTAATTGGTACCCACTGGATGAAATTTCTAGATACGCCCCTACAAGAGACCACCCGTACAAGGTAAGTCTGTAGATTAGGAAGTCTGATCTGATTACAACCGATTTACATGAATTTAGGAGAGTTTCCTAAGTGGTTCAGGAAACCACTTGCTCCTTCCATTTAGCCTTCTAGTTGGGATATGAAACTGTCTAGAGGCTTGCTGGGCAAGCAATCGTGCCTTCTAGAGGTGGGCCCATGTGGGGCCAGTCTGGAGCGAACGCCCGAGCTTTGGATGAACTGGGCAGTTTTGTGTAACGGTTTAGGATGGTTGAGTAGCCAGCCCAGATTCAAGGTGACTTGGCTTCTCTTTGCTGAGGTGGCGAGGCTTGACTTTGACCTGATATTTTTGTACATATCAACTGCTCCCCATTTTCGAAATTGATGTGATGCTCTATTAGATAAGGTTTGAAAATTAAGACTGCTTCTGAAAAATTGTCCGGAGAAGATGTCGGGATCTCTCCCGGGGAGTGACCGATTGTGCTGGTCAACCGGGGTCTGGGCCGAGCGGTGACTATGTGGGCTCGGGACCGACTCCTGCCACGAGTCAACTGGTCACTGGCCTGATCAAGATTCAACGAGGTCGGTTTAGGAGTAATTGAACAATCGCGTGAAAATTGGGCCGTCACATCCTGCATTTAATGTGCGTGATTTTAAGGCGACGCTTTACGTGCTCGAGGTGACAGTTGTCAGGCGGTCCTGGTGGGAAAGCTTCTTGGTCGTTGGATCTGATCTGATCTGGACCATCCACGCTATATATATATAAGGAACACTTGTTCATTTCAGCCATTCCTGCTGCCAAGTGATAGAGATACCAAGCGGTTTTGAGAGCAAAAGTTCCCGAGCAAGCTTCCTGAGCTCTTCTCTGCGTTAATTTTTGTAAGTCTTCTCTCCCTAGTCTCAATTCGTTGTGTTCGTTCTTTCCCCTTTTTCTTTTCCTTTCTTGAGTAAGGCTGAAGAGAATGAACCCTCTAGGATTCGCACGGGACTGGGATTTCTTTTTCCTTCGATTCTGTACCTTCTTTAGGTCCGGGGTACCTTAGGTTGGTTGCACCGAGCGGGTTTTCCCGGGGTAGTTTTAGCTGAGTGCCATCTTACTTTAAGGACTTTGTACTCTCTGCCTTTTAGGTTCATTACCTTGCCCCATTTCTACCTCAAACTCGGAGTTCCCGACCCATATCTAGGTAGTTTCTTGCTTCCTTGTTTAGTCCTAAGGATCTCGGAGATAGAACATTCTGACTTTGACTCCGCTTCCCAGTCTGAGAGTGAACAGTTCCAGTCTGGGACCCCGGATACAAGTCTTGACCCCCCTTCAGTTACCCCATCTGACCACCAGAGCGAGGGTAGAATCCCCATCCGTGTGTCTGATGACGAGTCAGACCTGGAGGCCCCCGTTGACTCTGCCTCCCAGGGTTCGGGTGATGAGACACCAGGGGAACCCGACCCCAAGGTAGCATTCGCCAGTGAGTTTATCCCGTCCACCCTGCGTGCTCAAGATCTCAGCTGCATTAGGGATAGGTATGGCTTCCCCGACTACTGCTCCCTGGTTGTAAATGCCGGCGGAGCCCATCTCTACAAGCAGGGTTTTAACACCCTTTATGAGGACACCCTCATGGCTGGATTCCGCATTCCCCTTCATTCGGTCGTTCGGGACATCCTGATATATTTGGGGATCGCCCCGGGACAGTTGGCCCCGAACGGTTAGAGGTTTCTCATGGGGTCCATCTCCCTTTGGCCCCAAGTTTTGGGTATGAGCTTTCCGTTCGGGAATTTTTTTGGACACACCGACCGTTTCCCGTACATGGGGAGGTCGGGTTCTTCTCTCTCGGGGCTCGGCAGGGGAGAAAAATTATAGTCAATTGCCCGAGCAACAATAAGGGTTAGAAGAATAGATTCTTCCAAGTATCTACCCTTGGGCTTTGTGAGCAGGCCCCGGGGATCCAGATGAGGACTTCCTGGACGGGAGAGCTGAGGGGTAAGTCAGTCCAATATCTTCCGTCTACTTTCTTTACTTCGATCCTGAGACTAACTGCTTTGTATTTTGCCTTGCAGCGGGGTCAGCCAACCCACCGAGTATTCTCGAGGAGTGCCAGGCCAGGATCAGGGGCTTGGCAGATTTGCCAACGAATATTTAGAACGTGCTAATCCGGACGGGAGATTTCAAGGCCTTCTACGATCCAGCCGAGCCCGTCGAAGCTCCTGTCTTTCCACCCATACTTCCTGGTAAGTGCCCAGGCACATTTGGTCTCGTCTATATTCCCGTTGTACTCTTCGCCGTCTTTGCTGGTTACTAACTGCTTATCTCTTCTCTTTGCAGAAATGGCTCGCAAAAGAGATCTTGAACAGTTGAGGGCCAGGCAGGCCGCTGTCACCGCCCTGCTGGCAATAAGAGGAGGAAAGAGGCCAGCTGCTGAGGCCTCAGGCAGCGAACGTCCGCTAAGGCGGATCCGGCACGGGACCACGAACTGTCTGGAGCCCGTGGGGACCTCAGCTCCCCACGTGGTGGTGGTAGAGACTTCCCCCGTGCGGGAATACCGTCCAGGGTGCCGGTTGAAGAATTGGAAGTGATCAGGAAGAGGGTCAAATCTGCCCTTCTCCCCAGTCAAGTGGAGACGCGTGCAAACATGTCTTCCGAGGCATTCTAGGGATGGTTATACAACCTCTCCCATATGGTAAGCACTGGCGCCTCTGCCCATTCATTGCCATGACTTTTTCTGTGTTTGCCCTGTTAACTGACCAGTTTGGACTTCTTGCAGGTCGGCTGCATGGCCGCTGGGGCCGAGTCCTTCCTGCCTTCTCTGGCCGGGAGGGCCGCTACTGCTGAAGTCGCTCTGTTAGAGGAGCGGGTGACCTCAGAGGCAGGCAAATCGCCCTGGGTTTGGAGAAGGACAAGGTGATGGCTTGGCCCTGGGCCTCGGTGCGGCCCAGGAGGAGTTGGCGACTGCCCTAGCAGATCTGGAGGCATCCCGGGCCATCCCGGCGGCTGCAGAGGCTCGAGCGAAGGTTGCGGCTGAGGCAACGGCGGCGGGGGCCACAGAGGAGACTTTTGATGACGGCTTCTTCCAAGTTTACGAAGACCTGAAACGAAGGCTAGCCCGGGATCACCCCTAATGAGACATCTCGTCCTATGAGGGGATTGATTCGGACTATTGGGACCTTGGTCCTCCCGCTACTGATGATTCTGCTGCCTTGGCCGGAGATGCTGATGACTCTGCCGCCTTGGCCGGAGCTGCTGATGGTTCTGCTGCCCCGAGCGGTGGCTCGGTCCCGGGAGAAGGAACCGCTCCAGGGGAGAGACCGAAGAGACTGCAGATGTGGTCGAGATTGACGACGCTTAGTCCCCGACTTATACTTCTACTTCTTCTTCTTCTTCTTTTTTTTTTTTTTTTGGGAGGCTACTATAACTGCCCCCCAAGCAATGTACAATTATTTCTTTTTAATTAATAAAAAGGTCCTTTGAGGCCATCTTTTTCATCAACTGTTTTTACTACTTGTACGTGTATGCCTGTTTGTGATTGTCAATATCCGACTGGTTGTTGGCCAATCTAAATCCCTGCCTTAGCAAATGGTTTAGGACTGTAACCGGTAGAGAATACTTGGTCTTGTAGGGACCTATTTTGAAGGTTTCGCCGGGTATAGTGTAGGATTTTTGTCCTATTTATTATCCGGGCGGTTTCTCTGGGTACTGTAGGTACTGGGGAATGTTAGGAATGTTCTAGGATTCCAAGTCTTGTTAGTACCTGGTGTAATTTCCTATTTTTGTTTGGTATTTCCCTGCCCCCTGAGCTTTTGCTAAGGAAGGCGTATAGAGGGAGTGACCGTAGGAAACCGACCTGGAACGTGGGTGGTTGCAGGGTCTTTTGAGGCTTGCCATCATCAGCCACCTAGGGGGATTTGCCCCCATCGTTGGTTGGACCTAAGCGAACCCGGTGCCTCGGGGGTTGATCCCGAGGTCTTTTGTGCCTTGGGTTTTAGCTAGGGCCTTTTGAGACTTGCCATCATCAGCCACCTATGGGGATTTGCCCACATCGTCGGTTGGACCTAGGCGAAGCCGGTGCCTCGGGGGTTGATCCCGAGGTCTTTTGCCTTGGGTGTTAGACCGAGGTCTTTGCACAGAACACTTGTAGGGGTCGCACTTTGTAGTAAGAACAGAAAATCTTTATTTCTTTTTTTGAAAACCATAATAAATGCCCAAGTTGAGCTACAAATTCCCTAACTAATGCTAGATCGCCCTTATCCGAGCGTCATTGAAAATACTTGCGTAGGTGTTACACGTTCCATGGGTGAGATAGATCGTGCCCGTCTAGAGTCTGTAACCAGTAGGTGCTCGGCCTGTTTACCCGGGTGACTAGGTATGAGCCTTCCCAGTTTGGCCCCAACTTTCCATGGCTTGGGACTCTGGTAGACTGGTTTACCGCCTTCAGAACGAGATCTCCCACCAGAAAACTGCGGTGCTTTACCTTACTGTTGAAGTACCGGGAGATCCTCTGTTTATAGGCTGCCACTTTTAGATATGTCCGATCCCTTCTCTCTTCTACTAGGTCGAGTTCTCCTCCGAGGGCTTCTTCATTGCCCTGCTCGCTGAAATTTGCCACCCGATACGTAGGCAACCCGAGCTCCGTGGGGACCACTACTTCAAAGCCATATGTTAGTGAGAATGGTGTCTCGCATGTTGCCGCTCGGGGGGTAGTGCGGTAGGCCCACATGAGGGTCAGTAACTCCTCCGCGCATACACCTTTGGCGTTTTCAAGCCTTGTTTTAATTAACTGCAGAATAGTCCGGTTTGTCACCTCGGCTTGGCCATTGGCTTGACGGTTCTCGGGGGAGGAGTAGTGATTTGATATCCCGTAGCCCGAGCAGAACTGCCTGAATGCCGAGGTGTAAAACTGTCTGTGGTTATCGCTGACCAGAACCCAGTGAATGCCGAACCTGCAGAGGATGTTTTTCTCAATGAAACTTTCCATCTTTTTCTCGATGATTGTTGCTAAGGGCTCGGCCTCCGCCCACTTGGTGAAGTAGTCTACGGCGATAACAGTGAACTTAACTTGGCATTTTCCGATCGGGAGGGGACCAACGATGTCGATACCCCATTGAGTGAACGGCCACGGGCTGAGGATGGATGTTTGGAGTTCTTCCAGTCGGTTGATCATGGGGGAGTATCTCTGACACTTGTCACACCTCTTTACATACTCCTGGGAATCCCAGGCCATCGTTGGCCAGTAATAACCTTGCAGTAAGGCTTTTCGCGAAAGCACCCGACCTCCAACGTGGTTCCCGCAAACTCCCTCGTGGATTTCATGAAGCACTGCCTGGACCTGTGCAGGGTGGACGCAACGGAGATAGGGGATAGAGAGCCCCCTCTTGTAGAGGATTCCATCGATAACGTGATATCTGGCCGCTCGGTACTTGACCTGGCGGGCTTATTCCTTTTCGTCCGATAGCATGCCAGTTGTGAGGAATGTCGTGATAGGATCCATCTAGCTGGGGCCCAAGGCGACCGGCTTGACTTCCATGCCCTCCGAGTTGATCACACTTGGCTCGGGTAAGTATTTTATCCTTATCCCAGGCAAGTCTGACTCAGAGGATGAGGCGAGGCGGGCTAACCGATCGGCCCTAGTGTTCTCTTCCCTCTGGATTTGTGTGATTGAGAAACCCTTAAGCGTTTTCGAGACCTTTCGGACAAGGGCTAGGTATGCTACCATGTTATCTTCTCAGGCTTCGTACTCCTGATTAACTTGGTTGACCACGAGCTAGGACTCGCTGTACCCTTGAACTTGCTGTGCACCCATTGAAGTAGCCAATTGTAATCCTACCAACAGGGCTTCATACTCAGCCTCGTTGTTAGAGGCATGGAATCCGAACCTCAGTGCATACTCGAGCTGGATTCCGTCGGGAGCAGTCAAGATGATCCCTACCCCACTTCCTTGTTTGTTGGAAGACCCGTCCACGTAAAGTACCCAGGTCGGGATATTTGACTGTAGGCCGGGCAGTAGGTCGAGCGGTTTGAGCTCTTCAACTGGGTCCTCCGAGTATGTGAACTCCACAAGAAAGTCTGCCACGGCCTGTCCTTTAATTGCCGTGTGAGGTTTGTAGACCACCTTGAATTCTTCCAACTCCAAGGCCCACTTGACGAGCCTTCCGGACGTTTCAAGCTTGGTTAAGATTCGGCGGAGAGGCTATTCTGTGAGGACCACGATGATGTGGGCCAGGAAGTACAGGCTAAGTCTCTGGGCAGAAGTGATGAGGTCAAAGGCAAGCTTTTCAATGCTAGAGTATTTGCTTTTCGCGCCTTGAAGTGCTCAGCTGGTGTAGTAGACCGAGAATTGTATCCCGTGTTCTTCTCGGATGAGAGCCTAGCTAACCGCTGAGGGTGATACCGCCAAGTATAAAAACAACTCCTCGTTCGGCGCGGGTGTTGAGAGTAGAGGGGGCGATGCCAAGTACTTTTTGAGTTCCTAAAACGCCTCCTCACACTCTTCCGACCACTGAAAGGCTTTACAGAGGATTTTAAAAAAACGGCAGGCATCGGTCGGTAGCTCGGGAAACAAATCTGTTCAATGCGGCGACCCACCCGGCCAGGCTCTGCACTTCTTTGGTTGACCTGGGTGACCACATGTTTATGATGGCTTGGATTTTCTCGGGTTGACTTTGATTCCCCGTCTGCTGACCAGGTGTCCCAAAAACATCCCGGACGAGATGCCAAATGTGTACTTGACCGGGTTCAACCTCATCCCGAACTTTCTCAAAATGCTGAAGGCCCCGACCAGATGCTCGAGATGGTCGAACTCGTCTCGACTTTTAACCAAAAGATCATCAACGTAGACCTCTATGGACTTCTCGATCAGATCCTTGAACATGTGATTGACCAGGCGTTGATAGGTTGCCCGACGTTTTTGAGGCCGAAGGGCATCACCTTGTAGCAGTACGTTCCTTGATCTGTGATGAAGGAAGTCTTCTCTTCATCCCCGGGGTACATGCTGATCTGATTATACCCCGAGTAGGCATCCATGAACGAGAGGAGCGCATGACCGGTTGTGGAGTCCATAAGGAGGTCTATCCTGGGCAATGGGTAGCAGTCCTTGGGGCAGGCCTTGTTCAGGTTGGTGAAATCCACGCACATTCTCCACTTCCCGTTGCTTTTCCTGACCAGTACCACATTTGCTAACCAGTCGGGATAGTGGACCTCTCAGATGGAATTTGCTTTCAGGAGCTTCTCGACTTCTTCACATACCGCCATCTGCCTTTCAGGTGCCATACCTCGCCAATTTTGCTTGACCAGCCGGCAGTCGGGGTTGGTGTTGAGACGGTGAGACATAACCCGGGGATCTATCCCTGGCATGTCTTCATGGTTCCAGGCGAAGACGTCCTAGCATTGCCGCAGGAATTGAACCAACTTCTCCTTGAGGCCTGGCTCTAAGATAGTGCCAATACTGACTGACCGGTCGGGAAATCGAGGATCCAGCATCACTTGTTCCAGCTCCTCCATTTGACCCACTACGTTACTTTTGTCTCTAGGGTCCATCTCTTGAATATTTAATGTTTCAGTAATGGCTTCTCGGTGCAAGGAACTGACATAGCAACTCCGGGCGACCACTTGGTCTCCACGTAGGCTCCTGGGTCCCTGAGGGGTCGGGAATTTCACCACCAGGCTGTACGTTGATACAATCGCCTTGGCCTTGTTGAGAGTCAGCCTCCCAAGGATGCCATTGTACGCGGATGGAGCCTCCACGACTACGAAGCTCGTTAGTACAGATGTTTGCTGGGGGTAAGTTCCCATAAGAACCGGGAGCTCGATGGTACCAAGCGGTTGTGTGTTGGACCCGTTGAAACCGACCAGCGGAGTAGCTACTGGTCGAAGTCGATTCTTGGATATCTTAAGCTGATCAAATGCTGAAACGAACATGATGTCAGAGGAGCTTCCCGTGTCCGCCAACACCCTTTTCACTACGTAATTTGCTACGGTGAGCGTTACCACCAGCGGGTCGTCGTGGGGGCAATGCAAATCCTGTATGTCATCGGATGAGAACGTTAACATGTCGGTCGAGGAGGAGCGATGGATTGGACATGCCAGACATCCGATCGGGATGCCCGAGCATGCCTCTTCCTGGCCGACTGTGAATCCCCCCTACCCGAGGTTCCTCATGAGATTACATTTGCCCGAGGGGTTGTGGCTGATCCTGGGCTCGGGCATCTAGACGAGGTCATCTATCTAAAGCGACGAATTCGGCGAGATGGCCCTGCTCAATCAGCTTCTAAATGGCGATCTTAAGCTTGAAGCAGTACTCCGTGTCATGTCCGTGGTCTTTGTGGAAGCAGCAGAAGCTTGTCCCAGTTCCTCTTACCGGGCAGGCTCTTTAGCTTCACTGGCTGTTGGAGCAGTCTTTGAGTTTCAGCAACAGCTATGACCTTGTGGATAGGCCAAAAAAATGGTGTGAAGGTAATCGGGGCTTGATCCTGACCACCTCTCTGCTGGTCTTGCTTCGGCTTCTTTCCCGGTCCCTTCTCGAGGCCACCACCCTTCCGTTTTGCTTTCGTGGACTCATCTCCTGCTAATTGGCGCGTTTTGCTTTCAAAAACTCCTCGGTGTCAATGTACTTCCCGACCTTCTTCGAGAGTTCCACCAGGGTTGCCAGTCGGTCGCGGTGAAACGATGTAGCAACTTTGGTGTGTTGAACTCCCGAGCAGAAGGCCATGATCGCGACCGTTTCGTTCAGGTTGCGGATCTGGAGCCTCTGTTGATTGAAACGGTCCACGTACTCCCTTAGGGATTCCCCATTCGCTGCTTGATGGTCAGCAGCTGGGTGTTCGGTTGTGACCGGTTGAGCATCCCCACAAACTGGCTGATGAAGATCTTGCTCAATGTGTTGAAGTTATCGATCGTTCGGGGTTTCAGGGTATGGAACCACTGCGCGGCTGGTCCTTTAAGGGTGCTGGGGAAGGCCATGCACAGTAACTCGTTGACTGTGGTGACTAGCGCCATCTGAGCCTTGTAAGTGCGGACATGATTCATTGGGCTCCCTGAACCGTCATAAGAGCTGGGATGTGGCGGTTTGAATTTCCGCGGGATGGGGAATCCCGTTACCTGGGCGGTATAGGGCGACACGGTCTCTGTGTTGGTGTGGTCCTGACCAACTTACGACTCAACCGTTCAATTTGCTGCTGCAGGTCCTCGATCTGGGCCTTTATATCTCGCCCGTTCTCCTTCTCCATATCCCAGCGGTACATCGGGTCTGATGATGAGGCCTCTTCCTCGAAGTGTGTCGTCCTTGGGGATAGGACCCGATTCCGACTCTGGGTCATCGTGTGCCTAAGATCTCCCCGACTCCTGACCGGAGGGTCTTTGGCCGATTCCTGGGCCTTTTGTCCTGGCCCCTCCCCTCTGGCGGCACGTTGTTTGTTGATGATATCTCTAGTGTCTTCCGCCCGACGCGGATTGTTCCGAGCTCACTGTCTGGTACGCTTGGGTGCCCTGCTACGCTCACCATCCCCAAGGCGTTCCCAATTCGACGGGGATACCGGTGCAGAGTGGGTATGCTTTCGGACTCGCGCGGGCTCCTGGTCGGGGACGCTTTTCCCGGGCTGATCCTCGATCAATGGGAGCTTTTCCTGTAGGGTCAGTAGTGCTTCGATCTATTGCTGGGTTCGCTGCTGGCCTTCCAAAAGTTACGCGAGAGCCGCGATAATCTGCTCAGGGGTGATGGAGGCAGCCGGCTGTCCGGACTGCGATTTCGCCTGACCCGTCGAAGCAGTAGTCTTCTTACCTTTCTTCGGCTCCATGATAATCAGCTAAAAATTTGTTTTCAGAGGAATTCTGTCGTTCCCACAGACGGCGCCAAACTGATGATGTCAAAATTCGGGTAAGAATAATTTATAAAGAGAGATGGACATGATGGATTCTGTATGTGGTTCGGCCCCGTTAATGAGGTGACCTACGTCCACGGGTGCGTCGGTGCGCTTTCACTAACAGATCACCGGCGGCTATTGGTGAGCCAACAGAGTGAGCGGCACTACCGGAAATCGATCGGGAATATGTGTAATAATAAGTTGTTTGTATGCTATCCTTTAGAGTCAGAATGCGATCCCTTTCAATGGGGGTGAATGGCCTTTTTTATACGTGCAAGAGACCACCCGTACAAGGTAAGTCTGCAGATTAGGAAGCCTAATCTGATTACAATTGATTTACATGAATTTAGGATAGGTTCCTAAGTGGTTCAGGAAACCACTTGCTCCTTTCATTTAGCCTTCTAGCTGGGATAGGAAATTGTCTAAAGCCTTGCTGGGCAAGCAATTGTGCCTTCTGGAGGTGGGCCTATGTGGGGCCAGTTTGGAGCGAACGCCCAGGCTTTAGACCGAACCGGGTGGTTTTGTGTAACGGCCCGGGATGGCTGAGTAGCTAGCCCAGATTCAAGGTGACTTGACTTCTCTTTGCTGAGGTGGCGAGATTTGACTTTGACCTGATATTTTTGTACATATCAGCCTATATAGTTTCCTAACCCTAAACAATTTATTAATTCAAATAGGAAACGAACAATATCTTCCTAAATTGGATAGAAATTACAAAACAGTTTCCTGATCAAAATACCTTTCCTAAACCTAATAGGAAACTAGAGAATCTGCGGCTGCTCCTCGATCCCGCGCACGCGGATCCCCAGTGTGCTGACATTCTAGATTGTCCAAGACAACCTCGCTCCTGTCCTCGCACCCCTGTCCGCTTGTGCGGCGCCGCTCCGCCCAGATTCTTCCTCTTTTGATTAGAACAATTAAGAAACACTTATGATGGAATTAGGCTCCACAATCCCAACAATCCTTGTGGCCAAATGGTCTAGGACCATACAATATATTCTCAATAAAAAGCTTTCATTTTATTTTGATAGTGCACACGCGACTATCACATGTTATGCTAGAAGCATTCCTTTTCACTTGACCAATCTTGTTTTCTTTTTCTTTTTCTCACTTTCCCTGATACAAAATTAGGGATGAGGCGTCAAGATGGTATTTACGCTTCTATAGACCTCATTCTTCTTGTACCACTTGACTGCCAACATGCCTAAGGTGGTATCTTATGAAACTAATAACTAGATATGAAACTTTTAGCAATGAACTTGTAATAATAAGATTTGCAAAAAAAGTGAGACTAAGAAACTAATGGAAAGAAAAGAAGAAGAAGAAGAAGAAGGAGAAGGAGGAGAAAATTGGGAAGGAAACGTAAGCTCCCTATTGTGTTCTACCATCCTCTTTAGAAACCGAAAGATTCTCAAATAAGTTATAATTCAAGAAGTTGGAAAAGTAATGTAATTCAAAAAATTAATACCGTGTTTTTTTTTTCCTTCTCATTTGTATCAGTTGAGAAGTGTTTTTTTTTGGGTTCCGGTTTCCTTCCCTAAATCCATAAAGCAAATAGAACTAAATGAATGACCTGTTGGCCAAGTGGTTTGGAGTTCGTTCTCCTGGCTATATCAATGCTGGGGTTCGAATCTCCCCCACAGCGGGTTATTGGGGCTAAACCTAGCCGCTCGTCTTGATGCTCGCAGTGGATCCTAAGTTTTGGCCCCAACATAGGTGCGGTGGGGACCCCTGCAGATTGTCCTAGGATGTGGAGTCCAATGCTCCCTGACGGAAATGTCAGTAACCTACCTGCATTTTCATTTCTTTGCACCAAAAAAAAAAAAAAAAAGATTTGATGGTAGAATGATTTGATAGCACAAAAATTATGACTGTGCATTGGTCATATATTTAAACAAAAGTGTACATCAATGTCCCCTTGATAGAAGGAATAAGTTACACAGTAACTTGATAAATACAAATGAAAGAATCATGGGATGTATGATGACTTGATATATGCAGCGGAAAGAATCATGCAGTGAGTAATGGGTCAGCTGAAATCATGGATGAAATATCATGGCTGAAATATTTATGGAGGTTTGACTTCCTTTGATTGTGTAGAATCTGAGATATGCTTAATGCTCTATTTGGTTCATAAATTTAGTAAGGGAAAAATAAAGGAAAGTACTTGGAGTATGTTTGATTACTGAAAAAAATTGAAAGGATAAGAAAATATAGAGAGAAACAAACTAATATTTTTGGACTTTCTCAGTCACTTTCTCCATTAAATCTTGAGTTATGAAAGTAATTTGAGAATTTTTAACGTTAATTATATTTAAGCAATGGAGGAATACACAGGGGGATTAGTTTTTCTTTCCCTTTTCTTTTCTTCATGAATCAACAGGGGGCGAATCCAGCATGTTAGCTTGGGGGGGGGGGGGGGGGGGGGGGGGCAAGCTTATATAGGGGGGTTTGGGGCAGCGGCCCCAACCCGGTTATTATTATTATTATTTTTTTGTGTAGAAATAAAATAATTCTGTATAATTTTTTTTCGTGGGTTTCTTAATTCTGTGTAGTTTACTAAAAATTGAACCTAATTTATCTAAAAAAAAATAGGAACAAGTAGGAGAAACTTAAATTCATGAAAAGGAAAACATATAACTTAAAAATAAAATGGGAGGAAATAAAATGAAACAAACAAATTGAAAGAAACAAAACAAAGCACTAACATGGAGAACTACATTTAGAAACAAAACAGAATAGTACTAAATGTGAGAGATGGTCAAATGTTAAAAGAGAGAGAGAGAAGATGAGAGTTTGAGAGGGAATGGACTAGAGATCAGTTAGTTAAAGGGAAATAAGTGTGATGTATCCACCAAGTGTCCTTTTGTTTTGTTTTGTTTTTTGTTTTTTTTGTTTTTTTTTTTTTTGTGTTTTTTTGTTTTTTTTAATAATGTAAAAAACCAAAAAGAAATAGAGAGTGGGTATAAAGAGGGACAGTGCCTTAGACAAAGGGCGCAAAAAAACTCAGGGGGGTCAAAATTTTATATGGGTTTAGTACATGTTGTAGCTATCTATAGTAGAGCTTTAAAATATTCAGGAGGGGCAATTACCCCCGTGAAGACCTTCTTAAATCCCCCCATATGAATCAACAAATCAAAAAGAGCCTAAGATTATGTCTAGTTTGTGGATTTGGAGAGAGAAAAGAAAAAGGAAAAAAAAATGTGGACAACCATTTCTGCAGTGTTCCTCATGCATTTGCATTCATGCATAAATAATATTAGAAATTAAAAATTTTCAAAATAAAATAGAAATTCAAGCAAAGAGAAAGGACTCACAAAATTAAAAAAACTTTACTTTATTTTTCACTTCATTCTCTTTTCCTTCTATTTTTATTGTAGTTTTCCTTATCAACCAAACAAAGAAAGGTGAATGTTTCCTATATTCCTCTATGTTTCTTTATTTTTTTTCCTCATGGAATCCATGAGCCACACATAGTGTAAGGAAAAGTAAATAAGTTGACAAAATATTTTAGCTTTGCATCTCATCCAACCCGCTCCCCCTCCCCCCTCTCTCTTATTTATTTATTTATTTATTTATTATTTTATTATTTTTTATGTTTTATTTTATTTTCAGAAGTAGTTAGAAATTTTTAGTTTCTAATATTAAGCATGTGGAAAAATAATAAGGAAGTTATGTTTCTTTCCTTTATTCCTCCCTCTTTTCTTTTTGTTTTCTACATGTGCAAACCAAATCGAGCAACATCGTCACTCGCATCCCAAAACAGAAATCACTTATATGAACTTCTTGTTTCTTACTTATTTTAAGCAACAATGTTAGGGGTTCAAATACTTTACACAAACACTTGCAAACACACTCTATCTTTCTCCTGAGTGGCATCGTGAGGTCAGGATAATTTCAGTGGACTCCACAGTGCCACCTAGGAGAGAGATAAAGTGTGTTTGTAAGTGTTTATGTAATGTATTTATGTCCCAAATATTACCCTATTTTAAGGCTAAGTTTTGATTATTAAGTTATTTGATAATTTTGTATTATTAAGTTATTTGATAATTTTGTACAAGTGAGGCATTGCTCTTCAAAAAAACTTCATGAAACCAAAAAGTAATCTTGAGCTTTTAAAAACTTCATTCTAGAGCTTTTAAAAAGCTCTCTCCAAAAAGGATCCAAGTTCAATTTTTGCAAAGCCCATAAACTTGTTACCAGATGAATTAACATGAAATTGTGCTTTAAAAAAGGATAAGCACCAAAATGGGCCAAACTAAGCCTAAATCTCACACATTAAGTATACTGATATTAAGTTAATCTCTTCGAATTTTGCAGCAACTATATCAAATAACATGGGAAAACCATTGACAAATAGCTCAAGCTACCTTGCAAGTCTTCATGAAATGGGGGTTGGAGAATTAAATCCACTCAGAGCTCTTGATCCAGGCTTAGTGTTAGAAACGACAATGCAGGATTACCTAAATTTCCTTTGTTATTATGGATATTTAAAGGAAAATATAAGATCAATGTCGAACACATCTTTCACCTGCTCAAAAAACTCTGTTGGAGAACTAATATCCAGTATTAACTATCCATCAATCTCCATAGCCAAACTCAGCAGACACGAAGGTATCAAAAAGGTCAAGAGGATTGTAACTAACGTAGGATCTCCCAATGCTATATACATGTCCTCAGTCAGTGTCCCACCAGGCTTGGTTGTCAAGGTTTCTCCTAAGAAGATAATTTTTACCGAAAATTTGAGAAAATCATCTTTTGAAGTCTCATTTTATGGTGAGGAAGCTCTAAAGGGTTATAATTTTGGGGCTATCACATGGTACGATGGTCTACATGCAGTTCGTATTGCTTTTGCAGTGAATGTTGAATAATTAGCAAATGAAGAAACTATTTCATGTGACCGTTACACAAATGTGGCGCCCACAAGAATTTAGCATTCTTTGGATTCCATGTGGTCCTACAATAATGGAGAAATTGTAATGTTCATCACACCGATGTGGCGTCATATGGAAAAACTTCTCAAGCAATATGTTATTCTAAAGAATGTTGGGAATTTTTTTCTTCATTTTTTGACTTTCGGATGTGTTTATGCTACTAATTGTTCTTGATGTGTTTATGCTATTGACTGTTCTTGATATGATTCTTGATTGAAAATGTTTTTGGAGATTAGGTTTTCAAGATCGTATTCTGTAGAATAAATATGCACACAAGCATAGGGTCGGGTTCAAGGCATATCTTGAGCGAAATACTCGATTCGGATCATTTACGGCATTAATGAGCCCGGCGATTAAACCCACATACGGTTGTGGTCTTCGAGCCTCTGTGTACTCTCTTGTACGTTGCATAGGTCATGAAGATCACTACTAGAGCGGTTCTCGTGTGTGTCACGTGCTAAATTCCATAGCTCCAATGGTGATGGCCTAGAAAGAGAAAACCGTGAGAGAGAGGAGAGATGGAGAGATGGCCGGCTGCATCTAGGGTTGTCTCTAGGGTTATGTTGTGTGTAATATACATATATATACGCACACATCCTAGGTCTCCAAAGCCTTGCCCCATTGGACCTGGTCCAATGTATGTGGCTGCACAAATGACCCATAAGTTCTTACATCTTCCACTCACCCACATAGGGCTTGTTACTAAAACAATCTCTCGAAATAAATAGAACTTTCGACCTTACGAAAAGAGATACAGCGATAGGAGTGTAATGCCAAACCATCACTATAACCAGCAAGACACAACACTAGTAAGCTTCTCGTGAATGCCTTAGACAGTTCAACCACACTGGACACAACATTCTCAATCCCTCGATGAAAAGAATTGCTGCACCACCTCAATGTAATGTACTCATGACATATCAGTAACAAATATACGATTCTCACAGGCTTGCTAATGAGTCACAAAACATGGTGTGTTATTGAATGGTCTTCCCTGAGCTCTCATGTCAATCCGACTAACTTGACCGCTTGCCCAGACACGCTCCATAGAACGGAATTCTCTTCATCCTATGATAGCATGCTAAAGTAGCTGTTATCGAGCATCCTCTTCATGATAGTCTCAAGTCGTGAAGGCAACCAGATTGTAGGATAACCAATGTCTTGGATATGCTACATGGCTCACACAACAATGAAGAGGAATCCATTCACTGTTCTACAGTCAATCGCGAAAGCACAAACAGTATAAATTGTATGCTATGGCGTTCTTCCATAAAAATGGGCATGTCACTCTGTGTTTGAAAAAGCAAGTAACACCATACGAATCTTAGTCTAGACGTTACACAAAACGTCTAACCTGAGTTTTCTAGCACAGTCACACCTCCTGGCGCCCATTTGAAAACTCACATTCGGTTGTAAATAGGCTATACAGAGTCGTAGGATCTCTCTATGTTCGACCAAATATAAAGGTCTCATCTTAGCTCCATCTAAGACAACATATAGAAATAATAATGGTTTATATCTAGCTCGCTGTTGTTACACTGCATAGATATAAGTGTTCAAGCTTGCTTTCTAAGCGCCATGAATACAAATGTCTCACCTTACTCGCCATCTAAGCGCCATTGACACACATGTCCTAGTTCGCTATCTTGGCACCAAGGTGAATCACCCATGTAAACAGGTCGATTCTAGCCCGGTGACATATTAGAAATGTGCATTCATTCCTTGCATATAACAAATACATACATGGAAACCAACTAGTTTATAAAAAAAAATTCGAATAATAATGTCAATAATACAATAAAATGTCTAAGCACATCAAATCCCCATGTGGAGATGTGCCTCAAGACAACTTCCCTTTGCGCAAACTACATCTCAAATGTGACAAAAAATGAATGTTTACATGCTAGAATGATTTTTGAGATCTTTTGCATATACTCAGGCTTATGTGCCATCACCATAGATCAGCACAATCTCATCGCTTACGAGGTGAAGAGTCTAGCCATTGCAAAAATTCTTTTACCAAAACAGCTTCTTGAATAGTTGTAGAGCACACCACATATTATGCTTCCATCGTGGACAGTATAAGGCAAGGTCCACAGTCCTACGAACATATCGCAAGATACTCATCACTACTCTCTAGTGAGAGGATGAGGGTTGCTACCGCAACGACTAGTTAAAGCAACCGCATAGCAGATATCTGACCGAGTACACAACATATCATACTTCAAATTCTCTATCGCAGATGCATATTGTAAATTGGAAATTTGTTTCCTCTTCTCATTATTCTTAAGACATTAATCTAAGGTCAGAGTGACTCCTTTTCAAAAATTAGGATGTCAATGGGTAACTAGGCTTTCATGTAAAAAGTTCAAGAACCTACATCTTAAACTGAGAACAATATCTCACAATCTAAATTTCCAACACATAGTTGGCATCACCCATGTGCTCAATTTCAAACTGAGATGACAACCACTCTCAAGTGGCGACTATGGAACTCATCTCATTCCCAACTAGAAGGATGTGATTAACATACAAAGAATTAGAACACTTTTCTTAGATAATTTAATGTACACACATTGTACCACTGCCTAGACGATTGCTAGCTTGAGATAATAAATGGAACGTTTGAGACAACATACTTTTGTGCTCATTCCCTTTGGTCACAAAACCAATGGGCTGGTCTATATTGATCTCTTCGTCTAGTTCTCCATTGAGAAAAAAACAGATTAAACATTCAATCGAAAAAGTTCTAAAACTAAACGTGCGACAATCTCTAGGATAAGGCGGATGGAGTCAGTTCTCACCCTTTGGGAGAACATATTTCCATAGTCTATACCCTCTTTGGGTACAAGCTATCACCACAAGGCGCTTGTCAATTGAACCATCTACCTTGCGTTAGATGTTGAAAACACATTTGTCTCCAATAACCTTACTCACAGGTGGAATAACAACTAACTCCCAGACCTTATTCGCGTCCATAGACTCATCTTAATTTTGCATAGCAACTATTCACTCAGTTTTAGCAAGCATGCTCATCCCCATCCACTTGTGCACACATTTGCACATATGAAATGTCTCCCTCAATTTCAAAATAGCGAAAGGAAATTTTTTCCTCATCACCTACGGTGTACTACTTGAGAATCTTGAGTGCCTAGTGGTGTACTCCCACTATCTGGTACACTCCCACTATGTCACGCCCCGGAGCAGCATAAATAGGAAAAAATTAAATTTCCTTTATGGGTCCATAGGGAATGACGGGTGAATAACCGCATTGTCATCTAATCAAACCCACAAACACCACGATAGGGAGGAATGCTATTCATAGAACATATCTTATTAACATAATCAGAGGCTACAGCGGAAGCTATAAAAGGTTTGGAAGCAACAGATGCCCAAGTACCAATTATAAAAGTCTACTAAAACTATTACAACAGCTGGCTTATAGTCTCAGGCCTATAACAATAATAACAACAGTACAACAGATATACAACCTAACTATTTCAAGCAGCACGTCTCCTTCTCCAAGCCTTCAGCTCCAAAACCGGCAGAACATCAGTCTCTCGTCCTCAAGTCCTGCGAAGCTCTAGACATTGGAATGTCCAGGGCATAAACGCCATCAGCTTCGAATACAAAGCTGAGTGAGTACATTAAACAACACTCCTCACCGTTATTGTTCAGCATCTTAAAATGTGGTTAATCTCTTAACAATGGCGTCACTCGCGGACATAGAAGAGGTCTCAATAAACTATACATTAATTCAGGGATAGCAGGAAACATATTAAGTAATGACAAGGATAAAGATCATAGTGTAAATATCTCATCACGTATTCATCAAATCCGTGCATGCAACCCATGCATCCATCCCATGCATATACCTTTATGTCGGGACGCTGAATCCACGACTGAACATTAATCTCATCATATCCGTACTCATATTCATATCTCTATCCATCTCTGCATCCATACGTCAATCCCATCATTCCAATCTGATATCCATTCGTCGATACAGTAATGCCAATCGGAATCACCCGACTAAGCAATAGATCCCAAAATCCCTTGATAGGGTTACCGGTCGTCTACACGGTACCACCTATCTGTAAACGATAGAACGGCACATCGGACGTCTTCAACGATGCGTATACCCTCACTGGTCGTCTACACAGCTGAGAATACATTAGAGCACTAGCCGGACGTCTTCAACGGTACACTGGACGTCTTCAACAGTGCATACGCATCACTGGACGTCTTCAACAGCGAGAGGCGCACTAGGAACTCTAACCATCCCACGTCCACCCGGCTCGTCAGCCGTTGATCCCACGGATCCAAAGTATATATATCTCATATTCCACATAAGTCACATATCCCATTTCCATGCTGATGCACAGTTCCCGGTTCTCATTATATTCTCTCATCTCGTCATAACACTATCCCATTTCTCATCAGATTCTCTTATCTCTTCATAACACTATCCCATGCATGTTGACCACATGTTGTGCAATGCTCATGCACTAAATACAGGAAAATACCACATGCGCTGTATTCATCATATCTACTCATTTCTGATTATTAACATGCTGTCGTGTTCCATTCTACTATTCAGTTCAGCAATATTATCATGTAACAGTTAAACAGTTCATCTCATAACAGTGTTGCACTATCTCTTAAATTAACAATATCGCATAATAAAAACATGGATCAACATTTAATCAACTAAACTGTTCATATTATAATCAACAGGAATTAATCATGTTCTGAAAGCTTCGATCGATTGAGGTCCTCTCGATCGATTGAAGTCAAACTAAGTTCGATCGATCGAAGTGAGTTCGATCGATTGAGGAAAAGTCGTTTCGATCGATCGAAGTTCCTTCGATCGATTGAGGAAGCGGTAAGTTCGATCGATCGAGAATAGTTCGATCGCTCGAACATCATCTTCTACCCAGAAACTGGGCAGCGACGAACAAAGGGTTCCGGGGTCACAATATAAACGTTCTAAACACACATATAACACCCTAGAATCATTCCTCGAGTGAGTTAATGAACTCACCTCTCTCCGGTGGTCCGGTGGCGGCGTTTGAAGCTCCGCGGTGGCGTCGACGACTATGGTGGCGGCGAGCTTTCTCTCTCTCTTCTCCCTCTTCTCTGTCTCTCTCTGATCTCTTCTTGTTCTTATTCTTCTTCTCCTCTTCTCTTGTTCTTCTTCTTGTTCCTCTTCTCTAAGTATATATATATATATATCACACACATACATATGGTTATATATATATATGGAACACACATACACACACAAGCTCTCTCTCTCTCTAACTCTCTAAACTGCCAAAACACCACACACACACAAAACACGCGTATATATATAGGGAAGAGGGAGGGCAGGTGGCCAAACACGTAAACTGAAAATACAACGTTCGATCGATCGAAGTGAGTTCGATCGATTGAGAAGGGTTAGATCGATTGAAGGGAGTTCAATCGCTCGAGAATGGGTACACGTCACAGAATCAGGTCGGTAGAGTTTCGATCGCTCGAAGTATGTTCGATCGATTGAGAATGGCACAAGTTCAATCGATCGAGAAGAGTTCGATCGATCGAGAAAGATTCTTCACCAAGGGTTCACACATGCATACAGGGTCTTATTTATATAACCATGCATCCGAAAATACAGGGTATTACATTATCCACCACTCATCAAAAGATTTCGTCCTCGAAATCTGAAGCAGTAGCCCCTCAAATAAAAACACAAATCATCTCGGAAGACATACTCTAAAATGCTCAAGTTCTCGTTTTACATAAACGATCACATCAGCGGCCAAAGGGTTAAGTTCTAAACACGCGATGCAAAGTTATCAACGATCTATGAGTGCTAGGGTAACAACTATCAATCCTCTGGTTAGCTATATGAAAATTCGTATGTCGAACTTCGAGAAAAGGTTCTAGGTAGCATAATCAAATCCTTTTATAAAACGGAAACAGCTAGTCTCAAAACACAGGAGATTCCTTCCTCAAGTCAAACTCTACGGTGTGAGGGTTCTAATTTTATCTAAATTATAAAGAAGCGTTGCCGTCTACTCTCGTCTCCGAAGATGCTTCGAACTATGCTAACGATGTCTCTACTGTATCAACAGTTGGCGGTCTTCTTATCTTTGGACTTCTCGTTATGATTGTCAGCGTCCTCGGTCGGTCTCTTGTTGTACATGTCGTCCTTGTTAACTCCAGTGTTGTCACCATCATCCTTTAGTATGCTGACTTGAAAACATTGTGACTCCAACATCGTAGTTATTGATTCGAACTTCCTCATGTGTCTCCAAATTCTCACGTATTATTCATATAATCATCCCTCGAGGTTATATCATCCGTTGAATACTCGTTTTACTTCCACGTACTAATCAAATAGACTAGGCAGGACTGTATACTGATATCGTGAGTCGTTCTACTACAAAACATCTCGACTAGATAAAAGTAACAGGCGATCGGTGTTGAAAAGCATTCCTCTGCGATACTCTTTTGAAAGTTCTGGTGTTGTCTCTGCGTCACTCGTATCTCTTCTCGTATACTCGCAATCTTCTAGTTCGTCCTCTCTTGTTAAGGCTACATCTAACGAAAATTGAGATTCTTCATCTCTAATCTCTGTCCAACTTACCAACGGTTGGCATAGTCTTTCGATAGGGAGGCAATTGACGTCATATAAGGATGCAAAAGATGTCATATGGGGATGCAATTGATGTTATACAGGGATGCAAATGATGTCATAACCATTCTTGGAAACTATTGTCATAGACGATTATTGATCAGTGCCAAATGGGGTATTTGGGTATCTACAATTTATGGTGTAGGCTAATCCTCTTACAATCAATCAAATGGATGTAAAACTTCCTTCAATATCGGGATCATATGTAATACATGATGTAGGTGATGAGGGTTGTACCTTTTGTCTATCATCCTTGTCTAAGTTAAGACCAATCATTTGTTCGACAGGTTTGTTTTCTTGGTACTTGTTGCAATGGAACATTGTGTTGCATCTCTAGTTCTGGACAAAACTTACGGACATGACCAAATTTACCACAGTTAAAGCATCGTACTCTTCGTCCTTTAGATTTCCTTAACGCTCTGCATTCTTGGGAATGGTGTCCTGGTATTCCACAATTGTAGCAGATATCTCGTTCTCTGTGCTGTGTTAGAGTCGCCATTGGTTCTGATTCTTTCTTATCGTTCCCCATCCTCTTACGCTTCTGGCGGTTGCCTATATAACTTCTCTCTGTGTTTCCTTGTTGAACTTGGTTAGCTGCCAACACAACCTGACTGTCTCTTCCTCTCTGATCCGTTATGAAAAACTGATCGTTCCCTGGAAATTCTTGATCAAAGTGTTGTCTTTCACTAATCTGAGTGTCGTCTTCCAGTTTCGTTGCCATTTCTACCAAAGCTTCGAAAGATTGATCTAAGTGTCCTATAGTCATATGACGAATATGCGGAACTAGTCCTTGATGATATCTTTTGATCTTCCTTCTTGGTGTATCGATCATATGCGGTGCAAATCGTGATAGCCTCTCGAATTGAGTTGTATATTCGGGCACTGTAAAATTACCTTGAACTAATTGGATGAACTCCATTTCCCTTTTGTTCTTCTCAGATTCTGGAAAGTACTTCTCTAGAAATCGAGTCTTGAATGATTCCCAAGTCATCCTTCCTACAGCTTCTTCACCTATCGTAGCTTTCACTGCGTCCCACCAATCTGCTGCTGAGAATGTCAGTTGAAATACGGCCAAATGTCTTTTCTCAACGTCAGTACATCCAAGTACCTCAAATATTAATTCTATCTGGCGAATCCATTGCTCAGCTTGCCATGCTCCTGTTAATCCGGTAAAGGTTCCTGGTTGAAGAGCACGAAATTCCTTTAGCAGCTTGACTCTTGTTTGTCGTACTGGTGCTCTATTGCCGATGACACAATCTGCATGATTTATAACTTGTTCCATGCGACGGATGAAAACTCCAACCATTCCTGTTGGATCTATCTCAGGAGGTACTTCATCAGATACTCCATTCAGCTGGCCCTGGTTTCCTCGAGTCGTCCTAACCATAACGAGTGCTGGTAGGGTTCAATGTTGCTACCTACAAATGAAAAACTATTCGGTCAGACGTATTCTATCTTACAGCTCAAGCAAGAACATGTGGTAACAAATAGTACCACTATATAACACGATCACACCAAGCAATACGAATACCTCACATAAATAATAATATTAACCACAGAGGTCAGTCTACCTACTAGGTACGCTTAAATGTATCTATGCTCAAGACGAAACTACAACCTCTACGCATAACGTCAACTCTTAAAAATTCTATTTCTATTCTCAGGTTCCAAGCTACAAGTACTGCTCAACTAACATGTGAGACCACTCAACTAACATGTGGCTCAAGGTAACAGGAAAATCTTATCCTTAACCTCTTTCTATTTCTAGGACATACTGACTGTTCCGAGATCGCTCAGGAATTCATCAGTGTCTGACATCCGACAGCTCTATATTTAGGATCTCTACCACCACAACTAATTCTCGATACCTTATTCTCCGTGAACTCAGCTATCCACATCCTTATTGGTTCCAACAGTTACTACCTTCCAAAGAAACATCCTCAGACGGATTTTTCTAACCTCTTATCTGCGTGACAAGATAACAGTTCTATCTCATCTCAGCTAATCCTCATGCTACCGATATTATCTTAGAACTCGGGTTCTAACACAAAAGACAAGCGGTTAACAACTAAAACCTAGGCTCTGATACCAAAAATCCTGTCACGCCCCGGAGCAGCATAAATAGGGAAAAATTAAATTTCCTTTATGGGTCCATAGGGAATGACGGGTGAATAACCGCATTGTCATCTAATCAAACCCACAAACACCACGATAGGGAGGAATGCTATTCATAGAACATATCTTATTAACATAATCAGAGGCTACAGCGGAAGCTATAAAAGGTTTGGAAGCAACAGATGCCCAAGTACCAATTATAAAAGTCTACTAAAACTATTACAACAGCTGGCTTATAGTCTCAGGCCTATAACAATAATAACAACAGTACAACAGATATACAACCTAACTATTTCAAGCAGCACGTCTCCTTCTCCAAGCCTTCAGCTCCAAGACCGGCAGAACATCAGTCTCTCGTCCTCAAGTCCTGCGAAGCTCTAGACATTGGAATGTCCAGGGCATAAACGCCATCAGCTTCGAATACAAAGCTGAGTGAGTACATTAAACAACACTCCTCACCGTTATTGTTCAGCATCTTAAAATGTGGTTAATCTCTTAACAATGGCGTCACTCGCGGACATAGAAGAGGTCTCAATAAACTATACATTAATTCAGGGATAGCAGGAAACATATTAAGTAATGACAAGGATAAAGATCATAGTGTAAATATCTCATCACGTATTCATCAAATCCGTGCATGCAACCCATGCATCCATCCCATGCATATACCTTTACGTCGGGACGCTGAATCCACGACTGAACATTAATCTCATCATATCCGTACTCATATTCATATCTCTATCCATCTCTGCATCCATACGTCAATCCCATCATTCCAATCTGATATCCATTCGTCGATACAGTAATGCCAATCGGAATCACCCGACTAAGCAATAGATCCCAAAATCCCTTGATAGGGTTACCGGTCGTCTACACGGTACCACCTATCTGTAAACGATAGAACGGCACATCGGACGTCTTCAACGATGCGTATACCCTCACTGGTCGTCTACACAGCTGAGAATACATTAGAGCACTAGCCGGACGTCTTCAACGGTACACTGGACGTCTTCAACAGTGCATACGCATCACTGGACGTCTTCAACAGCGAGAGGCGCACTAGGAACTCTAACCATCCCACGTCCACCCGGCTCGTCAGCCGTTGATCCCACAGATCCAAAGTACATATATCTCATATTCCACATAAGTCACATATCCCATTTCCATGCTGATGCACAGTTCCCGGTTCTCATTATATTCTCTCATCTCGTCATAACACTATCCCATTTCTCATCAGATTCTCTTATCTCTTCATAACACTATCCCATGCATGTTGACCACATGTTGTGCAATGCTCATGCACTAAATACAGGAAAATACCACATGCGCTGTATTCATCATATCTACTCATTTCTGATTATTAACATGCTGTCGTGTTCCATTCTACTATTCAGTTCAGCAATATTATCATGTAACAGTTAAACAGTTCATCTCATAACAGTGTTGCACTATCTCTTAAATTAACAATATCGCATAATAAAAACATGGATCAACATTTAATCAACTAAACTGTTCATATTATAATCAACAGGAATTAATCATGTTCTGAAAGCTTCGATCGATTGAGGTCCTCTCGATCGATTGAAGTCAAACTAAGTTCGATCGATCGAAGTGAGTTCGATCGATTGAGGAAAAGTCGTTTCGATCGATCGAAGTTCCTTCGATCGATTGAGGAAGCGGTAAGTTCGATCGATCGAGAATAGTTCGATCGCTCGAACATCATCTTCTACCCAGAAACTGGGCAGCGACGAACAAAGGGTTCCGGGGTCACAATATAAACGTTCTAAACACACATATAACACCCTAGAATCATTCCTCGAGTGAGTTAATGAACTCACCTCTCTCCGGTGGTCCGGTGGCGGCGTTTGAAGCTCCGCGGTGGCGTCGACGACTATGGTGGCGGCGAGCTTTCTCTCTCTCTTCTCCCTCTTCTCTGTCTCTCTCTGATCTCTTCTTGTTCTTATTCTTCTTCTCCTCTTCTCTTGTTCTTCTTCTTGTTCCTCTTCTCTAAGTATATATATATATATATATCACACACATACATATGGTTATATATATATATGGAACACACATACACACACAAGCTCTCTCTCTCTCTAACTCTCTAAACTGCCAAAACACCACACACACACAAAACACGCGTATATATATAGGGAAGAGGGAGGGCAGGTGGCAAAACACGTAAACTGAAAATACAACGTTCGATCGATCGAAGTGAGTTCGATCGATTGAGAAGGGTTAGATCGATTGAAGGGAGTTCAATCGCTCGAGAATGGGTACACGTCACAGAATCAGGTCGGTAGAGTTTCGATCGCTCGAAGTATGTTCGATCGATTGAGAATGGCACAAGTTCAATCGATCGAGAAGAGTTCGATCGATCGAGAAAGATTCTTCACCAAGGGTTCACACATGCATACAGGGTCTTATTTATATAACCATGCATCCGAAAATACAGGGTATTACACACTAGCATCTAGTGGTGTACTCCTACTTGGCTGGAGACTAGTACCATTTTTCAACGATTACTGGCTGTGGAATCTCAATCTCCCCACCCTCGCTTAAAGATGGAATATTGTCTTCTACATCCTCTAAACCATAAAGGTCAAGATATGTCTTAGTATTACCATCCTGGGAAAGACATATCACGTGACACCATTTTTGTCATTCTTATGCTCGATTATTCATTATACATAACATAGCCTTTCGAGATATTAGAATATCTTATAAAGATATACTTTCTAGCTCTTGGGCGTAGTTTCTCGCATTTATACGAGGTATAGTGAACATAACCTCATAAGCTCCGCAGGTGCAAATGCTCCTAAATGAGCCTTCGCCTTTACACAGCTCATAAGGGGTAGAAGGAACTGACTGAGAAGGGGCACTCTAGTATGTAGGCAGCAATCAAGAGTACATCCCCCAAAAATAACATTGGGAGGTTGACTTGCGCCATCATAGTCCTAGCCATATCTAGGACTGTCGTAATCCTTCTGTCTACAACACCATACTATTACGGAGTTTCAGGAATAAGAAGTTGTCTGCGTATCCTCTTTTCCTTACACAGTTCCCTGAACTAATTAGATAAGTACTCGTGATCCTTATTTCGTGCAAAATCATCTATAAAAGTGAGAAAATAAGAGGCGCCATGACGTGCCTTTACAACCATAGGTCCACAGATATCTGAGTGAACCTAGTCTTGTAGACAATGCCCATTCTGCCTTCATCAAAGGTCGCAAGATAAGTGATAATATTTTGTTAGCTCAGGACCTTATGAGGGGATTATCATAAACCTTTGGGTCAACCCCGTGCAGCAGCTAAGGTTGACCTTATGAAAGCCTATGATAGTGTTAGCTGACAGTTTTTATTGGACTTAATTGATATCTTAGGATTTCCCCCCAAAATGCAACTTTGGATTAAAAAGTGTGTCACTAGCACTAAATATTCCATCAATTTTAATGGGGAATCTATTGGCTATTTTGGAGGTGCTAAAGGTCTTAGACAGGGTGACCCTCTTTCCCCCTACCTTTTTGTTCTTGTGATGGATACATTGAGCCAATTGATAAAACACAATACAAAAGCTTCAACCCACTTTAAATATAATTGGAAATGTGATAAGCTGAGTATTTCCCACCTTTGCTTTACTGATGACCTACTTTTACTATTTCATGGGAATACAAATTCTGCCCAACTTATGAAAAACACTCTTACTCAATTTTATGACCTCACTGGCTTACTTGCTAACACTAGTAAGAGTTGTCTTTTTACTTCTGGCATAGAAGATACGATTATTAATTCCATTTGCCATATATTCCAATTTACTATTGGATCCCTTCCTCTTAAGTACCTTGGTGTTCCTCTTATAACATCTAGACTAAAGAAGGGAGATTGTCAAGAACTTGTTAATAAGATTAACTCTAGAATTACATCTTGGACTTCTAAATGCCTTTCTTATGCTGGACGACTGCAATTAATACATTCTGTCCTTTCAGGAATTCAAAACTACTGGTCTGGTATGTTTATCCTACCCAAAAGCATTTTAAAAGAGGTTGAAAAGTTATTGAGGAGATTTCTTTGGTCTGGAGGCATTGAGAAAGCTCTTGGGGCTAAAGTTGCATGGGACCTTGTTTGTCGGCCTAAAACGGAAGGGGGCTTGGGGTTGAAGAATCTTGTCCAACTCAATAAAACTTTGAATTTAAAACATGTTTGGTCCCTTTTCTCTTCCGGGCCAAATTCTATGTGGGTGAATTGGGTTAAAACTTATCTCTTAAAAGACAAAAGTTTTTGGATTATTAAAGTCCCGTCCCAAAGTTCTTGGTATTGGAGGAAACTACTTAAACTCAGAGACATGGTTAGGCCCTTATTGAAACACAAGATTGGGAATGGGAGTGCTACCTTCTTATGGTATGACAATTGGCATCCCTTAGGCCCTCTCTTGGATAAATTTAGTCCCAGAGTTGCTTACGACGCAGCAATTCCCTTACATGCGAAAGTTAAAGATATCATAATGGACTGGGAATGGCATTGGCCTCGCACTAACACGCTAGAACTCATGGAAATCCGAAGCCACATGCTTGATCTTCCCCTGCCCTCTGATAACCTTGATACTACTATATGGGTTCCTTCTCCCAATGGGAACTTTAACCTTGCACATACTTGGGAACACCTTCGAGTCACTGGCCCAAAGGTCCCATGGCATCGGCTCATTTGGTTTCCAGGAAATATACCTAGGCACAGTTTCATTTCTTGGTTGGCAATTCTTAACCGTTTATCTACTCATGACAGGATTGTCCACTTCACTCATGGACCCTTGGGATGTGTTCTCTGGTCATCAAGGTATGGAATCGCATGATCACTTGTTTTTTAGTTGCTCATTCTCTTCTTTTATTTGGCAGGCATTACTGCAACGTTTGGATATTAATTCCCATGCTTCCTCTTGGAGCTCTATTGTGGAATGGGCAGCTAGGAAATAGACAAAGAAAACTCCCAACCACATTATTCCTAGAATGTGTCTTGGGTTGATCATTTATAGCATATGGAAGGAAAGAAATGCTCGAACATTCAAATCCGAAGTTAAAACAAAGGAAAGGCTCCTTCAAGAGATCTACCTCCGAATCATTTTTCAGATCCAGATCAAGTGGAAAAATGATCCACATCTCTCAAATTACATTACTAGATGGACTTAGCCTGAAAATATACATTTTATCTCATTTTTGCTCAGTTTGATTTTCTTTGCTAGTTCAGGTTTTATGAGGGACCCTAAAGCCCATAAGCTCTTACTCATTCTATTGGTGTGTTACGTTGCAGTGTCATATTACACAAATTAGTCCCTTTAAACTTGTTATCTTTGTAAAGATCAATAAAGTATGGTTTGAAAAACATTTGAGAAAATGCGCAAGAGATTGACATTATTATATGCACATTTCATAAAGTTTGTTTTAAAATCCAATTACAAATGAATTTTTTCCTTTTTACATTTTAAGACCAAATAATTTGCTATTGCTCATTAATCAATCTTAATTTTGTAAATAAAAAAAAAACTTTTTTGTAATTGATTTTTCTAAACAAACATCAATCAGATGGTTCATAAATCTATCTAAGATCATCCACAATATTTAATGTGCACCATACAACGAAAAGTGTGCATGGACCCCCACGTAGGTCCGAATTGACAACTTAGAGCTTGTGCTAAGGTAATTCATGTCTATGATGTATGAATAAAGAAAATCATCCCTTTACAAGTAGGCTTTTCCAATACAAGAAATGTAAACGCTCGTACTCACATTACATTTATAGACATAAAAAAAAATAGGGATGCTTTGTTCATATACATACACAGAAACAACCTAAAAATACATCGTGAGGACACAAGCTCTACAAATTGTCAATTAATTGTCTATTCATATAATCCAGATTAATGCATTAATCACATATGCCAAGCACTCATATGCTCTATTTAAAAATGAATGGATTAATCCATCACTCCATTTCAGGAGGAGGATTAGAGGGCTTGGGTTATTCAATCACAAACAATAGTAATTAAGTATGACCTACTGTGCAATGAGCCTCTAAGAAATAATAAAATTTGCAATAAAATAATTATTGCGCTGCCCGGATAGCTCCCATAAGCTAAGTAAAATCAATGAAAAATTCTGAATTTTTCACTAATTTTAACCCAATTTTAGGTCTTAAAATATATTTTAAAACCAATTCATTAAGGACGCTTAAATTAACAAATTAATTTAAAACCTCATGAAAATTTCAATTAACTAAAAAACTGATTTTTATTATAAAAGAATTTCCAAAATTTTATCAAGGCCTCAAAAAAGTTTTGAATCAATTTAACAAAATAAATTGATCTAGTTAAACAAAATAACTATGAGTAACTAAATTTCCAAAAAGAACAAAAATTTCGAGGAATTTGTTCTACAAGGATTTTCAGTGGCCAAATATAGTGTTCTAAACACCCCATATTAATTTCAAAAATTAATAGTCTATTTTAGCTATTTTAAGCAATAAAAAAAAAACCTATAAGCATAATTTTTTTTTGCTCTAAAATACCAAAACCATGAGATAATTATCAAAAATTTTCTCAAGTCCCCAATTAGTGTATAAAACACACTAATCATTAAATTTAAGAATTAACAACTTCTTTTGTTATATTTTAAGCAATTAATATTGCATATTCAACATAATATATGCTCTAAAATATATTACAAAGAGCGAGAAAATTCACTTTCCTCAATCTACCACCAGTGTGCTAAACACATTGTGTTAATTCTTTGAACTAATAATCAATAAAAATATTTTAAGCAATTTAATAAGTGCACCAAAACACATGATTATATGCTCTAAAATATTAATATGATTTAGATGATTTACCAAAAACTATCTATGGGTCCCACAAAATTTTGTATGATCTCAAACAGTATCCCTTTTGTCCCTTATTAATTACAAAAATTTATAATGTATTATGATATTTTAAGCAATTAAATAAATGTCCATAAACATAAATTACATGCTCTAAAATGACATAAATACATGATAATTTACCATAAATTATCTTAAAGTCCCTTACAGTGTACTAATACTATATATTAATTTCAACAATTGATAATAATATTTGGATATTTAAGAAATTAAAAATAATGTCCCAAAAAATATGGTTTAATTCTCTAAAATGTCACAAACATTGGAGATAATTACTAAATTTTCCTCAACACCCCCAGCAGTATACCATATACTGCATATTAATTCCAAGGGTTAGCATTTTGTTTTGAATATTTTCAACAATTAAAAATACGTATAAAACATATCTTTTAAGCTCTAAAATACCAAAACAATTAAGTAATTTCCTAAGAAATTAATTTCGGTCCCACTCTGTGTCCATAATTTTATTTTTCCATAATTTTCCAGAATTTTAAAACAATTGAAACAGATTTAAGACTATTAAAAACATAATTTTTTATTTAACTGAAACTGTTTTAAATGCAAAATGATTAAAATAAATTCTGGAATAATTTTATAAAAAAAACATATTAAAATAATAGGGCCTGAGTGGGACCCACACGCGCCGGAGACAAGGGCAACCGGCCTCTGGCGCTGCCGCACGCGCCAAACGCGCCGCCGTGCGCGTTGGGGTGGGTTGGCCGGAGTCTTCTTCTTCACTAAAAGCCCTAAAAAAACACAACAAAATGCTGCGCGACCCCCTTGTGTTTGCAAGCTCATATATCCTTCAATATTGATCCAAAGTTTACAAATCTTATATGGTTGGAAAGCCCTCGCGACATAGAACACGATCATGTCCAAAAACAGAGGGTTTTCACATGTGGATTGTCCAGAAAAAGTGTGCAAAGTTAGGAATAAAAACTCAGTTTTTAAAAACTCAGAAATTAGGTTTTATGATTTCTTCTCCGTTTGAGATAATCAAGCCATGGCACTTTATGGGGGGACTCTAGGGACCATATGGGACACAACCATATAAAATTTTCAGACTTCTATTGGAGTTTGGACGTAGACCTACTTCAAAAATAAAATTTTAAAAGTTTTGTAAAAAAAAACTTGAAATCCATCAATGGTGGATTTGGTTTTGGGCATATACAGGTGAACAACAAACTGTTGGCTCTGATACCAATGTAGAATAAATATGCACACAATCATAGGGTCAGGTTCATGGCATACCTTGAGTGGAATACCCGATTCAGACCATCTACGACGTTGTTACGAGTCCGATGATGAAACCCACGTACGACTGCAGTCTTCGAGCCTCCGTGTACTCTCTTTTACTTCACATAGGTCGTGAAGATCACTACTAGAGTAGTCCTCGTGTGTGTCATGCGCTAAATCCCATAGCTCTAACGGTGATGGCCAAGAGAGAGAAAATTGTGAGAGAGAGGAGAGATAGAGATAGTCGGCTACCTCTAGGGTTCTCTCTAGGGTTAAGTTGTATGTAATATACATGTATATAGGCATACACCCTAGGTTTCCAAATCCAAGGCCCATTGGACCCGGTCCAATGTATGTGGGTGCACAAATGACCCACAATTTCTTACATATTCCAAACGACATTCTTATTTTGTTATTGACCATGTTAAGAGTTTTAAGGGTAGAAATTTGTCCATGAAGGACAACACCAATTTAGAGGCGGTTTTGGAGAATTTAATAGCCTTTTTCCCCCTTAGGATTTCTGAAAGGTAGTGATTTCTTTTTTTTTTTAAAGAAAAACAAAGACAATTTAATAGAAAATCCCTAGAAGACTAGTGCTACACATATTTTTTGATAGTTTTTGACACAATAAGTCATTCGGCCTTTGATTGGCGCTGCACCGAACACCTATCGACCATTGATTTTCAATGGCTGAGATGCGTTCGGTGGTGGGGCACTCACCAATCAATGACCAGATGGCACTTTATATAAAAAATTGTGTCAAAACAAGTGTGCCAAACATTTCCCATCCCTAGAAAGCATGTCTAGGAGCACAAGGCAACTTTTACAGGGGCTTGAATTTGATGATTTTTTTTAATTAAAAGATGGATGTAGAGAGTTGAGTAGGTAGGCGTGTTAGAATTTCTCTTTTTAAAATGATTTCATAACTAGACCTCTTTACTAAAATTACACCCAAACTAGGAGTTATGGATAATTAACTCAAAAGAAAATCTCAAATGAATTATGTGTTGAACAAATAAATATTGATATTTCTTAACATTTCATGACTTAATGTAATAATTGTAAGTATTTGATTTTCATTTATACAACCTTCTTCTTCCAAGTCAAACTATTACAAACCATTGAGGCTTTTTTTTTTTGGCAAAGAAAAATACAAACATACTAAGAGAAACCAGACTCAACAAACTCCAAAAGGAGCAGAATCAGAAGAATAAATTTGTTGAGGAGAGCTAGGGGCAGGGTGGGGGAGTAAGAACCTTATTCGAACTAAGGATAGAGTTCTTCGGTGAAGTCATGACTCAATAGACACCTTTGTTGGATGTTTTAGGGATGAATTGAAAGCAAATTCGATTAATTTCTCTGCTAGGGATATAATGTCTTTGTAAAGAAAGTGGATGTCCCAAGTGAGTGCTATCCAGATAGGTATGAATAGTCTGAATTAAAATTTAAGAACCACTCTCAAAGGCAACAACATCCAAGTTCCTCTGAATTGTGAGGGAAGCACCATCTCTCAAGGACATGGCTTTTTCTTAAAGGGAAAAACTACAGAACTGTTACTAGTACGAGCAACCACAACAATAGAGTCATATCTAGGGGCCTTACAAACAGTATTATCACAGTTAATTTTTGAACGAGGGTGTATTGGAGCTTGCTAATAGGGTAGAGGGTTTGGGTTAGGACGAGGGGCGTTCACCCCACATTTGTTGAGAGTTTCTGATTTATAGAATTCCATAGATGCTTGAGTAGTTTTTGTAATCTAAAGATAAGGAGTCACTTGTTTTCTTCATGATACCATTCATTTTTCCCCTTTTAGATGAACCAACGAATGGATAGGAGGTTGGATATAGTGTCCTCATCATAAAGGAAGTGGGATTTAAGTGAAGAAAGCGAGGATAAATCATAGGTTAGAAGGTAGATATCTTGGCGGAAGAATGGGAAAACTGAAGATGAGAACCAAACTAGACATTCTTGGTCCACGGGCAAAGAAGTAGGATATGTTCCCTAGATGCGGGATCCCTTGGAGCAAATAGGATAAGAGGCACAATGTCTCTTGAATAGGTTGCAGTGATGGGACATGCATTGTGCCAAGCTTTCCATATAAAGTTGCGAACTTTGGGATCAATTATGGCATTCCAAATGGATTTCCAAAGATCATTGGGACGTCCAATTTAGGAAGTACTACCTTAAGGAAGAGGGACAAAAGAGGATAGGCTATTTTGACAGATATATATGTAGAATACCAATGGACTCCTGCTAGATGCTCCAAATGCTCCAAATTTAGAAATAATTGCTCTAAAGTTATGGATTGTAGGCCAGCTCCTAATTACCATAGATATAGACCAAATCAAGCCTCCGACCCGATTCCTAAAAGTAACTACAACAATAAGGCAAAGGTTGGTGTGTCGAAAGTAGTTCCGAAAAAGGACAAAGGTATGTTGATAGTTGAAGACCCATCCCATGTTCCCAAAAGTGTGGTTCCTAAAGGTGACCTTAAAAGTGTTAACAACATGTTCTCAGCCCTTTCCCCAGTTGAAGTAGAATTTGATCATCATTCTAGGAAAGTGGACGATGCAACCCCAACCTCAGCAAATTCCCCTAGTCACCCTCCCATTGTGCATAGAGCTGATTGTAGGGAGACTCCAGGCTCTTCTCCTGATGTGGTGGATGATGACTCATGTGATGACCTTGTTGGGAGTGTTCCCTCAACCCATTACTTTATGTATGAGACAATGACATTTTAATATATGAATATCAGCATTACATTTTTTTATGTATGTTTCTTTCATGAGATGATTGTTAATCCTTAAGTATCATCGTAATCAATTCATGTATGTATGAGATACATACAAGTTAGATACAAATTACTATTCTTTGATACTTAGAATTTGTCATAGTGGATGATGAGACTGGATATCTCATTAGGTTTATACTATAGCATGATTAACTACCATTGGATGGAGTGATGAATCTCAATCACTAGAGTATAGCTCTTAGTTAATATGCTAGTGCTTATAGTGCATTGACGGACCTGAGCTTTCCTATTGACACTTAAGGTTGTCAATAGTCGATAGGAACTCATAACTTGTACAAGGTACGTGTTCTCAATCTTGAGACGATTATGGATACAAACTATGGATGTGACTACTTTGACTTACCAATTAGTGCTGCCTACGGAAGATCAACACCTGGGTATCTTGGGTATGTCATGTTCATAGGGTTGTGAACATATATTGTTAAGATAGAATCTACCCTCTAATAAAGAGTAAGCATTCCCTTGAGAATGTCACCAAGCTGATTACTGAGAGCTGCAGTTTTGTTGATAAGTAGTTATCAACATGTTTAATAATCATGAGAGGTGAATGGGACCACGGAATACAAGAAGTAATCATGATTCAGGTTTACAGTAACCGTTTATCCGTCTACCTGAATATGATTGCAAATGCTGATGGTAGAGGGACATTAGTACACCATACAAGTCTAGACATCGCTTCGGACATGTTCTTTTGTGTTGGAGTTTAGTTATCGTTTTATAGTGGAGTAAACGTTAATTAACCAGCTGGTTAGTTTACTGATCAAAGAGTTTGGTCATGGGAATTAACAACTGGTCTGAGCCAACAATTGAAAACCTAGGAGGTCCCACTCTTAGCTCTGTTAGGATGCTTGGAAAGGCACAAGAGGATTTTGTCATGAAGAGTTCGGTCGATTGAAAAGTCTTGATCGATTGAAGTCTTAGCCGTTTCGATCGATCAAACATGGTTTAATCGATCGAAGCCACTTTGATCGATTGAACGTAAGGTCAGTTATGGGAATCTAAAAATAGGGTAGCTGCGTCTTGAAATTGGAGCTCGTTGTTTTATTATACCAGAAGCTACAGAAACTATTTTAGGGCTTCCCAAACCTTCTCTATCCTCTCAATTAGGTTCCCACCAACCCAAGTCTCTCCGAAAGCATCCGCAGGAGTCATAAGGGTGAAGACAACCTAGTGGAGGCTGCTGGAAGTCAGAGATTTTAGAATTGGGTTCAAGACACTAAGGTATAATTCTCGTCCCCTCTTGTAATGCATCTATAGAGTAGACGAGTAGTAGATCCGAGCTACCAAGAATGCTTTGTAACTTTATCTTTCCGCTGCGCATTTAAAACAAATTTTAATCCTATTTTCCCTTCAATTGGTGTAGCAAAGAGAAGGAGTTAGACTCATTAAGACACCACTAGGCCGATGATGAGTTATTCGGAGTTGCCATTATTCCTTCGGAGATATGCTTTGGAAACTGCTGCATACATACTAAATCTAGTACCGAGCAAATCTGTTCCTAGGACACCACGGGAGATGTGGATTGGGCGCAAGCCTTCTTTGCAACATCTCCGGATATGGGGGTGTCTAGCACATGTGCTGAAAGGAAAGATGTGCAATTTAGATTCTAGATCGGAAGTATGTTACTTTGTAGGGTATCCAAAGGGTACTTATGGATGGTACTTTTATGATCCAAGAGAACAGGAAGTGTTTGTTAGTACAAATGCTATTTTCTTGGATGATGATTATATCATGAACCATAAACCTAAGGGAAGGATAGATCTTAGAGAGATAGATGGAGAGCATTCAGCCCTACCTGCAGTTAATAACGATGTAAGATAAGAAAGTACCACTTCTTCACCCATTCCCGCAATAGCACCTCGTCATAGTGGGAGGATGGTCAGCCAGCCTGACAAATACATGTTCTTAGGAGAAGTTTTTGAAGCGGTATCCATAGAATCTAAATCTAATCCTACCACATACAAAGAGGCAATGGCTGATGTAGACTTAGCTCATTGGGTTAAAGTTATGAAGGCTGAATTGGAATCTATAGATTCTAATCAGGTCTCGGATCTTGTAGAGCTTCCAACCAATATTAAACCCATTGGCTGTAAGTGGGTCTACAAGAGGAAAAGAGGATCTAATGGAAAGGTTGAGACCTTTAAGGCTAGGCTTATAGCAAAAGGTTATACTCAGAGGGAGGGCATTGACTATGAGGAAATCTTCTCGCCGGTAGCCATGCTCAAGTCCATTAGAATACTCTTATCCATTATTGCATGCCTATATTACGAGATCTGGTAGATGGACGTCAAGACTGCATTCTTGAATGGCAATCTTGAGGAGAACATCTATATGCAGCAACCAAAAGGGTTCATAGCTGGTGGGAAAGGTAACTTGGTATGCAAGCTATAAAAGTCCATTTATGGACTCAGGCAAGCATCCAAGAGTTGGAACATTCATTTTGACCAAGCGGTCAAATCGTTTGGTTTCATACAGAATCTGGATAAGCCTTGTGTATACAAGAAGTGTGAAGGGGGCCGCCCGGACACCCCCGATTACCAAAAAAAAAAAAAAAAAAAAAGAAGTGTGAAGGGAAAGTGATAGCTTTTCTTGTACTTTATGTTGATGACATTCTACTAATTGGAAATGATGTAGGGGCATTGTCATCAATTAAGGTTTGGCTAGCTAGTACTTTCGATATGAAGGATCTAGGATAGGCGAGCTACATCCTTGGGATAAAGTTCTTTCGGGATCGAAAACGAAAGATAATGGGATTATCTCAAGTTGGTTATATCGATAAGGTGCTGACTAGGTTTTCAATGGATAATTCGAAGAAATGTTTATTACCTTTTAGGCATGGTTTAGCATTCTCTAGGGGCCAGTGTCCTATGACACAGGAGGAGAGGAATCGCATGATAGGAGTTCCTTATGCTTCGATAGTGCGAAGTCTCATGTATGCGATGTTATGCACTAGACTAGATATCTGCTTTGCCACTGGCATTTTTAGTAGATATCAATCGAATCCAGGACCAGAACACTGGACAACGATTAAGCACATTCTTAATTACTTGAGAAGGACTAAAGATTACATGCTCATGTATGGCGATGATGAGTTAATTCCAATGGGTTACACTAACTCGAACTTTATGTCAGATCAAGATTCGAGGAAGTCGACATCTGGATATCTCTTTACCTTGGGAGGTGGTGCTGTTAGTTGGAGGAGCATTAAGCAGAAATGCATTGTAGACTCAACTACAGAAGCTGAGTATGTGGCTACTTGTGAAGTAGCAAAGGAAGCTATTTGGCTAAAGAAGTTCCTTATGGAACTCGAGGTAGTACCAGCGTCGTTGTCACTTATTACGCTATACTGTGATAATAGTGGGGCAGTGGCTCTGTCCAAGGAGCCTAGGAACCACAGAAAGGGAAAGTACGTAGAGCGGAAATATCATTTAATTTGAGATATTGTTCAACGTGGATATGTGACTGTCGCCAAGATTGCCACCACTGACAATCTTGCTGATCCTTTTACAAAGGCCTTGCCATATAAGGTTTTTGATCGTCATTTAGATAGTCTAGGTCTCAGATGTAGTCCTGAATGGTTATGAGTGCAAGTGCGAGTTTGTTGGGAGTGTGCCCTCAAACCATTACTTTATGTATGAGACATTGACATTGTAATATATGGATATGAGCTTTACATTTTATTATGTATGTTTCTTTCATGAGATGATTGTCAATTTTATGTATCATAGTAAGTAATTCGTGTATGTATGAGATACATACAAGTGAGATACGAATTACTATTCTTTGATACTTAGAATTTGTCATAGTGGATGATGAGACTGGATATCTCATTAGGTTTACACTGTAGCATGATTAACTACCATTGGATGGAGTGATGAATCTCAATCACTAGAGAGTGTAGCTCTTAGTTAATATACTAGTGCTTATAGTGCATTGACGGACCTGAGCTTTCCTATTGACACTTAAGGTTGTCATTAGTTTATTTACCTTTTTTTCGAGAAAAAAAAAAAGGTTGCCATTAGTCGATAGGAACTCATAACTTGTATAAGGTACGTGTTCTCAATCGAGACGATTATGGACACAAAATGTGCATATGGCTACTTTGACTTTTCAATCAGTGAGGTCTATAGAAGATCAACACTTGGGTATCTTGGGTATGTCATGTTCATAGGGTTGTGAACATATATTGTTAAGATAGGATCTATCTTTTGATAAAGAGTAAGCATTCCCTTGAGAATGTTACAAAGTTGATTACTGAGAACTGTAGTCTTGTTGATAAGTAATTATCAACATGTTTAGTAATCATAAGAGGTGAATGGGACTCAAGGAATACAAGAAGTAATCATGATTCAGTTTTACAGTAATTGTTTATTCGACTACCTGAATATGATTGCGAATGCTGATGGTAGAGGGACATTAGTACACCATACAAGTCTAGACATCGCTTCAGATATGTTCTTTTGCGTTGGAGTTCAGTTATCATTTTATAGTGGAGTAAACATTGACTGACCAGCTGGTTAGTTTTCTAATCAAAGAGTTTAGTCATGGGAATTAACAACTGGTCTGAGCCAACAATTGAGAACCTAGGAGGTCCCACTCTTAGCTCTGCTAGGATGCTTGAAAAGGCACAAGAGGATTTTGTCATGACGAGTTCGATCGATCGACGAGTCTCGATCGATTGAAGTCTTGGCAGTTTCGATCGATCGAACATGGTTCAATCGATCGAAGCCACTTCGATCTATTGAACGTAAGGTCGGTTCTGGGAATCTATAAATAGGGCAGCTGCATCCAGAAATCGGAGTTCATCATTTTGTTATACCAGAAGCTACAGAAACTATTTTAGGACTTCTCAAACCTTCTCTATCCTCTCTATTAAGGTTCCCACCAACCCTAGTCTCTCTCAAAGCATCCGTAGGAGTCATAAGGGTGAAGACAACCTAGTGGAGGCTGTTGGAAATCAGAGATTTCAGAATTGGGTTCAAGACACTAAGATATAATTCTCGTTCCCTCTTGTAATGCATCTATAGAGTAGCCGAGTAGTAGATCCGGGCTACTAAGAATGTTTTGTAACTTTATCTTTCCGCTGCACATTTAAAACAAATTTTAAACCTATTTTTCCTTCAATCCTGGACATTGGTTATGAGGAAGGAGGCTTTATCGCTGAATTTCCACTTCCTTTAGACTAAGGAAGAAAAAAGCTAAAAGGAATTTTCGAGGAAGTCATCATAAGTGTCATCATCGATATTGAATTCCTGATGTATTTCTTCGTTTTGTTCTCTTTAGAATGATAGGGATGGCTTTCTCTTTGTGCCTTTTGCTTTAGATAGTCTTCCACCCCATGTTTGAATAGTTTTCTATGCTTGGGTTGATCTCATACATATCACGGGGTATGCCCCTTGTATTTTGTAGATGCCATTTGGCTTTTACTTTTGTTTAATTAACCCGTTTTCGAAAAAAAAAGAGGGACAAAAGGAGCTGAAGATTTAAGGAAATAGTAGCCACTTTAATGGTGAATTGCCCAGTGGGACATAAGTGCCAAAACACTCTATCATTAAGTTGATTGAAGGTAGGGACAAACTGAGGATTTTCTAAAAGATGTATTGGGAAAAATGGAAGAGATTGGTATCCCATACCTTGTTATCTTGCTTAATCAGGTCTTTAATCATATGCTCAATCTATTGCTCGAATTAGGAATAGATCTGATTTGGTGGAGCCAAGAATCCTCCCAAATGCTAACGTATTAGGGGTGGCAACGGGGCGGGTATGGGACGGGGCCCCCCTACCCCGCCCCCGCCCCGCTTCAATGAACCCTCCCCCCGCCCCCGCCCCGCCCCGCCTAATGACTCTTCCCGCCCCCGACCCCGCCCCGCACTCGGAGTCCCCGCCCCCGCCCCGCCCCGATTAAGAGGTTTTTTTTTTTTTTTTTTTTTTTGTGAACAAATTGAAAATTGCACTTTTGTCACCAAAATATTTTTTTTGATACATTCAACACAAATATAACTGGGCCAGCTTTGTGTGGGTTGAACCCCGAATGATATTGGGCTCTAAAATTATGTCCCAAGTTAGGGCCACTTTTAGTTATAACTCCACCTGAAATTTGAGAGAAATTATCTCAAGTGTATATATAACTTAACACAAATTACAGAATTCACCAATCAAATTACTTAATTACCCCAAGATTCAAATTTCAAACCACAAGATTATTAATAATACAAACTATGCAATCCACACTCGAACAACATAATTAAGAAAATACATAAGTTCATAAAATAAAAAGAAACAACATTCATAACATCAAAATACCCAATCGAACAAGTAGAACAACATAACACAAACACAATACAAATCTAATAAAAAAAGTGGCAAAAGAGCACTTCCACGTCCATAGTAAACATCAACACTTGCACCAAGCCACGAACATAAAAACCTAAAAAATAAAACACAATAAGTTATATTTTGCTTTATTAACACATGATAAATCAATTAAAAGGGAACATGAGTTAATTACCACAATCTTGACTTAAACCAAGTTAACCAACACAATATCTTCTTGAGGTTCATTGTCATCACAAATTGTAGGGGGACATGATGCCTTTGATGTTGAACAAGTAGCTACACAAATAAAAATAAGATATTATATAAGTGTCAAAATCAATAGAATATAGTAATATGTAAAAAGAAATGAGTTAATTACCTTGTGACTTAGCCCACATCCAACTTTGGCTACACATCAATGCCTCTACGGTAGATGGATGTAGCCTACTACGATGAGGACTAATCAATTTACAACTTGTACTAAAGGCAGACTCTGATGCAACAGTCGAAACAGGGATAGCTAAAATGTCTCGAGCAATCCTTTATAAAGTAGGATACCTGAGCGCGTTTGCCTTCCACCAATTCAAGATATCAAAATTATCTGCCCTATACGGATCTTCCTCCAAGTAAAAATCAAATTCAGACCTCACGTTCTTAGTGGTCGAGCTCTCAATCACATAGTTATAAAATTTGTCTACTGCTTCTTTTGCAACAATGTTAGTCGATGGATCACTATCACATGAAGCTTCACCAACAAAAGGAGCATCATTAGTTTTGAACTTCCTTTGGTAGTCGTGCAACAAATCATAACAACATTGGCGAACTATCTCAATTTCCCTAGAAGCTGTATCACCATAAATAGAATTATAGTAGAACTCCACCAACTTCAATTTGTACCTTGGATCTAAGACAGTAGCTATGGCCATAATTGTATGACAAACATCCCAATACTTCTCAAATTTGTCTATCATTTTTGATGCCATCACACTAATCATTAAATTTGGATTTTCAACCCATTTGTACAATGCCACCCTTATCTCACATATATGCAAAAAAAAAAGCAATTGGTGGTAGGGTAAGTAGTACCGGAGAACAACATGGTGACATCATAAAACATCTTCAACTTCTCACAAATTTCTGTTGCTAACCTCCAATCATCTTCCCTCGGCACACTATTGTAATTTCTCTCACGTTGCTTTACTCGAGGGAAGACGTCTTTATAAACTAAAGCATTTTGAAGCATTATGTAAGTGGAATTCCAATGAGTCTTACAGTCTAGAGACAACTTCTTTTGACCTATAATTCGTAATTGACGGGCTGCTTTGTGAAATTTTTCTATCCTACCCGGTGTTGCTGTCCAATATACAACACTATCCCGTATCCTCTCTATACCCTCTCCAATCACTTCCAAACCATCTTTCACAATCAAGTTTAAAATATGTGCACAACAACGCATATGAAACACCCTCCCATTAAGCAAAATTGAACTCGAGTCAAGCTTACCCAACAAAACATCAATAACAGCATCATTGGTAGAACAATTATCCATAGTAATTGTGGACAATTTTCTAGCTATGTTCCAATCTAAAAAACTATCAATAAGCACTTCAGATAGAGTTTCCTTATTATGAGGAGCAGGAACATAGACAAACCTAAAAATATGTAATAAATTTAATTAGTATATTAATAATTTGTGTCTAACAAATTAATATTGAAAAACACTTTTAAATTAATACCTCAAGATGCGACTTTGCAAGATCCAAGACTCGTCAATGAAATGTCCCGTAATTGCCATGTATCCTTTCTTGTTGTGATTTGAAGTCCACATGTCAGTGGTGATCGCAATTCTGCTATCGAGTCTTTCCAATAACTTGTAAGCTTTCTCTTTCTCACATTCATGAATCTTTAGTATGTCACTCTTGATTGTGTTTCTTGTAACCATCTTAAACAAAGGTTGAAGGCTACTAGCAAAGCTTTTAAACCTCGAATGGTCGACAATTGCAAGAGGATATTCATGCAATATTATTGCATTTGCAAGCTCTCTTCGGGAAAATTCTTGATCAAAAACAAAAGATGTTACTAAAAGAATACCTTTTAGTTGGGAGATTTTGGACGACCATAAAATGACAAGTGATGCATTTGAGAGTCAAATCTGATTCACAAATATACACCTATGAGTTAGTCACAAATATACACCTATGAGTTAGTCTCAATGCTTACTTTTGTTGATACACCTATGAGTTAGTCTCAATACACTTAAAAATATGAGATAATCACTTTTACTGGAATTATTATACAAAAAAACTAGATTGATAGAAGTTCAATGAGAAATTGAATCAGACAAAAGTACTAATTGGCTTGCATTTGTTGTTACCCTAAAGTTGAAGATTCTGCTCCATTCTAAAAGGAAGGAAGGACAGCACAGTATAATGATTAGCTTATTGTGATAGTAATATGAGAGTTACAAACACAATATACCTATTGCTCTCTAAAAAATATAAAATACAAAGGCCAATTCCTTGTTCAGTTTACAGCATTTTGTAGACACCATAAGTTGTTTTCTGTAATAAGAAAAATGTTACTTTTTCTTCTCTGTTAAAACTGGTTAAAATCCACCACTATCATCCATTCATCCTCAAGCATGATATAGACACTTCAAATAAAGCAGCTCTTGAAATTTCATTTCTCATTATTTTGATCACAATACTCGTGAAATTCAAATATGGATACGTAAGAGAGCAAAGAAAATAAGAAGAAAAAAATAAAAGGGGTAATAAAAAATATTACAAAATAATCAGAATTATGTGTCATGTACAGTCCTAATACAATGTAGTTTGACATATAATCAATTTCCCTTCACCCTTGAAGACTAACAAACATTTAGAGAGAGAGAGAGAGAGAGAGAGAGAGAGAGATACCTCCTCGTTGGCATCAACAACTCGTGCAGCAGGATGACGTCGGTGATACTCACGAATCTGCAAATAGTTTAGACATCGAATCAAAAACAATATCGAAGCAATGCAGACAAAGTTTTGGAAACATCAGGGTAGTTTAGACATCAAATAAAAAACAATATCAAAGCACTTCTGGCAGAGTTTAGGCAGTTTTGGCCACATCAGGAGTCGCAGAGATTTACACCCTCTAAAACAGCAATAATGCAATTTGGCATATACAGAGAAAATTGCTGAAACCAAGTCCACCCAAGTGGCTGCTAGTTTCATAATTATCATACATAAATGAAGTGTGTTGCTCGCCACAGGGGAAAAGGTTTGTGAACTTTTTGTCTTTTTTTTTTCTTTCTGGAAGTTAATTTATATTTCGAAGTGATGAAAAACATCTTTTTATTAAAAGTGAGATGCTGATAATGGTCAATTTAGTGTTATTATCAAGAAATATTATAGTATGTCGGTTTTTATATATTATGGTCATTTTAGATCCTGTCATTGTATTTGTCATTTGGTAGAGATGATGTCTGTCAGTGAATTTTACATCCTACTAACTTGTAAGTTGCAAGTATAAATAGAACTGGTTCATTTTATTTCTTTAAAACTTTCAATCTTAAAGTACCCCACAAATACAATACAGAGAACTTAGTGGTGCTCATTTGGTGTACAAAAAATAAAAAAGTGGGTCATGAAAAAAATGGTTGAAATTTGAAAAACTTGCAGACACTATGTATCGAGGGTTTTCTTGTAAAGTTTTTTAACCTTTTCAATATGGATTCCTTATCACATAGTAACTTAGGAACCGAGTAACCATAGTTTTGACATATTACAAAATAATAAAAAAAAAATCAAAGCACCATAGTTTCGTGAAATTCAGCCTTAGGTAGTTAGTACTCAATTGTCAATTGTCAAACCGAGTAACCATAGTTTGTCAGGAAATCTCACATACTATCAAAGGGGTAATAAAAAAAATTAAAAAATAAATCCATTAACAAAATCGTTTATTTAAAAGTATGATTAAGAATGACATATATGTATGTATGTGTAAGTAGATGAAGAATCAAAGCCCACAAAATTGTTTATTTAAAAGTATGATTAATTAGCACACACTCACGCACTGTACGCACACACTCGCACACACTCACAGACTCGCAGTCATGGCTCATGTACACAATCAGTGAATCACACAAACACAATCGCAGATTCGCACATACGAACACAGATTTGTTAACTCACAAAGTCACAATCGCAGATCATAGACGTCATAGACTCATAGTTCATAGTTGATTAAGCTAGGGTTTTTTCATTTTGAATCTTACCTTGAGAGACAGATCTGATGACTGATGAGCCTTGAGGGTCAGAGGAGAAAGATGAAAGATCTGATCATCTAAGAAGAGCTGAAGAGGGTTGAGATTTGAGAACTTGAGACTTGGTCACTTGAGAGGCGCCGAAGGTCTTCACTCTTCAGTGAGAATGAGAAAAATGAAATCCCTAAAATTTTGTTTGGTATTTATACTAGCAGGGTAAATGGTAATACACATAACTATTTAGGGGTAATAATGTAAATACAAGTATATCCGGGGCGGGTTTGGGTTTTTCAACCCTACCCCCGAACCCGACCCGAACCCGACTCGGGTTTTTAAAACTTCCCCCATACCCGCCCCTAACCCTATTAAGCTCCCCCCATACCCTACCTATTAGGGGCGGGGCGGGGCGGGGCGGGGCGGGGCGAGGCGGAGAACCCGAAAAACCCGCCCCATTGCCATCCCTATAACATATGCTCCATTACCACTCTGCTACCTCATGTGTTTTAGAGATAGATCCATTCCCACAAGTAGTCCAAGAGATTGTGGCATTTCCTAACTTTCCAAAGCTATCATGAAAGGGAAGAAACAGTGGCCGAAAGAGAAAAAGGACATTGATGAAGACACCAAGCTTGTCTAGCCAGAAGGGAGTCATTAATTATCCATACCCAGTTTCCTAAACCCTAAACCACTATTAGATTTGGAACATGTCATCGATTTCCAACTAAGCCAAGACAGTGAGTTAGAAATTAAGAAATAACATTACAGTAAGACAATTATAGCGAAAATAAGTGTTTTGAGATGATATCATTTAGATGAATGTACCATAAAACAACAAAAAAAGAGAAAGAGAATTAGAAATGAATTCGTTTAATAAATTTCAAAATTTTCCCCCATTCCAGCTAAAATATGAGAAAGCTAATTAAGATTGTTTGAACATGCATACCCAAGGTAGTACCACGGGATAGGGAAAGATTAAAATTAACATGAGTTAAGATGGTAAAGCATTATAAAGCTTGATGAGAAAGGGTTCATTAAGAACTATTGACTGTAAAAGTAGGCTATGTATATAAGGTTTTAATCATACACTAAGAGGAATAGAGAAAATATGTAACCAAACCCAAACAATTTTGGAAACTGCTTATTTTATTAGAGTTCAAATTCTAATTATCTTTGCAGTGTAATGAATTAGTAGATTATTAGTGGTAAAAAGTCGTTTTGCCTATATTAATGTATATGCCCTTTACGTTTTTCTGGTTATAATGTTAATTTATTTTTTTTAGTTTCTTTTAGTTATTATAATAAAGAACACATTATTTACTCAGTAATTTTTTTTTAGATTCTTCAAATTGTTCATTCTTGCAGGTTTGATAGACATGTAGGCGAGTTCCAAGAGGAGGTGCTATAGAGCTTAGCAAGGATAGAGCCAATCAGAAGACTGAAGCTAGTTACTTAATGTTTTATGTTTGTCATATGATCATTGTAATAGTTGAACCCCTGTAAGGTCTTTGTATTTGTATTCTATCAGTTGGATGCCATATAGGCCAGTATTTTGTAAGAACCTCTATTGTACAGATGTTAAGTTAATGTTTAAGTTATGTTTTTATCGATAGCATATTCCTTTATTATGAATGTTTGTTCAGAGTTAGAAGGACATAACGGTAATTCAACTAGTCAAGACCTATGGGTCCAAAAAGGAAATTAAATTTTCCCGATTTTTGCTACTCCGGGACGTGGCAGAGATTTTTGGTATCAGAACCTAGGTTTAGTCCACCTTCTATCCTACACCCATAAGTTATGAAGCTTAAGATATTTCTCAAGTTAACACTAAATACAAAGATAGTTTCTGCTTAGGTAGGTTAGCATGGATCACTAGGAGGGTATGATGTAGATGATGGAGGATGTGTGAACACCCTAGTTGGGCAGACAATTTCCTGAGAATTAGCTCGCTTTGGCACCACTGTCAGGTGTAATGCTCGTTAGAGGATGAGGAGGCTGACACGTTGTTTCTTTCAACAGCAGCCCATTCCAGATCCTGATCACCATAGAGCCATTATGCCATATGCGATGTCTGTCGAGAGAGATGAGATAGGTGAGGTTTACCACGTGCTTGAGAATCTTTTGATCGATAACCAGGATGAGCCTTAGACAATTATAGGACCTTCCGTAGCCCTAGACGAATTTGGAGAGGACTCGGACAATGAGGAGGATGACCTGATAGAGAAGGACCTCCTAGAGGAGCAGGAGGTGGTGATAGACCCTGATTGGCCACCAGTTGGATCTGGTTCTGATTAATTTTCTGCCAGTAGATGACTTGGAAAAAATCACCTTTAACTCTGAGGTAGAGAGAGAAAGAGACAGAGACTAGGTTTTCTAGTAGTTTATCTTTCGAGTAGGGTTGTGTCGGGCGTGTAGCCCCTCTCTTTTATGTTGTCGTGTATTCGAGACTGGCAGGATCTGTTTAAGAACTCATTTCGTGTAATATTCTATTATCAATGTGAACCTATTTTGACCTATCTAATACCTTGAATGACTATGATGCTTACTTATGATTAGGCCGTATGTTGATTGCATATTATATTTGAGGATGTTATGACAATAGGGGTGATTGCCTAGACAAACTATGTAGTGATGGTAAGTTGTAGTTATAAAAACCATAGATGGTAAGTTTTAGACACTATATGAACTTCTTGAGTTAGATCTCAGAACAATCTGTATGGCCTAGAGTCTAGAAGGAGCTTAAGGATAGAACTACCTTATCTTTTGAGTCACGCAATAGGCATGACACCTTGTAGTCCTAGCTTTGAGAGTAAACACCTGTAGACACCCAATTTTGATCACACTCTCAGGATTTAGGGTAAACAACCTCTTGGACAATTCAATGATGAAAAGTTCCCCATGGAAGGTACTGAACTCAACACAGCAGGTAGATCAAACTCCAGAAAGTGTTAAATTTTAGTTTTCTCAAAATTGCCTCTCAGAACTCCTTTTTACTCGGGAGGCATGAAGTACTTAAAATGCAATAATCTAGATATCCAGTAACTCAATTTCAAAGAAAAACTCAGAATCAATGCACATTGGAAATTAATTTAAAAAAATAAGTCGTTTGATCTCAAAAAGACAACGAAAGGTTCGGGAGACTTCTGAGCCTCAATTAACTTTCAATTTTCATTCACATCACTCCTGGGATATTTTTATACTAAAATTTAACTCAATAGCTTTCAAAAAGTACAAAAATGGATGATTTCGGAGGCAAAAAAACATTTTTATGAAAATTTGAAAAAGCAGTCGCATGAAACTTGAAACAGGGGTAGAAAAAGACATAAGGGGGAGGAAAAAAAGGTGGCGGCCCACTATATATAGGCAAAGGCTTATATGGGAGCCGCCACCCCCTTTCTGTAGGTCGACATTAGATTTTTTTTCATCCTTGCAGTCTTTTAGAGGCCCCCTATTCAAGAAATTGTCTAAAAACTACATTTTGACGTCAAATTGTCTATTTTAGCTCTATTTTTAGCCTTGAAATCTCCTAATTAACCCTGAAACTTAGTGATTAAGTTTTCAAATCTCTATACATAGATCCATACATCTCCCATATGAGATCATCTTGGAATATAGAAGAGATACCAAGAGATATACTTGAATATACCATACATATGCTTAGATCATTCTAGAGAGAAAAAGTAGTGAATTGTGAGAAAACTATTGATTTTCAAACCTAAAAACTAAATAATATTTGAGTGAATTAGACATCCATTGCATCCTTAGCTTCATCAACCATTGATGAACACCTTGAATGCTTGAAGAACAGTTGAAGGAAGAAGATCATCCAAACACAAATCCAAGTTGAAATTGAGAATTCTCTAAGAGCTAAACACTAGAATTCATCTCTAATCACTAGTTTTGTATATAATCCATAGAGCTTGGATCTAGATTAGTCTCTTGAACACCCTTCTTCTTCCTCTCTCATTCTTCACACAATGTAGCTATATCCAAGTTCTTTTTGTTTTTATTGATAATTCATGATTAGAGACCATACACACATACTTACAAACATGCATCATGTTTTAAAGTCTACAATGATCTAGTATGATGATCTATGAGGAGGATGATTCCTAAGTTCATATCCTTCTCTTGATCATCTCTGTACATGAATTTCTCTTTGAATTTCATCTCCAATAGGATATTTGTAAGACTATTTGATCCATAATCTAAAATTTCTTCATAGAACTTAAAGGCAAAATTGATGGAAATCATAATAATCATGTCGTTTTATGCATTTGATCTCTCTAATGGGCTAAAATTATCACCTATAATGTTTTCATCATACTTTAAAATGAATTAGTTGATTGCTTTAAAATTTAGCAAAACATATTAGTATTGTCCATACAATTTGGCCTGTGAAACCTCATTGTTTGATGGATTTCAAATTTTATGGGTAAACTTTGATGAATTAGCTTTCATCCGGTCTGTTTATCGAATTATTAGGATTCATTTACTATTTTTAGTAATTGTTGAAAAATTGGTTAACAAATTTGAACATAGTCTCTTTGTGGTTGAATATAAGAGAATCTATGGTAGCTATCAATGTTCCACTTTTTGGAGATGATTCCTAACTCATGTATCTACATGCCAATTCCAAATCGTGAGCATACGATCAAGTTAAGGTCGTTTTCCAAGCATTTGAAGTTAATGTGACTATTCTGGAATTTTCTGAATTTAACTGCAATTATGAAAGTATACAAAATGATCAAACCTTGATTATTCAACAACCATTGATGAGTAAAACGTGGTTTTGAAACAACTTAGGATGAACAAGTGGGAGATCAAAAGCTTAAATCAACACGTTTATTGTGATTTTGAATTTCTATCACATTTAGCATTCATGTTGTCAAATGATACCAAACTTCCAAAGAAGTGTCTGGTTCAAGTCATTTTTCAGAGATTTTAAGGTCACATAATGTCTATGGGTTTTTTGTACCACAAGGTTCAATGAAATAGAGTTCATTTGACACCAGATAGACCTTTATATGAGTTTTCTACAATTAACTATGATTTTTTACAAAACCAATGGACAGTCTGCACCACTGTTCCCAAAACTTTAATTACTTGAACTTCAATGCTGTAAATGAGGTCGTACTTTTTGTAAAACTTCTCTAAGACATCAATCTGAATTTCTTTAAAAGGATTTTAACCCATCGCATGTTTAAGACCACTTTTGATAGGTCAATAGAGGTCACTGAATCTGGAATTTTGATTGATGACTACTCTTTCTATTTCTCATGCATATCACTTGTGTGCTTGGATTTTTGTAACGCTTGGGTATTCTGTAGAATAGCTTCTTCTACATATATGTGGCTTAGTTCCCATGTATCAAGTACTTTTCCCTTTCCTTCTCGTTAGAACTTTTCTTAGGTTTACAACATGATTTTCATCGACCCAAATCCTTTAGGATAGTCCCCAATTATGTGCTTATATGTAAAAGACAAATTTTCTAGGATTGTTGCATGTTGCATAGCACGTTTCCCTTTTATTGCCATTGCTACTCCACATGAGTCAACTCAATGTAAGTTCTCTTGTTCCCTTTTTGTATACCATGACAAGTCTACTTTAAATTACATTTATGACTCTGATTGATTCATCCCACTGTGAGTATCACTTCTCTTGTATCATATGTGCATTCATTTGCCACTTGAACTTAGCTTCGTGAAATGATTTTCTTTCAAACAAGATGTTTATGCCATGTACATATTATCTAGTATATTTGAGGGAATCACTAATTATGAGTTAAGAACAAAGATATTTGAATCAAGGCCTAACTAACGTGGGAATACACCCACTTTAGTCCTATTTGGGCTTCTTCCCCTCTCGTACCAAGACCCCCGAGCCTAGTTTTTGGTGATGAAGGGCGAGTAACCTTATTCATTTTGGGCGAGCCAAAACTATGGTTTCCTAATTCCTAATAAAAAATTGGTGGTGATTCTTTTTGTAATTCTTTTTGTATTTGGATTATCGTGTGTCTTAGTTCTTGATGTGTGCCTTGGATCCATCCCGGGACACAGTTAATGAAAGGACTCATAGGTAATCCTCTTAGAAAAAGTTGGGCTAGAGACCAATGTGCACATCCGACAACACAATGTATAGGCCAACTCCTTGTACACTAGGGTTGCATGACATTGATGTGATTGCTTGCATTCGATGCATGACACATTTTTACACAAGAATAAGGTAGGTTGATGATTAATCGTGTAACCACTAACTCATAGGTGAGAATCCCGAACACCACCAGGATACGCTATATGGCTAGAAGGACACCGATTTGCGAAATGGGAGATAAATTACTTAAGAGCATACGTGCTCTTTGGCCTAATACTTTTCAGGATTTACAGAAGCATGACAAGCTGAGAAGGATGACCTGGGCATCATTCATGACCAGATTTCTAGCAAAGTAATGTTCAAAATCAGAGAAGAACAAGAGGGGAAAAGAGTTCATAAAATTTGTCAAATGTAACATGACAATGCAATAATACACAACCAAATTTGAAAGACTATTATGATTTGCCCTGTATATGATTGATACTCCACAGAAAAAGGCCAGAATGTATCATAAGGGACTTGGTCTGGACATCTGCAAATTAATAATGGGATACCTCGACCAACCTTTCAAAGCTCTTGTTAAACTAGCAGTAGCAGGCTTGGAGAATGTCACACTAAACAACATGAAGCGAACAAGCAAACAAGGCATGGAAGAAGACGATTGGTTTCTGCCAGCAAAATTAGAGGGAAGACAGGGGGACAACAACCAAGGACAAAAGAGATGTAGAGATGGAGAAAGCAAAACCAATATGACCCTAGCCCCGACTAGGCACAGGATGCGAGACCATTATTACAACTACGGAATGCCAGGGCACCATTCTACGAGTGTCAAGCTCCTAGACAAAACGGATGACAAAGGGTACAGTGCTACAATTGTGGTGGGACGAGTCACATTCACAAGAATTTTATGGGACAAGGAACACCCAACAACGCCCAAGGATGCACGGACAAGTATGACATGCGGGCAACCGACTATAACCAGGACAAGGAGGATAGAACAGAAGAAGGAACTGAAGGTGCCACAACTCAACTTCTTATGAAGTATTACATCCGATCTTGATATTCTTATGAAGTATCACTCAACTCGTTTCTTCTTTTACTCTTTTCTTCTCTTTCTAATAGCATTCTAATGGTTTTCTCTCTTCTTACTTGATAGTTATGGAACTTTGAGTACTTCGGGATACTAGCCCCTAAACCTATTGACTTAAGTGCGAGTCTATTCCCTAGGGGCCTTAAATGGGTGAAGGAGAAGCTGGGTGTGAAGGTTATCTTAAATTTTTTTGAAACATCCTAATTCGCCTCACTGGGGAATCGGGGATGTGGGATCCTTGGGATAGAATTCCTCAGGCTACAAACGCTCCTTATGCGTCAGTGATTCAACTATCAAAGGGGTGCATCCTATTCACGGGTACTTATGCCGTTGCTTGGTACTTGGGAGAGAGGGTCCTACGGTAGGCATAACTTCTAGATCACTTTGTCGTACCTAACGTCCCTCCTCCTAACATGCTAGACACTCATATACTCTGGGGTGACGACCTCGAGGAGGCGCTTATGGGGGTGGATGGTACGCATCTAGTGGTCGACAAGAGAGGTTATGAGGATTTTTGGGTCTCTCATCTCATGTCTAACTTTTCTAGGACCAATCATGTCGAGGTATTAATCTATTTTAACTTTTCTTCTTATTATTTTTCTCACTCGGCTTACTAAACTCTCTTTGGTTATAGGGATGACCTTCTATCGGAGGACCGGGAAGCTCTAGCACTAGAGTTCAAGGGATCGGGTCTTCTTACGAGGGAACACCCTCTAGTTTTCTACTTCTGACCTTCCTCCTATTGACTGAATGGTTCCTACCCTAGATGATGATGAACGTGAGGTTCCCTATTGTGTCCTGGAGGTAATTCCTCAGGATTTCCAATGTATCCCTTCTAATGTGGCTTTTGTCCCAACGTCCTATGTGGAAGAACATAGGAGCTTAGTGATTATGTTGAGGTCGTGGATTCGTCGACTAGAATACAAGGTAAAACTCCCCAAGCCTTGCCCCTAGTTTCATGACAATTCTCTAATTTTTCTTCCTTCCCTCTTATTTATAGCTTAAATCGGCTAAACGCTCTCTACAGTTCTGCTCCGCCCAGTTTGATGTAAAAAAGACAAGCATGGTAAGTCGAGCATATCCACAAACTAGTGCAAGTTATTCTTTTACGCTCATGAATTTAATGAATGCATGCATGCTTTCTCGTTCTTACTTTTCCCTTTTTCTTGATTTGATTAACGGTTTCTTTTCCTTTAAATGCAATGAAATATATGCCAGGCATAGGTATATAGTAGAATTGGAGATGCGATTGGGGAAATCATCATCACACCAGCCTCCTACTAGACCAATGCCGAAGCCGGTTAGGCATTCTATTTCTTCCCGTCATGTCATCATTGAAGAAGACGAGGAGGAAAAGGAAGAATTGCCACGAGTGTGGCCAAGAATGGAAAATGCGGTCAAGAGACGCCCTTGAGACTAGCTATATGCTCTATCTTTCATGCTATGAATTATTATGGATGATTGTATTTGACATGGATTGCACTTCTGAACCTTTCCCTTTGCATCTTCATTTAAACTCTTTTTTTGAGTTATTTGTGTAACATGCTCTCTTGGGGGAGCTTCTAGGACTCTTATGACTCTTTCATGACTGGGAATGAATGATTTAAAATGCAAACTAGGGCCTTTTACGCACATGACAAGACTTTAAACGAACATAAACGTTCGTTCGGACTCAAAACGGAGGCCTAAAACCAACGAAAATGCGTAAGGATGCATCTACACAAATGAGGGATGGTGGGGAGCCATTGTGGCACTCAAGGGTGCCACGCAGCACTCATAGGGCCCACGCAACACTAAAGAGTGCCACATGGCAGTCACATAAGGGCAACCATGGCTCTCAGATAGTTTTGTGACTTTTGACGAATTTTGGCAATTTTTGGACTTCTTTCTGACTTTGGACTCCCAACTCTTCCCAAATTCGACTTGATACTCTATATAAGCCCTAGAAACCGCCCCTTTTCATTTATATTTATCCCTACAACCTTCTTCAATGGCAACCATCATGGTTCATGCCTCTTTAAATGGATGGATGCATTCTGCGACCTTGATCGCCATTGTTTCCAACCTTATGGTTTGGATAGCCTATTCTCTCTCTGTCAAATGAGGCCTCAAAGAAACTTTATGGAGGCTGCGATCTGTTTTTGGGATACCAAGTATCATGTTTTTTGATTCAACTATAAGGAGCTATGCCCAATCTTGAAGAACTCTCCATTATGCTAGGCTATGACTATGAGTTCGAACTCGTGCTTCCATCTTATCATTCTAGGTATTCTCCCCTTTTGTCTTCCCTAAGCGGGCTGATTCTTCCTGAATGCGATGATCTTATCATAGAGGGTCGCGTCTTATTATTCCCCCTTACCAAGTACTTTTCCTCGGATGACCCCACCATTGCCCGTAAACATAAGCGAGGTTTTCTTGCTTTGTGTTTGATTGCCCACTTTCTCTTCAATGATGGTACTACCATGGCAGATGCGAAACTTATTGACGTAACTGTTGAGGTAAGAAAGTGGAAGAATCCAATGATGATTTGCTTGGTTGAAACCATAATCGGATTAGACAGGGCTGCAGCGTATTCTGTAGAAAACCTCTATGGGTCCATGGTCTTGCTACAGATATGGCTTCTTGAGTGCACCAAACCCGTGAGTCCCCCTAAGCATGTCTCCACATTCTCTATACTTTAGCATACTCGAGAGGTTATCCATCTTTATGAATCTCCATAGGATTGGATTATCTAGTTTCACTGCCTCACCCATGAGGAAATCCAATAGAAAATTGACTGGTGGAAGATCACGACTTCTAACTTCATTACAAGCTCAATCTTGGGTGTTAGCATTCCAGGTCCCCACATGTGGTCTTTCTATCTCCCAAGTCAAGTTGTCCTACGGTAGGCATGCCTTCTAGATCACTTTGTCATACCTAACGTCCCTCCTCCTAACATGCTAGACACTCATATACTCTGGGGTGACGACCTCGAGGAGGCGCTTATGGGGGTGGATGGTACGCATCTAGTGGTCGACATGAGAGGTTATGAGGAATTTTGGGTCTCTCATCTCATGTCTAACTTTTCTAGGACCAGTCATGTCGAGGTATGAATCTATTTTAACTTTTCTTCTTATTATTTTTCTCACTCGGCTTACTAAACTCTCTTCGGTTATAGGGAGGACCTTCTATCGGAGGACCGGGAAGCTCTAGCACTAGAGTTCAAGGGATCGAGTGATG